>OV281079.1:33934523-35244364 GCA_923060345.2 Erebia aethiops | reverse complement strand
ACCGTTTGCATTTACACAAGTTTACAAAAATATATATCATGAAAAATTAGACCCTGAAAAAGCATATTTTACAGTCTATATTTGCCGCACTCAAAGACGCCTAATCATTACTTAAGGAACTCCATAATAAGTTATACATTTTATATTGAGATACTCTAAGGATGATTAACCGACGAGTGCGTAAGAAAGATTGCTCTTTTTCAGAAGCATTTCAGATTTATTTTAACTTGTGTAAACTGTAAAGGCAAGTCTAAAATGGTTTGTGGAACTAAAACTATTAAACTAATTCAGTACTAATACGGTACTGTAATACAGTTTATGGATGCCAATCTATAAGCCTATGGAGAAAACGTAGCTCCGTGATCTCGCTAGAACTAGAACTACGATAAAATCACGGTCATTTTCTGAAGAGCTAACATTTCCATCTGACAAGGAAATACTAAATTATTACACTTCATATCGTTCTATCAAGGTTTGGTTTCTTAACCGAGAAGTCTATTTCTTTACTGAGCTCTCTTCAGTTGATTACTTTTAATATAGGTACCTTCAAATAAAGAGTGAATAGGCATCTTCTAGGCAAGCGCGCTCCACCTTAGGCTGCATCACCACTTGCAAGCAACTCTGGTTGCAGCCAAGCGCTAGCCTATATATATTTAAAAAAAAAGATTACTTAGTTAAAGACACGTCTTTATAGTCTCATCTCTAGCGACTGTCGAGTTTTTTCACGAAACTCCCCTTGACACGCCCATATCTAACAAGATCATTTTAGGTCACTTACTTACATAACCGCTTTTCCACCAGAGCTAATAGGCCTATCGCACTGCACTTTTGACAGGGACCCTTAACCTGAATCAGTGTAGTGTGATAAGATTTAGGGAGAAAGGGTCCCTAATCTAAACTAGCGGCCGCGCCTACCCTTTCCACAGGGCCCTGTGAAAAGTGCAGTGTAATCACATACACGCACACATTTACATGTATACAATAATTTATACAGATAGGACTTTAACATAGAACAAGAACTATCCTAAAACTTACATAAAGGAAATGCGAATGTTTTTCTGTCTGTTTCTTTCACTATATTCGTTATCCGTTTCTTATGGGCTCTCTTTGGCTAAACTTAGCCGCGGACGTTACTTCATTATCCAGTTATGAATGTGTGTCTGTCGATACTTTTGTCTTTCTATCTGTGAAAACTTGTAATTGGCTTTATACTTATTCTTTATTTATCTATCCACTTTGGTTGTAGCTGTAAGTTTTCTGAACAAAATAAAATAAAGATACAGAATACAAAATATAAGAATGTCGAAGAGGTCGGTAAATATTCTCATATATATTTACCGATTCAAAGTAATCAAAAGTTGCGCGAGTTGAATGCAAGTTGAGTAAATGTATGGTGACACATACATTTACTCTGCATTCAACTCGCGCGCGAACTGTATCTATATCGCTGTCTGACGATAAGAAAATCGTTTAGTTTAAATTTTTCAGGTAACTATATTATATACCATTGATAGATATATAGAATACCATTGTTAAGTACACACTAACTGGTCCTAAGTATAATATGTATTGGATTCCTGATGTCCTATAAGATCAACAGAATACAATAGCTGCAGCATGCGATTTTCCCTATTGAAAATGCTTTCCTATGACTCCCACGAGAGCGTGCAAAGCCGATGTTTTGTTTCATACAGTTTTGTACGCGCAAAGCAAGACAGAATCACATCAGACAGCAGACGCATCGCACCCCATTACCCACACTTCCGATTAATAGCCTGTGATGTGTTTCATACATTTTCATACATTCCGAGCAAGACAGACTATGAACTAGGCGCAGTATGCTGCATTATGCAATTTTCCCCCGGATTTTCCCTTTGAAAGCGCCCGTAGCCAGCGTTTGGTTACGCAATGCGTTGCAGTGCACCGCGAAAATTTCCCCGAACTTTTTAACGCATGCGCAATGAAAATTTTTAGCTTTCTCGATTGCAGCCTGCTTTTCAGCTTCGTCGTCATAAGTCGTCTTGTTTGTTGGCCGAAGCAATTGACTTTTGCGAAATGGGAATTAGAAAACTTTAATTCACAGTTTTACTTTCTTATTAGAATCTATACAACTACCCACCAACGAAATCGGTTGAAAAGATGGACCGCTAAAGCGTGACACACTTTCGCATACATAATACTAGCTTTTGCCCGCTGCTTCGCTTACGTTAATTTCGATTTCATACAAATTTTACCACTTTAGGGCTTGAATTTAAAAAAATCCTGTCATAGCGAATGCCTACGTCATAAAAGCTATCTGTATGTCAAATTTCAGCCCGATCCGTCCAGTAGTTTGAGCTGTGAGTAGATGGATTAGTCGGTCAGTCGGTGGTATTTAAATAATTTGAATTGAGATTTCCGAATTCAGAATTATTATTTCCGTGTTCAATAGAAGGCAGTATTTGCCTTGATGCACGGAATCCGTGTTTATTTGACGTGAGGTATTTGATGAATAGGCATGTAGATGTAAAATGGATGGGCTACGCCAGAAGACTCGTTTCGAGCTTCTGGCTTCGCGCTTTTCAAAAACACTCTAGGGGTAGGGCAGACAAGACTACGTGGAGTCGGGTGGTGCTGATTTGAAAAGTTTATTTAATTATTTTTAGCGAATTTATATAAAAGCTTGTTTTTGAAAAAGTTTTTTTACTTTTAATTTATTTAATAATATAATGACCCTTTTATAGTATGATCATACTAATATTATAAATGCGAAAGTCAATTTGTTTGTTGGTTTGTCCTTCAATCACGCTGCATCGGAGCAACGGATCGACGTGATTTTTGGCATGGGTATAGTTGAGGACCTGGAGAGTGACATAGGCTACTTTTTATCCCGGAAAATTGAGGAGTTCCCGCGGGAATCCAAAAAAACTTATTCCACGCGGATGAAGTCGCGGCCATCAGCTAGTATCATATAAATTGTGTAATGACGTTATGAGATGATCGTAAAAGTAAAAGTTTAAAGGAAATTTTTATTTTATTATTTGTAGCGAATTTATATAAAAGCTTGTTTTTAAAAAAGTTTTTTTACTTTTAATTTATTTAATTTATTTAATAATATTATGACCCTTTTATAGCACGAAATTCAACATAAAATACCGTCGCCAACGCTCCCAAACTCATATTATAAGAGATAGCTGCACTTTTTGTAACTATCGCCTGAAAGGCTGATTCAGTATTAGGTGGGTGTAGGGCTCTCCACTAATGTCATAAGTGAAAGTCTGCCCGCATACGTATGGGCCTTTCGCTAGATATGGCCGCTCAAAGTCGGCTTATGGTTACCAAAATTGAACCATAACTAGAAAGGCTGATTCTTGTACATTATTAAAGTATACGCAATACCTATATAAACAGTATAAGAACTGACGCTATTCATCGGGCCTTTCACTAGATATCACCATACTGTAAAAAAATATTAGCAATTATTGTCGTCACGTTGATAGCTGTTGAATAAAATCTTACGCCTTCATAATTTTATATATAATAGCAATCAACGTGACGTGAATGCGTATGCGGGCAGACTTTCACTTTTGACATCAGTGGAGAGCCCTACACCCACCTAATACTGAATCAGCCTTTCAGGCGATAGTTACAAAAAGTGTAGCTATCTCTTAGTATATCACATGCCAACAACACAAACAACGTTGTCGGATTGATCGCCTTGAATTGAACACGCGTTTGGAAGAAAATTTCGGTTGCAAACACGTTCGCGATTCGAGGATGAGTTCCTTATAAGCACATCAAAGCCGTGCGGGGTTCGAGGCAATGCTGCCTTCTATTGAACAAGCAAACGGAAATACGCGTCCGCATCTTTTAATAAAATTACCATGACGATCGGCCAATAATCACTCCAGCTTTTGTTATTCTTAAAAAAATAAAAATCTCTTCTTCAAAATTTAAAATAAAATTATTAACCGATTTTCAAAATTCCAACTCGAATGCAATTCTCGCCTGCATCCGCATCTTTTAACCCCCGACGCAAAAAGAGAGGGGTGTTATAAGTTTAACGTGTCTGTATGTGTATGTCTGTGGTATCATAGTACCCAAACGGATGAACCGATTTTCGTTTAGTTTTATTGTATCATAGATAATTTTATCCCGAGTGTTCTTAGCCATGTTTCATGAAAATCTGTTCAGCCGTTTGAAGATCATCAACTCTTTAATAGTTGATGAGGGGATCTGACTACCTTCCATATGTCCTATCGATTCGAAATTTGGTACCGTATTTACCTACTTTAAAAAGGAAAAAATAAAAATAAAATTAAAAATTTTAACAACCCCCCGACACAAAAAATAAGCTCTGAAAACGAACAAATAATATTTTAAACCTATTATAATTATTATCGTCACATATATTATGTAAGTTCAAATATGTTTATTTTGCAAGCGTCGTCGACCAAAATTTCGCCATTTTGTAGCTAAACTAATAACCTAGGACCCTGTTTTTCATAATCCGAAATATTTACAATTCAATAAACAAACACCAACAAAAAACAAAACAAACAAAAAAAACAAAAAAAACAAAACAAAAAGCCCGAATTTTTACATTTTTAAAAATTCCAAAAAAAGTAAGCAGTCGATTTTCAAAATTCAAACGCTCACACATGCCTCGATAAATTCCTCAACTCTTGGTACTATTTCCATCTCGATCCTCCCAATATCCTCGGAGCTATGGCCAAAAATACGTTTCAGGCGATTTGCATCTGATAACCATTTTCAATGGTAAAATCATAGACTTAGAATGTACAAGACCAACAGTGACAATTCAATTCAATTCAATTCAATTTATTTCAAACATGTAGGACATACAGGTGTCTCTTATGCTACGTCATGTTTTGACTCTACCACCGGTTCGGAAAGCAGATTCTGCCAAGAAGAGCCGGCAAGAAACTCAGCAGTTGCTCTTTTTTTTTTACAATATTATTTTTCTATTACAATACATAAATAAGTATGTAAGTTAAATAAAATACAATAGTGTAAGTTATTATACTATCCTGTGGGGAGCAGGACCCAAAGTCGGTTTCTTCCATACAACTTTGTCATTAAGAAATTCGTCAATTGTATAATAGCCCCGACTCAACAAGTGTTCTTTTACGGTTTTTTTGAATTTGTGCAATGGCAAATCCAACAGTTCTTTTGGAACCATATTATAAAAGGTAATACTCGACCCCACAAAGGATTTCTGCACCTTGCGTAGACGACATCGCGGCATTACTAGTTTATGCCGGTTTCTAGTAAGTCGATTTTGTGTATCCCCTCTTTGTCTATAGAGATGAATATTTTGTTTCACAAACATTATATTATCGTATATGTACTGCGATGCAACCGTAAGGATGCCAATTTCTTTAAATTTTTCACGAAGGGACTCGCGTGATCTGAGTTTATATATTGATCGAATCGCCCTCTTTTGCAAAACAAAAATTGTTTGTATATCAGCAGCTCTGCCCCACAATAAGATGCCATACGACATAACACTATGAAAATAGGCAAAATAGACAAGCCTAGCCGTCTCAATATCGGTAAGCTGTCTAATTTTCCTGATAGCAAAAGCCGCTGAGCTGAGTTTCCCTGCTAGTGTCTCTATATGAGCGCCCCACTGAAGCTTATTATCCAAGGTCACCCCCAAAAAAACCGTGGAGTTCTCCATTTTCAGTGTTTCACCATTCAATACTATTTCCTTATCGATTTTGTTCACATTAGGAAGTACAAACTCTAGACATTTAGTTTTTTTTGCGTTCAAAAGTAAGTTATTGACTGTGAACCAGTGTGATACATGCGATATAGCACCGTTTACATCGTCAAAATTATCTTTACATCTATCAACTTTAAAAATTAGCGAAGTGTCATCTGCAAACAGCACAATATTGCAAGTATTGTTGACATAGTATGGTAAATCATTTATATACACCAAAAATAATAGAGGACCCAAGATTGAGCCCTGTGGGACACCCATTAAGGCAGACGAACCCTGAGACTTCACGTTATTTATGCATACTTTTTGAGTTCTGTCGCTTAAGTAAGAGGCAATGAGATCAAGTGCAACGCTTTTGATTCCATAATGGCTAAGTTTAAGTATCAAGACAGATTACGGTGTTACAAAAAATGAAATGTAAATGTGTGCGTGAAATAGTGTTGTCTTGACTCTAGCATAGTATTATCGATAGTCTTACTGGTGAAATCATAGGACTCTAATGAGTTAGTTTAACGAAGTAAAATATAACTATCTTTTAATTTTAAAAAATCAAATACACAAATAGCAACAAAGCTACAACTGGGTACAAATTATTTATTGATGAGATGACCATGTTTTCTCTAAAAAGTTTTTCAGCGTTACAACACAATGCAACATCATTAGCTGGATATATCAAATACTTATTGTGTGTTTTCGAATAGTCTCTCTTAATAATTAACGAATTATTACATAGAGCTGTTGGGTCCGATAATAAACTATGTACCTACACAGTCTTCACACTTAACTCTTTTAATAATCCTTTTAATACATACAAATAATTAAGAAAAAAAGAATGTCCATTCATACATTAGTTTTCTCATTAATTCATTCAATTATTTATTATTCAGACTAATATCTATCTAAACCAGGAGCCCCTATCTATAATCAGTAACCATTTGTTACGTAGCAAAGAATTGGTTGGAAACCTAGAACATAACATTGTAAATATTATGAGATACTTATAGATATTTTAGCCACATAAAAGATTTTTTTTTGATATTTCGAAAGAAAGCTTTTAAAATAGAGATATTTTATAAAAATTCTGCCTGAAAATATACACTATATTTTTTTTGAGAAATAGAGCAGTTTTTGAGATTTTTCATAAAAATTGTTAGTTTACCGCCGCTATTTTTTTAAAGGGTGCAAGTAGTTTTAATTTGATTAATTACAATAATACTCTGATATAATGTATAAGTGACAAGTTAATAAAAATAAATAATAACCATATATGGCGCTCAAGTCATAGCTAATGACCTCCCCGATAAGCACTTAAATACATAATGTACTGAATTACCAGTATGTACAGTATACCCTGTATATATATTTTATGTACATATGAAATCTAAGACACGCCAAATAAAACAAAAATTAAGGAAAATATTTATTTCGTTCTTTTCTTTTACAGGAAAGTAGTGTTTAATATTGTACTCTACACACCTAAGCTTATGAGCAATCACGTCAAACCTACCGGCAGACACGATTATCGACTATCGATATTTATGACGTCATCACTTTGTCAATCCCTATCGTAACCAAACATTTTTAAGTTTTACACAAAATATCCAAAAATTCTTTATTTAGCAATGTAATTTGATGAAAAGTCTTAAGGGAAACCTATTATCTAAGCTTTCAATAGTTATTTTGCCTCATTTTCAAACAACAAGTGACGAAATAATGATTATGAATAATTCATAAAAATATTCAGTAATTGCCTGTGAAACGTGTATTTATGCGGGTTATTACGTCTTGTAACGTCACATTCATTCACTGAACAAGACACCATGGTGGCAGAATAAAGATTTTAAGTTTTAATCGTAAGATTATTAATTAAATACACAAAATTCACCTCGACTTGGAAAAGGCCGGTACGCTATGGCCTCTTACTCGCGTAAACAATGACATACTATGATACTGGGCTTTTGTTTCGCTATCTCTTTTTCGCTCGCGGCAGTGTTTATTAACTAAATACCTCTCGCTCCCACGCTTTGTCAGTCTATTGAGCGTAGCGAAAAAATCCTATGTCTATGGGTAAAATAGACTATAATATATAAGTTCCCGTGTACGAAGTCGCGAATACGAAGTATAGTTTATAATATTAGTATGGATTATAACAGTAATAAAATATGTATTTATTGTGTTTTCCAGGTAGCAACCAAGCTCGACGATATTTATAAGACTGGAAAGCTAGCGCACGCAGAGTTGGACGAGCGTGCGCTGGACGCCTTAAAAGAATTTCCATCCGACGGTGCTTTAAGTGTTCTTGGACAATTTTTAGATTCAAATCTCGAGCATGTCTCGAATAAAAGTGCTTATTTATGTGGAGTCATGAAGACCTATAGGTGAGTGTCCCAACTTATGTTTCTTTTTTAAATCTTTGTATACTGGAACTACGAAGAACGAACTGAGGGACTAGTGGCCTAGTTGTGATAACGCATATCAGTCGATTGGGTAGGTTAAGCAACGTTGACCCAAGTCGAGTCGAATGCGGAAGGACGTGGGACTGGGGACCCACCGCATTATTATCCCAAGAAAACTCCTACCATTATTTGATGAATGGAAAGGGGTCACGACCCTCAGTAATACGACGCAGAGAGAGAAGACTGGAACTGGATAAGGGTGCGTTTCCGCTAGATATATGCTACGTAGCCTACATGTGTCAAACCCACCAATAGGAGCGCTGGATTTAACATCTAGCGATCTAAGCTATGAAAATAAAGCGATACTATTGATGGGTTTGCCTAGCACATCACTGGTGGAAAGATACGTTACCCTAATTCGCGGGACTTCGCGAGGAGTTGGGGTTTATAACGAATCCCTGGGCATTGTAGGATTTTTCGGGATTGAAGACTCTGGGATGCAATATAATATATGTATCTTTAGCCGTCAAAATCGGGTCTAACTGATGGGCTGTGAAATGGCAACAGAAGACAGACACACATTCGCATTTATTATATTAGTATTTCAACTGAATTCTTAGAGCGGCTAATCAGTAGGTATCTCTACAAAAAGTATTTTGTCAAGTTCTGTTAACTATTTTAAATAGTGCAATGCATTAACCCACGATCGTACCTATCCGAACTTGGCCTGTTTTTCTTGTTGGCCAGTAAGTATTGTCAAGTCAACCAATCGTGTTATCATAAGTAATCACCGCTACTAGCGAATATAACCCACGGGATGTAGGCTGGAGTCTGTCTCAAATCTGAGAGCACAAAAGTGCGAAAAATAAAAAATATTTGGTCGGGATCCCTATTCCCTACATGTACATTTTTTTTTGTGTAGCCCAGTTTGCCAGTATCTAAAAATCCGACCCCTAGCTTTCACTTACCACATACATATTGTATGAAAGTAACTTCGTTAGCCATTTACTGACATAATAAATGAAAAGGGCACTCGAAAAATAAGGCATTCGTTTCCGTGTGGTTGGGCTTCTATAGCATCCTGTTTGAACTCGAAGGCAAGTTTAAATTAACGGCGGCTGGCGGTTACCAAGCAGACCATGATGTTTTTGCATCTCGACTGCACCGGGAATGAGATACAATTATAAAAAGCTTGTAAAAACCAAGGGTCGCACGTCTGCCGCCTCGAGTGACGCAGCGGCGCGTAGGGTCTTTTACAAATGTGGTTATTGACCGAGCGAAGCGAAGGTCTCTGGGTCTACTTGAGTGAATTTGCACTTGTCCGTCCGTCCGTCTGTCCGTCTGTCAGAGCCTTATAACTTCTGAATTGCTGAACGTAATTACTTCAAATTTAAATATAATATGTAAACCGATGGCCTCCAGCCGAATATGGCTTAAAAAGTTATAAAAATCTTTATTTCTGGGGTCTCTCATAGAAGCGAATACGTAGTAAAATATTTTTTATAGCGTTACTTAAGGTTGCGGTACATTTTAAAGATAATTAGAAATACAGTCCAAAAATATTTTTATTTTAATTTTTCCCCTAAATTGGACGAAATGGGGGGCTTTCAAAGTGGAGATTTTATAACGTCCAAAGTTGACCTCAAAACTAAAATTAGATAAATATTATTAGAAAACGAAATGATTTAATTTTAATGAGCTTTAGTATTTTAACAGAACTTCACAATTATGTCAATAGATGGCGCTCTGTAAAAGTTTATTCGTTTGTGCTTACAAATAATAGACATTAGCACCATCTAAAGTGGAATAAAAAAAATAGTCTACTGATAGTACCTACTGATGTCGCGCTGATGAGCGTAGCGAAGTGTGTACATAGTCGCCGCGAAGCCTTGCACAACGATGGGAAAGTTCCTCGGTGTATAAAACTGACTGGAGTGCACAGCGAATCGTGTCAAGACTCGAGACTCGGGCCTCGTCGCTTTGTGGTGTGATTCGCAAAGGGCTTTTGTTGGCGTTATTCTTACCGGCCCATCCGCTTTGTTTGTGAATTTGCCCTGCATTCTGTACTGCAGAATTTCTATGAGGGGCGGATTTTTCATCCGCCGGACGAACTGACTGGCTAATACATTTTGAAAGGATAAACGAAAACTGCAAAAACGTCGAATTTATATTACGTTGTTCTGGTGGCCTGAAAAATCCCTAATAATCCCCGCCCCTTAAAAATATATTAGTGGTCAAATATGTGTGTTTTTCTAAAACCCGAGAATTTCCTCCCGGTTTGCCCTAAATAAGGGTAAATTCTATATAGAGTTCTGGACATGGGTCTCTCTGCTTAACAGATTTGTCTTGATTTATTTGATTTGCAAGTAATTCTGTCCTAAGAATTTCCTTCTCTGTTACCACTATTTCCTGCTTCTGATATAGTTAAGCTATACCGTTCCCCCACTAAAGTAATACGAGTACTTGCCATTCAACACCCATTTCCAAGGACCAGCTAAAGTTACTACAGGCTTAAAATAAGTCCTAAAAGCTCTTTAAATTGTAGCAGGTGTGACTGCAAATGTATGTAACACAAAAAATAGTTCCGGTTTTTTGTCCGCACATAGCAACCCTATCAATTGTATTGGATTACGGCCAAATAGCCCGATCTGTATGTGGGCCATCTTGAAAAATTGATCTGACACATATCGCATGTGTCGTGTAGCATTGCACCAGGACAATGATTTTTATTAACGAATGCTGCCACATATTTAGCGCGTCTGCGTGACTCATGCCTAGCCTAGTGGCCCCTAACCTTCAAGGCAGGCCCAAACCAACCAAGACTAAAAGACATCCGCTTCCGCAGCGAAGCCCCTGCTGTGCTGTGCTGTGCTGTGTGCCATGCATTACACGGAAAATACGCGCAATTAGGCCAACGCTACATAAAGGCTGGTCTTGTCCTGCCAAGATACCAAAATCACCTTACTGTCAGGAAATGATTGGGCAAGGAGGACCAGCCTCGAAGCCGGAACCCCGGTTGACTTACGATGATCGTCGGTCGAATTGCGCATTGCCGAGACTTTCCCCCAGGCTTAGAGCTACGCGTTTGAGTGCAGGCTATAAAGATAAACCAAGCGACGCCAGAAGGATACATTCGAGATCCGAGAATTTCTGCTAGGATTTCGGCTCTAGTAGCGTCAAAAAAGCCACGATTGCCTGGTTATGAAGAGTGCTTTATTAAACTTGTAATTTGAATGCATGCCACAAACACTGAGCAAACAAGCCTTGGAGACTTCAGCGGCGACTCATAACGTTCAAGATTAGATTACATATGGTCATTATCCTCTCGTCGGGTGACGCATGTTTCCAAGCTCCTGCAAGTTTTATGCGCTGTCTTACAACCTTGGACAAAGACCCGCTAAGAGTGACACTACAATACAAAAATTACTGAGAAATACTTGAATTATTCATTCGGTTATTTCTTTAAAGATTATAGCGTATTCGCACGCGGTTTCGAAACTTCTCTGTGTCGTAAAAGCATATCGCGTACTTATACATCGGTGTGCTAAAATTTCCAATCACGAGGCAATAATATCACCTCAATCCCGTCTGTTTTGGGACAAGGCACATTTCGGAAGTGAAGCACAAGCGATGCGACAATGTGCGTTGCGCCTAAATGCATGGTAAACTAGACATTTTTGTGATGCGTCAAAAATAAATCGGTTTCATACATTTAGTAAATTAGAGACTAGTAATGGAGTGTCTCTCTGAAATAATTATACTATGCTTCTGGCGCATCAAGACACGTACATTTCCAAATTAATCCATCATCAATGACCGATTCATTGTGGGAAGTTCGGTCGTATAACCCATTCTAGATGCTATGAGGATAGTTAAAATGGGGTTATCTTTTCTTCTTATAGTTACAGCCAAGGAAAAGGATAGAATGCTGTCATCTTAATAGCGTCTAAATATTATGATACCTAGTACATTCACGCCCGAAGCCATTCACGTTGTTCAATTCCTCTTGACGTCATAAAATGTGCATCGAGCACTAAAACTGGGGTGTTTGCAGACAGAAAAGCAGAGCGGGGGCGCAAGGCGCGCCCGCCCTGGCCACAGCTGTCCAGGTCAAGGGGCCCGACGAGGAGAAGATCAAGCAGATCCTCGCGCGGACCGGGTACACGTTAGACGTCACCACAGGTGAGTGCCGCTCCGCTGTGCCTGGACAATGTACAGACCGCCTATGGGTCAGTTCAGACCAAACGGGAAAATCCTCCTGATCACTGAATAGAGAACTGTATCAGTATTGGCTTTAAGTTTAAAATTAAAACATTTTGACGGTTTTATTGTAGCCATCAGCAATGCAATAAAAATATAGGTAAATTTATAACAAACGCGACGGTATAGCATTACTGATGGCTACAATAAACTTGTAAAAATTAGGCAACCTATTTTAGGCGAATTTATCTATTATTAAATAAAAATAAAAAGTAGGTTTCATCTATTAAACAGATCGGTGAAGGTCATGGTATATCCGGATCTTGACTAGACCGTCCTCGGGGCCGCACAGCGCACTAGCACGGCCGAAGGGCCCGATCGCGACCAAGACTGCTCGAGCATGCATGCGCGAATATTTTTCCGATTGGTCTATCCTGACCCTATAAAGTTAGATTCGTGCCGGTATCTTGTGGAAGGTCTACTGTGGTGCTAGTAGCATGAGTAACGGAAGCAACGTTTACGCCAAGGGGATATTGAAAAAATTGCGGAACCGGCAATAGGTTACATTATCCTTTGCTTTCACTCAATTCTTAGTGCCGAAATGTCGAAGTATCTTTTAAGTCTGGCCGCATATTGTAACTAATTCTTAAACTCAACTAAATTGACAGCCCAAAATATATGTATTAACCGCAGGAATCATGAAAGGGTTCGCAATATATATGTATGTGTTGCCATTTTAATTTAGAGATTTTGCGCATCAGAATTAAATACATTACCAATTAGCAACAAGACCCCTTTTACATTTTTAATTACCCAAGTATAGATTATTATAGATACGGTATCAACTTTTAAATGCGAAATCCGATACGTCGCATAATTAGCACACGCGATGTGAACGAGTATGACCATTGCATAATTATTTGAACGCTGCATTATCGCAATATAAACATGTAAGTACATGTAGTCAAGTAACGAATGGTTATAGTAGTTATGCAGGCTTAGCATGCGCACAACGAGATATCTCGCGACGAGAGAAAGAGATATTGTCGTTGCCGGCAAATTTTTCGTTCACAAAATGCGGTATATTACAAGAAAAAATAGTCGGCATGCAAGAGTTCGCTGAGAAAAATACCATAGGTAAGAAATATTACTTTTATCTCTACTTTTGGCGCAACGAGACAAGTAACCATGTTAGCTTCAGTAGACAAATAGAGATACGGGTAGACATAATTACTCGTTGTGCGCATGCTAGCCCTAATGATCATATTATTAGGGTTTGGGTTGTTACGAGGTAAATTGGAAGGCATAAAATAGAAATTTTTGGGCCACCAAAAAAAAGCATCCAAAATAAATGTTTTTATTCCACACCCATACATCTTAAAATCGGTTTTTTTTCCCAACCCACTTAAGGCATCAGTCTATAATATTCGATGGACGATGGGGCCTCATGATTACGCGCGATTACGCATTATCAAAAATAATGTCCGTGGTCATGAGTCATAAACAAGACTCTGACTTGGCTGAGGATTATCTGTGAGTTGGCATTGCGGCAAAATTATGCTCACAGATTGCACACGTACGAGTCAATTTTCGATTGATAACGCGTAGGCAATGGTCGGCGTAAATACGGTCGGTTGTGTCGGGTGCAGGTCAGCGCAAATACGGCGGGCCGCCGCCGGGTTGGGAGGGCGGCACGCCGGGCGCCGGCTGCGAAGTGTTCTGCGGCAAAATCCCCAAGGATATGTACGAGGATGAGCTTATCCCGCTGTTCGAGCGCTGCGGACACATCTGGGATCTGCGCCTCATGATGGACCCCATGACGGGCACCAACCGCGGATACGCCTTCGTCACGTTCACGTCGCGAGACGCCACGCAGCGCGCCGTGCAAGAGGTAACACACGCCGCCCCCCATACGCACACACAACACACCTCCCCACGCGCACACACACACACACACACACACACACGCTCCCACGACCTGAACTCGTCACTCAAAAACGGAAATTAATTGCAAATTCAAAATTTAATTAAATGACATATTTGCATGAGACTAACTGGGATTTGATGCCCAAATTTTTTTTTATCCAGCATATTATTTAGAACACTGATCCTCCGTTAAACGAAAACGAGACGTAGCATTTTGAAATTTTAAATCCCTAGCTCTGGAAGTTCGCTTGAAATCGAAGAGTCAAATTACAAACAGACGGACAAAAAAACGGGTTACTTCTGTTTAGATGCGAATCAACAGTAACTTTTTTCGGACGAAAGTGACGAACGTTACTTCCGTAAAATAACCGTTAAAATTAGGAACAGTTGTTGTTTTCTACGACGCTAGTTTTGTCCGAGGCGTTTGAAATCTTCTACTCTTGATTGATTGATATTTATTCTAACGATAGTTCAGGCAGTGGGAGTACCACAAAATGGGTATCGTTATTAGCTGAGAGAGTGGTAAACGATGCTCTATTAAATTCCCATTGGCTACAATATAATTATCTTGCGAAAGTATTTCCATATGTATGATTATTTCTGTAAATCTGTTCATGAAGTTACCACTTTCAATATTTTGGCAATTCAACTCGACACAAGTTGATTTGCTAAGCTGTTACCTAAAAGATTGGTGGCAACTTAACTTTTTTTTCTCCCTTGTTAGCTTCGCATTGTTTTTCTATGAATTCTCGTCACTTATATACTCATTCGCGACCCCGCTGATATGCCCCTATTCTGCTGAGCTTTCATCAATGTTGCGCCAAAAAACTACGCTTTTCTCCCCTACATAATATTCACAAATTCTTCCCTCCACTCGTCGACTAGTTTAAATATTAAATGTCTATAATCTGTATGTAAAACTCGACCATTCAATAATTTGTGCAACTTTATAATTTTTCTTATTTAGTTTGATTTCTCAAAAGGAGTCAAGTCGCATCAGATCAAACCATGAACTCATTTTTGACAACACGAATATTTTGGTACAAATTTGGTTAACATTTTTATTAGTTGCCACCAATCTTGTCGAACTGAAATGGATGTTACCAAGTACATCTGTAGCGCAGTTTTATCGCAAAACATGAGCTAGAATAAATTGAATTGGTAACACTAAATTTTGTCTAAACTTAACTAGAATATGTCCTGTTTTATAATTGGTGAACGCTCAAAATGAACTAAATTCTAATTTGACATCTACTTTCCAGGTGACTCGCCGATTGTTTAAGTATAATCCCTCAAAAATAAAACTGAATCACAGCACGATAGCTGAACGCACTTTGGCGACTTCGCTCCTTGTACATTCATCCATTTTTTGGGTGCAATCATCGATCCCAATTCAGGGGACATACTGCCAACGCTTAAAGCAATACTTGAGCAATATTACTCAAAATGACAGTTTGATGTCGCATACCTTGACGTTCCAAAATTGGGGATTATAATTCTAAAACAAGAAAGTCAACAATAATGAAACAATATGGCTTTAAGCGTTGGCAATATGCACCAAGATCCTTTGGCGGGGGTTAAACTGTCTATAAATGTCGCGACAAATTCATGTTTGTCACTATATTTGCTTATCAGGGGTCCTATTACTGTATAGTGTGTAAAAATTGCAATCGCCCCTGATTGCCTAACTCTCTTTCGCTATAGGCTGAAGCAAGTTTCTACTGTTGTAGCAAGAATTGTAACAATTATATTGTTACGGCTTACGGTTACGTAGATCGTGATGTTTGTAGACAGTCTGAACCTTGTCGGTAGAAATTTTTTAAGTCTATAAATTCAATTTGTTCACATCTATCGAGTCTCAGCTTAAATAT
This sequence comes from Erebia aethiops, assembly GCA_923060345.2. Classification (NCBI taxonomy): domain Eukaryota; kingdom Metazoa; phylum Arthropoda; class Insecta; order Lepidoptera; family Nymphalidae; genus Erebia; species Erebia aethiops. The sequence continues at coordinate 35,228,243 of OV281079.1, read as the reverse complement.
TGATATTAATGAAAGTCACCTTAAAAGTCTTCAACTATGCTGACACTGAATTTGTTATCAAAAATTGCAGATTTACTCATATCTGGTTTTACCTTGTTTAAGAGTTTCACGATTCGTGGATATTGGTCATTAATGTATGGTATCAGTCCAGTAATGTTTGTTTAGATAATGAATTAAGTGTTCTTGTAACTGATGATTCCACCCGCGGTCGAAGTCCCCAAAATGTGTCGTCATTGCAAAATTACTGAACTGCCATCAACCGCCGGTACTTTTGCAAGGCGAAATCATTAATTGCCTGATGAATATACGTACAATTGTATTCACAGTCACACTTGGGAGATTTAGATTTAAGCTTTTATCATTTAGCATGACATAAATATCCGTTTGACGGTGACTGTACAAGTGATCAAATCGCTAATAATCTTGCTTTAAATTGTGAGCGTCTAAAGCAGTGTATACGTACACGTCACGCCACGTCGCTTGTACGGGCACCGCCAACGTTTTATAATCACTGAAATGTCAATGTGCAATCATAACACCTGTAATGTGATCTAGCCTCGCTTGTCCTGAGATGTCATCCCGTCTTTCTATGCACCTCGTTCAATTTTAAGTTGCTTTCATTATTTTTTTGTTACCACCACACTTGTACTCGCTTGTTTTTATTTTCACTTCATCAAACGGTCCACTTACAGGGTTAACTTTCAATTGGCTTCATAGAGTTCTCCGGCTGAGAACTTAATATGTGTCAGGCTCTCCTCTTTGCTCCGTACAACACTCTCGGCTTATCATCAGTATACAGTTAACTCATCACGATTGGCTCTAACCGACATCATTCACGCCTTCGCGCCGCGACCCGGCTCCTCCGACCGGCGCGGCTCCGGAACCGACCGCTCGGCCCGACCGATTCCGATTCCAAGTCGAAAACCCACTTTTCAAAATTTTTCCCTTATTATTTTTCCCACAGCTCGATAATCACGAAATAAAACCAGGGAAGACTCTGAGAATTAAGATTAGCGTACCGAATCTGCGACTTTTCGTCGGCAACATTCCCAAGTCTAAAGGCAAAGAGGAGATACTGGAAGAGTTTGGTAAATTAACAGGTAAAGTTGAAACCGAATGACTTTAATCGAGTTGATAGTTTTGGGTTTTGCGTGGGCTTGGGTGTACGGGGTACGGGGTGGGGTTGGTGTATGGGGTGTTTGGGGTATGGGGTGGGTGTGGACCGCTGGGCCCCGCTTGCTCCCGCTTTCCCGCAATCCGCCTCTCCAGTCATGCCCGAGCGGCCGCGCGGCCGCCCGGGCCGGGCCATTGGCTATTCTCCCAAGAATTATTCTTGCAGCTGAATGATTATGAAATTCGAAAGGGGAAAAAGATTGGCGTAACGGTTTCCTTTAACAATCATCGTCTATTCGTGGGGAATATCCCTAAGAATCGAGATCGGGACGATTTGTTTGAGGAGCTTACGAGGCACGCACGTAAGTCCTTGTCGAATTCATAATAAATGCTATTCAGTGGCGCGCGCGGCGCGGCGCGAGGCAACGCCGCGAGCGAGGCGAGCACTTTGCCGTGCTCGCGCCGCGCCGCGCCGCGCCGCAGTAGACGCAAAGGAAGTGTAACCTGACGATTGGCCTCCGCCTCGAGAATGCTCACTGGTAATGACTGGAGAATGTTGCTGTTGTTCTCTAGACTTCTTCAGTACCGTATATGTTCTCCTGGAGTATCGTTTGATTTGCTTCATATTCGTAGTTGTGACCGATTGTAAGCGAGGGTTGGAGGGGCTTGTTGTAATACCGCGCCTCAGCCGCCGCCAGCCGCTCTATTGTACTTGTATGATTGCAGCCGGACTCGTTGAAGTCATTATATATAGTTCGCCCGATGACAAGAAGAAAAATAGAGGATTTTGTTTTTTGGAATACGAGTCTCACAAAGCGGCGTCGTTAGCCAAGCGCAGGCTGGGAACTGGTAGAATAAAGGTTGGTATGTTACCATTTATGTTCCCGTATGATGTTGTCATTGCTTTGGAATTAATTTGGTCTTCGCTTTACGTTTACTTGAAATTATAACAGGAGGACTTTGTGCAGGTATGGGGCTGTGATATTATAGTGGACTGGGCCGATCCACAAGAGGAGCCCGACGAACAAACTATGAGTAAGGTGAGTCTATGCCTAATACGGTCTACTACATCAAGAATTAGTTGATGCAGCGATGATTAACATTTTATAATTCACGACAAAAAAAAGAAATCTGCAAATTTTTCACACATTCACAATCCAACCATTGACAATCCATTAACACTTTCCCCTGAATCTTGATAGAATAAGTGGAATACGATGTTATGGTACGATTCCTGCGTTTTAATGCAGTCTGCCCCCCGATTGTGTAAAGAAATCATAATCGTAATCGCTTGTCAAAAGTATAATTCGACCTGTTTTAAAGGAGTTCATAGATGCCTGCATGTCGCAAAGCCACAGAAATCCGATTTTTCCCAAATTCCCAAAAATCCCCCAAAAACTACCCTCAACGTACGTTTCACTCCGATACCGGAGCATCTTCAGTAGATGTAGCCTCCACAATGCACGATTGTGAAGAAAAAAGAACTGTACCACATAGATGTCATATTGTCGCGGATTATAGCGAATTAAACTTCTGGTTCCTTCATTATGATGGACTTCCGCAAAGTAACGCCTACCTCTATCCATCATCACGTATCTATATAATAAGCCTATTATAACCTCAAATCTGATATGTGAAAATGGCGTTGGTCAGGTGAAGGTGTTGTACGTACGGAACCTGACGCAAGACATCACTGAGGAGGCGCTGAAGGAGGCGTTCGAGCAGTTCGGCGCCGTCGAGCGAGTTAAGAAAATTAAGGATTACGCTTTCGTTCATTTTGAGGACCGAGATTGTGCAGTTAAGGTAAATTAAACCGATTTATTTCATTCGGAAGATCTAAAATACATATATTATATATTCTGTCTGTATGCGAACTATAGTTTTTCTATGCGTGTTTCAAAATTTGTCCGCAAAAGCCTTAGTAAAACGTGTAAGCAAGTCCAGCACTTTTAATATAATAGAATAGAATGGAATTTGTTTTAGGCCCGATTGCAGAAACGCCGAGTTATTACGCCTGCCTGCTACTTTCATATAATTCGTATAAAACTTCTTACAAAATTTCAAAATTCATAGGTTAAACCCGGCGTCTCGGCACGCCGGGCTTTATGACCTGACCCAACATGTCATTTTCAACACAGAAAATACTTTAAATCGAACTTTAACTCGTATTAAATTGAAAGTGTTTTACAAACGAAAGGGCCCCAAAAGGGCTCAATGATATTCTTGCGTAAAGTTTTCACTTGTATCACAATTTCAAATATTTTCAAGTCATTCGACCGAGACGTCTAGACATAGCATTCCTGCTGGGTGAGCGGGGTAAGATCTCAATTAAAGAAGATCTCGGGGGAAGATCTTATCTCAATTTTCAGTACAAAATTCAGTGATTCTCGCACAAAATTTTTATACAGCTTGGAGAGCTTGGAGGTGTATACGAAGGTATAGATAGGTGTGATAGGTGCGCTTGTAGTCTGTAATTTTTATGTAGTCTATATACTAAGAGGAATAGAAGACTAGAAAAGATAAGTTGGTGGGACTTTACCAATTGGGTGAGTGAAGGTAATAGTTTGTTTCGTTGTGGTGTGTTGGGCAGGCGATGCAGGAAATAGACGGCAAGGATATGGGCGGCGCTCGGCTGGAGGTGTCGCTGGCGAAGCCTCCCTCCGACAAGAAGAAGAAGGAAGAGATTCTGCGCGCGCGCGAGCGACGCATGACGCAGATGATATACGGACGCGGCGGGTACGTTCACTTTACTACACTAGAATTATTAATTACACAAAATTTTTGACGTTTACAGTGCTACCAGATTTGTATGAAAAAAATTTACACATGGCAGAAGTGAAAATTCAGTAAAGTAGCTTACGAGAGAATGAGATGAATGTAACTTGTATTCTATCTCATTCTCTCGCAGGCTAAATCCTATTATAGAATAGAATAGAATATGATTTATTTGCTGAACCAACACAAAGTAAACGTTAAAATACACATTATGAAAATGTTTCTCTTTTTGGTGTTACTTTTTCGTTTCATCGAATTTTCTAATCACGATTCTAAAGAAGTTTCACTTCAATAAATAGTGCTGGGTCAAAAAGATTGATAAAATATGAATCACGTCACTCACTAGGTACAGTAGTCACGGGAAATATAGAAACGTGTCAATACGCCATTTTACAAATAAACTAAAATGGCTGTTTTGAAATTTAGCACAACAATTAAAGAATCCTTTTACTGCACACAGAGGCATATTTCAATTTGGAAAAAACAACATGTCATTTGACATATTGAGTTGTAATAAATAGTTACCTATTTTATTTGGTATGAAGTTACACAGTTTTTGGAAGAAAAACAAGCGTTTTAGAAATGTTTAGGTATGGTTATTAACGAAACCGTTTTCTTGATATTTGTAATAATTGATGTAATTTAAAATTGTTATAGTTTGACTTGATGATAACTGACTTCGTCCCAGTGGTAATGATTTTTTGATTTCCGCGGTAACTCTTAGATTTATCGATGCCTATGTTCTTCCTCGGGATGCAATCTACCTCTGTACGAGATTTCGACAGAAAATTGATTGAACAGCTTAGCAGGCAAACACACTATCGCATTTTTCATGTTAGTTAGGATTCAATAGTATTTAATGTTTTTTTCTTTTATGATATTATTAATAGGGGTTTGGTTGTTAGTCGGCCGTGTTGGGCTCGGGGCGGGCGCGGTAGTTGAGTGGCGGTGGGTAACGTGTCGCTGTGTAATGTCAGATTTGATTGGTGCAGCTGCTCGCCGGTGCACGGCGCCATGCGCGGCCGCACGCCGCAGCCGCAGACGCGCCCGCCGCAGGCGCGCGGCGACTACGGTCAGTATGAAACGCCTTACACACCATGCGTGCACACGCGCGCATACTCACACACACACACACACACACACTCACACCACCACACACAAACACACTCACCGGCGTTGGTAGATCTTGAGCATTGAAACACAATAACGTTAATGTAAAATCGGCCTAGCGATGTCTTTCCATCAGATATGTGCTACGTTGCTGAGCTGCGGATGTGCGTCAAACCCACCAATTTTTTAAGGACAGTAACTAGCTATTATTAATTAATCTGTAATAAGGAACTCGCGGCGGGGAGGCGTGGTAACCACTATACCCATTTTTCTATTTAGTATAGACGAACACGCTCGAGTTCAATGAATGGAGGTCATTTAAAGTCAAAAATTTAGTATCACCGTAGTTACAATTTCGCAAGTTTTCAGCTTGGAGCGTTGGCTGGATGCTGACTGGATGGATTGAGCTTTACTTAAAGCTGTTAAAGTTTATTTGACTTTAACGTTACAGTATTTAAACGCTCGAATTCTATCAACGTCGATGAGATATGAATTCTCATACTAATCCTACTGAGGTGCTAGTGTCATTTTGTAGTTAACTAAAGTGACACGTGAGTTGGGTGGAGAGTTAATTTGGGCCCCAAGTGTAACCTTTCCAGTAAATAAATGTATTATAGATAATGTGACATAATATTGTATGGGCTCAAATTAGTTTCCCTCTGATCTAATCAACATACTGATTGACAGATTTAACATTGAAAAGCAACACTAGAGCCTCTGTAATAATTTAGTATGGACAACTCTTTACTAATTTGGTACATTAACGTTCCTCCCTTGTCAAGTATTTTAACACTAAGACCTACTTTAAGGCCGTTTTTATCAATGCCATTCAAATAATTACGACTTACTTACTTTTGGAAAGTCAGACTTCTATAAACAATAAAATAATTCAGGGTATAATATTTGCGTTAAAGTTTTATTAACACAAATTTCAATGTCGTATTATGATTGTTTAAGTTTGTCGTTACACGTGTACGTTCACACGTACGCAGTTGCGTGCTTATACGTACGTATGCGAGCGATATAATGTTGGATTGTTTTTTTCTCTCGAATTGCTTTTGAAATGGTGTTGAAAAATCTGACATGAATAACATACCAGCCGTATAGTTGATGTCAAACCTAAAACTGACTTTTTGAAACGCATATAAAGGTATATCGCATTTCTGATGTCTGAAACCGACATAAAAAGGACAGAACGTATTGATATTTTATCTAGTATTTAAGTTAAATTAAACGAACATAGTTCACCTCCACCAAGTACAATATACTTGGTGCAGGTGAACTGTGCTCCGAATAACCTTGAATATGACAAAACTTTGTTTGTACCTAAGTAGTGCAAGGTTTTTAGAAGAGTCTAAAACAAAGACATCGCTCAGGTTTAAAAACAGCTGTAAATCATCCCAATATTAATAATTATATTTGACCATACCGCCATATGGATCCTGAACAGATGTTTCGCAGAGTTCCCATCTGGTGTTACGTCACTATTTTCATTACAAAGCGCGGAATAAACACCTGCAGCAAGAGCAGTCACGTTCACACCTGCGTCCTTGTGCGATTGAACCCCCATTTAACTTTAACCCCTCGACAAACACCCATTCAAACGCCTAACGCTCGAATCGCATTGTGTTGAACGAAGTAATTTCTATTTAACAATGATCACTACACTTTGGCCATTGTACTATTTTCTAATTGTGACATATTCAATTAGTAGCGTGTCAATTGAGAAAAGTTTTGTCTGCTAATTGCCATGACTGCGAGTGGTCTGAGTAAAATGACGGCCACAGAGTGACGACTGCAATCTCCTCAAATTGACCGACATTATCTCGCTATTGGTTAAAATGCTTTGTAGCAGCAAGTATACCATAATATAGTCTCGTACTCGTTGACTCGTGTCGAACTACTGTAGTCAAATTGGTCATCTCTACGACACAAACCGTGGCGTGCCCTTCTCGTGCAAGGTTTTAAGAGCGTTGGAACTTATTCGTAATAGCTCTGCAGGAATTTCTGCCAAGCGAAGGCTTTGTTCGATCTTACTTGCACTGGTAGATTGGGGGTTGTAACGGATAACCTGTGTCCTATACACAAACTTGAAGGGAGAACTAAGGCTGGGTAACAGCTGTATTTTTCTAGAGTGACCCACTACATTGATGACTATATTGACTTTCAAATGTAATAATTTGGAAACCAGCTCGTCAAATAAATCCTAAAAAGTATGTTTTTGGTAAATGGATCTGGTAAATTTAGTTGCTTGCAAATTGAATATTCTTCGAAATGAAAATCAATCCAACTAGTCCAGCGGACGATTCTGAGGAGTTGTGAGGATACTTTATAGTACCAATAGTAAGAGTGTTAAGACAGATGGCACAATCTCTTCACAATTTCTCCTTGAAAAAGATCCAGAAATACCTGATTTGACACAAACACAAGTTTACACGGTGTGGACCATGCGCACACGCAGTCTTTGCTACTGATCCCTTACTAACAAACTTGGATGTAAAAATATACGGATCAATTTTGCCAAGTTCAACGGCAGACTTGTGTGTCAAAATTTTTTTTTTTTTGTATTCCCGTGGTTGAAATTTTTTATAAGGGTTTTCAGTGTATTTTTGCATCCATATCACGTATTGTGTCATAACGCTATTCTTTAGGCTAGAATTAATGACAGCTAGGATTAAGTAGGTTCTGCATGGTTTCGGACTAAAGATGTAGAGGAGTCCGGAGATATCGGAAGGATAAATTGAACGTATGCGAGGGCTAAACTCCTGTTTCAATGTAATATTAACAACCCTAACAATACTCCCGAGTGCATGCTTGAACATAAAGTAATCATCGTCATTGAACCACGGCGTCTCGACTTGAGACAATTTCTGATCACCCTATTTTACATCGCTTTCAGTAAAGGTTTTTGGTGGTGGGAGATGGGAATGAAATCTGCGGCCTTTTTTCCAAATTAAAAATCCATCTTGTCCAGAATTCAACATTGGACGAGATTTCTTTTCATAGCTGGGATATAGATTGTGGACGATGCATGCTTTTTCCGTGTGTCGATCTGAGAGGCGGTGTGTTTTCGCCGGATGAGCTGCGCTGAGTGTGTTCGGCCGAGCGTCGCCGCTCGACGCCGCCCCGGTAGCTTGTAAGTTAGCGTTAGTTTAGCTTAGCCTCTAAACAGGCCTGTGTTGTGTGTTTATAGATTATGATTACGACTATTACGGGTACGGGGATTACCGAGGTGGCTACAATGAGCCATTTTACCGGTACGATGAGTTCTATTTTGATTACGCGGGGCCACCGCAACCGTCCGCCGTCCGCCAGCCTCCCAACAGAGCGCAACCGGTGGGTCCCACACACACTAACTAATGTTATCATATTATTTTACTAGTCACTAGACCGCTGTACTCATCATTTTTACCTTTCGGTTTTTTTTTGATTTGCCAAATTTTTTCATCTTCTCTTCACTTTTTTGTTTTGTTATACTTTTGGTTGGATCCCATCCTAGAATGGAGTCAGTGACTCGGTAAAGACGGTAGTGTGTAGGCCTGACGGTGATCGCGGCGGGGGGCGGGCGGGGCGAGCGGGCCGGGCGGGCCGTCAGGCCTGCAGCGCCCGACTCGCCTCTCCCTGGACACTTCACGTTGACAGCTGTCATCCCGCGCCTGTCATCCTCATCCGTAGTGCTTTCGCTTCGCTCGCTCTGTCACTAACCCCATAACACGCTTCGTGCTTTCGCCGACTGTCGCATCCATATTACCTTAGTTGAGGAATGCTTTGGAATCTCGAACGCTCGAGTAACGTTTTAAATTTCTCGTTGTTGCAACGAGGTAGAGAATATGTTAAGAAGACTTACTGACCCGCTTGGTAAATGCCTCACTCAGGACGACGAGCTCGCTCTCGGACCCAACTCGCTTTACTACGATCTAAGCGGAGGCATTCAGGTACCCGACTGTGTTACCTTACCGTAACCGTAACCGAGTATGTAACCTCCGGCGTTGCTGTCGATGTTGTATCTATTTCTGTTAGCTATGCCGATTGTAGAGTTGAATTAAAAGTTATTTTGAATGTAACTCAATTTCATAGAATTCGACGAATCATATATATAGTGTAGTTGTAGGTACCTGATTGTTTCTTCATTACATTGTTGAACTGCATTACGTTAGCGTATTTATTTGAAGCATGATATATTAGGTTTAGTTGAGAATATTTACACATTGATAATTCTAATATTATATCAGAACCAACTAATAAAAGATCAAATATGTGTCAATATTCTCTGTGATTGGATGTTGTATTGTTGTTGGTAATATCCAGCAAATTTTTAGTCAGTAGGTATATGATTATTTCGGTCTGATATCAACAGTCACCAATGGTGTGTAGACGTAGAATATCATCCAAATACAACATAATTATTGGTAAAAAATATTGGTGGCTGGCAGGTATTTGCTCAATTAAAATGACAGCGAACGGCCCTCACCGTATGAACTGGTACCTCTGAAGTTCTCAAAATGGATTTGGCAAACGCCATGGTTCTATGCTCGGTATTAATTAATGTGCTTCACATTGCAAATAGTCGTTACAATCAAACATAAATAAAAGAAAAAGCTCCATATTATAAATGAAGCGGGATAAATTTAATCTTGCCCCGGTTGAATGTAGGTAAGCTCCTGAACGCCCTTTCATAAAAAATCCATATAAGACCGGACTATTGCTCCTAAAAAGTAGTACTAGTTTGGTCCTAAGTTCGGACTAACAACCAAACTACTGCTACCAGAAGAATACCGCCCCCCTGCGGTGGCTCAATCTTCTCATGCCACGGTAATAAACGTAGCCTTCAAGGCAGGCCCTAGCCAACAACACGGCTTAAAGAAACTCACCGGGGTACAATGTTACCCCGCGCCCCACCCGAGTAAGGATGCGAGGCCTCGAAGCCCGTACCCCCGATCCAGACAACAGATCCGGAGTCAAATGGGGGGTGTGTGCAGTCCAGAGAGGGGGCGGTGTGGGGCGGCACGGGATATCTATCTGCATATCAATACTAATAATTTAAAACTCTGGGTCCTATCTCCTGATGTTTCAGCCTGGAGTAGCAGTGGTACTGCTTACCTATTGCGTTTGGCTCGGGTATGCTATTTTTTAATAGACATTGGGGGTGATTCTTTTGTATACAATCTCTAAATTAAAATGACCGTATTAAAAATATTGCTCACCCTTTTTTAATACTCTCTACAGAAAGGGACAGAAGCTTTGTAATAAGAATATCGACTAGAAGGCGTTAACATTTTTTTCTGCTTAAGGGACAAAGATCTCCCCCTTTGCTTACAATTAAAATAGCAGAAAACCTTAGCAGATGAAAAAGTCTAATACATACGTTTTTATCAAGCATTGAGACAATTATTATATTATAGATTTAGAGATCTAACTACCTCGACATAATATTACATTTTCGCCAATTGCGCTATCCAACACTGCGGTGTTTTTTATGGCGGGGTACGGATTTTTCTACAGTACATAGTTATTTGTAGGTCGGTAGTCCAAAATGGAATAGGGACAACTTCATACAATTAACTACTTCACTTCAGATTCAAAATATTTGTGCTAGGGACGATAAAATGTTTGGCGGAAAGAGAGTCCGTGAAATTTATAAGGAGCTGTATTCAATGACCGAGGATATAACTCTCCGACGAAGACTCTCCCATGTTTTGTCGTATCGGAAGTTTTGGAAGTGCTACAGCGGGTACCAGGGCGTCGCTTGGGGGTCCCGTTGGTCGCTGCGGGTGTAAGTGGTGTGGTGTGATGCGCAGGGGGCTGGGTCATGTGGGACGGCCGCGCGATGGGCGCGGCGCGGGGCCGCGGCTGGGGCCCGTTCTGGTGCGCGACGCGCCGCTCGTGGCCGCCGCACGCCCAGCGCCATGCGTGGCAACCCGCGCGCCAAGCCAAGTTTACCAGGTACGACTGCTAATTAAATAAATCCTGAATTACTGAGGAGGTGTCTTTTCAAAAGCATTTAGCTATCTTAAGGGCGGTTTCAGATTAGCGTTTTTTCGGTGCGTATATAATATATAATATGTATTTTTATTTTATATAATTTTTATTTTATTTTTTAAATCGAAATTTTAAAGGGCTTTTATAGGGTATATCGTTACACGCTACATACAACTAAGATTAATTCTAAATCTATAACAATCTGAGAGAATCACTTTTGAATTAAGGTATATATCTAGGTGCCGAAAATGCTCGTTTTTGAAAGCCCTTATAGGCGTGCCTTTCGCGAGCGTTGACTCTCTTATAAGTTCGTATAAGCGCGTTTTTTGTGCGTCGGAATCCATATTACGACTGACTGACCCCGCGGTCCGAGCCGGTATAAGCGCTCGGTATTTTGTTACGAGCTTGTACGCGCATAAAAATTACGCTAGTCTGAAGTCGCTCTGAGTTTAATCAAAAGTTTGTCGTGGTATGGGCTTCGAGGCTGCACCTCGGTGTGTCCTCATTTTTTTTGTAATATTTTGTACTCTATCTGCAATCAGTTGAAACTTTAACTGTAAACACATATTTTTGGGTACCCTTATTTACCTATTTACCAGCATTTCCTCACGGGCGACACGCTTTTTGACACCTGTGTCACGTGTTGGTCAAGTGCTTTTGAAATGACACTCCTCAACTGTAGAGTAACGCTACCAAGTGTCACAACCAATGAAAATGGTAATTATTCATGAGCCCATGATGCATTAAAAGAAAGGAGAAACTAATTTGCCACATGTTGTTGGTTTTATGCCACTGCCTACTACCTTCAGGTTTTGTACAATACAATGCCTTAAAGTTGCCACGGCACTACACTCAACGATTTAACTAATGCTAAGGGCCCGCGCAGACAGAAAGAGTTAAGCCGTTCTGCGTTCCGCGATCTTTATAACGTTTGTGACTTTACAGCGGCGCACAGATTGCAGTCAGTCAGACCTGTATAAAGTTACAAACATTACAAAGACCGCGGAACGCAGAATATACTTAACTCAGAACGGCTGATCTTTCTGTCTGCGCGGGCTATTACCCGTTGTCCTAGATGAGCGACAGAGGCGACGCCACGCGACGCGACGTGGTACGAAATCATAGAAAATAACACAATATATCTACGCGACAACGTAAGGCACGTGAAGGGTCAGCTACTGTTCGACACTGTCGCATCGTGTCGCGGTTGTCGCTCACGCAGGACAACTAAGTTATAAAAGTGCAAAACAATCGCTTGTCGTACCTATGTGGCCCAACCTGAAAAAAGGTGGTAAAGTTCAGCATAATGCTTTATGCTTTTTAATCCAAGAGCCACAGCGTTGATTTTCAGCCAGAAGCCTTATTCAGGTGACGCCAGTCGCCACGGCTACGTTAAAAAGCGTTGCAGCTAAATTCAAAATTTTGCAACACTAAGGCCCGCTTGCAGAAACGCCGAATATCCTTTTACCCCAGAGCTAGCTGCTTTGACAGAAATCGTTTAAAACTTCTGTCAAAATTTCAAAATTATTCCTGGGTTTATCGTAACCCCGGCGTGTCTGCAAGAGCGGGCCTAAGAAAACTTTGGACTCTCACTCGGTCGGCCAATTATCCTATTTCCATTCCGTAGCTGATTCCTTCTCTTTGATTTCAGCTTGTTTAATGGTTTGCGTGTAATCTGGATTCTTATTTATTTATTGGTAAATATCCTTGTAACCTTATCCTAACCCTATCCTGTATGATCCGTATCCTAGTTAGGTCTACCACAAACTTTATGAAGGCTCGATCGGGATGAGTGTCCAACTTTTCCATTGGTTTGAAAGTTTGTGGAAGATCTTCTACATGGACCTTGTTTGGTTATGCGGCAACTAAGTTTCAATATTTGATTGGTTCCTCGTACCTTTGGGATTAAAATTTGAAGGGATTATTTATTTGAACCAACTCAGGCTATTTTTCAGGAGTAAAAGGCGGGTTATTTTTCTGTAGAGAAGAATAATTATTTAAATCTCAACGGCCGAATACTGAAAAGTATTCATGTCTATAGTAACACTGTTTGGTTGTAGTATAAAATGACTGCTCTTTTACATTTGACGTATGGACCACATGTAAAGAACCGGCCAAGTGCAAGTTAGAATCACCGACCGAGGGTTCCTAAATTTACCATAATTTGACGGACGGTTGAGCAATAAGGATTATTTTTTACCATTTTTATAGGAACTCAATTTAGACTTTCAATACCGAAGCTTTGAGTAGGTAGGTACCAAGACACGTTCTGCATTCTGCCGTCAGTCATTTCACATTGAACCTTAGTTGCCCTATGTATTCAATTGTAGTGTATAATATTATTTTGTTCTCATATAATATGTCTCTAATAAGAATGTTGTCAACAATTATTATTATTGTAAAAAAGCACGTCAAATTTGTATCATGTTACATTTCAGTAATGCATACAAGCTTGAATGCACCCTTTGATGTATCAGAGTAAGGACGAACGCTAAAACACGCGCGGGTGCATTTTACAATAAAATGTTCAGCGCTTATTGGCGCAGGCGCGTGCGACGGTTTTTCACATACAGTTTTTCAATTTACGCCCGCAACGGGCACCCACTCCGTGTAATACCCGCGCGAGTTTTAGCGTACGCCTTTACTGATTGGATTAGTTGGCAACATCCTTATTCCCTCCGCCTCCCCGCCGCCCGGGGTCGGGTCGAGGGGGCGGAGCTGACGGTCGCGGTGTTGCGGTGTTGCAGGTAAACGTAAACTCGACGGGGGTCAGCAGATCGCTGGGGGGGAGCGCGAGAGCAAGCGGCGGCTGGGCGCGGCGGCGGCGGCGGCGCGCGGCTGGGCGGGCAGCTAGTCGCGGCCGGCCCCCGCCGCCGCCGCCGCCGCCGGACGCCGAAGCCGCCGCCGCCGCCGCGCGCGTGGCGAGCCCCTGTCCGGGAGACACTACAAGCTGCGCAGGGGAGCACTCGCAGCGCGCCACAGAGCCGCGGTCTCGGTTACGTTTACGCCGGTTCCTCCGTCCTAGAGCTCCTAGCGGGAGAACCGTTCCACTTTTTTCTATATATGTGTTTTTTTTATTTGATTTTCACGTTTTCGATTTTGTATCGCGACGATTCCGTAAAAATCTTAAAGTAGGACGTTATGAAATGTTTCGAATGTAAGTTTCCCGTTATGCTTATGTTTTCTGTCGTCTTAGCCGTACCTACTATTTAATATATTATACTTTATGAGCGAGGGCGCGCGGTCGCGGTTGCCTGTTGGGGCCGCGCGCGGGGTCTATGACCCGTCGACTGTCTGTTTTTTTAAATAAATACATGTTATTCATTATATTTTATTCCTGCGAACGCATTTTGCGATGTGATGTGTATTTTAGCAGTAATTATTATATTATAAGGAGTTTGACTGTTGTTTTTTGAGATACTTACAACGTAGGTTACTGAGATGAAGTTTATGAAATGTAATGAAATGGATCAATTACCGACGACTATCTGTTACGGCTAAAATAAAACACCTGTAATACCTATATCGATAACGTTTCCGAACTGTGTCCCTGCTTTAGTTTTTTGCTTTATTTTTATTACATATTTCCCTTTAAAATACATTAGTGTGAGGAAAGTAGTATTGTAAAAGTCCAGGATTTCTGCAATGTTTATTATGATCGCTGTAATACTAAACTTGTTTGTATTTCGACCACATAGCATGCCCATACTGTTAGTAGAACTCTGACTTGTATCAATCTTGTATCAGTTTAATGTGGAATAAATTTGCAAAACTGTGTTTGCCTTATTACGTTCTTGTTTTCTTGTGTCCAAATTACCTACCTTTAACATTCCCTCGTCCTGGCGAGGCGTTCGTCAAACCTTGGTCAAACCTATGCGCAGACGCCGTGGAACCGAAGCTGTCGCGTCGCGTCGTATCGAGTCGCTCTCATTTGTCGCTCAGCCGTTGTCCTTAGTGACCCGTTATCCTAGGTGAGCGTCAGTTTTTATACTGTTTACATAGGTAGTGCGAATACTTTAATGCTGTACAGACAAAAGTTTTGAAAGTACTTAGGACTAGAATTTCCACTAATAGGACTAGAATGTTCCCAAGCAGGTACCTAAAGGTTTGGAGCTGTAAGGATTTGTGAATCCTGTTGACTGTTGTATCTACTCCTATTGTAAAGATAGGTCTGGTGGTAAAAGTGCTTGTAAAAATCAGCACGGTCCTAATCATTACGTAGGTACCTATGAACCTTAAAATAAGTAATGTTATCTCCCCCGGCCTAGGGGAGACACCAGGACAGAAAATTCCTAATGTCTCCCCGAGGGGGGCAAATCAGGGGAGACACGAGTCCGGAACCATTTTGCCCACCTAGAAATTCGTGACAACTTTGCAGCCATTTTGCAGCCATGCATATCAAAATATTCTGTGCAAAATATACCTACTCTGTTATTGTTCAAGTGATGGTATAGGTCATAGACTTAGAATTTTTTCGCTACGCTCAATAGACTGACAAAGCGTGGGAGCGAGAGGTATTTAGATAATAAACACTGCCGCGAGCGAAAAAGAGATAGCGACACAAAAGGCCAGTATGTCATTGTTTACGCGAGTAAGAGGCCATAGCGTACCGGCCTTTTCCAAGTCGAGGTGAATTTTGTGTATTTAATTAATAATCTTACGATTAAAACTTAAAATCTTTGTTCTGCCACCATGGTGTCTTGTTCAGTGAATGAATGTGACGTTACAAGACGTAATAACCCGCATAAATACACGTTTCACAGGTAATTACTGAATATTTTTCTGAATTATTCATAATCATTATTTCGTCACTTGTTGTTTGAAAATGAGGCAAAATAACTATTGAAAGCTTAGATAATAGGTTTCCCTTAAGACTTTTCATCAAATTACATTGCTAAATAAAGAATTTTTGGATATTTTGTGTAAAACTTAAAAATGTTTGGTTACGATAGGGATTGACAAAGTGATGACGTCATAAGTATCGATAGTCGATAATCGTGTCTGCCGGTAGGTTTGACGTGATAGCTCATAAGCTTAGGTGTGTAGAGTACAATATTAAACACTACTTTCCTGTAAAAGAAAAGAACGAAATAAATATTTTCCTTAATTTTTGTTTTATTTGGCGTGTCTTAGATTTCATATGTACATGAAATATATATACAGGGTATACTGTACATACTGGTAATTCAGTACATTATGTATTTAAGTGCTTATCGGGGAGGTCATGCTATGAATTGAGCGCCATATATGGTTATTATTTGTTTTTATTAACTTGTCACTTTTACATTATATCAGAGTATTATTGTAATTAATCAAATTAAAACTACTTGCACCCTTAAAAAAAATAGCGGCGGTAAACTAACAATTTTTATGAAAAATTTCAAAAACTGCTCTATTTCTCAAAAAAATTATAGTGTATATTTTCAGGCAGAATTTTTAAAAAATATCTCTATTTTAAAAGCTTTCTTTCGAAATATCAAAAAAAAAAACTTTTATGGGGCTAAAATATCTATAAGTATCTCATAATATTTACAATGTTATGTTCTAGGTTTCCAACCAATTCTTTGCTACGTAACAAATGGTTACGGATTATAGATAGGGGCTCCTGGTTTCCAAAGAAGAATTCTACTGTTTGTAGTAAGCATTTTGAATCGAAATGCTTCTTACAAAGGAAACATCGAATATTGAGTTAGCACGAAAGTAATGAGATCCCCAAAAAAACTCTACAAAGAACAGTGGGCAAAATTGTATGGACCCCGTCCCCAGTGGTGTAGCATCATGGGCTATGCGTAAAAAAATAGATATTAGTCTGAATAGTAAATAATTAAATGAATTAATGAGAAAACTAATGTATGTATGGACATTCTTTTTTTCTTAATTATTTGTATGTATTAAAAGGATTATTAAAAGAGTTAAGTGTGAAGACTGTGTAGGTACATAGTTTATTATCGGACCCAACAGCTCTATGTAATAATTCGTTAATTATTAAGAGAGACTATTCGAAAATACACAATAAGTATATATATATATCCAGCTAATGATGTTGCATTGTGTTGTAACGCTGAAATTTTTTTTAGAGAAAACATGGTCATCTCATCAATAAATAATTTGTACCTAGCTGTAGCTTTGTTGCTATTTATGTATTTGATTTTTTTAAATTAAAAGATAGTTATATTTTACTTCGTTAAACTAACTCATTAGAGTCCTATGATTTCACCAGTAAGACTATCGATAATACTATGCTAGAGTCAAGACAACACTATTTCACGCACACATTTACATTTCATTTTTTGTAACACCGTAATCTGTCACTGTTGGTCTTGTACATTCTAAGTCTATGGTATAGGTACTAAAATTATACGTCAATGGGGTAAAATCATTACTACGTAGTGAAATATAACACATTGGTAAATGAAGTGTTGTATTGGTGTCTGTACATGGTGATTGGTGGTTCACACGGTGTCGGGCGGCGCGGCGAGACGGGCCCCAAGCAGTCGCGGCGGCACGAATTGCAGGCGGCTAGGCTCGGCTGAGATCTCAGGCTCAGACTTTGACTTTTGCTTAGACTTAATACATGGTTAAAACGAGACAGATTTATGATACTCACATAGGTAGATAAGTCCATTACGTGTTAACCATAGACATAGGATTTTTTCGCTACGCTGTTTTAACTCTGAGTAAAGTCTGCGAGCCAAATCAAAGTACACTCTATAGATCTTTGCATTAGAGCCACACCACATTCGAGGGACAAATGCGACAACACGAAGCGACAGTATCAAACAGTAGCTGACCCTTCACCATAGATTTTAATATTAAAATCTATGCCCTTCACGTGGTCTACGTTGTAACGTAGATAAGTTTGTCATTTAATTTCTATGGAGCAAACTTGTATTAGTCACTTTAGTGTTACCACGGCTCAGGCAATATTGCCTACCAATTTTGCGGCCTTGCTTATCAAATCTAATTAGTAGGTATTCTGCTATTGTTCTAGAGAGAGTTAAGAGAGGCAGTGAAATAAAACACATTGGTTAATTAAAAGTGTTGTATTGGTGTCTGTATATGGTGGTTCACACGGTGTCGGTCGGCGCGGCGAGACGGGCCCCTAGCGGTCGCGGCGGCGGCCTCGGCGGCGGCGGCGGGCGGCGCGGCGCGCGGCGGCGGCGGCGCCAGCACGCAGCCAGGCTCAGGGCCCCGCCGCCCGCGCACCCTGCTACCCACCAAACGACGCTGCCGGCGCCGCTGCTGGGGGATGCGCTCTCGCCTGCGTAGATGCCAATAGCAATACCTCTTTCCCGTGCGCGATTACGAAACTTTGATGTACGGGTGCAATAGGCATGATGACTGATTTTGAAAAATGGTCAGATTATGTTCGGACGTATCTACTATTTCGAAAAAATATCTTATTTCAGCAGAAAAATAATGTTTGGTAGACAATATTGGCATTTGAATTTTAAATTTTAAAATTCACGCAAAACCATAGACTTAGAATTTTTTCGCTACGCAAAACGCTCCCCGGTGTCATGGCGTCGTTTGTGACGTCACTATTATTTTTACCAATGTACTCTGTGCGGTGTACAGTAAGCAATCTAGTGTGATTGTCAAAGCTCGAAAACAAACCATTGTGACGTCATTCGCTTCTTGGTGTTTTAACCAATATGGCGGATTGCTGTATTTCATAATTTTATTTTATCAAAATAAGTAGCAATCTCACTCGAAATAGAAAAATAAATACGTTTTTTATAATCCATGTATCCTATTTCATTAGATAAATTCATAATTTCATTGATTCTTGGTTACTGTCATCATGCCTATTTTGTCACTATCCTTGTTATCGGCTGATTAGGCACAGTTTACGTTAGTACAACGAATTCTACTATCAATGGCACAGCTTTGACATAGGTGAGTAGGTACATCTATCTCCCGCATTGAGCTATACTTATCCAGACAGAGCTATTATATAGGTCGCAGGGGCGAGCCTGTTAGGGCCATGTCAGTTTATGTAGGTACCCCTTATCGGTTTCTACACGACATCGTACCGGAACGCTAAATCGCTTGGCGGCACGTCTTTGTCGATAGGGTGGTATCTAGCCACGGCCGAAGACTCCCACCCAAGCCAGACTAGGGAAAATTCAGAAATTATAAATTCCTAAATTGAACCTGCCGGGGATCGAACCCGGCACCTCCGCACGTTAAGACAACAGCGCCCAACATCTCGCATTCTCCTGTTTCCTCCTCCAAAACTGAACCGATTTTAACAATTTTTTAAGGTTCCATGATTGAGATAGATAGGTAGGTACTAAAATTATACATCAATGGGATCCATGTTCTTAAACTTATTAATTTATGGAATAAAGGAATACATACGGACATGGTGCGGATACATAAGAATTTTATGATGTTGTTGATACCTATACCTATATAAAGGTTTACCTATATTAATAATAATAAATACCTACCTATTTACATAATATCTATTGCTTTATTATTTATGAATGCCTATTTTAGAATTTAAATTAAATTATTTTTTATTTTAGAAATTTTGTGTAAAAGAAGATTATTTGCCAAAAACAGCCTAAAGCCAATAACAATGATAGCGACTAATGCAATGCATCAGTCTGAACCTCTAGTTTTGTAATGCAGTTGGATTATTTTTAATGTAGATACGTAGTGGGATTTTGTCGGAGGAAACTTTAAGAAGGGAACTCGAATTCATGAAGAACTGGATAGTTTATGAAACGTTGGGTGGTTGTAGGGATATAACTTCTCCTGTAGAAAGACATGTAACGTAGGTACCTAATACTTATTGTTATTACTTACCTACTTATGTATTTAGTTTGAAAACTGATCGATCTGAAACGATCAATTCTGCGATCTAATAAAAGCTTGAAATTACGCATTCGAAAGCTTTAAATACAAGTATCTTTCTACAAGAGTAGATAGGCAGTAGGCACCTATACAAAGTTTGGAAAAAGGTGGATATAGGGACGTACTTAGTATATGTACCAATTTATTTTATCATTCCAAATGTTAGAAAGAACAATCCTGAATTTCTCTTAAACTTAAAAGAATAATGGGACATATCTAATGTTCTATTTTCATCAATCTCTTTATCTTTATATTCAGGATTATTCTCGCGAATGTTAAATTTTAGATTAAAATTAAAATTTAATGGTTTTATTTTTAAATTGTGTGTTTAAGTCATGCAATAATTTATCGTCTATTTAAGAGGAAGCTGCACAGGAAGTGCACATGATGCGCAGTGGTTGATGGTATCTTGCGAAAAGCAATCCAATCGATACAATTTTTTTAAGCTGGCGATACAATAATGATGACAAAATAGATAATTGTTGTTTTTAAACCTTAAACAGAAACTTAATAGAAACTTTATTTTTACAAATTAATAGTTGAATAAGTAGGTAGGTATTACAATGTACAAATTTTATAAGCGCTCTTCGATACAGCATGAAATTCAGCGGTTGCACCTTTCAAGAATCCCTACGAATTGCGCATGTTAATGCAATTTCTGAAGGTTTTAGAGTAAAATAATAATTTTATCGAATACATCTAGCTTTAGGTAGGTTAGTTATGAAGGTTAACTGAAATTCGAAACATTATTTTAGTACATAATATGGAATAGCGATGGACGGCTCGAAGGACCAACTTTTTAAACTTGAAAGGGTCACGTAATAATGCAAGGGCTATGGGCTTATGGTGACGATACTATAGAAGAAGATCATGAAAAGCTAAGCAGAAATGACAGAGGGCTTCACATGCAAGGCGAAAGCGTAAGTGGAAGCGTGGTGAAGGGTGGGGGTGAAGGAATATATAGACTCACGTGTGCAGCGCCCGGTCAGTGCGGGGCGGCGAGCACAAGCGAGAGGACGACGAGCGCGGCGCGCGGCGCGGCCTGGCCCGCCGCCGCACCGCCTGCGCACACCGCCGTGTCAGCCCGGGGACCGCCCCAACACACAACACAGCCCCGATTCCGATGCATTTACACCAGAAGCACCATTCATCAGTGATCAGCTTTTGGCGAAAGCGCACGAAATCTAAGCAAGTTACAAAATCAACCACATTCTGATTACTTTTATGAGTTGACCCGGTTTTTGTATACGTACTTTTTCAATCTAGGTAATTTTTTATAGTAATTTCTGATGGTTGAAATTGCAATCTTAAGGCATGCTTTCCAAAATTGAGCAAGTACTTAAAATAATATTGAGTTAGTTTCGCTCTGGAAAACATTCCTAAAATTTGTTTTTTTTAATAGAAATACTTGTTTCAAATATGAAATCTAGAGTAAGCAATACATCACACGATATACCCAATTAAAAAATATTTAAACGTAAATAATAAAATTAGGAATTTAATTGGTTATATAAAGGATGCATTTTGCCACAAGTATTTCTACGATTGGACGCGGTTCCCCGGGCCCCATAGTGCGATGACTCAATGCAAGCTTCGTCCCATAAGGAATTCACACCTATTTAATCACAAAACGTACAAATAACAATTTTCTTTTCTTCATCTCTGAGTCATCACAGTATATAAGAAAAAAATAAGACGCATTTTAAACAACTATTTAGGTGGAGCACAGTTTATGGATGTAAAATGACGTAATATTATGTGTGAAGAGATTTAGAAAGTTATTTAAAAGGAGAACGTAGCTTGTAAATAAAAAGATCCACATTCTTGCAACATTATCAATATATTGCGCTATTTTCACCAACAAATACCTACTAACAGATAACATAATATATAAGAATATCCTCTGAGACAAAGATTGCATTGAACCGTCAATACTGAGAAGGTAAAAAGTACAGTGATTGTAATATTATTTATGTTATTTAAATTTTACATTTAACAGTTCTACAGTGTTTAATACAATATGTTACAATTATTAGAGCAAAGCAGGAGTAAGCAGCAAAAAGCGTTTGCATATTGCACACGAAAAATAATCTTCTTCCTTACGAATCCTTACGAATCTGGAGAAAAGATTCCTTTTATCTTCTAGTAAATATGAAAATGTGACAGCAAATTGAAGCCTACTGCTTACTCCATGAAAATCTACATTTTTTAAATAGTAATTTTATTAATAATATATTTTTGCAACAACAAAATGCAGCTGTGTAGACACATTATTGTACCTATGTGAAATTACAAAGTGCGAAGAACAACAAGGAAATAAGTACATGTAGTTTAATTAAATATAAGTTGATAAATTTATGGAAAGTTTAACCCCAATAACGCCAATATAATAGTGATTTGTATATTATACCAATTATATTAAATATACCTATAGATTCTTCGTAATACAGCAATCGGTAGAAGCGAAAGTGTCTTGAAATTAAATTTTAAGCTTAACTAAGAGAATGATTCTTTTCTAAAATTTACATTTCAAATCTTAATAAAGTTGGCACCCAACGTGGGACTTTAGTCTCAAATTGGGCGCCAAATATGCATTTTATCACATAATTATATCCTATTTCACAAAAATACTGTCATTTTTACAAAAATACTGAACAATTATTTTTCATTGATCTGTAAATAGAACAGTTGTTTTGTTGAATAATAATTTTTCATACATTTTTAGACAACATCACTTCACCGATTGCTTTTAATCGCCTTAAGTTAACAAAGTCACACATGATAAATAGCTCACATTAATATTTGATAGAATACTTGTTATACCTAATATCATAACCTATGAAATGTAAGCCACATCCTATGTAAGTAAAGTCATCTTTGATTTCCAATACGTATTTCTTTATCAGTTTCAGATATTATTGTATGAACATGTTGAAGTTGTATTCCAGCGAAAAACCTTACTGTACCTTACATTAACTAGTTCATCTGAGAAATGAAACAATTACTTTACTCTTTTACATTAAGTAAAGGTTACATTACTTTACGATAGTGTTAATGTTCCTTGACAATCGGTCAACATTCACTAGTTTTATTGTAAACTGACGATGCTTACCGCGACAGAAACATTTCTGGATCCGGTGCTTGTGCATATTGTATTTTAGTCAAGTTTTTGTTCACAAAATCTTTTTTTTTTTTTTCATTCTTGCCACCATTCCACGCGGGCATGTTTTATATAGTAATTAGGTTAGGCTGGCTAGCTATAAGTTCTATTGTATTGTTTTCATGTGTATTAACTGCAGGTAGTACCTATTAGCTAATGTCCAGCGCTACGTACCTACCTAATTATATTTTGTTTTATTATTCTGTGACGCGATAAATAATGTGGTCCATTTAATTTAATTGATGTCTGTCTAATAAAGCATAAACTGAAAAATTTGCCAAAAAATTTAAAAGAATACCTTTCTACGTTATTCACGCTACTTTTTTCAATACTTTGTTAAAGACTATGCTGGGAATTTGCTTGCTAAGTATGAATTGTGTTAGAATTACTAAGACTAAAAGGTGTGGTAAGAGTAAAAGCTGAAATGGTCGTAAATATCAGCACGACACGTCATAGCAGGTATTATCAGGTATACCTAGTTAAAGTATAGTGTAGAAACGTAATCGATTAAGCAGTTGTTCAAGTAGATAACATTTCTTTGGCAGAAATAGTTTCTGTCTAGCTATGTACTTTTCTTTGACTATCTAAGTTTACACTGACAATCCCTAAATTTAAGGGACCATCTATGTGTTTTATTCTATTAAAAGTTAGCCCGTGATTGCGATCTCGCTAGGTGATGATGAAGTCTAAGATAGTAGCGGGCTTGCCTGTTAGGGGTCCGGCAGTAATATTAAACGCATACCCCTAATCGGTTTCTACAAGTCACTTGGCGTCGGCAGGTCTTTGCCGGTAGGATGAACAGCCGAAACCACAAGACGAAACAACCTAAATAGGTGACAGAACTTACAAATGTGAAAAATTTCACCTATTGCGTTTCGGTGTTCCCTAAAATTAAGGGATTGCCGTTGAAAACGGGTGTAAGACAGTGAGAAGCCTGGCAGCTCGTTGAGTAGATATGCAGCGAGTGTGTCTACGGTACTTAGCTGATGTGGTGGCAAGTACTAACAGTAGTCGGGCTTGGCGGCGGGCTGGCCGGCGCAGTGCTGCAGGCCGGAGCAGGCGGCGCGCTCGGGCAGGCAGGCGCCGCCGCACGCCGCCGGGCAGCCGTCGCCCGCGCCGCCCACCGTCACCTCCGTCCACACGGCGCGCCAGCCGCCCGCGCCCACCGACTTGTCCGCTATTATGAACCTGGAACAGTTTTATGGGTGTTTTATATCCAACTAGCTGATGCCCGCCACTTCGTACTCCTTAATTTTCCGGGATAAAAAGTAGCCTATGTCACTCTACCCATGACAAAAATCACATTACGAAACCCATGAACATTTTGTATGGGAAAATAAGGGGAAAATGTTTTTTTTTTTTTAAATTTTATTTTTTCGTCAATTTTCCAATATTTTAAATACTGTTTTAATAGTAAAGTTTTCGGGCGGAAGGCGCCTTCCCGCCGCACAGCTCGAGCGGCGGGCCCGGGCGCTCGTACCAGAGCCGTGGGTTGCCCACTATAGGCAAGTTACTCACGAGAGTCGTATGGAGTTGGATGTGGAGAGGTACTGCCAGCGGTCGGAGGGCGCCTTCTCGCCGCACAGCTCGAGCGGCGGGCCCGGGCTCTCGTACCAGAGCCGCAGCACCGCCGCCGGACACCCGCGCTCTACAACAACAACACTCGGTTATAAGATGATGATTAGGTATGGAAGGACCCGGCTTTGGCCGCAGTCGATCCAGTGCCAGACGGCAATGTTTCCATATTCACATCCAAATCGAGTCGTAATATCCCAACCATACGTATTAGTGACGTACAATCTTTGACCCCAGCTGACTATATATCGCTCGTAGGGCAGCGGGTATCGTGGTGACGTCACGGCGCCCCACGACGAGCCTAACTCACACGCAACTGCCAAACACTACACCTAACATGGTAAAATAGGTAGAAAATAGTACCCGTGAGATGTCCCTCAACAGCAAAGTGGTCGAAGTTGATGAGCACGCGCTTCCCGGGGCGCGCGGTGATGAACCAGTTGCAGACGCGCGACGCGGCGCCGCGCGACGGCGGCTCGTAGGGCAGCGGGTAGCGCGGTGACGTCACGGCGCCCCACGGCGAGCCCGACACGTTGCCGCCGCAGTCGCCGAATATTGACTTCGCCGGCTTCGAACGAGAGAAAACAAAATATTGACGCTTTTACAATTTCTAACGTGGACGTCCATGCCTGAGTTGGCGTGATGCCGTACGCCGCATCACAGGTAGGGAAAATGAATTGCGCTACCTAAATGTACCTAATGAAGACGCTGCGCGCTGTTAATTTCCGTCTAATAATAATAATAATAATGTACATTTCCATCTTCGATAACGTACTTATTAGATTTTTGTACCGTGCAACGTAATTCATTTTTACCATGGACATTGACACCAATAGAACAATCGAAGGTGTCCACGCCCGCGATCGCATGACGTGCAGAATAGGCATGATGACAGTAACAAAGAATCAATGAAATTATAAATTTTTCTAATAAAATTGGATTCATGGATTATAAAAAACGTCTTTTTTTTCCTATTTCGAGTAAGATTGCTATTTATTTTGATAAAATAAAACTATAAAACACAGCAATCCGCCATATTGGTTAAAACACCAATGAAGCGACAATGACGTCACAATTATTTTCGAACTTTGACAATCACACTATTGCTTACTGAACACTGCACAGAGTACCTTAGTAAAAATAATAGTGACGTCACAAACGACGCCATGACACCGCCGAACGTTTTGACGTGAATTTTAAAATTTAAATTTCAAATTTTCTAATTTCATCTACAAAACCTTATTTTTCTGCTGAAATAAGATATTTTTTCGAAATAGTAGATACTTCCGAACATAATCTGACCATTTGTCAAAATCAGTCATCATGCCTAAAAAAGTCAAAAGCTAGGCAGAAAAACCATGATGAACTATGATGGATAGATATTCGCTTACTAATTGTCATGTGAAACTATCTGCGCTAGTTCAAATATTTACCTACTAATAACCATTATTATAGATATAGACCATAATAATAAGCAACCAGCAATAAGCTGCAGCCATTGTTCCATTTTCCTGCAAGTTAAGTGAACGAAGTGATCCATATTAATATCACCAGTTGAGATAAGACTACAAACCTCAAAAACATATCGCGCCTTGAATCCAGACGCAACTGACTCGTAGTCGGTATGCAATGCAATGAGCAGGCCTAGGGCTCCGCGAGGGGACTGCAGCGGGCCGGGCGTGGCGGCTCCGCACCAGCGGCCCAGTGGCACGCGGCTGCCCTCGCGGCCTGTCCACCAAGCCTCTACCCAGTCTTCCATGCATGTTGCGCCGCTGGAATAAAGAAAACAATAATACGTGTAGTTTGTTTGAATATTAAAACATGGCAGTCTGCACAGTTAAAGACCAGGACGATGCCCCAATGAGTTTGTTCCTGCACACTCGGTCAGATTGGACTCTTTGTTTTATTTTATTTTTATTTTATTTCTTTTATTTAATGCCTTTAAAAAAATCTAAAGTTACACCACAATTTTGCAGACCAAAGCACTAGACTAAAAACACAGGCTGGCGTTTGTATAAATTGCAGCCCAAATAGACCGTAGTCTGCGTTAGGACTGACAAAAAAATCGACGAAGTTGTGTCACTAAAGTTCACAAAATAAAGCATGATAATTTACTTATTTATTTATTTTTATTTTTGTATTAGAAACAGGTACATTACTGCCGAAAATAAAGCAATTCAAGGCTGAGGAGTATTAATGGAAAGAAAAAAAGGGAAGCCGAGGACTTCCCAAGTGATTTTAAAAGGACGAGACTTGTATAGTACTTTTCTCTGATTTGCGAGTAAGCCATAAACAGAATTTGTTAAGAAAGCTTTTCTACATTGCTGATACATGGCGTTGACTCTAAACCTTGTGTTGTATGGAAATGATCTGAGTTCCTATTCGAGTCAGAAAAGAGCCAATGTAGGTATTGTTTTTTTATAATGAAGCAATTTTATTTCCGCGCAGAAAAAATTGAACTCGCCACGCTTCCTAACGATATGTGAACTTACCCATACAAGCCAGCCGTGGCGTTCCACGAGTCAGCGCGCACCTTGAAGTGGTCGAACACAACAGTGACCTGCTCGTTGGGTGTGGCCACCAGTGTGTATGTGCAGTTGGTGTGAGACGGGTAGTTGGAAGGGTATCTCGGCGAGTTGAAGTCGCCGCGCTTCTTCGCTTCCGATCGATATGTGAACGCGCACTCGCCGCCCGGCGCCGCAGTGCCTGGCACGCGGTATTCTAAGAACAACAAAACGCGTTGAAATGTGCTCCCCCTTTTAGTCAGCCAAATGAGCTGACCCGGTCTTGTAGAAAGAAATACCAATATAATAACTGTCTGAATGGGCTGTAAACAGATTTTCTTTTACAACGAACGCTACAAAAAAAGGTGACTTAAATAGTCAGCATGATTGATATCAAAATCTTTGTGGTGTCTTTCTACTCTGTATCGCTGTGATCGTCGTATAATAAGCAAGTACTTAGTCGTGGTCGTGGTGGTAATTCCGATTAACACCAAGAGCATTGGAGGGGCAGCCGAAAGCGATGAAGTCTAGAACAAAAAGGAGTAGTACTCCAAACTCACCAGTCTCAAAAGTATATTTCGCCTTGAACCCTCGTCCCTGGTAGTCTCCGGAGCTGAACACCATGACGAGGCGCGGGCCGTCCGACAGCAGCGGTGGGGGGTAGGGGGGAGGGCCCGCCTCACTCTCGCCGCACAGTTCCGCGTCGTGCTTGTCGTAGGAGTCAGTCGCCTCCTGACCGCGGAGGTAAACCTTCAGATATCCATCCGGGCATGCACTGCTGTAAGTTTGGAAACGTCCATGTTAATTGAGACTACAATTTCAGGGCATTTCATCATTGCAACTCACTGCCGGCGCAGAGCTATTGAAAGTTGATCCCAGGCAGAAGAAATGAGCTGTATGCCTAAAGAACTTTCGATAGAAGTTTTTTTTAAAAGTCGGTGGCACTTACTCCGCTTTTGGACTTTCTCCCTTTGGTGTAGTTTTTGATATAGAAAAGTTCTGGAACTCTAACCGGACTCTCTCCAAATTTTGTGAATCTTGCATACCATATATAAAATATCTGAAAAAAAGCAGATTTTTACATTGTCTCCAAGGGAACACACATAATAAAACAGAAGATAGATCATGAAATTAGTGGAAATAAAAACTTACCTACAAACAACTTTTGGTATATAGGGGAATGGATAATTTGGATGGTACACAAATCCTGTAGATTCCTTTTTACTAAGTATCTTCTGATCGCACTCCGAGCCCCTGATGTGCTCGGCGTCATGTTTACTTATAAAATCTGAAATGAAATTAAGATCTTTTAATATTAGTGCACAAAATAAAATTCTTGGGACCTCAGAATAGAAAATGTTAATTTCTCATAAAAAGGGATACATTTGGAGAGAGGCATTGATGATCAGCGTAAAGTGGGGTTAAAAAATTAAATTTTTATTTTAGTTTGTTAATATTGGATTGGATTGGATATTGATTTCTATTCGTAATGTATAAAAACTACCGGACCCTATTCCCTAAACCTTTTTAAAGAAATTACCATTTAGTCCTGTCATTTAATTTCTGAGAATTATAAAATATATTTGTTTTGTTTGATAATTTATAAGTAATTTATTAAGACATTAGTTTTATTTAAGACATTAATCATACACAATTTATAATTATTATCTTTATGTATAAATTATGTTAGTGGTATTATGGTTGTATGAATTATTAATTTTAATAATTTAAACTCATAGCTTATCCCATGTTTTTAATTTGCATGTCAGTAATGACGAAACATGTATGGTCAAATTTAGTCTTTGTCATCCTATTATACAATGTTTCCAGAAAATAAACGATTTATTTGTTATTTATTCATTATTACTGTAATATATAAAAACAAAAGATGTTACTGTTACAATCAAGAGCCTTAAGTGGAAGTGGGCGGGGCACACAATCAGGGGTCAAGATAAATGGAGCAAAAAAGTAATGAACTGGTACACAGGTCATCTAAAGAGGAAAAGGGGTAGACCAATGAAAATGATGGGTCGACGATATTCAGGTAGTGGCAGGTGGCATATGGTCTCGAACGGCTAGAGACAGAGAGGCGTGGAAAATGTTGGAGGAGGCCTTTGCCATTAGGCAAACGGACGGGGTTGTCGAGGCAGTGCAGGATATTAATAGTGAAGTTTAAGAAATGTAAATGTCTGAATAAAGGCTTTATTATTATTATTATTATTACTGTACGTGTGGTGTACTCACCTAGCTTAACAAAACTCTCTGAAAACTCGAAGATACCCTTGAAGCCGCGGTTCTGCGTGTTGGCGGCGCGCGGCAGCGAGTAGAAGGTGACCAGCAGCCGCTCGTCGCTGGAGTACAGCACGAGGTTGCGCTGCTGGCCGCAGTACGTGCCGACGACGGCCGAGGAGTTGTCGGGCCCGTCGTACACGCGCACCCAGTCGAATGGGCAGCTGGAAAAGACGCCTTACTGTACGTACCTACAATCTGTGTTACGAGAAAAGTCTCGAAGCAATCAGTTCAAAATAGTATACCTACTCCTGAAAAAAGCTTATTAAACTGTTGAAGACCTCCGAGGTGTTGGCGACCTCCGGGGCGCAGTGTTGAGTGCTGTTGAGATAACGTGCGGAGGTCCCGGATTCGATCCCCGGCAGGGTCAATTTGGGTACTTATAATTTCTTAATTTTCCCTGGTATGGCCCGGTGGGAGGCTACGGCCTTGGCTAGTTACCAGTGTTACCACCCTACCGACAAAGACGAACCGCCGAGCGATTTAACATTCCGGTACGATGCCTTGTATAGAAACCGATTATGGATATGGGTCTAATTTAACTGCCTTGCCCCTAAGAGGTTAGCCCGCTGTCATCTTAGACTGCATCATCACTTACCATCAGGTGAGATTGCTGATTGATCAAGGGCTAACTTGTAGTGTCCCGTAGAAAAGTCCCGAAGCAATTAGTTGAAAACAGTATGCTCCAGAGAAAAGCTTATTATACTGTTGAAGATTATGTAAATGATAAAAGAGCATGGATTTCGCGCTGCTGCAATGCTTAGGACTACGGTTACCTATGTATCTATACATTGATGCAATTAAATTTTTTTTTCAAAAGAACAACCACCGTGTTTCTTGCTGGTTCTTCTCGCCAGAAATGGCATTCCGAACCAGTTAACTCGACGGTTCAATTTTTAATTAATAAATTTATTCACACAATCTCTAAACTAAACTAAAATAATAGCTCTAAATCTAGTTCTGTCCCTTTTCGCAAAGAGTATTATGAAAGGGTAAGCAATATTTTAATGCTGTCATTTTAGTTTAGAATAAACCATAAAATTCTGCATCTGTACTTTTGTCTCTAAATGAAAAACTCACTGCGGACCGCCGAAAAACAGGTCGAAGTCTCGGAACTCGAGCCGGATGCGCTGGCCGGGCTGGCCCTTGAACATGTAGTTGCACACGATGTCCTTGGGGTAGATGCCGGGGTAGGTCGGCGATAGCAGCAGGCCCGTCTTGCGCTTGCTCGCCTCGATCACGTACGAGCACAGAGTGTTCGGCACTGGGGTTCCCACTTCGAACTCCGCTGGACACGTAAAAGCAAAATCTATCTTTAGTAATAAATCGATGCACATAACACCATCGTGACCATCGTGACCACTCAAAAATTACCGATTCTGTGATGCCGGTCAGTTTAAACTTTAAGGATGCGATATAGACTTTGTACTGGAAAACTTGCCTCATATTCGAAGATTTATTATGCAATAACAGTGAAGGAAAATATACTGAGAAAACCTACATGCCTGAATCTAATCTACTACTAATGTTATCAAAGCTAACAAACCACACTTGTCAACGTAGCCAGGTATAATATGGTCCTTCTGATGCTGAAAGGAGCGCTGGCGATGGGCTAAGATGACGACAATACACTCACATGCGTTGATAAAGCGATAGGTACCCGTGAAGAGTGTAGGCGGCGGGATCGGGTCGCAGTAACGTCCACCAAAGGCGGTCTTGACCAGCCTCCCGGCTCCAGCGTCATCATCTCTGAGTATCAACGGTGATGGTAACAATGGTACACTAACATGCGTTGATAAAGCGATAGGTTCCCGTGAAGAGTGTAGGCAGCGGGATCGGGTCTTAGTAACGTCCACCAAAGGCGGACTTGACCAGCTCTGCCGGCTCCAGCGTCACCAGCACTGAGTATCAACGGTGATGGTAACAATGGTACACTCACATGCGTTGATAAAGCGATAGGTTCCCGTGAAGAGTGTAGGCGGCGTGTAGGTGTGGTCGGTGAAGAACGCGAGCGCGACGGCGCGGTGCAGGGACACGCGGCGGCGTGGCGGGATCGGGCCGCAGTAGCGTCCACCGAAGGCAGAGTTGACCAGCTCTCCCGGCTCTAGCGACACCATCTCCGAGTAGATGTCCATGTACTCGTGCATGCACCTGCCACGCAACGAACACTACATGACTATATGAACTCGTTGCCTAGTTTTCATAGAGCATACCTATAATACATCGAGAGGAAACCTCGCATGCCTGAGATTTCTTCATAATGTTCTCGAAGGTGTTTGAAGTCTGCCATTCTAGTGGTGGACTATAGCCAAACCCTTCTTTATCCGAGAGGTGTCTCATGCGCAGTAGTGACGAACAGACGAAAGTTTAAGTGTGAAAACCTGCCCAGAAGGAAGCCGATAAAACATCGTAAGGAAACCTTGCAAGCCCGAGAGTTCTTAATAATATTCTCAAAGGTGTGTAAAGTCTGCCATTCCAGTGGTAGACTATGGCCAAATTGTTCTCATTCCGAGAGGAGACTCTGCATAGTAGTGAGCCGGCAATGGGTTGAAAATGATACCTTTATTATTAGTCAAACTAAGTTTCAGTTAACCCCGGTCGGTAACTGGATGGATCAGCCTATTTTGGTGTCTGAATTAGGCTTTTCATTTCCTCCATACCTTTAATGAGTCTGCTATCTATCTCTAACCTCTGGTAGTAAGTTTTAAGGTTGAGATATTGAGAATCGTGTTCTCTTTGTCACGAATCGGTACCAAATGTCTTTGGAATCGGTTGCACTGTTGCTCCAAGAAAACATAGAAGATAAAGGTCTGAAAAAACCTAACCTAAACCTAAATTTGACATTGGGGCTCTGTATCACTCTATAAATTGTATTGAATAACAAAGCATTATACAACTTTATAGGGTTCCGTACCTCAAAAGGAAAAAACGGAACCCTTATACAATCTCTTTGTTGTCCGTCCGTCTGTGTGTCAAGACCCTTCTTCTCAGGAACGCGTGGAGGTATCAAGCTGAAATTAATATCAAATAGGTACTCAGGTCTACTGTCCCTTGGAGCTGTGAAAAAATCAAACTTCTAAGCCAACGCAATGAAAAGATACAGCTGTTTGTGCTGCAAATTGTATAATATGCTCGCAAGGGAATCAAAACCTACAGGGAACTTCTCGTGAACTCAGAATCTTGAAATTCGGTACGAAGCAACATCTTATAGCACAGATAAAGGAAAAATTACGAAAAGCATAAATATTTAGTTACATCATATAATAAAAATCCAGTTGCTCGACGTTACGCAATTAGTGAGAAGACTAAAAAGACAAAACCCCCTGAGCTAGTGTATAGTGACTAGTGATAGTATAGTGTAGTGCTGCCTAAAAGAACACGTCATGAACAAGGTGTCAAGTGTTGCAACAAGAAACACTAAGATACGTCATTGGACAATTTGTACGGAACCCTCGGTGCGCGAGTCCGTCTCGCACTTGGCTGTTTTTTTTAAAGAGTTATCATTACAATTTTAGTACTTTCAATCGCTTCTGATACTTCAAGGTCATCTGTTTACAAGATAAACTAACTACTAACTTATACCTAACTCCGAGCGATATCTCTCCATAAGATATTTGTTTAACGAGGAAAATACACAAAACTTGGCTATTTTGCTTTATTTTGTTCCGACAGACATAAATAAGGTCCTTCCGATAGACGTAAATCGGAGATAATGTCGTGAATAAATCAGGTATCAGAGTCAAGGATTCCACAAACAGTTTGACCCATTTCCAAAGTAGGTAGATATCGCCACCAAAACTTGTTCGCCCCCTTTTGTATCAGTTGGAACTCCTATCCGATCAGACAGTCAAAAGTACTTTAGACTATAGACTTATATTACCTCCTATACTAGATGGTGCCCGCGAATTCATACGCGTGGATTAAGATTTTTTGATTCCCGCGGGAACTCTTTAATTTTTTGTATAAAATGTAGCCTATGTCTTTTCCCTGGATACAAACTATCCCTATACCAAATTTCATCAAAATCGGTTGAAGAGATATTTTTTTATGATTCCCGCGGGAACTCTTTAATTTTCCGGGATAAAAAATAGCCTATGTCGTTCCCCAGGATGCAATCTATACTGTAGGTAACAAATTTCACCAAAATCGGTTGAATTTATGGACCGTGAAAACGGAGACAGACAGACACACTTTCGCACTTATAATATTAGCACAGGTGATATTAGTATGCATGTGGATTGGAAAAAATAAAGAAACTAATACTCACGACGGTAATTCCCCCACCGCTGCTCCACTGAAAAAAACAACAACAAGCGTTAGAAATAGATAAGTAATGAAATCCAATTGTTTTGTGGAAAAGTCCTTGCGTAAATGTGAATTGATGTCTCGTAATTGGGTTTTATCGCTGGTATTTTCCACTTCGTAGGAGTGGCTCTTGTTTTATTTTTATTGGTATGCAATAAGAAAAAACGCGTTGTGTGGGAAAACACGTTTTGTCGCGTTGCGCAAGTCTGCGCAGCTCCATATAAAAGTACGCTCGCTGATTTTCTACTAATGTTTTGACCGCACAAAACATTGGAAAATGGAGTGTTTTCGCCCTCACCCTAGACAGGTTAGAAAAATAATAAGTTATTACATAAACTAAGTCGTTGATGTAGAATTTTAGTACCTACTAGGTACCTGGAAACCTGCATGCCCGGTAGTTCTTCATAATGAGTGAGTTCTCAATGATGTGTGAAGTCTGCCAATCCGCGCTTGGCCAGCGTGGTAGACTGCGGCCGAACACTTCTCATTCTGAGCGGAGACCCGTGCTCAGAATATAGTAAAGTACTTAGTAGGTGATGATGATGATGTTGTGGACAATATGGCAATATTGTAAATATAAGTTTAGCCTATAGATAGATACAGCATAATTTGTTTCTATTACGAGTTACGCGACTGTGATAAAACGGTCTTAATAATTAAACGCGCTGCTGTTTCGTACAGGTAGAGCATTTTATTTGTGGTTAAGTAATCGTTGAAATGTTATAAGTGTATGTATCTGACATTCGTCATATCGGAACACAACACTTTTAAAACAATAGTTACCGAGCTGCTGTTATTTTAGGAGGATGGGGCTGATTCTGTAGTGCACAATCTCTAAATTAAACTAAAATTAGAGCATTACAAATATTGCTAACCCTTTCATTATACTTGCTACGGAAAGGGACAGAGCTAGATTTAAAGCTGCCATTTTAGTTAAGTTTAGAGATTGTGTTATACAGAATCAGCCCCACTATCATATCTAGATGCTATAAGGATGACAGTTAGCATTCTATCCTTTTCCCTCGAGTGACTGTTACCGTAATAGGAAAAGCGATAAACCTATTTTTATAATCCTAATAGCATGGATTAGGGTATATTTTGTCAAACAAAGTTCGTGAGGGCGCCAGGGTAGAAAAGTAAATTTAAAACTTAATAGAGTCTAGGATATAAGAAATCTCTAAGTTTCTATCAAAGGCAAACTTACTGAAAAATCCTGTTACAAAGTGACAAGAAAGCTTAGGAATAAGTTGCTCTAACGGCTCTGGTAATTCTTATAATTAGTTACCGGTGATTTGTGAGATAGGGTTGCTTATCTCGACGAGCACGCGCTGGCCCGGCGCCGCGAGGAACGTGTAGAGCCACTGGCGGCTGTGGTTGTTGGGGAGCTAGTGTTGAAACACTCACTCTGGCGGTCTGCCTCGCAGGTCGAAGGTGCGGAACTCGACGAGCACGCGCTGGCCTGGCGCCGCGAGGAACGTAAAGAGGCGCTGGCGGCTGTGGTTGTTGGGGAGGTAGTGTTGAAACACTCACTCTGGCGGTCTGCCTCGCAGGTCGAAGGTGCGGAACTCGACGAGCACGCGCTGGCCTGGCGCCGCGAGGAACGTGAAGAGGCACTGGCGGCTGTGGTTGTTAGGGTTGTGGAGCTCGGGCGAGTGGAACGTGCTGTTGAAGGCGCCGCCGCGGCTCACGAACGTGCGGTCGCACTCTGCAATTCATATACCCACGATTAAAGACAGTACAGCAAAGATATCGTATTACTCTAGACGGGGGAAGTCGACTTTGTGAATAATGACGTAAAATGTTTGTTGGTGTATGACTACTTCCCGGGCGCATTGGTGAGCCATATTATGGTCTTAAAAGTGGGAGTACCGGGTTCAATCAAAATCAGTACCTAGTTCAATAAAAGTGAATAAAAGTTTTGACAATTTAGTAGTAGATTTTCAGCAATACCACTCAAAAATATAATTCAATTAAGATTCTGCCAAACTCAGAATACAGATAATAATACCATAATGATGAAGGATAAGTATCGAAATTCATTTAGTCGAGGCGACTTGATTGAGGAAAGAAGTTACAATCAGTTTGACCCATCTCGGGCTGATACAAACTCTAGATTATGAACGATTAAATTGATTAAGTTGTGCAGCTACGTCCAACGAAAATTGGAACTTTGGTCAGCAATAAAATGGTTTAAATCACTGGAAAATATGAAGTAGATTCATTTCATTTATATGGTAAGTACATATCAGACTGAATTTACATACTTTGATACTTTTGATAGTTAAAATATGAAGTCAATAAATTTATAAAAATGCGGAATAAACTGGGAAATGGGAATAAAATATAAAACTAGTTAAAAAAATCAATTTTAAGAACAAGCTTTCCTTAAGGCCTTATGGCCTTTGTTATGGCCTTCAGACTTTGAACACCGTCTTGTACCTTTTCAGATAGATAGATTAGATATCAAGTACCAACCTAGCACGTACCAAATATACTGTAAAATGTTTTGTTTTTTATATTAGGTATTTCAAAAAACGCTTCACGTACAGTATTCACAAGAACTAAAAGTAAAAAAGTAATAAAAATATAAAGTAAAAGTAAAAAGTAATTTAAAATTACTTGGAAGGGAATCGCGAGGCGTATTTCGTTTAGCAGACTAACTGCCGGTACATAGACGCGGGAAGAATTTATGAAGTAACAAATAGTACATTGTTCACCGAGTGGAGAAAGTGACCGATCACTAACGAGGGTGTAGTTTGAGGCCGTAGCCTGAGGGCCTCAATATACGAGAGGTAGGAATCGTACTTTCTCCCGAGAGATACATAGTGCTTTATACTACACCTGCGAGGAAAACAAGCTATAATACTTACTTTGAAACTTCACTATTACTACTACGACTACATTTTGAGGATATATTTTATAAATCGACATCGATATCGACCATCGACATCGCATTTCTGAAAATATAATTATTGGATTTTCACATTTACAAAATTTTATTATGGACGATGGAATAATTAAATGCCTTTCGTATGTTAAATTAAATTGTTTTTATTTCAATTTTCGGTATGTTACATTATAAAATTTACCTACATCGTCATTATAACTTTTAACGCAAACCGCGCGCGGAGTGCAAACTCAATTAATCCCTTCATTAAAAGGATAAGGGAGAAAAATAAAAAAGTCCATTATATATTTTTTTAATGACCACTGCCAGCTTTTTCGTAGAAGAATAATTTTGTTCTTTTATAATTTATACCTCGTAATTACCTGTGCTTTTATTATATTTATCTACTCCAGCATCGAAAAGTTCCAATTTCGAATTTGACAACTATATCGAATTGAACCCTCTTTCGTGTTTGCTTCTCATAACGATACAGTTCGTTGTATGGGAGCTGTATCGTTATGAGTCGTAGCTGTATCGATATGGTTATCTTCATAAATAGGATACCTATAGCTTAGCGGCTCTGGGTTCTGGCACTTTCTCAACCAGTCAATTGATTTGACTTTTTTATTCATTTACAAAGTAAAAAATTATAAAGACGTCCTTGTCGTAGGTAGATAAAATCTTGTATGCAACTGTACGTAATTAGTCATTTTAATTCTCGTACTATCCTATTTTGATACTCGGCAAGCCTCGTATCAAAAAAACAGCACTCGAATTAAAATGACCCTCATTAAGATACAGTTGCATAAATAGCTATATTAATACAGTTGTAGGTAGGTACTGGGTAATAGCATTAGGTACCTGATTTTATGTATTCTGTGGGAGTCGCTGGGAGCAAGCGATATAAGACCGTGTTCCGTGGAGAACTACGCAGGAGACGACGAATAGGTATTCCATGCAGACGAATAGATACACGTGTAGAAAATCCATATCGCATCAGAGTCCTCTTGACTGGTTGTGGTAAGTGACCAGATACTGGTATAAGTCATTTTCGGGGTTAGTTGGTAATTAACCAGTATCTGGTCATGTACCTATTGCGATGCGAAGGTTTTTGTTTCTTAAAAATATAATACTATCTCGATTCCTCTCTAACTTTAGTAGAAACTAATAGGATAGACAAGGAAACAGTGGGAATTTTTTGGGGGCCCCACTCAATTACATAAATCTATGGGTAGAAGTTTCGTGCGACCTGTAATTTGATACTTTTAAAAAATGGGAAAGAGTCTTCGTTGCGTATTTTATGCCGTGAAATGACTAACCATAGAGTGAAACATAGATTAAAAATAAAGATATCTACTGGTTTTATTGCTTATTTTATTGAGATAAAGAAAAGTGTCATTTTTGTTACTTTTTGTCATTTTTTTTAAACCAGACCGGCCAAATTCGTGTAATGACAAAAGAACATGTATTACGTGTACGTAAAATGCGAATAATCCGAATAGAGTTTTGGCAGTTGAAAATATTTTTTTAAGCATTTTCTAAGGTTTTTAATGAGATTCTGAAAGCGAACTTGAGGTCGAATTCAGGGCAAGTGCTCGGGGTCGGGATAGGCTCAAGTGCTATGTAACTAACACTAAGTTTTAGCTAGAATAAGATCTCTGTAACTTGATTACTCATCGTTTAAATTATTAAAAGACTACGCTCATAAAATGTAAATTAAAAAAAAATCCAAACTCAGCAAAAGCTGTAATTATGCACAAAATATTTCAATTAAGAATAATATTATATTCATGATTTATTAAAACCATTGTTTAA
Source organism: Erebia aethiops (assembly GCA_923060345.2). NCBI lineage: Eukaryota > Metazoa > Arthropoda > Insecta > Lepidoptera > Nymphalidae > Erebia > Erebia aethiops. Next base: position 35,189,866 of record OV281079.1, on the reverse strand, counting down.
TGTACCTCTCTAATGTATCTACCTAGGCTCGAAGGGGCAGTGTTGCAAGAAATTAATTTGACTATAGATGACTTTGATTTTCAATATCAATTAAAGTTCCAGTTGTTTTTATTCTTGCATGTTGGAACATGGGTGTTATTATGGTACTTCTTTCCCAAGGCACTGCCGACAGTGATTCTCAATAGAAAACTTGATTTACATTTTAAAATTAGAAATCTCAATTCTATTTTTTTATTTCTTCTAGGTTAACTTTGCTCTTATGCTCTTGGCGGCGTTAATAATACTCTTGTAGCTCCGTTAATAATTAGTATGTATTGTTACCAATATTATAGGTTTTACAAAACAATAGAAAAACAATAGTTAGTCGTTCAAACAGTGACAGTGCCAGAGGAGTACAAAAGAGCGGCCACTTTCGCGCCAATAGTGTTAATTTTAGTTGACACTTGACAGTGACGACTGCGTTCGTAACATGAATATCAGATCATAGATATAAGAATAATGAATTCTATGGTTCTGAGTAAAACGCAGTCGCCACATTCTAAATCAAGAGTCTAAAGCCGGTTCGGAAAACCGAAAAAGAAAGAGAAAATAATAATAGTATGCAGTTCCGAGATGTTATTGAAGCGCAAACATGAATAGTGCGATATGTACGAATAGACATACTTGGAAGCTTACGAGTAGCAGGCGCGGGTTCAGCGAGCGAAGCCGCGCTCGAGAGCTCCGTGGTCGCTCCCCCGAGCACTGCACAGAAACAACAACTAGTTACTGTTACGTTCTTTTTTATTTCAAGTTAATAGTCTTTGTAGTTGGTGGTGATGGGCGGTGTTGTTGGGTTGAGCTGTTGGTAGTTGTAGGCGGAGCATTTGGATGTGATGGGCGTAACTGTGTGGTAGGGAAGGGCAGTGGTGGTCAGCGTAGCTGTTGGAATTGTGGGCAGTGGGTGATGAGCGGAGTTGTTGGTGGTGGTGGGCGGAGGTGTTGGTAGTGGTGGCCGGTGTTGGTGGGCTTTAAAGTGCGAGGTAATCGTTCACGCACTTTGGCATCCCAAATATCGTCTGTCGGTTTACCACACCTTGTGCCGCAATTTCTTTACGCGATCAAATCAGAAATGAGGAGATCTATAGACGAACAAAAGTAACCGACACAGATCGACGTGCGCTTAGGGATAGAAAGTATTGCGAACCCATGTAAAATTGCTATAATAATTTATAGTAGGATCTTATCAAGGGACTACAATAAGCCCTTCCATACGATACGAGTATGTTTAGCCTCCCGAGCGACGGCGACGGCTACCACCTAAGTGGCAATATGGAGAACCAAAACATATGTGTATATTAATAATAATTAAATAGATTATATAGCGCTACTGTAGCCCGTTACTGTAGCGCATCAGGGATGTTCGCCGGGACGCAAGTTGACTGTTTTTATGCGACTATGCGCAAAAGATGCGGTGCCCTGGTGCGCAGAGTGCGGGGCAGTACCAACAGCATCTTGAAGTTAATTGCCAGTAGACTGGTCTGTTTATATGTGAGTCACTGCTGTGCTATTTCTAACGGAATGGCACAGCGATGACGACCTACTTTTATAATAAATCTTTTAGGTTAAGTAACTACTAACATAGAAAATAAGTTTTTTGTATTACTAACAAATAATATGAGTCAATTAATACTTGAAATAAAAAAATATTATTATTATTATTATTATACAAGAGCTCCCTGCTTCTCTCCACTGTGTTCGTCAGCCCTAACTTTGTAGGCTGAACTGAAATCTGTTAAACACGTCTAGGTTTAGCGGTAAGCCGCATCGGTAAGACTGGCTATAAAGTTCACCAGTAAACTAACCCGCGGCACGCTATACTAGTCTGAGATCCGGATATACCTCGACCTTCACCGATAAAATTAATTAATTTAAAAATAGCCTGGACCGGATTTTGAGAGGCAACCTATTTTAGGCGTAGGTATTTATCTATTAATAAATAAAAATAAAAAGTAAGTTTCATCTATTAAACAGATCGGTAAAGGTTGTGCAGTATATCCGGATCTCTGACTATAGCTGGTCTTGTCTAAATTACTCATCTCTATACCAGGATTAGGTGTAATAAAACTAAATCCTTCGCCGAGTTATAAAACAACCTTTTCCTTTTTATTTAATTACTAGCTATTACCCGCGGCTTCGCTCGCGTGGCTCAAGGGAACAATAAATGAGTTTTTGTTAGAAAACTGTATTTAAATTAAGCATGCAAGAGGATGCCATGGAGAAGAATACTGAGACGTTTAGTATCGACGTATTTCATCGAAAGGCAAGAGCAAGGTTTTTCATGCACGAAAAATGAAAAAAAATATTCACGATATCTACGAAAGAAAACACAATGCTATAGGTTACACGTTATACAGATTCCTGATTATACAAACGATGTCGCATAGTTGCAGCAGCATGTAACCTATGCGTCTTCATATATACCCATGTAAAAAATGACGTCGATTCGTTGCGCCGTTGCCGCCTAATTGAAGAAGAAATGCGAGAAAAAGAGCATTCTATCCCACAGGAGCTGTTAGTTTTTCCGGGATAAAAAGTAGCCGATGTCACTCTCCAGTTCCTTAATTATACCCATATAAATAATCACGTCGATCCGGTGTGCCGTTGCCGCCTAATTGAAGAAAAATGCCAGAAAAAGAGTATCCTATCCCACAGGAAGTGTTTATTTTTCCGAGATTAAAAGTAGCCTATGCCACTCTCCAGTTTCTCAATTATATCCATGTCAATAATCACGTCGATCCGGTGTGCCGTTGCCGCCTAATTGAAGAAAAATGCGAAAAAAAAAACATCCTATTCCATAGGAACTGTTCGTTTTTCCGGGATAAAAAGTAGCCTATGTCACTCTCCAGGTCCTCAAATATACCCATGCAAAAAATCACGTCGATCCGTTGCGCCGTTGAAGCGTGATTGAAGGACAAACCAACAAACCAACAAACAAACTGACTTTCGCATTTATAATATTAGTATGGATATGGAAGTATGGATGTCAGTCTCCAGTTCCTCAATTATACCCATGTAAAAAATCATGTCGATCCGGTGTGCCGTTGCCGCCTAATTGAAGAACAAATGCGAGAAAAAGAGAATACTATCGCACAGGAGCTGTTATTTTTCCGGGATAAAAAGCAGCCTATGTCACTCTCCAGTTCCTCAATTATACCCATGCCAAAAATCACGTCGATCCGTTGCTCCGTTGCAGCGTGATTGAAGGACAAACCAACAAACCAACAAACCAACAAACCAACAAACCAACAAACCAACAAACAAACTGACTTTCGCATTTATAATATTAGTATGAAGTATGAAGTATGATGGATGTCAGTCTCCAGTTCCTCAATTATACCCATGTAAAAAATCACGTCGATCCGGTGTGCCGTCGCCGCCTAATTGAAGAAAAAATGCGAGAAAAAGAGCATACTATCCCACAGGAGCTGTTAGTTTTTCCGGGATAAAAAGTAGCCAGTTTCACTCTCGAGTTCCTCAATTATACCCATGTAAAAAATCACGTCGATCCGGTGTGCCGTTGCCGCCTAATTGATGAACAAATGCGAGAATAAGAGCATACTATCCCACAGGAGCTGTTAGTTTTTCCGGGGTAAAAAGTAGCCTATGTCACTCTTCAGTTCCTCAATTATACCCATGTAAATAATCACTTCTATCCGGTGTGCCGTTGCCGCCTAATTGAAGAAAAATGCGAGAAAAAGAGCATCCTATTCCACAGGAACTGTTCGTTTTTCCGGGATAAAAAGTAGCCTATGTCACTCTCCAGTTCTTCAATTATACCCATGTAAAAAATCACGTCGATCCGGTGTGCCGTTGCCGCCTAATTGAAGAAAAATGCGAGAAAAAGAGCATACTATCCCACAGGAGCTGTTAGTTTTTCCGGGATAAAAAGTAGCCTATGTCACTCCAGTTCCTCAATTATACCCATGTAAAAAATCACTTCTATCCGGTGTGCCGTTGCCGCCTAATTGAAGAAAAATGCGAGAAAAAGAGCATCCTATTCCACAGGAACTGTTTGTTTTTCCGGGATAAAAAGTAGCCTATGTCACTCTCCAGTTCTTCAATTATACCCATGTAAAAAATCACTTCTATCCGGTGTGCCGTTGCCGCCTAATTGAAGAAAAATGCGAGAAAAAGAGCATCCTATTCCACAGGAACAGTTTGTTTTTCCGGGATAAAAAGTAGCCTATGTCACTCTCCAGGTCCTCAAATATACCCATGCAAAAAATCACGTCGATCCGTTGCGCCGTTGAAGCGTGATTGAAGGACAAACCAACAAACCAACAAACCAACAAACCAACAAACAAACTGACTTTCGCATTTATAATATTAGTATGGATTAGTACATTTAAAACTCCTTTTCAGTATATTTTAAGGTAATAGTATATTATATCAGTGTGACGCGGGATGAAACAAGACGAAATCGTGTTACATACCGCATCACACACTACATTTTTCATTTTATTAAAATTGTATTTCTTATTTATTTTAGTAGGTTCTTGTTTACAAATATGATATGTGTCAGTTTAGTTGATGGTTAAAATATATTAAAATCTATGGTCAAAATGACAATATTAAAAAGGTTTGAAATAAACAAAAGATACTCTGACAGGATCGATAGAAGGGCTGCTACGTCATTCAAACCGATCGTTGCTTGCATGATTTTCTGCCCGCTGAATGACGTATGCATTGAAATAGAATGAGTACTACTAAAAAAATTCTACATCAATGGACGTATGTGTCTGAAATGGACTAGTTTCGGGTGGCTGAACAGGCATTGAAATTTGACTTTGAGCAAATTTCGTGTATGCAATTCACAGCCAGCGTTCCGAACGATACGTTTCGAAAATTCGGTTGTACTGAATTTGTTACTTTAACCCAAGAGCTTTTGGGTCCATTTTACTTTGAAGCTAAAATGTCATCGGACGCTCAATGCGATCAATCGAATTTGCAAAGTAAAAAACGAAGACTAAGCGTACTTTATCTGACGGCCCCACAGATTTGTACTAAGTTTGCAGCCTACGAATGTAACAACGTAACGAAGCGTAGAAGAGCGTAGACGTTAGCTACGCCCTTTACATTCCTTGTTTGCAGGAGCGTAGATCGTCATTACTCAGTATTCATGTAGTTTTTAGGAGCCATGTAAAAAATATACTCAAATAATAATTTAACGACGTATTTATAAATGTGTCAAGCAAGTATTTGAAAAGTTTCTTAATAGACATTTAAGAATTATAATGGGACGTAATAATTTAAGGGGGTCTTTATAATTTTATAAAGTACTTACTTATTTGAAAAGTTTTCGAATATGAGGCATTAATTAAATGAACTTCTCCCCACTCTTATCGTGGAATTCGGCAACTTATTACAGCCCGAAACAAACTTCATGGACCGTAATTTCAGCACAATTTAGTGATGAAGTTCGTGTGAAAGTTTAAGGTTATGTTTGAAGATTATTGGCATGGTGACCAAAAACGATCTGCCATGGTCTGAAGTGCATAATAAAAGAAAGAGAGATATCGACTGTCTTAGAACGATTTCATATTCGATACGTAAAAAGATGCTTTACTTTCATATACTTTCACATTTACTTCGTAGTAGGTATATTCGGAGGCATGTATTTTCCCTACGATATTCCACGTAATTATTTATGACTGCTATATAGCTCTCGCTTTAAGATTAACATGCTGAAACTTGTTGCTACAAGAACGTACACGGCCGTAATGGCTTCGTTAGTATGAAGTTTAGTGATTTAGTGCGATGTTTGGTGACTGGGTTGTACCGTACCACCTATTTGATTTCAGCGTACAGCGGAAAATTAAGAGCTGTAGGTAGAGATATTAAGAGAGACTAGGTAAGACTACATTTTATAAAGAATTTTACCTAATCAAATAATATGACACTCACCTTCGTTTGTGTAAGCAAATAAAAAAATTACAATACGTCTTAGGTTTTCATGTACATAGAGCAAAGAGATGGTTCCTCAAACAAAAATAATGAAAGATTCAAGATTCAAGTCATTTATTAAATATAGGTACACTGTAGGTACACTTATTTTCGTCTAAAAATTACTTAAGTACTTAAAAAGCATGATGGTGATAATGGGTAACGGTATCTTAAAACTAAAGCTACGAGGTACCTACGACCTAAGCTACCCGACTCAGCCGGGTTTTGTTTTTTTTTCATTATCACCATCTCACAAATATTCTTACTAAGGAAATAAAACATTTAATTAACCATTTGAGCTTTTAAACTGGAATGCGCCAAGCAACAGAAGGCCTGTGTTTACTATGTGAAATACCTATCTATGGCACAATCAGAAAAAAGAAGCACAATAAAATTTTGTGTGTGTAACTTTCTACCATAGGTAATCATCATAATAATTGCAGATGGCATGGGAGTCGTTCATACCAAGAGATATTGCAAAACACGTTGACATTACCTGCTCTATAAATTTTTGCGCATTGCAAAAAGCTCTTTAGCTTTCTATCTCGTAGAGAAAATGTAAAGTGCTGGATCGAGACTAGTAAAAAAAATCAATCAAAATCAATATTTGGAGTGCACGCCTAAAGCTTCAAGCTTCGTCGTGTACTCGCTCTATAAACTTCCGGTGTTGAAAGTATTCCAACTTTAACAGAGCAGAACAATACTTCAAACATGCTAAGCTTCCATAATGGAACCTCATAGCTTTGCAATACAGTAAAACAAACAATATCGGTTGAGCTTTCCAATAAACAGTTTTCGTTGACTCTTCTAATCGAACTTTTATGACACTTAGATTTCTAGCTCAGATATAATATACTAGGTACCTATAGCTCGTTTCTTGAGCAGGTCAGATTTAGTCCATAGACACGAAAGTAGGTATTATGTTAATTTTTTAATAATTAATTAGAGAAAATATTATATAGATTGAACGGGAGACATTTGAAGATAAATGTCTTAAATTCAAATTCATTTAGGCCTATTGGGCATTATAAGAAAATTTCTTTATAAGATATTCAGTCGCAATGGACGTTGTATGAGACCATACATGTTACTTATAATATGAATTGCGTAACAGACTGGCTCATACAAAATATATGACATCATAAGACTTATAATGCACAATAGAACTTATTTGCAGAAACATGTTTTATACAAAAGGTGGTAAACTGAATGACAGAGACAATGTTTCGCCTCAATAGGCATGCAAAAATAATAATTATTCATAATATTACCATAGGTAGTGTAGGTACAGTTCGCGCCCGAGTTGAATGCAGAGTAAATGTATGTGTCACTAAGGACTGAAACAGTAACCGAAATAAGGGGTTTAAACACTGTTTTTTGAAACTGTTATGAAACAGAAACACTTAACGGAAACAGAAACGGTACTGTAACCCAATCAATCTGTAACCGTTTATTTCTGTTAATAAGTGTTTTTATCTGTAACCCTAATAAGTACATACCCTAACAAACTGCACGGTGTGACAACGCGTTCTTCTCACTTCATCGGACTTCACACATACTGACACAACATGGCCATGTTTTTCTTAAAACAATTGCAACCAACGGTGCTAGACCTTAGGTTCAAATTTGAATACGCGTCAACAGTAAATTTGGCAACGTCACTATTTCGGTTACACATTAAAACACTTTAAAACACTTTCATTTCTGTTGCAGATTCGTTTCTGTTACACTTATATTTCTGTAACCTTTATGAATCTGTTTTTCAGTCCCTGCCGGTGTCACCATAATTTACTCTGCATTCAACTCGCGCGCGAACTATACATATTAAAAATTCAGCTATTTTAAATAGGGTAGGTCTGCACGTACCGAACGACTACGCAACTTCGCGTCGTCGTAAATTGTTTGCTTTACCGTACTGCAGAACAGAAATGGCTACTCAAGCACCACTGGCTCGTGCACTACGCTTGCTCAATAATCTGACGCAAAAACATTTAGATCTGGACATTTTTCACACCCCACCGCTCCAACTCATTAAACAAATAAAACCTTTTTTAGTTTTTAGAGTGGAAATAATTTAGCTGTTAATTTTTATGGTCATGTTAGTGTAATTTTATCTGTAAATATTTAGTCAGTAAACATTTTTTTTTTCTGTAAGTAATTAATTTAAGTAATTTCCTATATATATTATTATTATGATTAATTTGTAATTGTAGTTGTAGTTTTAGGTAATTATGTAGCCAGGGGAGACGAATTGGGTAACTGTAAAGTCTTCCCTGGCATGTTTTTATAAATAAATAAATAAATAAATAAATAAATAAATAAATAAATAAATAAATAAATATTACATTACAATGAAAATAGACAAATAGGTAGGTAGGTACATTAGAAACATTATCATATCAATATCATAAAATTTAAACGAAAAACAAAATTAAATTTATTCAATACAATCATGTCAATAATTATTAATCAATAAATAAAATAAATAAAAACCGACTTCAATAACCACAAACACTAAATAAATAAAATGAAATACTAATGCCAATCTTCATACACAGTTGATAATTTATTTTCAACGTTTTTGTTAGTACATACTTATAAGGTCAGTGCGAAATAGGATCAGAGCATCTAGTAGTTTGATAAAGCTCTCATAAAGAAAGAAGTTTTTTCCGTAAGTATAACTAAGTTTCCAGAGCGATAATGGATGTCATTTATTATCCTGCGACTGCGAGTAACAAACTAACTTCTTAATGAAGCTGAAACTTCTACAAAATGAAGTGATGAAAACGATATCTTACTCTCTATTGTTTACTTTTACCCCATAGTATGGAAACAATGGAGAATCTTGTTGAGTTTTCTTGTATTTTCAGTCGGGATTAAATTTTTAAATTAACTTAACTTTATCAGTAAATCTAGGTAGGTAGGTACCTATACTTAATTTTATAAATGCGAAAGTGTGTCTGAAACGTTTTCAAGGTCCATCTGTTCAACAGATCTTAATGAAGTTTGCTATAAGAATATGTTGCATCCCGGGAAGGGCATAGGCTATTATCCCGGTAATTTACAGAGTTCCCGCGGGAATCAAAAAAACCGTAATCCATCACGTGTTGCAATGCGTAGAACAAATACGGGGAGTATCAGCCATCAGCCTATTAGAGGAGATTGCAATAATCATGCGTCGTTGGTCTAGTGGTTAGCATGTGCGACGAAGCGGTGTGCGGCCGACGAAGTCCCGAGTTCGAGTCCCGGGTCGGGCCATAATTAAGTATTAGGTATTTCTGACTAGAAATTCTCAGTACTAGCTCGGAGTTAGGAAGTTGCAGGTGGTGTTTCATCCCCGGTAAGCCGTCGATCCCGGTTATTATCACGTTAAAACCCGCCAACCCGGATTGGAGCAGCGTGGTAGGTCTAAGCTATAATTCCCTCTCTCCTATGAGAGTGGAGGCCTGTGCCCAGCAGTGGGAAGTTAATGGGCTGCAGTGGTGGTGGCACCATATAGTACCTATACAGAGATTTCACGAGTCATTGATGCTATTGTCCCCAACAGCTCTCAAATATCATCCAAGTCAGTAATGAGGCGTTGATAATGAGTTCAATCTTCAAGTTCAAGTTTCTTTATCAACGACTATAGTACTCGTTTATCATACTGTGTACCCCATTCTTAGCAGTGAAGCGTCTTTGACACAAAAAAAATCATAGATTTCGCAGTCTCCGCAAGAATCGGAGCATTGAACATGAAAAAGTACTTCTTGCCTGCCTCCGCATCTTTTAATACCATTACCATGACGATCGGTCAATAATCATAACAACCCCCAAAAAATCCGACTTTTTTTCATTTTTCAAAATTCCAAAAATGTTACCAGCCGATTTTCAAAATTCAAACGCTCACACGTGTCTCGATAAATTCCTCAACTCTTGGTACTTCCCATCTCGATCCTCCCAATATCCTCGGAGCTATGGCCAAAAATACGTCTCAGGCGATTTGCATCTGATAACCTTTTTCAAAGGTAAAAGATTAATTAATTATCAATTTTCTCTTTACCGCTGAAGTCGGCTTTCTGTTTCGATGATCATCAAAAGGGGTTCATAATACCTAATTGACTAATTTAAGTTATTTTCAGATATTTTCCTTCAAAAGAAGATCTTTCGACAAAAGTTTGTAGAGTGGAAATTATGGTCTAAGATTCCGCTATAGTAATTCGTATTTATGTCACTAGATGATGCCCGCGACTTCGTCCGCGTGGATTGAGGTTTTGAGTTTCCCGCGAAAACTCTTTAATTTTCCGGGTCAAAAAGTACCTTATGTGTTATTCCAGACTATAATCTATCTCTGTGCCAAATTTCATTCGAATCCGCTCAGCCGTTCTGGCGTGGTTGAGTAACAAACATCCATCCATCCATCCAAAGATAGATAAATAGAAGTCCTAAGTGCTCGAGTATTCACCAACAGTCAATTTCGTAATGATGCTGAAAACTACGTGCCGAGATCGAACTCTTTGTAGTTGAACTTAGTTATTTATCTGTTGAACTACAAACCTTAGCGATATTCAATCAACCGACTTAACTTTATACGCCATATTTTTTTCTTCTTCTTCTCTTTCTTTTTGGCTTTCTGTACCTAGTGCCCAGCTAGCACGAATGCTAATCTAAAAAAAATAATAAACGGCAGGAAATATGTGAAATATTTTTAACACACCTTTCCTAAGAATTCTACACATTTCCTGAACAATTTCTGAGTGCTCTAGATTTCAGGGCGGTTAAACATAGCCACAAAGGCTGTTTTCTACGCTAACCCAACTGTAAGGACTGCATGCAGTTTTACACAAGCCCTAGCAACATTTAGAAAAGAGAAATCAATCAATTCTGACTCAGAGCCAATATAGGAAATTATACTCATTCCCTACATTGGCTCTTAGGAAATGTACCCATAAATAAGGACCCACAATAACCTAGAAATTTTATACAAATCCTAGGATTCGAACATTTTTAGCCACAAATAATATAATATAACATAATATAATCCTCACAATATAAACCACTCACCATCATGTAGTTCTACAATCTATTTCAGCTCAAAACAGTAGGTACGCAATATGCATTGTTCAAAAATGACCCCTGCGCAATGAATAGTCGTATTAAATAAAGCCCGCAGCGTCCCGTGGGGGTAGGCCGTATTGGAAGAATTCATTTCCATCTCGCGAAACAAATGACGTCCCCAACAGCGCGAAGAGCGTTTTCACGTTGTCAACGCAGTGTTTTAGGACGAAAACACAATAAAAACACTGTGTAAGTATACATTCAGACAGTGGGTCGATACCCATACAAATGACAGACTCGGTTACCATGACAGTAGTGAGAAGCACCTAGAGGCGCAGTACTCTTACCAATGGTTGAGAGAAGTAGGAAATAACGTACGCGGAACTTGACTTGGTTTTCATTCTGAGAGGAGACTCTTGCTCGGTAATGAGTTGGCTATGAACTGATGATGATTTAGATAATTTCGTCAGTTATGAAGTATTGTTCCAAATTGTGTCTAAGAACCTCATTATTTAAAACATATTATATTTAAAACATAGATATGGGTTCGCGCGCTTAAAAATAAACAGTCATAAAAATTCATTCCTATTTTGGTCACCCGGCGAGATAATTTGGTAGGACTGTAAATCTGTATCAATTGTGATCATTTCAGACTTTTCGCTTTTAGCAAACTTCGGAAATAAGGAAGAGGGGAGGGGTTAAAGGGATAGGGGATAAAGTAAACAACAGCCTCTGATATCGAGTGCCGGTATCGAATATCCACCATCGGTGAATATAGAAAGGCGTCAACCCTTTCATTTTATATCGATAGCGCCATTTCCTTTATTCTTATCGCAGTATTAGGAACGTATTACGTATATTTTCGTTACCTTTCGCAGGCTGCTAGTAATAAAGTACAGCTGTAGGCAATGTTGGTGATAGCCGATAAACTTACAAAGGACTAAGGGATCGACCGAAATGCCTAGAGCAAGGAGTGTTCTGTTTTTTATTTTCTTTATAGTTGAAGTTTAAGTGGAAGAAAAAAAATAATTAATTCACCAAATCTCTTTGCTTTCTATGGTATTTTGTTTTGGTATTGGTAACTATGATGGGTAGTTTGGAACATAAGTTAACATATACCTATCTACTTACGTGAAGGTTCTGAGGACTTCACTGCATTGCATTTCTATCACTTTCTTTTCAGATAGGTAGTTAATCTTTCCAAATACTAAACATTCTCATCGAAAGTTTTTGTATTTTTTTGCAACTTCAAATTTAAAAAACGGAAATAATAAATTATATTCTAAATTCTATTCTTAATTCTAGTCCAGGCTCTAAATAAAAAAATCTGAACTTGGCGCGGAATTGTAATAAAGGCAAAATGTGGGTGAAAGTTGTTCCCTAAATCGCTTTGGAGTTTTGGCGATGGAGCGGAAGTAAAGGAGGTATAATGGTGATTTCGGACTGTCGGAAATTATTTCGCTCCAACAAATGCAGATTAAGCCATTAGGTCGGGATCACAGCTAAGGGAAGCGAAAGTTCTGGATAACTTTGGATCCTGGTTTTCTGGCTTGTTGAACGTTGTATTTCTCGTGTTTATTTTGTACCTACTTACAATAAACAATATTTCATTCATTCAATAGTATTGTCTGGACGTGTGAGTTAACTAAGAAAACGCGCTAGCCCGCTGTCTATGGTGACCCGTTGTCCTAGGTAAGCGACAAAAGCGACGCGACGCAAGGCTACGCGATACGGCTCCGTAACAAAATTACAAACATATTCGCGACAACGTAGGACAACTGTTTGATACTCTCGCGACACATCAAATCACATTGTCGCGTTTGCCGATGACGTGAACTTCTCGTCAGCGTGTCTGATTCGACACAAGACAAAATATCTTGTAATATGCATGGTCTCATACAACAACCATTGCGACTGGATTTCATCAAAGACATATTTTATTATAAGACACAATAAATTTTCTTATAATGCGCAATAGGCCTAAGACTGAGAGTCTTTCACACATTAGAGAATATTCTCTGAGCCAAACATATGATTTTGCGTTTCGATGCGATGCCGTGACTAAAAACCGATTTGGCAAACCGATTATGGGTTTAATATAACTGCCATACTTACCCTGAACAGGTTAGACCGCTACCATCTTAGACTGCATCATCACTTACCATAATGTGAGATTGCAGTCAAAGACAAGAAAGGGGGTTAAATTAAATAAAATTAAATTGTTCAACATTCAATATTTTTGGTTATAGCGTGTTTCCGTTCTTGAACCTACGAGCTGTCGGGGCTTTAACTTTAATTTAAGCAATTAATTGGTATAACAACTTCAATTAGCGTCCTCTGCTGGTAATGAGCCATGCAATTACCTGCTTAATGTTGCTTAACCGGAATAATCGATTAGCATGTCGGCAAACAGACGCCGCCTCAAAGGAAATTAATTATACCTCATATTGGATTCAAATCTAGTGGTTAGTGCCTTCAGATGGGATTATGCATCTTATCCATTTCCAGGTGAGAAGTTACCGAAATATAAGTCTAATAATCTACTACAGTGTAAATAGGGATAATAACAACTCAAACAAATCATCAACTTTATATCAGACTCAAAAACGGGTACCTTAGTTTGTATGATATACATAGTTGTGACGTTTACTTAAATAAGTACTATCGTCGTCACTATTCTCCACAAATTAAATACAGTTTATACTTTTTTTGCCGTCATCGTTCTTATTAGAAATGAGGTCAAAGTTGTTCATGTATACAGAAAATATATAAATTTCAAATAAGTATCAAACATCTTAAACTGGGTTGAAGGCTCATTTTCATCGATAGAATTTTTTATGTAGACCCCATATTGTATAAAATAATTATAACTTTTGAACTCAGTAGTCCCGCGTTAAAGCAAAAACATTAATGATTGTTATGGAGAGACATCATCACCAGTCATCGCCGTCATTTGAAAACAATTAAAAATTTACTTAAAGAACTGCATATGGTGTGTGCCAACCCTAACAAGCATACTAGTTGTATATATACATGATACAAGCTGTACCTCGTGCATATCTGCAATTACACGGATGCAGGCTTGCCGCAACCCCCAATATCCGGCACACAATCAAGATGGTGGCACTTCCGGCCGACGCTATCGAGGTGCCTTATTCTAAAACGGGTAAGGTTTTTATAGGGTAGAACGTACTACCACAGCGTACCAATTTTGTGAATTAAATAAAAATAAAAATGAATAGCGCCATTTATTATATTTATACAGTGGGTCGACTACCATATTTACTATACCCGGCTACCGTAATAGCAAATCTGCCATTTTTGGATTCGAATAATTTTTCTTTAAATAAATTGTTTGCACTACTGAGATAAAATCATTTGGCTGCGAAAAAAGTCAATCACCTAAATTTTAGTGTGTTAGAATAGTAATAATTAATCATATAAAACCTATGGATTCTACCTACATCGTGAAACCAAACGAAAACCATTCACCGTCTCAAAAATGTGTCTAAACTAATTAAGCATCGCAAATCTTGGTTCTAAAAGTACTAAACCCTTGAGCACGATGATATTTAGAATGTTTAATTTGGTACAATCATTGGTACATCTAAGTGAAGCTTTCATTCAAACGCGTCCGGAAGTGGTATTTCGTGTAGGAATTAAAACCGGAACGCTCTGACCGCAATGTGAAAATTCGTTCTATTTTTTGACCCAACTGCTACCGGGAAATATAGAGGGCTAAAATCATAACCAAAAAGCAGTCTACGTAAACGACTTTTTGACTAGCAGAAGTGACTTCAATGTGAACTTCAGTAAAAGGTAAAAGCTCAAAGAAAACTTTCCAAAATTGTCGGTATTTTGAAAATATTTTTGAACTTTTACTGAGTTAACACAGAATAAGTAATAATACAGGTAATACACAGCACATAAAATAAATTCAGCGGACGTTATTCATGGGTAAATGAAATAATATCTGGGTTGTATGTTTGTATGTATGTTTGTATTTATGGCTTGCCAACGGTTGGATGTGCAGCCGTAAAATACAAAAAGCGGTAGATATATTGTTTGAAATATTATGAAAATGTCTTTCAAACTCAAGATTATCTTTTTTTTCTTTTTTATCCACTACAAGCTAGCCCTTGACTGCGATCACACCTGATGGTAAGTGATGATGCAGTCTAAGATGGTAGCGGGCTAACCTGTTAGGGGCATGGCAGTTATATCAAACCCACACCCCTTCGGTTTCTACACAGCATCGTACCGGAACGCTAAATCGCTTGGCGGCACGTCTTTGCCGGTAGGGTGGTAACTAGCCACGGCCGAAGCCTCCCACCAGGCAAACCTATAATCTAATCTTTACCTAGACTAATTTTAAAAAAAAGCTCCGTTTAATAATGGCTTGGAAGTTGTGTTAGCAGGGTCTTTACATATCCACACCAGACAAGATGAAGTACAAACCACACTCGGGTTTATAATTAGTAAGTACTTGTTTGCATAACATAAGGTCATCCGAGCATAGGCTTATACCACATAATACTTAATGGTACTCGTACCTTACTTACACAAAAAGTCGTCTTAACTGCCTCGCTTATCTCGGCGGCGCACCTGATTCTCATTAATAATCTCATTGCTCGCAGCTACACGGGTGATACGGCTGCTCGACTGAGTTGGGGAAACAAAAAGTATGAAATAATACGCATTTTCGCAGGTATTTCACCGTCCTTTATTCTTTCAAAGCCGTCTCTTATCTCTGAAAGACGAAAATATCCTTGAGCTGGAAAATAAAAGAGGCATGTCTCTATACTTTAAACTGCGCCTCTATATAGCGACTGATAAAAATGTGTCTATCTGTCTGTCTATTTGTCTGTCTGTTACTTTTACACGGCCCACTTTTTTCGGGGTAACCTTGCATCATGAAAACGGACATTTAGAACACACACAAGGGATCTACCTACTAAATCCTATTAAATCCACGCGGTCGAAATTGCAAGCATCATAATATAGTAGAGTGACTATACAATATGATGCCTCTATAGTCCCACAAACTTATTGACCGATACAATAAGAACGTGTTCTTAGCTTTTTTGTTAATCTCAAAGAAATCATATTGTAAATAAACATTTATTGAAAACAATACATTAAAACTATATAAGAAAGAAAGAAGAAGAAAGAAAAATCATTTATTCATCCTATGCCTCGTACATAAAATCAAACTTTAAAATTAAGCTACGGCTATATAAATCATGCCCACGTGGAATGGTGGCAAGAATGCTGGCTACATTTCCGCGTTGGACAGCCAGGCTGGTCCTTTGCGCAAAAAATGAGCCAGCCCTTAGCTGATGTCGGTTTAGTACGGTTCTTTAGTCCCACCACCACTACAGCCTATTAACGTCCCACTGCTGAGCACAGGCCTCCACTCTCATAGGAGAGAGGGAATTAGAGCTTAGACCCACCACGCTGCTCCAATGCGGGTTGGCGGTTGGCTTTAGTACTAGGCAATGATATTTTAAATGTATAGGTAAGTATAGCATTTTCCCTATTGCAATACTGTATAAATCGTTCATTGGAATTAGTGCATAGCAGGCCAAGTAAGCTACGAGTATGTCGGTAAACGGTTTTGTTCTTAATGGAAGTGGTTTATTGCCTCTCGTCGGGTAATAGCGAAGTGCATTTAACCGAGCAAACAATAATAGTTAAGTAGCTGTACGCCAAGTTATTTATGGAATAATGAGGACGGGTTTTCAGTACGCGGCTTTTTAAGCGGTCTGTGATGGCGATAGATAGCCAATCAAATGAAAACTTATAGGTAATATTAGGCTTAATTTGATTTGATATAATAATAATGATCTCCCGAACTAATTTCGGCCACGGCGACCTATCTCCAGAGAGATTATAGCGCGGGATATATAATAGTGTACAATTAGTGTGTGTCTGTAATTAATTAGTGTGTGTGTGTAATCCACATGTGCACTCTCCGTTCCTGTACTCTCACAGCGCAATAGGACGGATCCGACTAGACAGGAGAGAGATCAGGCGCAGGACCGACGGCCATACGTGGTCTTCGAGGCACGGGAGTAAAAGAAAGGGAGAAAATTTATTTTGCCAAACACCGCCATCTTCCTAAATCCGGGCTAGTAATGACAATTTCTTGTCAGAAAAACCGAATACTTGTTATATCCAATGGCAATCGAACATGCTTACCACTAGACCAACGAGGAAGTCAATATGTGTCAACAAATCCGTCATTACTCATCTAAGATCTGATCACTGCGGGCAAATGATAACTATACCTAGCTCTAAACAAAATATAACTAAAATAATAAAGTATAGGCCAGTTACCACTAAAAAAGTACAGAAATTTAAACATGAAATTTCAAATAATTTACCTACGCTCGATTTTACACAGGGTGGTCCGGATGAACTCTATAACACCTTCTTTGATCTGCTAAATTCTCAATTTAATTCCATCTTTAAAATAGTAGAAAAAAAATTGTTTAAGAACCTAAAATTTAGTGACTGGGCTACTGTTGGCATTTATAAAAGTAGAAACAAGTTGTTTAGTTTGTATGCCGAAAAGCAATATAATTACACCCCCACATTTGTTAAATACGTCAGAAATTATTCAAAATTATTTAGAAATGTCTGCATACAAGCAAAGTCACTTCATATAAAACAAAAAATTATTAATTCAGATAACAAAATTAAAGCAGTTTGGGAAATAATCGCCGATGAAATTGGGAAACATAAAGTGGACGACAATAAACTGGAGCTAAAAATTAACAACCGTATTATTGACTGTAAAACAGAAATCGCAAACACATTTGAGAATTTTTTTCGAAATATTCCAGTCACCACTACTAGTTTCCTTAACTCCTCGCCAACAGAAGCCCAGAAACTTCTCAAGGATAGTGTCACCGAGTGCAGTGTGCTGTTTAAGTTTAGACATGTGACCCCATATGATATTATTAAAGTATTTAAATCTTTGCAACTTAAAAAAACCGGAGACCTATGGGGTATATCCGTAAAAATAATCGGCAATATTATTGATGTTATTGCACCATATCTTGCTCTAGTTTTTAATGAGTCTGTAAACTCAGGATCCTTTCCAAACCTTATGAAATGTAGTAAATTGATTCCACTTTTTAAATCGGGTAGCAAAAGCGATCCAAATAATTACAGACCAATTTCAATTTTGCCAACACTCAGCAAGATATTTGAAAAAATTATGCTCAACCAACTGCTTCAGCACTTTAATTCAAATAAACTTCTTCACTCCGAGCAGTATGGTTTTACTAAAGGTCGATCGACAATTGATGCGGGCGCCGTGCTGTTAAAACATATATTCGACGCGTGGGAGAAATCACAGAATGCTATTGGTATTTTCTGTGATTTGTCTAAGGCATTTGATTGCGTTGAGCACGAGACGCTTTTAGTTAAGTTGAGCTACTATGGAGTCAAAGACACTGCGCTTGGCCTCATTGCATCCTACCTCAGTAATCGCATTCAAACAGTATGTGTCAACGATGTGAAGTCATCCGGATCAGCCTCACTAATGGGTGTCCCTCAAGGCTCCATTTTGGGTCCCTTCATGTTCCTAGTGTACATCAATGATTTGCCATATTTTGTCCGTAACACTTGTGATATTGTACTATTTGCTGATGATACGTCCTTGATTTTTAAAGTCGATAGACATAAGGACAACTTTGACGACGTAAATACTGCAATTTCTCAAGTCACGAACTGGTTTACGGTTAACAATCTACTTTTAAATACAAAAAAAACTAAATGTGTCGAGTTCGCATTGCCGAATGCCAGATCCACAAGTGATATTAAACTAATGGTAAATAACGACATGTTGAAAATAGAAGATACTACTGTGTTCCTGGGGGTGACCTTAGACGCAAAGCTTCAATGGGGCACCCATATATCAACACTTGCTGGCAAGCTTAGTTCTGCTGCTTACGCTGTCAGAAAGATTCGACAGTTAACTGACATCGAAACTGCCAGGATCGTATATTTTGCTTATTTCCATAGCATTATGTCTTACGGAATCTTACTGTGGGGTAAAGCGGCAGATATTCAAAAAAATTTTGTACTACAAAAAAGGGCAATACGAGCAATTTATAATTTAAAACCGCGTGATTCACTTAGAGAGAAATTTAAAGAAATTGGTATTCTAACAGTAGCCTCGCAATATATTTACAGTAATATAATTTTTGTAAAACAGCACATCCATAATTATAAAAAAAAATGCGATCTGCACGATAGGCCAACTAGAGGCCGTAATAAGCTCGTGACTCCATCGCTCCGCCTCAAAAAAGTCAGAAGGTCATTCGTGGGAATGGGCATTGTTTTCTATAACAAGGTTCCACAACCTATTTTGGACTTGCCAATAAATAAATTTAGGAAATCCATTAAAAGTATGCTCCTGAAAAAAGCTTATTATACTGTTGAAGATTATGTAAATGATAGAGGAGCATGGATTTGATCGCTCCAGCAATGCTGGGGACAGCGGTTACTGATTATAAATTAGTGTTTGAATATTAGTATTCAATTCGATGCTTTGATACGGGTAGACTGGGTATGTCACGCTCTCTTTAAACATTTCTGTGGTGGTGTCGTGTGGTGCGGGTTGTTACGTTCCCTCAAATATGGTCGAGCGAAGCAATGGCTGGATCATGCGTCATGCTCGTGAACGGGTGCCACCGGCGGGAATGGGGCTGCTTTCTGTCTGCCCGTCTTTGACATGAATTGAATAAACAAATTTAAGAAATCCATTAAAAGTATGCTCCTGAAAAAAGCTTATTATACTGTTGAAGATTATGTAAATGATAGAGGAGCATGGATTTGATCGCTCCAGCAATGCTAGGGACAGCGGTTACTTATGTACACATTGATATAGTAATTGTAAATGAATTATTTAAAAAGAGCAACCACCGAGTTTCTTGCTGGTTCTTCTCGGTAGGAATGGCATTCCGAACCAGTGGTAGATTCACTTGACGATTCAAAAGTACTTGTAAAAGTTTATTTGAATAAAAAATATTTGAAATTTGAAATTTGAAATTTGTGGCGAGATTTGATACATTATGGGCTTCGTAAACCTATACTCATCTGCCTTACCACGAGCAGCTTAGCTTGCATTAACATTTACATCACCCGGTTAGATCGTAGTCAAGGGCTTACTTGCAGTGGAATAAAACAAAGCTTTATAAAAACCGGCCAAGTGCGAGTCCGACTCGCGCACCGAGGGTTCCGTACAAACATATAGGTATATAAGTAAAAGTTATGGTATTTTTATTGCTAAATGAAATCCATAACATTAGTAAGTTTAAAATTATTAAAAATATTTTTAACCGACTTCCAAAAAAGGAGGAGGTTCTCAATTCGGCGCGTAGTTTTTTATTATATGATGTAAGTAAAAATTTATGCTTTTCGCAATTTTGCCCTTATCTGTGCTATAGGTATAAGACGTTGCTTCGTACCAAATGTCAAGATTCTGAAGGTTCACGGGAAGTGTAGGTTTGTAGGTTTTGATTCCCTTGCGATTTCGAAAATTTGCAGCACAAACGGCTGTATCTTTTGATTGCGTTGGCTTAGAAGTTTGATTTTTCACAGCTCCAAAGGACAGTAGACCTGAGTATTTGATATGAATTTCAGTTTGATATCTCCATGCATTCCTGAGAAGAAGGGTCTTGACAGACAGACCGACAACAAGTGATCCTATAAGGGTTCGGTTTTTTACTTTTGAGGTACGGAACCCTAAAAACAGCAGTGATTTTAAAAATCTCCCTAATTAACTGTCACAGATATGCGCGAGGGTAGAGCATTGATTGATTTTTAATTACATCTCTGCAGCATCCATGCATTCGAGTCGCAATTGAGTGTTACGTAGTAATGAACCAAATATCAATGAACCGACTGTCTGCCTGTTCTGAGGGCCATCGAATCTCTGTGGATACATCCCACATACATCCTCATACTAATATTGTAATATTTGCATATTTTTATATACGAATGTACGTCAATTAGAAGATAAGCATTATAGGAAACTTTTGGAAATTACCACTAACTAATTGTTAACCCAAATGTTATTTGTATTGTTCTACTTTATAAGGTCCTCCACCACGATGTGTTATTTAGACATTGCTCGAGTTCTACCTTTGTGATAGTACTAAGCAAGTACCGCGAATTTGTGTATAGCGAGAAACCTTGTAAATTCGTGTATATGTCACCGTAAAATTGTGTAAACCTTTAGATTGTAATCTAACGCTTTTTATCTCGATAGATTGTAAACCGTTCATTGTTCTGAGTGTCAATTTTTGAAATATTCATTGTATTTACGTTTCCTTGTCTCTTTCTTGTAGGTTAGGTAACTCTAGTTAGACATAAATAATCACTTAGGTTTTACCTAACATATTCTAACATAATCTACCGAAAAATAATGCGTTAAATTGTAATCTTTCGACAATTTACAATCTCGCTTGTTAGATTATAATCTAACGGTTTTTACAATTTTACGGTGACTTAAATAAACTTCAAGTAATCGTCACGCTGCTGTTGTCATTTCAAGACCCCTTCTGACCATCCGAACATTACAATACTGACGGAAATAACACCAACGTCACTTTTTATAAAACTGTGAAATCTTTTTATAAACCTCTTTATCTTGGAGTACCTGCGTATTGGTATACGCAGGTACTCCAAGATAAAGAGGTATGTTTATGTGTTTAATTTTAAATCGTAGCAGATGTTGCAACATATCTTATTCATTTTATTTAAGTATATGGATTCCAGCGAAATCGATGCTCGCTTCGATTGAAATTTATTTTTGCAATGAAGGTTGAGGTGAAAATACAGAAAGACTGAAATAGGCACTCTCTTATTTTTAACTAGATGATGCCCGCGACTTTGTTTACATGGAATAATTTTTTGCATTACCTTAATTTTAAGATAAATGTCCTTCCCTAGGATGCAACCTATCCCTATACCAGATTTTACCAGACAGACAGACAGACACACTTTCGCATTTATAATATTAGTATAGATTCAGTCACGTTAGATGCATTCGATATTGTTTAAAAATGGGTACCCCACCCTTGGCCACTGTGGTGGACTATTGCCTTAAACCATTCTGAGGAGAGACCCGTATTTTTTTTTATCCACTACAAGTTAGCCCTTGACTGCGATCTCACCTGGTGGTAAGTGATGATGCAATCTAAGATGTGTGTGTATGTAGTGGGCTAACCTGTTAGGGGCATGGCAGTTATATTAAACCCATACCCCTATTCGGTTTCTACGCGGCATCGTACCGGAACGCTAAATCGCTTGGCGGCACGTCTGTGCCGGTAGGGTGGTAACTAGCAACGGCCGAAGCCTCCCACCATGCCAGACCAGGGAAAATTCAGAAATTATAAATTCCCAAATTGACCCTGCCGGGGATCGAACCCGGGACCTCCGCACGTTAAGACAACAGCGCTACACACTGCGCCACGGAGGTCGTCAAAATTCAGTATGCCGTATTCAGTAGTGGGCCGACGACGGGGAAAAATTGGGCAAAGGAGGCCCTGCGCAGTTTTTCTTTCTTTTGTTACAGGTACAGTTTTCATCCATACTAATATTATAAATGCGAAAGTCAGTTTGTTTGTTGGTTTGTTGGTTTGTTGGTTTGTTGGTTTGTTGGTTTGTTCTTCAATCACGCTTCAACGGCGCAACGGATCGACGTGATTTTTTGCATGGGTATATTTGAGGACCTGGAGAGTGACATAGGCTACTTTTTATCCCGGAAAAACAAACAGTTCCTGTGGAATAGGATGCTCTTTTTCTCGCATTTTTCTTCAATTAGGCGGCAACGGCACACCGGATAGAAGTGATTTTTTACATGGGTATAATTGAAGAACTGGAGAGTGACATAGGCTACTTTTTATCCCGGAAAAACAAACAGTTCCTGTGGAATAGGATGCTCTTTTTCTCGCATTTTTCTTCAATTAGGCGGCAACGGCACACCGGATAGAAGTGATTTTTTACATGGGTATAATTGAGGAACTGGAGTGACATAGGCTACTTTTTATCCCGGAAAAACTAACAGCTCCTGTGGGATAGTATGCTCTTATTCTCGCATTTGTTCATCAATTAGGCGGCAACGGCACACCGGATCGACGTGATTTTTTACATGGGTATAATTGAGGAACTCGAGAGTGAAACTGGCTACTTTTTATCCCGGAAAAACTAACAGCTCCTGTGGGATAGTATGCTCTTTTTCTCGCATTTTTTCTTCAATTAGGCGGCGACGGCACACCGGATCGACATGATTTTTTACATGAGAATAATTGAGGAACTGGAGAGTGACATAGGCTGCTTTTTATCCCGGAAAAATAACAGCTCCTGTGCGATAGTATTCTCTTTTTCTCGCATTTGTTCTTCAATTAGGCGGCAACGGCACACCGGATCGACATGATTTTTTACATGGGTATAATTGAGGAACTGGAGACTGACATCCATACTTCCATATCCATACTAATATTATAAATGCGAAAGTCAGTTTGTTTGTTGGTTTGTTGGTTTGTCCTTCAATCACGCTTCAACGGCGCAACGGATCGACGTGATTTTTTGCATGGGTATATTTGAGGACCTGGAGAGTGACATAGGCTACTTTTTATCCCGGAAAAACGAACAGTTCCTATGGAATAGGATGTTTTTTTTTTCGCATTTTTCTTCAATTAGGCGGCAACGGCACACCGGATCGACGTGATTATTGACATGGATATAATTGAGAAACTGGAGAGTGGCATAGGCTACTTTTAATCTCGGAAAAATAAACACTTCCTGTGGGATAGGATACTCTTTTTCTGGCATTTTTCTTCAATTAGGCGGCAACGGCACACCGGATCGACGTGATTATTTATATGGGTATAATTAAGGAACTGGAGAGTGACATCGGCTACTTTTTATCCCGGAAAAACTAACAGCTCCTGTGGGATAGTATGCCCTTTTTCTCGCATCTGTTCTACAGTTAGGCGGCAACGGCTCACCGGATCGATGTGATTTTTTACATGGGTATACTTGAGGAACTGGAGGGTAACATAGGCTACTTTTTATCCCGGAAAAACTAACAGCTCCTGTGGGATAGAATGCTCTTTTTCTCGCATTTCTTCTTCAATTAGGCGGCAACGGCGCAACGAATCGACGTCATTTTTTACATCCATACTAATATTATAAATGCGAAAGTCAGTTTGTTTGTTGGTTTGTTGGTTTGTTGGTTTGTCCTTCAATCACGCTTCAACGGCGCAACGGATCGACGTGATTTTTTGCATGGGTATATTTGAGGACCTGGAGAGTGACATAGGCTACTTTTTATCCCGGAAAAACAAACAGTTCCTGTGGAATAGGATGCTCTTTTTCTCGCATTTTTCTTCAATTAGGCGGCAACGGCACACCGGATAGAAGTGATTTTTTACATGGGTATAATTGAAGAACTGGAGAGTGACATAGGCTACTTTTTATCCCGGAAAAACAAACAGTTCCTGTGGAATAGGATGCTCTTTTTCTCGCATTTTTCTTCAATTAGGCGGCAACGGCACACCGGATAGAAGTGATTTTTTACATGGGTATAATTGAGGAACTGGAGTGACATAGGCTACTTTTTATCCCGGAAAAACTAACAGCTCCTGTGGGATAGTATGCTCTTATTCTCGCATTTGTTCATCAATTAGGCGGCAACGGCACACCGGATCGACGTGATTTTTTACATGGGTATAATTGAGGAACTCGAGAGTGAAACTGGCTACTTTTTATCCCGGAAAAACTAACAGCTCCTGTGGGATAGTATGCTCTTTTTCTCGCATTTTTTCTTCAATTAGGCGGCGACGGCACACCGGATCGACATGATTTTTTACATGAGAATAATTGAGGAACTGGAGAGTGACATAGGCTGCTTTTTATCCCGGAAAAATAACAGCTCCTGTGCGATAGTATTCTCTTTTTCTCGCATTTGTTCTTCAATTAGGCGGCAACGGCACACCGGATCGACATGATTTTTTACATGGGTATAATTGAGGAACTGGAGACTGACATCCATACTTCCATATCCATACTAATATTATAAATGCGAAAGTCAGTTTGTTTGTTGGTTTGTTGGTTTGTCCTTCAATCACGCTTCAACGGCGCAACGGATCGACGTGATTTTTTGCATGGGTATATTTGAGGACCTGGAGAGTGACATAGGCTACTTTTTATCCCGGAAAAACGAACAGTTCCTATGGAATAGGATGTTTTTTTTTTCGCATTTTTCTTCAATTAGGCGGCAACGGCACACCGGATCGACGTGATTATTGACATGGATATAATTGAGAAACTGGAGAGTGGCATAGGCTACTTTTAATCTCGGAAAAATAAACACTTCCTGTGGGATAGGATACTCTTTTTCTGGCATTTTTCTTCAATTAGGCGGCAACGGCACACCGGATCGACGTGATTATTTATATGGGTATAATTAAGGAACTGGAGAGTGACATCGGCTACTTTTTATCCCGGAAAAACTAACAGCTCCTGTGGGATAGTATGCCCTTTTTCTCGCATCTGTTCTACAGTTAGGCGGCAACGGCTCACCGGATCGATGTGATTTTTTACATGGGTATACTTGAGGAACTGGAGGGTAACATAGGCTACTTTTTATCCCGGAAAAACTAACAGCTCCTGTGGGATAGAATGCTCTTTTTCTCGCATTTCTTCTTCAATTAGGCGGCAACGGCGCAACGAATCGACGTCATTTTTTACATGGGTATATATGAAGACGCATAGGTTACATGCTGCTGCAACTATGCGACATCGTTTGTATAATCAGGAATCTGTATAACGTGTAACCTATAGCATTGTGTTTTCTTTCGTAGATATCCATACTAATATTATAAATGCGAAAGTCAGTTTGTTTGTTGGTTTGTTGGTTTGTTGGTTTGTTGGTTTGTTGGTTTGTTGGTTTGTCCTTCAATCACGCTTCAACGGCGCAACGGATCGACGTGATTTTTTGCATGGGTATATTTGAGGACCTGGAGAGTGACATAGGCTACTTTTTATCCCGGAAAAACAAACAGTTCCTGTAGAATAGGATGCTCTTTTTCTCGCATTTTTCTTCAATTAGGCGGCAACGGCACACCGGATAGAAGTGATTTTTTACATGGGTATAATTGAAGAACTGGAGAGTGACATAGGCTACTTTTTATCCCGGAAAAACAAACAGTTCCTGTGGAATAGGATGCTCTTTTTCTCGCATTTTTCTTCAATTAGGCGGCAACGGCACACCGGATAGAAGTGATTTTTTACATGGGTATAATTGAGGAACTGGAGTGACATAGGCTACTTTTTATCCCGGAAAAACTAACAGCTCCTGTGGGATAGTATGCTCTTATTCTCGCATTTGTTCATCAATTAGGCGGCAACGGCACACCGGATCGACGTGATTTTTTACATGGGTATAATTGAGGAACTCGAGAGTGAAACTGGCTACTTTTTATCCCGGAAAAACTAACAGCTCCTGTGGGATAGTATGCTCTTTTTCTCGCATTTTTTCTTCAATTAGGCGGCGACGGCACACCGGATCGACATGATTTTTTACATGAGAATAATTGAGGAACTGGAGAGTGACATAGGCTGCTTTTTATCCCGGAAAAATAACAGCTCCTGTGCGATAGTATTCTCTTTTTCTCGCATTTGTTCTTCAATTAGGCGGCAACGGCACACCGGATCGACATGATTTTTTACATGGGTATAATTGAGGAACTGGAGACTGACATCCATACTTCCATATCCATACTAATATTATAAATGCGAAAGTCAGTTTGTTTGTTGGTTTGTTGGTTTGTCCTTCAATCATGCTTCAACGGCGCAACGGATCGACGTGATTTTTTGCATGGGTATATTTGAGGACCTGGAGAGTGACATAGGCTACTTTTTATCCCGGAAAAACGAACAGTTCCTATGGAATAGGATGTTTTTTTTTTCGCATTTTTCTTCAATTAGGCGGCAACGGCACACCGGATCGACGTGATTATTTATATGGGTATAATTAAGGAACTGGAGAGTGACATCGGCTACTTTTTATCCCGGAAAAACTAACAGCTCCTGTGGGATAGTATGCCCTTTTTCTCGCATCTGTTCTACAGTTAGGCGGCAACGGCTCACCGGATCGATGTGATTTTTTACATGGGTATACTTGAGGAACTGGAGGGTAACATAGGCTACTTTTTATCCCGGAAAAACTAACAGCTCCTGTGGGATAGAATGCTCTTTTTCTCGCATTTCTTCTTCAATTAGGCGGCAACGGCGCAACGAATCGACGTCATTTTTTACATGGGTATATATGAAGACGCATAGGTTACATGCTGCTGCAACTATGCGACATCGTTTGTATAATCAGGAATCTGTATAACGTGTAACCTATAGCATTGTGTTTTCTTTCGTAGATATCCATACTTCCATACTAATATTATAAATGCGAAAGTCAGTTTGTTTGTTGGTTTGTTGGTTTGTTGGTTTGTTGGTTTGTTGGTTTGTCCTTCAATCACGCTTCAACGGCGCAACGGATCGACGTGATTTTTTGCATGGGTATATTTGAGGACCTGGAGAGTGACATAGGCTACTTTTTATCCCGGAAAAACAAACAGTTCCTGTGGAATAGGATGCTCTTTTTCTCGCATTTTTCTTCAATTAGGCGGCAACGGCACACCGGATAGAAGTGATTTTTTACATGGGTATAATTGAAGAACTGGAGAGTGACATAGGCTACTTTTTATCCCGGAAAAACAAACAGTTCCTGTGGAATAGGATGCTCTTTTTCTCGCATTTTTCTTCAATTAGGCGGCAACGGCACACCGGATAGAAGTGATTTTTTACATGGGTATAATTGAGGAACTGGAGTGACATAGGCTACTTTTTATCCCGGAAAAACTAACAGCTCCTGTGGGATAGTATGCTCTTATTCTCGCATTTGTTCATCAATTAGGCGGCAACGGCACACCGGATCGACGTGATTTTTTACATGGGTAAATTTGAGGAACTCGAGAGTGAAACTGGCTACTTTTTATCCCGGAAAAACTAACAGCTCCTGTGGGATAGTATGCTCTTTTTCTCGCATTTTTTCTTCAATTAGGCGGCGACGGCACACCGGATCGACATGATTTTTTACATGAGAATAATTGAGGAACTGGAGAGTGACATAGGCTGCTTTTTATCCCGGAAAAATAACAGCTCCTGTGCGATAGTATTCTCTTTTTCTCGCATTTGTTCTTCAATTAGGCGGCAACGGCACACCGGATCGACATGATTTTTTACATGGGTATAATTGAGGAACTGGAGACTGACATCCATACTTCCATATCCATACTAATATTATAAATGCGAAAGTCAGTTTGTTTGTTGGTTTGTTGGTTTGTCCTTCAATCACGCTTCAACGGCGCAACGGATCGACGTGATTTTTTGCATGGGTATATTTGAGGACCTGGAGAGTGACATAGGCTACTTTTTATCCCGGAAAAACGAACAGTTCCTATGGAATAGGATGTTTTTTTTTTCGCATTTTTCTTCAATTAGGCGGCAACGGCACACCGGATCGACGTGATTATTGACATGGATATAATTGAGAAACTGGAGAGTGGCATAGGCTACTTTTAATCTCGGAAAAATAAACACTTCCTGTGGGATAGGATACTCTTTTTCTGGCATTTTTCTTCAATTAGGCGGCAACGGCACACCGGATCGACGTGATTATTTATATGGGTATAATTAAGGAACTGGAGAGTGACATCGGCTACTTTTTATCCCGGAAAAACTAACAGCTCCTGTGGGATAGTATGCCCTTTTTCTCGCATCTGTTCTACAGTTAGGCGGCAACGGCTCACCGGATCGATGTGATTTTTTACATGGGTATACTTGAGGAACTGGAGGGTAACATAGGCTACTTTTTATCCCGGAAAAACTAACAGCTCCTGTGGGATAGAATGCTCTTTTTCTCGCATTTCTTCTTCAATTAGGCGGCAACGGCGCAACGAATCGACGTCATTTTTTACATGGGTATATATGAAGACGCATAGGTTACATGCTGCTGCAACTATGCGACATCGTTTGTATAATCAGGAATCTGTATAACGTGTAACCTATAGCATTGTGTTTTCTTTCGTAGATATCGTGAATATTTTTTTTCATTTTTCGTGCATGAAAAACCTTGCTCTTGCCTTTCGATGAAATACGTCGATACTAAACGTCTCAGTATTCTTCTCCATGGCATCCTCTTGCATGCTTAATTTAAATACAGTTTTCTAACAAAAACTCATTTATTGTTCCCTTGAGCCACGCGAGCGAAGCCGCGGGTAATAGCTAGTTCTTTATATATTTAAATTCAAGTTACTTTTTAATATGTATAGTCTACGCTTTGCCAATTCCATAATAAGTATTAAAAAGGAAATGAAATTAATTTAATAATTCCATCCTCAATTTCATAATTGGAAGCGAATTATACTAAAACCAATGATAAATAGGCCTTCAGTAATTTCTCTAAATGCCCAGCATAATCTTCACAATACTAGAAGAGCGTATGTTTCACTCAAAAAAGCCCTCACTACTCATGCAATTCTGGCGTTATTCTCATAGCTGTATGAGTCATATTTACGTGACATGCCCATGGCTACAAATAATTTCGAGCACCCAACATTTTATATCTGTATTTCTGTTAATGACGTATCCTAAATCTCCCTACGGGCGGGCCTCATTTATTCCCATTAATTTAGATGGAAATATTAAGTGTTTAATAACTCTGGCATGCCTCTTTTGCTGTATTAGTTACCTATGTTTCTCCTAAACTATAAATAATAATTTCCTAACCTTACCCTAATATACAATACCTGCTCACTTAAACGTATAAGACATGCGCATTGTATGGCGAATAGGTCGTTGTTGCCGCAATCTAACGATGAAAAGGGTGAAAACTCGAGGTATTTTAAAGTGCTGGGCAAAACGCGTCGCTTACGCGTTTTGCTTAAGTTTTCGCAATACTACAGCGAAGGATAAACCGACAGACAATAGCTATTTATGCAACTGTATCGTAATGAGGGTCATTTTAATTCGAGTGCTGTTTTTTGATACGAGGCTTGCCGAGTATCAAAATAGGATAGTACGAGAATTAAAATGACTAATTACGTACAGTTCCATACAAGATTTTATCTACGACAAGGACGTCTTTATAATTTTTTACTTTGTAAATTAATAAAAAAGTCAAATCAATACAAATTTCACAAGTTGCAAAAGTAATCCGTTTACCGCGTAATTTTTCTAATTTTTTTTAAATATTGGCAGTAAGAGTGGCAGTACCAACCATAGAGTGGGTTGGGTACATAGAGTATAGAGTAGGTGGAGATGAAATATATAATATGTACATATTCAATGACGGGTGCCACCATCCGCCATGATGTAGGTATGGCTCCTCTACATACTAAGAACTCTGTGGTTGGGAAAGTGCCAGAACCCAGAGCCGCTAAGCTATAGGTATCCTATTTATGAAGATAACCATATCGATACAGCTACGACTCATAACGATACAGCTCCCATACAACGAACTGTATCGTTATGAGAAGCAAACACGAAAGAGAGTTCAATTCGATATAGTTGTCAAATTCGAAATAGGAACTTTTCGATGCTGGAGTAGATAAACACACTATCGAATTTATAACATTAGGTATGATTTTATCGAAATCGGTTGAACAGATGGGCTATAAAAGCGTAGCGAACAGAGTAATAGAATGGACTGACACTTTCGCATTTATAAAAAAACTGCGTTGAAATTTGATGAAGTCACAGCTAAGTATTTCGGAAGCGCGTTTGAAAAAGAGTTGCTGATTTGATTGAGTTGTCATCATTCCTATTGCGGCCTTACGTGGGATAGAGTCGGTGGCGGTAAAGGGACGAGCAAAGAGGTTGAGACGTTGCACCATAATCGGCTTACTGCTTACCCCTTTTAGTCGCGGTCTCATTCGCATTCGCAATGTGGCACTGAGCAGTCGAGGACGGTACCGGTAGGTATACAGCCTTAATGGATGTAAATTCAGCTCTAAAACGGCTTGAGATTTAATTCTAATGGATTGTAATTAGAAATTTTGCATATCTTTCAAAGCCAAAAAAAGAAAAAATATGTATTTTATTTAAATGAAATCTTTAAAACTTAACAGCTATTTGGTTAATAAAATTTAAAAGGAAATCAACAATTCAATGAAGTCAAGAATATATCATGAAATTTTAATGTTGTTCCTTTGTAATCTTTACATAAGTTAAATACTGTACGCTTGTTCAATTCAAACTTCCCAAATAACAATGCCACGAGATGGAAACAAAATTAGTTTGCCGTGTTCAAAGTTAAACCCGTTTAGTTTGAAATGGTGCTCAGGTTTAAGGTTATATGTATATGAATTTAATACGTTTGTAATATTGCTATTTAGTTGTTACCTAATTTCCTTGTAGTTGCTTATCTCACTAAATTTGGCTTCGAAATTTAGCGGCTATAAAAATTAAAAAAGTATTAAAATATATTTTTAATTAAATTTTTATCGGAGACACACTAAACGTAGTATATACCTATCTAATATGAATCAAATAAGTACGGTTAAAGTTTTTTAATTTATGTGCAAATATGCTATGCTATAAATGCCTATAATAGTACTATTCTATTATTCTGTGCTATAATGTCGAGACAGTTTATCGCTGGTATTTCAAAGTAAATTAAATTACTTTGCTTGAAATTAGATTCATTTTCAGCACATCTTGGACTGGAAATGGAATTTTCAGCAGATCTCGAATTAAAAAAAATCTAATTTCATAAAATTCATCCCCAACCTCGACAACATTCGACCTCAGTAAATACCGGTCCGTGTCCTAAATGTGGAGAATACAAAATGCTGCGGCTGGCAACATTTGACCCAAGGGCGCTGTCCTATTGTGGGTGAACCTTTTGTTTTATCACTCCACTCACTCTTGCTGTTGAATGTTAATAGGTCAACGTCGCAGATTAAATGAAGTTTAACTTTTATCATAAACTAAGACCTCAAATTTTGACTTTGGGTTATAAATATTTTCAACACACTTGCTCATAAAGTGGCTCTAATTTTACCGCAATTAGGCATATAATGACACTTAGAATCAAACTGTGACTTTTTCATTGCTATTATTCACAAGTAAGTTATAGAGTTTTTTTTGTTTTATCTACTAAATAAAAATATTTTTTAGTATTATTATTATTCACAAGTGAGTTACAGAGTCTTTATTTTTATTTTATCTACTAAATAAAATTATTTTTTAGTATTATTTTCTTCAAAGGTGTGTTGAAAAACGTCGTATGATACACGTGTGTATTGATGATAACCGTCCTCGTCTATCTTAAGTCTTTATCTCAATGGCGCCTCAGCGGTAATCACCAACTTTACACACTCATACCATAATGTACTATTACTTACCTACAAGCGTCTTCAGTACCCAGGTCGGCTTTTTCAGCTAAGAACGTAGTCTGTGATACACACTTTGCACTTTGACGGAAGCTTTTTGTTTGAGATCTAAGCCGAATGCGAGAGCGCACACGGGTTTCTTAGTTCCTATACTTCCTAAAAAACATTTGAACTTTTACAGTCTCCTACCCTCTTTAGGTCTTTAGTAGTAATGATTATCACAAGCTACAATCGGATTTGATTTGGATTGTGATTGGCTGAATCTTTGGTAGGTTTCTGTAATAGTTCAAACATTGCTAACATGCAGTTCATAATGTCTATACCCATCATAAAACTTGGTTGATATAATGGTATGAAATGAACCAACCATGTTTTCAAACAAACGAACTACTAAGTAATTCTTATAAAAGCGTGCTTGCTTAAAGGTACCTAATTTAGGGAATTTCATTCTGCAATAAATTTTATTTCTTTAGGGAACTCAACGAAACGGTTCCTTGTTTTAATTAAATTAATTAATTAATATTTACAAATATATGTTTTTAACATTTACCACCCTTAAGCCTAAGTTAGCCTAAGCAGTGGCGGCTTTATGGGGTGGCAAGAAGGGCAACCGTCTGGGGCCTCGTTGTTGCAGGGGCCTCGCGCTCTTGCCCAGCAGCGCTACAGCCGAACTAGAAAAAGTCATTAGGTAGTAATGTGTATTTGAATGCCGCGCTCGCAAATATCTACGGCCCAGAGCCTTACAATGGCTAAGGCCGCCCCTGAGCCTAAGTTTAAGTCTGGGGGCTTCATATTCCTGTAAAATCTACTACAGGTATTAGGTATAAATTAACAGTAACACAGCAATAAAAATTAGGTAAAATAAAACGAAACAAGTGAACAAAAAGTAGTCTAAATGTAAACAATTAACATCATAATATTATCACATTCACACATAATAACCTTAACGAAACCCCAAAGAAAGCGATTTCCGCAACAAACCGTACACAACTTTAGTCTTTTTTTTCTGTGATCGAAGACGTTAGTGTTTAACGGCTTAACACATTACTCCGCGCACTCGACGAGGGCAGCATGTTCCTTTGACAGCCTCGAGTCGCCTCGAGTCGAGACTCGAGAGCTAAACAACACGAGGCGCTCATACAATGCGCCCGATCTTCGATGGCGACCACTCGAGATACGCTCGAGATGGTTTTTTCTCTGACCTAGTTATTTTTATGGGCCTTGCGGCAACCTTGCGGTCAATAAAGTAGTGAATCATAATAAATTGCTTCAGCAGCAGTAGGTATAAAGTTTCAGTGTCAGATTTTTTATTTATGACCGATGATAGTTACTCGTGGCTGAAATGCATGGATTTAGGTTTTTGAAACATCCCGTGGAAGCCCTATAACTATCCAGGATAAAAAGTCTCAAATCCAAAATCAGAAAAACAGCCATCCAATATTAAGGCCAATTGATGGTAATTCGCAACATAACATAATAATATAGAATCTATAAGAATTTATGTGCGCTGGTCAATGACGAAGACTTTCGGGTCGCATTCCTGGGTTATGCTGTTGAAGTGGTCAGGAAGGCGGCCAACGGGTCCACCGTCAGAGATTAGGCTAGTTTATTTAGAGTTAGGTTACTTGTTATAAGTCCAAAAAATAATTGGCAGTCATAGGGACCGCCGCAATTTTGTCTTCGTAGCATGTCGGTGACGCGAATCCACAAGTTTACCAAAAAGTGCTCAACGCGGCTGTACAAGTTTTCACTTCAATGAACTGACACTGAAATTAAATCGATAAATTGGGCTGGCAAAGTCATATTACCTAGAAATACTTAAGTAATTGTGTCAGAGAAAAAGGTTGCTACATAATAAATAGTAGCAGGAACTGACCGGAAGAAAAAGAAAAAAACAGTAATTCGCAAAATGCGCCTCTAAACAGGCAAAGGAAGTGGCATTTCTACGCTTGCCAGCCTTCCTGAAGTCATTAGAGACGAAGGGAAAGAATGAGCGCTAAAAGAAACCGGAGACTTTCAATTTAAACATGCTGTGTTTAACGCGCGCATTTTCAATAGAAAATTGGATAAATACTGTTCGAACTTCGTGTGTGTTTAAGGCGTTTTCGTAGATTATTCTTACCTGAAAGGTCCCTTAGTTATAATGGAGTTTGTTGTTTAATTTGTTGTTTGAGAGGTCTGTATTTCGAGTATTTCTTAGAAATAATATTCCTGCTTAAAATAAAACTTAATAAATCCATCCCCACCCCAACCAGACTTCGCGTTCTCAGGTGTTATGTTTCGTCCACTCTTTTAGTATAAGGCTGCGAAACATAGGTCTTGAAAAAGGAAATCTGTCGACGGTTGCAAGCGTTTGAGATGAGGATTGTGGGCATTACGAAAATCATAGTTAGACTTCATCTCAAACGCTCCAAGTACTGCAAAGAGCAAATTGCAAACGACTGCTGATCACCACCGTCGTACGAAGGAAGGTTGCTTTTTTTGAGGCACCTGCAACGAGGATCCCTCTATGAATTTCCAAAGTTGACTCTCGAAGGCAAGATTGCTAGAAAAAGGGCACTGGGGCGACCAAGAAGGAAGTGGTTCGACGACATAGGAGAGTGGACTCGACATAAGTATATGCAGGAGTAAAGAAGATAGCACGTGACCGCAAAAGTTTGCTCCGACTGACCGCCGAGCTTCAGTTTGAAGATGGCGCCACATGATGATGATGAGTAAATCCATATTCATAATATAAATGCGAGTATTATAAACCATGTTGTTATCACATCGACATTTCTATCCGCCAGCTAATAACGCTTTCACAGCCCATATGTTTGACGCAAAGCGTTAAACGAACTTTGGTAAAGATATACCTAGGTTGCATCCCGATGAAGGACATTTATTATCCCGGAAAATCAAAGATTTCGGTGGTAAGATATGTATTGTGGAAGCACTTGGCCAACAAATGTAAATATCGTCTAAGCTCAGCTCGATAGGTACTACCTTAACTGTCGTACAATTGTTGTCTATTGGGATAAAAAATAAAATATTCGGGTATATTGACAGAAATAAAATCATCTATTCAGCGAAACGTAATCACAATATTGGTCCATTTAGAGATTTGACCAAATCGCCTGCGAGTTCTTTTACCGCCATTATTTATAAACGTTACGCCAGTTCAACCCGATTTTTGTTAGTGATATCATGATATGGGTATTCAAAATGGATTTTTGTCGTTCGATTTTGTTTAACATTTTTTTTGTCGATGTAAGCGTATTTGTTATTAGGGAGAGAAGGTTAGGTTAGATTAGGTTTTTAATGTGAAAGCCACTATCATAATATTTGAAATCTATACAATCACACGGTAACACGCTTGAGGAGAACTTCTCAATACTCAATAAGTATAAATGCGAAAGTGTATGTTTATCCTTCATTAAGATAGTGTGTCCACCACGTTGGCCAAGTGCTCATTCGTAGAATTCACACTTCGTTGAGGAGACAACGGAGGTTCCCCAAGAATTTCCTGGGGACCGATTTCGCCCCTTAAATGGTTGAAGTTTTATCCGCCCCGCTATCACAGCTTACCCCAAAACCACTAGGTATATCAACTTAATAGTATATTGTGTGTCTAAGGATGAAACAAGACGATTTGAAATCGTGTTTCATCCCGCGTCACACACTATAATATTATTCATATCCACCACCACCACCACTACAGCCTATTAACGTCCTACTGCTGGGCACAGGCCTCCACTCTCATAGGAGAGAGGGAATTAGAGCTTAGACCCACCACGCTGCTCCAATGCGGGTTGGCGGGCTCATGTTAGTGATAATAACCAGGACCGACGGCTTAACGTGCTCTCCGAGGCACGGGGGTGAAACACCGCCAACTTCCAACTCCGGGCTGGCACTGAAAATTTCTGAATTGAAAAACCCAATACCAATTGTTTGCCCGACCGGGAATCGAACCCAGGACCTCGTGATCCGCAGCCGACTATGCTAACCGCTAGACCAACGAGGCAGTTATTATTCATATAACTATTCAAGGGCGGGTTTTATTAAAATTGTACTTAATTCTTATGAATATTTTAGTAATCTGTCAGTTTGGTTGATGGTTAAAATGACAATTATTATAAAGGTTTGAAATAAACAAAAGATACCCTGATAGGATTGAAAGGAGGGCTGCTACGTCATTCTGCAGCCCTAGAAATTTAGAAAACGAAGATTTTCTACCCGCTGCATGACGTATTCGTCTGAAATTGACTAGTTTCGGGTGGCTCAACAGGCATTGAAACTCGCACTTTCAATGCGGGTTATATGAAAAAGCACTTGTGCATACAAAAGCAGAGTCAATGTCGTCTCATATTGCGCGGCTTGACATTTTAAAACTCGATGATTTTGTTCCGTCAACAATTCCATTCTTCTGCGGCAAATATGTGCCGAAGCTTCAAGGAGCAAGCTTACTTCTGGTGTGCCATTTCGTCACGGCTGTGTGATTTATATCAGGCTCGTGACGAGCTTTAATAAAATGACGTCATTTCTGAAGAGATGTTCAAATATTCATAGGAGTCTAGGAGAATAAGCGTTTTTACAGATGTGCAATACTTACCATTACCACAGTCTATGGAGATATTCTTTCCGACCAGTCGTTCGAGGTGTCAAGACTCAAGACAAAGCAACGCAACAAGGGACAACGACTTGACCGAGGAATCTAGCAGAATTTTCAATATAAAATTCTGTCCATTTGTATGCAGTTTCCTACCCCTCAAGTCTCAACCATGGGTGAGAGTACCGTACCTCTAGGTAGGTACATAGTTATCTACCGTACAATTGTCAGGGTAGCCGAGTCTGTACTTATTCGTAAGTAAGTACTGCGAGAACGTAGTCAAGAGGAATGCGTGCCTGTGTGGTATAATAACAATGTAAAATATATTCCTAATGTGGGTACTTAAAATAATAAATCAGTATTGAATCAGCTATGCGCGTTTCATTACATGGTGACAGCGGTGTTAAGATATTTTATTAAAAAGTCCGTGAATTAGTGTGTATTATCAATAATTAATGTGTAAACTGTCGTTACACTAAATTAATGAACCGCGTTATGGAACACGCACGTCCTCCGACGGAATTAGTTGTGGAAGGCGGCCCGGCCTCTCGTGCTGACGCGTGGCGTACGTGGCGCAAACAATTTCAAGTATTCTTAAAGGCATCCGGAGTGGCGAAGGAGCCTGCTGACGTGCAGGCTAGCTTGCTGATCAATCTCATTGGCCCTGCTGGCTACGACGTATTTACTACGTTCACTTACGGCAAAGGTGAAAGTGAAGATGACATTGAGAGTTTGCTGAAAAAGTTCGATGATCATTTCGGTACGAAACCGAACATAACCCTAGCGAGATTCAAATTTTTCACGCGATGCCAGGATTCGTCGGAAACCATCGATCAGTACGTGACCGCACTGAGGGTTCTTAGTCAATATTGTGAGTTCGAACAACTCAGAGATAGCTTGATACGCGATCGTATAGTCTGCGGAATTTCCAATAATACAGTACGCGATCGGCTTCTCCGCACGGAGGATTTGACTTTAGCTAAGGCCGTGCAGATTTGTGAGGCAGCCGAGATGTCGAAAGAAGAGAGCAAGCTCATCGAGGCGTCCACGACCGAGGCAACCGTGGACGCGATCTGGAAGGATTCCGGTCGAGGCGGTGCGAGTGGATCGCGCGGCAGAGGCGGCGGCGGCGGTCGGCGGCGAAACCGCGGCGCGCGCGCGTCTCGGGGCGCGCGGTACCCTGCCAGGCCTCCTCCCTGTGATTCTTGTGGAAGCGATCGCTGCGATGGGGAGGTGTTTTGTCCCGCGCGAAGTGCTACTTGTTTTGTGTGTGATAAAAAAGGGCATTTTGCAAGGTCTAAAAAGTGTTCAAGCCGTAAAGTGTTAAACGTGAGTGTCGATAGCTCTGATGATGGCGATGATGACGAAATGTTTTATGTGAATATGGTAATAAGTGAGGTTAAAAATGATAAGTTGTGTAAGGAATGGTTTGAAACCTTCATCTGTAATGGTAAGCAAATTCAAATTAAATTAGATACAGGTTCCATGTTGAATGTAGTGTCTAAAAGCGATTTTTTGAGACTAGGTTTTTCATTGAAAATATTGAAACCGTTTACTAAGCGTGTACAGTCCTTTACTGGAAATGCTATACCGATATTGGGTGCTGGTGATTTGACATTGTCATACGAGGATAAAAATTACAACTTGACATTTGTGGTGGCTGATTTAAATTGTCAAAATATACTTGGCTTGAAGGGTTGTATCACATTGGGGCTTATAAATAGAGTAAATTCGATGGAATTTTCAAAATATCAACATAGATACTCAGATTTATTCAGTGGATTGGGAAAATTGCCTGGTAAATATTCTATTTCCGTTAATAATAACATAGAACCGGTTATATGTCCTCCGCGTAAAATTCCTCTTGGGTTGCGAGATAAATTGTTTACAGAATTATGCAGAATGGAGAAAATAGGTGTAATAAGAAAGGTATCACACCCCACAGACTGGGTTAACGCTATTGTCGTAGTTGCAAAAAAGAATGGCGATATTCGTCTATGTCTAGATCCGCGACCTTTGAACCGTGCTATTCGACGCGCACATTATACTTTACCGACGGTAACTGAATTAGCTGTGAAATTGCGCGACGCGAAATATTTTAGCGTTTTAGACGCAAGATCTTCATTTTGGATGATCGAGATAGACGATGCGAGTGCTGACCTCTGCACATTCGGAACGCCGTTCGGTAGGTACCAATTTTTGCGCTTACCATTCGGTATTAATTGTGCATCAGAAGTCTTTCACGCGAAAATAAAACAACACCTAGAAGGATTAGCAGGGACTGATTCCTTCATTGATGATATTATTGTATGGGGGCGTACGAAGGAGGAACACGATATGAGACTCGAGCGCTTAATGCAGAGGTCGAAGGACATCGGTATAAAATATAACTTTGATAAATGTAAGTTCTGTGTACAGGAGATAGTGTTTTTAGGTCATAAATTTAATAGTAATGGAATGCAGCCTGATGATAGTAAGGTGAGAGCTATATTGGATATGCCATATCCTAGCGATAGGAAAGGACTAGAAAGATTTCTCGGAATGGTGAATTATTTGTCAAAATTCATTCCGAATTATTCGGAATCCGTTGCGGTTCTAAGAGGTTTATTAAAAAAAGACTCCGAGTGGGCATGGTACTCTAAACACTCTGAAGCAGTAGATACATTAAAGAAGAAGTTGTCGTCAGCGCCAGTGCTAGCGTTATACTCCATGGAGCTGCCGGTGGTGGTGTCGGTGGACGCGAGCGCGCACGCGCTGGGCGCCGTGCTGCTGCAGGCGGGCCGGCCCGTCGAGTTCGCATCGCTCACGCTCACCGACACGCAGACGCGCTACGCTCAGATAGAAAAAGAGATGCTCGCGATCGTGTTCGCTGTCGAGAGGTTTCGTCAATACTTGTTTGGTAGGCGAGACATAACGGTGCAGTCGGATCACAAGCCTCTAGAGGCCCTGTGTAGTAAACCTCTAGCGTCGGTTCCGATTCGTTTGCAGCGGATGATGATGCGTATACAGGGGTACGATTTAAAAGTCGTGTATACACCGGGCAAATATATGTATATAGCAGATACTCTGTCACGAGCCGCATTACCGGACTTGATGAACGATCGTATAAGTGCTGAAGTAGAATCGCAAACGTGTTTCTTGATTGATAATATACGTTTTAGTGACGAAAAACTAGAACTCGTTAAAAAACATATTTGTAGTGATCCTGAAAGCGAGTTATTAATTTCCTATATTGTTAACGGGTGGCCGAAACATAGAAAGAATCTTAATGAGAGTCTTCGGTTGTTTTGGCAATATAGAAATGTAATGCAATATGCGGATGGGTTGATTTTCAAAGGTGACACTTTATATATACCGCAGAGCTTACGCAAATTAATGTTGGACAAAGTGCACGAGGGACACTTGGGCATAGATCGCTGCAAGCGACGGGCTCGCGACGTTATGTTCTGGCCCGGCATGTCCCGCGATATCGAGCATGCCGTGCGGCGGTGCGAGGCGTGCGCGCTGCATGCGCCGGCTCCGCGTGTTGCTCCTATGAATCAACATTACGTGCCGGATTTACCGTGGCAAAAGTTGGGTTCTGACATTTTTGAATATAAAAAGAAGCATTATATTATACTAATTGATTATTTTTCGAATTATGTGGAAGTGGGAGTAATAAAAAATTTGAATAGTACTTCGGTAATAAATTTCTTAAGAGAACAGTTTGCAAGACACGGAATTCCTCTGGAGCTGTTGACAGACAACGGGAGTTCGTATAGTTCACTTGAATTTAAGAAATTTATGACCGAATGGGAAGTCCGTCACGTCACGTCTTCTCCCCGCTATCCGCAGTCAAACGGAAAAAGCGAGCGTACAGTGCAGACTGTTAAACAATTGCTTAAAAAATGTATCGATTCTGGCCAAGATTTTTACGTAAGTTTGCTT
The DNA here is from genome assembly GCA_923060345.2 of Erebia aethiops. Lineage (NCBI taxonomy): Eukaryota > Metazoa > Arthropoda > Insecta > Lepidoptera > Nymphalidae > Erebia > Erebia aethiops. The sequence continues at coordinate 35,148,859 of OV281079.1, read as the reverse complement.
AATTTTAGGACGACGTCGCGTGACGGGATAGACTCTCCGGCACAAATTCTCATGGGTAGACGACTTAATACGAAATTGCCAATAAATCATAAATTACTAAGGGAAAGAGTAGATAACGATGCCAATTATAGTGCTGTGTTAAGACGCCAGAAGGAGATTAAACAACACGTTGATAAACGCGCGACTCAGCTTAGGGACTTGTCAGCTGGGGAAAGGGTGATTCTTGCAGACGGAGCAAATCGCAAGCCGGTTTCAGTGGTAGCACGCGCACCGGAGCCGCGTTCCTATTTTGTAAGAGACGAGCACGGCCGTCTCTGTCGCCGTACACGTCGTCACCTGATAGCCCGCACAACTCAGCCTTTAAAGATTACCACTGACGACAATGTCAAAGCGCAAACGTCCAATAGTAATGATAACGTTGCGTCAAATCCTGAAAAAGAATGTTCTCCTCAAAAGGCCAAAACTGTAAGTCCTACACCTAATAAGATTGCCGGCACAGGTGTAGTGACAAGAAGACAAGCAAACCTTTTGTCTAAATTGCAGGACAAAAATATGTAAAAGATATGTCTACTTAATATTAATAGATAAAGCTATTAAGAGATAAAATACTTAAAAAAAAAAGGGGTATAAATATAAATAAAGTTTGTTTTACTATTTTTGTTGAATCTTAGTTTTGCTGTACCTAGTTTTAGTTGGTTTATTTCATCTTTAGTTTATAACTATTTTGTCATGTCATGTACGTAGATTAGTTTTGTTACATTTATAAGAAGGGAGATGTGGTATAATAACAATGTAAAATATATTCCTAATGTGGGTACTTAAAATAATAAATCAGTATTGAATCAGCTATGCGCGTTTCATTACAGCCTGGCAGTGCGACCGCGAAAAAACATTTATATTACTAGGTATAAATCCGGGAGCACACTCATTCGCAAGTGGGAGCACGTAGCGGGGCGGAAATAGGAAGACGTCGCCATGTTGACGCGCGTCCCGCTTTCCCGCCTTTGGAACTAATAATATATCGCTTTATTAAATTGAAATATAAGTAAGTCGTGTAGGAAATGGCGCAGATCTAATCTAAATTGAGTATACTTACCCGACAACACACACGTATGACTTATCATGATGTTCTTAGAGTTCCGTAGTAAAAATTGTAGGCTTTAAAGGGTTCTTTGTTGTCGTCCTGTCTTTAAAAAAAATCTAAACAAGCGCTGCATATTTGGAATTTAGCACAGTTACAATAAACTGCTACATAATTGAACTGAAAGAGATGATGTCAGAAAAAATCCTACCACCGATAAAAATAAATATGGTGGCAAATAAATAGGAAGAAGGACAACTTCAGAAAAGGATAGTTTCGAAGGTTAGTTATCAAATGTTTTTCCTATTTAGATCTGTGAATTTAGTTTAGAGATTGCGTACAATAGAATTTCCTACATTAAGTAGTTATTAATCCAGGAGCAAATTCGCTTGCAAGTGGATCACGTAGCGCGACGGAAATGGACGACGCGACGCACGCCAAATTGACGTTTTACAAGGTATGGATGTATCGCTTTGAACGTAAGTTTATGTATGTAAGTCGTGTGGGAAATTGCGCAAGTCTAATCGTTAAACTGGATTGAAAATAGGATTTAAAAATCTATACTTGATTGTACTATTACAATTATTTCAAAAGTCTTGAGTTTAAACGCGGTTCTGCATATATAAGATATGCCGACTTGGCAGATTTTTTCAGATAGTCCACTAGGGAGATAGTCTAATAAAACTCTGGTCTAGTCTGGTGGGAGGCATCGACCGTGGCTAGTTACCACCCTACCGACAAAGACGTACCGCCAAGCGATTAAGCGTACCGGTACGATGCCGTGTAGAAACCGACCATGAGTTTAATAATAACTGGTATACCCCTAACAAGTTAGCCTGCTACCACTGATCTTAGACTGCATCATCACGTAGCATCAGGTGAGATAGCAGTCAAGGGCTAACTTGTAGTGGAATAAAAATAAAGATAAAAAACTTTTATTATGGTCTCTTCACACGTTCTACGTCCCCTTGGTATGTTCCCATCAAACTTGGCCAACAGGTTTCCAGGGCCGACGGCTAAAATTCAATTGAATATACTAAAAATGTTGATTGATATCAATAAGCAATTTTCGCGAATCAGTCAATTCCTTTACTGTGACGTTACACTAGCCCATTAATTGATTGATTGATCGCCCCGACTCTCCGGCTTGGTTCCGAATGTCAATTTATTATCGGATGCCATGAATCGGGTAAATTAACTGCCGCCGCTAGCTATATTCGTACAACGTATCTAGATATGCCAGAAAAAGAAAAGTTGTATATCATTGGTCCGCTCAAAACACAAATTTTTAGCAAAATAGGCTTACGCTTGACGACGATCATGCTTAATGTAAAGCAGTGATTAGATCTAATCTACTACAAGTTAGCCCTTGACTGCGATCTCACCTGATGGTAAGTGATGATGCAATCTAAGAGGCATGGGTTGACTTCACATTTTTGTGATGATTATAATGATGCTCTTATTCAACAACTCTCTCATAGAGACAGTTGAAGCTTTCACCTAATTAAAACGGTAGGCACCTAGTTACCTACTGTAAATGAAAGATTTGTTCGTTCACAGAGCAAAAGCTGGGGAGATATAGGTGCTTAGGTATTATAGCTATACAACGACCTCAATAGACGGGCCCTGTCAAACAAAGAATGTGAACTTATTTTACTGCAGCCATCTAGTCTGAAAAGCGGGACAGCGCTATGGCGGGCACAAAGACAGACTTATACAGGTGTGGAGCGCTCTCTACAGGTTGGACGCCCAATTTTTTTCTAAAAAAAAATAACCTACATATTATATATATCGATGTAGTTTATCTCTATCTTATTCAATTTCCGCTATTTAAGGTGGTTTGCGCTCGTGACAGGAAATACGAATAGATACGTATATTATATTTGATTGATAAGAAGAAAGTTTTGTAGATAGTTTAAAATGATATCACTGAAATACGTACCTTCCAAATAACTTCATAAATAAAACAAACATCAAATAGTAGATTATACACCAAGGGGATAAAGCACTGTTTTATGTCACGGGCGCTACATTGAATCCTGAACGTAACGAAGGACTCCAAATTTAACTCCCGAGCGCAGCGAGGGTGTTATAAGTTAATTCCCGACCAAAGGGAGGGAATTAAAATTGAGTCCTGAGTGCAGTGCAGTGAGGGATTCAAGCGCCCAAGAAAAAAACTGCTTTATCCCGGTGGTGTATACTCTACTTTATACTTCTACCATAACAGTAAAACAATCTGTAACGGTTACATATTTATTGCAAATCATAGTTATGCAATATCAAATCATATTGCATACATAGGTCTAGTAAATAATAAAAAGAAAAGACAAATTAAAAGTGTTGTGTTAAATGTTCACGTTCGATAGAGTCACATTTGTCCATTTGTCATTTTGCTTTTCATGCTGCCAGTGTTTATGCAGGTACACATACTCCTTGGTTTAAAAACTTTTATGTCAAATTGTACGATCGTTTGGCTGGAGCCTAGACTCTGTTCTGCATATTTACAGTATCGGGTTGGTCAACTAGTTGGGCGATCGATCGACTAGATTACGGCCCTAGGGCATGAAGACTGACTTTAGACCCGCAAAAGTATGATTAAAACAGTAGTAAAGGTATGGTAGAAGTATAAAAGCTTTCCTAAAACTCAAGCAAATCGATGCAAGGTCTAAAAATATTTAGGTCTGTATTTATACCAATAGATACTTTCGTAGTTTAGTCGTCCAAGCTATAATGGGTGATCCCAATGGAAAAGATTCTGATTCAATTTAAAAGATTGCAAGAAATTCAATCAATAGTGGCGTGTAGGAAACAAATAAATTGAACATGACGGTCTGTTTTCGAAATATAAATCTAACTGAAAACATGTTAAGGCGAACAATTTTTTTAGTAAATCTTGTACCTACCTACGCATCTTAAGTTAGAAGTGCTTTGAAAAGCAGAAACATCATCATTTATGTCATGTACGTTAAACCATAATATATTAGTGGAGTAATAAGTATTATTACTATCAGTAAATGCGTATTACTCGTTACACTTACTCGTTCTTCATCTAAAAGACCAATAATCCACATTATTATTAATAATTCATTAAGTAAAATGTAGAGATCATAAATTTACCTATTATCTTTATTCCTCCTATACCTATTTCATTCTGCCGACGTTTGCTAATGCGTTTTCCAATTTTTATTTGTCTGTTTTTCGGGGACCCGTTGATCTGGTAGTGATAGGAATCAATGAGCAGTCTTACTATTTAGGGATAAAGAATAATCAGATTTAGGGATAAATGGCTTGAGAACGCGCTCGGATGGAAACCGGGGTCAAATGGAACAAACTATATAGGTACCTACTACCTACTTATATCCCTTCTAACTTTTACGCATAAATTTTATGAGACATTTTTTCGAGATAAGTGACCCAATTTTCAGGTAGCTAGCCGATGTAATACAATCGTTAAATTTTGTGGCTGCAAATAATTTTTCATCTATACCTACTAATATTATAAATGAGAAAGTTTGGATGCATGGATATGGATGTATGGATGTATGGATGGATGTTTGTTACTCAATCACGCCCTAACGGCTGAACGGATCTGGATGAAATTTGGCACAGAGATAGATAAATTTGAATGAATTAGAATATATTAGAATTGAATAAATAAGAGCTTCTAATAGATAAATGTTTTTTTTTTTTTTTTTTTTATTCACTACAAGCTAGCCCTTGACTGCGATCTCACCTGATGGTAAGTGATGATGCAGTCTAAGATGGTAGCGGGCTAACCTGTTATGTGACTATAATTTTATCATTTATGTAATGCTGATGAGCTGATGCCCGCGACTTCGTTCGCGTGGATTGAGGTTTTATGGTTCCCGCGGGAATTTAATAATTTTCCGGTATAAAAAGTAGCCTATGTGTTATTCTAGACTAAAATCTATCTCTGTGCCAAATTTCATCCAGATCCGTTCAGCCGTTCTAGAGTTACAAGTCTTTAGTTACAAGGAATTCCACATGCCGCGGTCTTGGCCGGCCTGGATCCAGCTATTTATTTTCCGCTACCCACCGCAGGCCCTGCGAATGCGTTGAGCGTCATACAGCACAAAATATTCGCGCGAATATTATTCTGACCGCACCGCGTGGGATTTGTATCAAACCAGAGTTTTTTTCCCGGCGAATCATAATCGCAAGTGCGTATGTTACCTCCATTTGATTTCTAATGTTACAAGATTGCGCAATAAAACCCGAGGTTTTTTAAAAATTAATTAATTATCTCAAGAAAAATAAGACTTTCTGTGTGATGTCGTCCATATAAATCAAAGAATTCAACACGCAGCGCACCCGATCCGGCCCGCGCCTGACCCGCGCCCGCTCTCTGTGTTTTGCCGTTTGGTCTTCTCACGGATGACTTAAGCCTGAAAAACTTCCCAATTAATAAAGGACTGTTAAATTAAAATGAAAATAATCACTTTTTTATTAATTTCAAAACCACACGTTGGTGCTAGCATATTAAATTAATGTTTCGGCCGTTTTTTCGCCAGTGACTACCATTCAAACATACCGGTATAATATATGATTGAATGACAGTATGATTAAAATGGTGGCTATACAAACTACATGATGACTACCGATATCATTTTCGGAATAATATATCGTGGTGAAATATTATAGCGTAAAAAGAAACTATAAAGGTTTTCATTCCTTAAATATACACGTACATTATATACTTCTATCAGTCTGTTCTATACCTCTTGATTGAGGTCGAACATTAATCAGTGGTCGAAAAGGCTTCAGTTAGCGCTCACCCTAAATGCACGGTCAATAGGGTAACCAATCGTTACCGATTTTCCGGGATGTTTCCGAAAACAACACCCTCATCTAATAGCTCACTTTGCAGACTTTGTTTGCTGTACTTTTTAAAATTTTCTTTGTATTTTTATGTTGTGTGTAGCAATAGTGTGTCGCGTTTTAAAACCAGAACTGTTGAACAGAGTGTGAAATCTGCAGGCCAAATTTTGATGACAAACCAAACCACAGAAATCCCGTGCCTACCATAAACCACACTCTAAAGTCTAAGCCAATAGCATCATGACATTTTGCACTCATTGCAACAAGCCGCGCGTTGTCGTAATTCTGACAAATTCCCAGTCGACGGAAGTGGCCAAGTTTTGAGAATTCGATATTTGAATGTCATTTAGACATATTATGCCGTGAGTGGGCATTTTTTTTGACACAAGTCATTTGGCGTAAGTCGTTAGATTTATGGAAAATGACTTATCGCGAGCGAACTCTTTAGTGTACGGGCACGAAATGAGCGGCGGCGGGGCGACGGCGGCAGCGGGGCGATGCGATTAGCGGAGAGCTGGCGACGAATTTCGCCGCAATTTTGTCGTACTCATTTGAAAACTTTATTCACGCTTAAAACCGCAAAATTTGTCTGGCGATTTGCAGGTATTATTGAAATTACTCAATAAATACGTGATAGAAATTTCAGATTGCCAAAAGTATATTTTTTGGGAATTTGGATAAAATATTTTTGAATAGAAATAACCGTAAACGCTCTACCAGACTGGCAGGGCTGGATTCGCCAGTTGACGAAATTATATTTTTTCACAATTTCAGTTTGGCTAAAGGGCCTTCTCTAAGTTCGTCGCTAGCTCTCGTACCACATCGCCCCGCTGTCGCTGTCGCTCGACCGTCGCTAGTTTGGTGTTTGATGCCATATGAGCAGGTAGACTTTACCTTTCCGGCGGCGCTAAGAGTGGCCCTTGGCCTCCATGTCCTGGCCGACCACGATGATGAGCACGATGAACACGAGCAGCAGCACCAGGATGCAGCAGATGGCGACCGCGAGCATGGCTGCGTGCTCGCCCAGCTTGCCGGCGCCCGCACGAGGGCGTAACGCGCACTTACAAACTTTCAAACGACGAACTATTTGTCGCGGCCATGTTTATTTTGACGTGATAACGTCTTATAAATCGATGAACACCGGCTGCATGCACGAAAAAGTGTCACGTTACGCCTGAGCCTGAGCGTGCAAGTGATGAGAGCGCGGAACAAGCGATAGAGACACGATCGCGTGACGTCAGAGCTAGCAGTTCGAGCTTCTTCGAGAACTTCTAGTTATCACGTAAAACTATCGTCCGTAAACCGCCTTTACAGACAACCGTAATTTTTTTTATAACTTGAATTTATTGAGCTACCAATTGTGTATTCAAGAAGAAGGTTTACTTCATAAAAGAAACTTTTTAACAAACTCGGGCGCTTACAGACTTTCAAACGTCGAACTATTTATCGTGGGCGGCCATGTTGTTTTTAATCACTGTTGAAAATTCACTTATATTTCACTGCCAGTTAAATATTCCGCAAGAAGGTTTATTATTCAAGTAGTTTTTACTTACTTACTTTTAAATTGTTTTCACTGCTTATAGCATGTTTTTTTTTAAATTACATATTTATAGTTTGGCACTTAATTTACAACACATTTAATTGATCCTTATTTAAATAATCTGGCACTGTCTTTGTATGTATATTTAAGTAGAATATATTTTGTGTTTACTTAGTTATCCTTACACGTAGATTGAAAATAATTTCAGTCTTTCTTTCGTTCAATATTATCACAATAGTCCATCACTTTTGTTCTACAATCGTAACAAATCAAAAATGAAAAAACATATAATACTTAATTATATTTACATAAGAAAAAGCTTTGAATTATTAATTGGGTACAGCATCAATCTCTACCAACTTTTTTCATAATTTTACTCGAGCACAATATTGTGTGGCCTCGTTTTAATAACTAGGTACAATACAACAGGAAAAAAGTAAAAAATTCTGACGATCAAGCGCCGGATTCAAATTTCGGGAAACATTTTTGGGATCACATTTCCGTAGCGAACATCGTCGACTATTTTAACTGGCTTCCAAAAACGAGGAGGTATTCAGCGCGTATTTTTTAAATATCCAATCACAATTAGTAGCCATGAAATTAACTTATTTATTTCCATAGAATATCAGAAACAATAGAGACGCTATTATATAAAGTAGGTCTTGAACGTCAGTTTCCACTAGGAGGAGCTAATTGTCTGCTACACAATGTCGCTGGGTAACATTGTGTAGCAGACAATTAGCGCAAATCGTAATTCAACTAACAAGATGCGGGAAGGCAGAAATACTTGTGCAGCTATTTCCTACTGGCTTAAAGATACTAAGATACTGAGATAGAAATAAAGTAGATAAATGACAGCAAACGTGTAGGAAACTACATGGAAGATCTATCAAGATCTACCTGCAGCATCTCGAGCTGACGATTGAAATCTAAGCGTATTTAAAACGACTTTGTTGTTGTTATTTTGTTCTTCACGAAGCACTTGCGTCAAGGACGTTCTACCATCGCTATCCGGATTGTTTGAGAATTATTATAATCCTTATTTTAGGGACGTCAAGGTACGTGGCATAAAAGTAAAACTCGATTTAAAATAATACTGCTATATGCAAAGGTTGAAGTCTCCCTGGTTACATGCACGACTGAGTTAAGCATATCTTAAAACATAATTATCTTGCGTATAAACCTACTAACAATAAAGGAATAACTACGCAATCGGTATTTTCTGCATGAATTCCAAGTCAAGCTGTAGGGTCTCAGGTTTTTTTGTAGCCGGTCAGACTGCCTGTACTTACACTGAAGTGAACCGAAGGGGATTAGAGCGGAGTTGTTCAGCAGACCAATAAAAGTACAAATTACCAAATAGTAATTTGGTTGATCTGCTGAAAACTTTGCACCGCTCTGCTTCAGTGGACAGGCACCCTAAAATAAGGCGGGTTTTACTCTCTAAGGGCGTAGTCTAATATCTCAAGTGCTGGAAGTGTCTCGTTATGCGAAAGGACCTGGGAACCCACCGCATTATTATCCCAAGAAAACTCCTGCCATTATGGGATTAATGAAAAGGGATCACGACCCTTAGCAATAAGGAATTAAAAAAATGCTCCTGAAAAAAGCTTATTATACTGTCGAAGATTATATAAATGATAAAAGCGCATGGATTTGACTCGCTCCAGCAATGCTCAGGACTGCTGTTACTTATGTATCTTTGGATTAATGCAATTGTAAATATACTTTATTTTTTCAAAAGAGCAACCACCGAGTTTCTTGCTGGTTCTTCTCGGTAGGAACAGCATTCCGAACCAGTGGTAGATTCATTCGACTATTCATAAGCACTTGTAAAAAGTCTATTTGAATAAAAAATATTTGTATTTGTATTTGAATACGACGCAGAGAGAGGGGGAGTGTCTACGAAAGCAATAATAATTGTACTTTCACCATTTTTACTATAAAAACGAAGTCCGTCCGCTTGAAAATGGAAATTATGAACTTAGATATGTGTTTTTCGGTCCTATCAACTAACTATCGTTGGTTTTATCTGAATTTCACATCATGTCATCATGGCTATATGACGGATGAAGGCATCTTGCCGTCCAAAGAAAATAAATCGTACGTATGTACAAGCAGGAGTGATTGCAGTCAATTAAACTATAAATAAATAAATAAATGTAGGAAAAATAAAACCCCTCTTTTGAAAATTCTAAAAAACAGAAACTGAGCATTATTAAAAACAATTGAGGTTCGAATTGATGAATTTTGAATTACCATTAGAAAACTCATTCTTCTGAGTTTTATGCGCAACGTGGCTGTTTTTTCAATTGCAGCACTCGACCTAATTTCGTAGTATTTTACTATGAAAATAGGCACTTGTATTAGTAGAGCCAGCCATAAACTTATTACTTACCGTAAGTCCTACCTACCTTTAGTTTTTTTTTAATATTTGAGTAAAATACCATTTATATTCGATAAACTAAAACAATATAAATATATGTAGTGTAAATATATGTAGTGTGTAGGAACATAACATAGTACCTACAATAAATATAGATAAAAAGAAACAAGCTTAGCTTTTTTCTAAAATTAACTTGATGTTTATCAATTTTTTTATTGAACTTAGATACTTACTACATTAACTGGAGATGTCAGAACTCAAAAAATCAAAGTGTTCCCACGGGGTGGTTGAAAACACACGCGGACGAACAATATTGCATATAAACTCGCTCAAGTGAATATTAATAATTTATTATGATACCCTGGGATTACCTTTAATACTTCCGATGGATTTCTGAATTTTAATCATCATTATGAAAATATACCTACGGAATTACGGACGTGTGCAATGATATTATATGTAATGTTTTATTCATTTAATTTGGACTAAAAAGTTTATTTTACGCGGATTACTTGCACCTAGCCCGCCCACTATTAATAGGTTTGTTGTGTATATGCTCATTTTTTTAGCTTTTATTATTTTATGTACTACCTATTTCCTATTTTTAACTGACTATGGGTTTTGGAATTTGATTAAATTTTAAGAGATAAACAAAATTTTTGTACTAGACTTGACTATCAACTTTGAGGATGATTGAGAAGGCTGCATAAGTCGCGACGACGGTGGTATAAGCACAGAATATTACATCACTATATATATTGACGGACACGTAACCTTTAAATTATGGCGCTAACGAACGTTAGTAAAAAAGAGCCGTTTCACCATTTTTACCATAAAGCAACACTGGTAAAGGGTAAAACCAAGAACCTTTGAAGTTGTGATAACACAGAGACTATAGTAAAAGATAGACAACCCAAGCGAATAAAAATATATAATGACGCCAGTTATTTTTTAAAATTATTTATCACAAGTGGAGGTAAACTTTTTATTCCCAGTGAGTATTACATACAGATTACAGACTATAGTAAAACCACGCAAATAAAAATGAAAAATAGAGTCTGTGTTTTAAATAGTGAGTTAGGTATATTTAGCAATGTACAAAAATAAAATCATGAAAAGCTTTTAAGAAAAGGTAAGGTCCATTAACCAGAGTAGGTAAAAAAATAAAACGTTTTGTAAATACTCTACGCAAAGTCGTTACATTGTTCAGCAGGGACGGCCGTGGTCGACACAAAGAGGTAGTATATATCCAGTGTAGAACAACACTTTACAGGAGCTTTGCAAATAATGAGAAAAATCTAAACAACACTGGCCTACTTTTAATTACGGACTTATACAGCAAACGGATGTAAATTGTTCTCAGACATGGACAACAGGAAAAAAGATACACGATCCCAAAAAATGATACTTATCAAAGTGAAAAAAGTTGTTTTTGTAAGTGGAAATAGCAAGCAAACAAACATCAACCGGAGTAGGTACGTATTGTCAGGCCATTACCATTTTACTAGTACCATACCATTTATGTTAAGGCTGCCACACAAGTCAGGTTTTCGCGTCAGATTCCCCAATACGGTTGACGAATCGCACCCGAAGATGTTTATTCCATACATATATTCCATACAATAGAATTTCGCCGCACACGCACTCGGTAATAGCTGCCTAAACAATTTTGTATCCGGCTATATCAAAGATTAGATTACCACAATAGCATTTAATCGGAAGAAGACCGTCAGTCCGTTGTTACCGTCCGTGTCCAAATTGATTGTTATAATAATTAGTGGAAGCAACATATAGCGGAGATAATAATAATCTTTGCAACACGGCTTCCGGGTTTCTGTTGATTATTTGAGCTGGCTTCGTATTTTAACACCCCTCTCGACTTTTCCGTTAGTCTGTGGTACAATTATTAGACATTACAAGTGCTTTGGCCTAGAACTAGAGGCCTAGTTGTACAGTTGAAATTAAACTGTTACTGGATTGCGAATAAGTAGTATCTAACCAGTATTTTTTAATGACTAGAATGCTATTTCAGTAGATATTATATAATAATATGACAAAAAGTGTATTCAGATATTTTTTATTTTATCACTAAACTAGCTGATGCCCGCGACTTTGTCTGCGTGGAATCAGTTTTTTTTTAATTTTCAAAGAAACTCCTCAATTTTCCGGAATAAATAGCCTTATTATGGCACTCTCCGGTCCTTTAAGGACAAACCAATATACAAGTACACTTTCGGATTCATTATAATTTTTTTTTTTTTTATCCACTACAAGCTAGCCCTTGACTGCGATCTCACCTGATGGTAAGTGATGATGCAGTCTAAGATGGTAGCGGGCTAACCTGTTAGGGGCATGGCAGTTATATTAAACCCATACCCCTTCGGTTTCTACACGGCATCGTACCGGAACGCTAAATCGCTTAGCGGCACGTCTTTACCGGTAGGGTGGTAACTAGCCACGGCCGAAGCCTCCCACCAGGCCAGACCAGAGAAAATTCAGAAATTATAAATTCCCAAATTGACCCTGCCGGGGATCGAACCCAGGACCTCCGCACGTTAAGGCGACAGCGCTACACACTGCGCCACGGAGGTCGTCAAGTAATAATATTAGTGAGTAAGTATAGTCAGATTGAGATGTCTACCTAACATTGGTTTCATTTGCGCCAATACAGTATTCTTACGACAGTTAAGTATAGTATACCTTACTCCGTGCTGTCAGTTAAAAAAACCTCAAAGCGTTTGCATTCAGCCTCAAAACAACAGCAAGTCAAAGAGAACTGTGATGAAAACTGAGCAAAATGGCAAAACTCCAACCGATTTAACTCCAACCGCCAAGCGATTTAGCGTTCCGGTACGATGCCGTGTATAGAAACCAGCTAGGGGTATGGGTTTAATCAATATAACTGCCATACCCCTAACAGGTTAGCCCGTTACCATCTTAGACTGCATCATAACTTACCATCTGGTGAGATCGCAGTCACGGGCTAACTTGTAGTTAGTGGATAAAAAAGAAATTGTTTGGAAATCGGAAAATCACTTCTAGGAGGGCCAGTTTCTATACAGTATTAAAAATCCTTCTTGAATAGAATGATATAGGCATATTAATATAGTCTACTAAACACATAGACTACCATCGTCGTCCAAGTGAATAGGTATTACCTAATAAAGGCCGACTTATTGAGATCTTTACATCATCGGCCGGATTTTTCCATATTGAGAGCAGGATAAAGTGAAGTACTTACAATATCAATGAAAAGAGGCATATTCAATACGTTCCCGTTCAATATTTGCTCTACTTGACATGAATGTCGTAAATTTTATGTAGAATTATAATCTAATAAACTGGTAGAGTTAGAGACTGTCCATTTCAGTCGCAAAAGAAAGGAATGCATTTTTATTCATTACGCGTGAAAGAATGAGACAGAATTTCATGACTTTTTGCTAGTTTTTTGTCTTTGTTTAATAATTAATGATCAATATTCCCAGACTATTGCCGTGGGCGGTTATGTTGGCCAGACTCTTTAAAACTCGCAAAAAAATACGTGTAACTTTACCTTACTTATATTCTGAGTCTTAACTTAATACACGATACTTATTACTCAGGGAACTATTTCAATACTTTTTGCAAGCCAGACCAATTCTAAGTGGCCATTCCAAACTCAATTTGAAATTTCAATGTGATACAATTTTGACCTTATTTTCAAGGTTTTAGGGACGTTACAAGTTACAACGCTAACTACCATTTATATAGAATCGATCGAGCGCCAGTTGTCAAGCGCCTGACAATTCATTACAAACGTTGTCGGTGAGAACCTAATTTATTTTAGTGCTTCCATCGAAACGATATCAGCCTGCGGTGTGCGGGACTTACACCTTTTGCCAATATTCAAAGCAGGGAGCAGCTGTGCCGGTATTGACAAAGGTCGACGTATTGACATCTTTACGCAGGAAATTTCCATATGGAGGAGAAACTGAATGATCTTACTATACATACCAATGTGCGCCTCTATCTACGCCTGAATAGTATGAGACAGGAGACTAGCGAAGTAGCGACCGACAGTGGCATCACTGCCGTAGGAATTTTTAAAATTCTGGCCATATCCATACTTAATATAAACGCGAAAGTGTGTCTGTCACATCGACATTTTCAAAAGACAATATGCAATTTGACTCATATTCGTGTAGGTAAAGTTAATTATTCACAATTATTTAAAGGTTTCATTTTACCATTTTGATAAAGGTACCGCAATAAGATGGGCATCATGCACGTCTACAAAGAACGTGTATTATTATTTAGAAATGACGACTATGAAAATTCAACATTTTAGATTGCAGATATATATGTATACCTCGGTCCTTAGAATATGGACGCATTCCGAGAAGGCGGAGAAGGCAATACAAAGCAAAGAGCGTCAAATTTGAGGAGGGTCGCCTTATTGAATCCGGGACCACTTGGCTGAAAGGGACATCTCATCGATCATATAATATTATGAGTACCTAATCAATCTCAAACCTGTTTTTTTTATTCAAATTAACTTTTAAAAGTGCTTTTGAATCGTCGAGTGAATTGTTATTGGTACCAATAACATTTCAATTCTACCGGGAAAAACCAGCATGAAACTCGGTGGTTGTTCTTTTGAAAAAAAAATTACAATTACAGCAATGTGTAGATACTTTAAATAACCGCAGTCCTAAGCATTGTTGAAGCGAGTCTAATCCATGCTCTTTTATCATTTACATAATCTTCAACATATAATAAGAGCACATAATAAGCTTTTTTCAGGAGCACACTTTCAATGACAAAGAAGCTTGGCAATAATTTGCTCTAATGGCTCTGATAGTTCCTTAGTTAAGATGATCTGTGAGATGGTGACAATGAAAAAAAGATACCCCAGCTGTGTTTGTTGTGGGCTCTTCTCAGACCAGGGCGCGTTTGGAACCCTCGTAGCTTTAGTTTTAAGATACCGTATCTAATTATCACCATCATGTTTTATAAGAAAGTAATCGACGTCAATATGTGTACCTACTGTGTACCTAAATTGAATAAATGAATATTTGATTGATTGAATGAATCCTAAACTTGTGTAAATTTCAATGTTATCTTGTTTACATACCTTTAGCCTAGATGAATTCATGACGCGTGAATTAAGGCATTGTAACCCCTGTGGAAACCTTTTAGTATTCTGGTTAAAAGTAACTTCAAGCAAAAAATTGCGTTGAAACGTTGCTCCGTCACATCGTGATTGAAGGACAAACCAACTAACAAAAACACTTTCGCATACGTAATGTTATACACTGGATTTTACTTAAACGGGATAACGGCCGCAACTACCGTCCGTGTCGTATAAGATTGTTTGATTCCCGCGGGAACTCCTTTATTTTTCGGGATAAAAAGTATGCAACCTCCGGGTTGCAACCTACCTCTATACAAAATTTCATCAAATCGACTGAAAAGATGGGCTTAGCAGACAGGCACACATGGGGTAGGTTATTAAGTTTACAATTTAATGTAGACTATCTCATATAATCTAATTTAATCTACATTATAATATTAATAAACTTTTGAATTCTCCGTAGTACAGGTTATATACTATAAGACGTTTTTTAAGAGATTCAAGTTAAAGCAGAGGGTAAAAGCAAGAATATACGAGTAAATATCTTATCAGTAGCGTAAATTAATCTTTGAAGTATCTTATTTGAAATACGCGTACCAATAAGTACCTGCGAGTACTTACTACTAGCAAACACTAAAAGAAAAGAGTATTGTCAGCACTGATAAGGGTCGACTTATTGAAGCATCTAGACTGGCTTAGTGTTGAATGAGATAGCTTGGCTGTAATCTTAACGCTCGCATAAAATGACTGAGCACGTATAGCGGCTGAAAAACTGGGAATACAGTACGTACACATACTAATTACTTTCAAAATGGCGTACCAACTCTCATCGTTTGTGATAAATTCACTTATGGTATCAATAGCCCTCTGGCTTATCGCAGCATAGCATCTGGCTTTGGCTTGGCGTGGCTATAGTTACGACCCGTTTATTTATATACCGGACCCCTAACAGGTTAGCCTGCTACCATCTAAGACTGCATCATCACATATGCATCATCATCACCAGTGCCGACTAGATGAGATCCTATGAGTCCTTGTATTGGAATAAAAAAATAGAATACGTGATATTTGATATTTGCCATGTTGAGCCAAGCGAAAACAAACTGGGTGTACATTATCTAGTACGGCTTGAATATTATAGAGAATTTTTATAAACATTTTGTATCTCATAATTTATTACTAATTATCGATACAGTAACATCCAAACTTCTAGATCAATTAAAAATTCGGCATGAATTAATAAATCTAAAATAAAGTCAAAATAGGGAGACATTTTTTTAATGTCCTACACCACCCATGTCAAGTTTGGAGTAAAATTTTATGGTCTTGTTTTAATTTCTGAAACTTTTTAAATATCGTACTAGTCAACTATGAACCAATATTACAATTTAAAACCTTAAATCACACTTGTTACGATTGGAAATTATCAATAAAAATAAATGTTGTATTGTCCTGCGAAATAGCGCATGATGGAACTTCCTCTTACGCGACTACATTTTCAATTATTTCCGACAAAAATACCAATTAGGGCGCATATTCCCAATCATGGCAGCATTTTTAGTCTATTTCATAGTCACCATATTTGTGTATTTGGTATATTTGACCGAACGAAGCGAAGGTCTCTGAGTCTACTTGGGTAAATTGGCACTTGTCCGTCCGTCCGTCCGTCCGTCCGTCTGTCAGAGCATTATAACTTCTGAATTACTGAACGCAATTACTTCAGCTTTAAATATAATATGTAAACCAATGGCCTCCCGCCGAATATGGCTTAAAAAAGAATAAAAATCTTTATTTCAGGGGGGCTCTCATAGAAGCGAATGCGAAGTAAAATATTTTTTATAAAGTTACATAGGGTTGCGGTATATCATTTTAAAGATAATTAGGAATAGAGTCCAAAAATATATTTTTTTTAATTTTTCTCCCAAAATTGACGAAATGGGGGGCTTTCAAAGTGGAGATTTTCTAACGTCCAAAGATGACCTCAGAACTCTAAATTTTCTGAAAGGATGAGCCTGAAACTTGATCAATTATTTCAATTATATCCTGTACTTGAACAACAAATACAAAAATTAGATAAATATTGTAAGGAAACGGAACTATTTAATTTTTAATGAGCTTCAGTATTTTTAACAGAACTTTACATTTATGGCAATAGATGGCGCCGCGAGGTCTTAGTTCGGGGCGAACCACTAGTTATATAGTCCCAAAATAATAGTTTATTTTGAATGTTAAACTGAACTGGCCGAATGATATTTAATTTGTTACCTATTTAATTTTAAAATTTATCTGGCATTATTAAGTTACCTCCATTACGCTACTATCGCGTGTACAAAAGTAACGTAATGGAATCCTAAAAGTCTTTTCACAACGCAGGTTATCATGCGGTGTGTTTTAAAAATGTGAAATGCAATTTTTAAAAATGTGAAATGCAGATTTCTAAAAATGTGAAATGCAATCAAATCTGGAATTTTTTTGAACATAAAAAGCCAGTAGTAAAAAATCATAACTACTTAACGTCAGGGACCGCGCCCGCGCTTGAATTTTTTGTATAAGTATGTATAAAAAAAGAAAGTAATGTCGAAAGAGTTTAAGTCGTCAAGAACTTTTATGTGCTTTCTTTGCTAGACGCACAACCTTTTGTAATAAAAAGAATGGTAAAATGTATGGTTTGTAAAAATTGTCTGTTATGTAGTGAAACTACCTTTTTTGATTAGGTACCTAATTATGTCAAATCAAGACAAATCGAACATAGGTACATATGATATGATGATTACTGTTTTACTAACGTTAACCTTGTTTGCACTCGTTTAAATGTATTTGTTTAAGTTTAGACTTACTTTATATTATATTCCTAAGTAGTGCCATTATTGATACCACATATACGTTACTTTATAGTTCCTAAACGTTACTTCAAATTCCATTATACGACACTATATTGTAGTTTATTATTTTAATTTGTTATTTGATATTATTAAACAATTATAAAAAATGTTTCTCATTTGAAGTTGTACAAAGAAAAAGATATAGTACAAATATCGAAAGTATTACAAAAAAAAAGTATCGAAAAGTAGCGTTATTGATGATTTTTGTTAACGCCTACTATTGTTTTATTTTAATAAGCTCTATTATCAATATTTTAGAAGGCTGGTTTATTTTAACATTCAAATAAATTTAAGAAATACTGAATTCCTTGTAGTTCTTTAAAATCCAGTTCAAAATTAGTAACGTAATGGACATTTTTTTAAGACCAGACTTGAATTAAAATTGTAGTTATTCTCAAAATTAAATATTATTTTCATTAAAAAATGTTTGTTTCGAAGTTCATGCTTCATTCTATCAATTAATATACATTTCGATGATAAATTCTAAAATTCACAAATGTGGAATTCATCTTACCCTACTGGCAACTTTTTTGAAAACCGCCCAGAAACTAGCTTGTTTCAGGGCCACATGTACTATCTGAAATCGTTTGTTTTTGAATCATTTACCAATATACACTTTAGCAATTGAGCCGAATTTTTAATTGCATACATTTAGTATTCATTTATTCAATCGAAGTAGTTAAAACGTTTATTTTTATTATTATTCATTCCTTCTTTTTGTTTACATACTAAACATACATTCAGTATACATTATAACGTGTATATACATATTATTTTTTACCCGATGATGATATAATTAATGTGCCCATCACTATTATAAACTGTCATAAAGTTCATCAATATCATACGGCAGACCTACGATTATATCAATTGTTTTATGAATTTATGGTTTTAAGATTCAAATAAGTGTATGAAGCATTGAAATAGAAATAGGTACTAAAATTCTACATCAATCAATCAATCAATACAGCATGCTCGGTTGCCTTTTTAGTATAAATTGATGGTACCCAATATAATTTTAAGATAAATGTGTGAATATAATTAGAAAAATAAATCTATAGCTATTTATAACACCTGTCTTTTCTAAATGAATAATTTTTCGATTCACTATAACGTTTCAACACTTTAAAGTTTAAATATTATTTAATTATGTTTAAAACACCTTTAAATACTTAATCGAAATATTATCACAACTAATTTAATTTATTTGACACAAATTTTGGCAGTTAATATTATAATAAAACTTCTGAACTTCTAATGAAAAGTTCACTAGAAACAACATTCAAATACACTACAATATTTTATTTAAAACTAATGTTAATTATTATCTTGAATATTATTAATTATTTATGAATAAAATAATGAATATTGGAATATATTTTATTTGAATTTTCGCGCGTAAACGACCGCAAGGGACGTGTAACTTCACGAAGTTTTCGTGTAGAACTGAAACGGTTCGCGGGATCTAGGGCGGGCGGGAATGAACCAATAACGTTACGAGAGCCCATAGGAAATTTTGAGGAAACAATTGATAAGAGCGGTGATAGCCTGGTTCGGACGTCGACTTTCTAGGTAGATACATAGATTAATTCTTTACTGCACAACTAAAAAGTAAACAATACACTTGAACAGGTAAAAAGATTATACAGAACGCTGCAATGACGGTCTTACTGCTTTGCAACCTCTTTCAAACAACCGTCCCGTTATTCCAGGTCTTTCTTGCCACATTATGGAAACAGTTTCCATGTTCTGTGTAATACTTCATTACTTCAAAGTTAAACTTACTCTTCAAAGGGCGGATAAACAAATTTCTCAAAAGTCGTGATTTCATGGTGGAAAATGTTCATGGGCGGCGATAATTACTTAACATCATGGTGACCCGCCTTCTATTTGGGTTAATATTATGAATGCGTTATGCGAAAGTGTGTACTGCTTAAATTCTGCTACGCTTTAACTTTTTAAATTATTTTTTAATGTCAAAGCCCTTCCTAAAAGTTTCCTAGTGGCTCTCGAGCTACACTACTCTCGCATCTGGCGAGGAGATGAATTGTATAGATAATTACGAAGAGATGTACCCACTTAGAACCGCGGGCTTTGCGATCGAAGGTAAGCGGTTACATCAATAACAGTTCAGACAGATTTACGTTCTATTTTTATTGATTTCGAAGTAAGTACCACATTTCCGTTACGGTCAGGAATATTACCGGTGTAATACGGTCGGGAATAGGAATTACAAATATCAAAATATTTCATGTTACAAATTTGCATAGATTTAGCAAATCTATGCAAATTTCGTTAAATGACTATCCGCCAGGATGTGGAATACCCTTCTAGCGCATGTATTCCCTGCTACTATAACTTAAGTACCTTCAAGGCAAGAGTGAATAGGCATCTTCTAGGCAAGCGCGCTCCAACCTCGACCTCATCATTGCTGCAATAAGCATGATTGTCGTCAAGCGCAAGCCTATTCTCTGATTTAAAAAAAAAATTGGACAGTGTATAAGTATATTTTTTGTAAAAATAAACATAGATTTTTTGTAGCACGTTATTTTATGTAAATACTAGCTGATCGCGCGACTACGTCCGCGTGTACTGAGGTTTTTTGGTTTCCGCGGGAACTCCTTCGTTTTCCGGGATAAAAAGAAGCCTATGTGCTATTCCAGACTATAATCTATCTCTGTGCCAAATTTCAGCCAGATCCTTTCAGCCATTGGGGCGTGATTGAGTAACAAACATCCATACATCCATCCAAACTTTCGCATTTATAAAATTAGTAAGATAAGAAGTAAGAAGTAAGATAAGATTTTAAATACCAATTGAAAATATTCAAGTTTTAATTCTACTGTAAAATATATTAGCTCCCGCGCTCCGGTTTATTTATCCTTTCACCAAAGGTTGTCTGTAAGAGATTGCTCTAGCAATAAGACCGCCTTTGCACATTTCTATGTAGTCTTACTAGTTATTAAACTGTATACTGTATATTTTGTGTGTGCAATAAAAATATCTAAATAAATAATAAATAAAATATTAGGTGAGCAGTGGTGAGCGCTGTGCTCTTATACATATAGTGGGAGATCTCGGGTTCGATTCAATTCAGGAGTTTATAATTTCTGAATTTTCTCTGGTCTGATCTGGTGGCTAGCCCTATCGTGGTCGCTATCCTACCAATCTAAGACTAAACTAAAATCCGCCAAGCGATTAAATAGCGTTCCGGTACAATGCCGTGTAGAAACCGATACGAGTAACTCAATAATATCCGAGTAAAATCTTATTTTTCGGTATACCTTAAAGTGCTTAAAAAGCCCATTAATATCGGGGACAATCCATCACAGTCGGCTGCGGTGTTTTCGTTTAAAATTCCTCGTAATATTCATGTACTCGTATGTAGGTATACCTACGCGTAGTTATTTGTGCGTCAGGAGCATTTTTTATTTACGCTCGATTGAAATTCTCAACACATCACATTTTATAACATTGTATGTATTATAAGCGGAGATAGTCTAGTGGTGTAGACAGCTTCCTATTCGGGTGGTCGGAGTTCGATCTCCGGGCACGCACCTCTAACTTTTCAGAGTTATTGGAGAAATTAGAAAAATTGTTTTAACTTTGAAGAAAAATATATGTATGTATGTTCTCAAAAGTGTGTGAAGTTAGCCAATTCGCACTCGGCCAGCGTGGTTAACTTTAGCCAGAACCCACCTCATTCCGAGAAGAGGCTCGAGCTCTGGTTTAGTGGGCCGGCGTCGGGTTTATGATGGTGGTGATGATTTGTAGGATATGAGCATTTTATAATTTACTCTTGATCACAAAATTACAATCACATTTTATGGTTCAGTATATTTTATCTACAAATACACCCACTGCAAGTTGCTTGTAAAGGTTCCTATTTAGTTACTCCTAGTGAGTTTGTTACTGTTAGTTATGTTATGACCAACTTTTGTGGGATAATCCCTGGGATGCGACACGGTAACTTTTACACAGCTAATGGACAAACTATATGAAACTAGACACCTATAAAATAAATATAGAAGAGTCACTTCTACATTTATTTTATATGCTAGAGACCTGTCTCTTCTGAACATAATATAGGTATCTAGCTTGTATTTTAATAAGGGTTTTCTAAATAGGTACGAGTATATAACAGAAAAAGATGACTGACTGATCTATCAACATTCACCGCACACCTCAAACCACTGGATGGATCGGGCTGGGCATACAAATAGCTATTGTGACGAATTTAACCCCGAAGGGAGTAAAATAGGGCTTTGAAATATGTATGAAAATCGAACCTAACGTGAGCGAAGCCGCGGACTAAAACTAAGAAATGAAATATGTAAAGGTAACAGACAGGCAGACACTTTTGCAATCATATTAATAATAATTAATAATTTTGATAAGTATAATATTATACTTAATTTAATCTATTTTATGATTCATTAATCAAATTATGCGTTCGAAATATATAATCTTGGAACGAAATTTGTCCCCTAACGCTGGGAGACTAATGGGTCATTTTATACAACTTTAGTACTTAGCTGAAATACCTACTAAATTAAGACAGCCATCCCAGCCCCAGCTCTCACGACAGATGTAGGGGGTTACTATCAACGCGTAAAGCAGTATTGTTTGAATACTGCTGACGCTCTTGTTGCAGAAATAAATTTTTATTTTAGAGGCGTATTTTTTATATTTAATTCCACTACAAGTTAGCCCTTGACTGTGATCTCACCTGATGGTAAGTGATGACGCAGTCTTAGATGGTAGCGGGCTAACCTGTTAGGGGTATGGCAGTCAGCCACGGCCGAAGCCTCCCACCAGACCAGACCAGAGAAAATTCAGAAATTATAAGTTCCCATATTGACCCTGCCGGGAATCGAACCCGGGACCTCCGCACGTTAAGGTAACAGGGTGCACCATAGCGCCAAGGAGGTCGTCAAAGTACGTTAAATAAATCTGACATTTAAAAACAACACTGCTTTAAGGGATGGTAGTACGAGTATACCCCCACTGCCTAACTCCAAACTTACCTAAAGATCAGCGCGAGAAAACTTTCGCTAAGTATCAATATTCGATGTTAATAAACTTTACCTAGGAGAAGGACTAAAGCTAAGGACACTTTTATTTTTTTAGGACGCTGTGTTTACAAGACATTAAGCGAAAGTCGTCTAATTTTAAAATGAACTCACCTAACTAAATTAAACATTCGCGTTATTTACTATGCACTAGTCCTAAATATCCAGTCATAGAATTACTTAGTAAAATGATAAAATCCATACTACATACATCCATAGTAGGCAAGAGAGGTGGTCAAAACACAAAAGAGAATTCGGTGTACGGCTGGCAAAAGCAAATCTTGCCGCACAAAATACTTGAATTTGAAAGCTTTTGCAAGTTTCGAGCAGAACCTAGACATAGACGTAATAACTGACAAAGTTCTAACAAAAGCAGAATATCAATAGACCGAAATAAGAAGAGTTAGGTCTGCGGTTAGATTTTAATCCATCAGAATGCCTAAAATATTCATGAGAATTTACTTAAATAGCTTCTCAAAGTCGTGAGTCGTGAGTCGTGAAGTACAATCGTTGGTGGTAAATTTTCTTTTAGACTATGGACGATAAACGAGTCATTGTAGGTAGTTTTTTTAAAAACGATGACATGTTAGGTCTAGAATATATTCTCGCTTGGATAGCAAGTATAGACGGAAGCAAGCCAACTTGCAAAAACTACGACATCGTATCGGTACGCTAAATTACTTGGTGGCTCAACTTTGACGGTAATCAGCCAGTAGTCATACAGTCATACTAACCAAGTCTTCCAATAGACCAGACCTATCGAGAAATTCGCGTTTCGATACAATTTCCCGCAGATAATTATAAACCACCAGGGTGAAAACGTAGTCTACTTACTAGTAACACTTAGTAACTTTTATAATGACTTTACCAAAGCTGAGGACAGTAGCTATCCATACTAATATCATAAATCCGAAAGTGTGTCTGTGTGTCTGTCTGTCCGTCCGCTACGTTTGTACGGCCCATCTGTACAACCGATTTTGATAAAAATTGGTACATGAATAGGTTGTATCCCGCAGAAGGACATAAACTACTGCCGGAAAATTAAAGAGTTCTCGCACGAAGTCGTGGGTATCCTACATAATTAAAATTATTTTTTGCCGCTTTAATTTGGCACGCCCCCACGCTTTGATATTTTTCTTCAAATCCCTTTTTCGTCTTGTTTTCACAAGCACCACCCACACTGTAGATTTTGCGATTAAGTTCACTTACGTGTATCAAATAATTTGACTTTTCAAAAAAAGCTTAATAAGAAGTATTCATTAGAGATCATTTCCAAATTCCAACCCTTTAAGAGATCTCAATTGGTTCAAATTCTAAAATCGAAATAGCAGGCAAAAACTGGTTAGAAAGAAATATAATTTTCCCTATAAACGTTTCCATCATAATATTTTAACAACCTTGTTAATGTAAACTAACCTGAGCAGTGAGCTAGCACACAATATTTACTTGCAGTCAAAAAATATTATACGAGTAGATTGCGTTGCTCGTGACGCACGATCGCAAATATTTACAGACCTAGTGGGAGATTTTCGTCCCATTCGATAGCGACATATCGAATTATCAAGCACTTGACAGCTGGGCGCTCGATCTGCCTAATGGCAATCGAATGCGTAAAATACTCCCACTCGTCCTGCAGAAAATTTTGGTGTTACGCTGCTAGTCTTACTTACACTGAATAAATGAATCAAATATATGAAATGATTTATTTGCATGAATATGTGAAATTGAGATGTTTACAGAGTAGAAAGCCAACATATCCAGTCAGGCAACCCTGACGTACAAATATATTTTACAAGTTATTATGTAAGTACATTATAACATTAATTATGTATTATTAATAGTAATATTATATTCCCAGTTCTACGGATGTAATGTTTTTATTGAAAGTTCAATCTAAGGAACCAGTCGTTTGACGGAGGCGTCTAGACTGTCTTTTCAATATATAAAAATCTTTCACCCTAGTCAAATATGCAGTTTCCTACCTCTCTCAACCATAGGTGAGAGTACCGCTTTGATTTTAAAGGAGTACCGTACCTTTAGCTGTCATTTTTACCTAATCTGCGTCGACCCACTGTATAAACATACCTAGACGGTGTGATAATAGTTTCAAGTTTGCAGAAATATACCATAAAGCCTGTGACCGTCAAGACACAGACGTCACAGACCTTCAAGTTTCCATTCTTTATAAAGAGCAGTTTGCAGCGCGCGCGCGTCTTTGTGCCAAGCGCTGCACAAAAGCCACAAAAGCCCTCGTGTAGCAGCATTGTGACCGAGTGCTAACATTCTGACGGAATTGCTAAACTTAAGTAGGTATATATTAAGTATGTAATTTCCGAAACGCTACTCTGGCTAAAAGTTTGCCTTCTGCTAACATCTATACTTAATATTATAAATGCGAAAGTCAAAGATGGATGGACGAATGTAGGGATGGATGTTGATGAAATTTGGCACAGAGATAGATTATAGTCTGGAATAACACATAGGCTACTTTTTATCCCGGAAAATTAAACAGATCCCGCGGGAACCAAAAAACCTCAATCCACGCGGACGAAGTCGCGGGCATTCGCTAGTAATATTATAAATGCGAAAGTCAAACATGGATGGATGAATGTAGGGATGGATGTTTCACTCAATCACGTCAGAACCGCTGAACAGATCTTGATGAAATTTGGCACAGAGATAGATTATACTCTGGAATAACACATAGGCTTTTTATCCCAAAAAATTAAAGAGTTCTCGGAGGAACTAAAAAACCCGTAGACATAGAATTTTTTCGCTACGCTCAAAAAAAACCTCAATCCACGCGGACGAAGTCGCGGAAATCGGCTAGTATTTAAAAAAATCAACATACATTATTTACAACACATTTAAGTACTTTTTAATATTTAAAGTACATATCCGCGACTCCTTCCGCGTAGTTCAGGTTTTTTGAAAATTCTTTGGGAACTCTGATTTTCCGACATACATTGACATTGATTTTCTGATTGTCCTTCCCCGGCATGAAACCTATCTCTGTAAATTTAGCCACGATCAATGATATATATAAAAGCGAAAGGTCACTGATTCATCACGAGATCTCAGGAACTATAAAATATACAGACTTAGAAATTTGGAAGGTAGGTTCCTTCTATGGTGTAGACGTCAGTTAAGAAACGGTTTTGAGAAAATTCACCCGTAAGGGGTTGAAATGGGGTTTGGAAGTTTATATGAAAGTCCTTTGTTATTGAAGTTAAATTGGCATGAATATTGCAATTATATTAATAGTTCAAAATAATAAAAATCTGTGTATGCAGTTTTGCAAAAATCCATTGGAGGTTGGAAGTTTGTATGAAAATTCTATGTTTTTGAAGGTGGCGACTTGAAAATCGGGATTTAGGTTATTAGTTTTAAATAATAATAACCTGTATAAGCCATTTTACGAAAACCCAAACACACACACACACAAAGGGTGAAATGGGGGTTGAAAATTTGTATGAAAGCCCTATGTTTTTGTAGAAAGAGACATGAAAATTCAGCATTTCGGTTATAAGTTTTAAAGAATAAAAACCTGCATAAGCTATATAAAGCCTCTTTAGATAGACTTATTGCAGCGGGAAAATTTCATAATCTCATAGGAAATCAGAAATTGTACGCGGACGAAGTCGCGGGCGACCGCTAGTCTAATACTAGGTCACGACTCACGATCATTAAGAACAGCTGGGCCGTGAGAACCTAGCAGAGAGACAGACACTTTCGCATTTATAATATCAGTACGGATGCAAGACTCATCTCAAATCTATTAACTAACATAATGTTAATGTATTAGGTAACTCGTAACCAGGTTTAGTTTGCAATCCACTGGCCAATCCATCGAGACTTATTTAGATACTCTCCAAGGGACTTCCGTCCTCGGATATCCCCCTCCCTGTCTTGTTAACAGGAAGTAACTCCCCCTTTCTCTCTAACTTCAGGCAACGATCAATAAGGATTTAGATTTCGCCTCGGGATGATATTATACTTTTTAATACTTAATTTCATTTGCGATTGCGACCAGCCAATTAAAGTAGTATGATCCGATAGATCGTTAATTTAAGTGAACTAATGAAATAATATACTTAAAATAGATAATATCACAAAAATATATGATAGTTAAAAAAAAAATAGTTTGTATTTTACCATTTTGTCAATACACAAACACTTGAGGGAAAACTTTTGTAGTTAGCTTGAAAAGTCACAAAGTATAATATGTACAATGTGAATGCTCTATGCAACTGACAAATGTACTTATGTAAGTCTCTATCACAGTATTCAATCTCTATTTACCTACTCAAACTCAAATGATTTTTATTCACAAGAGCTTTTGTATCGTCAAATTGTAATACCGAACTCGTTTATTTCATTTTGAACATACAGTCCGCTCGCGAGCTCCGAGGAATCGGGGATTCAAGAAACGACGGCTGTACGCCACCCCCGATCGTCGCTCTATATCCAGATCGCTCCCAGCACAAATTTCGAGCTTGACGCGTGTTGTTTTACGATAGCAGTAAGTATTTTAACATTCTATAGGATTCCTCGGAGCTCGCGCGCGGACATACAATTGTCCCTTGTCAAACTTCCTATTTTGACATTCCAGCGGTTCGGAATAAAGATTCTTCTGAGTTAAGAGCCGGCCAGAAACTCAAGAACTCAACAGTTGCTCTTTTCAATAAGCAGCTACATTTATTTCATTGAAGCACGCAATGCTTCATTCGTCGGGCCACGTTTCAAGTTTGTTTCTGCCTTAAGTTTCTAATAATGATTTATGGTTTGCGTGCGGGGACCATGGCGGAGACGCTACAGATCAGTTTTTATGTTGTTTCGGGCAGAAACTAGCGACAGTGATCGAGATAGATCGACTTTTCGAACATTTTGGACATGTTTAGGATTTTTCCAAAAACGAATTGCGATGCCCATTCTAGGGCAACCACAGTTAGAATGCTGTGCCATACAGCAAAGCATACATAATTACCAACTTAAGGACGTTATAGGTACTTTTTATTATACTTTAAGACACGAAATTTTTTTGCGACTTTACGCTTAGCTTAAGCAGTAGACTATGCTTTTTTTAATGCGATTTTTCAAAACTTCATAAGAGCAAAAGAAACAAAGATATTTTAATTATATTATTAAGTAGTAGCTGATTCGTTGCTAGAAATGTGTAGAAAAATGTAGGAGCCAGGAGGCAACACATTTGGGTACTTACAATAATATGTATCTAAACGTATCATGAAATATTCATATACATATAGTAGGGATACCATCATAATTCATTATGTGATTAGTATCACTTACTTTGATTAATAAAAGGCCCTTTACCGAATAATGTGACCCTAGAGAACACTAGGGCGTTATTGTTTATCATATACCTACTTAGTTTATTTATGTAATTTGTAAAAAAAACAGATTGTATCCCGGGGAAGGACATTGAATACAATTAACCCCAAGAAATCAAGGAGAAATACCTAGTCAAAACAGATGAAGTCGCGGGCTAGTTGAGGTAAGTTTAGGAACGGCAGTACGGTATTGAATTATATTTTAATAGGTATTAAGCTGTCTATTTCAGATATAATTTGTTTCATTATTCAACCACAATCATCTGGGGGCATACTACCATCGCTCAAAGCCGTGTTATTTTAATATTGTTGACGTCCGCGTTTTAGAATTATAATCCCTATTTTAGGGACGTCAAGCGTGTGTAACACCATTTCTTTAACCTTTTTGTAGATTTTTTTTCTTTCTTTTAAAAGATAATTAGTTTTTACTTTTAAAAAAAATCACGTTTGGATTATCACGGTAGTAGAATATAATATAAATCTATCAGGTTGTGCCTAATTCTATTGGCTGCACAATGTATAATGGCAGGTGTAAATGTAGATTGCCATACTTTTAATAACTCTCCCTATGGCTATGAAAAAGAATAGGTACCTCAAGATTTCGACCTGTCAGTAACTAATAAGAAGGATGATAATTATAAAATGTATAGTCAAAGAAATATATAATAATAATATAAGAATATACTAAACTATAATAATAAACTTGTTTTATTTTACGTCCTATACGCGAAAACAGAAAGAGTTCAGCCGTTCCGAGTTCTGCTGCTTATTATACTGTTGAAGATTATGTAAATGATAGAGGAGCATGGATTTGATCGCTCCAGCAATGCTGGGGACAGCGGTTACTTATGTACACATTGATATAGTAATTGTAAATGAATTATTTAAAAAGAGCAACCACCGAGTTTCTTGCTGGTTCTTCTCGGTAGGAATGGCATTCCGAACCAGTGGTAGATTCACTTGACGATTCAAAAGTACTTGTAAAAGTTTATTTGAATAAAAAATATTTGATTTGATTTGATTTGATTTGCGTTCTGCGTTCCGCCTTCTTTGCTGTGCTTCTTTGTAACGTTTCTAAGTAGGTACATAGAGCTCTGAGGTGCTATGCCCTCTGCCTGCAGTCTGTACTATAGTTATAAACACAGGTTACAAACGCTACAAAGAAGGTTAAGGTTAAGGTTTCAGTTATTCGAACGTTCTTACTTACCGCTTGTAACTTGAAGGGTAGTGGCGAGAAGACATAGCAGCGACAGCGACAGGTATCCGAGCGAGTTGAGCCAATGTGCCGCGGACATACTGTATCCTGATACAGATATTTACATATTAAAAACTTATTTTATTATTTAGAAACAAAAACTAGCGTCCCCTGTACAGGTGCATTTAAAGAGTCAATTTATCACACCGCCATCTATTGGGTGGTGCATAAACTAAGTTATGAAGTTGGGTTCATATCTAGGCACGCTCATTTGACTAGCGCCACCTAGACCTTCATAAGTGTATTGATCTAGTTCAGTTGTGAAAATATAGGTGGCGTTCCTTTTTAATACGACCAAGGAGTATGGAGTGTAGAGTAGAAGGAGTTATAACTCTGCACTATATTCAATGTACTCTGTGCTCTGCATATCAAGTGTCCGTCGAAATGCACCACATTGGGGGCGCCACATTAGCATTAAGGTAAATTTAAAAGGAAGCGCCAAATATTATTAGAGTAGGTTTGAGAAATAAACAAGGGAAGAAAAAATTCATCATTATTTTGAACAACGTAAGTTGTTGAAATTTTCAATAATTAACTATTTTAGTCGCTACTTTAGTCGAATTCATACCCATACCCTTTGCTACACCAGCGCCACTGTGGAAGGTTTTTAAACTGTTATTTTCAGCAACCACTGGACACTTTTTCAACTTTTCTCCCTTAAGAGATGGTACTCCTTCTACTCTACTCTCCATACCAAGGAGGTTACAATGCGCTAGACGACCTCTTTAAGAACCTCTCTGAATAAAAAACTATGCAACTTTTTCACTTTCTTTTTCATAACAAAGGTAAAGAGTTTAGTTAACGTACCATATCGTCAGCATGTGTGATTGCGCCGCGGCTGTCCGCTGCCCACCACGAATCACCTTAAAACGGAAAATCATCAATCCATCATTTTATCACTTTTATCCTTCGGAAAACTTGCAATATATTTATGAGCGCATTGTTCTAACGAAAAGATAAGGTGTATTGAAGAACAACAAAACAATTATTTGTGTGATCTTCTGTGCTACGAGATTTTACAAGAAGTAAAATCTCATATAGCACCTCACCTTTCACGATTCTATTCTACGGGAAGTAACCTGTAGGTGTTGACTTACTGGCGAGTCGCGACCAATGATATTAATGATGTTACTAGCTGATGCCCGCGACTTCGTCCGCGCATCGTAACTAACTAATTTTTCCATATTTTCTCACCGTTTAAACCTTCGCTGGACTACGACAAACATTTCAAAACCAGCTAAATCGGCCCAGCCGTTCTCGAGTTTTAGAGAGACAAACGAACAGCAATCGATTTTTACGTATAAAGAAGATATAAAATATCATTGCCGGCGAGTAGACTGCATCATCACTTTTTGCCAGGTGAGATCGCAGTCAGGAGCTAACGTCTAGTGGAATAAAAAAAACAACTCAGTATTTGGTATGAATTTCAACTCGATACCTCCATGCGTTCCTGAGAAAAAGGAGCCTGACAGCCGGACAACGAAATTATCATAGAAGTGTTTCATTTTTCCTTTCGAGGTACTGAAAATAAGTGAGTAATAACTAATAAATAATAATACATAAAGTTTTATTTCAGAGCCATTGCAATCCATAGAAAGTGTTAATAACAGCGTTCGCTGGTTACTAACAATAGACCAAGCACCCCTTTCAAATTTTTTTTTCTACCTGCTATTGCGAGTATAGTTTGATCGTGCGGTTGACAGCGTATAGTAGGTAGGTTTATAGGATCCCTGTATAGAACGAGCTTCAAATCAAATCAAATCAAATCAAATCAAATCTTTTTTATTCAAATAAACTTTTACAAGTACTTTTGAATCGTCAAGTGAATCTACCACTGGTTCGGAATGCCATTCCTACCGAGAAGAACCAGCAAGAAACTCGGTGGTTGCTCTTTTTTAAATAATTCATTTACAATTACTATATCAATGTGTACATAAGTAACCGCTGTCCCTAGCATTGCTGGAGCGATCAAATCCATGCTCCTCTATCATTTCCATAATCTTCAACAGTATAATAAGTTTTTTTTCAGGAGCATACTTTTAATGGATTTCTTAAATTTGTTGATTCAATTCATGTCAAAGACGGGCAGACAGAAAGTAGCCCCATTCCCGCCGGTGGCACCCGTTCACGAGCATGACGCATGATCCAGCCATTGCTTCGCTCGACCATATTTGAGGGAACGTAACAACCCGCACCACACGACACCACCACAGAAATGTTTAAAGAGAGCGTGACATACCCAGTCTACCCGTATCAAAGCATCGAATTGAATACTAATATTCAAACACTAATTTATAATAAGTAACCGCTGTCCCCAGCATTGCTGGAGCGATCAAATCCATGCTCCTCTATCATTTACATAATCTTCAACAGTATAATAAGCTTTTTTCAGGAGCATACTTTTAATGGATTTCTTAAATTTATTTATTGGCAAGTCCAAAATAGGTTGTGGAACTTTGTTATAGAAAATAATGCCCATTCCCACGAATGACCTTCTGACTTTTTTGAGGCGGAGCGATGGAGTCACGAGCTTATTACGGCCTCTAGTTGGCCTATCGTGCAGATCGCATTTTTTTTTATAATTATGGATGTGCTGTTTTACAAAAATTATATTACTGTAAATATATTGCGAGGCTACTGTTAGAATACCAATTTCTTTAAATTTCTCTCTAAGTGAATCACGCGGTTTTAAATTATAAATTGCTCGTATTGCCCTTTTTTGTAGTACAAAAATTTTTTGAATATCTGCTGCTTTACCCCACAGTAAGATTCCGTAAGACATAATGCTATGGAAATAAGCAAAATATACGATCCTGGCAGTTTCGATGTCAGTTAACTGTCGAATCTTTCTGACAGCGTAAGCAGCAGAACTAAGCTTGCCAGCAAGTGTTGATATATGGGTGCCCCATTGAAGCTTTGCGTCCAAGGTCACCCCCAGGAACACAGTAGTATCTTCTATTTTCAACATGTCATTATTTACCATTAGTTTTATATCACTTGTGGATCTGGCATTCGGCAATGCGAACTCGACACATTTAGTTTTTTTTGTGTTTAAAAGTAGATTGTTAACCGTAAACCAGTTCGTGACTTGAGAAATTGCAGTATTTACGTCGTCAAAGTTGTCCTTATGTCTATCGACTTTAAAAATCAAGGACGTATCATCAGCAAATAGTACAATATCGCAAGTGTTACGGACAAAATATGGCAAATCATTGATGTACACTAGGAACATGAAGGGACCCAAAATGGAGCCTTGAGGGACACCCATTAGTGAGGCTGATCCGGATGACTTCACATCGTTGACACATACTGTTTGAATGCGATTACTGAGGTAGGATGCAATGAGGCCAAGCGCAGTGTCTTTGACTCCATAGTAGCTCAACTTAACTAAAAGCGTCTCGTGCTCAACGCAATCAAATGCCTTAGACAAATCACAGAAAATACCAATAGCATTCTGTGATTTCTCCCACGCGTCGAATATATGTTTTAACAGCACGGCGCCCGCATCAATTGTCGATCGACCTTTAGTAAAACCATACTGCTCGGAGTGAAGAAGTTTATTTGAATTAAAGTGCTGAAGCAGTTGGTTGAGCATAATTTTTTCAAATATCTTGCTGAGTGTTGGCAAAATTGAAATTGGTCTGTAATTATTTGGATCGCTTTTGCTACCCGATTTAAAAAGTGGAATCAATTTACCACATTTCATAAGGTTTGGAAAGGATCCTGAATTTACAGACTCATTAAAAACTAGAGCAAGATATGGTGCAATAACATCAATAATATTGCCGATTATTTTTACGGATATACCCCATAGGTCTCCGGTTTTTTTAAGTTGCAAAGATTTAAATACTTTAATAATATCATATGGGGTCACATGTCTAAACTTAAACAGCACACTGCACTCGGTGACACTATCCTTGAGAAGTTTATGGGCTTCTGTTGGCGAGGAGTTAAGGAAACTAGTAGTCGTGACTGGAATATTTCGAAAAAAATTCTCAAATGTGTTTGCGATTTCTGTTTTGCAGTCAATAATACGGTTGTTAATTTTTAGCTCCAGTTTATTCTCGTCCACTTTATGTTTCCCAATTTCATCGGCGATTATTTCCCAAACTGCTTTAATTTTGTTATCTGAATTTATAATTTTTTGTTTTATATGAAGTGACTTTGCTTGTATGCAGACATTTCTAAATAATTTTGAATAATTTCTGACGTATTTAACAAATGTGGGGGTGTAATTATATTGCTTCTCGGCATACAAGCTAAACAACTTGTTTCTACTTTTATAAATGCCAACAGTAGCCCAGTCACTAAATTTTAGGTTCTTAAACAAATTTTTTTCTACTATTTTAAAGATGGAATTAAATTGAGAATTTAGCAGATCAAAGAAGGTGTTATAGAGTTCATCCGGACCACCCTGTGTAAAATCGAGCGTAGGTAAATTATTTGAAATTTCATGTTTAAATTTCTGTACTTTTTTAGTGGTAATTGGCCTATACTTTATTATTTTAGTTGTATTTTGTTTAGAGCTAGGTATAGATATCATTTGCCCGCAGTGATCAGATCTTAGATGAGTAATGACGGATTTGTTGACAATTTTACAGTCACTGAAAATATTGTCTTCACCGAGCTGGTTAATGGATGAAAAGTATTTTGTATGAAATTAAATGTGTCAATAAATATATTGCAAATGGGTTGACTAAAAAATTTCAGTCCAGAATATGGTTAATATTAACAATTAAAAAAAAATAGCATTTCACTGGTCTGTTTATAGGCTAGTAGCTAGCGTAGCGCCGGAGCTACGGTACTGCTACGAATGTTGCTACGGATTTTTATTAACTTGTCAGGGTCTCTTACAAGGAACCTTCATTGTTTCGCCCAGTATATCCGCCCGTCTGTATGTGTTCAACCGTCAGTTAAAAACCAAAAAATTTTAAAAATAAAAACATTAAAAAAAGTTAGTATTAACCGTAAAGTTAGTATTTTTGTATTATACCCATTACAAACGAGTACTGTGCAAAATCTGAAAAAAAAACGAGCGAAATTAAGGAAAAAAGAAGGAAAGCGAGTGTTCTAAAAGAAAAAAGAAAATACCTATGTGGAAGCTTTTTGTGATCAATAATGATCTCAATTTATTTATTTATTTGTTTACATATAACACAATAAAATAACATTATGAAACAGTAGGGATTCTGGATCTGGCTTCCCTGAAGCGACGGTAAACTATGCCCTCAGGCCAAAAGTCTGAGCTGAGAAATACGTCTTTGCACGAAGCCGGAATGATGCACTTAGTTTCTGCGCTAGGGCAGAAAGTGATGGTTTTCTTAAAATTCAAAAAATGTAGTTCGTCTAAAAATTGACAAGTTTCGGGTGGCTCAAATGGCATTAAAATTCGGATTATATGAAAAAAATATTAATGACAATAATATATTTTTATTTATTAACTTCACGAAAAATTCTCAATTGCAGTGGCACTGCACACAGTATTGTCATTGTCTACGTAATTACCCCTCTGCCAAGCGCCCAAGCCGCCCCGGGGTTCGGAATAGGGTGTGCGGAACAATTATATCTCATTCTGGGATATATTATAATTTATAACACTCTTTGTACGTTTCTTTTTACTAACTCACTGTCACAAAAAAACTGGCCGAGTGCGGGTTGGGCCGCTCTCTAGGTACCTAGTACCTACTCAGAATTCGTACTAAAAATGCGGAGAAAAATACTATTAAAAATGCTAGTGTGTCTGTCTATCTACTACGTTTTCATGGCCTATCTGTTAAACCGATTTTGATGAAATTTGGTACAGGGATAGATTGTATCCCGGGGAAGGACATAGGCTAAAAATGAAAGAGTTCCCGCGTGAATCAAAACCTCAAACCACGCGGACGAAGTCGCGGGCAAAAAAATGAAGTATAAGTATCTAATAGCAGCATTAGGACTGAGGAGTTGGATTCAGATTTGTTTATGGGACCGTCTTGCGATCTTGCTGTAACCTCGAACTGGAAAAAAACTATCCAAATCAGATCAAAAATCTCGGGGAAATCTGTGTACAGACGCGCCAAATAGAGAATTTTCTCATTCTTGAAAGTCGGTTACAAAAATATACATTTAATGATTTTTGCTCCATTTACATGTACATGAGCCAAAATAATGAAATCAAATATCTAAATCAAAATTAATTAGGTTATTGGAATAACTGTACCAACTAGTAAAAAATAAAAAGATAAAAAAATAAATAAAACGTAAAAAAACTTTTTTAAAAACAAGCTTTTTTATTAAAATGCGCTAAAAGAATATAATAAACTTTTCCCTTAAAACTTTTACTATCAACTTAAAACGTCATTACACAATTTATATGATATAAAAGCTTGTCCAGCAGCAACC
This sequence comes from Erebia aethiops, assembly GCA_923060345.2. Classification (NCBI taxonomy): domain Eukaryota; kingdom Metazoa; phylum Arthropoda; class Insecta; order Lepidoptera; family Nymphalidae; genus Erebia; species Erebia aethiops. The sequence goes on along the minus strand of OV281079.1, from coordinate 35,112,959 downwards.
AATGCTTGCAAACGCCAAATTACACAAGTCAAAGTCAATCAACCGATGCTACAGACTTGAACAATTCGACATCAATATCATAATCGAGGACTTCAAAAACCCCTGTACACCAAAATGTCAGACGGATTGGAGCAACGGAGTTTAACTCGCATTCGTATTCTCAGCAAGCCCTTTAATTTGATACCCATATTGTAGGAAAGCATAAAAAACTTGATCCGCCATCTTTAGAAGTCCGCCATATTGGATTTACAGTGACTCCATTTTATTTTTCGAGTTATTCTCAGCAAGCCCTTTAATTTGATAACCATGTTGTAAGAAAGCATAAATAACTTGGTCCGCCATCCTTATAAGTCCGCCATATTGGATTTAGAGTGACGTCATTTTATTTTTTGAGTTATTCTCGGCAAGCCCTTTTATTTGATTCTCATATTGTAGGAAATTATAAAAAACTTGGTCCGCCAAGATTGCACCCAACAAACATACATTGCAAGTTAAATAAAAGCTAAAGATTAATTTGAAAGTCCTCCGCATATCCGGTAATAAGTTATTCCCAAAACTTTATAAAGGTTAAAATATAGAAGCGCTTCCTTGGCACTCGAAATTCTGTTTAGTGCATTCCTTTTTTTTTTTTAAATCTTTTATTTTGTTGAGGATTAAAAAAAAAAAAAGGAATGCACCTTGATGCGTTCTTTGATAACTTTCAGAGGGTAAGTTGATATCAGTAGTAGGTAGGTTAGTCTCCATTGAAAAGCAATATTATATCACGTTTTTTTTATTCCACTACAAATTAGCCCTTGATTGCGATCTCACCTGATGGTCTAAGACGGACGCGGGCTAATCTGTTAGCGGTATGGCAGTTATATTATACCCATAGAAAAAATAAATGATTATACCCATACCTCCAGTGGGTTTCTATACGGCATCGTACCGGAACGCTAACTCGCTTTTTGGTACGTCTTTGGTACGTCGTAGGGCGGTAACTAGCCACGTCTGAAGCCTCCCACTAGACCAGAATAGAGAAAATTCAGAAGTAGGTAAGCATGTAGCTGGAGGCTTAGGCTCTTTAGTACCTAATCCATACTTCCATATCCATACTAATATTATAAATGCGAAAGTGTGTCTGTCTGTCTGTCTGTCTGTCTGTCTGTCTGTCTGCTACGCTTTCACGGCCCACCTGTTGAACCGATTTTGATGAAATTTGGTACAGGGGTAGATGGTATCCCGGGGAAGGACATAGGCTACTTTTTATCCCGGAAAAATAAAGAGTTCCCGCGGGAATAAAAAAAAACTGTCTCTTCACCCGATTTTGATAAAATTTGGTACAGGGGTAGATGGTTTCCCGGGGAAGGACATAGGCTACTTTTTATCCCGGAAAATTAAAGAGTTCCCGCGGGAATCAAAAATCTTAATCCACGCGGACGAAGTCGCGGGAATCATCTAGTAATATTATAAATGCGAAAGTGTGTCTGTCTGTCTGTCTGTCTGTCTGTCTGTCTGCTACGCTTTCCCGGCCCATCTTTTCAACCGATTTGGCTGAAATTTGGTACAGGGGTAGATGGTATCCCGCGGAAGGACATAGGCTACTTTTTATCCCGGATAATTAAAGAGTTCCCGCGGGAATAAAAAATTTTAATTCACGCGGACGAAGTCGCGGGAATCATCTAGTGTTTAATAATTATAATGAAAATTGTACGCACTCGCTACGCTCGCAGTTAGGTACATTCGGTAATTAATTCACCCTACCTGAGGCACCATAAGGGCCCCTATAAAATCAGGGATGGTAGCCCGGGCTTCCAAATTCCTCTCGACTCGATTTGTCCCTGGCCTATAATGCACAATTTGTATGAAATCCATTTGAAAGTCTAGTAGAAGTAGAGTACCGTAGTACTATAAAAGATGTACAAGTGTCTTTGTAGTTCGTCGCATAGAGCGGCGAGCGGCATATATAAAGCGATTCAGAAGAGGTTAGAGTGTTCTATTGAGTTAGTTAGTGTAATCGATACGCTTTGTGGCTCGTGCTGTGAAAGTTTAGTCACAATCTTATTCTTTAGCTACTCGGTTCCACATTTTCATCCGGGTTTTTTCTGGGGGTTTGTTGTTATGAATTGAATACAGATTGTAAGTCAAAGCCAAACATGTTTATTCAAAATTCAGTACACCTTATGAACGTCAGGTATACAAAGTAGGTTTAAGACATTACCATCATGTCCATAAGCTACTAGAGTTCCAAACGCGCCCTGGTCTGAGAAGAATAATAAAATAATTAATTATACTTACAATCTATATTGTAAGGCTTCATTAATGTAACCTCACACTCTTCAAAATATTATATGCAAATGAAAAAATATTTATGTCCGTTTGTCTATTAGGTAGATAAAATAGTTAGTACTTTTCCAATTTTTATGAAATAAGGTACCTAAGGGATTCAGCTTATATAATAATTATTGCTTGATTAGGGCTAAAAGACGGGACAAAAAATTGCATGGTGGGCAAAAAGACCGACTTATTCACTTTTACATAGAGCGCGCACACTTAGCGACAGGGCAAAAGGTTTCCCTCCGACGCAGACATTTCACGCGTGAGTTTATTAATCTTAAATAAGTAATCTAAATAAATAAAAGTCTTTTACTTAATCTAAGTAATCCGATCTTAACTGTACATAGATTCGAATTTCGAAATAGGCTACTTTGAAGTTTTGAAAAGGTTGTTATACTTTTAACTGGCAAAAAAGTTGTTAAAGCAAAAGAATGTCCTTCGACCTCGACCAGAGAAGCGGTCGCTATAATATATACAGAAGGTATATAATTATAGAGGTGCTAGATAAGGAGGCATATAGAAGCGCGGCAGTGGGGTCAGGCGACATTAGCATTTAAATGGAAGAGTCCCAGCCCGATATGTCGCAATTTATTTGTACTTTCCACTTTGTTCTTACCTAATCTTGTGGGCTTTAAATATTCAGCGAAATTCTACAGTTAAATATAAAAACCGGTTAAGTGCGTGTCGGGCCAAGCGCAGTGTAGGGTTCCGTAGGTGCCAGTTACAATAAGTCTCTAATAAAAATTAGTACGACGATAGCCGCAGCCGAAGCCTCCCACTAAGATTTCTGCGGCCAAGGGTATGAGCTGGGCGTGGATGAGTCAATGATTGGATCAGTCAGTCAGTGAGTGGGTGAGTGAGTCAAGACTTTTCTCTTTAAGTAAGTAGGTATGATAAAAATAATAAATAAAATAGCCTTTTATTGCCAAACTTATATACAAAACCAATACAACAATTAAAAGAAATTTATAATTACCTATTTACTATATAATACCTAACTGGGTTCATTTTTTAAAACTATATTTTAGTTAAATAGGTACTTTTTAAATTCTTATAACAAAAATTTCAAATGAAAACTATGAAATATATTAAAAACTTATATCTATAACTTTAATTTATGACTGGGTATTTTTATTATAGTTAATTATAGAAGTTATATCACGCGCTTTCGCATAAATTTATAATACTTATTATAGTATCGACTAGATGATTTTTATTAATTAAACTCTTTATTTGCACCACACAAGAAAAACAATAAGACATGAAATGAAATAAAGAAAAAGGATAAGTACCTCTAGACAACCTTGATTAGGAAAACGCAAGGAAAACAGAATGCAGGTGGCTCAAAATTATTATTACTTCGCGAAAGCGTAGCAGACAGAAAGACTTTCGCATTTAAAATTGTAACACCTTTTTGTACTGTATTCACAAATAAATAAATGAAATGAAAATATTAGTACGGAGTATGGATTCTGTGGTGGTATCACTGAGACCCTAGGGGCCTAGACCCTGTGATCCAGCGAGTGTACGTACCTACCGATCTAGGTTAATCATCGTGAAGGACTCTGTTCCCTTTACGTGAGGCTATAAGTAAGAGCTTATAGTAGCGTTTTGGGCACACGGCTCCAATTAACCTTATAACAGCTTATAACTGAGAAATACGGTGCCTCGCTGAATGCTGTGCTCCCACTGGCATAAAGTCAAGAAAGCTTTTTCTCTTAAATATATAAGAGCCTATAAGAACGAAACTTTCAGTATAGGTGTAAAACAATCAAATTAAGATTCTAATCAAGTTATTTTGTGATAGGTATTCGTATTTCAAATGATATTCTTGATTACTTCAATTCTAGTATGTCTCCATGAAATGTCCAAATCGCATGAACTGCGAGTACAAAGAATTGTGGACCCTATTGCTCGAGAGTTATGGGCCGTAGTTACGTTATCTGGTCACTGGTCAGTGTTCAGTGATACGCAACGCTTCAGCGCAGCTGGACCTGGGTCAGGTTTCCTAAGCGGGCTTGGGCTTATTACGATGCCAAAAAATGCCATAGATTCTGCAATAAAATAAAAAATGGTATGTATCTATCTGTGTGTATGTGTACATCTATCTACAACTGCGCCCATAATAGTCAAATAATTATTTTTATAGCAACTACGTTGTAGCTACTAATACCTTACAAGGAATGTTCTGGTGCCAAGCAGGTCAACTGATCTTTAAACTTGTAATAGTTAACGGCGTCGCTTTTACACGTTTTACGGTTAAAGGAAAAATTCAGCATCATTCGACCATTTATAAGAAGTTTATTGCTTGGGTTATGGCCCTATGGGTACCTGCCTACTACCTATGAAACGAATAAACGTTGGATGGGTCATCAAATCGGCTCACGACGGCACTTTGCGTCAGGAAAGGGTAAAGTACCTACTTAGTAAAGGTAAAAGAGGTAAGACGACCTCCCTGGCGCAATGTTGAGCGCTGTTGTCTTGTGGGAGGTCCCGGGTTCGATGACCGATCCCAATCAGAGTAAATTTGAAAATTTACAATTTCAGAATTTTCTCAGCTCTGGCTTCAGCCGTGGCTAGTTACCACCCTACCGGCAAAGACGTGCCGCCAAGCGATTCGCTTTCAAGAGCTAACTTGTAGTGTATAAAAATTTTCAAAAAAAAAATAAAAACCGACTTCAAAAACCACAAACACTAAAAAGTAAAAAATAATTTAATTTATTATGTATACAAGAGTTAATGTAGTTCTATAATAACATTTTTTGGAGTCGGTGCCAATTAGCCGCATGAACCGTCTACCTACTCTTCATTATTGTTGACGTGACTCCACACTGGCACCGACTCCAAAAAATGTTATTATAGAACTACATTAACTCTTGTATACATAATAAATTAAATTATTTTTTACTTTTTAGTGTTTGTGGTTTTTGAAGTCGGTTTTTATTTATTTTTTGAAAATTTTTTATTTCACAATTTTTAGTGGCCCCACTGTTTTAAAATACAGGGTGTAACCAGAACGCTAGTAAAAACTTAGCGTTATTAAGAATAACGTCGTTTAATCATATGATACCCCACTTGGTATAGTTATCCTACTTTGAAATTTCAAACCCCTGATTTTCCCCACTTTTTTAATTAAACTAAAAATTATTTTCAATTTTTTTGATTTCCATGATATTGGGCCACTATTATATACAACTATTCCAAATTTCATGTCAATAGTTAATAGTTACTGAAATAATCGACTGTGACAGACGGAAAGAGAAAGTAATAAGGGTTCCATTTTTACCATTTTGGTACGGAACCCTAAAAAAAAAGATATGCTATGTATGGTTAAATTATACTGTTTACAAAACTATCACACTGATCGCGAGCAATTTACTCTTATCCATTGAGGAGTTCCGTTCTCCATCTCCGGAGATATTCATCAGATCTTCACCAAATTAAAATGGGACCACCTCTGAAGTATGACCTACCAAACAAAAAAAGAATTATCAAAATCGGTTCATAATTGGCGGAGAAATCGCGTAACTAACATACAAAAAAAAAAAAAACATACGCGCCGAATTGAGAACCTCCTCCTTTTTTGGAAGTCGGTTAAAAATATTTTTTAAAGTAGGGGATAGTGTTGTGTATATTATGAACGTAGCTTGAACACTTTTGGCCGTACCTATAGTCCGCGCCCGAGCTCCGAGGAATCGGGGTCTGAAGAAACGACGGCTGTACGCCACCCCCGATCGTCACTCCATATCCTGATCGCTCCCAGCACTAGTTTCGAGCTTGAGGCGTGTAATTTTGCGATAGCAGTATTGTTGTGTAGGTAGGTACTTTAAACAACTCTAGGTCATTACTTTAACATTCCATAGAATTCCTCGGAGCTCGCGCGCGGACTATGCGTACCTTACGTACGTAGTCTTGTACCTATGTACATAGGTACAAGACTTCCACCAGACCAGACCAGACCAGACACGAGGAGCAGCACTTGCAAGACCACATTGTAGTGGAACATGGTATTGGAATATAGCTTAGCAGTAAACTGCTATGCATATATGTCACCGTAAGATTGTAAAAACCGTTAGATTATAATATAACGTTTTTTATTTCGATAGATTATAAACTTTCGACAGATTGTGAACCGTAACATACTGCTTACAATTTAACGCGTTATTTTTCGCTAAATTGTAATATATTAGGTATATTAGGTATATTACCCGATAGAACCTAAGCGCCCGGCCGCAATTCATGTCAAACCCTAACCTAACCTATAGTTCGCGCGCGAGTTGAATGCAGAGTAAATGTATGGTGACACTTACATTTACTCTGCATTCAACTCGCGCGCGAACTGTACAAGAAAGACACAAGAAAACGTAAAAACAATAAATATTTCATAAATTAATACTCAGAACATTGAACGGTTCACAATCTTTCGACAGTTTATAATCTAGCGGGATAGAAACCGTTAGATTATAATCTAACGGATTTTACAATCTTACGGTGACACATATACTTCCATACTAATATTATAAAATATGCCAAAGTGTGTCTGTCTGCCTGTCTGCTACGCTTTCACGGCCCATCTGTTTTACCGATTTTGATGAAATTTGATGTAAAGAGGTAAGTTACTTCCCGGGGAAGGTCATAGGCTACTTTTTATCCCGGAAAATTAAAGAGTTCCCGCGGGAATCAAAAACCTTAATAAAGACGGACGAAGTCGCAGTCATCATCTAGTATTATATAAACGAATTTACGCGTAACTAAGTAAACAACCGTTATGTCAGGTAATCATCAGTCAAAATTAATGTTCTACCACTATTACCTATTCTGTGGTTCTATACATCTACTTAGTCAGATTACTAAAAAAATTCTACATCAATGGTCAGATCACAGATGTCTAGGGACAATACGAAAATAGACAAAACGGTATTAATGTTTTATTGGGAATTTAGACATTAATGTACCTGTTTTGAAATGTTACCGGTCAACTGAAATCATGCGATATTTGAATTTGCATAGTTTTCTATTCTGGAATATTGGCCTGAGGTTTATAGACGTTGCGTCCAGATACAAAGTGATTTATTTTAGCAGTCAACGAAACAACAGTAAAGGTGAAGGAAGAAGTTGTGCCAAGAGAAAAGTCAAAAGAAGTGTAAAGAGTACCAGTTGCCATTAATCTCTCTCTCTCCGTTTACATAACCCGAACCCGTAGGTACTGATGAAAATTACAACCATACTGATTCGAGACAGAATATTTAAAATATTCGCAACTCAACCAAAGCTTTTTAAGTTTTAAAGTTTGAAGCTTTTTAGGTAATAAATTGATCCAATTTCACCGTTCAAGCAAATAAATAAAATACATGCTTAACATTAATTACTTACTTATGTTTTAAACAAGTACTAATTTAAGTAATTGCAAACGAAAAAACTCATTGTCCTTCAATCACGCCGCAATAGAGAAACGGATCGACGTGATTTTTTGCATGGGTATAGTTTTAATCCCCGATTAATTCCGTGGGAATAAAAAAAATATTCCACGTGGACGAACTCGCGGGCATCAGCTAGTGGTTTATAACCAGTATTTTTAATTTTACTTGTATGTATAATAAATACCTACATCTAAGTTTATTTGTGAAAAAACTGTTTATAAATTATACAATGGACATACGATTTTGCAACTATAATATCTCCCTAAGATGTTTCCATCAATAAAGATTTAAAGAATAATTCGCTTTTTAAAAATAAAAAAATGCTCTACGAGAATCTGAGGGAATGGCGAAACGAGATAATAATACGTTCGCATTGCAAATTGGAAAATGATGTTAGCGAAGCTCTGTGCTAACATTTCGGATGTTGCCGTTCGCCTCTTGCATGCACGACATCTTAGAGCACGGGAGCATACATAACCTTATCTCACACAGAATTCACGCAGATGAAAATCAATAAGCACTTTGAGATGACTCCACTTTTTAGTTAAATAGTTTTATGTAATGACAGGGTTTGTTGACAGTGGACGTTTTCTTATCAGCTCGATACGCCTCCGCCCTACAGTTACCACGCCCTCGGACACGGATGCTGCGTGGACCATATCTCAAATATCCTGAGATAAGTTGTATGTTATTTCAATTTCAAGGCTATAATATACAATTAAGGAACTTACCCGCGATAACGAGGTCCCAGTTTGGGCGCCATTTATCGCGTGATGGTGGCGCGGGGAAACGGAACGATACGGGCGTACGCAGCAAAGGCCAGCGTGCGACTGCCGTGCCTCCGCGTAGCGCTTGCGTGCATGCTCCAGGCGCAGGCGTACAACTACCCGCAATTTGTTTTGCTCTCGAAGTTTATCGGTGCAAGAAAATGAGATTACAGCCGTACAGCCTGCTATATAATATGCGCCATGCGAGGCATTCCAATGAACGTGGGAACTTCATGTTGTATTTATTAGAATCGAATCTCGTGAAACGTTTAGGGGTATCGTTTGATAAGGGATGTACGAGTAGGTTACTTAAATGCCACTAAATTGTTAATGCTTTTAGGTGTCATATCGATAAAGATTTCTAAAATGTATTTCATTATATTTTTAACCGACTTCAAAAAAAGGAGGAGGTTCTCAATTCGTCGGAATCTTTTTAAACTAGCGAACCGCCCCGGCTTCGCACGGGTAACAATCATCATAATAGCCCATGCTGCCGGCCGCCCCTATTTCTATTGCGCGTTAATTTATTTCTATGATATCTTCTAAGATATTCATCAGAATTAAATGGTGTAAAGGGCAAATTTGGTCTATATTAAATACTTGAGATGACCAATCACCTTATTTTGATAAGGATTAATACTATATCGGTAAAAACACCCACGCAACTAAAGCATTGGTTTAGACCAAATTTGAAAATCATAAAAATGATTATTGTGAGTCAGCCTTAAAAGATAGATATATATGCTATTGCGGACTTTTTTTTAGAACTTTTTAAGAGGAACAATTCCACCATACATTGTTTTCATGTAACTTTTACTATTTCCGCAGCGCACGCCACGGATGCTCTCAGATGGGACGATTTTTTCCAACTTCACTCACATTATTGCAATTTTCATAGGGATTTCTAATTTTTTTGAAAATATAATACTATGTTACTCGCTGATAAAATATCTTTTTATAAGTGAAAGAATTTTTAAAATCGGTTTAGTAATTTTTGAGTTTGTCCATTACAAACAAATCTTTCCTCTTTATAATATTAGTTTAAAGTAAAAAAAAGTAGCAAACTACGCTTTACCCTATTAGATTTAACTACAATCCTACTTAATAATGTATTTACAACATAAAGCGTTGTAGGCACAATGTTGAAGTGGTTAGTAGCACGCGATCCTGTGGTTTAATGTTTGCAAGGAAACTATCTTATCTAAGTACTTACCTACCTCAGGGAGTCAGGAGTCATCACTCATAGGTACCCGCATAATATATCCAAATTTGGTTCTAATGGATTGATTTGAGCGAAATTACCTACAATAAAATTCTTTTTCCACTATCCAATTTCATCCCATGATGACTGAAATATTTTGATTACAAAATAGTTTTGTCTCCTAAAGTGGTAACAGAAAGTGAAAACTTCTTTAGGCGCGTTGAACACTTTTTGGCAAGTGGTAAAATCATTGGGTAAAATGTAGAATACGCGAGACCGACACCGTTCTTCTTATGACAAAAGGTCTTAAGTATAATTACGAATATACTATATTAATAGTATATTCGTAATTAAACTTTAATGTATTCGTTTTAAGATTTATATTAATAAGTGCTGTGTAACCGTGGCTCGCGTTGTTACGAAGAAAAAAGGTCTTAAATATAAATATAGTCCATTCGTAATTTAACTTTAATTTCTTAATTTTAAGGTTTATATTTGAAATATTTTTATTATTATTATTTTCTTCTTTTTTTTAATTAGAAAAAATCATTAAATATTCGTTTTCACTTCTATCGGCAGACAGACTGCCAATTTTTGTAATTTGCAACTTATGTGTAGCTCTATATTATTATAAAGTTGTTTTTAAAACATGTAGGTAAGTAGATGTGATGGGTCATAGACTTATTATATTATATTAATATAAGCCTAAAGACAGGCAGATGAACTGGACGAAACTATAATATTATGTTTGGCGTCACCCTTACGAAACATACAACAAGTAAACCGATAAGAAATCCAATTCTTGGCTTTTTGGAATCACGTTCTTAACCTCACTCATTCTGATATGAAATTATGTAGATAGTACATAATAGTATTAGTTAGTAATTATGGTAAAAGTGTGTAATGTTGGTGATTACCGCTGAGGCGCCATTGAGACCCGAGCCGTTAGGTGAGGGTCTTAAAATAGCCGAGGACGGTAATCATCAATACACACGTGTATCATACGACGTTTTTCAATACGCTTGTGAATAAAATAAGTTTTTTTTTCGAATACTCGAAACCTATTAAAGAAGTTAAATGTCGCTAGTGATTTTTTAAACTGCAAAATAAACCCTTTGTATGAGTTAACATGGACGATATGCAGTGCAAAGCTTTAATTAACTATTTTAGTCGCTATTTTAGTCGAATTCATACCATACCCTTTGCTACACCAGTGCCACTGTGGAAGGTTTTTGAACTGTTATTTTCAGCAACCACTGGACACTTTTTCAACTTTTCTCCATCGATATAATATATTATGTAGGTATCTACTAGATGGGCCCTTTCATAGAAAAATGGGGGGCGTCCGACTTGCTGAACACATTCCTCACCTGTCTTTGTCGCCGTCGTAGCGCTGTCCGTGTGCTGTCACGGTCGCTCGTCGTATAGATAATTTGTTATTATTAAGTTAAAATCTAAAGTCTTATTAGTTTGATACTGTATAATTTTTGTTTTAAGCTAAGTGTTTCAATTCACAATTATTATACACTTCCAAAAAATCGTTATTAAATCTTCCTATTTAGTGTTTTTATCCATTACGCAATAATTTAATTTCCGCGGCAAACTGTATGATATTTTTTTTTTACTAACTGGCCTCGGCTTTTGTACGGCTATGACCTATATTATCTATGACTGAGTCATACGTTTTCAAGCTTTTAATCAAGATGGGCATATGTTGCAAGCAAGTTCCCGCTTTTCGGACTAGATGGCGTTACTAGACACACGCCCACATTCTTCTTCTTCTTAGTTTGATTTATGGCTTTTATTTATGCCTTCTTTTTCTGGTCGGTGATTTATGCCAAGACAGCACAATTTACTTCGCCAATGACACGTTTGTTGACCCGGTTGACCGATTGTTTCTTGATGCAAGTTCTGGATTATTCCAGTTTTTTTTCTGGTCGGTGTATGTATTCCAGTCTGTTTTGTGATGCAATAGAAGGGGTTATGATTAGTAGTTAAATACCTACAACAACACAATAAGAATTTTACATAAATAGACTATAATTTTTTTTTTTTTTTTATCCATTTTTTTTTATCCAATACAAGCTAGCCCTTGACTACGATCTCACCTGATGGTAAGTGATGATGCAGTCTAAGATGGTAGCGGGCTAACCTGTTAGGGGCATGGCAGTTATATTAAACCCATACCCCTTCGGTTTCTACACGACGTCGTACCGGAACGCTAAATCGCTTGGCGGTACGTCTTTGCCGGTAGGGTGGTAACTAGCCACGGCCGAAGCCTCCCACCAGGCCAGACCACGGAAAATTCAGAAATTATAAATTCCTAAATTGACCCTGCCGGGGATCGAACCCGGGACCTCCGCACGTTAAGGCAACAGCGCTACACACTGCGCCACGGAGGTCGTCAAAATAATACATGTACCTATTTACAACAAATTAATATGTGTATGTACCTACACAAAAAAATTACATAATATGGAGTAAACACATTCAACATTTAAGGGACGGGGGATCTTAGAAGGAAGAACAGCGTACAGTTTATATAGAAGTTTGGGACAAGAGAAGAGGAGCCCACATTCTTTGTTTGACTGGGCCCATCTATATAAATTGAGGTCGTTGCTTTTCTCCCATACTATGAGATGTTACTCCTTCTCACCCACCTCTACACTCCATAAAATATCAAAGATGCAAAGTGCAATATAATAAACGTTATCTTGTACACGGTGCTAGTTGCTACATGCTAAAGCTTGTTGATAATAACATATTATTATAGCGGATAGAGGACTTGAGCATACTCAAGTCCTCTATCCGCTTGCGAGCTTAAAGGATAAATCTTTATCACAGAACACTAATTATACTCCTAGATGCTCAAGTCACTAGACTTGCTGATTTCTTTGCACTGCACGGTCACACGAATATTTCCGCGTTGTGTATAAGCACCATTGCATTTTACTTTGTAAACTTTCAACAATGAAAAAAATACTGGCAACACAAAGCGAGACTGTCATTTGTCAAATTATTTTTGTTTTAAGTTGGCACCTTGGCAGCATTGTTCTTTTTTAGGAAAACTAAAAAGTGTGACGAGCGTTTATTGAACCGAAATCTCTAAAATAAATTAAAATGTCGACGCTTGCTGCCCCTTTATCCGTTGCAGGGACTAGATATTCTGGAGCCCCAGTGAGGTCCCAAAATGGTGAGGTTCCGCACATAATTAGAAACTAGAAAGCTTTTGTAACGTACCCGGTCGAATGACGATCACATGCAGATGCTGCATATGGTTTTAAACTTTGAGATTTTTACACATTAATGAAATAAAATTGACCATCTAATATCGTAATAGTCATTAAATAGGCGTAAATTATACGTGTATTGTACATTTCGATGCTGTGGGTATAAAATTATCAAATTTTTTATGAAATAACCTATCAGCGTTAATCACCCACCTATATCTTCACAAAGCTTTATAGTAGGTATATACATAAACAAAATGAAGACATTACTTACCTATTTAAAATATTTACGTTTTTTATTGTAGTTATGTACTTACTTCAGAATAGAATATAATAATTACTTTTTATATGTACTTATTTCATCTTGGTAGTTACTTGGGGACTCTGAAATTCGTTTATTAGTTCCTCTTCATATTTTATCAATGTACATACATATAATATATGTACACTTCAATAATTAATTGGTTGGTCTAGAAACTAAAGATTGGGCTTGTAGGTTTTCTTTATAAAATAAATCACTGAGAAAGGATTTCAAGCATTTTCATTACATTACATTATAGCGATTTCGACTTTCAAATACAAATTACGTCAAAATTGGTTGGACTGATGTTTTGTGAAAGTGTAGCAGGTAAACAGACTCTCTTTCAATCTCTTTCGTGCCTCATCCAACATACTCGACACTGGCGAAACAACCTGTGGCAAACCTAAAAGCCAATAACTGGGAATTGAATTGAATTGACTCTCTTTTGAATTTATACCAGTATGGATTGTAATCTTGTTATAGTAAGTGCTGCAGCCGCGATAGCTAACATCGTGAAGAGCTCACTGGGTCCTGTCGGCTTGGACAAGATGATGGTGGATGATATTGGTGATGTCACAATTACCAATGATGGGGCTACCATCCTTAAGTGAGTTACATGTTACTTAATTAAATAAATAAAGCCTTTATTCAGACATTTTACATTAATTCTTAATCTAAATTAATTCTATTATTGTCCTGCACTGCCTCAACAACCAGCGTCATGTCTGATATCCGTATGTGAGTACTGGTCTTATCTTAAATGAGACAGACTTTCCCCATTTATTTATTTGACAGAAAATCTCCAGAACTGCAGTAAATAGCTTCGGTGACACTGGATCACCCTGGTGGTCACCTCTTTCTATCCTTCTTTCTCTAGTTTTATCTTTGCTTTACTGTTCCTGTAGATGTTCTTCAATATTCTGACATACTTTTGTTCAAACCCTTGGTTCTGCCCAGTGCTCGCCAGATCACCTTATGTTCAAATGAGTCGAATGTACTAAAGTTCACAAAGCAGCAGTAGAAGGTAATATTGTAATCCTTGCTCTTTTCGAAAAGTTGTTTGACTACATAGATGTGATCTAAGGTTGAGTAACCACTTCTGAATCCTGCCTGCTCCATTGGCTAGTTTTCATCCAGTAACTTGCTTATCCGGCTAAGAATTATTTTAGCAAAGATTTTGTATATATTGGAAATTAGACTTATAGGTCTATAATTGTTTATGTCATCTTTGCTACCTTTTTATTTAACTATGTCAAATAATGTTTATTCAATATAGGTATGGTTGAAGTTGTCCACTGTCTTGGTATTGATTCACTCCTTATAACATCATTAAATATATACGTATATGTCAGGATGGGTCCAAGGTATTTATGTTTCCTAGAAGAAACTCGTTTGTTATGAGATTTTTAGATTATTGCCTTTTCTACTTCTGTCAACATTATTTCTGGTATTGTGCCTTCTGTAAGATCTGTAGAAGTTAAGGTGTATTGGCTTGTATATAAGTTCTTGAAAAAGTTTGTGGCTAATGCTCTTATGTCTGGGCGTTGGGTTAAATTTTTTCCACATGTGGCTGTCATTTTAGGTATCCAATCTCGTTTTACGATCAATTGTTTGACTGCTTTTTTGGTACCGTCCGTTTTCTGTATACATTGTTCTAGCTTTTCTAATCTGTATTCTTCTCTATTTTTTCGTATATTTACTTATTACATGTTACTTAGTTAAGTAAAATATAAATTACTAGATGATGCCCGTAACTTCGTCCATGCGAATTAAGGTTTATTATTGCTTTTGAATTGTCAAATGAATCTACCACTGAATTACCATTCCTAGAAGATCCCAAGAATTCCAAGAAGATCCTGCATAATACTACATGTATTCAAGTGAGAGCCTGTGCACATGGTGTATTTAATAAGCGCAGATGAAGCAATACAAACTAATCAGTTTTGTCAAGTTCTTCATTTTCTACTGTTTATACTTACTGTTAAGTTTGGTCTCATGTTAATTTCATGAACAATTGAAAAATTTGTGGAAATAGTACGATTTGATCTTGGGTCTCTCTGGGAATCGCGCCCTGAAAGCCTTTGACCACTCGGCCACGGTTCACTTACCTGCCAGTGCCGAAATTTGAGATATGCATCTTTTAATCCAGTCTTCTAACTCAACTGTTTATGCCATCCAGTAGCTATATATTGCAAGCTTAAATCCCATACACAATCCAATACAGGTACACCAATTTCTTCACAATATCATATCGATGGCAGCAAAGTAGAATAAGACATCTACAAAATCGCAATTTTACAGGAGAGCGCATTTAGTAAAAATTAGTAGCCATTTTGAGAGTTATGGACCGATTAGCATGAAATTTTCTATGACGCATTAAAATAATCTCCTTTATTGGTTGTATGACAGGTTGAATCGATATATCGTTGTTTTAATGAAATAATGTAGATGTCTTCATTTACTCTGAAAAAACTTCGACGTAGAAGAAGACGTCTGCCTGATATCCGTTTATGCGTTGTGATAAAGCGCCTTTCCATCTAAAATACCTAATAAACTAAGATAATACTCTCCAGTCATACTTTTAAGGATATTTAAAGAAAATCTAAGCATCATACAAACAATAGTCCCTATTTTTTTTTGCCAAATTTTGTAGATGTCTTTATTTAGCTACTTTGCATTTAACACACTTTGCACATTATTAAATGAGTTATCTACCACTAAACTCTATCATTAAACTAATTTATTAAGGTTCCGAACCACGCAATATATTATATATTTTTAAATAAAAATGCTTTATATTACTATGTTTTATTTATTTACAAAAGGTCTTTCTTAAAGAAAACTATGAAATGTATATTAGTCAATCACTAAATTTTAATCAAGTGACGGATGACTTTGTCTACGTTTCAAATCATTTGTCGATGCTCCGAAGTAAAGG
Source organism: Erebia aethiops (assembly GCA_923060345.2). NCBI lineage: Eukaryota > Metazoa > Arthropoda > Insecta > Lepidoptera > Nymphalidae > Erebia > Erebia aethiops. The sequence continues at coordinate 35,096,786 of OV281079.1, read as the reverse complement.
CGGACAAATTCAAATGTCCGTTTCTACTGCGATGTTTTTTTTAAATCGAGTGTAGATGACTTCATTTACGTGCCAGATTTTCTTCATTATTTTGAATTTTAAAATAATTTTAATGCAGACTTGTAGATAGGGTTAATATGAGCTCATTTTTGTAAAAAAAAGATTTTTGCAAAAATGTAGATGTCCGTATCTACTTTGCTGCCATCGATATATCCTTATAATGTTCCTTACTCCGCCACCAGAATGCTGGAGGTTGAGCACCCGGCTGCAAAGGTGCTAGTGGAGCTGGCTCAGCTGCAGGACGAGGAGGTTGGTGACGGCACTACCTCTGTGGTCATCATTGCTGCCGAGTTGTTGAAGGTAATGCCATGGTGACTAGCATATCATTAGGCACTTAATAATTGCCTCGTTGGTCTAGCGGTTAGCATAGTCGACTGCGGATCACGAGGACCTGGGTTCGATTCCTGGTCGGGCAAAAAAATTGGTATTGGGTTTTTCAATTCAGAAATTCTCAGTGCCAGCCCGGAGTTGGAAGTTGGCGGTGTTTCACCCCCGTGCCTCGGAGAGCACGTTAAGCCGTCGGTCCCGGTTATTATCACTAACATGATAATAGATGTTAAAGCCCCCGCCAACCCGCATTGGAGCAGCGTGGTGGGTCTAAGCCCTAATTCCCTCTCTCATATGAGAGTGGAGGCCTGTGCCCAGCAGTGGGACGTTAATAGGCTGTAGTGGTGGTGGCGGTGGTGGTAGGCACTTAATCTGACATTGATAGAGAGTATTTTTGCTTTGCTCAGACTTAGTTTATCTGTTACATTTAAATAATTCTGAGTCTTTAAATAATATGGTGGAGGCTTTTACCCTGGTTATAGGATCCATCACAGCATAATCTACTAACAAACTTACACTTACCTTTAAGTTCAATATTTTTAGTAACCCAACTAAACAAATGAATACTTTTAAAATGTATTACTAAAGAAAAACTGACGGAAATAAAAAAAAAGCTTAATTATTAAAATTTGTAGTATTTTAATAATGTAAAATATTCTGTCTGTGTTTTAATGTAATCGAGCTGGGTAGCACCAAATTACCGATCGACACAGCTAGTAATGACACCACACTACATCAATCTCGCACCACCAGTGCCTCCCTGCGGCTCATTTTTGATTATTTTGAGTCTGCCAACAAGCTAAGCTCTGTGGCTTTATGTTTAATTTTCTTTTTATAGAATGCAGATGAACTCGTCAAAAACAAGATTCACCCGACCAGCGTCATCTCTGGCTACCGGCTGGCCTGCAAGGAAGCAGTCAAATATATTCAAGACAATATGACAGTCACTGTGGAGTCACTGGGAAAACCTTCAATCATCCATGCCGCCAAGACAACTATGTCCTCCAAACTTATTGGGGCGTATCCTTTTCTATAACATGTCCTGAAATTTTATCATACTTATGATTACGTAAGTCCCACAGGAGGTTTGGATTTTGGTTGTTTTAAAGAATCAATATTAATTAACAATCAAATAGATGCCTTTAACAAGAAAAGATTTCGTAACTAGATGATGATGATGACTTCAACCAAGATTTAGGTGGTAGGTGAATTTCCAGTGGGAACTAATCATCGTCATCATCGGCGCTACAGCACTTTGTGCAAGGCAATCACTGCAATTCAGTTTTCTTTAACGCCCAATCACATATTTGAATTAAATATTAACCTCAAAATAACAGCCAATCAATTGAAGTTTCAAACATAATTAACGCATTCCAAATACAAACAAGTCAGAAAAATATAAAATTCAAATGTCCTTAATTTGTAACAGAACTTATGGCTAAGACTAGTTAGTCGTTAAAGCCCGCAAACCCGCTTTGGAGCAGGGTGGTGGGTCTAACCTGTAATTCTCTCTATCCTATGAGAGTGGAGACCTGTGCTCAGCATTGGGACATTAATGGGCTCTAGTGGTGGCTATATTAGTATAGATTTTGGAATATATAATAATTTCTGTAAAATACAACAACTTAACCTTAACTCCCAACACCAGCGACGCAGATTTCTTCTCGGAAATGATAGTGGACGCAGCCCAAGCCATCAAGACCAACGACTCTAAAGGAAACGCAGTGTACCCCATCAAGGCAGTTAACATTCTCAAGGCGCATGGTCGCTCGGCGCGCGAGAGTGTGTTGATCAAAGGCTATGCACTGAACTGTACTGTCGCCTCGCAGGCCATGCCTCGCAAGATTGTGAACGCAAAGATCGCCTGCCTCGACTTCTCGCTGCAGAAGACTAAGATGAAGATGGGAGTGCAGGTAATAATATCTATCGTTTTAGTTTCATAGTTGTTTCCACTAATATTAGTGCATAGTTGAAATACGCTAGCAATGATGGCTTGGTTCTTTATCATTATAAGTTTTCTGAACTTTTTTTCCGAGCCTCACAAGAGGCTTGTTAGGATGCCTTCATACTGTTAATCATCATTTTAACACATTCTGACCAATAAATAAATCATTCACCCATGATTATTCATCATTCAATTGAGCCCTAGACCTCACACCCAACATGACGCTGTAGGGCCGACGCAAGTTACTTTCCTAGCTTTCTGGAGGTAAAAATCGATGGTACATTCTACCCTAAGAGCTCCTTGTTTTGCTACAAAATCCTAAAAACATTTAAAAATTTCAGGTGCTAGTCTCAGATCCAGAAAAACTGGAAGCCATCCGTGCCCGAGAACTCGACATAACCAAGGAGAGATTACAGAAGATCCTCTCAACTGGTGTCAATGTGATCCTGTGCTCCGGAGGCATAGATGACCTTTGCCTGAAGTACTTCGTTGAAGCAGGCGCGATGGGTGTAAGGCGCTGTAAGAAGGCGGATCTCAAGAGGATCGCCAAAGCGACGGGAGCGGCCTACCTCACCTCGCTCACTAATATGGAAGGTGAGGATTGTTTTTTTTATTGTGAGATAGGCTTGCGCTTGACGACAATCATGCTCAGTGACAAACATATTGAAGATGTCTATCAACATGTTCAAAGTTTTTGTATAACGTAAACTCATTGAAAAGTCTTATAGTGTAAAAGATTATTTGAATGATAGGCAGCCATGGGTATGAGTTGTTCCAGCGGCTAATTATGTTATTATTATAAATATAATTAAGGAATTTCCTACATTTGTGAGATGGTGATAATAATAAAAAAAAACCTGGCTGAGTTTGTTGTGGGCTCTTCTCAGACTAGGGCGCGTTTGGAACCCTCGTAGCTTTAGTTTTAAGATACCGTTACTGATTATCACCATTATATTTTGTAAATAACTGGACGTCAATAAGTGTAGTGTACCTACCTAAATTGAATAAACATTATTTTAATTAGAATTTTAATATTTCAGGCGAGGAAGTGTTTGAAGCGAGCATGATTGGCGAGGCCGCAGAAGTGGTGCAGGAACAAATCTGTGACGACCAACTCATATTGATTAAAGGGTAAGTCAGTCTGCACGTGGAAAAGTTTCCAATATCAAACTGCTGCATTGCCTTTTGCCTATGAATGCCCTTAAATGGTATTGATTTTTTTGTGCAGCAAAATGATTTTCTCTTGGTAGTACAATCAATTTATATTACAAAATAAATCCAAAGATTTTTTACTCGGCAAGCAGCGTGACTACACTAATTGAAACAGTAGCTAATTTTGAGGGACGAGCCATGTTATCGTAGTTCGTCTCTACTCACGTAAGTTACGTAAGTACATGAGTAACTTAAGGAATGTAAACAGTCTTGTAAGTTGCATATTGTCAGCAACTGTTAATTATGTAAGTAACTTACATACTCTACTAACCTAAAAACTTACTAGTGTAATTGTGACTTTACATAGATATTTACCAGCTTTGTAACATGACTACTGATATTGGATAGAAGAAAGGCGTTAACTTTGCGGTAATCCATGATAATCAAGAAACAAGATGCTTCATTTGTTGTAATCAGCCAAAGCAGCAGTACTCGTAGACAATCCCAAAATTACTTGTGCTGGAGTCCCTAGAGCACCGAAGAGACATTAATTATTTAATTATTTTTTTTAATTAAAAAAAAATTAAATATAAACTTATATCTAAGGCATTAAAGTTTAATTACGAATGTACTATTTATACTTAAGACCTTTCGTCTTAAGAAGAACACATTTTTACTGCCAACCAAAAATTTTCAAAAGTTTTCACTTCATAAAGCAGACAAATGTACGTGGTACAGATTAAAGGGCAAAACACACAGGGAGCGGGCGCGGGTCGGGCGTGGTTCGGGGCGGGTGTCTGGCGGGTTGAATTCCTTGTATTTATATGGACGACATAACACAGAAGTAGGGCGCGTGGCGGGTGACGCTGTGTGATGTCGACCATATAAATACAAGGAATGGGCATGATGACAGTAACCAAAAATCGATGAAATTATGAATTTATCTAATGAAATAGGATTCATGGATTATAAAAAACGTATTTATTTTTCTATTTCGAGTGAGATTGCTATTAATTTTGATAAAATAAAACTATAAACTACAGCAATCCGCCATAATGGATTAACCACCAAGAAGCGAATGAAGTCACAATGTTTCAATCACACTTTTGTTTACTGCACACTGCACAGAGTACATTGGTAAAACAATAGTGACGTGTCAAACTACGCCATATGACACCCGCTAGCGTTTGGCGTGAATTTTAAAATTTAAATTTCAAATGCCCATTTTATCCACCAAACCCTATTTTTCTGCTGAAATTAGATATTTTTTCGAAGTAATAGATACTTCCGAACATAATCTGACCATTTTTCAAAATCAGTCATCACGCCTTTTCAACCCGACACGACCCGAGCCCGACCCGCGGCCGCTCCCTGTGTGTTTTGCGCTTAACGAATGAAGCGTGTTGTTCGTGAACATTGTTGCGGTGGGCAGGCCGGCGGCGCGCACGGCGGCGTCCATCATCCTGCGCGGCCCCACGGACGCGTACTGCGACGAGATGGAGCGCTCGGCGCACGACGCCCTCTGCGCCGTGCGCCGCGTGCTGGAGTCCGGCCGGCTGGTGCCCGGCGGCGGCGCCGTCGAGGCCGCGCTCTCCATATACCTGGACAACTTCGCTACCACGCTGGTAAGCGCACCACACTGTCAAACTTTCCGTATGCATCTCGGCGAGCGTTGCACGTAGCCGCTCAATGCATCTATGTATAGTCCCACAAACTTATCTGGACCGGTGGCCAAAATTGCTATAAATGATGAATGATTTATGTTCGGGACACTGCGTGCAACCGAACACCATGTAGCCAGTACTTTACGCAACTGCCTCACGTTAAGTGGGACAATGCGGTAAAATCAGTAGATACGTATCGATCGTCGCGCGGATAGTACTCGTCAATATCAATCATTATCATTTATTATTTATCATCATCAGTGAAATACAGACCACTTTAACTATCATAATACTTATCATTTTATCACCACAAAGAACAGCACCCCACATATTTTGGTCCTTCGAGCCGGATTCATTGACTCGTCATGTCAAGACTTTCCGGTTCGGAAAAATATTCTACTGAGAAGAGCCGGCAAGAAACTCAGCAGTTGCTCTTTTTAACCGACTTCCAAAAAAGGAGAAGGTTCTCAATTCGGCGTCATTCAGAAAATCATCGATAGTGTAGTAACCGCGACTTAACAAGGGCTGTTTAACACAGTCTTTAAATTTATGTAATGGCAAATCTAGAAACTCTTTGGGAACCATGTTATAAAAGTGTACACACTTGTGTTCCTTCCCATATGCATCTTGGTGTTGCACGTAGCCGCTCAATGCATCTATGTATAGTCCCACAAACTTATCTGGACCAGTGGCCAAAATTGCTAATATAATATTATACTAATAATAAACTAATTTAAATTATGCCTGTTTCGTTTATGTTTTTATTTTATGTTCTTATTTAAATAAAAGCGAAATATCACTCATTCACTCACTCACTCACTGACTAATCACGATATCTCAGGAACTATAAAGCGTACAGACTTGAAATTTGGAAAGTAGGTTCCTTCTGTGGTGTAGATGTCACCGTAAGAATGTAAAATCCGTTAGATTTTAATATAAAAAAGTACAAATAAAGTGTAAAATAAATAAATAAATAAGGCGTAATGTTGTAGTCGCCATTGCTCAATTATTGCGACTTCTAGTGTGGTTTCAACCAATGTTTCAACCAATTGTGGGTGAAACATGAAACATCATCTATGGCATGTGTTTAAAAATCGTATATCGTTTAGACAGCACAATATTTCACATTGCATTTTGTCGCGATTTTTTGTATGAAACTATCTTTTAATATAGGGTACGAGAAGTCTATAGGTACTAATTACGCTTAATTATAATTGCATTAAAAATTCACAAAGTATATCATACTAATATTATAAATGCGAAACAGTGTTGTTTTGTTGGTTTATTGGTTTGTCCTTTTTGTCTATTGGAATCACGCCGCAACGGAGCAACGGATCTACGTGATTATTGACATGGGTAATGGATACAGTTGCGGACCTGGAGAGTGACATAGGCTACTTTTTATCCCGGGAAATTAAGAGTGCCCGCGGGAATCAAACAAACCTAAACCACGCGGACGAAGTCGCGGGCATTAGCTATTTTTTAATATATAAAACTACCTTATTTTTACGTATTTTATCGAGGTAAAACTACGCCTTTACATCTGTTTTCTTTTTCGTAAATATTTATGTACAAATTCGTATTACAGAGTTCCCGTGAGCAGTTAGCGATCGCAGCATTCGCCCAATCTCTGCTGGTGATCCCCAAGACACTGGCGGTGAACGCCGCCCGGGACGCCACAGACCTGGTCGCCAAGCTGCGGGCCTACCACAACTACTCACAGACTAAGGTGACGATTCTTTCCGACTCGTGCACACAGGAAAAGGAGCTCTATACCCACGGACATAGGGCTCAGTCTCTGCTAGTGATCCCCAAGACACTGACCTGACCGGGCCTACCACAACTCCTCACAGACTGCATGATACCTAGAAATGATACAGTTATAGGTGTTGTAACAAAGTCTTTTAGACTTATATACTAACTGTACTAATATTAATATTAATATTGACTCGAGCAATACTGGTGGTACTACGAAGTCGACTACTAATTCAAGTAGCAGCGGTAGTACAACCAGCAACCCTGCTGCTCGTTTGAACTAGGCAGTAAGACAAAGGAGAAGCTCTGTAAAATGAACATTGTACATCAAAACATACAGAGTCTCTCCGGCAAAGATTACGAAATAGATTATTGCTCATAGAAAAATGCAACACACATATTTTGCGTCAGACTGAGCACTAGCTTACTAGTGAATAATAAGGATGATGCCTATATCAAAAATAAATTATTTCTTACTGATTATTAAATAAAGGTACTTCCAAAAGACCTAAAATTCACGTCCTCGGATAGTTTGATAACCATTTTTAATTAATATAGATTAAAGAAAAAAAGTGCGTTGAAATTTTATGACGTCACAACTGTGAATTTCATACAACTTCCATACTGAAGTGCGTTTTTAAGTTTGATAAAGAGTTGCTGATTTGATTGAGTTTGCATCATCCCTATTGCCAGTCACTAAGATAAATAACTTTACATTTGGGAAAGGTGGTGAGCCGGCGACCTCCGTAGCGAAACGAAGGTCGAGTAGGTGAAGCTGAATGAAGGGGCGATGAAACGAGCCCATCCATTTTATATCTACATTTTTATAAATTGTTATAAGTTAAAAGTTTTGACGTTTCATCAAACACCGTGCCGATTCCGTGCGTCAAGGTAAGCACTGACTTCTATTGAACACGGGCTTAAATACGCCTATCAGTGCGTAAAGCCGTGCGCGATTGGAGGACGAGTTCACGTCCAACACGTTCGGGGTTCGAGGCAATACTGCCTTCTAGTGAACACGCAATTGGAAATACGTGCCTGGGACGCCACAGACCTGGTCGTCAAGCTGCGGGCCTACCACAACTCCTCTCAGGCTAAGGTGACGCTTCATTCCGACTCGTGTACACAGGAAAAGGAGCTCTATTCTCACGGACATATGGCTCACAGTCTCTGCTAGTGATCCAAGACACTGGCGGTGAACGCCGCCCGGGACGCCACAGACCTGGTCGCCAAGCTGCGGGCCTACCACAACTCCTCACAGACACAGTAAAATTGTAAATACCGTTAGATTATAATCTATCTTCGCGAGATTGTAAACTGTCTAAAGATTGTGAAACGTAACATACTGCTTACAATTTAATGCATTATTTTTTCGGTAGATTATAATTTATTAGGTATATTAACCCGATAGAACCTAATACCTGGTTATGGGTATGGATATGTATGTCTAACCCTAACTTAACCTAAACAATTTTACGATGACACTTGATGACGATGGTCCTTACCTATGAAATTGGCGTTTTGTCGTACTGGGCACTTTGATCTCAAATATCTCCTCTTTGGTTAGGAATTTCAATTTCAAATTTATACAGCTATTTACTCATACTTTTGTGTTTTGAAAACCCTAATTCATTTGTTTTTTCCTCTTTTGGTCTTTTCTTTGCGTCACTCAGTTTACAAAATGGAAAACTTGAAATATCGCGTTATTTACGAGTACGAGCTCCATCGTGGCAACGGTGCTGCAGAAACGGCTTGAAGGATTAATGATGTGTATGGCGGCGTTGTCGCAAAAGAAAACACAGCGCGTTTTTGGTTTCAACGTTTTCGTTCTGGAAATTTCGATCTGCAGAAAAAGCCACGTGCACGGCCGGAGACCAAAGTTGATAATGAAGGCTATTGTGGAAGCGGATATCGTAAACCACGTCCGAGCTAGCTGCAGGCTGATGTTAGTGATAAAACTGTTTTTTCAACACACTTGCTCATAAAGTGGCTCTAATTTCACCGCAATTAGGCACATAATGACACCTATAATCAAACTGACTTTTTCATTAATATTATTCACAAGTGAGTTATAGAGTTTTTATTTTATTTTATCTACTAAATAAAATTATTTTTAGTAATATTTTCTTCACAAGTGTGTTGAAAAACGTCGTATGATACACGTGTGTATTGATGATTACACATTTGTACCATAATGTACTATAATCCACTTGAAGGAAATTGGGAAGGTGGGTACTGGGTACCTCATGAATTGAGTGCAGCCAACCAACAAACGCGCGTCGTCTTCTGCGTTACATACTCAACCGGCACAATAATGAAGGGATTTTAAATCGGATCGAACCTGTGATGAAAAGTGGATCGTGTACTATAATCGGAAAAGCTCATCGCAATGGCTGAACCCTGGCGAACCAGCCAAATACTGCCCCAAGCGAAAATTGACTCAAAAAAAAATCTTGTGAGCGTTCGGTGGACTAGTGCCGGTGTCGTTCACTACAGCTTTCTTAAATCTGGCCAGACGATTACGGCGGATAACTATTGTCAGCAAATGCAAACCATGATGGGAAAACTAGCTGCTAAACAACCGAGGCTGGTCAATCGCTCTAGGCCACTGCTGCTTCAAACAACGCTAGACCACATACTGCACAACAGACGGCTACCAACTTAGAGGAGCTTCAATTGAAATGTCTAAGACATCCACCATACTCACCGGACCTTGCTCCAACAGATTATCATTTTTTTCGAAATTTAGATAACTTCTTGCTAGGGAAAAAATTCAACTCCGATGGGGCAGTCCAAAGCGCCTTCAAAGATTAGAATAAGATCCTTACAAAACGCCAATTTCATATGTAAGGACCTAATACAAACTGTACTTCTAACACTAATAATATATTTATGTTAATATTGACTCTAGCAATACTGGTGGTTGTTTGAACTAGGCAGTAAGACAAAGGAGAAGCTCTGTATAATGAACATTGTACATCAAAATATACAGAGTCTCTCCGGCGAAGATTACGAAATAGATTATTGTTGCAACACACATATTTTGCGTCTCACTGAGCACTAGCTTACTAGTGAACAATCACTAAGTCACTAAGATTTACATTGACAAATGCGTTCTCTAGAAAGTCTGCAATTCATGGTGGTTCGCTAATCTTAGTATTTAAAATTTTGTATAGTAAAGAACCAAAAGACATTGTATGTCTTTCTGTTGAACGCATTGCTGAACTTGCTTGTATAGAGCTGGAGCGTTTTATTATCGCGGTTTCGAGACCTAATCTAAGATTTTTAAAAATATTTGTATTCATGCTAAGAGAACACATTAAGGAAAAAATTTTGGAGTCTGATAACAAAACAAAAACTACTTGGAATGTAGTAAATGAAGAATCTTTTAAAACTAAATCTTGTGATGTCAACTACGAGATTGGAATGTTCCAATTTTGTTGACAGACTCGCTTAACTCCTCACCTACCGCAGCTCAGAATATTTTAAGGGACAATGTTAAAGAGTGCAATGTTTCATTTGAATTAAAACACATAATGCATTTGATATTATTAAAAAATATAAAGTTGTTAAAATTGAAAAACGCTGGGGTCCTATGGGGTATGTCCGTTAAAGTAATATCAAACATCATTAACGATATCGCCTCTTACCTAGCTGTAATTTTTAATGAATGTGTTGACTTATCTTAGACTGCATCATCACTTACCATCAGGTGAGATCGCAGTCAAGGGCTAGCTTGTAGTGGATTAAAAAAAAGACTTAGAGACATTTCCAAACCTAATGAAACATGGTAAACTCATTCCTCAAAACGACCTTAACAATTATTTCTATTTTACCAACTCTCAGTAAGGTCTATGAAAAAGTAATTTTGAGCCAATTAATGAATCATTTTAACAGCAATAAACTACTCCCGAGCAGTACGGTTTCACTAAAGGTCGAAACACAATTGATGCGGGCGCAAAACTTCCAAAACATATATATACGATGCCTGGGCGCCATTACAGAATGCTATTGGTGTCTTCTGTGACCTTTTTAAGGCATTTGATTGTGTGGATCATAAAACTTTGTTGCTTAAACTAAGCCACTATGGCATTAGAAGTTTTGCACTTGATCTCATTGCCTCTTATCTTGGTGACAGAACTCAGAAGGTTTGCATATACAATGTGAGGTCGGAGGGCTCGTCTGCATATTAATGCAGACGAGCCCTCCGACCTCACATGGGTGTCTCACAGGGCTCAATCATGGGTCCTTGTCTATTTTTAGTGTATATAAATGATTTGCTATACCATCTGAACAATGTTTGTGATATTGTATTGTTTGTTGACGACACATCGCTTATTTTTAAAGTTGATAGAAGTACGGACAATTTTGACGATATAAACAATGCAACATCACACGTATCACACTGGTTTACTGTCAATAATTTGTTAAACAGCATCTGTTACGTCGAGGTTATTATACTATTGATGATTTTCTCGATCACAAACGAGAAACGTATCGTAACGTATGCATTGTATATTATTTACAAAGTGTAACATTTTTCTGTTTATAAAAGAGCAACTGCTGAGTTTTTTGCCGGTTCTTCTCAGTAGAATCAGTTTTCCGAACCGGTGGTAGATTCTTACGCCTTATCATAAGTGGCACAAGTTGACCGTGAAATAAATCATTACATTTCATTTCCATTTTCAAATCATTTTCATTTCACTAAGGTGACCAATCATCCCGACTCGCGTACACAGCAAAAGGAGCTCTATACCCATCCACATAGGGCTCAGTCTCTGCTTGTGATCCCCAAGACACTGGCGGTGAACGCCTTCTGGGGCGCCATAGACCTGGCCGCCAAGCTGCGGGCCTACCACAACTCCTCACAAACTAAGGTGACGCTTCATCCCGACTCGCGTACACAGGAAGAGGAGCTCTATGCTCATACACATAGGGCTCAGTTTCTGCTAGCGATCCCCAAGACACTGGCGGTGAACGCCGCCCGGGACGCCACAGACTGGTCGCCAAGCTGCGGGTCTACCACAACTCCTCACAGACTAAGGTGACGCTTCATCGCGACTCGTGTACACAGGCAAAAGGGGCTTTTTGAGTCTCCAGGTCTTCAACTAAGTATTCACATGCATCATTTCATTTATTCATAATAAAACTTGAAAAATAATAATAAACCACGAAACGCAAATAACTATAACATAAAATAAAACATCAAAGTCGGAGTTACGTCATAATTTGGCCATTTGCGTGGGTGGTAGGCCTGACTCCTAACTAGATCCCTGTATTTAGGATGTCATTCCCGATTTACGCGGGGCTCAAGGCTTATGAAGTACAACCTGTTTGGTTCATATATCACATATAACACATTTTTTTTAATTCATGCATCAGGTCGATCCGGTACTCAGGTGTAACGTGATTGAAAGACAAACCAAAAATTAAACACACTTTCGCAAAAAAGAAATCAAAATTGAAATATTATGTATTATTCAAATAAACTTTTACAAGTGCTTTTGTCTTGTCAATTATTAAGTGAATCTTCCACTAGTTAGAAACTCGTTAGTAATAATTTGTATATATTGCAGGTGGAACACGCGAACCTCAAATGGGTAGGCCTGGACCTGACGGAAGGCACCCTGCGCGACAACCTAGCCGCGGGTGTGCTCGAGCCCGCCATATCCAAAGTGAAGTCGCTCAAGTTCGCGACCGAAGCGGCAATAACCATCCTGCGTATAGACGACATGATCAAGCTAGACCCCGAACAGAAGGGCGGGAAGAGCTACGAAGACGCGTGCAACGCAGGGGAGCTCGACTAGTGTTATGCTTAGTGTACATTTTGTATTTTAAGGCAGTGCTTTAATAAAGTATCGAAATGTATTATTGCTCCTAGTTCACACTTACAACAATGGTATACTAGTTTCCGAACAAATCATGACAAACTTAAATGTCACAGTCGCGGTCTTAAAATTATATCAGTTTATGAATTGAAGATGCCCGCGACTTCGTCCACGTGAATTAAGATATTTCATTTCCCGCGGGAACTCTTTAATTTTCCGGGATAAAAGGTAGCCAATGTCCTTCCCCGGGATACAACCTATCCATGTACCAAACTTCATCAAAATCGTTAAACAGATGGGCCGTGAATGCATAGCAGACAGACAGACACCCTTTATAATAATAGTATGTATGTATAATTATATAAATGCGAAAGTTGGTTTGTCCGAACAACAGATCGACGTGATTTTTGCCATGGATATAGTTGAGGACATTGGAGAGTGGCATAGGCTACTTTTTATCATTCCGGAAAATTTAAGAGTTACCGCGGGAATCAAAAAAACTTAACACACGCGGGCATCAGCTAGTTCTTTATAAATGTGCGTGCAGCAATGACTAAACCACCATATCAAGGTATTTTTACGTAGGTAACAAAAGTTTTCAAGCATCAATTTTAACAAAAAGAGTATTAATGACTGTTTAAATAACACGCATTTCAAGATTGACTAATCAAAACTTCATGTCGACCTTCTGACACATGTGTGCATGCAATTATGAACCTTAAAATGTTAAAACAATTTCAGGCCGCGACTGTACAACTTGTTTGTGGGTGTAAACCAGGGGTTATTATGCTTTTATTCATTACATTAACGTTTTTATCAAATCGATGGGTTAGCACGCATTTAAGGCTCTATAAGTGTAAGGGCCGAATATGTTACAGCGTGTGAATTTGTACCCATGGTTCGTAAATGAGCTTTTTCTATAGCCCAGCTATAAAAATAGCTGTAAATATTTATTCACTTTTTCACTAGATATCACATCTAAAAACTAGCCGATAATCTAGCCCCTTCAAGAGGGTAACATTCAAAAGGGGTACCACAAATAAAACAGATTTTTATTGTTTTATCAAAGTCCGATTTGACGACCTCCGTGGCGCAGTGTGTAGCGCTGTTGCCTTAACGTGCGGAGGTCCTGGGTTCGATCCCCGGCAGGGTCAATTTGGGAATTTATAATTTCTGAATTTTCCCTGGTCTGGCCTGGTGGGAGGCTGCGGCCGTGGCTAGTTACCACCCTACCGGCAAAGACGTGCCGCCAAGCGATTGAGCGTTCCGGTACGATGCCGCGTAGAAACCGAAGGGGTATGGGTTTAATATAACTGCCATGCCCCTAACAGGTTAGCCTCTACCATCTTAGACTGCATCATCACTTACCATCAGGTGAGATCGTAGTCAAGGGCTAGCTTGTAGTGGATTTAAAAAAAAGTGGCACAATCGTTAGGTATATTACATTAAGCATCACGAAAATTCATTGAGATAAAAAATATGTGCTTGGTTCGCCTTAAATTTGCGATTGTTTGGATTGTAAAAAATAGAAAAAGCATATTATTTTTCGTCCGAAACTTGTAATAAATAAATCACAAATGTGTTAAAACAGGAAAGGGCCAAAATTATTGGACAATATCCAATCTTAACAATTAATGCATTTGTATAAAATAATACTTAATTATTATTTTTCCTGAGTATTTAGTTAATTGCTTACAGCGTTAATATTAGGTTAAAATTATAATAATACTAAGGCCTTTTGGTACATTATTATAATATTAATAAATTAAATTTTGTAAAAATAAAGTTTGTATCTTTGCGTTCACCTAAGGCAGGGCAAAATTCCTATATCATAACAGAGGGCGTAATTAGAGCTTATATAACCTTTGTAAACGGCGGACTAAAGGTCAAAACACATACCTACAGACGCGTTTCCGATGCGATATCGTGTCGTAGAAATCGATTCGCGACATGGCATCGTGGTACGATGCACGGCACGACGTCTTGTCATCATTGCGCCGGTGCCTTATTTGATAGTCGGCTTATTATTCTGTTGAAGATTATTTAAATTGATGTAATGGTAAATGAATTTAAAAAAAAGAGTAACCACCGAGTTTATTGCTGGTTATTCTGGGTAGGAATGGTATTCCGAACCAGTGGTAGATTCATTCGACGATTTGAAAGCACTTTTAAGTTTATTTGAATTAAAAAAAATATGAGTTTGAATGATGATTCTTTATTATTCTTTATAAGAGCGTCCTGATATAGCTATGGGACAAAAAGGACAGATTATAAGAATATAAAAACGGCACCGGTGCATCGCGTTTCGCGACACTTCGTCGCAACGTGCCACGATGCGACGTCGTATCGTGTGGTCTTTTTTTCGCCCTTAGATTCCTACCACCAGAGACCGACAAAGGAGACAAAAATAACTCAGGAAACCGAAGAGACGTGGCTTCGTGGTAATACCATCAGTAGGTACCATACCTACTGTTACATGAGTAAATAAACTATAATAATAAAAAATATATTTATTAGCTCAAGTGCATGACTATTGACTATAGTCTGGTAGGTAGAGCCGACCTTCAAAGCATGTAGGTACACAAGTATTTTTATTCAGGTTACTGTGAAAGTACGTTTTTGAACCGTCACCTTTGTCTACATGTATATGTCACCGTAAAATTGTAAAAACCTTTTTATCTCGATAGATTGTAAACTGTCGACAGATTGTGAACCGTAACATACTGATTACAATTTAACGCATAATTTTCGGTAAATTGTAATCTATTTGGTATATTAGCCCGATAGAACCTAAGTACATGCATATTTATGTCAAACTCAAACCTAACCTATAGTTCGCGCGCGAGTTGAATGCAGATTACATGTATGGTGACACATACATTTACTTTGCATTCAAATCGCGCGCGAACTTATATATTATATACGCAAGTCGAACGAAACCGCGGGCAAAACAATCAGAAGTAACATATTATGTAAACATGGTTCGATTCAGTATATAAGACTAAAATAAAACACCTACAATCATTCTGCAACCCGGTATCAACTATACGCTGAAAATGTTAGCGCTTTTGATAATGCTAACAGCGTCGGCGGCGGCCATGGAAGAACGATGGCATCCAGCCGTGGAGAACGCTCTGCTGTCCCGGATCAGGACAAACGTAAGTTGTAACTAACTACTTATAGACGGACAAACTTATCTCACCCGGTGACAGCGTCGCTAAAAATACTACCTATAAAAAATAAATTCAAATCAAAAACTAAAGAGGCATGCAAATTAGTTCCAATTTTGGCCACCGGGTCAGTTAAGTTTGATACCTACAATGATGTTGTTTGTATTTTATTGGATATCTCTAAACAGATAGATATTGTCAATGGGGATTTATGAACTTTTTGTTCCACAATACCTGAATACCCCATTTAGTCTATAGGCAATTTTTCCAAAAGTCGTCTCTTCACGATTCTCGTAGCACCGTCTTCTATATACCTACAACTGGTATGTATGTGTTCGTCATGGTCTCTAGAACACGAAACTGTCGGTCGTAGAACGCGGAAGCGTGCACACGCTTAGCTGTGACGTCACAAAAATGGCGGCCGACCGTTGTAGATTATTGATGATTTCTCGAGTTATAATTGTACGAATGGGGTGAGGTGTTTGAGACCTATTACGTAAATATAATAATTATAAAAATATTCGAAAAAGGTTGAATTTTTTACCTTATGCATTTGCATATTTACCAATTTAACTCAATAAATCGAAACGAAATCGAAAATGTATTTGCTAGTGATTCAAAATAAAGATAATATTTTTCTTGAATATCTGCATCTTTTTTATGATTCCGTTGTAAAACAAGGGGCTCCTAAAATAAAATCTTCAAAAACTACAAGCAGCGCGGGCGCGTGGCCCGAACTTTGCTGTAGCGTAACTCAAGCGCGCGGTGGCACTTGCTTTACGGATTGTTCATAATTTATTTGTTTACTATCGTATGAAAATGTTATTTATATTTTTAACAAGCTAATGAAATACTCTATATTTTTTATAATAACATTTATTTAGCTACAGTTTGGATTTATTGAGTTAAATTGGTAAATATGCAAATGCGTAAGGTAAAAAATTCAATTTTTTTCAAATATTTTTTTAATCATTATATTTACGTAATAGGTCTCAAAGAAGCAATTATAGGTCATTAAATAAGCTTTCCAAAGACACCTCACACAACCCATTTGTACAATTATAACTCGAGAAATCATCAATAATCTACAACGGTCGGCCGCCATCTTTGTGACGTCACAGCTAAGCGTGTGCACGCTTCCGCGTTCTACAACCGACAGATCGTGTTCTAGAGACCATGACGAACACATACATACCAGTCGTAGATTTCGTCAAACTGCTCGATTTCCTCCATACTAATTACTAAGCTCTAGGCGAAGTCAGTGGGGATTTGTTTTTTTTTTCCACTCCTCTTCTTCTCTTCAATCTTCAATGGGGAAAAATTGAATAACCCAGCACAGGAGTTCCATAATGTAGTTAAGCACTCAGAGGGTTATTTCAATCAAGTTAATCTCAGACGATTCACATTGCGAAAATGAGAATTCTAATAATTAACATACTATTCTCCATCCCTAAAGCAAACATTCCTAAGTATAGAGAATTCGCTTCGCTGGTATGGAATACTAGCCGATATCAAGCTGAAGTTGAATTTACTGTTCCTTGGAGCTGTAAACCAATCAACGCAATCAAAAGATACGGCCGTTTCGATAAGCCGCATAGTTTGCATATTTTGACACACGCCAATAAGTACCTAAATCAAAAGTTTTGATTTTGATTCAAAACGTTGAGGGTGTGAACGGCCCTATCCCCACTGTCGATGGATAACAGTCTCCCATGTAATTTAGTCAGTTTCAACTGTAAAAGTATAAAACGTTCAATCGACAATGTAAGGCATTTGTGCCAGTCGGCGGACATAATTGCGCTACAGGAAACATGGTTATTCCCGCACGATATTCAGTTCCTTAGCGGGATTGACGAGCGTTTCGGCAGCACGGGCACCTCTGCAATGGATACGGCGGCGGGCATGGTGTGCGGCCGACCTTATGGAGGTGTGGCACTGCTGTGGAATAAAAGTGTTTTCCAAAATGTGTCGGTAGTGTGTTGTGATAATCCACGAATTTGTGCCATAAAAATAGTGCTGGGCGATAGGTCCATTTTAGTTTTCAGTGTGTATATGCCTACAGATAAAATGGTAAACCTTACGGATTTCAAGGATTGCCTCAGTTTGGTGAGTGCTATTATTAACAATATGAATATAGAATGTGTTTATATCCTTGGCGACTTTAACGCACATCCAAACGAACGATTTTATGACGAATTGACGTGTTTTTGTGACGAACTGGAGTGGTCATGTGTGGATGTACAGCATTTAGGTGTAAGGTCGGGCACATACACTTTTGTTAGTGAAGCCCACGGGTCGAGAAGGTGGCTTGATCACTGTGTGACCACTAAATCGGCTGCTTCTTCTATTTTGAATGTTTATGTCAAATATGATGTGTTATGGTCTGATCATTACCCTTTAATAATTGAATGCAATTTGGATATTGTTAAACCGAAGTTTACGAGTGGGTTTAAAGTGGCTAACGAGATTCTTTGGGGAGATAGAAAGCCGGAGGAAGTAGAAATATTTACTAAGCTATGTCATGAGAAATTAAGAGCTATTGATTTTCCCGAAGAGTTTCGTTCGTGTAGTGATTATGTTTGCGAGTGTAGCGAGCACACATTGCTTATCGATAAATTATATGGGGAAATTATAGATATTTTATCTGTGGCCGCCACTGAATCCAACTCAGTAAGATCTCGCGTTGGGAAGCGTCCTGTGGTTGGGTGGAACAGGTATGTACGCGATGCTCACAGGGAGGCCAGGTCTAAGTTTTTGATGTGGGTTTGGTGGGGTAAACCAAAAAGTGGTAATGTTTACGATGACATGCAACGCAGCCGCAGTTTATTTAAATCGCGCTTAAGGTGGTGTCAGAACCACAGTGAGCAAATAAAAATGGACATCTTGGCAGCACAGCATTCGAAAAATGATTTTCGAAATTTTTGGAAGTCCACTAGTAAATCAAATGGTAGACCTGGCCTACCAGTGAGTGTTGAAGGTATTAATGATCATGGTCTCATAGCAGACATGTTTAAGGACCATTTCACAGTGAAATCACCGTTGGGGCCATCACAGTCCGGAAGGGAAGAGTATACGCGTGGTGAGGAGATTGAATTCCGATTTTCTGCAAAGGATGTTAATAATGCTATAATGTCCATGTCGCGTGGCAAGTCTCCTGGCCACGACGGGCTTAGTATTGAACATTTGAAGCATGCGGGTCCTCACTTACCCAGAGTACTTGCCATGTTCTATAACTTATGTATAGCGCATTCGTACTTGCCTGCAGCACTGATGAGGACTGTGGTGGTGCCAATTGTGAAGAACAAAACTGGGGACGTATCTGATAAATCCAACTACAGGCCCATCTCACTTGCCACGGTCGTTGCGAAAGTGCTTGACAGTTTGCTTAACGTCCAGCTTGATAAACATATACACGTACACGACAATCAGTTTGGCTTCAGGCCAGGTTTGTCAACGGAGTCGGCCATATTATGTTTAAAGCAAACTGTGAAGTACTATTCGGTGAGACGAACACCTATTTATGCTTGTTTTCTGGACCTTAGCAAGGCTTTTGACCTGGTAAGATACGATATACTATGGCAGAAATTGAAAAATACTGGACTGCCCGAAGAAGTTACCAGGATCTTCAAATATTGGTATCGAAATCAGGTCAATGTCGTGCGATGGTCCGAAACGTATTCGCAGCCATATAGGTTGGAGTGCGGGGTTCGACAGGGGGGTTTAACTTCCCCTAAGCTCTTCAACCTTTATGTCAATGCGCTGTTAGAGGCACTCAGTACCACTCATGTCGGTTGTCATATTGATGGAGTATGTCTCAACAACATCAGTTACGCGGACGACATGGTATTGCTGAGTGCATCTGTTTGTGGCTTAACAAAACTGTTAGGCATATGTGAAAATTATGCTCTCAGACACGGCTTGACGTACAACGTCAAAAAAAGTGAATGCATGGTCTTTCAGGCCAAAGGAAAATCCTTGCCCGCAACTGTACCACCCATTAGGCTATACGGTACACCGTTAAAAAGGGTGTTTCAGTTTAAATATCTGGGTCATGTGGTATCCTTTGACCTGAAAGATGATGCTGATATAGAGAGAGAGCGCAGGGCATTGTCTGTCAGGGCGAACATGATTGCACGCAGGTTTGCTCGTTGTTCCGCCTCTGTTAAAGTAACGCTCTTCAGAGCTTACTGCACCTCTTTCTACACGAGCAGCCTGTGGATAGACTACACGCAAAAACAGTATAGTGCCCTGCGTGTACAGTATAATAATGCTTTCAGGATGCTAATGGGTCTGCCTAGATACTGCAGTGCGTCGGGGATGTTTGCCGATGCGCGTGTGGATTGTTTCTACACTACCATGCGCAAACGGTACACATCCTTGGTTCGCAGGGTTCGGGCTAGCTCCAATGGCATCCTGAGGGCATTTGCTGACAGGTTTGATTGTCAGTACCTGAACCATTGTCATATGGTTCACGTGCTGACAAATCAAGGCTGTCTTAGATAAGGTTTTAGGATTAGGTAGTTTTTAGATTTACTAACATTAGGTTATTATTAGGTATTAGTGTGTGTTTCTTACTAACAAAATTTTATGATCTTTATTATGGTCGAATTAAATGATTTTTATTTTATTTATTTATTTAAAACTTTTAGGGCACTTCCCGTTGACCTAGAATCATGAAATTTAGCAAGAAGCAAGGTCTCACAGCACAAGTATAGGAAATAATCCGAAAATGATTAATCAGGGTTCCGTTTTCATAGGGTGTCGAATTGTTTGTCCTTGTACCGGTTTGTGCGTGTGTCTTGACAGTTGACCGTATTTGTTTATCCCTTCCCGAAGGGTGTTTTTTAAAAGATAGCAATATAATTCTATTTAGAGGTGTCATTTTAGTTTAGTTAAAGATTAAGCTCGTGTACAGTAGAATTATTTGCCTTTTTTTCAGAGACCCCTGAGTGTGAGCAGCGGCGCGCCTGTGTCCTACTGCGAAGCCAACTGCTCCCTCAACGAACCGTTGATCCGAAACTCATTCCTGATGGAGCACATGATGCAACAAGCTCAAGAAAGAACTTTCGGCCGCCCTGTTCACGGAAAGGGTGCTGGAGCGTTCGGCTACTTCGAAGTCACCCATGATATTTCCCATATATGTAAAGCCAACTTCCTTAGTAAAATAGGGAAGAAAACCCCAGTCGTCGCGAGATTTTCATCAGGAATCGCAGGAAGAGGAGGCTCCGAACTGAGCCGGGAGGTGCGAGGCTTCTCCGTCAGGTTTTATACAGAGGAAGGTAACTTTGATGTGCCCGCTATTGCCACTCCGATGTTCGTTATCAATAACCCACGTTATTATACCAAATTCATCTATGGAATAAGAAAACATCCATCACAGTATCTTTATGATCCCGTTCCACTATGGGACCTAGTAGTTCAGCATCCCGAATCCCTAAACATGTTTATATGGATGTTCGCCGATCGCGGCATTCCATACAGTTACCGTCATATGCCTGGCCACAATGTTCATTCGCTGCAAGTTGAAAATCATGATGGGGAGCAACATTTTATGAGAATGCATTTCATACCAGAGGCAGGCATCAAACACTTGACAACTGCGGAGGCCCAGAAAGTTAGCGATTACGATTATTATACGAGGGATTTATTCAATGCAATTAAGAAAGGTGACTTCCCTTGTTGGACTCTTAGCGTTCAGATTGTAACAGAAGAAGACGTAAAAAGGTGTGAATACAAAATATTCGATGTAACGAGAGAGCTTAATACGAAAGAGTTTCCGCTACGCCCAGTTGGTAAAATGTGCTTGAATAGAAACCCTAGTAATTACAATGCGGAAATAGAACAGCTGGCTATTTGTCCGGCGAACTTGGTAAATGGAATACTCGGGGCGCCTGACAGAGTGTATGAAGCGCGCCGTTTCGCCTACAGGGATGCGCAACTGCACCGCCTGGGGCCGAATGTTAAGAAGATCCCTGTTAACTGCCCACTCCATGTTCCCACCGACAATCCTGATTCGCCAGACGCAACTGTTGGTTACGAGTCAACGCGGAAAACAGGATTACTTCAGATCAGAGAAGAAGAGCCACGCAATTTCGATCAGATAGCAGATTATTACGACGGGCTGTCGAATGATGAAAGAGATAGATTAATTGAAAATCTAATCGCTGCGCTCTCAATCGCCTCTAAATCTGTCCTGGAGAAAGTGTTAGAGCTGTTTACAAATATTCACTACGACTTAGCCAGTCGTGTTGCTCAGGGGTTTAATATCACGAGTTATTAGTTCTTCATACTCGATCGATCGTAGCTTTTTAGCGTACTTAAGTTCTATTTTTTTACCAAGTAGATACAGTAATATTTTTATGTAGTAAATGTTTTATTCAATTGCAAACATGAATTATACAGTAGATTAATACTAGACTGAAAATGTAACCATTTAATCACATAGAGTTTATATTATAAATACTTAATCTATTTTATGTTTGAACTTGCCTACTGCTAAACTATCTATTCTTTTTAATGTTTGTAATATTGTAGGCAAAATATAATTTTGGTACTTACCTAAGTACTGGTTAAACCCCGTAACAGCTGTTTTCATTTAAATGCAAATGATTGTTAAATTTTTTACAATTAATAAAATTGAATCTTTATTTGCATGTTGTTTTTATAAAATACCTGAATCTTAAAATCGAAACCTTCTAAATAAACAAACGTCTAGTCAAACGAGTGACGAAAATAAGTTAGTTACAGCGTAGGTATTTCCATGTTTGTTACCGTGTTATAAATTATTAACAGTTTTGTCTGCCGGACTTTGCCGTCTTCGTCGCTTCCCGATTGGAACAGCTGCGGGCTGCGCTCGATTCGTACAGGGCGCCCCTCAGTGGGCGAAGACTACTACCCAGCAACCCCTCTGCTTCTCCCCCTCAAATACCTTAAATTCGTCTAGGCTCCGCGCCTTAACAGCTATAAGGTCTTAGGCTTCTGGCTTCTGCTGTATAAAGCGCAAGTTCGGCCCCACATGGAGTAGGTACTGCTCACACCTCTGGGCCGGAGCACCCCAGTACCAGCTCCTTCCATTTGATCGGATACAAAAGCGGGCAGTTCGACTTGTAGATAGTCCCAAAATTACTTGCACGCTGGAGTCCCTACAGCACCGAAGAGATGTTAGTTTTCTGTGTGTGTTCTACACTGGGGAGTGCTCTGAAGAGTTATTTAATCTAATACCACCTTCGGTGTTCTCCAGCTTCGCACCCTTTGTCGCAGAAACAAATTTCATCCTCACCACCTGGATGCCTGGCCTTCTTCCACCTCCCGTTATTTCAGGTCATTTCTGCCACGTACCTGCAAAATAAGGAACTAGCTTCCATCTGCTATGTTCCCTCATGATTATAATATGGGGCTCTTCAAACTCAAACCCAGGTAGCATTTTGACGTCATTGTGACGTCAGCGCACGACGTAACTGACGTCATACGACGACGTCGGTGAGACCCTACTTTGACGTCAGTTTGTCACATCGTTAAGACGTCAGTTTACGACGTCTATAGGACATCCAATACTGACCTAGTTAGGGCCGTATTAAACGTCAGTTTACGACGTCTATAGGACATCCAATACTGACCTAGTTAGGGCCGTATTAAACGTCAGTTTACGACGTCTATAGGACATCCAATACTGACCCAGTTAGGGCCGTATTAAACGTCAGTTTACGACGTCTATAGGACATCCAATATTGACCTAGTTAGGCCCGTATTAAACGTCAGTTTACGACGTCTATAGGACATCCAATACTGACCTAGTTAGGCCCGTATTAAATCGTACTTAAATGAAGTTATGTTAAATCTAAGATCGCTGTTGAGTACGGACTTGAAGTATTGTCCTGAGTAATAGTGCTATATATACTTAAGTGCGGGGTAACACCAAAGTGAAACCCACAGTTAAATGTGAACTTAAGGACAATCAGGACATCACTTCAAATACGTACCTAAAAGCGGCCTTAGATTAAGTACGATTTATTAATACGTTATAAAAGAAAATAAAACCTACATAAATGTGGCTTACTGAGAAGACAGGCTGCTAAAAAAAGTCACAGTATTAAATTACGGACATTTATTAATAATAATAATAATACTAGTGCTAGTAAAATCGGGAAAAATACTCTGTGAAAGCAAAGGATTTGATGCAATAGATGAAAAATTATTAAAATAACTGTTTTCCACAGAAGATATTTCAGATAAAGTACTTTCATTTGCTCTTCTCATTAACTGCCTAGCCCCAACTATGGTCTTCTTTTTGTTTCTTATTTTCGACATTTTACTGATCTATCTTTTTTCTTCTATAATTCATTCTTTCAGGAGCATGCTTTAACCAAGTCTTGATACTATCTTCAACATCCTTCTCAGTAGCCGATGTTGTAGAGGTTACACTTTCTAAAAAATATTTTCAAATTAAGATCAGATTTCTTTACAGCTAGTCAATAAGTATAATAAACGGTTGTTAATTACTGACGACTTTATCGTCAAACGAATAAGTTCCTTTTTTACACAGCCACACATGTAAAGAAAAAAATTGCTTGTATGGGAAGAAGTATAATTAGTTATTAGTTTAATATAGTTATAGTTTTTTATTATGAAATAATAATTCAATTATTTTTTATTATGGTGGCATCAGATTGATCGGTGTGTGTGTGTGTGTGTGCGCGTGCATGTGTGTGCGAGCGTGTATGTATGTGTGCCATGTGAGTTGTGCACGCTGTACGTGCGTGCACGTGTGTGTGTATGCACGCGTACGTGCGTGTGTGAGCGTTAGGATCTCTCTATATACATGCATATATATAAATAAAGTAATAAGTAATATAGTTACACAGATATAAATTTTAACTTACCAACAATAGCATTTTTAGGCGAAGTTGACAAAACGGTTTCTTAGTAGATCGTTTCCCGTAGAAGTTATATTTAGCTGCTAGTTCATCTTTAAATATGAATTTGAGGATCCGAAACGCCTTCGATGAAAACTCACGCCCTCCTATATAATCTTTAAATGGTTTACCTGAAATAACAGTCATTTGTATGGTCTACGATGACATTTTACACATTATTCACAATGGACTGAAATATGACTGTTAGTTTCTTTTGTTAGACTATGAAGCTTAAAAATATCCAAAAAATCAACTATGGTCATAGTTTAGTAACTAATGAAAATAAGATACCTGTTAGTTTACCGATTCCTGATGGAAATGCGGGTGTACTGTCCCATGGTTTAAGATGTGACTGAGAAGGGTCATTTGTAACTATATCAGCCAGAAGTCCAGTTTCTTTTTCCAAAACTGAAAAACGCACATAAAGTATGAAACATAAAATTTATTATTAAACATAATTTTTGCCATGGGCCTGCAGTTTACATAGCTTACCCATTAGCTCACTACTGGTAGTAGAAAAGTCCAGGTTCAAAGAAGGGGTCTCATTGAGCGACAAGTGTAATTCTTTGAGCTGTTCGTCCTTGTTATCTGTATAAAAAATTACCACTATATATTTATATAACAATAATACTAGCTGACCCAGCAAACGTTCTGCCATTTTCCATAAAAATAGAAAAAGCGGTATGAAATATTTTTTACGATCCATTCTCATACCTACTAGATATACATAAAAAAATCATAAACTAAACACTGTGACATGAGAATTTTATATATATATGATATTATATATACATAAGTAATACAACAATATTTAAATATATAAACTTCATAATAATATTTAAAATGCGAAATTGTTTGTATGTTTGTTTATTTGTCTATCAATCACGGTGAAACTACTGAACTGATTTGGCTGAAAGTGCAATAAACAAATTAAATATATTTATGATAGGCATACAAACAAAATTACACATAAATATCATGGAGATCCCTGCTACATAACAAATGGAGCTCTGGCGACTGAGCAACAGCGGTATAACCATAAACCCCATCCAGCCCGCTAAGGGGCATAGGTATGTTAGCCTTAAGAATGAAATACCCTCAAAAATTATCAGTTCAGAAGTACCAAGGGTGCATCCGCATACAAGAATGACATGGTACCTAGAGACGATACATAAACAAAATTACACATATAAACAACTACCACACGGACGAAGCTCCAAGTTCACAATATGAGTATCACTTTAAGCATATTTGGATGTTGGATAATACATGTAGATGACTTTAAGAATATTTACATTGTATTTCCGGAGTGGTCTCCTTAAGCGAGAGGTCAGCCTCATTTGACCATTGTGGTCTCATATCTGTAAAGGCGAAACATCAGCTGTTGAGTAACATAAATATCTTAGGTATGGCTTTTTTTTAAAAAGTGGTTGTAGATTCTCACTAACAGACTGACTCGTTATTGACTGTCCCATAATATTTGCAATAGAATTATAACGTTCAATAACATATTATATTTAAGTATCCTATTTTGAATAAAATGCCAGGAGCACAGAATAATAACTAGTACTAGGTACCAGGAGTCTGAATTCACCTGGGTGCACTTCTGGACTGCACCACTTTCAGATATGGTTAGGATGTACCGACTTAATTATGTCAGTATTATTTTAATGCAGACAATCATCATGTCATTCACTGTTGAACACAGGTACCTGCTTAATTGTCGTAATTTGGGCCCACCACATAGATTGCACTTTAGGGAACGCCTTATATATCAGAATACGTATCAGTACTGAACTAGTGAGATAAGGTGTACAAAAAGTGATTGTCCCGGGGCCCTAACTACACTGGTGAATGTATTAAGTACTAACCTGTCTCATAAAAAACTCTTTGTACTTACCCCATAGAGTTTCCAATTTTTTGTTTCAGGAGAAGCGAATAATTTATTGAATGACTTGCTTTGTTTAGTTGGAGGCCAATAAACCTCCGTTTTACGTGGTGTAAGCCAAGTGTCCTTGGCT
The DNA here is from genome assembly GCA_923060345.2 of Erebia aethiops. Taxonomy (NCBI): domain Eukaryota; kingdom Metazoa; phylum Arthropoda; class Insecta; order Lepidoptera; family Nymphalidae; genus Erebia; species Erebia aethiops. Next base: position 35,069,952 of record OV281079.1, on the reverse strand, counting down.
AAAAATACAGCTCCACCTTCACTGGCCGAAAACTGAATAACGGTGTACATATTTTTAAGTATGTAAAAAGTAAAAACTTTTACACTTAACCTATCGGTAACGGCATCAAACGGCATTACGCATTAGTAACTGAAACAGTTGAGTTGACAGTTGACTTGACATTCGCGCCTTCTCTTTGTTTAGTGTGAAAGAGTTGCCAGTACAGAGTATTTTTTTTGGCAGAAGAACCACTTAAATTCTCCATATTTAAACGTTTTGGAAAAATATCACAAGAACTATCTTCTTGCAAATTCCTACAGCAATATTTTTATTGTGCCATTTGCAAAGGTCAATATAGTTAGAATAAAAGTGTAAATATACCTAAAGAGTGAAATAATAACGGCCGTCATTAAAAAAAACAACATTAAGAAATTCAAAATTACCTATTTTGAATTTCTTCTGAAACACTCTGAATGCAAAATTTCATTGCAATCGGATCAATCGTAGCCTTTTTAAACGCTTAATCTGATTAAGCTAAAATTTGGTATATGAGTTTCGTATCGTCCCACCAGGAGTAGTAGTGCTAAAAGCGCGAAAGAGTGGCTGCACAATAGAAGGACTACATGTAATACTTAATAATTATTATCTGAAAAATGAAGCGAAACGAAATATAATTGTAAATATGTGCTTTTCATGTTCCTATAGTTTTGTAAATTGGCACGATTGGAAAGGATTTGTGTTTCTAAGATTTCTTATTACTAAGATTTTTCTCATTAGATTTAATATTTCCCCCAAAATCGGGAAAAAACCCTAATTTGGTAATAACTGACGATGCCTTATGCTTGTACAAAATGCCAAGTTTTTTATTAGACGTTCTTGCAATGTTTAAGTAGGTTAGTAATATAAGGATAGTAAGTATTACGTGTAGATTGGATGACAATACCAGTACAGCAAACAAAATACCATCAGCAAATTTTTGACAAAAATTCATTATAGGTACATTCGCAATTCTTAGTTTACCTAAACACGACGTCAGTACAAACTACAAAGTCTTGAAATGATCAACATAGGACTGACCTTGAAATGATGTCATTACGACATCTTAAAATGACCAATGTTGGACTGACCTTAAAAGAACGTCATTACGACATCTTAAAATGACCAATGTAGGACTGACCTTAAAAGAACGTCATTACGACATCTTAAAATGACTAATGTAGGACCGACTCTAAAATGACCTTAGACTGACGTCTTACTAAGGTCGACGACGTCATAATGCTACCTGGGAAGGGCGCGGATAAATAAATATCTCTGCTGCTGCAAATGCTCATGGGCGGCGGTAATCACTTACCATCAGGTGACCCGCCTGCTCGTTTGCTCGCTATATATATATTTTTAAAAAAGGCATAGATTTAGGATTGTTCTCAGGTAACTATAAGTTATTTTTTGTGGGCAAATGCGTCCCTACTCCCGACAACTTTTTTTAATTTATTACCCTCTACGAAACGGAGACGGTATATGTGTTTGCCCTAAGAGGTTGTGTGTTTGTTTGTTTGTTTGTGCACTTTTTTGTTACCGTTTTCCTGGAAAACTACTGGACCGATTAATATGCGGTTTTTGCATTATATGGATAGCTTGTGAGAAGGTTCTTACATATTTTTTAGGACCATAGACAAACAAGCTGAGCTGTAGTCTATGATTTTAATTTTTCAATATGTTACCATTTATCTCAAAAAGTACTGGGCCGATTGAGATGCGGTTTTTTGCATTAGATATGGATAGCTTGTGAGAAGGTTCTTAGATATATTTTAGGACCATAGACAACCAAGCTGAGCTGTAGTCTATGATTTTATTTTTTTCAATATGTTACCATTTTTCTCAAAAAGTACTGGGCCGATTGAAATGTGGTTTTTTGCATTAGATATGTATAGCTGGTGAGAAGGTTTTTAGATATATTTTAGGACCATAGACAACCAAGCTGAGCTGTAGTCTATGATTTTAATTTTTCAATATGTTACCATTTTTCTCAAAAAGTACTGGGCCGATTGAGATGCGGTTTTTTGCATCAGATATGTATAGCTTGTGAGAAGGTTCTTGGATATATTTTAGGACCATAGACAACCAAGCTGAGCTAGTGATTTGGTAAGTGGTAGGAACTCCTTAAGATCTCATCGTAAACCCGTCGTGTTTAGACTCTTTTGGTTTGTCTTGACTAGCATTTTGTACCTAGATGCTGCTTAGGGTCTCATGATGGAGCCAGGAGGTGGTCATATGAACTCCTTAAGTTATTATCGTAAACCCGTCGTGTTTGGACTCTTTTGATTTGTCTTGACTAGCACTTTGTACCTAGATGCTACTCAGGGTCTCATGATGGAGCCAGCAGGTGGTCACGGGAACTCCTTAAGTTCTCATCGTAAACCCGTTGTGTTTGAACTCTTTTGATTTGTCTTGACGAGCGTTTTGTACCTAGATGCTGCCCAGGGTCTCATGATGGAGCCCGGAGGTGGTCATGGGAACTCCTTAAGTTCTCATCGTAAACCCGTTGTATTTGAACTCTTTTGATTTGTCTTGACGAGCGCTTTGTACCTAGATGCTGCCCAGGGTCTCATGATGGAGCCAGGAGGTGGTCATGGGAACTCCTTAAGTTCTCATCGTAACCCGTTGTATTTGGACTCTTTTGATTTGTCTTGACTAGCACTTTGTACATAGATGCTGCCCAGGGTCTCATGATGGAGCCAGGAGGTGGTCATAGGAACTCCTTAAGTTCTTATTGTAAATCCGTCGTGTTTGGACTCTTTTGATTTGTCTTGACTAGCACTTTGTACCTAGATGCTGCTCAGGGTCTTATGATGGAGCCAGGAGGTGGTTATGGGAACTCCTTAAGTGATGACATTTTTTTAAACAATTTTTATCTGAATATTAAAATTTAACACTATTTGACACCTCTGCTCATTACTAAGCCCAAGTTTTATCTCGGAATGAGAATTGGCCATAGTCCACCACGCTGGTCAAAAGAACTACTGAGCCGGCAAATATGCAGTTTTGTGTTTTAGATATTATTTTATATATACTTTTGCTAAGTTCTAATTGTTGTTCCAATGGAGCTCTGTAGTTCGTCGTGGGTTTTTTAAAATTTTTAATTTTATTACTTGTATTTAATGCGACTTGTATAGAGTGTACCTATACAAGTCATGTAATATATTTTTATATTCTGTGCTACACTCTTTGAGCCACGAGCTCTGCGTTGTTTTACTCCTGCAACGTATAACCTCCTCTAATGCAGTGACCTCGACCGGATCTCCTCCAAAAGCCCTCTTACTATACTTAGTAAGAGGGCATTTGGAGGAGATCTGCAGGTTGCGTCAGTGCTACTGCACTGACCATAGAGTAGGGCTAGGATGTACCTATTCCTATGTACCTACTGGCTATTAGCTTTGCCCATGGGTGTCATTTACGTACTCGCATAAGTATTTGAATAAAGGTAGTTTATATTGTGTTATTCCATACCAAAACCTGTTCAGTAGTTTTTGCGTGAAAAGCGTATATTTGCTCGCACGAAGCGTTTTTGCTCGACGTTTCTGATACGAACCGCTAGGGTGTGGCACACCCTTCCAGCGCACGTGTTTCCTGCCACTTATAACTTAAGTACCTTCAAAGCAAGAGTGAATAGGCATCTTCTAGGCAAGCGCGTCCCAACCTAGACCTCATCATTGCTTTGCACTAAGCATGATTGCCGTCAAGCGCAAGCCTATCACGCAATAAAAAAAAAAATCTATATATCATCACATTAGTTATACATAATATGTAAGATGTAAGTAAGTACCTAGTTACCACCTACCTAGTAATAGGTAGGTAATGTCCTCCCGACCGAATTTCGCCCACGGCGGCGGCTAATTGGTTATTTGACACTTGTAACGATAAAATATAAAATATGTTATTTAGGGTAGCTCAAAGGTTAACAATTATTATACCATATCTTTTTTGCATTAAATTAAATTGTTAATATTTTATTTTTGCAAAATAAATTTGGGTTTTTTAATCTGTGGATTGCAAGACCCGAAACGCGAACGCCATTGATTTAGCATCGTGTGACGTCACATCTCAAAAACAATCGCACGGAACTCTTATCCTAGCGAAACAAACGTCGGGTGTTACTTAGTAGTATTAGTTTTGTTGAGAAAATTAATATAAAATATTTCGATTTGAGCTTGTGAAAGGTTTTACGAAATGGAGTCAGGCTATTCTAAAACCGATAGTGCAAACCTGCCTAAAGTCGATTCATTTATGGTCGCAAATTTCTTTGCATGTAATCCCGACTTTTGCTCTGCCGAGTTTCGGAATGGAAAAACTTCTGTGTAAGTACCGAAATAAACAAAGTAATATTGCTTAGGTCTCGTGTTTCAGACCTATTATAAGAAAGTACTGCTGTAAAGTGACAGAAAAATAATTTATTTTAATTTTATGTCATGTTTTATGAAGAAAATGTTAAGGTTTAATTCATTTTTGCTAGATCTGATTTCTTGATAATAACATCAAAGTGGTCTTCACAAAGTAATATCGCACATATATATCCGATTTAAATTCCGGGTCTCGGCAGATTAACTATAACCACTGCTTTCGACGTTTATGACTTAATATTGTAGGAATGTATTTATACAATTTGTCAGGATATTAATTAATTATTATTTATAGTATTTCTACACACGTCTTATAGCTTGTAATTTTCACAATTGCATTAAAAAACTTTCCACTCAAATTACTTATGACTTGGCGAGCGTCGTAGTTAGCTTTATTTTATTTTGTGCTATGACGTCACAGCTAGCAAATGTCACGTGACCGGCGGTTTTCGCGCGAATTTAAAATTAATGTATTAAAAATGTATTTTTTCATAATAACTAAAGCTTTTTTTGAAAAAAAGATAATTGTAAGAGGTATAAAATGAACCCACGTACATTTGTAAGTATTTTTCCGAAAACTGTCAAATAGCCAATTTCCAGAGAGATTGGCCATCTGCGCGGGAGATATTATAGTTGTGCACTATAATATCTCCCGCGCAGATGGCCAATACACAGTGCGCGTACACAGGTACACTCTCTGTTCCTTTACTCTCATAGCCCGATGGGACGGAAAATCTGACACGACCGGAGAGAGATCAGGCGCAGGACCGACGGCTTAACGTGCTCTCCAAGCCACGGGGATGAAATACAGCCAAGTTCCTAACTCCGGGTCAGTACTGTGAATTTCTTGTTAGAAAAACCCAATACTCGTTATGGGCTGACCCGGGACCTCGTCAGCCGCAGTCGGACATACTAACCACTAGACCAACGAGGTAGTTACCTAGTACTTACTGATAAGAAGCAGACAAACCGCGTACCATAATAATTGGCTATTTGACAGTTTTCGGAAAAATACTTTAAAATGTTCGTAGGTTCATTTTATACCTCTTACAATTAACTTTTTCTCAAAAAAAGCGTTATTTATTAGAAAAAAAGACATTTTTAATACATTTATTTTAAAATCGCGCGAAAACAGCCAGTCACGTGACATTTGCTAGCTGTGACGTGATTATATACTCAGCGTTGCCAGAATGTTACTTTTGTAACATTTTACGTTACTTTTGACCCTCTCATGTTACCTCCATGTTACACGACTCAAAATGTTACTTTTACGTAACTTTTAGGACTTCTTAAAAAATATTTAATTTTTTTCCGCAATAATCGTGTTAAACGGAATGCAACCGAGAAAGTTTTCTTTCGTCGTGTTGGCGCTTCTTTGTTTTCAGAGTGACGCGTCACTCGCCTGTTTTTCTGAATCTTCCATCCCGCTTACTTCAGCGAGCGAGGCGCGAGCGGGGCAGTGTATCCGTCACTCGGCAGTCGTCAGTGTCAACATAGTGTTAATCCGCCAGCAGGGCGAACGCGTGACTTCTGCATCAATCATTGTTACAGTATCAATCGATGTGATTGGCTGAATTTATGGTATTCTTGTTGCGTCAATGGATTTTGCCCAATAGTGGAAGAGTGTTATGCACTCAGAAGTGATTGCGATCGTTAAACCGTAGCTGTCAGTTTTAGCCGGCCCTGCAGCAGGAGTATAGTGTTCTGTAGGGTCAGTTCACTTTGTATTTTGTTTGTATGTTTTATTCTCTGTGACTCAACAATACTCAAGAATTAGATTTTTACCATCGAATCTCCGCTGCGACCAAGGTAGTAAGTTTACTCAGAAGGATTAGAATCCAGAGCCGTTAAACCAGTTAAATAAAAAATATAGTGTTAAGTTAACACTGAGAGTTAATTGGCAAAGTGCACTGTGCTGTTTTGGCAGTACTGAAAGCCAAAAACCAAGAAAAGAAGAACAAAACGAATTTGAAATTCCCGCGTAAATATCACTTGTACAGCCTCTCATAGTCAAACAGTGTTGCCAGATCATCCGAAATAAGACCGAAGACGATTTCAATCCTTTTAGGCATACTAGTCATGTTGATGCACGTTGATGTCTCTATATTATACTCACAGGTATTACTATACATGCAAAGTTTTCAGTTCAAAGTTTTGTCTTTAGGTAGGTATAGTCTTATTTTAAGGACACAACATTTACATTAAACTAACATAATTAATAAGTATGTATTTGATTCATGAAAATGTGTGCTTCAATTCGCGTCAGTTTGACTATATTGCTCAGGATAAAATCTTTGGTAAAGTGTAATAGTTTCGTTTTCCACATAATATAATATTCTGTGTTACTTTTCTCGTGAAAATGTTACTTATTGAGCTAACTCATGTTACTTTTGACTATCTACCACTGGCAACACTGTATATACTCTTTGGTCATAGCTCAAAATAAAACAAAGCTAACTACGACGCTCCAAGTTTTATTTAATTTTAAGTGGAAAGTTTACAGCTTTTTTGATGCAATTGTGGAAATTACAAGCTACAAGACGTGTGTAGAAGTACAATAAATAATAAGTAATTAATATCCTGACAAATTGTATAAACACATTCCTCTAAACTCTATTATCTACCTATGTCATAATTTACACCTACCTAGTGATTATATTATACTCTTCGATAATTTAAACGTCGAAAGCAGTGGTTACAGTTAATCTGCCGAGACCCGGAATTTAAATCGGATAAATATCTGCGGTATTACTTTGTGAAGACCACTTTGATGTTAGTGTTATGAAGAAATCAACATATAACTCTGATCTAGCAAAAATGAATTAAACCTAACCTGACATTTTCTTCATAAAACATGACATAAAATTAAAATAAATTATATTTCTGTCACTTTACACCAGCACTTTCTTAGGTCTTAAACACGAGACCTAAGTACTATTACTTTGTTTATTTCGGTACTTACATGGAAGTTTTAATACATTACGAAACTCGGCAGTGCAAAAGTTTACATGCAAATAAATTTGCAACCATAAATGAATCGACTTTAGGCAGATTTGTACTATCAGCTGTAAAGCATAATCCCATTTCATTTAACCTCTCACAATCACAAATCGAAATATATTACTGTTAATTTTCTCAACAATACGCAAACGTTAGTACACACCAGGTTTTTTTTTTGAAATGTCACGTCACACGGGGCTCTATCATGACCGCCCGCGTTTCGCTTCTTGTAATCCACAGATAAAAAATCTCAAATTTGTTTTGCAAAAATAAAATATTTACAATTTATTTTAATGCAAAATACATATTGCATAATTATTATTAACCCACAAGCTACCAAATCTAATATATTTCATATTTTATAGTTAGGTACAGCTGTCAAGTAGCCAATTGTACCTACCATTTTAATATCTTAAGTAAATAAGATATCTCTCAGTATAATATTATTCATTGCCAGCTGTTACATCAAGTAGACCGGTACTGAACCGACAAGACGGTAGATGCTAAAAATGTTAGCGCTTTTGCTAATGCTAGCAGCGGCGGTGACGGCCATGGAAGAGCAATGGCATCCAGCAGTGGACAACGCCTTGCTGTCCCAAATGAACAACGTAAGCTTACTTAATATAATACATACCTACTTAACTATATTACAGACTAGCTGATGACCGCGTGGAATAAGTTTTTGAATTTTCCAATGTTTTTAATACCTATTCTGCTATTCGGGACAGAGACAAATGCAACAAATCAAAAACCATGAAAATCGGTCCAGCTGTTCTTGTTATAAGTGTTCGAACAAACCCGACTTTGTTTTATAAGTATATTAAGATGCGAAAGAGTGTCTGTCTGTATGTCTGTTACGCTTTCATGGCCCTAAAAATAGATTGCTTCCCGGCGAAGAACATAGGCTTCTTTTGGTCTCGGAAAATCAAAACCTACGAGACCTAATTCTACGCGGACGATGTCGCGGGCATCATGTCATGTTATACTATAAAAACGAGTCAGTCTTTTTGGTTATCTATTTATTGCCCATGCGCATAGCATTTTGAACAAATTTGGTAAGGCTACGCAAAGATGTCTACTTTAGGTTTGAAGTTAGTACTTAACTATGTCATAGGTGGAGTGTATTCTAAAACCTGTCAGATATTGTTATATTGTATTGTACAGAGTCCTGTAGGCGTGATGGGTGTGAGCAGCGGCGCGCCTGTATCCTACTGCGAAGCCAACTGCTCACTCAACGAACCGTTGATCCGAAACACATTCCTGATGGAACACATGACTCAACAAGCTCAAGAAAAAACTTTCGGCCGCCCTGTTCATCCAAAGGGCGCTGGAGCGTTCGGCTATTTCGTAGTGACTCATGATATCTCCCATATTTGTAAAGCAAGCTTTCTAAGCGAAATAGGCAAGACAACGCCAGTAGCAGTGAGATTTTCACCGGCAACCACTGAAAAAGGAGGTTCTGACTTAGAGCGTGGAGCTCGAGGCTTTGCCGTCAAGTTTTATACAGAGGAAGGTAATTTCGATATACCTGGCCTTAACCTCCCTAATTTCTTTACTAAAGATCCAGTTCTGTTTGTTAAATTCGTGTATTCACTGAGGAAGAATCCAGCGTTGTATCTCATTAACCCCATGGGATTGTGGGACATAATACTCCAATTCCCCGAAGCAATAAATACGTTTCTATTAGTGTTCAGTGATCCTGGTATTCCGGCCAATTACCGAGACATGCCTGGCTACAGCATCCATACGCATCAAGTCGAAAATGAAAAAGGGGAGCAATATTTCATGAGATGGCATTTCACGCCATACGAGGGTATTAAATGCTTAAGAACGGTTGAAGCTCAAAAAATAAGCGATCGCGATTATTATGGGAGGGATCTTTATGATGCAATAAAGGAAGGCAACTTCCCGAGATGGAATGTGAGCGTACAGATCATAACCGAAGAAGACCTAGGAAGAGTTGGATACGGCGTATTTGATGTGACGAGGAGACTTCCGCTTAAAATGTTTCCGCTACACCCAGTTGGCCAAATGGTCTTGACTAAAAATCCAACGAATTACTTTGCAGAAATAGAACAGCTGGCATATTGTCCCGCGAACTTGGTAAATGGAATACACGGGGCCCCTGACAGATTGTACCAAGCGCGCAGATTTGCCTACAGAGATTCGCATCTGCGACGCTTGGGGCCAAATGTTAAGGAGATTCCCGTTAACTGCCCACTCTTTGTCCCCAACGACGATCCTGATACGTCAGATGGATCAGTTGGTTACGAATCAACGAAAAGGACTGGTTTAATTCAAATCAAAGAAGAAGATCCATACACTTTTGATCAAGCCAAGGAATATTACGATGATCTCACGAGTGAGGAACAAACTCGAACAATTGAGACTATCACTGCTATGCTTTGCCCTGCCAGTCCATCAGTCAAAGAAGGAGTCATCGAACTCCTCACAACTGTACACCTCGATTTAGGCAGTCGCGTGGCGCAAGGGCTAAATGCTCTAGAATGTAGTTAATTTCGATACATAAGAAAAAGAGGGGTTGTGGATTATTATTGAGTATACTTTGTTTAGACTGTTTTTTCCTCTCATTAAATTCCATTTCATTACATTGTTACATGTTTTTTGGGATTAGTAAAGCGTTATCTATTCAAAATTATTAATCTGGCTTTTTATTTGTTTTTTTTTTTTTTTTTATTGCGTGATAGGCTTGCGCTTGACGACAATCATGCTTAGTGCAAAGCAATGATGAGGTCTAGGTTGGAACGCGCTTGCCTAGAAGATGCCTATTCACTCTTGCCTTAAAGGTACTTAAGTTATAAGTGGCAGGAAACACATGCGCTGGGAGGGTGTTCCACACCCTAGCGGTTCGTATCAGAAACGTCGAGCAAAAACGCTTCGTGCGAGCAAATTGGACGTCAACCACATAAGGGTGCCAACGCTCACGGTTTCTCGCTGTTCTGTGGTAGAACGGAGAAGGAGGAACAAGGTTATGAAGTTCCAGAGCAGAGTTGATGGCAATCAATCGTCACTCTACTCTATATAGAGTGTAGGTATATAAAGTGACTCTATATAAAGTGACGCTATCAGTAGTAGTATCAGCAGTAGTACCAGTACCAGTTTACCGCAACGATTCCCTGCATCAGAAGAAATGCTAGAATATGTAGTTATAATAATGTTTTTCTGACCGAATTTCGGCCACAGCAGCCAAGATATTATAGTGCGCAATCACAGATTCCCTCTCCATTTTCTCACTCTCACAGTCCGATGGGACAGCATTCAAAATTTTAAAATAAAGTCGTCTCAAAAGCCAAACAAATGACTCGTATCTATAGCTGGCGACATACAAATAGTCGCGTATGAAGTTAGCCGCAATGCGCGGCGCAATGTCATATTTTCGCGCAAAGATATCCAGAATGGTGGTAGTGTTGCAGTCATAGCCTTTTAGCAATATTTCACTTTTTTAAACTTGACAATAGGAATTCAGGACTGATTTTTCGCAGACAACCCTATACCACACGGTTCGTATCTAATGAAATAATCTTTATTTTAACTTAACTTTAGACTAGTGCAAATTACTAGTATCGATTTACCTGTTTATACCTGCCTACCCAAGAGTTGTGACGGGAAAATAATAGTCAACCTAACTTTTGCATATTCTATAGACTTCATACTTTCGATTGGTATGGAATTTGTCTATTAACCAAACCAGTGCAATGTTTGAAAAAAATTAAATTGTTAATTAATCATATTCTGGACTGAAATTGTTTAGTCAACCCATTTGCAATATATTTATAGACATATTTAACTTGATATAAAATACTTTTCAGCTCGGTGAAGGGGGATCTTAGACTATATTATTTCATTGGTGCCAACTATACTTACCAGCCAACGCAACATGGACTTGTTTTTGTACTTCAAGCAATGCAGTTACCAGTTGTTTAAATAAATGAAAACAAACAGTTCGGTATGTAGGTACATTCGTTTATTGTTCCACTTAAAGTATATTACCAATTTCTGAGCCAGACTATGGAGGGGGCAGTTGATGTCATATTAAAAATGTATGCAACTTTTGGTTAACTTGTCAAGGGTAACTTCTACAGATAATACAGAACAATATTAAAATTCTGATTTAAAAAACAACCCTTATAAGATCACTTCATTGACTTCACTTGACTGACTGTCTGTCTGTCTATCAGACACCTTTTCTGAACGGTTCTTTTTTCTTTTCTTTAGAGTTTATTTTCCAATTAAATTAACCATTATTTATACAGCTAAAGAGTTAACAACAATGACGACTATAAAAACAACTTATGTAGGATTTTTTCTTTTATTGCGTCTTTGCCATTTCTTTCTTGGTATGACCATGTAAGAAAATCTGTCCTCTTTAAAATAGTGTGTGTGAGCAATTCAAACACAATAGAAGTGTAACTTCAGAAAAGTAGCCCACGTGAGAATGAGATAAATATAGCTTGTATTATATCTCATTCTCTCTCAGGCTAAATCCTATTTATGAATATGTTTGTCTCTTCTTGGTGCTGCTTTTTCGTTTCATTTTTTCGTTTCGTTGAATTTTCAAATCACGTTTCTAAAGAAGTTTCACTTCAAAAACTTTCTAGCCCCATAAGTCGTACCCTGCCTTCTGCACCGTACAGGTCTCATTCAGTCGGTATGCCCTTAACTACAATAAATAACATTTGGTTGGTGCACAAGTTTGCTCAATTACATCAAAATAGGTATTTCTGTGTCTATGTTTTTGTCATGTCTGCCATAATGAATGAATGACGTCATATAGCCCATAACACCAACCGCTAAAGGCGGAATTACATTTGTCAGCATCGATTCCCATTTTGTCTATCTAAAATGCGTATTTTGTTTGAAGTATCGCACGCATCCAATAAAAAAGAGTTGATGCGTAGTACATCCTTATACAATATAGCCATCTATGCATAGACAAATTACGAATCGATGTAAACAATGTGATTCCACCCTGAGGTACTCCAAACACATCACTTATTTTATCGTAATCGGATTATAAAAGAACGAACTTATGCACCGACCAGTATAATTAGCATTTAAAGATTTTACAAATTTACCAACGTTAACAGAATTCAGAATTCGACCGTCGAAACACTTAAGCGATAAAATAATTTAACGCTCAAGCTCGAACGCCTATCCAACCAGCCATTTAAATCAAATACCATTGACCATTGACGTTTGTTTGACGCAATAGGCATGATGACAGTAACCAAGAATCAATGAAATTATGAATTTATCTAGTGAAATAGGATTCATAGATTATAAAAAACGTATTAATTTTTCTATTTCGAGTGAGATTTCTATTTATTTTGATAAAATAAAACTATAAAATACAGCAATCCGCCATAATGAATTAAACACCAAGAAGCGAATGACGTCACAATTGTTTGTTTTCGAGTTTTGACAATCACACTATTGCTTACTGCACACTGCACAGAGTACACTGGTAAAAAACAATAGTGACGTCACAAACGACGCCATAATACAAGCGAGCATTTTGGCGTGAATTTTAAAATTTAAATTTCAAATGCCAATTTTATCTACCAAACCGAAATAGTAGATACTTCCGAACATAATCTGACCATTTTTCAAAACCAGTCATCATGCCTATTCTATTAACGAAGTAATGGGAAATTTCATTAAAGTTATGCATTCAGTAACACCGATTTTAATTTCGCAAGCTTTTCACATGGAACGTGTCCATATAGATGGACGAACTAAAGCTTTGAAACAAGGCCTTTAAGGTCCATTTTAATTTGACGTTTAAATATTCGATTCGCTCGAATTCTATCGACGTTGGTGAGATGTAAAATCGTATACATTAGTATAAGATTCTACTGAGCTTTCCGTGACGTCAGCTATAGGTACATACGGGTTTTAGAGTTCGTCTTTGGCCTGTGTTGGTTCCGCAGCGGGGCGCTCTGTGACGGAATCGCGTAGGTGGTCGTTGACTATCGCTACAAGACTCTCCAGGGAGCGGCCGCCTTTACCGACGTTCACGATCTTCTTATTCTTGTAAAGGATTAATGTTGGGAGGCCGTTTATCTGCAAAAAAAATAGGCGTGTTACCGCAGAATAATGTAAAAGTAGTTAAAAACCTATATATATAAACCTATATACTCTACCCTGGTGGGGCAGATTCCACTGTGAAGTTTTCTTCAAAGTAATATGCCCCGCTAAATTGACAAATTTGGGCAAAGTCTATGGTGAAATTTTGCAATTGGACTCAGCCTCACTGTTGGGGCTTGGTGGGGCAGAGTCCAATTGTAAAATTTTCACCATAGACAAAAGTTCATTGTTTTCGTCTAATTTCCTCATTCGATAGTGATCCTTTATTTATATATTCAAAAGAATAATTATAAATTTGTATCTGTTGTATTTACCGAGAAGAAAAGATCTCTCTTTTCTTCTCGGTGTTCTTCGTGTTTAATACACAAGTTAATTGTATGGGGACACCTTTTAATTCATAACTTTATTTTATTTTCATTATTTGTTATGTAATAGCAGCTATAATATTACTCACACTTTGAAAATATAATGTGTCTACGGCTGACATCTATAGAGCGTACTTTGACTTGGCTCAGACTTTACTCAGAGTTAAAACGAGATGGACTTATGTGAGTAACATAAATCTATCTCGTTTTAACAATGTCTTAAGTCTAAGCCAAGTCGAAGTTCCTCTACAGATCTCATCCTACGTATTGCGGTTCAAAAGTTTCAGTTCAGAGAGTTTTGCTGTTTAAAGCTGAACGACGAAAAAATCACTTTTTTGAAGTAAAAACTTCTTTAGGCGCGTTGAGCACTCTTTCGTAGGGGGTAAAAGTGTGGATTACGCGTGATCGATACCGTTCTTCTTAAGACAAAAGGTCTTAAGTGTAATAATATAGTACATTCTTAATTATATAAACTTTAATGTATTAGTTTTTAAACTGCCTCGTTGGTCTAGCGGTTAGCATAGTCGACTGCGGCTCACGAGGTCCTGGGTTCGATTCCCGGTCGGGCGTAAAAATTGTTAGGTATTGGGTTTTTCAATTAAGAAATTCTCAGTGCCAGCCTGGAGTTGGAAGTTGGCGGTGTTTCACCCCCGTGGCTCGGAGAGCACGTTAAGCCGTCGGTCCCGGTTATTATCCGTAACATGATAATAGTCGTTAAAGCCCGCCAACCCGCATTGGAGCAGCGTGGTGGGTCTAAGCTCTAATTCCTTCTCTCCTATGAGAGTGGAGGCCTGTGCCCAGCAGTGGGACGTTAATAGGCTGTAGTGGTGGTGGTGGTGGTCTTAGTTTTAAGGTTTATATTAATAAGTGCTGTGTAACCGTGGGCGACACCTCGCGTTGTTACGAAGACAAAAGGTCTTAAATGTAATTATAGAAATGCACACTCTATGAAATTATATAATCTGTGGCAGTACCTTCTCCACTTCGCAGATGGTCCTGGAGCGCGCGCAGTCCACGTCCGCGATGAGCACGCGGCTCTCGTTCTGGTAACGCTCGCCCAGCTGCAGCCACAGCGGGCTCAGCTGCATGCAGTGGGCACACCTGTGTTTTTTAAACGTTAATGTCACTTTTCCTGACCTCAGTTTAGCAGCCAATCTTACTAGAGAATAGAAGAGTAACCTATATGTAGCAGAAGGCCAAAATTACACTGGTATAGTCACACAAACGTATCTGACCCGGTGACAGCATGACAAGTTGCTAATAAATATTAATAATAGCTGATGACCGGGACTACGTCCGCGTGAATTGAGGTTTTTTGGTTCCCGCAGGAACTCCCTAGTTTTCCGGGATAAAAAGTAGCGTAAGTGTTATTCCTGACTATAATCTATCTCTGGGCCAAATTTCATCCAGATCCGTTCGGCCGTTCGGGCGTGATTGAGTAACAAACATCTGTCCATACATCCATCCATCCATCCAAACTTTCGCATTTATAATATTAATATATTTGATAAAACTTAACTAAAGTCATATATTGTGTTCACAACAAATAAATCAATAAATAAATCAATAAATTAGTTCAAGTTTGGCCACCGGGCCAAATAAGTTTGTGGGACTGTATGTGTTTTTACGTAAATAGCTTATGAAGATAACTTACATAATCTGTATTTTACGTCATTTGCAAACGATACGCGATTTATAATATTGTTTACATTCTGTAAGTTACTCATCTAAGAGCCTTATTTGAATAAAACTTTAAACTGCCTTATAGTGCCCCATTTTTTAACCGACTTCAAAAAAAGGAGGAGGTTCTCAATTCGTCGGAATCTTTTTTTTTTATGTATGTTCCCCGATTACTCGAAGACGCCTGGACCGATTTTGAAAATTCTTTTTTTGTTTGAAAGGGTATACTTCCAAGGTGGTCCCATATAAATTTGGTGAAGATCTGATGAAGATCTTCGAAGACAGATGTTCCCCGAGATCTTCGAAGACAGATGTTCCCCGTTTACTCGAAGACGCCTGGACCGATTTGGAAAATTCTTTTTTTTTTTGAAAGGGTATACTTTCCAGGTGGTCCCATGGTCATTAGGTCTGTCGATGGAATCCCGGGTAAATCAAAGGAACTTAAATTTTTTAAGGACACGAACCCATATAGTTATTAGGTACAGCGAGAACCTATTTTTCTTTTTTTTTAAATATATTTACAGCACTAAAAAGCAAACAATAAAATTATTTTTAAATAAAAAAAAAACCGCCTTCAAAAACTAAAAAGCAAAAAATAATTGGATATATTAAACATATTATTATTTCTACCCACTATGTTGAAGTCGGGCGGGTATAACAAGGATAAGCAAAGTTGACGCAAGGCTCGCCCGACTTCTACATAGTGGGTAGAAATAATAATATGTAAATATATCCAATTATTTTTTGCTTTTTAGTTTTTGAAGGCGGTTTTTTTTTACTATGGGACATTTGTTCCACAACCTTGTTGCTCGACTAAAACTCTACGTTTCGGGGACGAGTGACTGTGGATCATAGTGGACACTCACAACTCACAGTTGCCCACAAGTCAAATCAGCATCTTTTTTCAAACAACAGTGTGGGATGTTGTATGAAATACTCACTATTTTAACTTCAATCGAGAGTTTAAATGATTTTAGAACAAAAAACTAACAGGGATATGTGGATATTACGACTTTTGGGAGATCTTCTATTTAATAATCACTTAAACATATGTAATTTTCTTAATAGTGGTCAAATTCCTAATGTATATGTGTGTATATCGTGACTTCATATGATTTACCATCAAAGGCAAACTTTAGAAAACTTCTACACTTATTTTGGTTTCTGTGTACTAAGCTCTACTAAAAAGAAGTTAAGAAGTACTTACCATGGAGCAAAGTAGTTGACATACACTAAGTCCTTCTCCATAAATGTTTCGTACGTCTCTTCAGAGATCCTGGCGACGGGCAGAACTTTCTTCTTCTTCATAAACTTCTCCGGGTCATGGTTCTCCGCTAGCAGCATCTTCTCTACGTATAATTTTAGATCGTCTAAAGTCTCGGCGTCTGTTACACCCATCTGGGAATGCACAATTTCATTATTATGTGTTTGACTGGCTTAATGCGATAAACTAGTTTTTTACAGTTTTGTACCTATTTTTTTGTTATTCGGAAATCTGTCTTGCAACTATACCCAATATTATAAATGCGAAAATATGCGCCTGTCTGGGCTCTCATTAGGTTAGCTTATATTTTTGAAAGTATGACCTTAGGTCAAGCCGAATAAATGGCTTTTGAATTCTTTTGTATCATCCTTAGAAGGACATAATTATGCTACTTACCTATACTCCAAAAAATCAAAGAAAAATTCCCACTGAATTTTTAAAAATCTAAATCTATGCTGATGAATTTACGGGCATAAAATTGAATTGCTATTTGTTAGTCTCGCAAAAACTAAGAAATGGCTTGACCTATGTTGATGGAATTTTTTGCGTGTGTTTCAGTGGGCATGCATGGTTTATATTCACAATTGAACTCACTACGTTGTCCAACGTTGGACAACGTTTGCCGGGCCTGCTAGTGAAAAATAAATATTATCACTTACTATCCTCCCGTTGACGATCCACAGTAAATAGGGGTACTGCTTGATATCGAATGTCCTACAAGTGACATCACAGTACATGCAATTCACTCTGCCGATCTGTATGTACTCGTTGTGTGCGTAATGCACTCCCAACTCCGACCATATTGGCGCCAACCTCTGAAAATCAAACTCAAATATTTATTCAAGTAGACTTTGACTTTGACTTTTTACTTTTTTATTCAAGTAGACTCTGACTTGAGTGCTTTTGAATCAAATATTGGATAGAAGCAGGCGTTACTTTGCAGAAGTCCATGATAATGAAGGAACCAGATTAATTTGCTATAATCCGCCACAGTAGGTAAATCTATGTGGTACATTTCACTCTGACACCAGAGCATCTTCAGATGTTGACTTGACAATGCACGATTGTGAAGTGATTGATCGTGTCGAAAATTCCGGCTTTTATACCTTTTTTGGCATGACTCAAACTATAGCCCCGCCTCATCCCCTCTAATACTGTATAAATTGAGTAATTACATGTATGTAGGATTTCATATGCATGGCTTCGGCCACTTCATGTCGACAGTCCACTTCGCTAAACATCTTAAAAAAAAACACTGTACCACATAGATTTTCCTGCTGTCGCGGCTTACAGCGAATTAAACTTCTGGTTCCTTCATTATGGTGGACTCATTTTTATTATAATTTATTAATTATTTTTATCTTTTTAAAGCAAATGGCGGGTTTCTAGCTGGCTCTTTTCGGTAGGAATGGCATTCCGCACCAGTACTTACAAATGCGATTTCAAGCGATTTTAACGCAAATGGGTACAGAGGTGAATTGCATCAAGAGGAAGGAAGGATAGGCTACTTTTTATCCTAGAAAATTAAGGAATTCCCGCGAGAATCAAACAACTTTAATCCACTGGACAAAGTCGCGGGCGTCATCTAGTACTTGAATTCATCATCATCATCTCATCATCGCGAAAACCTTCTCTATTTTGAGCCAAATCTTTGAATTAAATTATTCATTTAATTTCTTAACCATTAAATCATGTAATATTAAAAGGACGGCAACTCCAAAGCACACATTGTAAAGTGTCTTGTAACTAACTTCTCGGCCACTAATTAATTTGAATCCCAGTTTACCTGTGAGGCCTTGCACCACGGCGCGTAGAACATAACAAAATGTTGTCCCGTTGACACAAACTTCTCTATGTTCTGATCGTTCAGATTCGCCACACCGCTGTAGATTTTTACACCAGTTTGTTTTTCTTTTTCTGGGATCTTCAATGACAAAATTATACACTAAACACACAGAAGCCACTAGAAGCTTGTTGATATCAGCTATCAGATATTTTAACAGCTCAATAGAATCTAGTTTAAATGGCTGATCATACTAATACTAGTGGTTCGCGCCGAACTGAGACCTCGCGGTATCCATAAGATAGTTTTAACTATATATTGTAATAGTTAACTTTTAACATTAGACCCAAAAGAGCTAAAGAGTTAAACTTTTACAGAGCGCCATCAATTGACATCATTGTGAAGTTCTGTTAAAAATACTGAAGCTCATTAAAAATTAAATAATTTTGTTTCCTTTAATTTTAGTATTTGTTGTTCAAGTACAGGATATAATTCAAATAATTGATCAAATTTCAGGCTTAGCCTTTCAGAAAATTGAGAGTTCTGAGGTCAATTTTGGACGTTAGAAAATCTCCACTTTGAAAGCCCCCATTTCATCAATTTTAAGGGAAAAATTAAAAAAAAAATTTTTGGACTCTATTCCTATTTATCTATAAAATGATATACCACAACCCTATGTTACACTATAAAAAATATTTTACTTTACATTCGCTTCTACAAGAGACGGATTCGGCTCTGAGAGACGGACGGATGGACAATAATACAATATGCGAAAGTGTGCTTGTTTGTCCTTCAATCAAGTATGTCGCAACAGAGCAATGGATCAACTTGATATTTTGCGTGGGTATAGTTGAGGACTTATAGTTACGTGAGTGAGTTTTATCCCGGAATACTATGGAGTTCACATGGAAATTAAAATCCACATGGACAAAGTCGTGGGCATCAGCTAGTAAACTATACAATATTAAACTCACCTCTGATTGTAAAGTGAAAATCTCACTCAGGTATAAGGTCAGGGAAGGCAAATCTCTTGTGCCTTTATACTCTACAGGTGAGAAGGATCTTTTGTGAAAGTATAGAAGTGTTGGGTATCCTGGAAACAAAGATAAATTTCATCAAACTGGGTGGAACAATAGGAGTGGTCATGCTCAACAATACAAATAATTTTTACCGTACTTACGTAACGTAATAACGTACGTACTTTTTATGTACGTTTACGTTTTTTAATGTACTAGATGATGCCCACAACTTTGTCCGCGTGGATTAAGTTTTTTTTAGTTTTTCTGGTATAAAAGTAGCCTATGTCCTTCCCTGGTATGTAAGCATCCTCTATTTTATTTTATTTAAATCAGTTGTAGAGATGGACTGGTAAAGCTAGCAGACAAACAGACAGACACACGAGTCACACTTTCACATTTATAATATTAGTAAGCATAGGGATTTTTAGCTATTAAAAATTTTGCAAGCGACATGTAGTTACCTGTAATATCATTGTCTTGGCACAGTTGGAAATGCTTCGTACAGTCAACTTGGGCGATGGCAAACTTGGAATCCTTTGTATTGACAAGCTCTCCCAATTCCGACCAAATCGGATAAAATTCTGTACAATGACGACACCTGAAATTAATTTCAAAATTATATAGACATCATAAATCACATTAACTAGTGGTTCGCCCCGAACTGAGACCTCGCGGCGCCATCTATTGACATAAATGTGAAGTTCTGTTAAAAATACTGAAGCTCATTAAAAATTAAATAATTCTGTTTCCTTACAATATTTATCTAATTTTAGTATTTGTTGTTAAAGTACAGGATATAATTGAAATAATTGATCAAGTTTCAGGCTCATCCTTTCAGAAAACTTAAGAGTTTAGAGGTCATCTTTGGACGTTAGAAAATCTCCACTTTGAAAGCCCCCCATTATTATTATTATTATTATTATTTATAATAGGCTAGGCAGCTTTCGCTGATGCGCCTATATCATATCTTGTGCTTTGTCTTTAAGTGTTTATCCAGTCTGTTCTTGAACTGATTCACAGAGGTTGACATCACCACATCCTCGGGCAGTTTGTTCCACATAAGTACTACTCTGTTGCCCAAAAAGTGTTTAAGGGGATTTGATGATGCCAATCTATGACGCAGCTTTTGATCGTGTCCTCTTAGACCAGGGTTCCTTTTTTTTACAAATATTTCCTCCATATTTGGGACATTATAGTAGGTGTTCAGTATTTTATATGTTTCAATGAGATCGCCTCTTTCTCGCCTACTTTTGAGGGAACTAAGTCCAAGTTTTGAAAGTCTCTGCTCATAGGGAAGATTTTTCAGCTCTCTTGGCATTTTAGTTGCTCGCCTCTGTACTCTTTCTAATATTACTATATCCTTGACGAAATATGGATTCCAGACCTGGAATGCATACTCCAACAAAGGTCTGACATAGGTCTTATATATTTTCAAAAAGGTTTTCTTGGTGATGTTGAAGAACGCCTTACGGATTAGGTACAAGATTGAGTTGGCCTTATTTACAATAGCTACTATGTGTGCTTCCCATTTTAAGTCACTGCTTATGATAACACCCAGATCTTTTTGTGTGTCCACCGCTTTTTCCATTTCGTCAATTTTGGGGGAAAAATTAAAATAAATATATTTTTGGACTAATAGAGTCCATTCTTAATTATCTTTAAAATGATATACCGCAACCCTATGTAACTTTATAAAAAATATTTTACTTCGCATTCGCTTCTATGAGAGCCCCCCTGAAATAAAGATTTTTATTATTTTTTAAGCCATATTCGGTGGGAGGCCATTGGTTTACATATTATATCTAAAGCTGAAGTAATTGCGTTCAGTAATTCAGAAGTTATAATGCTCTGACAGACGGACGGACGGACAAGTGCCAATTCACCCAAGTAGACTCAGAGACCTTCTCTTCGCTCGGTCAATAAATGAAGTCACAATATTTTATGATTGTTATCAATAGTTTCAAAGTTAGCTAGATATAGGCAGGCTAACTACACAGGAGTTTTTAATACGATTTGTGCTAACTGCTAACCCAGATGAACATTTTATTCCCTAAAGCATATAGTGAATCCTATGTCGCATTGTGCTCCTCAATGGTAAGGCAATGCAACATATCAGAGAGAGATCAGGTGCAGAATTGACGCTTAACGCCTTTAATGTCCTCTGGAATACAATCCAATACATTTATAACACCAGCCCGACCTGGAACCTCATGCATTCATAATTCGCAGCTGACTAAACTAGCACTATGCCACTAGAGTTTGATTCTACGCCAATGACGATAAGTAAAGAAATATACGAACCATGGTGCGTAAAACATGATAAAATTCCCATCCATAGCCTCGATTTGTTTCTTAAAGTTATCTGGTCTATATTCGTAGACGGCACTCTCTTCGGGAGCCACATAATGCGGCAAAAATAGGAGAAAAGTAATCAGCCAATCTTTATACATTTTTTAAAAATTAAATAGTCGTCGTAAATGCTATTTATATAAAATAATAAATGAACATTAATTTACAAAAACAATTGAATTCTTAATTTCACCAGTACTGAGTCTAGTCCTGGAGATAAATTTGTAAAATTGTATTATTATATTTAGGGCAATTAGATTTTTGAGTGTTGCAGCAAGTGCGCAGAGACATTGACGCAAGATTGACACTTCACACTGACACTTGACATCAACAGATTACAATCTACCGAAAAATAATACGATAAATTGTAATCTGGTACTGGTATGGTAATCAGGTACACTATCTAATTATTTATGTCGGGCCCTATGCCTACCTAACCAACAAGAAAGAAGCAAGAAAACGTAAATACAATGAATATTGAACGGTTCGCAATCTTAATATACAGTATTATGGAATCCAGAACCCATGAAAACAATTATTTAAAAAAACATTGGGCAGAAATTTTACTTAATATGTTTAATCTGTATTTTAGAGATGGCCATTTCAACCGTTGATTTTCAACACAACATTAAGAACCGGTTTTTGTAAAATATATAATAACAAAATTCAATTTGAACTAGAATAAAAAGCCAGAGATGTTGTGGACATCCGGATGAAATATAAATTAATATAAAAGGAACAAGGAATGTGGTTGCAACAATCTACATAAGAGGCTTTAGAATATAACTATATAAACTGGTCAATAACAAACTAAGACGTTCACGCGTTTTTATTGCAGGAATCGTTCAATTAATAAAAGAAGAAAAATCCGCGGAGTGCTATTAAATTAGAGGGTGGAAATTGAAGATAAGGGCGAATAAGCACCCCTTTTGAGACTTCCAATATATCTTCTAAACTAAGCAAACTTTTGATATAATATTGAATATAAAACTTTTTGTAGAAAATTAAATTTCCCATCGGAATAGCATTTTTCAAATATTGAAAAAAATACCATGCCAGAACAGTCGAAACAAACTTTAAAAAAAGCCAAAATTTAGATTTTTGTGAATTTTTTTGCTTTTTCGCCTCTCATTTTCTTGGGCTGAGATAAGCATAGGCATTGCTTTAGATAAAAACAAGTAGATTAAATTTCCTTCAAAATGCGGCACTGAAATATTTTTTTGATTAAAAATTGACCGAGATATGGCCATTGGAACTTGGCTTTTGTCCGCGTGGATTGAGGTTTTATGGCTCCCTGGGGAATTTCTTGATTTTCCGGGATAAAAAAGTAGTCTATGTATTATTCCAGACTAAACTATCTTTGTGAGAAATTTCATCCAGATCCGTTCAGCCGTTCTGACGTGATTGAGTAACAAACATCCAATTGAGGTTTTTTGGTTCCCACGGGAACTCTTTAATTTTCTGGGATAAAAAGTAGCCTATATGCTATTTCAAGCTATAATCTATCTCTGTGCCAAATTTCATCTAGACCCGTTCAGCCGTTCTGGCGTGATTGAGTAACAAACATCTATCCACCCATACATCCATCCATCCAAACTTTCGCATTTATAACATTAGTAAGTATAGATAAGAGTTTGTTAAGATGTATTACAAATTGTTTGAATATTGATCATTGTTCCAAACATTTGTTGTAATTATTATGTATTCCTACGTAATAAACATAAAAACCTTTTTAATTGAGAAAAACGATAATATTTTCAATAAAATACGAACGAAAACAAAATTCGTACAAGAGGGATGAAATTTGAAAAAAGGGTCAGGTTCCAATGGCCATATAGCGGTCAATTTTTTATCAAAAAAAATATTTCAGGCACCCGCATTTTGAAGGAAATTTGGCCTACCTGTTTTTATCTAAAGCAATGACTATACCTATCTCAGCCCAAAAAAAGGGAGAGGTGAAAAAGCAAATAAACTCAAAAAATCGAAAGTTTGGCTTTTTTTTTCAAGTTTGTTTCGACTGTTTTGGCATGGTATTTTTTTTTCAATATTTAAACAATGCTATTCTGGTGGGAAGTTTGATTCTCTACAAAAAGTTTAAATACAATATATCGAAATTTTGCTTTGTTTATGAGATATATTGAAAATACTAAAAGGGATGCTTTTTCATCCCTACCCTCAATTTCCACCCTCTAATTTAATAGCATTCCACGATTTTTTCTTCTTTTATAACCCATTGAACGATTCCTGCAATAAAAACCCGTGAACGTCTTAGTTCCTTTCTAAACGTTGTAATCAATAGCCTATTATTCAACTTTGCAAGAAAAGATTTGCTTGATAAAATTGTGCATGTTGCAATATTGCACTAGCGGTAATAAAATAGCTGCTATACAAAACATCACGTGTTTCGATACCGACATTTGAGAATTGATGCCACCATGATTGCCAAGGTATTTTATAGTACCAAGCAATTGGTACAATAAATAAAATATCATATAGAAATACATATATCATAGAAATGTTTGTACCTTGAGTTTCATTTTATATTAAAAAATAACTAAGTATACATTTTGTCATTACTTATCGATTTACCTCTGATAAGAATATCTGAATTCAGAATAGAATATTAAAGTCAGTCAATCACAAAACAATAATAATTATTGCAAAATGCATTTTTTTTTGTTTTTTTTTTATGCAATTAGGTGTGCGGGTCCAACGCATCAGGCAGTGTCACAAAAGTAGAAAAATCTCAAACTGTGATTCATAGATCGTAATTTACACAAAATCGGTAATTATCGTAAATGTCACTTTGGCGTAGCTTTCACGGCAACACTATGGAATGTGGTAATTCTTCAAAATGGTCGCTTTGTATGGTTTGCCAACTTGCATGTCTGTGTTTTAGAGTTCTTTGTTTTCGTAATTTGTTAAATATAGTCTAACGTGGAGGCCAAAACATATACTACTCTTTCACGTACCGTATATGCATGAATTTATACCCTATAAACATAATTGGTGGTATGCAAGAAAGATGTCATCGGTAATGTGAGAGCATTCAACTAGCATTTTTATTTTACGGGATTATGACGTCTATGATTCCCATTTGGATCTGCAGAAAGTAAAGGATATTGGATAGATTATTACAGGTAATTTGTTTACATTACTATAGTGTTCAGTCGTAGTCGTGCTCCCTATTAAATTCCTACAAAGCTGACTCTAATTTTGGCATTCCATAGCTCTTGTCAAACAGAATTGTGTCGAGTGCTCAATGTATAGCTACTGTATATTTTGCTCTAATTGTAAACGATTTGTGTGCTTATTTGGGTCGCTCCAGCTTAATTTTATCCCTTTATTCAAATACATTTAAAATTGAAATGGTAAACACATAAATTCAAAATTTACATCCCATAGCTATGATCAATCACTTTATTATTTCATACACTAACCTACTAATCACATTGACATTCTTATTGGTATGTAAAAACTGTATTTGTTTGTTTCAGCTATCAATCTCCCGTTTTAGATCTAGTAGATTATAATGTCAATACAAGTGAAACATTAGACAAGCTTTATCACAGTAAAAAGTTTGGAGACTATTATTCATTATCAGTGTGAATCAAATATAAAGGAATGCGAACTGTGAGTGTGCAGTGGGGGATGGCTATGTGATGGGTGGGGTGGGGTGAGCCGTGCGGCGTTCGGGCGCGGGCGCCATGAACCCGCCGGCGCCCGGCAAGACGGCCACGCGCTCCTCAGGGTACAACCAGAAGGCGCTTGCCGAGATACGCAACTCCCTCCTCCCGTTCGCTAACATCGGGAACTCTGAGCCCCCGGGCTCCTCCGCAGCCAGCACTGTAAGCTCAGGAGTCAGTTCTGGCTTCAGCTCATCGTCAGGGAATGGGCTGGATAAGGACTTGAGTGTGCTGCCGCAATCACTTAATCAGCTGATAGCTCTGGGTTATGATGAGGTATGTTACTTGTTTACTTTTTGTCATCATTATCAACACAGCTATAATTGTATTACTAAGTAATAGTGTCTGTATCTCTTTATTTTTTAACCGACTTCCAAAAAAGGAGGTTCTCAATTTGGTGCGTATGTTTCTTTTTTTATGTATGTCGGTGCATATCTCCGTGGTTTCTGAACCAATTTGAAAATTTTTTTTTCAATGGTTAGAGGAAGCTCCCGAGGTCCCATAAAAAAATCTGATTCCAAATCCTCAATTCTGATGCTCTTGGTGGACTGTACTACATGAAATCCTCAAAACTAGGGAGTTAGGAAATTTTATGATGCATTCATATAGTAGGTATCAAGTCACGTATATACGATTCAACTCTGAGTCCCAACTCCTCAACCCTGATGTTGCAGGGTACAGACCTCCTTAAAAATAGCGATTTAGGATTTTTTTGTGGTGAAGTCATATTATAGGTGTCAAGCAACGACTTCATACTTAACTCAAGTCCCAACTCCTCAACTCTGATGCTGCAGGATACTGCATTCTTAAGCTGTGGGGATTTAGAGTACACTAAAAAGTTAAAAATAAAAATTCTTTCCAAAAAACCAACTTCCAAATCCACTGTAAAGTAAAAAATAATTTAGATTTCTACACACTGTGTTGAAGTCGGGCGAGTATACAAAGATAGGCAAAGTTGATGTGTCAGGCTCGCCCGACTTCAAATTGAAAATTATTTTTTACTTTACAGTGGCTTTGGAAGTCGGTTTTTTGGAAATAATTTTTTCATGGATAAATTCAGTGAAAAAATTATTTCCAAACAACACCATTAAATTGATACTTTCACAATTATTATTATTAATTACAAAGATTCATTTAATTATGGTAGGGTGGAATCTAGTGGCCCAGAAAAATTTCAGTGGCTATACTTACATCAATATACATATATATTTACATCAGTATTTCTAATAGATGCCTGTGACTTTGTCCGCATTGAATAAGTTTTTTCAATTCCATAGGAACTCCCTAATTATTCAGTTTAATATATAACCTATGACACTCGCAAATAATGTGGCTTTCTATTGGTACCAGTACGTTTGCAGAACACTGGTACTGCAAAAATATTGTATTTCCGCCAGAGATGTGAGAGATGCATTAGCTATACCTAGGGCACGCTAGGTAGGGCCTAATAGGTATAGGCTATAACAGGATGCAATACAATTTACCAATAGATTAGAAATATCTTTATTTAGAGCAAAATATTTTATATCATATAAAATTAATCTTAGTTTTGAAAATTTCAAATTTAAGTGTTGGAATTTTACTTGTATTTAACTTTTAAAAGTATCTTGATCATTTTTGTATGAGATTTGGGCCATTCTTGCGTCTTAATGAAATTAACGGTAAAACATTGGAAATATACTCAGGATTAATAATAAAAAAATCATTAAGATATTAAATGGGAGTTTGGAGTAATCTGACTTTTAAGTTTTGAGGTTACGTTTGGCAATTGTTAGGTATTATTTAGCCATTTAACTAATATTATATATATATTTATCGACATGCAGGCTTCTGAAATACGTAAATAAATAGAGATAATTATTTTATTCTTAGCTAATCACAGTGGAAGTTTGGTTGATGGTGATATCATTTAGGTAGGTACTTCGGTAATATTCAAGTAAAAATATTTACAGTAGGTATTGTGCATTATTCAAGAAATACTTGATAAAAAAACTAAATCTACCATTACTCTAGACTCTACCTAGTTCAGAAATATAGGTACATGGGTTCTGGTCTGCTTGTGGCCTTCTGTTATGGCTAGCTATAACCCTAAAGGCAAAGCCAAGTGCTGCCAAGCGATTTAGCATTCGGGCACAGAATAGGTAGGTTCTAGTATACCTAGAAACTGATTTGGAGTTTATTATAAGTACCTAGCTAATATATCTCTACTTATTAGCCCACTACCATCTTAGGCTTTATCATCAAATACCATCAGATTGAATCACAGTCAAGGGCTCGCTTGTGACAGAATCAAAAAACAAGAATAACTAACATATTTAAGAAATACTTAATAAAACACAAACACAGGTGATCCAGTTTGTTTATTTTCAAACAATGACATTTGTAAATTACTGGTAAAATATAAGTGTGGCTCGCCTGCATCAATATGTAGCTAACTAACATTGATCAGGGTTCAAGTAAACACGTAGCCAAACATACGCAGAAGCCGCAGCATCCTATGACCCCTACAAAAGAGAACCGTGAACATTTTGAACCCACTCAACTCGCCAACGCATTAGAAAACAATTCAAAACATTCATCTGGTGACAGAAGGGCTGGCTAATTTTTTGCGCAAAGGATCAGCGTGGCTGTCCAGCACGGAAATGCAGCCAGCATTCTTGCCACCATTCCACGCGGGCATGATTTATATAGTAATTAGGTTAGGCTAGCTAGCATTAAGTTCTATTATTTTCAATAAATATGGCATTCCAACAAAAAAAACATACTTCTGCAACAAAACAAAAAACAGTGGACTAAGATTGCTGCACAAATCGAGTATGTGATCAACGATATATTCCCCTTCTTGCAGCGGGATCTCGTTCCTACCAGGACTTTGAATTAAGTACAACAAATAAGCATCATGGGTATTATAAGAATGCTTGTCACTAAAATGCAAAAATGACTTCCTGAAACGTGGAATATAGCAGCGAAATAGTAGCGTTCATGGCAGTCAATAGGTTAGATGTGCTTATTTCAGAATCACATGTCACAGAGACAAGCTTTGTCCATATACCTGGATATTGCACCTACTTTACTCCTCACCCAGATGGTGGTGGTGGTGGATGGCAGTTCCTGCATGTGCAATGCAGGAACTGCAATTATTATAATTAGACAACATATAAAACATTCCTTGTTAAAGCCTTATGTAACTAGTCATCTGCAGGCAATGACTATCAGGGTTAAGGATCACGCTGATTATATTTATTTATTTTTCCTCTTTGTTTATCTGCAATCAGTGGCAACTTTTAGCAGATGTGTTCAATGATGTTTCGCTAAAGATAAACTCATCCAATGAACGAACTGGTTGCTGCGTT
Source organism: Erebia aethiops (assembly GCA_923060345.2). Classification (NCBI taxonomy): domain Eukaryota; kingdom Metazoa; phylum Arthropoda; class Insecta; order Lepidoptera; family Nymphalidae; genus Erebia; species Erebia aethiops. The sequence goes on along the minus strand of OV281079.1, from coordinate 35,040,969 downwards.
GGAACCACGAAGGAACAGTCAATGCAACGGCGTGGTGGTGGTTGGTGGTGGAATGTGAAATCAACATTTTAAGAGTCTTAGAATGATCAAGTCTTGTAAGTAATTAGAGTCCTGTCTCGGTTCACAAAACGTGCTGTTAGTCAACAGATTACCTACTCGACTCAACATTAAATTAAAAAAGATTAATAAAATGAAGAAAACACTTCTTTTTCACAACTGAATGATGAGCGCAAGCATTACGATCACAGGGTAAACAATAAAGTAGTTCTGGTTTATCTCAATGATTGATAGAGACATGCAATCAAGTATTCGATACTTTCGTTTCGATATTAAGTATTCTGGGAATCGAGCCATTAACTCGATACTCACTATCTTAATAAATTGGCTTGTATTGACTCGATTCAGCACGCACACCTGAGTAGTGAAATACACTACACTGTGTATGTATAGTGAGGAACGAGCACTACAGTATGTTTTGTATAGTTTTGTGTAGATACCTCCTTATTGCACATGTTGAACGATTTATATATGTCAACGTAAGAATGCAGAAACCGTTAAATTGTAATCTAACTTGAAATATTCATGGTATTTACGTTTTCTTGTTTCTTTCTTGTAGGTTAGGTTAGGGTTCGCCATAAATAAGGGCACTATTAGGTTTTATCGGGTTAATATACCTAACATATTACAATCTACCGAAAAAAATCAATCTGTCAAAGTAATCAAAGTAATCTGTCGATAGTTTACAATTTCGCTAGTTAGATTACAATCTAACGGTTTTTGCAGTCTTACGGTGACATAATATATAAAAGAAAAGTAAATAGCCGTAGATTAACCTTACAACCTTTTCTTCTTCTTCTCTTATCTATGGCCTTTAGTACTGTGGTTTGATGGTCCACAGTAAACCTTTTAACTTTTGCACACTAAACAATACATAGCACGCTGCAGTTTCATAATATTATTGACAGGCAACCATCGACAAAACAATGCAACACTAAATAAATTCAGATTTTTGAAGTAAAACTTCTATAGAAACGTTGATTTGAAAATTCAGCAAAACCAAAAAATGAAACGAAAAAGCGACACCAAAAAAAAAACATTATATATAGGATTTAGCCTGCGAGAATGAGATAGAATACAGGTTATATTTATCTTATTCTCTCGTAGACTACTTTGCTGAAGGTTCACTTCTGCCGTGTGTGAATTGCACACACACAATTTTTTTGCAAGTACTTAACTAGTAATTACCACTTTCCATTTCAAAATAGTCACAAAGCTGCATCACAAGCTCTCTTGATTGTTTTAAGCACGGTACATTTTTGGCGATGGATGGTTTCTATGACTTGCCTGATTGATTTTGCTAAATAATGAATACAGTTAGTTAGTTAGTTATATAGAATTTTAATGTACCACGTGTAAATTAGTATACTTACTGCTTTACATGTGGTACATGGTGGTGGTGGTTTACATGGTTTATTTATTAAAAAGAGTAATTTGAACACCTGGATATGTTTGATTGTTATCCGACATCCAATCGATATCGCATTAAACATCAATGCTAATGTATAGTTATGAGAAGGTAATACAAAAAAAGATATGAGTAGTTATCGATACTAAAAATAATCTCATTACTATACTGATAATATTATGAGAAGAATCGACAAACAATTTGTGTACTAGAGTAGGTATCAATATTTCGATGGTATCGGAACAACCCTGTCCATAGACCAAAATATTTACAATTCTATAATTAATGTCATTCAAATTGACACAGGGTTGCAGGTGCAATCAAGGACAAAATACCTCCTCGTATACCATGGTTTGTAAATAGCAACAATAATAGAAATAAGTTAGTTATAGCATTAAGACTAAGATTCGGACACATGGCATTAGGGAAGTTTAAATATTTAATGAAGAAAAGTGACTCTCCCAATTGTGAAGAATGTGGTGATGTTGATAATGTTTTACACTTGCTATTGGCATGTGTTTGCAACCAAAATTTGAGAGAATCTTTAATAGATGAACTAAATTTAAATTTTGTGAATATCAGTATTTTTAATTCAATTTTTACCAACCCTTGGGCATTTCGGCTATGAAAGTGTTTACATTCGTTAGGGATTCTCTAAAATTGTTATAGCTTTCGATTTAATTATAATTTGTCTGTAATGTTGTGTGTAACGATGGGGCTGGCATATAGGCTAACTATAAAAGCCCCAATAAAATACCAGAATTAAAAAAAAAAGGACAAAATAATTTGGCGTTTCCGCATATTTCAAAACAATACAATACTTTTTTAAATCAACTTTTAAACCCCCATTCGCTTTTGATTAAATTAATTTATTTGATTAAAATTAATTTAAAAATAAGATTTTTTATACATAAATGGTTTAGATGTAAAAGTGGCCCACTTTTGATCATTCTCCTTTATACTTTAATCAAACCTTATTATTATTATTATTAAAGCTTTATTTCCCACATATTACAAATTATTTTTAGTGTTTATAAAATATTATGATTTATTTTGATATGTGGTCCCCTGCGGGTAAAAGTCCCCTCAACCTAGTTATTATGTATGTGTGTATGTGAGTTTCTTTATATTTATTCCACCTTAATTTCTACATGCCTGAACAGATTTGGATGTAAGTAGTTTGGTGTCTACTTGACGCCAAGTATCGAATCAAAAGTATCAATAATTATAAAAGTATTAAATCAAAATTATCGATACCAATAAAAGTCAAAGTGATTCAAATTTTTTATTTTATTACTTGACTACTTGATAAATAAATAAATCACATTTGAATTCAGATGTTTTGTAAAATTATTCAATTTAAATAATCACCATAAACTGAACACTGCATATTTGCTTGCCTAGTTACACATGCAATCTAACTAAAGTAAGATTTTCCCTGAAAGCTATATCACTCCATCAAGAGAAAAGTAGCATAGTCTATAGCCTGTGGAGACAAAAGTATTGAGGACAGAAATACTAGGCATTTTGTGGTTTGGGACAGTTGCCGATGTTTATTTTTGTATATTATTAATAATGAGCTTGTTACCTACTATTCACATGAGGAATAATTTGTTTTGTTCCGAATTTTACCTGAAGGTGCCATAATGTGTTTTTTTAGCTTAATTCTACTCAACTAAATGAGTACCCAGGTTCTTTCCTTATTCGACTTGACTCTGAGTACTTTTTCAACTCACAGGGTTTTTAAATGTATTATTAGTTGTTAGTGATAATAACTGGAATGGATGGTTATCTGAGGCAAGGATGAAGTGAGTAGGCCTGTAGTCTGAACAGTACAAAGTGATTAAGAATTGTTATGTTATAGTATAATTATGCAATATAAGGGATATAGTTGTAACAGTATAGAAATATTCCAGGATCCAGCAGTCAAGGCACTCAAATTTACGGGCGGTCGCTTCGACGCGGCGCTCGATTACCTTTCGAAGAAGCAGGAGCCGCTCAACGGCGTGCTTAAATCGAGTAATTTAAGCGCGCTCAGTACTAAAATAATAAGGAAGCCTAGTCTAGAGCGCGAGTTGAACCTCCACCGGGGTAGTCCGGCGCTAGACTCGGGCGCGGGCAGCTCGCGCTCCGACAGCCCGCGCCAGGCCGACGCGCCGCCGCTGCCGCACGAGAAGCTCAGCCGCCAGTACTCGCCGTCGAGCTTCGAGCCGCCGCCGCCGCCGCCGCCGCGATGCCCGTCCACGCCGCCCGTGCCGCCCGCCGTGCAGCAGTACATGAAGAACCGCATCTCGCCCGCGCCGCCGCTGCCGCCCGCGCGCGGCACCAGCCCCGTGCACGCCGCGCCCGCGCCGCCCGCGCGCGTGCCCATGGTGGCGCCCAACGGCCCGCAGGCGCAGCAGCAGCTGTCGCAGCAGATCCAGGCGCTCAACATGTACCCCGCGGCCGCCGAGCTGCCGCCGCCGTACCCGCTCGCCGCGCCGCCCTCCTATTCGCTCTCCATGCAGAGCCGCCAGAGCCCCACGGCGCAGGACTACCGCAAGAGCCCCTCGTCGGGCGCGTACTCGGCTGCGTCCGCCGGCTCGCCCGGGCCCGTGCCCGCCGCGCCCGCGCCGCTGCAGGCGCGCACGGCTCGCCAGGCCGTGCAGCCGCCCATCATCATGCAGTCCGTCAAGAGCACGCAGGTGCAGAAGCCCGTGCTGCAGACCGCGATCGCGCCCGTCGCGCCGCCGCCCCCGCCGCCCTCGTACGCGTCGTCCATCCAGCAGAAGCAGGCGCAGACGCCGCCCGGCTACCCGCTGGCGCCCAAGCCCGCGTCGCCGGGAGCCGCCGCCGCCGCCGCCGCCGTGCCCGCCGCCGAGCCGCCCAGCTACGCGAGCACCATGCAGGCGCTGGCGGCGCAGCGCGGCCTGCCCGCGCCGCCGCCGCCCTACGGCGACGCGGACGACGCGCACCGCAAGCGGCCCGCGGACGCGCCCGAGCCCAAGTGCTCCAACCGGAACTGCGGCCTGAACGGCGCGCCCGCCCGGCCGCCCGGCGCCGACGGCTCGGCGGAGCGGCGCGGCGAGGGCGCGCCCGACAAGATCCGCCACCAGTCGCCGATCCCCGAGCGGCGCAACATCAGCAAGGAGAAGGAGGAGGAGCGGCGGGACTGCAAGGTGCGCGACTACTCGCCGCAGGCGTTCAAGTTCTTCATGGAGCAGCACGTGGAGAACGTCCTCAAGTCGTACAAGCAGCGCACGTACCGCCGCATGCAGCTCGAGAAGGAGATGACCAAGATCGGGCTGAGCGCCGAGGCGCAGGACCAGATGCGCAAGATGCTCTCGCAGAAGGAGTCCAACTACATCCGGCTGAAGCGCGCCAAGATGGACAAGTCGATGTTCAACAAGATCAAGCCGATCGGCGTGGGCGCGTTCGGCGAGGTGACGCTGGTGCGCAAGATCGACACGAGCCACCTGTACGCGATGAAGACGCTGCGCAAGGCGGACGTGCTGAAGCGCAACCAGGTGGCGCACGTGAAGGCGGAACGCGACATCCTCGCCGAGGCGGACAACGAGTGGGTGGTGAAGCTGTACTACAGCTTCCAGGACAAGGACAACCTCTACTTCGTGATGGACTACATCCCGGGCGGCGACCTCATGTCGCTGCTCATCAAGCTGGGCGTGTTCGAGGAGCCGCTGGCGCGCTTCTACATCGCGGAGCTCACGTGCGCCGTGGAGAGCGTGCACCGCATGGGCTTCATCCACCGCGACATCAAGCCCGACAACATCCTCATCGACCGCGACGGCCACATCAAGCTCACCGACTTCGGCCTCTGCACCGGCTTCCGCTGGACGCACAACTCCAAGTACTACCAGAGGAACGGTGAGCACCTGCCGCTACCACCCCGCCCCCGCTTGTCACCTCGCTGATCGCTCACACACGCACTAGATCCACATTTTCTCTTATTTCTTTATTGGCTTAAATTAAACCACATATAAATATCAAACACAAGCCCGCGATTTCGTCCGCGTGGATTAAGGTTTTTTGATGCCCGCGGGAACTCTTTTCTGGGATAAGAATAGCCTATGTCCTTCTCCAGTATATAACCGACCCCTATGCCAAATTTCATCAAAATCGGTTGAACAGATGACCAATGTAAGCGTAGCAGACAGACAGACACACTCTCGCAAATAAATCATTATTTAAACCGCGGGTGCCAATTGGTCCCAAATATTTGGTCGTAAAACTTAAACCCACGTATGTTGAATATCGCAGACCACGGTCGGCAAGACTCGATGGACCCCGTGGACGGCGAATGGGGCGCCATGGGGGAGTGCCGCTGCCACCAGCTCAAGCCGCTGGAGAGGCGGCGCAAGCGCGAGCACCAGCGCTGTCTCGCGCATTCTCTAGTGGGCACGCCTAATTACATCGCGCCCGAAGTGCTGCAGCGCACGGGCTACACTCAGCTGTGCGACTGGTGGTCCGTCGGCGTCATCCTGTACGAGATGCTGGTGGGCTCACCGCCCTTCCTGGCCTCCACGCCCGCGGAGACTCAGCTCAAGGTTTGTGTTGTCACGTGTACTGAGCTGGTGGAGAAGGGAACACCTGTAGCTTTGGTGAACCTTATAATATCCCCAATAGAGAGATGTCTTAGGTTTTCACTGATCCTGTCCTTGCCTACTTTACTTACATGGGGCACTCAGCTATGAAGTGAAAGCTGGTCTCTTCCTCGTCGCATTCTGGACATCATTATTGTGAGATGTCTCTTTAGTAGACAGTGTCTCGTTGTTATGCCTGCTATAAGTGCTATGCTGTTTCTACTTTGCGACATAAGTTGTTTTGTCTTCTTATTATCGAATGATTTCAAGAACAACTTCGATTGTCTATATTGTGTAGCACTCTCACTGCCTAGAGCACGCTACTGCTCACGGCACGGCACGGATATAGTCCTAGAAGAGCCGCAGATGGAGTGGTCCGTATGGCCCCAGAGACCATCAGCATAGCCATCCTTTGGACTCTCATCAGCTCTCTGCTAATTGTTTTTGTTGTTGCTTTATGCCACCAAACAATTGCTCCGTACTAAATTCTGGGTAGTATGATGGCCGTATTTTATTAAAACACTCTCATACTGTTTGTATAAAATACATGCTTATAATTATAACGTTGTCAACTTTCGATAGTTTTGAATGGTTTTCAAACTCAAAACTGACAGACGAAGTAGATTTTGGAAGAACACTATATTAATCACTGAGAAATAAATATTATTTTTAACATAAACAACATCCCCATTGCAGGTGATAAACTGGGAGAGCACCCTCCACATCCCGGACGCGGCTAATCTCTCGCGAGAGAGCAAAGACCTGATCTTGCAGCTCTGCTCCGGCCAGGAGACGAGGCTGGGCAAAGATGCGGCCGAGGTCAAACACCACCCCTTCCTCATGGGCATCGACTTCGACAAGGGGCTGCGGAGGCAAGTGGCGCCCTATATCCCCCGGATAGAGTACCCCACAGACACCTCCAACTTCGACCCCATAGACCCGGACAAGCTGAGGAACTCCGGCAGCTCGGACTCCAACAAGTCCGACAGCGAACTCCTCGACAACGGGAAAACCTTCCATGGTTTCTTCGAGTTTACTTTCCGGAGGTTCTTCGATGATGGCTACACGAACAAGATCAATCTCGACGACAACGACAACCAGGGTCCTGTGTACGTTTAAGTTGGCCGGAGGTTACTCCTTCACGCTGCCAACAGTTCAATACATGATTATTGAAGTGAAAACTTCTTTAGGCGCGAACAACACTTTTTGGTAGGGGGTAAAAATGTGGAATACGCGAGATCGACACCGTTCTTCTTAAGAAAAAGGTCTTAAGTATAATAATATAGTACATTCGTAATTAAACTTTAATGCCTAAATTTTAAGGTTTATATTAATAAGTGATGTGTAACCGTGGGCGACACCTCGCGTTATTACGAAGACAAAAGGTCTTAAAAATAAATATAGTACATTCGTAATTAAACTTTAATGCCTTAGTTTTAAGGTTTATATTTGAAATATTTTTTATTATTTTTTTATTAGAAAAAAATTATTCGTTTTCACTCCTATCGGCAGTCCCTATGACTGCCAATTTTTTTTTTTCATATTGACTTGGGATTGATTGTTGAATGCTTTTTATAAAGTATCATTTCGGTGCATGGAAAGGGTTGGCAGTAGTTCCATACGTGATGAGATTGATCGTTTATTGCTTGATCAATTTGTATTGGTGTATTGAAGATTGTTCCAAAATCCGGATGTATATTTGTTTTATTTATTTATTGACTTAGTGAACATTACACCACACTTTTGTAGACCAAAGCTCTAGATAATAAGGGTTCATATTTTACCATTTTAGTACGGAACCCTAAAAACTGAGATTGTTATTTGTAATTTGCAACCCAAATAGACCATAGTCTGTGTTAGGCCCAAATAGGCGGTATAAAGCATGTCTTATAAAGCAAAAATGGGATACACTACTTACTCCTAACTAATTCCCTAAGCGTATTTCAAATCGTGTACTGAACTGATGCCAAGTTGAGCGTGTAACCTCCGTCACACGAGTGAAAGAGACACTAGATACCTCATAAGGACTCTCGTAAAGTGTGTGCCTTGACTCTCTCTCTCTATTAAAGCGATAGTTTTCCCCCCCTCCTCCTCCCTGTAAACAACGTACATGTAACGTATTTAAAAAAGTTTTATTTTTAATAAGCCGTATTGTTAATAATCCCGGTGATAATGTTGTAATATTGTATCGTTATGTATTTTGTAAGTGTAAACCCGTGTGGGCCGGGAGATGGTCGACGTGACAAATGGTGTGTTGACAAATCGACATTAATGAAAATGTACATGTTTCGGCTACATTTGCCATCAACACGTATTTATAATTAATATACAGATTTAAGAACACGTTCTCAAGTATCGGTCAGTTGCTCATAACCTCTTTTATGCTTAGATTGACCAATACTTGAGGACCTAGTCTTAGCAGATGCGATTAGCGATTTATTAATACTTATGGCTCTAATTATAAAAAACGGTACAAAAATAAACTACGCCATTAGAAATACTGATAATGACCACTTTCGGATTGTTTACATAATAATTACAAGAAAGTGTTTGTAATTTCTTGGCTATTATATCGAACGAGTGTCATTACGTAGTCTACACATATTTTCTGGGGATCGTCTCTCGGTCTATAATTGTAATATATGTAACGAATGAATTATGGATCACAGTAGTACATAGCCGGTGTAAACTTGGTGCTACGCGACGGGACATCTAGCGTTCCATTCAGGCCTGATCCACACTATGACGTTACACGACCCAGTATAGGTTCAGGTTGGGCCCTAAACTAGTTGCACCATATCTAAATCACCGACCAAAGATAAACCGAAAGAAATCCTAACAAATTTTGTTTTTAATTTTTTTTTTTAATATAATGTATTGGGCTGTAATAGAAACAACTATTTGAGACTATAACTATGATGAGTTGTCGAACATGATGAAATATTGGGAAAGAGTACATACCCTACACTGGGCATGAAAAAGCTAACTAACAATATTATAACGCCATAGTATGGATCATACATACCTATTTGTATACTATTTTTGTAACTAGAGAAATTATTTATGAGATAAGAACAAGTTTGGATTAGTGAAATTCGCCACTATATTTTCTTATGTGTTTATCGAGATAGGTCGCTTTAATGTGTGTTTGTTTATATAATAGACCGCGAGCCGACGGGCGTTTTGATCTAAGTGTTTCAATACAGTCCAGTTACAAATATAATACCTATGTAAAATGAACATAGTAGTGATATGAATAATATGCACCTACGGGGAAAAATATAGATAGTTAAAATTTTTGTGAAATGGGAATTAATATTCTCAGTAATACTACATACATCTTTAAAATTATGGAAAATAACCAAAACGATTGTCAACCCAAGTTTGCAAAAGGAAAAGTAATCATTTGCCTCTTAATCATTTTAATCGATTTATTGAAGAAAGTGAATAGCACTACACGAATTAAACTTTTGAGCTTTTGAATTTATTTATTTGTCAAGACTGTTTTAAAAAATACTAAGCCAAATCGTCCATCGGCTCTTTGAAAGTCAAAACCATAACTTATGAAAGTCATTAATGTAACGGAATGGTCCAACATAATTTTACAAACTATGCTGACGAACATAATACACAATCTCTTGACTAAAGTAACAGGTCTGCTATCCCTTTCATGCTGCTCCCTGTGGAAAAGAATAACACGATCTGTCACTTTAGCTAAGTTTGTAAGAACAGTGACATACTTTTGACACCCGATGCGATTGTGGTCATGTTAACATGGCAATGACACAGACAGGATGAATAGGGCAAACGGGGGCCCTGTTGCAGTTGAATTATTGCTAGTTGCTGCAGCTCTGATTGACTAACATTCTTTCGCTATTGGCCAAAATCCATTGTCGCATTGGTACGATAGTAGTAAATAGAAAGCATACTTCAAGCAATGAAGTCTGATGAAATTCGCCAAATGCAGTACATAATATAATGGTATAAGTTGGCAACATTGCGTAGGAACGTCGTATCGTTTGCTCTTAAGGATGTAGCATCCTTTTTTTTTTCAACAATAAAAACCAGAGTGCATAGTATTTATTAATTAAAGAAGTGAACTTTTTATTTTAGAGATTCATAATATTATAATATGGAGATGTTTGACAAAAAAAACCGCGACACACACACACACATACACAAATTATTTATTTAATCAGCCTGCTCTCGGATAAATAGCTTTAGTATGGAGATTTTAAAGTTCTAAATCCCGTATTCATTACTTAATCTCTTCAAAGCTTTGGTTATGTTGGCCAGAATTTCGTAGCGTTAAAATCGGGAGTATATTTTCAGAAGTTAGTTTTTTTTGTAGCGCAACATAATATTGTAATTTTTGTTTTGACTAACAACATACCCACTCTGGCATGCTTATCTGTGCGTGTGGTGAAATTTGGAACTAACAAGTGTTGACCCAATAACATTTAATTTTAATAGACAGTGGCGCCATCGCCTCATGCACAGATAGGTAAGTTTGCCAAACGTTACTTTTTTTTAAGACACACCGCCCACTACATTGTAACGCGATAAGTGATTTTAAAGTGTCATAAAACTACTTTTATATTATGTATATTCAAGCCTCAATCTCAGTAGGTAAGAGAACTACAAAATATTTGATTGCGATACATGTATTTGAATTTTAATTTGTTTACACGAATAAGATTTTTACAAACCTTATGTCTTGTCAAAAACATGTCAAATAATATCTATCGATATAAAAGTATCGATTATAGATATCAGGGGTGTAATGGGAGATTTTTTACCTATTCAGGCGCGTTAAAGTTAACTAGGAACGAATTGTATGGAATTGTGAAGCAGTTGATGAAGATGACAACAAGGCGCTCGATCAATACATGCGAACTTTATCGCGAACGAATAGAAAATCTCCCAGGCGGAGTAGGTGTCGCATTAGCAAAAAGTACAAAGTAATTTTTTTTTTAAATGTTGTAAATGTTATAAATTATTGTTCTATCAATCTTATGCGCCATGCCATACTCGCCATCTCTTGCATGAATAACCTCAGTTTGAGATTAATTATACTCGTAAACGTCGCATGTTATTTCCGACCCTGTTAAACGCTTACAAAACCAATTCTGGGTGCTTCCCGTCTGTCACATTCTGTCCCCGCGTGGGAAATTTGAGTTTGGGGACAAACACGAATTTATTTTCCTGAAGAATGTGGTGACAGACGGGAAGCACCCAAAATCCTAGTTTTTTTTATATGTATTTAAAAAAATTGTTACACTGGGCGTATTTTATATAATTTTGTACAAATTAATCATAGAAGTCTGCGCACAGATCTATGTAGTGGGCGGATAAAGGTGCAAGTCCACTGAAGCGAAGCGGAGACGTGTTTAACAGAACAATCAGATTATTGAAGCGCATCAATCTGCAAGTCTGTTGAGCACAAGGCTCCGCTCCGCTCCGCTGTGTGTGGAAAGGCAACCTAAGTTTGTAATAGATTTTAACCTTCGAACAAGACACAAGTGTGACTAGCAGCCATAATGTTTAATAAACCTGTTGACATTCTTACAAGTTATGGGCCGGGATCGCGTGTCAAGTTTCAAGAGGTGCTTAGTAAAAGCGGTAACTTTGTAACATAGTTCCTCCATTGATCAGCTGGCAGGTCTAGGTGTCCATACTCGGAAAACCTCGAAGAACCTTATTACAAACTATCAGCTTACCGTCAAGCACCTTGTCAAATTTTACCACGAGTTCTCCAATTTTATTGGACGTTCATTTTTTTATTTGTATAGTATGTTAAAAAACGAGTCAGTTCACCTTAAATTATGTGTTATTTGTATGTAAATTGTTTTATTCTAAAATAAAACAGGCTTTTAAGTAAATGAAAATAAAATATGGGAATTCTGTTGACTTTCTTTTCTCTGCTAACTTTACCAACGAACGAGTGGTATTTATCCTACGATCACAAGTACGTCTGTCTAGTCGGTCGTTCCACATTGCTCAAGTGATTGGAGCATGAAGAATAGTTGTGGCTGCTTTAAGGAGTTTAATAAAAAAAGGTTCTCCAGTGTCGTCAATCATTCGAACCATCATCGATTGATGGATGTGGCCAGGCCAGACCATTCTAACTTGTCATTTAGATCCATGAGCCATGTCAAATGGAGCAGTGTCGATCTACTACCGTAGTAGTAGTAGTAGCTAAAGGCAATTTTTAATTTTGGTTCATGCACATAATATTGTTATCTTGTAGAGCATCTTGCACTTATTTGTAACTAGATGATGTCCGTGTGGATTAAGGTTTTTATTCCCGCGGGAACTCTTGCATTTTCAGGAATAAAAAGGAGCCTATGTCCTTTCCTGGGATACAACCTATCCCGCTGCCAAATTTCATCAAAATCGCTTGAACAGATGGGCCGTAAAAGTGTAGCATACAGACAGACACATCTTGCACTTTGGTTTGAAGTTTTGAACCAAGTGCCGCGGCTGCTGCGGTTTTAATAAATTGAAACAATATATTATTTTACCTTGTGATTGAGGATGTGGGTCTATAAAATAAGTCACAGAGATCGAGCTTAATATTAAAATTTTAATTATAAAGAAAACCTAAACAAACTTGGCTATCAGTATATTTCACCCAAAATGGCGAGATTTTCTCGCTATTCAAATATATTAAGTACATACTTGTGCGAGAAAACCAGACTCAAAAATATCTTTCGGTACGAATACCTACCCGATACCTCAATGTTAATATATCTCTACGAGTACTCATCCGTCGATACTTCGATGTGTAAAATATCTACGAGTACTCTTCCATCGAAACTTCAATGTGTAAAATATCTCTACGAGTACCTACTCATCCGTCGATACTTCGATGTGTAAAATATCTACCTACGAGTACTCATCCATCGAAACTTGAATGTGTAAAATATCTCTACGAGTACTCATCCGTCGATACTTCGATGTGTAAAATATCTCTACCAGTAGGTACTCATCCGTAAAGCGGTGTCGCTGTGCCTTGGGAGTTATTGCTCTGGAACTGTTGCGCTAGCCTGTGTATGGGCCCGTCTAAAGACTTACTAGGTATTAGATTATTAATCGATCGTGGTTTGTAGAAGGAAATGCTGAACTCTCTTGTTGAAATCTTCTGCGTATTTTATGTGGATATTGTGCTTGCCTTCAGGGTATAGGTGTACTCTGTAACAAAATGTGTATATATGGTATATTTCATATCAATTAGTTGAACTACATAAGTGATGCCCGCAACTACGTCCGCGTGATTTTTTATTCTCGCGGGAAAACTTCAATTTTCTGCAGATTTTCTGGGATAAAATGAGTTAATTCAGGTTAATATAAGCTATCCATTTCAAATTCCAGCTATATTGTGGCGCGAAGGAGTAGGTAACAAACATCCAAACTTTCACATCCATTACTAATAAGTACCAATTACAAATGCGAAAGTGTCTCTCTCTCTCTGCTCCGGTTTCCCGACCCATCTTTTCAGCCGATTTGGACGAAGTACAGAGGTAAGTTTTATCCCGGAGAAGGACAAAGGCGATATATCGGGACTAAGTATAAGACTTCCCCAGCGGGAAGCACTCCATGAGTATCAGCTGTACATTGTGAAGTATATGCCTTCTCTTTAAACAACGTATCGCTTGTGGCATTGTCAATTGCCATACCAGGTGATGTGGATGGTTGCCAAGCCTTGTTTTGTAGTGCCTGATTTCTTCCTTCACTGTGTTTATTTTAAGGTGCTCATGGATTTCAGATATTCTTATGAACCATGGTGCGTTTGAAAGTTGTTTAAGTACCTATGTAGTTTTGGGTTCTTTGAATTATTTCGATGCTTGAGTCACATGCAGATCCCCAAAGTTGTACATGCCGTATGCGCATAACGGTTTTATAATGGTGTTATACCTAAGTATATTAGGAGCGTATTATCTAGGGAAAGTCTGGAATTCCTTGCTAGCATCCAATACAGTCCTCTGTATCTAAGGTAGATCTCATCCCTTTTGGTGTGGATGTGCTTCTTCCATGTGAGCCTCCTATTCAAGTACATACCTAACGTTGTCACTTTGCGTAAGCGAATTGTTGCGCAAAGAGATGGGTGGACAGTTTCCTCGACGCAGAGTAAACGTTACATGGACTGATTTTGTGGCACTAGCTTTAATTCTCCACCTTGACAGCCATTTGTCAATCTCTGAGCCTTGAAGCACCCCAGCTTTGATTGGGTGAAACGTGGAGGTATGTTCACTTTCCTTGACTTGAAAGATTCTATCGGTCAGGTAAGACTTTAATAATCCGAAGAACGTATGAGGTAAAAGGGATTTAATTTTAAATAGTAGCCCTGTATGCCAGACCTTATCAAAGGCCTGCTGCACATCCAGGAATGCAGAGGAGCAGTATTCTTTGTGTTCTAGTGCATCAGCTCTGATTGTTCTGCATACCCTATGTACCTACCTGTTCGACTGTACCATGATCTTGTCGGAAGCCAAATTGGTTTCAGACAGAATCATGGTTAAAATAAAGCAAGTATATTGTTTGGCGGCCTTATCGCTACATAGCCAAAACCATGTACATTTTACGTAATAACTCACCTGCAATTTTTAATGTGCTTCTGCAAGTAGTTGACGTGAGAACTGTCCACCATTTGGTCCTTCTCACCGTAAAGTACCAGTGTGGGACACTTTATATCCTTCAGAAGATCGTCGCAATTGAACACAGAGTAATTATCCACTACGTTGTCCACCCATTTGTTCAGCCTTGTCACGAAAGCCTCTTTATTACCGTACATTTTCATCATTGCTTCCAACATTGGTTTCGGCCAGTTGTTCAAATCTTTCATTTCTGTAAACGGCAAAAATATTCACAAACATATTTAACGTTTGAATAGCAAGGAGAATACTAAAAATATTATAAGGCCTAATCCCTCTCCAGTCGTCTCTCCATTTACGTCCCACCGGGCTATGAGAGTGAGGGAATAGAGTGTGCACTTTTGTTTGCGCACATACACTTCTGCATTATAAGTATCTAATATCTCCCGCGCAGAAGGCTAATCTCTCTGGAGATTGGCCGAAATTCGGAGGGAGGACATTATTATATTATTATTCATTAATAGTTAGTTATCTCTGTGGAAACTGTCGTCGTGAGCCGAGAATCGAACCTACTTATAAAATGCAAGACAGTCCAATTGGGTCAAATGATATATGGATAAAATCTCTCGAACATTGTATCTTACAAAGACGACGGCCTTGACAAACGGGACAGATTACAATAGACAATGTAGTACTCTGTCACGCCACATAACCGCGCTGCGTACGGCCCACTGAACTGCGCGTTGATCGCTTTAGTTTTTATCCTGGAAAATTAAAGCGTTCCTTCGGGAACCAAAAAACGCAGACGATCGCGATCAATGAAATGAAATGAAATGAAATTTATTTGCTGAATATGAGTTAGTACAGATGTTTACAATTTAAAGCTTACTTTTGTAGTTCTCCGTTTCGCTCAGCAGCATGTGTGAGCTGGTGCCGAATACAACCAGCTTGTGGACCGCCTCCGGGTGCTTCGCTGCGAGGATGAGGCCCGAGGCGCCGCTGCAGCTCCATCCTATGTACGAGTAGTTCGGGATACCGAGTGCCTTATAAGAATAATATTTATTTTCTTAAAAGAGTGTGACAAAATTATATAGCGGCCTCCTATACCCTCTACGCTAGGATAAACTATATTGCAGAGGATAGTTCCTTCCAGTGATACAGGATAATATTACTTAAAACTAATTACTTATTTACGCTGTGAAAAACTAAGCGTGTCTGTGTGCGTGTGTGTTTGTGTATGTGTAAGTGCGCGCAATGCTATTTGTTTTTTAATATTTTCATACAATTAGGTTTAATTGAGCCTTTTTAAATATCAGTTTTATTTTAGTTTTATTAGAAACTAGCTGATAGCCGCGTGAATAAGGCTTTTAAAATTCTCTTATGATTGATTTGATAATTGAGTCGACAATAACATAGGTAGGTACAAGGATTTTTCTGGAAAAAGTTATTCCTTTTTCTAGCGAAATTAGTCCCTATGACCTAAATCCATCTCACTCTAAAGGCATGAGCTCAGTAATGGGCCGGCGATGGGTTGAAACATTGAAATGATGATGATGACATACCTTCATAAACTCGTAATAAACAGTGGCGTCCCTCTTAAAGAAGTTAATGACATTGTCGTCCTCCGGTAAAGTACTCTTCCCGTTGCCTGGAGGGTCGCAGACCACTAAGCTGAACTTGTCTCGGTCGAAGCCGTCAATTTGCGGCCTATAGTCCGACCAAATGGTGCCGAGGGAGCCCGGCGCGCATAAAACGTGATGCGGCCCCCGACCAACTTTGAGATAGTTAAGTTCGTACTTCCCAACTTTGATTTTCCCCTCCTTTAACACATTATCCTTTGTTTTTTCTTCCTTTACCTATGTAAAAGTGAAATAAATAATACAGATTATAATATTTTACTTGTTAATTGATTTACGAATACTAGGTAAGCTGCTGGCTCAATCCATTTTTATACGTGATACCTACCTACTACTTACTGAGGACTATAACCTTGTACCTATATAAATATTATAATGCTACTTTTAGGAATGTTATGTATTTTAAATTGGTAATCGTATTGTAATTTTTTGGAATAAATGAATTTTATTACAAGACAGTAGTATGTGGAGACCATTACACTGAGACCCTTGGCTGCCTATCTTTTTCCGCTATTGATGGAATAATATTCGCATGTACTTATTATTATGTACTAGCTGATGCCCGCGACTTCGTCGTTTTTTTGTTATTCCCGCGGGAACTCCTTAATTTTCCGGGATGGAAGCCTATGTCACTCTCCAGGTCCTCAACTATACCCATGCCAAAAATCACGTCAATCCGTTGCTCCGTTGCGCTGTGATTGAACGAAAAACCAATAAACCAACAAACAAACACACTTTCGCATGTATAATATTAGTATGATTGTCCGTCTGTTCGTTACTTAAAATCCTTTTTACCTACAGTTATAGTTTAGTTCGAACTTGCGAGAAGGTTTCTGTCATAGTATCAAATTTGTTAGTCTGATATTTTTTATTTATTAGATAACAATTTTATTGAGATCAAAAATTATGTTTTCAAATATCTAAAGGTACCAGTTTGTTTGGTTTAGATAAGTTCATTTAACCGTGATAAAATCATATCTAAAAGGAAAAGGCGAAAAATATGTAGACATTTAGGTATATACCTACCTACTTACATATATATGTACCTACTAATAAAAAAGCAAGAACTTACCTTTGGAAATCCAGCCGTGGAAAATGACACACTGGGAAAACATAACCCTGTTATCTTCTGTAAAGGCGCTAACTGGAACCTCAGTTTTTGTAACATTTTTCTTTCTAGTTCTAAGAAAGTTTCTTCTGAAGATTGAGAAGCAAGTAGCTAAGCTTGTACCGAGTACCTGTAAAAATCCAAATTGAATGATCGGAGCTACGAGTTGTATTTAAGTTTATATTATATCTGCTTCTATTAATGAGTAGGTACATTAGCATAGTAGGTACCTAATTAAAGTTTTTATTCATTTAGTAGCTAACTAAGTTAACTAAATTTTAATAAATCAGGGCTTATACAGATGTGTTTTTTAAAACTAAAAATAAAGACAGTTTAAACTTTTTTTAAATGTTTATTAGACGCAAAATTTAAATACTTACTAGCGGTTGCCGGTGACTTCGTTTGCATGGCAAAGATTTTTTTAATCCTCAACAACTCAACCAAAAATGGCGAAACACGTATTTCTTCTTTTTAAACCGGTAGTTCAAATACCAAGTTTCATGGATAATCTGAAAAATTACCCCTACTTACACCTTAGGGCGTGGAATTTCGAAAAATCCTTTCTTAGTGGTTACCTACTCTTCATAAAGAATACACCCGCCAAATTTCATGTCTTTAGGACCAGTGGATTAGACTGTGTGTATATCAGTCAGTCAGTCAGAATTTTTAATTTTATATATATCGATTAGATTTATTAATTTACTTGTTATTACATAATACATTCACACAAACTACTATACATCAAAAATTATTTCAATCCCTGACCTTGTTCAATCATCAGAGCATCAATAAAATTGACCCCTATTCTGTATTATCGGACCTGTAATCAAAGTTATAGATTGATTTGATGGCAGACTGATCGTCCAATCTTCCCTCAATAAACTTTCTTAAATCTTTGGAACCCTCTTTTTGGTAAGTAGGTATACATGATATATTAAATAGCTATCACAAGTTTAAAAGAAATCTGATGTCTGTGGAAGTCACTTACATTTTTACTTGGAAGTTATAATATTATTTAAAAAACCGCATATTAATCGGTCCAGTAGTTATCCAGGAAAACGGCAACAAAAAAGTGCACAAACAAACAAACGCACAACATAGTAGTCTTAGGGCAAACACATACTTATACCGTCTCCGTTCCGTCGTGGGTAAAAAAGTAGGCATGTCTACACCCTGTATGTCAATTGGTAGGTACCAATAGAAGACTCTCAAAAAACTCATCTTATAATATGCAATATTTGCATATTTTTATATAATAAGTAGTACATTTTTAGATACATTTTTATAATTGTAAACGAGTGTACCTATACTTAAATTAGTAGATCAGCACATTTGGTAATTAGTAATTACCACTAATTACTAACGAGTGTAGAGTCCACGAAACTGTTTGTTTACCTTTCCCAAATGTTATTTGTGTTATTGTAGTTTTTAACGTCCTCCACCCCGATTTGTAAGTTAGTCCTTACCAAACAGTCCTTATCGTAAACGGTGGATCCTAATGAATGGTGGGTCCTGGTGGACACCAGAGTCCTATTCGATCCACTGGTGGATCCCAAAAGTAGATCCTAGTGGATTGAGGGTCGTCGCTGCTGCTGTTGTAATTTCAAGACCCCTTCTGACCACCCGAACATTACAGATACGCACGTACGCACGATTTAAATAATTATTCTGCCTACGCCTAGGTAATATCTTTTTATGGTTCGTTTTCTTCTATTTGACTTCCTACCATTATATGTATTATTTTACAAGGGTTAAAAGTTTGTATACGTAAAAGTTCTTTGTTTTTACATATGAAAATCGGCATTTAGGGTAATAGTTTTAAATAATAAAAACCTGCATAAGCTACGAGTATATTATATACAATATACTTTTTAGTACGCGGACAAAGTCGCGGGCGACCTCTAGTGTTAGTATAATCCGCTTATCTACCTACCTAAACCTCAATAGGTTGTAACTTGTATATTATACGACGTAGTTTATTCAGTACTTTTTAAACTTGAAAAATGAATAGGCATTATAAATTACGTGCTTCTATCTACCTACGCATTGTTTCCGCCGTTTGTATAGTAGATTTATAAAGCGTAACGAATAATTATTGTGACAAAAAAAAAATTAATTGAACATGTGAAGCTGTAGGCAATTAATTACATTTAATGATAATTATTAGCATATTTGAAGAGTTAAAAACCCGGACAAGTGTAAATTGACCTCTTCCACAATACGGTGGTTTCGTTCCTAGTAAAGATACGCATTGGCCCAAAACAAATCCCTTTGATTTAGGAAGAAAACTGACTATATGTGTAAAGATTGACTTTTGATTTCTAAAAACTGAGCTAGTTCTAGATTTCGTTTCATTTTCCGATAATACTTATTTATATTAAACATCTATAAATTGTCGGTAATAATATTTCAGATTTCACTCATTTTTATGATTAGGTAAGCAGGTCACAAAGTGGCTTTTTAGCTTTTCAAACACACACCAAAACTACGTTCAGATTCTAACATCCGGTTTCACTAAATCAGTCATTTGTGGTGAATATGTTTAAAGTAAAATTTGATTGATCACATAAAAATACCCACTTTTGGTTGCAAAGGTAAGGCTTTCTTAATAATTAAGTAAGTAAGAAAACTGATCCTTCAAAAATTGTATGGCCAATAACAACATTGCTAAGTGACGTCAACTTCGAGTATAACAATATCGATTACAGATTGAGAATATTGTTGGAACCCAACATTCATTCATCCCTTTTAAAGCTTTTAATCCTTTTTAATAGGGATGATGACAACTCAATCAAATCAGTAACTCTTTATCAAAGTTAAGTTAATCTATATTTTAAAATGGTTATCAAACTTAAAACTAACCGATGATGTGAACTTTAGGTCTTTTGGAAGACCCTCTATTTAATAATCAGTTAGAAATAATTTATTTTTGATATAGTCATCATCCCTATTATCAAAGTCCTAAAACTTCAGGATAGTATCCCGAAATAAATTAAACAGGTTTATTGCAACAGGGTATATTTTAGTATTATAATTTATAATAATAATAGAACCCAAAATCCGATCATAAAAAGAGCAAGGATTAATTCCACCATTGATGGTTATGGTAATCGTTAAATTTTACCAGTTAAAAGGTAACAAAGTGAGTGGCACAACTGCACAAGTCATAGTATTCTTAGATCCATGATTAAGGTTATAAATCAATTTTTGTTAAAAAGAAGAACCCTGACTTTTCCAACACGAAATGGTTTTATAGGTGCTCAAATTTAGCGTTAACTATAACCATCGATGGTAATGGTTATTATTAAATTTGACCACCTAAAAACAAATACTTAGGGTTACAAGTCAGGGTTCTTCCACTTTTTACCAAAATTGAAAATATGACTTAAAATCTTTTTTTTTTTTTTTTTATCCACTACAAGCTAGCCCTTGACTGCGATCTCACCTGATGGTAAGTGATGATGCAGTCTAAGATGGTAGCGGGCTAACCTGTTAGGGGCATGGCAGTTATATTAAACCCATACCCCTTCGGTTTCTACACGGCATCGTACCGGAACGCTAAATCGCTTAGCGGCACGTCTTTGCCGGTAGGGTGGTAACTAGCCACGGCCGAAGCCTCCCACCAGGCCAGACCAGGGAAAATTCAGAAATTATAAATTCCCAAATTGACCCTGCCGGGGATCGAACCCAGGACCTCCGCACGTTAAGGCGACAGCGCTACACACTGCGCCACGGAGGTCATCTCCATTGGGTACTTACCCAATTGAGATTTTAAGTTATGTTAGTAGGATGTTAGCAGGAATACTGACATGAGCCACTCACTTTACGAGATTATAGGTAGGCTTTGATAATAACCTGCATAACCATCGATGCTGCAATCGACCCATAAAAAATAATAATAACACCAAATAGGAAACTAACATTAAATATTCGTAAACTTATATAACGTATCCTTTGTCATTTACGTAAATTACGTAAATGACAAAGGAGCATGGATTTGACTCGCTCCAGCAATGCTAAGGACAGCTGTTACTTATGTATTTTACAAATTAATGAAATTGTAAATTATTATTTTTTTCAAAAGAGCAACCGCCGAGTTTCTTGCTGGTTCTTCTCGGTAGGAATGGCATTCCGAACCAGTGGTAGATTCACTTGACGATTCAAAAGTACTTGTAAAAGTTTATTTGAATAAAAATCATTTTGAATTTGAATTTAACTAACAAAAAACATTTAAGTCCTAGTTATCTCTTATTGATAAATATTTATAAAATATGTGTATTTATAATATCAAAGTATAATATTATAACACTTTATATAAAGTGGAATACTTCAATACATAGGTCCCAGTATTGACTTTTAAAGTCTACTTGGTACATAACATAATAAGTTCTGTATTATCGTATTTAACTTCACTTTTTAAGCTGTGTGGTAAAGACCAATTAACCCAGAATACATCAGATACTAAATAAATGTCAGTATAAATTATCAAAAAAATTCAGAACTATCGATTTTAATTTCTATCAATACCTACACTTGCTCGAAAAATGCGCTTACCGAGGCAGTAAAGTGGGCTTAAATTTACTGCCCGCGTGCAGCAAATATTTACTGCCCTCGTGCAGTAAATTTGCATTGTTTTTAATTTTTGTAAGTCCACGTTACTTCTAAATAAAAAGTTTTCTAGCAAGAAGGTTCATAATGATATTGACTTTGTATGTAGAAAACCTAAAAAATAATGACATTTAGATGTGAATTGATGAAATTAATTCATAAAATAAAAAATTGTATTTAATATAATTAATTAAAATTATTTTAAGTTTTATAAATCAAAAAAGTAAAGGCTGAATAGTCCAGGCTGGGAGTTAAGAACTAGAACCTAGCCCCATGAATACAATTTTTAAAAAATTACAACAACGCGCCTTTGACTACGACTACTATCTTTAATCTGTGCGCGCTATTTTTAAATAAGTCATTGAATATTTCTTTTAAATTATCTCTATCTAGAGCGGTAGAAATGATGTGGAATCATAAAATTAAATCAACAATTAAGTATTTTAGATCTGAGAAAAATCCGTGCTTATAATAGCCGCCATAAATCTCGAAATAAGTATGGGCGTGAAAAACGATTTTCTAGTACCTAGTGCCTACCTACTCGAATTTTATTTTCAACCTTTCTCACAAATGTATTGAAAAATATTGTGTGATACACGGGCGTTAAAGTTTTAACAAACTCGTGACGATGGTCAGCCCTCGACTGGCGTCATCGGGGTGACATTAGTCGACTCGTATGTAACAACCTATTTACCGCTCTTATATCACAAACTACTATTACCTAAGCTTTTGCTTGGTGCGCTGACTGTTGATGTACGGACGAAAAGGCAAGTAAGATCAATTTTACGTTAAATGTATCTGCTCTGAATATTTGTCAAGGGTGGTGAAATGTAACAATATAAACTACTATAGTATAGTAGTATACCGTCAAACTTGTGTGACCCAATGACAGCGTCGCTAAGTATATATTAAAAATAAAATAAAAACTTAACAGGCATAAAAATTCGTTACAATTTTATAATCATATGAGTGTGACGGGCTGTAACCCTACTGGTAGAAGACTTCTATAACTGTTTACAAAATTCACCTGCTGTAACTAAATGTCTAGAGAAGTTAAACTCCGTTTAACGTTTTGAGTTTTGACGACCTCCGTGGCGCAGTGTGTAGCGGTGTTGCCTTAACGTGCGGAGGTCCCGGGTTCGATCCCCGGCAGGGTCAATTTGGGAATTAATAATTTCTGCATTTTCCCTGGTCTGGCCTGGTGGGGGGCTTCGGCCGTGGCTAGTTACCACCCTACCGGCAAAGACGTGCCGCCAAGCGATTTAGCGTTCCGGTACGATGCCGTGTAGAAACCGAAGGGGTATGGGTTTAATATAACTGCCATGCCCCTATAACAGGTTAGCCCGCTACCATCTTAGACTGCATCATCACTTACCATCAGGTGAGATCGCAGTCAAGGGCTAGCTTGTAGTGGATAAAAAAAAAAAAAAAACCTACCATAACAAAATCTTTGATAGTGAAGCGAATAATAATATTATCGATTTGGGATTGATTTACTCCATTGTAATTTAGTGATGCCAGACAGCCAGAGCCAGAGTTAGCTGTATGTTAGCGTCCTAGTGGTGAAGCAGAAATTCTTGGACTCTTTTATTGAAGTCTTGCGCATATTTTAGATGTATGTGATGCTTGCCTTCGGGGTATAGATGTATCCTGAAATAAAAAAACCCGTATTCTATTTTATCTCTTATCTAAGTAACTGCCTCTCAGCTCATTTAAATGAAGATTTCAGGCTAGCCAAATACTCAGGATCATCAACAACAAACTCAAGGGCACTCTTTTTATCATAGAAAAAATAAATAAAGCTTTTTATAAACTATCAAACCTCTTCTAGTCTTAAAATGACTAAGCTCTACAAGTTAGTGTAGTGAAGTGAAATTAGTGTAGTGCTAGTGCAATGCAAAAAACATAAGAACAAAGTGTAGCATCATTACAGTAGTACCTCATTACAAAATCTAGCGTAAATTAAGATAAGTTGATGGACAAATTCTTAGATACAATTTTTATGGTATAAGTTTAAGTTAAAATAATGTTACTCATATGCTAGATGGTAACCATAGTAGGGCATATAACTGTTGTTGGTACTTTATGGTATAAAAAATAAAAATCCCTCGTCGAGTTTACCACCACCAAAACTATCAGCATTGACGATAAGTGTGAACTGTAATCTGTGCCAAATTTCGTCAAAATCAGTTGAAAAGATGGGCCCTTAAAGCATAGCAAACAGACAGACACTATCACATTTAGAATACCAGTATGGTTACTATACCTGGATCCCTCTATATGTGTGTGTAAGTGGGACACATGGACACAATCCACCATAGGGTCCTTCTCTCCATACAGTATGAATGTGGGACATTTTATGTTCTTCAGTTTGTCTGAACAGATGTTGCCGTTATTCGCTTGGTATATTGCATCCATGGCGTCCACCCAGCTGGCCCAATATTTGGCAAACCTCTCTTTACCATATATTTCAATCATAGGCTCCGCCATTCTTTTGGACCATTTGTTGACATCTTTTATTTCTAAAATATAAAGAAGAAATTTTGTTGTTGAGAGAATTAGATAAATTAAGAAAATAGAAATGTAGTTGTGGCCAGTTCTCTAGAACAGATACTCTAAACTAAACAGGAATGACAGGTCTAAATATTATATTGCTTTCCCTATCATAATGCTTGTTGCAGAAAGAAACAGCATTAGATATATTCTACATAATTTATTTTTTCATAGTGCAAGTACAACCCTGGAGTAACTTTCAAATAATCAAATAATCACAATTGATTGATGTGCAAAATAATACAAACGCTTTCCACCTAGACTTAATAAATAATAATAAATAAAAGATTTTATTAGAGGCATAAAACAAAACTTAAGGTAAATTTTGGCTCATTACGGCCAAGGTGACTCATCTCATAATATAATAAGGTAATTAAAGTATAGGTATTTGGTAAGCATCTGTTACCAAGTAACTATTATTACATCTGTGCCAATGTTTTGACACTCAAATATACTCAACATCTGTGTACTTTAAAAAAATTGCGGTAAGAGTAGTAGGTACAACCCTACAGCCCAATTCAAACTTTATGACAACATCTCTGTATTAAGCCGTTAATTTACCTGTACAGGTATGCTAACTGAACTGCCCAGCTGATACCTAATATTGCATTCTGCGCATCGAAACGCACAATGTTCGGTGATGTTGATGAGAAGTCATAAAGTTTGAATTGGACTGTACTGACTTAAACATACTCTTGTATGCCTCGAGTTCATTGGGCAGGATGAAGGAGTTGGTCCCCCACACCACTAGCTTGTGCACAACGCTAGGGTACTTGGCGGCCAGCAGTAGGGACGTGATGCCGCCGTCACTGAAACCCAGCACTGAGAACTTCGGTATTTGTAACGCCTTGAAAACAAAACAAATGGTCAAGACTCAAGTATTGGTCAGAGCTATGGTGCATGGTGCAATGTTTAACTATTTTAAAATTATTTTAAAATAGTTAAACATTGAAAACATATTCTCAAGAGAAGAAATAAAAATTTGGTATGATATACAATAAACCCTCCTTATTCGCGGTTCCTTCATTCATACTTTTACTATTCGCGGATTTAAAAAATGCAGCCCAATTCCTAAATTCGCGGCTAAAGATTTCTTTATTCGTGGATCTAATCGGTACATTAATAAAAATGATTCCATTAGATAGGTATCCAACCCAATATCCTTTGTAAATGCGTCGTCAAATGGACTAATAAAAAAGTAAAATAGACCTTATTACAACTATGCCTAAAGTATGTAGGTATGTTGTTAAATGATATCGCCGCCTTCGCCACGGTCGGTGTTTTTGAGAATATAAACAAACAGGAGAATGAAATTAACCTTATTACTCAGTGCATAAAGTATATTTTCAAATGCTGCCACATATTAGACGTTCCGTGATTTGGTAAGAGCTGCTTTGCGTGTTTTATTGTTTCATAGGTTTGAAGGAGCTTATAAAAACTGCCAAGCAAGAGAAAATTACAAAATTCTTTATACCATTGCCTAAACCTGAAGATAATAATTAATCAATATGGTCAAAACCTTCAATTAGATTTTTTATGTATTTGTTGGTTTTTGTCACCTAGAAACATATCCTGTATAATCCCATACAAATTACCATTCCATATTCACGGTTTCTGTATTCGCAGCATTTTTACGGAACGTATACCCGGCAAATAAAGAGGTTTTACTGTCTCAAAATATGTCTCAAATTGTTTAACTGAGATTGGAGCTTCACAACATCCTTGGGTAATTTATTCCAAATCTAAAACAAGTCTTATAGGATTTGACTGTCAATAGTAATTGATATTGAAGCTTGAAATCATGTCATCTCAGCCCAGGGTCACTCTTTCTCAAAACTACATCAGCTGTTATATTTGGGACATTATTTCTTATTATAAATGAAAAAAAGTATATTTATAGCAATGTTAGACTGCATTATTATAAACATACCTTCATGAACTCATATGCCATGTCAGCATCTTTCTCCAGAAAATCCACAGAAAAGTCCTTCTCAGGAGGGCAGCTCTTGCCATAGCCAGGGGGGTCCCACACTACTAAGCTGAACTGATCCATGTTAAATCCCTGTATTTGATGCTCAAATTCTGTCCAAATGGTCCCCAAGGCCCCCGGGGCACATAGTACATTATGTTTTCCATTACCAACTTTTACATAGTTAATATCATTTTTGCCAACTTTTGTTTTGCTCTCCTAAAATTTTTCATACTTAAGTATGAGGGTGTAAAAAAACTCACATGGGTGCACGGAGCTGGTGTCCGCTCAGGACATGAATTCTATTATCCACGTGTACTATATTTCAGTATTGAAATATAGTATCAACGGCGCAAACAGAGGCAGTTTTCCATAGCAATAGCAATAAATTGAAATTTATAGGAATAGTCATACTACATCAACAAAATGTCAATATTGCACCCGCGCCAGTTTTAGCGTAACTACGTCGCATAAAATTCGTTCGTGTCTGTAATACACTCGGCTCTGTACATGAGTAAGAATACCATAATTATTTATTTTAGGAAGTGAAACTTCGTGTTGTAAAGAGTTTTATGCCAAATCGTATTTGCCAACCTGCGGTCTCGCGTCGCCTGGATCTACCGCATTTAAAATCAAACGAGTCGTAGAGTGCCGCTGAAGACAAACTAATCAGTTAAAACGACTGTTACCTACCTATCTTCTTCAGAATTCAGCGTAATAACCCAGTGTCATTTCTTATAAGTTAAGCTAATTACATTGTGATAAGACAAATCTTACCTTTGGAATAGTAGAAGTGGAATATATAGCACGATAAAACTTTACACCAAACAATGGAGCAATATTTTTTCTTAATATTAACATTTTACTTATTTTATTTATTAAACTACTTAAACTTGTTTTAACCAAAATACTAAATATAATTATAATAATCTTCTTCTTCTTCTTCTCTTATCTATGGCCTTTGGTACTGCGGTTTGGTGGTCCACAGTAATTCCGCCAGTGTCAACGTTAACTTGGAGACAACAACGTGTGAAATGCTCGGTTCTTGAGATTCTTGAGACTTCTCCGTTGTTAGATGTTAGACCCTGACATCACCAGGACAACACAAATATAATTTTTAATTTGATATATATAGATAATTAATATAATAGACAGTTAGTATAAATTATTAGAAGTGACTAAGAAAATTCAAAATGTCAATCACCAGGGCAACATTGGACATAGGAGTTAAAACATTTCCTACAGTTTAATATCATACAAGTTTATATAATTACATAAACATCTCAGGACTAAAGGGTCTGGGAAAGAAAGGAGATATGGGAAATAGATTGGGCGAGGGATACTATGGGGAAGTATTTCGTACAAAGATGTGGGATATTTGGTGCAATTAAAAAATATATGCTCCACTGTGCCCTCATCCAGACCGCACTCACAAAGCGAGCTATCTCTCACCCGGATTTTATTTAGAAAGACTGGACTACAAACGTGGCCCAGTCGTAGTCTACATAGCACAGATATTGTCCTCCTGTTCAGCTTTTTAAATTTAAAAAACCAAGGTTTGCTAGGAATAATAATCTTTTCCGTCATCTCAATTTGACTTTGGCACATTGACATTTGTTTTGTTTTTCTTGCTTTTTACCACAGAGTACATTGTATCTATTACCTCCATGTGCTGTCACACGACTCAACCAACATGTCAACTGTCAAGGCAGATATGACAGCAGGACGACCGCGTATCTTTTGCATCAATCATTGTTACATCGCAATCACCTCTGATTGGATAACACTCTTCCAATATTGGACAAAATCCATTGACGCAGCAAGAATATTATAAAGTCAACCAATCACAACAATTGATACTGTAACAAGTAACAACGATTTATGCAGAAGATACAATATGCGGTCGCCCTGCAGATCAGAGACAAGTTAACCTGCAGATCCGTGAAGATCTATGGACAGTGGTAACTAAACCAACTTACTACTTACAATCATATGGTACACTGCCATATATATATATGGCAATGTAAATTTAAATTTAAATTTTATAAAATTTTCATATTTATGTAGGTACGTATAATGATCGGTAGATACTTACTTCTAATTTGTCCTATTGTACTTTGAATGTGGACTACCTACGTCCTACACATTGAAGGGGCTATCATTTTATAACCGACTTCAAAAAACAGGAGGTTTAGGTTAAATTTGGTGAAGATCTGATGAATATCTTTGGACATGGAGAACGGAACTCCTCAATGGATAAAAGTAAATTGCTTGCTATCAGTGTAATACACCGACTAGAAAAAGAAGGTGTAATAGCTTAGTAAATAGTAGGTTTTTAACCCGACATAGCATATTATTTTCATACGTGACTCAGATCATATCTTCAAACCTAGAGAACGGAACTCCTCCATGGATAAGAGTACATTGCTCGCAATCAGTATAATAGCTTAGTAAATAGTAGGTTTTTAACCAGACAGCATATTATTTTAATACGTGACTCAGATCCTATCTTCGGACATGGAGAACTGTACTGCTCAATGGATAAGAGTACATTGCTCGCAATCATTGTACTATTACAATACACTTCGGACATGGAGAACTGAACTAATTTTTTTTATTAGATTCTCTACCTTGATAAATAAAAGAATTCAAGTCCCAATACAAAATGATTTATTTAATTTTGTTTTGTGTCAAGTATTACCATAATATCAATAAAATAAAACAAGTTTATAAGGTTTCAAATATATTTTATTGAATGAAATAGGGAATTGCCTAGACTACATCACTATCACTATTGTAGTAGGTATTTACGATTATAAACTTACACCTGCCCCTATGTTTGATTTGGATATAACAGCCAAAATATTAATAGCACCCAATGTTAGCAGAATTAAGTTACTTCAAAAGTATTGATAGTGAATATGAAAGTAGGTAGGTACCTAGTGTACTTAAATGCAATATATTACATACTTGTTAGCTACGGTAGCTCTAATCCAAGTATCACCTAAAAAGGTCCTAAATCATCACCTCTATATTAATTAATATTTGAACTGGAAAACATCAATGGAAATCCTTGACTCTAAGTAATGTTTCCTGAACCAGCAGGATAGTTTAAATCCTTTTTAAGGTCTATTATGTATTTTAGGGTCTAGAAAACTATTTTATAGGTACATATTAGCTGTAAAATTGGTGAATAGTTTTTTCCACTTGATATACTTTAGCAGTAGTAGAGTAGAAATGGACATTTAGGGGACTATTAAAACTATTATGTACTTAAACAAGTTAAAGAAAAAAAAACATCTATTTGACTCTGTGTTTGTCAACTGTTTGTGACTGGAAGAAGTCTCCATCAGCCATGGTAGCTTGTCGGTTGATCTCTCTGTGTCGGTCACGTGACACAATCTCTTCTAAGACCTCACCATCGCCTTTTATTAACCTGGAAGAAATAAACCACTGAGGGGCAGCAAAGATACTTTAAACACAGACTTTTTTATCAAATAAAAAATATTCTATTTCTACTTTTCCAATTCAAATTGAAACTTTTCCTATTAGCAATGTTACTATTGAAAGACACCCAAAAAAAATACTGAGTCCAAGTCCAATATAGTTCTGGAATGAAACAGAGATTGTATTAGAAAGATAGAATAACCTGTATCTGCCAGTCTCTTCATCATGAACCTTCCTGACAACACTCTGTCGCTTCTCCCACTCCTCTTTGGTCATAGGTGCCATAGCCTTGGATCTTTCCATTAATTCTGGAAAATACCATACATAATGTAGTAAATTATTAGGTAGTAAAAAAATTAACTATCACTATTCACATGCAGTCCTCAGTGAAAACAAAGTTGCAGGTTTCACATTTCCTTAGGTTGACATAGTACAGAGATATATTATAATAGAGATAGCTTACATCCAGGGAGAAAATCAGCTTATAATGACCAAAATGCGGCGATTTCTCAGGTATCACCTATTACTATGGTAAATCCATCGTTGTATGGGGTAAATCTAAGGCCTTACCCAAAGGAATATCAGCCGATGCCACATTCGTATCGGCATCACAACTCCCGCTTTTACTATCGCGTTTCTGCTTTTTCAGTTTTTTCTTCTCCTCTTTAAGCTTCTTCTTTAGGGCCCTTTCGGTCTTTCTCTGTTCTTTTTTCAATTTCTTCTTTAACTTACGCAGTTTTTTCTTTTCCCTGCTCGAATCGGAACTGCTCGAACTCGAGCTATCTGAACAGTGTCGTTTCTTAGATTTCTCTTTTCCCATTACTAGGTTTTCCTTGGTAATCGCTTACAAAATGTACAAGCAGAGCCCATTTATGATTTAAAATTCAAATGAATACTTTCACGAGAGGAGCCCGGCCACGAGAGTTTCTTTTGCTTCTCAAATTGAAATTTCAAATCGAAAGAAGAAATAGAATTTTAGTTTATAAAATATTTCCATTGACAGTGACATTTGTTCTTGACATTAATGTTTTTTTTTATTTAACTGGTTTAACGGCTCTGGATTCTAGTCTTTCTGAGGACATTAATGGTGATATGATGTTGATCTCTTACCTCAGATCAATGACCTCTGTAGTAGCTGCCAACTTGTTACACAGACTTGTTACTTCCACCATAGCCACTGCCTGCATTAAGAGTTGGGGGTCGGAATCTTAAAAGTGTCCAGTGGTTGCTGAAAATAACAGTTCAAAAACCTTCCACAGTGGCGTTGGTGTAGCAAAGGGTATGAATATTATTGTCGACTAATAATATTTGGCGCTTCCTTTTAAATTTACCTTGATGCTAATGTGGCGCCCCCAATGTGGTGCATTTCGAAGGACACTTTTTATATACAGAGCTAACATTCCTTATGTACCTCTACCCTCCATACTATTATCACAGTATGGTTGTAATGTAATATTATTTTAGAATTGGATATTGTGTAGTGTACCTACATAATATGAAAATTCGCTATTCCCCCATATTTTGTCCCAAAAATTGCACTCAAGCGTTTGGGTAATAAGTTTCTAATTCTATGCTCAAGCCGCTTAGCGTGTACGGTTGTAGGCGTGCTCTTCGACAAGTTTTAAATTAGGTACATCAAAATTGGTTCAGTCATTTTTATAGTATGTAGTAGAGCAGAGCTCTGAAGTCGATGAATATTCTCAAGACATTGGCGGGCTCCCGATGGGGCATACACCCACGCCATTTTAAGACGCCTGTATACATCCATTGTCAGAACTAAAATGGATTATGGTTGCTTCCTTTATGACACCAGCGCTAAGATTCTTCATACCTTTAATACCTAAGTATCTCCGCAACGCATAGCTCTAAATATTTATTTAGTAACTAGGTACGATGGAATATATAGGTACCTACCTAGAATCTACCTACATCTAGCTACCTACTCATTTGCAATTTCGCATTGAGCGACGGCCGGTGACCCGTGAGTTGACACGATATGGGACTCCCGATGAATAATTGAGGGAGTTAACGCGCAGGCGCGGTGTGCTCCTTACACGGTTCGGCCATTCGCTGCAACACCGTTCATCCCGAGCAAATTAATATCCTCGCAAAAAATTTAAATCGCCACATTATAGTAGATATTTAAAGTTTATGACCGTTTTATTATGGTCTTGTTGTTAATAAGTTAAGGCGGTTATATTTCGTGTTTGTATAAAATGCAGGCAGGGGGCCCGGATAGTGCTGCGGTGTCGGAGGCCCCCAGCAGCGGTAGCGAGGGGTCTGATTGCGAGCAGGGCCCCGAGAACGACGCGGATGCGGCGTTGACGGAGGAATGGGCGAGGGAACTGCTGGGAGGTACGGGCGTGGTCGCTCCTCAAGAGGTATGCCGGATACCTACTTCTTCTTGTAATTATATTGTAAGATTATGGGAGGTATAAAACTATATAGGTAGGTACTTGTACCTACTTAATTGTCTTTTATACATACCTAATAAGTAGTTGTTTGGATTGCTTTATCACACTTGACACTTTACTGTCATTCTTAATTAATAAACTGAATGATAAGACGGCCTCAATTGGTCTTCATTCGCGTCGATGTCTATCTCTTCTATAGTGTCCACTAATTGGTTAGATAGGTAGGTCTACGTACTTACTATTTTACTATACTTAGGTTTACCTATTCTTATATTTTTGCAGTTGGCACTGACACACTGATGAGGACCACTGTGTCAGTGCCAACTGCCCAGTGGTATTTTTTTTGTATAAAATATGGATCCATGATCTTTAGGGACATGCAATATTAATATATCGCGCGATACGCGATATCACGGTCCTGTGTTGAGGAAATATTGTACCGTGGGAATTAAAAAACCTTATTCCACGCGGATGAAGTCGCGGGCATCAACTAGAATCTTGGATGATCTTGAATCCTACGATACAGTACAGTAATTATTGATAGTGTAACACGCCCCATTAGGGTAAAAATCAGTGCTGGAAATAGAATGGAAAAATGTTAATAGGTAGTTTGAATAGAAGATTACTTTTTGAACTAATATACTTGCCTATGTAATAGGTAGGTACGTGATTACTGATTGTTTAAAAAAAACCAAAATATATTACGGTAACAATAGCGACAAAAAGTTTAAGTTACAAACCTAAATTATTAGGTTGTGTCCACACTATGCCACTCTTTTATTACACACATTTTTATCCAAATACCCTCAAGTATTGTTTCAAAATTTCAGATTCGAGTAGAATCCCGAGCAGGAGTCGCCGGGGCACTCAGCAGGGTCCTCGCCGTCACCGTCCGATATGAAAGTGTGGGTGAATATAAGGCACTACCACTTGTAGTGAAACTACCCCCACGAGACCCCTTCGGTCGACTGTTCGTAGCGGAGGCCCAGTTCGATACAAGAGAGATACTGTTTTACACAGAGCTTGCGCCGGCGCTGAACAGACTGGCTGAGGAGGCCCTAGGCCCTGGAGAGGGGCTATCTATTCCAAGATGCGTGAAAGCTAGATTACCAGGTTCGTACTTGTTAAGTCCATGCTATTATTAATATTATTAATAAGAAAGTGTGTCGGTCTGTCTGTCTGCTACGCTTTCACGGCTTATTGAAGTTATACTTCTTTTGACGCGTTAGGGAAAAATTATCAGAATGAACTTTTACGATGCGCGCGCACATCGACACTCATATTCGACACCCTGAAGTTAGTTGGTCAACTTATAAGTATTGCAGAAAAAGGCCTAGCAACAAAATAAAAATAAATACATTTACCGTGGGTGAGAACTGATAACTATATTCAAGATATTTATTATTTCCTATCAAAAATAATAACTTCTTGCGGCCGTACATAAGTACACACAATTTATTTTCTTCAACGAATTTGATGAAATTTGGTACAGAGGTATGTTGGTGTAGGTTGCATCCCGTAAAATTAAGAAGTTCCCGCGAGATTAAAAACCTTCCACGCGGACGAAGTCGCAGGCATCATCTAGTACTATGTAATTTACGATGAAATTGAATTACAATACGTTCTACCATGGTTCTACCTTGATAAAAAAGAGACTATAAAAAGGAAAACCTGACCATAATTAACTTTCCATTTTATTGCGATCTAAAAATAAAATCTTGCTTTCCAGATGAAATTGGCGGTGATAGCGAGCTTGTGCTGGAAGATGTGACGGCAGTAGGGTTCGAATCAGCCGATTTTGCTGAAGGCCTTTCAGTGGAACGGGCAAGGTCTGCACTGTATGCTGCTGCAAGGCTCCACGCGCTTTCTCTCGCTCTACGCGACAGGGAGGGACCACTGGATGAAAGATTTGACTTTCTGTTCCCCTGCGAAAGAGCGGCAGCTGGATACCTCCGCCTAGTAAGACGAGGCTTACCTCAACTGGAAGCGTTTCTCCGTGGACGCACAGACTGCATCGAGGAAGCTGCCGCCGTGTCGGCCCTCAGTGCTCGGGCACCTTCACTCTTGGGCACTTTACTCCGACCAGCAGAACCTGCCCCGCTCGTCCACGCTGACTTTTGGAGTGGCAACCTTCTATTTAGAGAAAGAGATGGGGAGAGTGAATGTATTGCACTCGATTGGCAAATGGTATCTTTAGGAAGACCGATGGATGACGTCGCGCTACTGCTCCTCTCTTCTCTCACACCGGAAATGAGAAGAGCTGCTGGTGAATCTCTGATTGAAGACTACGGGAACCGCTTGGAAGCCGAGTGTGCTAGATTGGGAGCTGCCTCCTCGGGAGTAGCAGTCAGGCGAGGGTTGAAGCCGGATTGGCCGCGGGCAGCGCTGCGGGCTCTGTTGCTCTGCGCGGGAAGCGTCGATGTGGCTCTGGGGGAACCGCGAGCGGAAAGAAGGCTGCTCGAAGCCGTTCGCGATCTTCATGCACAAAACATTCTTGCCCTAAAGCCTGACTCTGATGCGTAAGAATTAACAGTGCCAAGTTTAAGTATTCAAAGTTAACCGTTCATAAATTGATAGGTCCATAATATGTCATAGCGTATAGATTTTTTTCGATAGAAGCACAAAAATACTTTTGTGTACCTACTCGTTGTTTAATAATCTAACATTATTTTGTGTAGTGACATCGATTGTTTTATTGGAGACGCTCTATTCTAAGGGCACTATTTGTGCGTGGCGATGCCTAAATAAAGACTGAATTTACGTAATAAAATCATGTCTGTGACGTACATGGGTGTTGTATTAATTATATTATTGTAGGTTGCTCATCGTATCAAAAAAGCAAAAATTCGTTTCGGTCTATTGACTATTATTTGAATTATAATTAAATTATTATTATTAGTGGTACCTACCAATGCTGTTTTATTTGTAACGTGTTTCTAACCATAATATATGAAGATTTAAGTGAAGTGAAATAAACATTGGTTATGCAATCAACCAGGTAGATATTTACCTACTTACCACTGTTGTGGTCAAATGCCTGGACAATGCCGGGTACTATGGGTAGTGAAGACCATTGTTTATTTTACTAGCTGATGCCCGCAACTTCGTCCGCATTTCATATGTTAATATATATTCATATATTCATATATTAATTCCCACGGGGACTCCCTAATATTTAGGGATAAAAAGTAGCCTATGGCACTCTCGTCCTTAACTAGGTACCCATACAAAAAAATCACGTCAATCCGTTGCTCTGTTGCACCGTGATTGAAGGACAAACCAATAAACCATCAATCAAACACACTTTCGCATTTATAATATCAGTATGATGAACGTTTGGTAAGTATTTGATTAGGTAAGAAGGTAATTCTAATAATTTCGTCGTTTTAGAGTACGCGTGCTTGCGTTTGTAGCAAATGGGTACAATGAAATTGACGCGTGGAATGGAAGAGACACGCTTTAAGGTAGGTGAATGGTGCCAAATGTGGATTTACTCGAGCGTCGTGGAGACCTAATGGATTTTATTATTATTATTAAGTATTTAACTCTTTATTTGCACCACACAATAAAAACAAAGACAATAAGACATAAAATAAAATAAAGAAGAAGGATAGGTACAAAAGGCGGCCTTATCGCTAAGTTACCGCGATTTTGAAGATTAGATGGTAGAAAAAGAAGGTTAAGTAAGTATACACGGATGTACATAATATCCAGTTATTATCCTAATTATGTATTTATTTTTACGTAGGTATATGAAATATTTTTTTTACGTATTTGTTGAACTGATACTTAAATTTTTTTCATTTATCAGATTATTATAATTTAACACAATTTTACACCTCTACTCACTACCATTTAGCCATAGTCTTCTTCTTATTTTGTTTTATGGCTTTTATTAGTGCCACACCAGCACAATGTTTGGCCATAGTCATAGTCCAGCCATAGATTTATTCTTGGGTTCGCGCGCTTCACCTAGATACCGTCGGCATACTAGTAAATTGCGGCAATTTATGATCGGCCGAAGCTAGCGTAGGTACTTGGTCTCTTAGCAACAGATGTTTGACGCTGACAGGCCGTGTCTGTTATCAAATATTGGTAGTAAACAAAAGTAAGGAGAGTCTATTGGCATATTATATAGAAGCAATCCTTTTCGTTGAAGCCCATAATATTAGACAAACTTTAATACTGACTGACTCCCTAAGCTGCTTACAAGCTCTTAAGGGTAATCCTTTCCGTAGTAAGGAGAGAGTCTCTGTTGTGTTCAGGATCCGGGAGGTGCTATATTCTTGTCTGCAGAAAGGTCTAAACGTTATACTGGCTTGGATTCCGGGTCACTCTGGTATTAGTGGCAATGAGACTGCCGACGCTTGCGCCAAACTTGCAGTTGAAATGGGTACTATGACCCATTATACTAACCACCCACAAGACCTCCGTTCCCTAGCAAAATTGGACTTGGAGAGCTCTTGGAACTCATTATACACTGAATCGATTTTGATCAAGGGTAAGCACTATGCTTCCATACAACCCAATATCCCTCGACGACCTTGGTTCTTCTTTCATAAAAAATCGGTTCGCTGGGTCACCTCTACTATCAGTCGTCTTCGAATTGGTCACGCCTGCACCCCGTACACTTGGCAAAATTAAGAGTGCGTGACAGCTCCCTGTGTGAGTGTGGTCTGGACGAGGGATCAGTTTCTCACATTTTCTTCTCCTGTCCTAAACTTCCCTATAAATTATATGATGTTCTTCCCCCTAAAATTCCCCGCCCCTTAAATGTTGAGTGTGTCCTAATGTTAGCTTTTAGTCCTTATGTTAAGTATCTTTGTAAATATTTTAAAATTAACAAACTTAAACTGTAATACCTATAGTAGTTTCCGATTATTTTTATATTTATTTGTGTTTGTCTCTATATAGTTTATTATTATTTAGTGTAGTTTACTAACACATATATAAATATGCCTTCTATTACAGAACATTTTCCATAATTTTGGCACTCTGTAACCGGCCAATCTCCTTCGTGCCTCCCTCAAGTTACTCGACATTGGCAAAGTGCACTGTGCTGTTTTGGCACTACTGAAAGCCAAAAACCAAGAAAAGAAAGAAAACAAACTGTTATTTTTACTGACTCCCTTAGCTGCTTATTATCCATCAAAGAAAACCCATTCCGATTAGGGAGGCTTTGTTCTCCTGTCATCAAAATGGTTTAGCATTAACCTTGGTATGGATTCCAAGTCATTCTGGCATTGCAGGCAACGAAACAGCTGATTCATGTGCTAAGGCTGCCATACAAATGGGTTCCCATCAGCATTATAAGAATAGTTCCCAAGATCTGAGCGCTCTATCTAAAACTTATCTGGACAAGTCCTGGAACACATTCTGGAATGAATCGAAACTGATTAAAGGCAAATTCTACTCCACAATTCAACCTGATATTCCAAGGCGTCCATGGTTCTTCTTTTACAAGTATGCAGATAGGTGGGTAACCTCCACAATATGTCGCTTACGCCTTGGTCACTCCTGCACACCTGTCCACCTGCACAAGATCAGAGTTAGAGATCACTCCCTGTGTGAATGTGGCTTAGACGAAGGTACTGTCTCCCATATATTGTTTTCTTGTCCCAAACTTCTTCATCCCCTTTATGATGTCCTTCCACCACAAATCCCCCGCCCAGTAAATGTTGAGTGTTTGTTAATGTCTGTGTTTAGTCCTTATTGTAAATTTTTATGTAAATATATTAAAACTAACAATATTAAGCTGTAAATATCTATATTTTTATATGACGTGTAATATTATATGTGCTAATCATTATATTGTGTTGTTCTAGGGTAGAAACTAACCATAAAACATTGGGAAAAAGAAACCTGCCATTAATACATAATCCAAATTAAAAGCTGGACACTTGGAAATTCCCAGCTTTCACCTATAAAGCGTGTCTCCTCCATTCCACGCGTCATTGGCGAGGTATATTGTACCCATTTGGTACAAACGCAAGCCATAAAACCAAGAATTGAACAAAAGTAAAATGGCTTTTTGCGTAGTAATATTGTGTAAAAACAATTCAACAAGAAATAAGAAAGACACTGGAATCACATACCATCGGTAAATATTGAATAATTTACTTATTTCAATGTACAATACACGAACCGTCAGACGCCATAGAGTGTTACCACGTTCTAGGGAATCCGTTACCCCATGTATCCGATTTTTCTTATTCTGTAATTAAAAGTTTCTAAATTTTCTAGAATTGCAGATATTATATACTTTCATTGTAATACCAAAGTAAGTGCATAACACATTTTTTTCCAATTAATCGGGTAAAAGTTTAGAAGTTGACAACACTATTGTCACGCACACCAGTATCTTTTCAAATAGTCAATACACACTACGAAATTTAAGTTGCCGATGAGCTATTGTTTTTAGGAAGGGCGGTATCTATAATAGGTGAACCGCGCGCGCGAACCCAAGAATAAATCTATGAGTCCAGCATTCTGGTCCAAAAAACTAGAGCTCTATGACTTACTACTATACTATCAAAATCCGGTCCAGGCTATTTTTAAATTAAATGATAAATGATTTATTTATTTCACATAGGACAACTTGTGTCACTTATGAAACGTTAAGACTCTACCACCGGTTCGGAAAACTATTCTACTGAGAAGAGCCAGCAATAAACTCAGCAGAGCAGTTGCTCTTTTCTTCAAAAAAAATTTTTTTTTTTTACAAGTTTATTATAGCCAATGCTATACCTACCATCGCGTTTGTTATAAAATTACCTATATTTTGATATATATCTCAAGCGGTTCCGATCCGTGAAGTCACCTTAGGACTATGGTAACTTATCAACTTACCACCAGCGCCACTGTGGAAGGTTTTTGAACTGTCAACCGTGAAAGCAACCACTGGACACTTTCAACTTTTCTCTACTGTCCATAATCTAGAGGTTATTGATCTGAGTCATTCGCCATTTTTATTGGTCACATACGTCACTTGTCATTTGACCATGAGTGTTATTAGTCATTGGTGTTACACAATGACCTCTTTTCCTTTAGTTGGTGTTACATAATATTGTCTCTGCATTTGACTTTAGTCTCTGCGCAGTTGTTACTTGTCTCTGCTGCGCAGCCAACAAATGTCAATTGAAAATTGACCTTCAGTTCGTTGTTGCAAACTTGCAAAGTGTTCTATTCATTTCATTGGAAATGATACATTTTTAGTCTTATTGTTTGTTTAGTGGATTTATTCTGGCGCAGCGATGGCTCAGCCAAGTCAAGTGAACCTTGAAATTGAAGATGAGGCCCCGGCTGAGGGTCCAAGCCGAAGTAATCCACTTCATAGAATGGACTCGGCTTCTCGATCAATTCCAATAAATAGAAGCAATCTAGGCCTCGGGGATCGGCTAAATAGTGTCTTTAGGGAAATTCGACCGCTCGTCGAACATGCACGGATGGTAAGGTTTCCAATTTGATATTGTTCTCTATTGCGATGCGTGACGCAATATTTCCCGTCCCACCTTTTCACGAGTATTATTTGTTATTGTGATTCGATACCCTTAGACTTTCGACTTGTGTTTTCACTTAGGTTAGGTCATTACTCAAAACTGAGGTCCGGTTTGTAAATCTAAGCACGATCGAACTTTAATGTAAAAAAAAACTACTAGGTTAAATTTATTTCAAGGTCTTTTTATAGTAGATTGTTCATCAAGGGACTAAAATGAGCCATTTCATTCGAGATGTTTAGCTTACCGAGGTATGCTATAGAATCGAGTATAGAATGGCTTTTAGTCCCATGGTAAACACTACTTTTCACTTCGATTGCGAGATGCGGATGAGAACTTGAACTGATTGTAATAACTGATTGAACTGTAAAAATTGACATCCGATCCGAGGACTTGAGGTTATATATCCCGCTGAATGAGCTCTGAAGTAGGGAGGTATGGTACGTATCTGCACGTTGGCCGTTTTCTGGAACTTTCCTCAGCTAACAAAATTGTCTTCATAATTTAAGGGTTTTGGTCCATTTGTAGACAAGATCATTCTACAAACATTCATAAGTTCTGCTAAGAATGTGTCTTAATGGCCACGTCCTGGTTGCTTAATTGCATCTGTCTATTGTTTGTATTGTTGTGAGGGTCGTAGTGTCAATTGACAATAGCCTCGCAATATATTTACAGTAATATAATTTTTGTAAAACAGCACATCCATAATTATAAAAAAAAATGCGATCTGCACGATAGGCCAACTAGAGGCCGTAATAAGCTCGTGACTCCATCGCTCCGCCTCAAAAAAGTCAGAAGGTCATTCGTGGGAATGGGCATTATTTTCTATAACAAAGTTCCACAACCTATTTTGGACTTGCCAATAAATAAATTTAAGAAATCCATTAAAAGTATGCTTCTGAAAAAAGCTTATTATACTGTTGAAGATTATGTAAATGATAGAGGAGCATGGATTTGATCGCTCCAGCAATGCTGGGGACAGCGGTTACTTATTATAAATTAGTGCTTGAATATTAGTATTCAATTCGATGCTTTGATACGGGTAGACTGAGTATGTCACGCTCTCTTTAAACATTTCTGTGGTGGTGTCGTGTGGTGCGGGTTGTTACGTTCCCTCAAATATGGTCGAGCGAAGCAATGGCTGGATCATGCGTCATGCTCGCGAACGGGTGCCACCGGCGGGAATGGGGCTACTTTCTGTCTGCCCGTCTTTGACATGAATTGAATAAACAAATTTAAGAAATCCATTAAAAGTATGCTCCTGAAAAAGCTTATTATACTGTTGAAGATTATGTAAATGATAGAGGAGCATGGATTTGATCGCTCCAGCAATGCTAGGGACAGCGGTTACTTATGTACACATTGATATAGTAATTGTAAATGAATTATTTAAAAAAGAGCAACCACCGAGTTTCTTGCTGTTTCTTCTCGGTAGGAATGGCATTCCGAACCAGTGGTAGATTCACTTGACGATTCAAAAGTACTTGTAAAAGTTTATTTGAATAAAAAATATTTGATTTGATTTGATTTGAATATTCTAGAAAGATCTAATTGCCTTGTATGGGTTTTTGTGTTCTTCCATTAACAGCAAGGTTTGGCTCTTGGGATGATTGACAGATGTTTGGGTAATTGACAAATACTTTCGTTCCACGAAGTTATTGTGAAAGTTGCTTTATGGAGATCACGTGTGCGTCTCTGGATCCCTCGTTAACAATAGTCACATTTATTATTATTATTTATAATAGGCTAGGCAGCTTTCGTTGATGCGCCTTTATCAAATCTTGTGCTTTGTCTTTAAGTGTTTATCCAGTCTGTTCTTGAACTGATTCACAGAGGTTGACTTCACTACATCCTTGTCCCTACTCTGTTGCACAAAAA
Organism: Erebia aethiops; assembly: GCA_923060345.2. NCBI lineage: Eukaryota > Metazoa > Arthropoda > Insecta > Lepidoptera > Nymphalidae > Erebia > Erebia aethiops. The sequence continues at coordinate 34,999,220 of OV281079.1, read as the reverse complement.
GTGATTAAGGGGATTCAATGATGCCAATCTATGACGCAGCTTTCGATCGTGTCCTCTTAGACCAGGGTTCCTTTTTTTTACAAATATTTCCTCCATATTTGGGACATTATAATAGGTGTTCAGTATTTTATATGTTTCAATTTTTTGTAAAACAGCACATCCATAATTATAAAAAAAAATTCGATCTGCACGATAGGCCAACTACTAACTAGAGGCCGTAATAAGCTCGTGACTCCATCGCTCCGCCTCAAAAAAGTCAGAAGGTCATTCGTGGGAATGGGCATTATTTTCTATAACATAGTTCCACAACCTATTTTGGACTTGCCTATAAACAAATTTAAGAAATCCATTAAAAGTATGCTCCTAAAAAAAGCTTATTATACTGTTGAAGATTATGTAAATGATAGAGGAGCATGGATTTGATCGCTCCAGCAATGCTGGGGACAGCGGTTACTTATGTACACATTGATATAATAATTGTAAATGAATTATTTAAAAAGAGCAACCACCGAGTTTCTTCTTGGTAGGAATGGTATTCCGAACCAGTGGTAGATTCACTTGACAATTCAAAAGTACTTGTAAAAGTTTATTTGAATAAAAGATATTTGATTTGATTTGATTTGATTCAATGAGATCGCCTCTTTCTCGCCTACTTTTGAGGGAACTAAGTCCAAGTTTTGAAAGTCTCTGCTCATAGGGAAGATTTTTCAGCTCTCTTGGCATTTTAGTGGCTCGCCTCTGTACTCTTTCTAATATTTCTATATCCTTGACGAAATATGGATTCCAGACCTAGAAATGGAATGCATACTCCAACAAAGGTCTGACATAGGTCTTATATATTTTCAAAAAGGTTTTCTTGGTTATGTTGAAGAATGCCTTACGGATTAGGTACAGGATTGAGTTGGCCTTATTTACAATAGCTACTATGTGTGCTTCCCATTTTAAGTCACTCTTATGATAACACCCAGATCTTTTTGTGTGTCCACCGCTTTTAGTTGCTTGTTTTCTAAGAAATATGGTACTCGAGGATTATTTTTCCCAATGTGTAAAACAGTGCACTTGTTGCCTGTTCAGCGAGAGTAGCCAATCTTTTGTCCACCGTTCAATGGCTTTTAAATTTTGTTTTATGTTATCCTGTTGGTGTATGGGGTTCCCGAAAAATTTTGTATCAACTGCGAATAATGAGAATGGGAGACTTATAACATTTTGCAAATCTGTTAAGAATAAGTTGCCATATTTAAAAGCTCGTTTTTTAAACGTGGATTCTTTTGCAACCTGGTCTAACAGTTGTATCTCAGCTACCAAAACCACATGATCACTTTTCCCTATTGGAGGGTGATACTTAATTTCACTAATGAGGGACTCGTCATTGCAGAGAATGAGATCTAAAAGTGATTCTTAATTGTTCTGATTTCTTGTATTTTGAGTCACCATTTGTGTTAGGTTACAATCAATGAATAGGTCGATAAAGCTTTCATGTAATTTGTTATAACCTGTGGTTTTTTCGATAGGCCACTTTATATCTGGTAAGTTAAAATCGCCAACTATTAACAGGTTTGAGTTTAAACCTGCAGCTTTTTTAATGCTTTTAAAGAGGCATTCATCAGATGGTTCTATATTGTAGTGGGTGGGTCTGTATACACAGGCTAGCAAGAGGTTAAAGTTTTGATACTTAATATCAAGCCATAGTGCTTCCACGGAATTCTCATGCAATGATACATTGGGTTTAGCGATCAAAGGGTGGTTATTTAGTGTTGTAAGAGTATAAATTGCTACTCCACCTCCTTTTTGCTTCTGCCTATCCAGGCGGAAGAGTGTATAGTTAGGCAGATTTATTAAGTTGTCACTTATGCCTGGGTGCAGATGTGTTTCGGTTATGAGTATAATTGTTGGGTTGATAGTTTTGATTTCCAGTAAAAATAGATCAAATTTAGCCATTAGGGATGCCAGGTTTGTATATAAAATCGTGAGGCTAGTTATCGGTAAGTTTACTGTGGGTAGTTTTTTGTGTTTCTTATGATCTTTGGTTGTTTGTTAATATACTTAATTGTGAGATCTTTTTCTCCATTATTGGTTCTTTCTCCTAGCTCTAATCTTAGTTTTTTAACTGGTCTCTTTGATAGGGTGTCATGTCTGATTTAACAGAAATTGCTGCAGGCAGTTTATTTTTATTCTTCAAGAATTTGACAGCATTATGTTTGCTGCGAAGTATGACTTTAATTGGCCTGGGTTTGTTGGCAGTGGGTTTTCCAAGACGGATTGTTGTTATGAGCTCAGAGGCCTGGAGCGGGGCTTGAGCAAGTGCTTCCAAAACTTCCGTTTTATCATGACTTTTAATATCCTCTTTTTCACCTGAGTTCGCTTCCTCAATGCCAAATAATATAACATTGCAGCTTCGATTCTCACATTCAACCATTTCCTAAATTATTACATCAATCAATGTAATCATCAATATTTAGTGATGGAGACTGATTCACTTTTTCCTGTAATTGCATCACTTGCTCTTTTATCTCCGATACTAGTTTACGCAGTGCAGGAACTTGTTTCAAGCCCTCTTGGCAGTCTGCACACAAATAAGAGAATTTGGGGTTTTGTAAACAAAACACCCGGAGCTCAGTTGCAGATAACTCACTTATCATTTACCGCAGATTTCGCGAATGCAACCTTTGCACTGGATTTTAGGGTTTTTTTCATCATACTTTTTAATCTGAATATTGCATTTATAACAGGATGCCATTTTTTCAGTTTTACGAAAAATTATTACAATAATTTTTTTACGGTAGATTGAAAAATTTTTGTAAAATACTTCTTCTTCTCTTATCTATGGCCTTTAGTACTGCGGTTTGGTGGTCCGCAGTAATTCCGCCAGTGTCAACGTTAACTTGGAGACAACAACGTGTGAAATGCTCGGTTCTTGAGATTCTTGAGACTTCTCCGTTATTAGAGACCCTGACATCACCAGGACAACACAAATATAATTTTTAATTTTATATACTTATATATATATAATTAATATAGTAGACAGTTAGTATACATTATTAGAAGTGACTAAGAAAATTCAAAATGTCAATCACCAGGGCAACATTGGACATAGAAGTTAAAACATTTCCTACAGTTTAATATCATAACAGTTTATATAATTACATAAACATCTCAGGACTAAAGGGTCTGGGATAGAAAGGAGATATGGGAAATAGATTGGGCGAGGGATACTATGGGGTAGTATTTCGTACAAAGATGTGGGATATTTGGTGCAATTAAAAAATATATGCTCCACTGTGCCCTCATCCAGACCGCACTCACAAAGCGAGCTATCTCTCACCCGGATTTTATTTAGAAAGACTGGAGTACAAACGTGGCCCAGTCGTAGTCTACATAGCACAGATATTGTCCTCCTGTTCAGCTTTTTAAATTTAAAAAACCAAGGTTTGCTAGGAATATCAGGCTGGATATGTCTATAATGTTTAGCTGTATTTAATTGTGTATTTTTCCACCTTGAGTTCCAGTTTTTATACATGTAGTTTTTAGCCAGAGGGATGATATCTCTTGCAAATATTTTATTATATGTTGGGGACCCCGTTTGGGATGCTTGCTTAGCCCACATATCCGCCTGTTCATTCCCATGTATACCTTTATGTCCTGGTATCCAAGCTAATGCTATATCTAAGCCATTACAATGGCAGTGGTGAAGTGCCTCTTTAATATTTAGTATGATTTTAAAGTTCTGAACTTTATTTTTGAAAATATTACCTGTTATTGCTTGCAAGCAGCTCTTAGAGTCTGATAGAATCAAGACCTTATTCAAGCTGTGGGATTTAATGTATAGCAATGCTTCGAGAATGGCAATGGCTTCTCCAGTAAAAACTGATGTTTGAGGAGGACTTCTAAACAGGAGGACAATATTGTATTTGGGGATCCAAACTGCCGACCCAACATTATCATTCTCCATTAATTTAGACGCATCAGTGAAGACTAGCATCCATTCTTGCCAGTCTTGATCCAGAGTTTGGCATAGTTTCCTATTAGCTTCATTTTCGTTTTTGGAAATACCAAAATCTAGTCTTATATTAGGTTTGAAAATTAGAGCATCGAAATTACAGTCAAATAAAGGGAAAACAGGTGATTGAGCTATTTGTTGCGGCAATGCTTTACATCTTCTGTAGCTTTCTACTAATCTAGGAGGGTCTTTATTTGCCCAATAGTCGTCAGTGATGACCTTCTGGGCCAATGAGTCAAGGCAAGGAAGCAGTGGATGGGATTCCACTTGTATAAGCTTGAAAACAAACCGATCTGATAGATATTGTCTCCTTAAATCTAAAGGAGGTTCTACACATTCTGTCATCAAAGCTATTTTAGGGGAGGATTTCATAGCTCCCAGGATGATACGTAGACATTTTGCCTGGATTTTGTTGAGCCTCTCTAAGCCCTCTTTATTGCAAGGCTCAAAGATAAAGGACCCATAGTCAAAGTGGCTTCTAACTAAAGCATTATATAGCAGTTTCTGGCAGTATGGATGGGAACCCCACCACACACCAGAAAGAGCTCTCATTATATTGACGCCTTTTTCACACTTTTGAGCCACATGATTGAAATTGTGAGTACCTGTTAATTTTGAATCAAGTATAACACCCAAGAACTTCACTGTGGAGTCAACTTGGATTGTCTGACTCTCATATCTTATCTCTATATCTGGGATGGTTCTTTTCCTAGAGAAGACTACAGTTTTGCTTTTAGAGGGGGAGAGACTCAATCCATGATCCTCTAGCCATATGCTAAGTTGGTACATGGCAGAATTTAAATTTATTGCTGCATCTTGAATCGAGTTACTTGAGACATATAATGCCAGATCATCTGCATATTGCAGAGTGTCACAAAAGCTGTTCACGGCCAGTTCTAAATCATATGTATAAATATTATACAAAAGAGGGCTAAGTACAGATCCTTGTGGGAGCCCCTTCCATATAGTCCTAGGTGGCATGAGTTCGTCATTTATCCGTATTTTGATAGATCTAGCCATGTACAGATTTGCGACAAAGTGTACAATCCTCTCAGGAATACTCAGATTGAGCATTTTGCGCCTGAGTAGTGGAAGATTTACACTATCATAGGCAGCGGAGATGTCTAAAAAGACCCCTACCAAGTACTCTCCCCTTGAAAAAGCAAGGCGTATGTTGGTAGCCAACATGCCAAGACTGTCCATGGTGCTTCTACCCTTTCGGAAGCCAAATTGAGTTTTTCCCAGAATATCCCTGCTCTCCACAAACCACTCCAGTCTATTCTTAACCATGTGTTCCATCACCTTGCACAGAGTAGATGAAAGAGCAATGGGGCGGTATGAGTTCGGCTCTGAGGGATCCTTCCCCGGTTTTAAGATTGGCAACACCACTTGAGTTTTCCAGGACTCTGGTATGTTGCCTGACAAAAAAATTTTGTTTATTATTTGAAGAAAGTATTTCTTACCAAAAGTATTCAGATTTTTTATAAATGAGTAGGGGATGCCATCTTCCCCCGGTGAAGAGTCCCTCAGATCCCCTAGCACTGTTTGTAGTTCATCAATGGAAAAAGGTTCATCTAATCTGTGCAGAGATGTAGGTGAAATTGTTGTTGGGAAGTGTTCCAGGTCTGGAACAAAGGGTGGGGCTAGCTGCCTTTCGAACTTATATAACCATGGGGATGGATCATTGGAGGAGGGGGGTCCTGGATTCCTAGATCCTCTAAACCTCCCAACACTCCGCCATACCGTGGAAGCAGGGGTCCTGGGTGATAAGCTCTCACAGAAGCCTTTCCATCCTTTAAATTTTTTTTTGGATAGGGTCCTTCTGGCTTTGGCAGAGTTTTTTTGAAATGTTAGAAAATTTTCAATGGACATGTTGCTGTTATATTCTAGCTCCGATTCATCTCTTAGCCTCACCACAGATGTGCACTCTGAGTCCCACCAGGGAGGAGAAAGGAATTTTTGTCTAATTTGTTTAATGGGAAAGTGTTTGTCAGCAGCAGTCTCAAGTGCCTGTTGGAAGTGGTTGTATAAACCATTTTCCAAGGTCAGCGGTTCCAGTTGGGATAAGAGGTCATCCACTGTATCAGAGTAAGCACTCCAGTCTACATTGTTGAGCCTATATTTTAGGAGGGGCTTTGGAGTAGGTGCTGGTGATATGTGGTGAGTTATATGGAGCAGAATTGGGTAGTGGTCGCTCCCATGAGAGGTCCTGAGGATCTCCCAAGACATATTATTTGCAATACTAGGAGAGCAGAGTGAAAGATCTGGGACTGATTGGGGGTTTTGTCCAGGATAAACTCTATGTGTTGGAGAACCATCATTAAGGACACATACATTGATCTTATCAAAAATATCAATTAGACAATACGAAAAAGAGTCACAGTGATATGATCCCCATGAAGTATGGTGGCAGTTGAAATCGCCTAGTATGATCAATGGGGCAGGGAGTTGGGAGAGAAGGGATAATAGCTCTGTTTCGAGATTAGGGTTCGGGTGAGGGATATAGATGGACACAATGGTTTTATTTAGAACTCTAGCAGCAACAACATTGATTTCTTGTGAGTGCTGTGGTAAAGGAAGGAGAGAGTATATTAGAGTTTTTTTAATAAGCAGGGCACAACCACCATACCCATCGGCTCTGTCCTCTCGGAGGCAGGCGAGGCCCGGTATCCTAAAAGTGGACTCCTGCCTCAGCCATGTCTCCGAGACAGCAGCGATGGCAATGTGGTGTTTTTTAAACAATGTTGTTAGTTCATGCTTTTTATTTTTAATGCTTCTACAGTTCCATTGTAGGATTGGGGTTGACTGTGGCATTGTGAGTTTTTGATAAGTCTGTTAGTTTTGCAATTTTCTCAGCAACGTTGTTCGGTATGTTATTGTTTGGTTTAAGTATACAATTGTTAAGTAATGCCAAAAGGATTTCCATAAGGTCCTCGTTGGTGACAGATATTGAGGGATTTTTGAGGGCACATCCGTTTGCAGAGGAAGAGGGCGGGACACTAATAATAGAATTGTGTGTTTGTCTGTCAAAGCCTTTAGAAGGTGCTGGTCTAGGTCGTGGGGAGGAGAAAACAGTTTTTCTGTGAGATCTAGATGGTGCAGAAGCAGCAGGGTTCCTGCCAATAGGGACTTCTGTCACTGGGGTGAATATTTCATTTGATACATCTGAATAAGGTTTGCGAGTCTGAGGAACTTGAGTAGAAGCCTCTATGTATGAGATATTGTTTTCGGACATAATCAATTTGATTTTATGTTGTCTTTGGTGTTCAGGGCAATCTTTGAGTGTGGCTAAGTGTTTTCCGTCGCACAATATACAGAATATTTCAGCTTGGCAGCTATCACCGGTATGATCTTTGCCACATCTGAAACACCTGGGTTTGCTCCTGCATATATTTTTTGTGTGGCCAAATCGGCAGCAATTATGACATTGAATAGTGGGGAGGAGGTACTTTTCCACTACCAAAGAGGTATAATAAGCATATACATGTTTAGGCAGGACTTGTCCTCTGAAAGTTATAACAACAGATTGGGTGGGGACCCATGATGGGTTGGCCTCAGTAATTATTTTGCGGTTTAGTCGTCTAGCTTTTAAAACAACCCCACAGTTATCTGGGAGCTCTAGGGCCTCCACCAGTTCGGTCATGGACCATTCCCTGGGAACTCCTCTAATGAGTCCCATGCGGGTAACTTGATATGTAGGTATGGACGCACTGAGTTTATTTTGTGTTAAGCAAGGGTGTTGGAGGAATGCATTTGCATCTCCACTGGTTTTAAATTCAACAGCGATTCGGTTCCTACCTACTGCTTTTACACCATCTCGAACTATGTTGCTTATGTTATTTCTGGTTAGTAGCAAGCCTATTTTAATTGGTCTCAATGTTAGTCCGGCAGCAGGGTCCGGTTCCACTCTTGTGATGTGAACAATGAAAGGGCCTACGTCATTTAGGCCGTAAGTTCGGTCTAGAATAGTCAGCGATGGGTGAGTGTAAATATTTTGGATTGAATCCATAGACGATTGGCTAAGGTCAGTGTCAGCTCGCTTTGTGGGTTGCCTTACGGGTTCCGCGGCACGTTTTTTAGGCCGTTCATTTGTTAGGGAGGGATCGGGGTCCGCCTGATCCGGAGGATCCCCTGGGCTATCCACCTCCATCACTTTATCCTCTCATGCACATAATACAAATACAACACAAATAAAACTCACCAAACACCACCACCAGTCTCAGAATGAAACGAAAAACAAAAACCACACAGAAAACACGTGCTTTCGCCAGCTAACTCGTAAAATACTTTATTCCCTACACCCTGAATGCTAACTTTAGTCTGCATACGCTAAGCTATAATGACATCTTTTTAGAGCATGAGAGGTGAAAAAATTATTAATTAATAGTCTACTCAGGATTAATCAGGAATCTAGCTATTAACAGTTTCATTATTATTAATTGCTGCAAAAGTTTGCCAATCTCAAAAATACAATGAGAACTTTCATAAGAATTACATATTTTCTTATTGACTGTTTCAAAATTTTATTTAAGTAGCTTGCGCTTTCACAATTGTTTTTTTTTTTGCTTTCCTTTTTATTGGATGGTTAATCACAATTCTGGCACCTCTAACTTGTCCCAATTTTGTGCATTTTAAAAAATCAAATATTTCTTGTTCTTCATAATGTGTTCTGCCCAAGTTATAGCCTAGAAAGGTGACAGTATTCACATACATTAACTGTCAGCTAATGGACTTAGGTGTTCTCTTAAATTTAGCAATTATTGGTGAAAACGAGCATTAATCTTGCTTTATAGGGCAACAATGCTCGGCTATCACTACCAACATGGCTACCCAGAAACCCACCTGGGACTCACCAACCTGGAGAAGGCCTGCAAAGACCACAAAGCTCCATAGCTCATGTAAACTTAGGCCCTGGCTCGCAAACTTATATTGTAAATGACAGAAGTGTGCCTCTACCTCAAAGACAATCAAGCCATGGGTTGAGCAACAGTGCATCTAATGATTCAAATATATCTGAACAAGGGCCTGAACAAGCAGAGATCAATGTATCAGTGAATCCTTCCAATAACAACAATATAAATGACAATGCTGATAATGATAGTCAAAGTGAAGATGGGACACAGCAGGTGAGCTAAACTAAAACATTAAATAAATAAAAATAAATTAGTTAGTAACTAATACTTATAATATTAGGCGCTAATACAATATCCGAAAAAAACTAAATTTATGTGTCTAAACTGATTGCTAGCTAAAAGATGGGAACACTATGATAGTGATAACAACAATATTTTTGGACATTAGTACCAATTTTAGATTTACAAGGTAGATCACATATACAAAATCAAAATGTAATCCTGATTAGATGGCTGACAACTGCATTTTTACATGGCAGGCTAAATTTCTGAATTTCTCTAGTTTGGTCTGGTGGTAGGCTAGTTACCCTAACCCCACACTACCAGCAAAGACATGCCGCTGTGTAGAAACCGATAAGAGATATGGGTTTAATGTAACTGTCTATCAGGTTAACTACTACCTACCTACTAACCCACTAACATATTAGCATCATCACTTGATGAGATCACGATAAAGGGCTGCTTTGTAGTGGAATAAAAAAAATGTAATGTATTAAAATCTATGTATTTTTTGCAGGTAGTAGATGTGCGAGCAACACTAAACCTTCTCCTACGATATGCGCCTTTTTACTTCATACTCTTCATTAAATACATGTACGACAGCCGAGAGGGAATCTTCACATTTATCATATTGTTCTGCACATTTGCACATGGGAACAATGTTGTCAAGAGGTGACTTCAATGGAGTTTTTCTCCTACTTGCTCTTAAATTGCTTCATTATTTAAAAAAAAATATGTGCATTGGCTCTGTCCAGGCCTCTGACATTCAAGTAGGAAATCATACCATTTTCCCTACAGCACAAGATTTTGGCGTGAGTTAAGATAAGCCATCTCTCGGCAATGTAAAAAAGCTTTTCCCTTGGGAATTGGAGAAAAGCACTATGCAAGTCTCGGCCGAAATAGCAATTTTATTTAGCCACGTTTACTTCAAAATAAATTGCTTTATTTCCAGCCTGGGCAGTAATGTACTATTAATCATCTCAGTAAATGTGATTTTTGTGGAGTAATCTTTTCACAGCATGTCTATATTAATGTAGTAAAGATCCTCTGACCCCCTATTCTCTAACTCAGTGACTATTCAAAAATGAAACCTGCTCACTTATATTTTTTATCCATTGAAGTTTTGCTATGAAATGTTATTTTTATATCAAATGGCAAACCTTCAATGGATACATAATATCAGGGGTTTCATTTTTTGATAGTCACTGAGTTGGAAAATAGGGCTGCTGATCTAGTCTAGCCAATATACTCCTTTAGTAAAAAAAATAATTAATTTATGTATGATAATCTTTCAGGGAAAACGGCAAACAAATGAACCGGAGTATACTAGCATTGTTCTGCGAGATCATATTCGCGACCAGCACGATTTTGATTGTGCACTTCCTGTTTGGTCACGGGAAGTTACTACCCAATGTGGTGATGTTCCCTGGATACACGGAGCCCATTGATGTTTGGGAGCTGCTGTGGCTGGTGGTGCTAACTGACCTGATTGTGAGAGTCATCACTGTGGATATCAAGCTGCTCATTACTATGATGCCGGCGTTCGTGCTGCCCTTCCAGAAGAGGGTGAGTAATAGCAAATAGCAGCTTTATATTATAATTTTCTAATCTCACTCTCCTACCCACCTCTACACTCCGAGGTATTTCAAGCACAATTCACAAGTCATAGATAATAGAGACACTCAACCTGAGACCTTTACATAAAACTTATTAAACAAAATACCAGTATGCTAAGTCTATGTACACCTCAAGTTATGTACACCTCAACTGTATTCAGTTAAATATATAAATCGAAATAAATAAATAAATAAATCGAAATCTGAATCTATGTTCATGCTAATTGTGTACATATTATGTGTACATTGCAAATTCAATTGATTGTATTGAGCGTTAAATCGCGTTAGTGTCAAAGAAAAATGAACATTAAATAGTATTGATTTATAGTTTCGATGGTATTTCGCGTATGCATTAATAGCCAGCGCTTCAAACATTGTTTTGAAATTAAAATCAGTTGTATTAGTGGTTTTAGTTGTTGAATTACTGATTTGAAATCAAGAGCTTTTGCTTCCTTGATTTAAAATTTGACTCGAATTAGTCAAAGTCAAATGAACTGATTTGTTCAATTACATGCCCGAAGTCTCAATACAATCAATCGAGTTTGCATTGTAAATATCACAAACTTATCTGACCTGGTGACAGCGTCACTAGTAAATATTAAAAAAAACTAAACAGGCATAAAAATTAGTTCCCATTCTAGCCTTGGTACTAATTTTAAATATGTTCGTCACATATTTTTAAAAATCCCATGGAAACTCCGCTGCTAATAGTCCCTCATCTGTGCAGGCCCTAACTCTATGTTGAAATGATTTTTTCCAGGGTAAAGTGTACCTCTTCACAGAGGCGGTGTCCCAGTTGTATCGCTCGCTTATCACCATCCAGCCGTGGGTCTTCTTCCTCATGCAGTCTTACGAGGGCTCAGAGAAGATGGTGGGGATGTTCCTCACCTCGGTGTACGTGATCGCTAAGCTGGTGGAACTGCTGGTGCGGCTGCGGCTCTTCAAGAACGCCACGTGGACCTTGCTGCAGAGTGTGGTGAGCCAAACACTCATCATCATAATTCAACCCATTGTGGACTCATTACTGAGCACGAGTCTAATCTCTATATGAGAATGATTTATACTTTTTAGCTAGCCTTAAACCACTACCCTCTATGGGATGTCGAGTATCTCAACCATTTGGAGCTATCACTTCCGCAAGACAAATATTAGCAAGCTCCAAGCTCCGCTGCGTTTGCGGGTGCAAAGACGCCGTTCAAGCATCTTCGAACCCCAACACCTATCAATTCATCTATGTGCCCTGTTTTTGTAATTTTTTCAGCTTCATGACTAGTCAAACTATATCGGTTCTTCTAGTTCTATGGATCTCCTTATTACTGACCAAATGGTCACTTTTTTTTTAATATATAGGCTAGCTCTTGGCTGCAATCAGACTTGCATGCAAGAGGTGATGCAGCCTAAGATGGAGCGCGCTTGCCTAGAAGATGCCTATTCAATCTTGATTTCATTTCGGTTGGGATACTTCGAGCTCAGCTCCCTAAAGCACATGCAAAAGTTAATCTCCCGAACAGCACGGGACTGGTGTCGTTCAGTTAGAATTAAAAAACATATCTACTTTATTTTCAGAACCTAGGCACAAAGCCCACCTGCGAGCAACTGGTGTCAGCCGGCGAAGCGTGCCCCATCTGTCACGACGACTACACGACTCCCGTGCGACTCGACTGCAGTCACATCTTCTGCGAGCTTTGCATCGCGGCCTGGCTCGATAGAGAGCACACCTGCCCGCTGTGTCGGGCCAAAGTCGCCGATGAGCCCACCTGGCGAGACGGATCCACTACATTTGATTTTCAACTCTATTAGTTTGGTCATAAGGTGGACTATCGTTCGTAAATTAATCCGTCACGAAGACTACACGATTCCCGTGCGACTCGGCTGCGGCCACATCTTCTGCGAGATGCGAGAGGCTCGATAGAGAGCACACTTATTCGCAATGTTGGGTCAAAGTTTGACTTGATTTGATTTTCAACTCTATTAGTACGATGTTAAAGTCAACTATGGGACTTGCCACTTGACAATAATACATCTGTAAGCCGTTTGAGAGGGAGCAAGGATTTGTTTCTAGCTGTTCTAGCTAAAATCGTGGATACAATTATTAATCTTCAGTTTATAAAGAAAGACAATATTCTAAAATGATTGTCAGTAGAACCGAATCTACTGCCAACTTGCAATGGCCTAATAGAGAAAAGAGAACATTGTGTGCTATGGTTTTTCTGATTTAGGATGTTAATTTTGACAGATGAAAGGTGTATAGTATAATATTGAAGGGCAAGAGTGAGACACACTGAAGCAATACTATGCAAACGGCATCTGCCAAAATTATCATCCTAAATTAGACAAACCGTAGAGTTCACTTGACCAAACGGTTTCACAGCTTTCGATTATCTACTCGAAGTGTGTATAAAGTCGATATTATATCCTGTGCTAAATGGCTGTGGTCATGTCTTATGCGATTTTTCTGTACCTCCTTCGGTTGGTGCGTGTACTAATACACTTTTAAACTATTAGGAATCTTCTCTTGAAGGAGTTAGTTTTAGATACCTTAGAATAATATTAGATATCGATTTGCGAATACTTCTCGTGGTCTTTTCAAATTTGCTTTTACACCTAGCTTTTATGAAATGTATACCAGCTATTTTTTTTTCATAAAGCCCTATTAAATAATTCCAAGTATGTAATTAACTTAACTGTTATAACTTAGTCAGTAGTTTATATGTCTTGTACATAATGTAAATAAAATTATTGAAGAATTATTATTGTAGATGTACAATAATTAACTATTTTATAAAATGTAAAAAAAATGTTCAGAATTGATGTTACAATTATTTATATGATACTTAATTATAATTCATCAATACCGAAATAATTAATTGATAATCAAATGTATTTTAACATAAAAATATCCAAAGTATGTAGGTAATAATAATTTATTGTTTCTGCGCTGCTTGAATTTTACATGTGACAAGATACATGCATAAAAATATAAAAGACCTTTTAATTGCAGGTTTTGATTGAAGGATTTTTTCTCTAATGTCGGCTTCTAATTCCATTGACCTAATTCATCACTCTATTGTTCTATTGTCACATTGTAGAGCGTAGACAACGCAATCCAATTCAGCCTGGAACAAACTGAAAACACATTGCTGATGGCTATGGCCCCTTCCATTACACGGGGAGACTTTCCGCCTGCCCATAGCTTATTACAGCACATTTTAATATTAAAGCGTAGAAACAATATAATATTAAGTGCATTTACCCTCTGCTGCCAAATGATAAAAATGTAGACATTGAAAACAAGCTATATATGCCATGCCATCAACACTAAGACATCTTCTTGGTTCTTCACTGTGGGAAGGGCATTCCGAATCTGTGGTATAGCTTCATTTGAAGATTAGACTACAGTATAAATTTTTTTTATTAAAAAAAGCTTTTATTCTATTCATTTGAATAAATTATGATTTTAGTGTAAGTGGGTAGGTATATAATATTATATTAATAAATATTTCGCGTGGAATAAGGATTTTCAATAGTATCCCATAGTTTCGGACTTTTATTGCAAGCCGATATCAGAATAAATTCTGCCTTATTTTCATTTTATTGTAGGTTTATTATTTATTAAAGATGATTTGTGTACTCCATCCATCAATCTATCAGCCTGTTTAAATCATTTTGTACCTCACTAGAGTGAAAATGACTGTGTTTTAGACTTTTAATAGAAGCTTGAATCTTGAAGGTCTGCAATTTGTTATGTACTGTAATATTATGTAGTTATTACATATATATGATCCAAATATAATTATAATAAAACTTCTTTATTGTTATAGATTAATGCAAATTATAAAACTATAATTCCATGAAGTGTGTACCTATAGAATAACGTATTATATAAGCGTAATGTGATAAATTAATGAATTCAGACAGGTGATATTTAAATAAAATTTCATTTTCTAAGTGAAGGCTTTTATTGAAGTCCAAGGTTACTTAATGAAACAGACTTCGAAAACTTCCTAAAGGCCACCCAGGTCTTCACCCTACAAATTAAAATGGCATGCCATGCATTTGCGTGCTTGATGGCTTGATATGATTGCTTCATATTGATTATACAAGCATACACGCTCATTTTTAAAAAAATCACGACAATGTGAAGTTGCCTCTTCGAGAAAAAAATACTTGCTTGATATAAAAAAGCAGGAGATTGACTCACGCTACTCGATTTTGAAAAGGAAATTCGTACTGGTAATTACTATACGAGTACTTGCGTTAGAAAGGGAAAGCTGCTTCACTATTGAAAAAAATCTGCGTCTATGAAGTTCACATTTTTTGTCAATGGTTGCCTGTCAATAATTAGGAAACTTCATAGGCTTGTTTATGTCAAAAGTTAAATATGTTAGAAAAATATAAAAATCCTTTTGTCTAAAATCTAAATGAAGTTATAACAGCGTTTTTGTTCTTAGCCGACCGCCCCAACTCACCGTGGCCACTTGCGGCTTCGCGCGGCCTTTACAAAATTTTTATTTTAAATTTAAATTTTTATTATATTAGGTATTACAGTACTTTCTCTCCGGCATTGGCACCACTTTTTTTTAAGTATATGGCACCACCGACCAGAAAAATTGGCACTGCAACATGTCTATCGCAGCAATGCCGAACATAGATAATACACTATACCACTATATGCCGAAGGTAAAGACAGTCAAGTCTGTCCGCAACTTGGTCCGCAACCATCCTCAAAACTGTGTTGGAGCTGCCCCGCACTCCGCGTACCAAAGACACGCACCGCTTGCGCATTGTAGTAGACTAAGAGCTGCACTTTAGGTAACTATCGCTTGAAAAGCTGATTCAGTAATAGGTGGGTGCTACACTCTCCACTGATGTCCATAGTGAAATTCTGCCCGCATGCTGATGGGCCATTTACTAGATATGGCCGATCAAAAACGTGATGTGGTTACCGAAATTGAACCATAATGAGAAAAGCTGATTCTTGTACAGTATTAAAGTATGCACAGTACCTTTGATTACATGCCCTAGGTATCTGAACCGGACCATGTCACCACCGCTCATGTCTAGAGGAACCCCAGACAACAAAACAGGTGGCACATACTGAGGACTTTTTGTACCAGAGACCTCAAAAATCATGCATTGACTTTTCGCCACATTGTATTTCAAGCCATGACGACCTGCGTATTCCTCACAAGTTTGGACAAGGCTTCTCATTCCACAAATCGACGCACTCAGCAGCACCATGTCATCTGCGTAACTCAAGTTATTGACACAAACACCATCAACATGGCAATGCACGTGCTGGCTGCTGAGCGCAACGATCAACTCATCAATGTACAAGTTGAATAGAGTTGGAGACGTTAAGGTGCATGACAAGGGTCTGCCCGCGAAATTCAAATTTAATTTGGTTTTTCACAATTTGTAAACTAATACGACAAAGTAGGCTTATGGCATTCAAATTGCGAGCGTAGGAATATCATCTTCACAGGTTTATATAAAAATCTTTACTTGAAAGTGCCCAGTTTAAGAAATTAGTCAAATTAATGACTAATTTGTGAGTAACTCACGTCAAACTCATTATTTTGACTAATTTCTTAAACTGGACACTTTCAAGTAAAGATTTTTATATAAACCTGTGAAGATGATATTCCTACGCTCGCAATTTGAATGCCATAAGCCTACTTTGTCGTATTAGTTTACAAATTGTGAAAAACCAAATTAAATTTGAATTTCGCGGGCAGACCCTTGTCATCGACCTTAACCCACCTAGTCTTACTCCACATTCGAGCTGAAATTGTAAATTATTATTTTTTTCAAAAGAGCAACCGCCGAGTTTCTTGCTGGTTCTTCTCGGTAGGAATGGCATTCCGAACCAGTGGTAGATTCACTTGACGATTCAAAAGTACTTGTAAAAGTTTATTTTAATAAAAATCATTTTGAATTTGAATTTGAATTTGATACGGTAACAGTGGCAAGAGAGATGGGCCTGTAGTTACATTTGTCGGCCAGATCACCTGTTTTATTTTTAACTATCACTGTTTTCATAAGATCGTCCGGCAAGTAGGAGTGGCTCACGCATAGCGAATAGAACATAGCCAAGACTACAGATATGAGACCCGGCACCCTGAAGGTGCTCGATGCTGAGTCCATCGTGGCCCGGAGACTTTGATGAATATTTTAATGGGAGTAATTAATTTGTGATTCCATTGCATTCAAGAGGAGTGGTTTTAATAATAACTATAATATGTAAGAAACAAATAAACAACAGAGTAGATATAATTACGTTTTATTAATAGTTTACAACTTCTATGATTCAGATAAGATATTATGTAGAACTTATCGCTTATAATTACATTCCGCCTACAAACGTGAAAAATTAAATAATTTAAAACATTAATAGTAAATGTTATTCAAAGTATGTATCACAAATATCAGATAGAACAACACTGGGCTCTTATTCTCTATGACATAATAAATCGTAACACATCAAGCGTCACCCTTTTTCATTGGCCGACACGATACCGATATATATCGGTCCCGCCGGCACGCGGGACGATATATCGGTGTCGTGTCGGTCAGTGCAGAAGCGCCATAGCGTGGCTCCATACATTCCAGTGCCCAGATATTGGTGAGTCAAGTGTGTTGCCGTATTGTATGAATATTTATCGATATTTTATCTATCGATAAATATTCACTGCACAGGCTCAAAGTCAAAAGTTAAGTGATGGTATGTTTAAACATGAATATTGTATGTCCCCCGAAACTAAGCCCGCTAGTTAGGAGTTAAGCTCACAATATTTATTTCTACTTTATGAAGTAAAGTACGTAAGCAACGCATATAAGATTGCACTAAACTACAATCGCCAAATAATAGATGATGTACCCTTGAGAGTTGGTAGAGCAAACCTGCCTAAAAGGTTTATTGTTCTTTTACTAACTACACAGTAAAAAATTAAAAACATTAAAGGTGAGGATGGAAGCAGAGCACATTAGATACAAGAAAGTCAGTTAATTTGTACAAGACTGTGGGATGTATGTACCAGTCAACATCGAAGGACTATATAGTAGCTATGTATGGCTTTTTGATGTTGACTGCACCTCCTGCATGGATTCCGGTTACAATCAGCAGTAACCAATATTTTTATCGGATATCCGATAAAAATCTATCCAAAACCATAACCAAATCAGATATAAAAGTTTCTAATAATTTCAAATCTAGGGGCGGAGTCTAAATGACTTTTAATGACAGGTTTTCGCCCTATACACACACGCCTTGTATGACTGTTAATGATAACCTAGAAAAATAAAGAATAATAAGAAGAATAAACTAAGTCCAATCATTACCAATTTGTATTTACGAGTACCTACCTGACTGAAACTATCAGATAATCCAAAATAATTTCATATCTGAAACTGCAATCTCATAATTGTGTATCCATAATTCCATATCCAGTGTCATAGAGAATGAGCGCCCTGCGCTGAAAGTGCGAAGCATCTATCAGGGGCGGACGAGCCGTCAATATCGTCTAGGTATCGTTTATTTTGGCGGTCCTTACATTTAATACAATTAGTGTTAAGTTGTCACATGAAATAGCTAAGTATCCCTTACAAATAAAAAACGGCCCTCACGCGCCGCTAAAGTTGAGACTGTACTTTCTGTACTGATATTATAATACACTCGCAATGCCACATCCCGTGCATTATACTTGCGCAGTAGATGCTACTTATATTGAACATTTATTTATTTGCGTCACAATGGGGAAATCTTAAAACAATCAAAAACTCTTCAATACAGAAAAACTGCCTCACGAAATAGGAAAAATTCTCCTGATAGTCTTTTTGAATCTCCTCTGGTTTAAGATTTCCTTTGGTTGGTTTTGTATTTTATTTTATAATTTGATTAAAATATAAGAATATCTTTCAACTTTAATAGCATAGCGTAACTAGCATTTAAAATATCGACATTTACCACTAATCAAAAAGGGAGTAAATCCTACAAAACAGTACATTCTCATTGGAAACTCAACACCACCTAGCTGCAGATGGGAGTGGGATCAAACTGTTGCTGCATGCTCTATTTGAGTATATATATTTTCAATTTTGTCATTTAGGTGATTTTATATATTTTCAATTTTGTCATTTAGGTGATTTATTACTTTAACATTTCCTGAACAAGGTGAGGTTTACAACGTAATGTTAAAGCATTTACATTATGTTGTAAACCTCTTTCTTCTTCTTTTTTTTCTAAGATTCTGCACATCGCAACTTAACCTTGTAATATTATGTTCAAAGGGCCTTAAACTAGTAGATTGCTACTCAATATACATAGATATACATCAATGTTATAGGATATGTAGATTTATAAAAATGTGCGACCAGAATCCAGACACTAAACTTTGCTTTGGAAGAGACTCAAATGTTGAATCACCCTACAAAATCTGTATCGCATATTATAAGTAAGGAAACATACTGATACATTTTTTACATCTTTTAGTGGCACATCTGCATTAGGTCAGTTTGGCTGTATTCAATATTCACCCTTTTTCACTCATGAATGTAAGCTGTTATTCAGTACATTCGATTGCAGACAGTTTTCGATAACCAACCTAGTGTAAAAGTTATTACAGTTGGCTGTATTCGGTCATAACCAACTTGTGGAAACTTGCTATTTTCCGATAACCGAATACAGCCGACGCATTCGGTACACGACTTAACGTAAACGTGCCTATATTTTTAAATCATTCGAAATACCCAGCCACTTGATAAAGTTGTAATTGCTTGTGATCTAATCAAGAAACCATAAAACTGCACTTCCAGCCAGTGAATAATTTGGATAGTCACCAAACAAGAGGTTCAGAAAATCGTTGCACTACTTATAACTGTCACTTTTCACAACTCCACTGAGATATTCCCACTATCCTTACAATCACTTATACTAGATCACTGTTCACATCAGTTTAAAACGCGATTCGTTACGACGCATCGGGCTCGGGGGAACGTGCGGATTTAGTTTCGCACGTATTGGAAACCTCGACTCTACAGGTCACTATGGGAGAGGGTTGGTCTCCCACCTCTGGGTCAGGGGGCGGATGAGCGGACCCGTAGAGGAATAGACTCCGCAGTCTCGCGGCGGATCTGGAGATGGCTGATGTGGAGGGCAAGTCATCGGGCCAGCTGGCGGCGCTGGCGGTGTCCGAGGCGGCGACGTCGGCCGTGACCTCGAGGCGGTGCGCGGCGGGCGAGGCGGCCTCGAGCGAGGCAGCGCCGTGCGAGGCCGCCTCGTGGCCGCCCAGCGAGCCCGCGAGGCCAGCCAGCGACGGCGCGCGCACCTCCGCCTGCTGCGACCCCGCTGACAGCGATGCGTCACCTGCCGACAAGCGATAAATTAATACAAGTTTCTTCCTCTTTCTGCCCCATATTCTTCAATACATCACTAATGAAAAATGGTCCGTAAAGGTCATCAATAATTATTTATGCAAAGGGGTCACTGGTCGTAACCCCTTTACATTAAATCATAATGGGGTTTTATTGGGAAAATATTTCGGTCAGTTCACATCGACTTGACAAAGAGTGCTATATCAACTCAAAGGGTTTTAAAAATAATCATAATGAGTTGTTACTCGACATACAAATGATACCAACATTGTATGTTGATGAAAGGTTATAGAATTGATATAAATGGAGAAGAGAAGAGGAGACAATACACCACCCTGCGACACATTTCATTTAAGAGAAGTAAGTGAAATATCTTATCTAAACCTCTGAGCAAACAGGTAAGACCGAAACCAGTTAATGACAAGTGGTGACAAATTGATTGTATTTAAGGTATCCAAAAGTAAATGTCGATCGTGTTGAAAGCGTTACTGGAGTCCATCACTGAAGAAATTGTTGATATTGCAAAGTAGTATGATTTGTGGCACTTAACAAGGTATCGAAGGACGATAAAAGGTTGAAAAAGTTGACCGCGATCGAGCAGGATCTCAGTTCACGTCGGATTGACGATCACTGGTTAAAAGAAGGGCAAAATGCAATATCATGTTTGAGCTTATACAAAATTTACAAGCTTAGCCAAACGATGTTCAGAATAATTAGTCTGTAGATCCAAGAACTATATCCAGCGTAACCGAGGGAAGACAAAATTCAGACTTTATACAACTTACCCTTCATGTTGACAGATTGAATACAAACTTACGTAGTTATTGTTGACAGGATCTAGACACTTGTAAGTTGTGTTCCATTTGAGAACACAATTTGAACACCTCTGATGTCAATAGGTCGGTTGAAGGGGTATATAAAGGTGGGGCACTAATCATCATTGAACATCATTTCAGCCTGCGGACGTCCAACTGCTGAACAAAGAAATAAGAACCTAAGAACGCCACCACGCACGGTGGCCAGTACTCAACCTTCGTCATCCAGCCACTTCCTGCCACCTTCTTTATATCGTCGGTCCATCGTGCTGGAGGGCGCCCAACGTCACGCTTACTTGTACGCGGTCTGAAATTTTCGGCTCCGATTACCGCTCCTACGTCAAGCATGGCCAAGGGCACCATTGCTGGGCTTCAAAACAGCGACACCGGCACTGCGCTGTCACTAGAGCTGAGAGCAGCAGGTATATAAGCGGCGCTCACCGATGCTGGGCTCCAGTCGGCGCGAGGCCGCGTCCAGCTCGAGCGCGATGTCCATGGGGTGGTCGCGGTCGTCGTCGAAGGGCGCGGGCGCGGCGGCGCAGCCCCCCGCGCGGCACAGCGACACCGGCACCACGCCGTACACGTAGAACAGCAGGATCGGCACTCCGATGCCCACCGCCAGGCCCGCCACCAGGGGGGATACGATTAACTGTAACAAATAAGGGCCAATTAGAATCGTTTTGAGAAAAGCGACCTGCAGTGTCTAGACACCCTAATGACATAATATGAATCGGGGTTCCCCCTGTATGTAAGTAAGAGCATACTGACCGCGGCGGCGACGGCGGCGGCGACGGCGGCGCGACGGCGCGCGGGGCGCGCGCGGCGCAGGCGGCGGTGCGCGCGGCGGCCGGCCCACAGCGGCAGGCCCACGAGCAGCGCCGGCAGCGCCACGCCCGCCACCACGGCGATGCCGAGCGGCGCGCCCGCCAGCGTGCCCAGCTGCCACAGCAGCTTCTTCTTGCGCGACCACGGCTTCTTGCCCCAAAACGTGCAGCCGCTCGGGCTTAGAGAAAACAATCAATGTGGTCAATTCAAATGATGACAACTCAATCAAATCAGCAACTCTTTATCAAACTTAAAAACGCGCTTGGAAGTTATATGAAATTCACAATAGTGACGTCATCAAATTTCAACCCACTTTTTTTCTTTAATCTATATTTTAAAATGGTTATCAAACTTAAAACTGACGGAGGATGTGAATTATAGGTCTTTTGGAAGACCCTCTAATAATCAGTTAGAAAGAATTTATTTTTGATATAGGCGTCATCCCTATTCAAATGATGAAAATTAATTGATTTACTTTTTACGTAGGACTTGTGCCAACAATTATGATAAGTCGCAATAATCTACCACCAGTCCTGAAAGGTGATTGTACTGAGAAAAGCAGGAAATAAACTCAACTGCTATTTTCTCAAAAAGTTTTTTTTTACAATAAGTAAACAATACAACACATATGTTACGTAACAAGTATTACACTGACTTGTGGGTTGCTTCCATGCATCTTTATCAGTGAGAAAATCATCATAGTATAATAACCTTTAACACTCTTTAAATTTAAATCTCATAATTCAAATTCAAATCAACTATAACTCATTGCTAAGATTAGTGTAGTACAGAGTAGTGCTCTACCTGAGATAGTGCAGATCGGAGACCTCCTTCATGCAGAGCCAGCAGAACTCTGCGCCGCACACGCAGCACACCATGTGGTTGCACGAGCCGTCCTCCACCTTCACTATGAGCACCGAACAACGCGGGCACGGCTTCACTTCGCCTGCAATGCAATACGGGTAACATGTCGTAACCTACGCCGAAACCGACGAGCTTAGGTTTGCCGCAACCAAATGCTGGAATGATTTGCCGCCTAAAGACAACAAAGCACGGTATAAAGCGCATCTTCTTGCAACACCAATATAAAATTCCAATTTGTCCTATAGAATACACTCATTACACATTGCAAGTATGAATGATTTCGTGATGTATAATGGTCAATGAAGAATTAATTATTTATTACAGATATTTTGAATAACTAGTGGTTCGCCCCGAACTGATACCTCGCGGTATCCATAAGATAGTTTCAACTATATATTTTAATAGTTCACTTTTAACATTAGACGCAAAAGAGCTAAAGAGTTATTGAAGATGGTTAAATTTTTGGGTACTCCTACTCAATTGTACTCCTACTCCTATGGGCATGTCTAGATGCGCGCTCATCTTTACGTTCAGAAAACTTAAATGGTACTCAAGAACAAAAGATCATTCCAAAGCAGAATATGCTCCGACTATTTTGCTTTGGAATGATCTTTTGTTGTTTGGCAACGGATAAGGCTTGCCAGTCACACTCACCCTGCTCCATCTCGCTGTGTGAGGGCGGCGGCGCTCTCTGCGGCTGCTGCCGGCTACGCCTGGCCGCGTCGCAGGTCTGCGTGGGGTGCCATGCCGCTTTGCAGTGGTAGCAAAACGAGGCCCCGCAGCCGGGCGCCAGGCATGTCAGCTTAGGGCACGACGCGCAACCCGTCGCCACTACTGCGAAACTGGAACAAATGCATTAACTTATACCTTGGTTATGGACAGGTTATGGACGTTGAACGGGATCGTTCATGAGGATTATTCAGGTACAGTGTCCACTACCATGTTCTCGTCACCTCGAAGAAAAGCTTAGGCAAGTTCTGACATCAATAGTACAATATACGGTACCGCTCGGAACCGTGATCCAGAACGCACGTGGGGATCTGCGTTTGCCCAGAAAATGGAGTTGTAAAAAGGGACAAGTATCAGGATAGGAGGAGGCGAGTTGTTCTTAATCTGCGTATAACAAAATTGGTTCGGAAAGAGGTACTTTAATTTGCAATTAAGAATTATTAGATTACAAAATTAAGTTAATCTAAAGTCTAAACTATAATTTACGGGTAGGGTAATGACTATATTACCTGCTACGTGAAGGCGCGCTGGTCGAATGCTCAATAACCCGAGCCCGCTGGTGTTAATATCGGTGGGCACTGGGTTTAATTAAACGAATTAATGGGCAAGTGTCTATTAGCGCGTGGACACAGCTAAATTGTATTAATTCCATTACATAGGGTCAGGGGTCAGTACTCAGTACGTGTCGCCGATATAGAAATTAACGGCGCTTATCTTGATTTCAAATATATTTTCCGAGAGGTTTGTGATGTAACTTTCCTCGATATTTCGGTATCGGGTCGGATATAATTGCAGTATGTTTATTCGTTAGGCATCTTCGTAACTCCCAAACAACCCACTCATTTTCTATACTTTTCTATTTTCTTAGTTAAAAATTAAAATTTGTTTCACTCGAACGCTCAGCGTAAGAATACAGCTTGAAAGCTCTTGACCAAATATGGTTCTAGAATGCACATAAGTACACCCTAGCTTGCATCCTAGAGACAGGAGGAGGGCACTGGTTATCCTGAGGCTATATTCATTCGACTATTCATAAGCACTTGTAAAAAGTCTATTTGAATAAAAACATTTGAATTTGAATATACTTTTTATCCCGGAAAACAAAATGATAGTACGAAAATTAAAACTAATTAAAACTTCGCGGATGAAGACGCGGGCTAAAATTAATATTTCAATAAATTACCCCTTCATTATACTTTTATGATGTAAAGACAAATTCAACCTGACGGACATTACACGCGAATTAAAATATAATGCAAATAAAAAAAATCTGACCAAAAATATAATACAATTACAGAACCTCGTGCGTGAGCACACATTTGTTTACTGTATTTGGAATAAGTATTTTTTAAAGTACGTTGAATCAAAAACATCTGCTTATCTTGGAAGGAAATAATAGATGTATATTGACATTTTATGATGTCACAGGACGTTTCCACGAGCGATTTGACGTCATTTCCAGTCGTGCGTGGGCCGTTTTCTCGTTCACTTTTTTAACATAAATAATTATCTCAAAGCTAAGCGTAGGCATTCTAGAATGAATGCTAAACGTTTTGTTGTTGAAAACTTTTTATTTAAATGAAATTTTTCTCTGTTGTGTACCTTGCTTGTAAGAATAAAAAACCCTGGAAGATACAGTTGGTCGTGTTTCACCCCCGTGCCTTGAAGAGCACGTGAATCCGTCGGTCCTGCTACTCTCTAAGGTCGTGTGTGCGTCAGATTATTACCCTCTCATGAGACTTTGTGAGTAAGAGGATCCGAAAAAAAAATATTTTTTCATCCGATCCGCAGCCAAAGCTAACCAAAACTCTAACGAGGCATTCATAACGATGACATCACTTCATCAATCATACTAATATTATAAATGCGAAAGTGTGTTTGTTAGTTGGTTTGTCCTTCAACACGCCGCAACGGAACAACGGATCGACGTGATTTTTGGCATGGGTATAGTTGAGGACCTGGAGAGTGACATATGCTACTTTTTTTCCCGGAAAATTAAGGAGTTCCCGCGGAAATTTAAAAAACTTATTCAACGCAGACGAAGTCGCGGGCATCAGCTAGTCAGTTATATTTTCATACTACACGATGCCTGTGACTTCGTCCGCGTTGAATAAGTTTTTTACCGCGGGAATTCCTTAATTTTCCGGGATAAAAAGTAGCCAAGTCGTTTCCCGGGATACGACCTATCTCGGTACAAAATTCAAGGGAATGAGAAGGGTTTGGCCATAGTCCACCACGCCCGCACCCGTGCCCGAGGTTCTAGCGAGGATATTAGAACTTAGCAATGAGAGTAGGTACGTACCTGCAGTCGGGCGCGGGACACCACCTCGTGTCGGGGTCTGCGGCGAGCGCGCGCCGCACCGAGAACTCCTCGTATTTGTCGTACAGCGTCGGGTTGTCGACAATGCGCCGCACGTCTGCAAATAAGGACAATTTGTTCCAGAGATTTTATATAATATAGTTATTTACTCAAAGAATTTACATTGTATGGTATGGTGGTACGGAACACTTTGTGCGCGAGTCTAACTCGCACTTGACCGGTTTTTTTTTGTTTGAAAGAATGACGTTCTATGTTAGTCTTAATTCGCAGCAAAAATACCATAAATACAGTCAATCACAACAATTTATATTGTAACAATGCTTGCTGCAGCCAATTTGGAATAGGGCTACTATTTACTAGTGGCCGAGAAGTGAAATAAACAGATAGAATATAACCCCAGCTATCTTGAACGAGATGCGTTTATTTCTGTAGCATTGATTTTGTCGCCGCCCGTGACACCAGTTTGATAAATTTCTGAGGCCCAATTGTCTAAGCAAGTCGTAATCATTTTGGCACCTTAAAACGTATTACTCGAACTGTTTATACATGCATAGTGTCATGCAGGCGTCTATGAACTCCTTAAACAGGTAGAATTATCCGTTCGACTAACTACTATGATTACGGTATATTTGTATATTTATATTTATTCTTCGCATAGACTTATAAAAAGCGCTTACGAAAGTCAGATCGCTATAGTACAATACAATATTAATACAAAATTATGTCATAAAAATTAATAATTTACCTAAGTACCTAGTCATAAAAAATTTTAATAATGTTATTTACAAATTATGTCGTATCTTCATAGTAAAAATGTCATAATATTAGGAAAAAACAGGAACTCAAGTACATAATTTTCATGTCATAAAATAAAATAAAATATGTAATCACAATACAATACAATATTACAAGTACACAAGTACATAATTTTTATCCTTGGTCATTGAATAGCTTGTGCAGTGTTATATTTTCCATGCGTTTTTATCTTCTAAGTTTTTTTTTTTTTTTTTTTATCCACTACAAGCTAGCCCTTGACTGCAATCTCACCTGATGGTAAGTGATGATGCAGTCTAAGATGGTAGCGGGCTAACCTGTTAGGGGCATGGCAGTTATATTAAACCCATACCCCTTCGGTTTCTACACGGCATCATACCGGAACGCTAAATCGCTTGGCGGCACGTCTTTGCCGGTAGGGTGGTAACTAGCCACGGCCGAAGCCTCCCACCAGGCCAGACCAGGGAAAATTCAGAAATTATAAATTCCCAAATTGACCCTGCCGGGGATCGAACCCGGGACCTCCGCACGTTAAGGCAACAGCGCTACACACTGCGCCACGGAGGTAGTCAAAGTAATCATTTATCTTGTAATAACTTTTTTTAATTTCTTTTATTTTACTTTGAAACTGTCTATCAGAAAGATCGGTCATACTCGTATCTTTTGGAATTCTGTTGTAGAAGCGTATTGAGCTTGACTTAATGGTTTTGGACGACCTGAATGCCTGCCCAGTTAACTTATGTTTATTTCGTGTATTATAGTGATGAAAGTCAGAGTTCTTCTTATACGATGCTAGATGTTTTCTAATGTACATAATATTCTCAAATATATAAAGTGAAGGCATAGTCAGAATGCCGGTATCTTTAAACATATTTCTGAGAGAATCTCTGGGCTTCATCTTATAAATGGCGCAAATAGCTCTTTTTTGAAGTATAAAAATAGTTTTCCAATCAGCAGCCAAGGCCCATAACAAAATTCCATAAGACATCAAGCTATGGAAGTAAGCAAAGTATACTATTTTAGCAGTTTTCACATCTGTTAATTGCCTTATTTTACGAATTGCAAATACCGCTGAACTTTGTTTATTTGCCAGATTATTAATGTGAGGTCCCCATTGTAATCTAGAATCAATGGTCAGGCCAAGGAAAAGAACGTCGTCTACAATATCTAATTTTTTTGTTGTTGAGAAATATCTCAACATTTCTTTCACCACAGAAGTTCGATGAGGCAAAATATACACAATATTTGTTTTTTTTACTGTTTAATGCTAAGTTATTGACGGTACACTGCAATGACCTTACGTAGCAGACAGACACACTTTCGCATTTCTAATATTAGGTATAATATGAGATATAAATTAACCGAATACTTGCTAATATATTTTTAATAAAATCACAGAAATCATAGCTGAAGTAATCAGCAAAGCCAGCCGTATCACTGCGAATCCTACTCATTGTTACGGCAGTTAATAAATAATTAATCAATCAACTTTCGCATGTAATTCGATCGGCTACGGGCTATTGTAAGAAGAAAATGAAATAGGAAATAGGAATAACGAGGTCTGAAAGTGTGTTTTTCAGCCTTTTACTTTTATCTATCCATCCACCTTACCATTTTTAAAGTTTCGGAAATCAAAGACTACCCAAGGGATTTAAAAATACGCGGACTAAGTCACTAGTATAATCAGTTCTAGTCTCAAAAAATATTATAATATTAAACTATATTTTCTGGTTAATCGGTATGTAGCCTATGACACTCACAAATAATGTGGCTTTTTATTGGTACCAGAATTTTCAAAATCGGTTCAGTAGATCCAGAGATTACCCACAACTAGATTACCCCCCTACAACGTCACAAACTCACAAACTTTCCCTCTTTATAATATTAGTCAATATTATATTTCACAAACATCGATGTACCCAAGAAAAGTATGTAAACAGCAAGTGAATTTTTTTTGTTTACTATTATACTGACGTATTTTATACGGTACGATCACAATTCACAATTCAATGAATTTACATTTTTTTTGCTACGAAATAATTGTTATTGATAGCAACCATGAATCATTTAGTGCGTAGCGATTAGCGAATTAATATAGTTTTTATCGTCCGCCGTTCGATTGATAGCTGTAAAGTGTAAATATGGGTTTTTCTTTACGCAGTTATCGCATTAATATTTATAATTATATCGTTATTGAAATGAAGTTATCATATTTGGATAACGCGAATTTTTTACCTACATTATTTAGATGCAACTGGAGCTCCTTTTTATACCTGGAAAATTCCTTCCGAATTTTTATAAGACAAAGTCGTGTGCATCATCTTGGCCTGTATTAATAAACCGACATCACATAAAACTCAGTTCATCAGGTACTCAAGTCTCGGGCAATCTATGCTGCAGACCGGACATACGCATAGATTGACAGATACTTGAGAACATGTTTTAACAATTTATATCGGTTTATTAATAGGTACGGGCCCTAGTGGGATAATTAAACTTCCACCCCGTTACTTAAACATAAAACCATAGTGAAGCTTGCCATTGACGATAAGTCATTTCACATAATTTTCAAATGACTCACGCCAAAAAAAATTGCCTTCTCACGGCAGTCCAAATGTAATTCGAATTTCAATATCGACGGGGCAATACGACCCTTTATTCGGTAAATTGGCCATATTCTGGACTCGACACGACACATTCGCTATTAGACAGATTCGCTTTACGGCAAAAGTACACTCAAAAAATATTTATACGAGTACGCGCGGCTGGATGCCATGACGCACAGATTTCGCACTCAGTCACGCCGCATGCGCTTGCCCTGGATGTTAGCGAGCTAGCTACCTCGCGGGCACTGGCGGGTGTCGCTTACCGGAGGGGTGCATGTTCTCGTGGCACACGGGGCAGTTGACGGGCACCCTCGCCTCGTAGATCTCGATGGCGAGGTACTGGCGCAGGCAGGGCTCGCAGCAGCGGTGCGCGCACCACGTCAGCCGCACCATGCCGCCCGCGCTCAGCGTCGACAGGCATAGCGGGCAATCCAGCACTTCTCCCTGGAACAAACATACATCTGCGTTACATACTAGTTGCTATCATAGATAGATAGATAAATTATTGTTTACTAGTTGATGCCCGCGACTTTGTCCGCGTGGAATAAGTTTTTGAAGTGAAAACTTCTTTAGGCGCGCTGAGCACATTTTGGTAGAGGGTAGAAACACAGTAAACAGATACAGCCAGTATGGAAACTACCTAGAAACGTTCGAAAGAGCTCACTCACACAAACGTGCGTATCGAACATGCGATGACGCGGCACTCACTACTGACGGCACTGCGACGAGCGCTCGGGATTTCGTCGATGCGCACGTTTGTGTGAGTGAGCCTGTTTCGAACGTTTCTAGGTAGTTTCCATACTGGTTGCATCTGTTTACTGTGGTAAAAATGTGAATACGCGTGATCAACACCATTCTTTTTAAGACAAAAGGTCTTAAGTATAATAATATGGTACATTCGTAATTAAACTTTAATGCCTTAGTTTTAATTAGTTATAAGGTTTATTTTAATAAGTTCTGTGTAACCGTGGGCGAAACCTCGCCACCTCGCGTTTTTACGAAGACAAAGGTCTTAATATAATTATAGTAGATTCGTAATTAAACTTTAATGGCTTAGTTTAGTGGGACGACCTCCAGCCCGCTGGACCGACGACCTTAAAAAGGTAGCGGGAAGAGGGTGGATGAGGAAAGCGGAGGATCGTGTGTGGTGGCGCGCTCTCCAAAAGGCCTATGTCCAGCAGTGGACGAATACAGGCTGATGGATGGATGGATGGATGGCTTAGTTTTAAGGTTTATATTTGAAATATTTTTATTATTATTTATTTTAGGACATAATTAGTGCGTTCCACTAAGCGCCCACAACGATCAAAATACTGCTCGTTGTGGTCGCGGCGAAAACGTCACTTATGCCGTCATGACGCCACGTCACTTACGAAGCTCCCAGCGACCCATCTCAAAAGGTAGGCCCTCGTGATCGTTGAGAAAATTAGCGGCATTTTCAAAACTCAAAGCATCAAAGATGGCGACCGTGAAACTTACGTTATTTCATCCAGAAAGAGATAATATATTTTAGTAAAAGTGAATGTTTCTGCAGCGGATGTTCAACGTGCCTCCACAGATAAATATAATTATGTAAAACAAGTTTAGAAAAATTAATTGCAGTTTATAATTAATATACATGTAAAAAAAATTCCTTGATTGCCAATAATATAACCTAACTTTAGAAATGAAAATTAAGTTAGCCTTCTTTAAGTTAGTTTTCTTATTGAAAAAATTAAATAATCAATTTTTTCAATATGAATCGATTTAAACAATAGATAATTATACATATATATATATATTAACCTAACCTCTTAAATCTTTTGCTTTCTTTTTAGTAACTCGCCGTTTGTATTATTTACCTCCACGCTCTATAATCCATTCGACTTGAGTTTACGAAAGTAACGCTCACAAGCAAGTGGAACGGGAAAAACCTGCGGTCGTGAGCGTGATTGTTGTGAACGCTTAGTGGAACGCACCCAATGTTATGACAACGTAATTGACATTGACGTTTGGCATTAGTTTGACAGATCGTTTAGAAATTTTAAAGTTAGATGGTTATGACTTGAGTGTTTTACGTGTAAGGCCTGCGGCACGCTATGGTAACTTTGTAAGGTTTATGTATTTTGTTTGTTTAGTTGTAACTCTTATTTAAAATTTTGTGCAAATGTTTTAAGATTTTCATTTTGTTAATAATAATTTATTAATCTGATTAAAAATTGAAAAAAAATATATATTCGTTTTCACTTCTATCGGCAGCTTTATGACTGCCAATTTTTTTTATAATATTCGTATTTATATTGGCGTTTGAAAATTTTATATTATTTTCAAATTTTAATACTAAAATTCTAAGTTATAAGTTTTCACTTCTATCGGCAGTCACTATGACTGCCAATTTTTTTTAAATTTCCACGAGAACTCCTTCATTTTCCGGAATAAAAAGTAGCCTTACCATGCAAACAATCAAGTCGATCCGTTGCCCTTTTGCGGTGTGATTGAAGGACAAACCAACAAACAAACACACTTTCGCAGTTATAATATTAGCAGATACTCGTACATCATCTGCATTCGTAATCAAATTCCGCTCCAGTTCTAAAGGTACTAAAAATGCAATTTAAAACTGATTGGAAGCTGGAAGGCAATATAGGAGAGCGGCGAATGTGCAGCTGTCGCCGGGCCGTTAAATCGTGTTAAAGCGCTGTGAGCTCACGAGATGAAAAACACAGGCGCGCGGGGGTGAAATCGAGCAAGCGCATGTCGCAAAAATGCATGAAATAATTTGTAAAAAAATAATTTTTCAATACAAATGAATCCGACAATGTGTTTTAGTTAGAAATATGAATTTTATATTATATTTCTAGAGCTAATTATTTATTTATTTATTTGTTTACATCAGGCAACTAGGCCCATAGAAATATATACATAATATAACATATAACATATAACACAATACATAATTATGAAACAGTAGGGATTCTGGATCTGGCTTCCCTGAAGCGACGGTAAACTATGCCCTCAGGCCAAAAGTCTGAGCTGAGGAATACGTCTTTGCACAAAGCCGGAACAGTAAGGACATACGAGCTGAAGTAGGTTGTCCTACTGGTAATTATTGGTTTCAATAAGGAGGAAAATTGTTTTAAAAGGTAAATTAAGAGGTATGTTTAAAATAAATTTAAATGCAAAGGTTTTTTTTTAATTTGTGTTTTGTGATGCGTCAATGGCTGCTCAAAGGTCTTGAAAACAGCACATTATTTTTACAAGCATTCACCATTCACCATTATGTCACCGTTTGATGGATACACTGCTTTTAAAAACCCCCTTTTACCCTACACAGGGCCTTAATGGAAGCTACGGTCATTCGGAGCCGGCTAACGTGATAACACCGTTCAAAGATCGGAGCTACGTTAATCGTTTGTCGATAGCAATTTATCCAGGTAAAGATAAATTAGGACGGAAACAATTTCGATGACCTCCCTAGCGCTGTTGTCTTGTGTGTGGTTATAGGCTTCGATTCTATTTCCAGCCACGGGCAATTTGAGAATTTATAATGGGAATAATTTCTAAATTGTCTTTCGCTAAATCTGCCCGATTGTGTAAAGAAATCGTAATCGTTTATCAAACGGATAATCCGACCTATTTAAGTTCATAGATGACTCGACGTCAAAAAGCATGTATGAACTCCCCAAACAGTTCGAGTAATAAGTTTGAATCTGTCAATCAAGTGATTACGATTTGGTTAGACATTGGGCCTGGCGAGGAAGCTTCGACCGTAGATAGTTACCATCTCACCAGAAAAGCCGTGCCGTCAAGCAATTTAACTTTCCAGTAAGATCAAGTGTAGCAACGGAATACGGGTATGGGTTTAATAAAACTGCCATCCCCCCTACCACGTCTGACATTTTAAATACGGGATTAATAAATAATAATCAATCAATTTATAATCTGTTAATAATGTTGTTGTAATCCGCGACGATCTTACAATTTCTTCATGGCTGTCAATCTTGCATGAAATCGTTTAAGATTTAACGTTGACTTTACGAGGTTGAACTCGATTTGACAGCGACCTCATCTCGAGATGCTCGCCCTTACGATCAAGATCATTTTAACATTGTGTCTATGAATCTCTTTATTATAATGATTTACTATTTTTCATAAGGTCAGTAGTATAATTTGGTCACGCGCAGCCTTCTTAGTTATCCGATAAAGCTGAATTTTGGCGACGTAAATATGGAGGGTGTACTTGATACGTACGTACGTGCTGCAGATTCAGACTCAGAGACCTTTTTCACACAGAATACATAATGGTGGGATACCACGAAGGGTGGGATTTCACGTAGTGTGAATTCTGTGAAAGCACGAATCTCGATGCTTCCCAATTTGTATGTAGCCCGAGTCACTCGGCAACTATGCATATTGCACACCGACCACCAATTTGATTCGAGCTGTAGATTTGCTCTGGTTTCTGTAATTTGTAGCTGGGTTATTGGTTTTCCTTAAATTGTCCGTCTATACTAATCAAACTATGCTTATAGTTTGATTATTATCATTATTTTATTAATCAGAAGTCGGAACGTATCAGCAGTCGTTTCGTAGTCGTCGATCAACACGTTTGTATAAGGAAGATAGTAGGTACCGTTCCCACCCTTCCCACGGAGAGTCTACAACCTAATAATTATGTTGGTACATGATACAGATTATTAAGAACATGTCTGCACTCTGCATGCAGCCAGCCCGTGCTTCACCATGGGGACTTTCACAGTGCGTGATGAGTGAAGTACGCTGCATTAATCCGATACCCAATTGGAATTACCTACAGTATAGGTACACATTGTTTACATTAAGTACCCATTTAGGCGGGGACTGACTCCCCACAACGATGCCTAATTTTGTAATATTGTTATTTAGAGCGATTATCGGCTGGTATAAACAAGCCCTTATGTAAAATTATTTTGATGGACAAGCAGTCAGATAAAACGTGTATGCGGCTGGATTTACTATACTATAAACAGTAAACACACTATTTTCTCAACGATCATAGTTCAAATAGCAACGCAATTTATATTATATTGATAGCAAATTACGATTCGGTATGTAGTTACCAGATATTAGGTAATTGTTATGTGCAACGAGTAGTATTTAAATGCAAAGAAAAACTAGAAACTCCTTTCTTATGATCGCAGGAAATTGTTAAATAAATAATTAAGTATTGAATTTATCGGACAAAATAAATATTAAATAGGTATAAATACGATCTATACTTTTCTGTAGTTACTGAATTAAATGGTAAACAAATCTTAGATATAAAACGCGTAAGCACAGGCGAGCTTGGTTGTCCCAGCTCGCCTGTGCTTACGCGTTTGTATATGCGTATTAAAACGGCTAACAAATCGTATACTTATAATTTACGAGGACCACTAGTAAAAAAACAACTCAGTAGTTTAGATCGAAGAACTGGACTAAAACATTAAAATCTGCTAAAAGAATTTCAATAGATAAATATAAGATAATCTCTGGGAACTGAAAGATAAATGGTTCTTTTGTAAGTCGAGTTCCGATTCTATCTACGACAGCTCGGCCTTGCCGGTTGCAGCATAGCAGTTACACACGACACGACAATAACAGAGCCATTAAAGGGGGTCACGAGGTTAAATCTGAACGATCAATCCTGAGATTATTTATGAGCGTTCCAAATTTATAAATGGTAGACGCAGGCTTTTATATTGCAGCGATATAAAGGTAAGTTCAGACTGTGATAAATCACCGCGCGATTTTTGCGCAGAACTATATGGCATGTAAATGTACCTAAGAAGCCGCACGCACACATTTTCCATGATCATGACACAGACGGCGAGACCGCGCGTTTGGAATTCTGCAGTGTACCTAGGTAACACTGAAAATGTTTAGGAAATGAAAAACGGCTTAATGTTGAAAGTTGCCAATACTTTTATTGTTCCTCTCTACACATCATCGCATTCGATGGAACCACTGAGAAAAGCAGTGGGCCTGATTCTTCCTTAGCATTTATCTCTATGGCATTTTCGTACGCTTTCACCGCATCTTCAGGGCTCGTAAAGCGAATACCTCGAATTTTATCTTTAGTTCTTGGGAATAAATAAAAGTCGCAGGGCGCCAGGTCAGGACTGTATGGCGGATGACTCATTATCTCGACACCTGCCATAGTCAAATATTCAACAGTCCGTTTTGCGGAGTGTGCTGAAGCATTGTCGTGGTGAAGGAGGATCCGGCTTCGAGGGCGCTGCTGTCGAATTTTTTCCAAGACAACAGGCAAACAGCGATTGACATACCAGTCTGCAGTAATTGTCCTTCCATCTTCTAGCGCAACTGTCGCGAAATGACCTTTCCGACCAAAGAAAGAGGCAATCATCTTTTTTCCTTGACTTCTTCCTTTCTTTACCTTAGTTGGCCGATCCTCGAAAGGAAACACCCACTGAGCTAATTGTCTTTTGGTTTCGGGTTCGTAACAATATATCCAGCTTTCATCACCTGTGACGATGTCAAATACAGCATTTGAGTCACCGCCGTTGAACTTATCTAACATTTGGCGACACCAGTCCATGCGAAGGCGTTTCTGGTCGTCGGTTAAAGTATGGGGAATACATCTGGTACAAAGACGCCTTGACGCCTTGACGCCTAAATGTTCGTGTAATATTTTTTGAACTTGACTCATACCAATGCCTTGGTTTGCCCGTATCTGCTGATAGGTCACTCTCTTATCTTCCTCTATCATGCGTCGCACAGCACTGATGTTATCTTCAGTAGTCGCTGTTAAAGGACGTCCCTCACGCGGATCATCATTGAGATTGCTACGTCCACGCTTAAACTCGTTAAACCAATTGTAAATAGTGGCACGAGATGGGGCTTCATTAAGAAATGCTAATCGCAGCCTATTATAGCTTTGTTGTTGAGTAAGCCCACAACGAAAGTCATAATAAATCATTGACCGAAAATTTCTCGCGTTAGGTTCATTTTCACGTGTAACAAGAGTTTTAGATTTTCCGCCAATTCACAAAAACAAATGAAAAATGAATGCAATATACTACATTAGGTTACCAAAGAGTTCTAAAATTGAAATTAAAAAAAGTTTTCATTAGCAATGTTTCTAACTGGCCAGTTCTAAACATTTTCAGTGTTACCCACGTACAGCTGTAGACTCTATATTAGTTATTGGTATAACTATACCAATAACCAGAGTCTACAGTTCTACAGTAAGCAGATCTTACCTGATATTATAAGATCTACTTAATTGATTAGTATGAAAATAAAATAAAACTAGACTAACCTAGACCTAGAAACAAACCTAGAATACCCCAATAACAAAGGATTTCCAGAGGGTCCACCTCAAAGAAGCCGACGTAGGTCAACTTAGTCAAGAATAATATTATGCAGAAGGAAAAACGATTGTGTGAATGGTTAATCCTAACTCATATTTAATCCACTCATCCTTGACCCACTCTGTGTAACACTTTCGTCCCAAACGAATAAAAACTATTTTGCTAACACAACAAACACTTCAACTCCCTTTCAATGGTTACGAGCCTTACCTACTCGTATTTAATTTGATCGCGTACTAGTGCAAATAGGGATGCCAAAATTTTATGATAAAAAACCGATAAGTGTCAAAGAAATTAAACCTAATAGAACAGATTTGTGTACATTAAAAATATTTTGAAAATTTTGATTGCAAGAAAGCTTTATTATCGCCACAGAGCCGAACAGTATTTTATTTTATTTTGCCTTGTTCTGTTTGTCTACGCACGGTAGCTTCTGCATAAACGCTTTATTGAGCCATGAGATATGTAAAATAAAGAAAGCTTTATAATAAATTATTGTTGGTAGCCCTAGGTTTGAAAAGGCATACATTTTAAGTGCTTTTTTTTAAACAAAAAGAGAGTGCTTTTGTTTAGCAGTGATCCAATATGAAAGTTGAAGTTTGTAAGCCCGTTAAAGTCTTCTCTCCTGTAATTTAAATGGAAGTCTGAAAAGGCTATAAGCTGTAGAAGCGCCTCTACATTATACGACCTGACAATTAATATGCGGTAATAATAATAATTATATCAAATGTCTATAATATGGGTACCTATATGTAATTTATTTGCGGACAATATGGTTACCGAAAATTGGTAAGGACATAACCGCGTCTGCAAAACCTGATCTATATATCTATACTAATGTTATAATTGCGAAAGTGTGTCTGTCTGTCTGCTACACTTTCCCGGCCCATCTTTTCTACCGATTTTGACCAAATTTGGTTACTTACACAGGTAAGTTACATCTTGAGGACGGTCATAGGAAGTCGCGAGCATCGTACAGCAGTTGACAGCTCTTGGCACAAAAGTTGTCCTTGATACTTGGTTGAACTTAAGGTATTATACCTGCAAATGGACACTAGCAAAGCACAGGTGAATGCGGTCGTCTTAATGTAGTGTCAAGTCAAATACTATGTACCTATCATGATTTTGACCACGATTTTACCAAATGGTAATAGTCACATTGAGTTTGTGGTACCCGATACCGATAACATACCGTATCGTGCAATGTAAAGCAGTTTAATCTAAAGCCGTCATAGTAAACAGATTTACTCCGCCAGTGACAAGCTTAGTGCACTCGAGCCAATATTATAGCGTGACGCGTTACTGCGTGACGTCAGAGAGTACCTACTAGGTAAGTACGTAACTGAAAGCATAGTTTTCCGGGACTATCCGGTCTTTTCAAACATCAATATGTTTAAAGAAACATTGAAAAACGCTCAATGGACGCAAGCTTTCAATGGTCAAATTATTATTTCATATAACCTGCATTCAAAATGTGAGTCTCAATGCCTGTTGAGCCCCCTGAAACTAGTCAATTTCAGACGAATACGTCATGCAGCCGGTAGAAAACCATCACTTTCTGCCCTAAGGATGAATGACGTAGCAGCCCTCCTTTCAATCCTGTCAGAGTATCTTTTGTTTATTTCAAACCTTTTTAATTGTCATTTTATCCATCAACTAAACTGACACATATATGTATAAAGGTGTGTGTGGGACACAGCAGTTATATAACATTATAAAACATTGTGTAACACGATAACATTCTATAACATTGTGCAACATTTTGCTACAACATGTTTAAGAATGTTACATGTTATAAACGCTCCCACACTAATTCAACTTAACTTTGTTTAACATCCTAACATTCTGTAACAATCAGTTTGGGTCTGCCTTTCGAGGAAGCTGGTTGTGGCTCTAAATGGAGGAAGAGCTTATAGGTTTCGCTTTTATTTTTGTCTGAAAAAAACAAAAGAAAAGGCGCTCTTGGATGCGACGAACTCTGAAAGCGAGAGCATGGTATAATTTGTTGAGCATGTTATGTTTGTTGAGTTATATCATGTTATAATTTGTTGAATAACATTTTGTTACAAGAAACATGAATGTTGAATAACATCACTAACAATTTATAACTTTTGTTACAGTTTGTTAAAAAAACAAAATGTTGCATCATTCTCTAATATTAACTGCTGTGTGGGAGCACCTTAAGAGACAATCCAGAAGTAGGCATGTATGAGACACTTTGTACTCTCATTTGGAACTTGCACGAGTAAATGATTAAACGTGTTGAGGTAATGAGGTTCCACGAGAGATTTAATGTTATTAAATAAAAGTTGGCTAAACTCCGGCCACGATTGCTATCGTTAAGCTCTAAATCAAAATGCGATCGAAACACAAAAGTATTCAATAATCGCTATTCGCTGAGTCTGCCGGCAGGAGACTGAACTACCATCGTTCAAACACTCGTATATATACTAACTATTTTCAATATGGCGTCCGTATCCGCAGATTAAATCGAATGACATGAACATGACATGACAGCCCTCGCTTCGCTCAGGCAACTTCACTCTCGTCCTAAATCGACTTGTTTCACTTGTTGTTTGCTCTTATATGCAATAACACTTTTTGACCGTTAATATTTTTTTATTTTTAACCCCCGACACAAAAAGAGTGGGGTGTTATAAGTTCAACGTGTATGTTTGTGTATCTATCTGTGGTATCGTAGCTCCCAAACGGATGGACCGAATTTCGTTTTGTTTTATTTGTGTCATAGATAATTTCATCCCGAGTGTTCTTAGCCATGTTTCATGAAAATCTGTTCAGCCGTTTGTAGATCATCAGCTCTTTAATAGTTGATGAGGGAATCTGACTACCTTCCATATTTCCTATCGATTCGAAATTTGGTACCGTATTACTTCAATTATATCTACTTCAAAAGGACAAAATAAAAGTAAAATTAAAAAATTTAAAACCCTCGACACAAAAAATAAACTCTAAAAACTAACAAATAATATTTTAAACCCATTATAATTATTATCGTCACATATATTATGTAAGTTCAAATATTTTTATTTTCCAAGCGTCGTCGTCGTGTCGGGGGACCGATAAGTGAGAAAAACAGGTGTAGTCGCAGATTGCAACAAAATAATTTACTCCGAAAAATTCGCAAAATCGACACAACCGTCAACGTCGTCTGCCCGTTCGGGTTGCCGCACTAAGCACTTGGTGACGCCCACCCCCGCACCGCATACCGCACACCGAGCTCACCGCGCGCGGCATTATGTAGAGCGTAGACTATGCATGAAACTTAAGATCGCTCGAACCTAAATGTAATTCGTAATAATTAATTAGCTGTTGTTGGAAAAACACTTTATAAAACCCAGACGCGACGGCTTGGAAAAAAAAATTTGAACTTACATAATATTATATATGTGACGATAATAATTATAATGGGCATAAAATATTATTTGTTAGTTTTAAGAGTTTTTGTGTCGAGGTGTTTTTAAATTTTTCTTTTATTTATTGACGATTATCAATCTTCAATAAAAAATTTAAAATAAAGCTACGAAGTTTCCAAACGCGCCTTGATCTGAGAAGAAACCTACAACACCCTCAGTCGGGCAATTTCCCGATGGAATAATGTTCATCAGTAAGTAATCGTGTTGTACTTGAAGTACCTATACCTACCTACTTGTCAAAGTAAGAATCTACCACCTGTTCTTACGAATCAACTTGAAAAAAGATTTGAGTTTGTAACAGCTGATTTCTGCGAGTTTTATTGATAAAATAAATAAATCTTTATTTAGGATTTCACATAACACAGAAGAAAAAAATGCAATTGTAGTTGTACGCAACGGAGAAATTATACACCGTTATCGATAGCCATGCCGTGACGCGACGGCCGACCTTCACATTGAACTGGTAAAGTGATTTTCTAACAATAGGTCGGTTAATTTCATTATCATAAACTGGGCATTGTTTAACTTCGCACTGATAAGCGAAATAATGAAGATCGTAGATTTGTAGAGTTAATTCCATTCGGACACACTAGGTAATCTTACGATGAATGGGATGATGAATTAAATGTATTGTATTGTAT
The DNA here is from genome assembly GCA_923060345.2 of Erebia aethiops. NCBI lineage: Eukaryota > Metazoa > Arthropoda > Insecta > Lepidoptera > Nymphalidae > Erebia > Erebia aethiops. The sequence goes on along the minus strand of OV281079.1, from coordinate 34,958,764 downwards.
TATTTGTTTTGTATCCATACCAATAATTTAAATGCGAAAGTGTGTATGTCTGTCTGTCTGCTTAGCTTTTACGGACCAACAACTTAACCGATTTTGATGAAATTTGGTACAGAGATAGTTTACATCCCGGGGAAGGACATAGGCATTTTATCCCGTAAAATTAAAGAGTTCCCGCGGGAATCAAAAACCTTAATCGACACGAATGAAGTCGCGGGCATTATAAAATATAAATAACTAGAAAATGCCCGCGATTTCTTTCGCGTGGAATGATGTTTTGATTCCCGTCGAACAGATGGGCCGTGCAAGCGTAGCAGACAGGCACACTTTCGCATTTATAATATTAGTATGGATATTTAAGTATTTTAGACATAATATATTATATATGTTGTATTGTATTATCTTTTTGTTTTATTATTGGCACTGTCTAAAATTTATAAACTTTTAGCATCCATCCCCATAAAAACTAAAAAGGCAAATATTATTTAGTGAAGGTGCACTTTCAAACGTAATAGCTTTTCGTAAAGCTTTTAAAAATTCTAAAATATTAAACAAGTAAAGGGGTCACGCTACGACCTGAGTGCTGACCTACACAATGTCAAGTTGTTAGTAAAACTTTCATGTCACTACTCAAGTATAGGGGTTTCATGAACGTTATAAGAAATTAAATGTCACTAGCTTTACCGGTGAAGAAAAATCTTTATTTTTAGAGATTATTCGCTTGGCGAATATGCCTCTCTGTAGAGTAGGTAACAAAAGAAAACATCGTGAATAAACCTTCATGCTCGGATTGCCCGAGTGTTCTTCATACTGCTGTCAAAGGTGTTTGAAGTCTGCCAATCTGCACTTAGCCAGTGTGCTGGAATATGGCCAAGCCCTTTTCATCATGAGATGTATAAGCGATGTGTGTGATAATGATAAGTGATTGTGACATTTAAGGGTGAATACGCGTATTCGCATCAGAGCCTATACTGCAGAGCTGAGTGTTATACCTACAGTACTAATATAAGTCGCCTGTAAAGCTTTTAGTAATTCCCGATTATCATATTATGTTAATCTCTTTCAATCGTTTTATATATAGCTATTTGGACCTGAATGATCGATATCGTCTGGCGCGGTCGTTAAATCTACAAGTACAAAGTTACAAGGTTATACTAGACTAGATAGTATGTGCGTTTGCCTAATAGAAAAGTAATTACATATGTGCATAAACATTAAACGTACCTATAACAAACGCAATACGAAAACGGTTCCGAAAATTACCAAATCAATAAATTGAGTTTAATCCACATGTTAGATTAAGGCAAAGTCTAACTATAAAGGGTCCTCCAAGATAAGGTAGTAATATAAAGTAACATCAGTGCATCCACTGTTGGACATAGGCCTCTTTTAAGTGGCGCAACGTGCTCTTTCATTGGCTTTCCGCATCCAATCGATGCCAGCCATCCGCTGGATATCATCTACACAATTGTAGTACAAGTGTAGTTTAACATGGAAGTAACTAAATTAAGTATTTGAGTGACATGAAGAGCAAAGAGTATTCTAAGTTTAAATTGAAATCCTTTTGAGAAAACACTATGAGAAATGGGAATGGTAACAAAACACTGCATTACTAAGTGCAAAGACAACCCTATCAAGCTTATGGAATATGGGTCTACAGTTTTCCTAATCTGTGTTCATGTTTCAACGCAGCTTAATTAAACAGGCATTATATCTTACGAGACTGTTCGGCCGTGGGCATTATCACAGGCATTACGTACCAAGGTCAGGAAGAGTTGCTTACTAAAATTTACATACTACATTATGTGATTAATAATGAAACATTGATTACGCGGTTTAATGGTGAAGGAAAATATCCTGAGGCCTGCAAGTCTGATAGTTCTCTGTAATGTTCCCAACTTACTTACTTAAACATATCTGGTGGAAACGCACCCATATTCTAAAAAGAGACCTGTGACCAGCTGTGGGCTGGCTATGAGTTAAGATGGTGATGATTATGATTATATAGGGTCAGGTAGACACTCTTCTAAAAGATAGATAACATCATAAAGAGCGAGAGAGAAAGAGATCATATAATAGTTGATGTTCTTTTACGTATAAATGGTTCTTATACACAATTCATTAAGACGAGGCAGTTAAGTTAACGAGATAATCTCCCCAGTGAAGCCCTCTCATTAGTGGAGAGTCGGAGACCTCTACCCTCTCCGAGCCATTAATGATGCTTTCACTCAAAACGAGAGCGCAGTTCAAGCCGCACCTAAACTTTGTACATGACGCTATTAAAACTACGTCCACGATAATACTAGATGAACCATTTCACTATATAAGCGCAAAGATTAAAATACAGCTGCAATCAAATCAAAATCGATCCGCAAAACGTTCAAGAATCCATCTCAGCTTTACAAACTCTAACATACTGTTTTATTTTATTTGTTTATTTTTATATTTAAATATTTTTAATTTAGCTCTAACATACTGTTGAAATACCGAAAACAAAACAAAGCACCAAATAAATTCTAATAAATACGAACATGATTCGAACCCATTATTGAACCCTTAATCGAAACGTACAAAGCCATCACAGAATTGGTGCTGTTAAATAACGTGTCATAATGGATTGGTTCAGCTATTAAAATATTGAATAATTCAAGCTTTAAATGTTCACATTCTTCACGGTTGATTTTTGTATTAGTCACGGTTATCTTACTCACAAACCTTTGATTGATTCCCTCACGAGTATGTGCAAAAACATAAATGTTACTCAAAACTAAGTTATCTAATCGGCCGGCAATAGTTTAACGTTGCAAAAATTATGCAAACTATAAAAAGCTGGAAATTGTTACGCGAAAGCAACTACAATGACGACGACGAGTTAAAAGATAGGCATATTTACCACAAGAAACTTCAAAGTTTAATTATTTGACACAACGATAGTCATGCATTAAAAAAAATCATAAATAATATAAAACACATAAGAGAACACGCCGTTTAAATAAGCACAATACATATAAAACGAAGTATTAATCTAAAATTAACAGACTGGTAATAAGGCACTGAAAATGTAATACACAAAACGTTAAATGTTTAAAAACATGATCGTAATGTCGCTTTCAAATTCGAAATTAATGGAGGAAAATACTCAGTGAAGAATTTATATTACAATTACAGCTATTAATAGAAACAAACAATGATTTCGAGAGAAGTCTGAAGTCTCAAAGGCAATACGAGGAAGAGACCTTAAAAACTTAAATTAAAACCTTCTTACTGACAGCAATTATGTAATTTTGCAATTACAGATGAGATTGGCTAGACAAAGAAATTTATTCTAATCGCGCCGACCTTCAGGTATTATGATAAAATGTGATGCTTTATTGAATTTAATATTCTAATAACATTATTGTTCTACAATCTTCAGTATCTGATAACTAAGCTGTATAATAATGGATGTAATAAACAAGATACTAGAATAACTACTGTATTAACGTCAGCTCTATTCTCAGGGGAGAGACGCAAACTGAAAGGAGAATAAGAGTAGCTACGTAACTCAATGTGGGATATTCCCTTCTGACTTTTGAGAGAAAATAAAGATCATCGTAACACCGAATACGCTGAAATAATTTTATGTTCTGTTTGTATCGTAATGCTAATACATAACATTTAATAATTATTAATGTGTTTTATAAATGATTAATTCATTCTAATTCAAAGTAGTGCCATTCAATTTATTGACATTTTGAAGTTGTTATCGTAATTCATATAATGTGTTTAATTAAATTAAATCATAGTTATAGGACAAAAATGAATGTTTGCATGCCATTTCATGGCTGGTTGTGGCCGTTTCTATTTTACCTGTAACATCTCTTTTGTATACCTACAATCTAGCAAATAAACAATGACCTTAAGGTCATTGCAAATAAAGGATTATTTATTTATTTATTTTAAACTTGTTTGTTAACCCCCGATGCAAAAAGAGAGGGGTCATAAGTTTAACGTGTTTGTTTGTGTACTTGTCTGTGGTATCGTAGCTCCCAGACGGATGAACCGATTTTCGTTTAGTTTTTTTTGGTATCATAGATAATTTTATCCCGAGTGTTCTCCATGTTTCATGAAAATCTGTTCAGCCGTTTGAAGATCATCAGCTCTTTAATAGTTGATGAGGGGATCTGACTACCTTCCATATGTCTAATCGATTCGAAATTTGGTACCGTATTACTTCAATTATACCTACTTTAAGAAGGACAAAATAAAAGTAAAATTAAAAATTTTAAAAACCCCCGACACAAAAAATAAACTCTAAAAACTAACAAATAATATTTTAAGCCCATTATAATTATTATCGTCACATATATATTATGTAAGTTCAAATATTTTTATTTTCCAAGCGTAGTCGTGTCGGGGGACCGCTAAGTGAAAAAAACAGGTGTAGTCGCAGATTGCAACAAAAGAATTTATTCCGAAAAATTAGCAAAATCGACACAACTGTCAACGTCGTCTGCCACGTTTAGCGGTCCTCCGACGCGACGAAGCTTGGACAATAAAAATATTTGAGCTTACATAATAATAATATATGTGACGATAATAATTATAATAGGTTTAAAATATTATTTGTTAGTTTTAAGAGTTTCTTTTTTGTGTCGGGGGGTATTTTAAATTTTACTTTTATACAATATGTTTTACTTGAGAAGCGCGTATAGCGCAAGCAGTACGTGCGGTTTGAAGTCAATATTTTTTTATTGCGACCAGAAACGCCAAGAGAATGAAGTTGATACAAATAACTAACATACTTTTATATTAAGGCGCTGTGTGTGGTCAGGGGGGGGGGTCTCCAAAGCAGTGTATCCATTAAACGGTGGCATATGGAAGATTGAAAAAAATATATGATGTTTTCAAGACCTTAACTCAGATATTGTTTTATCCCAAAACACGATTTAAACAACTTCGCTGCATAAAAAATAAATTCAAACATACCTCTTATTTCAGTTTTCAAATCAACACATCTCCAAATTGAAAACCTCAATTTACTTGAAAAATATATAATTAAATTCCAAATTCTAAATGACATCCATTGATTTATTAATATTTATTAAAATGTACACATATTTTCTGTTTTCCATTGTATTCCGGTTTTTCGAGAAGAGCTAGCTCATTTTCACCTCCGCCAGTGTTCGAAAGAACTTCACAGACGATGGATCTGTGCTCCTTTGCTCCAGCGTTTAAATCGATATTTTAAAATGGTTTTCAAACATAACATGAATAAGACTAATGTTTATTCAACATGAATTGACAGAAGACGTGGATATTACAACTTTCGTGAGCTATCTTCTTTTATATAACTAAAAATACATAATCAAATAAAGTATGAATATGTGTTCTCTGACCAAACTTTTGATAGCTCGAAATAATGATGCCGTAATGCGCTATCCATTCGATTTTTGACAACAATCGACTTCATTTACGAAGAAGTTTTAATCGATTTGACACATTGATATTACAACTTTTTGTATTGTTTTATAAACATACCCAGGCGTCTAAATGTCTTTTTTATGTATTAAAATAAATATTTTTGGTGAAGCAATGCTGTAAATGTATATTTTATTATTTGGCAACATCAATAAGGCAGGTCATAGAAACCATCCAACGCCAAAGATGACGCTACTTAAATGACAAACAAGTGAGCTTGTGTTGCAGCTTCGTAATTATTTTGAAAACTATTTTCAAAATTAAAATCGTACTAGTAATTACTAGATTGACATACGAGTTGCGAAATATCGCATAAAAAGGCACGTCGCTTCACTATTTAAAAAAAAAACTCCTGCTGGTTGTAACAATGACGTCTTTTAATATTTCCAAGAAGTAGGTAAGTTGTCAAACATCCAATTACTGTCAGAGGGTTCACTGCCATCGCTTAAAGCAGTATTACTTAAAAATGTCAGTTTTATGTCACGTACCTTGAAGGTCCTAAAATAATGATTATAATTCTAAAAACACGAACGTCAACAATATTAAAACAATACGGATTTAAGCGATAGTAGTATGCCTCCAGTGCAATTTTTGATATGAATGGAATATAACAAAACAGTGGTAAGACAGAAAGGAAAACTGAAAATCAAGCATTGCCACTTCAGCTTGCTACTGCCTACTCGTCCGCTCTCATTGGACCAGACCGACCAGATAATATTATTATATCGAAAGCTTGCTGAGTAAGGACCTAGTAGTGTCTCAAATACTTCAAATAAGTGCCTATTGCAAGTTTTATTACTAATTGATTGGATATTAGATACCCTTAGGGTTTCGTTTCTGGGACCCGGGAGTTAGAAATTTCCGGGAAATACGTCGTTGGTTTTTTTTGTGATTTCCCGTTTTTGTGTACAGAGTATTTTTTTAACTTATCTCTTGAGAAATATTTGAGAACAAGTTGATCTCTTAACTTGTTTATTATAATTCTCCCTGACTACTAGGGCATGCATTCGGTGCTGTGTTTGAGTACCGGGAAATTTTGGACCGATATTGGCACGGAACCGGGAATTCCCGGGACTTTCGATACTTTCGATACTACCTTAAATTATCACAAAAACACGGCTAAGACATTACAGAAAGTATGAAATAGACCAAATATTACTGTTCATTAGGCGTTATACAAAAATTTATCACATAATATTTCACACAGGAATATACTGAATATTACTATTCATTAGGCATTATACAAAAATTTATCGCATAATATTTCACACAGGACTGTAAATTCATGATTTTTTCATGTACTTGTACCATAACTCGCTTCGTTACAAATTTCAAAGTTTTATTGTAGTTCATAGGTTTTACAGAGATTGCGTCTTGTATGAAAATACACTTTGAAAAGTTGAAATTTTTTTTATCGTGATACGCTCATATGTAACTACTTTTATAGCAATTAGAAGCCAGTTCAAATATAAATTTACTACATCAAGTAGTTTATGAGAAACAAGCCTTGAGGCTTGGATACACGGACAACAAAGTGATCCTTTACGGGTCTTTTTTTATAGACAGGCGTACGTAGTAACCTCACCTCAAAGAATTACAAATGTTAATCTAAATCAACAATATTTTCCAACCCATACTCAGTATTCCCAAGAGAATCTCGTGAAGATGTTACTCTCTCCTATTCTGTGCCGTTTTTTGGTTTTGCCGCACGCTGATTTGGTCTCTACAATTATATTGGATATGGTACCTCTTAGTATTTTTGGTATCCATTCACCGTCCTCCCCGTACGTATGGAGGATCCTAGGATCGAGGACCCTAGGATTTTCTAAAGACGTTTCCTATCAGCCATAAAGAGCCTCGTTACTGCTGCGTTACTGTCCAGGATTCACATCCATATATAAAGATTGGACTGTTCACAGTCTTGGTTTTTACATAACATTGTATGGAGAACTCCTGAGCATCTTAGGGAATTATGGATACGGATATCCATATTTTCTTTCCCTCTGCTATTGGTATAATTGACAGTGGAGTCAAAAATCAAAATTTAGTAGCCTCGGGCTTATGAGGTATATTTTATATTACAGTCTATCAATATTTTCCTGTCAATCTTCATGTGAAATTTATGAAAGTAACGATACAATTAACAGAATATAGCATAATCTACTGTAATTTATTATGGCTGAACAAATTTTATTCCAGTGACAGATCCATCAATTCATTGATCTTCAAAAAAGCTCTTCTCTGCTGGTAAATAATACTTACCAGAAAGACTAACATACGAAACTGTACGAAGTGGCAGTAAAATAATCGTTATAGCCAAAGTAAAAATAGGGGTTTTTAAACTAATACCTCGAATTTGTGAGCATAAAATACAGTATAGTGAATTAAATTATTGTTACATGCAGAAATATCCACACTTAATTAGAGAAGAATCGACAGAATGTATGTACTTCGAGTCTCAAAAGTATCAAAAGTACCGGTTTTATGGTGTGGAGAACCGGGACTGAAAATTATTCAGAAGTACCGGGAATTTTTGGTACCAGGAATTATCGGGAGCATGCCCTATTGACTAGGTACCTCACTCGCGCAGTGCTGAGCACTATTGTCTTAATGTGGGATGTACCGGGTTTAATCCCCAGCAGAGTGAATTTGGGAATTGGGCGTATTTTTGTAAAATTGTACATGAAATAAAATCGATGTTTTTTTTTTCATCATGTTTTGTTATTTTATTGATAAATTTGTGTTTCTTAGTTATTTATCTTTATGAGCAGTAGCACTGTTTACAAATATTATGTTAAATTATAGTAAAAAAAACAATCATTTTAAAATTAAGTGACGGAGAATTATTCCATTGAGTAACTAAACTTTATCTCACAAAAGGCACTTAAAAAAACAACTTTAGATAAGATTCACAGAAGTGTTTTACTAGTCTTACCAATCATGCCAATCACAAAAATAGGACAGCAAACATAAAATAACAGAAACACTATCAAAATTTGATAATTTTAGTTCCTTTGACTAACGTAAAGGCAAATTTATGTCATAATTTATTATATAACTTCTGAAATAGACAATGCTTTTTATTTTTGTTTTTGCAAGTAAGTTAGTTTACGATAAAAAATATACATTTAAATATAACATAACAATAACTTATATTAATGATAAATTGTCAATATTATAAGTATTTATGCAATACTAGCCGATGCCCGCGACTTCGTACGCGTGGATCGAAGTTTTGTGGTTCCCGCGAGAACTCTTTAATTTTTCGGGATAAAAAGTAGCCTATGTGCTATTCCAGACTACAATCTATATCTGTGCCAAATTTCGGCCAGATCCGTTCAGCCGTTGGGGCGTGATTGAGTAACAAACATCCATACATCCATTCATACATCCATACATCCATCTGTCCAAACTTTTTGGAGGATTTTTTGAGAGGACAATTTGTCAGTGGAACCTTGACAATTACTCAAAGGAAAAGTAAGGGCACTGATCACAATGTTAAGAATTATTGTACTTTCTTACCATAAAACTATAATAGTCGTAGTAGGTACTTTTGAGTATTTTAAACTCTTTATTCTTTATTTTGTACTTAAATTATGTAAAATATCGTCTATAAAATATAAGTAGAACTTCCAACCAATGTATAGTATGTTAAATCACATTGTAAGAATGATTATAAGTAACAATTTTTTTTTGCGTTTTGTCTTCTTCGATTCTCCCTTTCTGATATTTTATCTCACCTCGGATATTTTTCTTGTTCTAGATTTTACGAGCTCCAAGTGTTATTTTCTTATATATTATTGTTTGAACTTTTAAGAGTCCCTCTTTAATTTCTCTATATGCCGCCTTGTTATTTCACCAGATGTCAGCGCCATTGTTACACCTGAATAATTTAATATATACAATACTCGTTTCCAATGCAAAACTCGGGGCCGTAAAAGCTTAACCGTGTACAAACCTTTAGAAATCCATTGAGTACCAATTTGTTCAATTGACTGACAATTTCGAAAGAGTTACTTAAAGGACCGTAATGAATTCACGGCAACAATGTTTTCTTGCATTGTATTTCAAGAATTTAAATATTCTGAATTTTCTCTGGTCTGGCCTGGTAGGAGGCTTCAGCCGTGGCTAGTTACCAATTACCACCCTACCGCCAAAGACGTGCAGCCAAGCTATTTAGCGTTCCGGTAGGATGTCGTGTAGAAACCAATTAGGGATATGGACTAGGGTTTAATATAACTGCCATACCCCAAACAGGTTAGCCCGCTACCATCTTAGACTGCATCATCACTTACCATCAGGTGAGATCGCAGTCAAGGGCTAACTTGTATTTAATTTAAAAAAAACTGGATATAAGGTACATAAAAGTAGCAATAACTATTTTTAAAAAAATCCCGATTCTCGGGAATTCCCGGGAATCGGCCAATTTTATTCCCGTTTCCTTGAGTTGAAAATTTGCCGTTCCCGAGATTTATTTTAATTTTGATTGAGTGGGATTTTTAAAAAGTTAATTTGTTTAGTTTCACCCAACCTAAGTCTAGTTAATTAATATAATAGGTTTTGCTTCGGACATAATATTGTCAATCAAACTTATAATTTTAGAGTACGGAAACAACGTACAAATTTGAAATTTTACATAAATTGGCTAATTTGCGGTTTTGGCTCTTACGAAGTTCTACCATATAGATAATTCTGTATGTAAAGAAAAAAAATCATGACACCAAAATTGTATGATTTTCTTCGTTTTTTATTTTTGAGTATTTTTCAAACACTGTAAATAATACTATATGTCTGCAAAAGACTAGAAATTGATTTCAATGATCAATTTCCAACATCTTTTTGCTATTTAAATTTTTGAAATAACATCTGTATTTCTTGTTTCTGACAAAAAATGAATATCAGACTCTTAGTCGGTAAGTACATTGTATATTATACTTGTAATTAACTCACGTAAGTAGTTTATGTAAATAAGATACTTATGTAACTCTAGATGATGCCCTCGACTTCGTCCGCGTGGTTGAAGTTTTTTTTATTCCCGCGGGAACTCCTTAATTTTTCGGGATAAAAAGTCACTCTCCCTCAACTATACCCACGCCAAAAATAACGTCGAACCATTGCTCCGTTGCGGCGTGATTGACGGGCAATTCAATTAACAATCACACTTTCGCATTTATAATATTATGTATTAAAATGGATTTGCACACGATATGCGATTTACAATAGGTATTTTGTCAATTACCTACTCATGTAAGAGACTTTGGTACGTGATTTACTCACTTACGTTATTCTATCAATTTCACAAATTTTGAGTTACCGTATTTTGTCATCCGAGGGCATCCGTGACATGCTATGACAAGCGCGCGAAAATAAAGAAAACCGCGACGGGAGCGCCACCCGGCCGAAGTGGGCATAACTGGCGTGAGGGGTGAGGACTGAGGAGAGCCAACCTCTCGATTTGTGTTTTGATTTTAAGAGCTGACAGCGCCTTAACGAGACGAGTGCCTTCAGGAGAAGGCCAAAATGAAAGGAATCATATAGCACTCACTGTAACACGAAATATTCCCATTTGGACGGCGAAATTTTCTCAAAATTGCTGAAACAATCCTCGTTATGATTATCGCAGTACCTACCTATTTGGTAGGTCATTAGTCCGAACAGTTACTTATTTGCGGTTTGAAAATTACAAAGAACCAAAAGCTATTTCGTAAACTACACATAATAAAGTTGAATGTACTTTGTACAGGTATATGAAATGTACTTGGTCACAGGTAGGGTAGGTTAGGTTAGCGACAGATATTACCATCATCATCATCATATAATGCATATGATAAATGTGTATTGTACGTACCTGTACGTCTGCTTATACCATATTAGTTTTATTATATTTTATTATACATAAGTAAGCATTAGGTATATTATATAAACCACTGTAGAATGGATGCGAAACTTAGAAATAATCTTGTTTCTAACGAATTGGGTAAATTTTATGTAGACACAACTTGACCAATATTTCAAGCCTGAAAACCGAGGCAATAGCTAAAAACACCAAAACGAACTTTTCAGAAACCAAATGGAGAAAGAATTCTTCTCATTTTAAATAGGTTTACTTACGTGTCTGGGCCGAGTGGAATATTTATTTCCGTGACAGAGCTGTTTTTCATCCAAAGATAATGCACGAATGCATACAGAGCCCTTCATTTTTATATCTTTACACCATTTATATGATGTTTGATTACATCAGAGCAGATTTGTGTAGGTAGTAATAAATAATATATTTCATTGGAAATAATAATTGCTAAAAAGCCCAATTTAAAATCATCTATTGTTTTAATGACTTAAAGTGTATTTGTTCTACATTTTCGTTCTAAATGTAGAACAGCTAATTATAGTTTCTATACCTTGCAAATAAGATTTATAGTAAAAGGTCTTTGTAATAACAGCTTACTTACCTACTTGAATTGCTGAGAATTGCCTTGGACAATAAAACATCATCAAACTATATTAGAGACTTTATGAGGTCTTTTTCACTTTTTCCTTATTGACCGTTACTTATGAACTTTTTGACATATGCCTCCTTGCACGCCTTTTTAAAAGAGTTTCTTCCAAGATTACACGCACACTAAGCTTCCTTTTCTTCTTCTTAGTGCTATTACTAGTAATAAATTAACCAGGGTCTATTATTTATTCTTAACAAATTTCAAAGAAAACAACAAACAAATAAATAAATAAATAAATAAATATACATTTGACCTCAGCTATCAGATGGCAATCACTAAGCTAAAACCTATTTAAAATATCGGTCAGTAATTAAGCATTCAAAGATTTATCAGCTACTTACAAAACCTGTTCTCATCAATATATAAAAAGTTCAAATCAAAGAGGTATTATGTTTTATTTTCGCAAAGCTAGTTTTATTACAATCTATTACAAGACATATTACGCTATTATTAACGGTGTTAGGGACCCTACACACTGGTTGGATTTTACCGTCCATTGTACCTTGAACGTTTAGGTTCGAGAGGCCCGGCCGTTTAGAAAATTCCATTGCATATTTACCATGTGACAGAAAAAGGTAGAAGTGACATATGTGGTGAATTTCTTAGTGAAAAATATACATTATGTAAGCAAGAAGCTTTGCATTTAGCTGCGTACATTGTACAAGATAGTACTCAGCGTACCAAGCGCAGTGGCACTCTCTAGAAGCAGACCAATTTATCGTTTCATAAGAGTTGGTTAGAGGCCAGCTTGAATATAAGTACGTATTTTGTATTTGAATATACGTACAACGGCAGATAAGAATGGAACGACAAACGACAAATTTATGAATTTAAAAATGCCTTTAAAAAGTATATTTGAAAATTCTTGTATAGATGGGACGCGACAGAACACTTAAAAACGTATGTGAGGTCCCTTATCGATGTAATAGTCAGCCAGTGAAGTGAGGGGAAAGGTGTTTGCGCTGTTACAGGTTACAACATCGCGCAAAGGTAATCCGGTCACGCCTAATGTATCGAATTTGCCCAACTGACTCTAGAGGATACGGTCTTTGTATAGCCAAAACCTTGTGACTATGATCCAAGTGAGTAACGATAGTATGGAGGGTAGAGGTAATGAGTGTTATCTCTGTATAAAAAAAGTGTCCGTCGAAATGCAGTCCACGTTAGCAAAATATTACTAGAGTAGGTTTGAGAAATAAACAAGGAAAGAAAACATTCATCATTATTTTGTACAACGCAAGTTGTTGAAATTTTCAATAATTAACTATTTTAGTCGAATTCATACCATACCCTTAGCTACACCAGTGCCACTGTGGAAGGTTTTTGAACTGTTATTTTCAGCAACCACTGGACACTTTTTCAACTCCCATAAGAGATAACACTCCTTACCTCTACCCTCCATAAACGATAGATTACTTACTATCAGTTAATTATATAAAGTACCCACAAATAGTGTGCACTTAATGCACTATGCTTGGAGGGTTGTTATAAAGAGAACCTACGAATATTTGCAATATCTCAAGTTTCTAGACCGGCGGCCTGGCAGTTTTAATTTTATTTTTATATTTGTCTTAAAGTTACAGATTTTAGACAGTGCATCAGTGGAAAAGACGTTATGACTACTTTATTACTTTACCTTTGCTTATTCGTAAATCCAGTAACTCTGACATTATTGGATAGCTCAGCTATTAAGTTACTAATTATCAAAGAAGGCTTACTTTGTTAAGTGAAACAAAACATATTGTTTCAATTTTGAAGGTAGAGCCGATGCAAAAGAAGAAAAGAGAAGGATACCTTAAGAGTTTAGACGTGTCAATTTAGATTTTAGTTTACGAATAAATAGGAAATTTATATCAATCAACAAAGTCTATCAACAGGACATTACGCTAAAATATATATTCTAAGTAAAATAATAATGTGCCAGCATCTTCGATAACTACTATGGTGCGGTTTTAGATTGAATTATTTAGTTCATTAGTTATTAGATTACAGTTTGTCACATTTTTATCAAAATAAACTTTTAAAAAAATACATTTGTTACTCTACAAAATACTCAGCTGTTATAAAAAAAATAAAAACCGGCCAAGTGCGAGTCTGACTCGCGCACCGAGGGTTCCGTACAAACCTGTAGGTATATAATTAAAATTTATGGTATTTTTATTGCTAAATGAAGTTTATAATTATTGAAATTATTTTTATTATAATTATGATGTAACTAAAAATTTATGCTTTTCGCAATTTTTCCGTTATCTGTGCTTTAAGACGTTGCTTCGTACCAAATTTCAAGATTCTGAGTTCACGGGAAGTACTCTGTAGGTTTTGATTCCCTTGCGAGTGTCGAAAAGGAGAATGCCAGATTCTGCCCCACCCATTTTCATAATTTACACAGAATGTAAACTTTTTAAAATTATCTTAGGAATTTATGACCACGTATGATTTAATAATTATTGATGAAATAGTTGCGGATTTTAAAATGTAAAAAAAAAGTAATTCAACTCCCTCGTCCACTTCCGGTTTCTCCTGCGGCAACTTGCATTACATTCTACGCATACACGACTAATAAAACTACGAGTTGTTCAGTTTTTTAAGTAAAAAAAAACTCCTATTACATAAATCATACTACAGATCTTTGTTTAAATTCGTTATTTTGTGTTGTTAATTATTGAAAATGACACATAATTATTATTTTAATGTAAATAATAATGATTAATAATATAGTTGCATTAAAACCTTACCTTCGCATTCACGCATTTTTTGCAACGAAACGTCATTGACAATGTATTTGAAGATGTCAATGTCATTGTTTTAATGGTTTTAGCTATGGGCTTTAGTGACATTGACTGTTTACTGCTGTTTACCGTGGTTGTTTTGAATGTTTCACCAAGAACTTTTGCTATACTTTAATATGGATTCGATTTCGCCGACTTTACGTTATTTTCCATGGATGACCATTGCTTGCGATTTGGGCTACGACGTTGAGGTGCATAAATTGTCACCTGAGTGTAAACAGGATGCTAAGATATGTTTGTAATAACCTTGGTTGGGGTCACCATCAAAATGATATGATATGATGCACCGGTAGCATTTCTTGATAATGTAACGACTGATTACCTATTTAATATGAAGATTAATAAATCAATAACAGTTGTTTTATTTGCAATTAGCTAGTCTACCATTTTATCATTAGAAAAGATAGCACAAGCTTATTAACTAGGTATCATACTCAGGTAGACATCCAGCTACGCAGGCATTTGAGTATCTTACTTCATTTTAAAGCCATAATATCTCTTGGCAAGAGCATTGTAACGTTACACAGCATTTTTTTTACTTATTTCACAATAATTAAAAATGCATATACCTAACCTCAAAATATTTTGAAACTTAAACTTAGTTTTAATAAAAAACCGCAAGTGTTAGAGGCTTAAAAATGTATGTTTGGTTATCAGGAATGAAAAATCTATTAAATCCTACATACGGCATGCTTGTACACGAATTTAAATAAGTGGGGTAAAGCTCCATATATAGTCTGGCATTTTCCTTTGCAGTATAAACGGCTGCATCTTTTGATTGCGTTGGCTTAGAAGTTTGATTTTTTTACAGCTCCAAGTGACAGTAGACCTGAGTATTTAATATGAATTTCAGCTTGATACCTCCATGCGTTCCTGAGAAAAAGGTTCTTGACACACAGACGGACGGACAACAAAGTGAAATATAAGGGTGCAGTTTTTCCTTTTGAGGTACGGAACCCTAAAAAACATGATTTAGTGAAACGTTCATTGATTTTATAAAATGAGATTTCCGCATACGTGTAAGGTGTACAAATTACGTCATTTATGGTCTCGACATGTCTTCTTGATCTTCCGCGTTGATTGCAGATTGGTCGAGAATCGAGATATGATGTCAACAATAGGTTAAAACAATAACTAAGAACACCAGCTCACTAATTTGCGAAACATGACGTTGTTTTGTTAACATATAATATTTAAATCTCTATCTATTTACTAACTACATAGATGATGCCCGCGACTTCGTCAACTAGGATTGAGGTTTTTGGTTCCCGAGGGAACTCTTTAATTTTCCGGGATAAAATATAGCCTATGTGTTAAGTCAGGTTATAAGCTAACTCAATTCCTCAGCCAAATCTTTTCAATCGTTGAGGCGTGAAGGAGTAACAAATTGTTATAATTTTGTAGTGAGAGTGTGTTGTAGTCAGACTTTTGACTCTTTGAGTAGGATTGTACCCTGAAAGATTAGTATTGAGTCAAATAGCATAACTATATCAAAGACGATGGATGCAACATTACCGCAATGTCGAACCTTCTAAAAGTGCTAATGTGATCGCGATATGACTCGAATAAGTAGCTGATATTTAAAAATACAAGGTCAAAAAGAAACCTATAATAACAGGGGTAGCATTCAATACGACAGATCATTTTACTTCTATCATTTAATTAAGAAACCTTCAAACAGCTGCAGCGTAGGGACGGGCTACCTAAATAACTGAACGAGTATTATAACACTAGCTAAATCGTCCTGACTTCACTTGGGGTGGAATTTTTTAAAACCCTTTCTTTAGGGAATTGTTATAAAGAGGACCTATTTCCTATTTGAAATAGGTATGTCAAGTTTCTAGAGCGGCGGCTTGGCTACTTTATTACTAAAGTTAAAGAGAAAACTATTTTGTTTAATTCATTTGAGAATATGATCCGTGATTGATAGATTGACTTATGATATAGATGATATAGCGAAAATATTGTGAAGTGAAATTATAAAAGCCTTTCCATTGGACAATGCATCAGTGGAAAAGACGTTATGGTTACTTCATTCCCCTTACTTAGTTTTGCTGCTTCGTAAATCCAGAAAAGAACTCGGTCATTTTTCGTGCAAAAGAACTTAAAGGTCGTGACGTGTACTAGGTGAGATGTTGAGACGTGACTCGGCGGAATTTATTTTCAAAGTAAATAAGCCCATTGAAACCCAAACACTGAAAAATAACTTTGATGATCAAACGTTGTCCGGCATATTACAATAGCATGTGCAGACACGTGTAGCGCATGGATGAGATTCTAACGCCTATGAAACTAATGTAATATCGTAGATACATTGGTCGGCCAAAACTTCTATGGCTAGATGGCGTTAACCAGGACGGCAAGAGGCTTGGAATAAAGAGCTTGCAAAAAGACGGATGGAGGAATCTTCTGGAGCAGGCCGGCTCTCAAAGGGCTTGTAGCGCCGATAATAATGACGAAAAAGAGAAAAAATATAGAAGTATTTAAGAGATTCTGTTATTTTAGTTTGAGACAACTCAAAACAGAGACTCGCTTTAGTTGTAACTTTTATTGTATAAATAAAAAGCGTTGTTTTTTTAATCACAGTGGATGACCTAGTCTAAACAAGAAGGCACTAACGAAAGCTTTATCCATACGTAACTGTGTAAATCAAGCTTGTAGTAGTAGCTGCCTGAATAATTCACATACTAAATTGCATACTAATTCAAAGAGTTACTCCTCGCTCGTTTAATAAATTTCAACAAAGTTTTTTGAAACATATTTTGCATGAGAATTTAGTTTCGACATAATTTTTGTTTGAAGTTTATTGCGCGATTTAAATTTGACGAATAAATTATATTTGTATTCTTTACCAGTGGCAAATTTAAGATTAAGGTTATTTAAAATAAATTACTTAGGTATAAAAATATTATACCTAAGTAATTTATTTTTAATTACTTAGTGCATCGATAAAATCAACGCTTCATGCATCGCGAATAGCAATAACTGTCCATTTTAGATTATTTTACTTATTTATTTTTAGCGAATATTGTTGCATCAATAGCTTCACATTATTCTTTTTTTTAATATATTTAATTAACACCCTTCCCAGTCCGCTTTGCCGTAGTGGGGTAAATACACAGCGCTCCAAGTAGTTACCGCAAGGATACATTCGACAACCTCCCTGGCGCAGTGTTGAGCTCTGTTGTCTTAACATGGGAGCTCCCGGGTTCGATCTGATTTTTTTCTGGTCTGCCCTGGTGGGAGGTTTCGGCCGTGGCTAGTTACCACCCTAGCGACAAAAACGTGCCGCCAAGCGATTTAACGATTCGGTATGATGACGTGTAGAAACCGATGAGGGGTTTAATATAACTGCCATACCCCTCAAGGGTTATTCCGCTACCATCTTAGACTGCATCATCACTTACCATCGGGTGAGATCGCAGCCAAGGGCTAACTTGTAGATGATTAAAAAGAACATTGTCGAGATTAGTCAAACATGTCCAAGTATTGTACTGTTGTACAACACCTTTATTCTAAGCTAAGCTCTATTCAGGGTAAAACAGAAAGCTTCAAGGATGGTGCAGCATATACGTAACAACGGGGAAAATACAATAAACTATCTACCGTGAGGTTCGGTCCCGTTAGCCCATAATAATCCGCACTTACGGTCAATATAACAATCCTAGATTAGAGAGTAATGGCTTGCTTGAGAGTAATGGAGAGTAATGTCTACGGGAGGACTTCATACAAATTTCCGCATAATCTTATTTCAAGGCTGGGGCAAATACTGCAGAATACAGAAGCGCGTTTTCCGCTTACGAAATATTTTATTAGCATTATATCCGCACATAGGAACATGGTGCTCCCCTAACATACCAATTGAATAATTAACTAATAACACATTGCAGCGTAATACTAGAATTTACCTATTAAAAATTGAAACGTTAAACTCATGGACATTGTGCGTCCACATCAATATTACGTGTGCTTGAAATCTTAGAGAACATAAATTCTCTCCGCTAAGGCAGTCTTCTTGCACAACACTGCCTCAACAGATTTAGTTACTACAAATAACTACTTAAACTTACTTGTGTAAATAACTTGTGATTCCATCAATTTTTTGATAAGTTTATTACGGGGTTGACATGTACTCGTAATGGACAGCTATAGAAAGTTTAATTTAAACACATTTAACGGCCTTGTGCAAGTGGGCCTTAATTTCATAGTTGGATCTTTTTATAACCCCCGACGCAAAAAGAGAGGGGTGTTATAAGTTTAACGTTTGTGTATCTGTCTGTGGTATCGTATAGCTTCCAAACGGATGAACCGATTTTCGTTTAGTTTTTTTTGTGTCATAGATAGTTTTATCCCGAGTGTTCTTAGCCATGTTTCATGAAAATCTGTTCAGCTGTTTGAAGTTTGGTACCGTATTACTTCAATTATACCTACTTTAAAAAGGACAAAATAAAAGTAAAATTTAAAAAACCCCCGACACAAAAAACAAACTCTAACAACCAACAAATAATATTTTAAGCCCATTATAATTATTATCGTCACATATATATTATGTAAGTTCAAATATTTTTATTTTCCAAGCGTCGTCGTGTCGGTAGACCGCTAAGTGAAAAAAACAGGTGTAGTCGCAGATTGCAACAAAAGAATTTACTCCGAAAAATTCGCAAATTCGACACAACCGTCAACGTCGTCTGCCCGTTCGGGTCGCCCCACTTGGAAAATAAAAATATTTGAATTCACATAATATATGTGACGATAATAATTATAATGGGTTTAAAATATTATTTGTTAGTTTTCAGTTTTATTAACCACAATAAACATTAAGGAACAAACTTTTCTATATTATTCCGTATCGGGATTATGCTCTTATTTAATTACAATGATATCGATCGATAAAAGGGTTTCGTCTACACTTTACATGGTTCTATGTTGTGCAATAGGTACATGTCTAATTATTAAGAAAGTAGTAGTACTATCTACACACTGATTTATCGTGTGACGTGCCCGCGATACGGTCGCAGCCTAATTATTATTTGGTTACGTATAATTCGCTCGTAAATTGCGCGGTAGGCCCGTGTCTCGATTATGTGATAGTTTTCGCAACGCTTTGCATGCGCCCGCGCCGGCCTGATGATAGCTAATAGAAAGTGATGTTTAAGCTATAGCACGCGATGCATATTATTGATTTCAATGCGCACTGGCAGCTAGATATTTTTTCTCTTGGTGTCATTAAACAGCTTCCTGATTTTTTAGCATTACGTTCTATTTTGTTTTTGTAATGTGCAAAATCAATAAAAGGTACATATTGTATTATGTAGATAAAGAAGCTACGCGCTTCGCTCCTATACCTACACGGTGTCAAGTCACTCTTATATTTTCTTAACGTGAACAAGAAACCAATGAAATTGTAATACAAGTTTGGCTCAAGGAAAGAGTTATCGGGATCTACACTTAGTCGGTCAACGGCGACTCGTAGAGCTAAACAGAGTAATCCTGCGGGGTCACAGGGATGAGATGACGATGGGGTTATACAGATCCTCAGATCATACATACCTCATCTTTCAAGGCCGAAACTGTATGAGACACAGTTTTTACGTCTACGTGCACGTCACGCAAGCAGTATGCCATGTCTCATGCAGTTCCAAACGCAGTGGTACATGCACGTCTACGTCCATACATACGCAGCTGGTATTTTTCGGCCTTTAATTACTGTAGTTAGAAATAAGAAGGCTCGTACTCGTATTTAAAAAATAAATGTTTTCGCAAATTTCATAAATAGAGCCGGTTATAAACTTCTGATTTCGCAACGAACGCCAATTTTAGGCGACCTCGGGCCGGCGTTGTTTTAATTGAGGTTTTAAAAACACAAGCGAATCATCATATTTTATAAGACAAGGTTGGACCAATATTATGGATTTTCTTCAATGAAAATGATTAATGATAGCTTAATGACGGCCGCGATTTCGCCCGGGTAAAAGGTTAATAAAAAATCCCGTAGGAACTTCTCCAGTAAAACAATAAAATCGGTTCATAGGAGATGGGCCGTGAAAAGGTTACTGACAGAGAGACAGATAGACTAACACACTTTCATATTCGAGTGGCCCTATGGGAATGACCATAGTCGTAATTATCTAAAATACTATTTTTAAACGTATTGAATCCGGTGTTAGTTTGAATAAATATACAGGTTTTACATTGTTCAACTCAACTCGAGACGTCAGAGTAATTAATTATTTTATTTATTCGTATAAATTCATAATAGTTAATATTTATAACAGTTTATTTATTTTATTTTAATGAATAAAAAGATCATTTCTTTTGTTTATTGTTTATTCATTTATTGCATGATTGTAAGTAACATGAAAAGATGTTACATAAAGATGGTACCTACATATTACAATCTGCCAGATAATGGCGTGCAAAATTTGGAAAAATTTATGGAGTCGAACATTTAAAAAATAACAAAAATCTGAAATCTTAATGAACGAAAGCAATTATTCTAAGTATATCTATATATATTTATTTTATATATATTCTATATAAAATAAATACTTAATACTTAAATGTCAAAATGTTACAAATCTCGAAATAGGTATAATACTTATCATATATTTAAGTATATTGAAAAAAAGAAAGTCAGAATATTATGTCAATTACCTATAAGTATGATAATAATTAGGTCTATTCATGAAGCATTCGTTTATCGATTAAATTATTTTGTTGCAAGAATTAATTTAGGTACTGTATAAAAATTATTTGCAAGTAACCATTTTTTGAGTATATATATAAACTGTTTTGTTGGAAGCTTTTATATTTCCAATGGTATCTTGTTGAAAATTTTTATACACATAGCGTAACAATTTATCTGAAGGAGTGCTGTTTTTGAGACTCTATCAAACACCATTTTATTCTGATATCTCAGTGCTCTTTTTCCAAGAAAATCATGAAGAGTTTTGAAAATGTGCGTGTTTGTCTTTACAAACTTTGCCATTTCCAGAATGTACATACAAGGGAGCGGCAATATCTTAAGCTTTTGAAAAGGCTTACATAAGTGATAGGGTGCCATACTAAGAATTGCTCGAATACATTTTTTTTTGCACTACAAATGTCCAATTAACGTCGGTTGAGTTTCCCTAAATTATCTGGCCATATCGAAGCACTGATGATACGTACCCATGATATGCTGATGCTGTAAGTGCAGTTTTGATACTACTTGTTTTAACAAGTCTACGTAATACATATACAAATCTGTTTAGTCTATTGCCAACAGTATTAACTTGACATTTCCATGAGTAGTGCTGGTCTATTTGTATTCCTGAAAATCTACACTCTTCTACTTCTTTTATTTTATTCCCTGCATAGTTAATATTCAGATTTACATGCTTTTTATTATAATTTCTAAATTGAACATAATTAGTCTTACTTATGTTAATACGTAAATTATTAAGTTCAAGCCAAAGCACTGTTGATTTTATAGCATTATTTATGTCAGATTCTTTATTTATATCATTATTATTACAGGTCAAAAGTATTGGTCATCAGCAAAAAGTGTCATAGTATAGTTACTTGAAATTTCTGGTAAATCGTTGATGTAAAAAGAAATAATAAGGGTCCTAGAACAGTGCCTTGTGGAACACCATATCTATTGACTTCATATTTCGGTTTGAAAGTTGATATTTCGTGAAAACCATTTATATTTTGTATTTCTTCACACTGTTTTCTGGATTGTAGAAAAGATTTAATCAAATCCAACGCTGGGCGTCTAATACCAAAGTTTTGTAGCAATGGTTGTTATCGAACATTCGCGAAAAATTTTAAGTGGTATTATACTTACAGTATTATTATAAATTATTATATTAATAGTAAATAGAAGACCTTAATTCCAAAGTTTAGCTTAAAATAAAAAAAGGTAAATAGTAAAGTACGTTTTGAATGCACTACTACACATTTGATAAACGTAAGAAAAAAAATAAAAAAAATTTGGCAGTCATAGGGACTGCCGATAGAAGTGAAAACGAATTTTTTATTTTTATTTTAAACTAGCTGACCGGCGAACTTCGTACCGCCTTAGTATGCAAAATTAAATGTATATTTTTCAATATTTCTGAGAGATTTTCTTAATATTTTTTTCCGTAAGAACCTTCTCCTAATAATAACAAATACAACAAAAAAAGAATTAGTGAAATCTGTCCAGCCATTCACGCGTGATGCCGTGACCAAGGAAAACGGGTTTCATTTTTATATATATAGATAGATAATTTAAAATATCATCCTTAACACTAAGGCTCTAAAGTTTAATTTCGAATGTAGTATATTTATATTTAAGACCTTTTGTCTTCGTAATAACACGAGCATGTCGCTGTTCGCGAGCCTGTCGGTGTTCGCGAGCATGTCGGCCGCGCGAATCCACAAGTTTACCCCCTACCAAAAATGCTCAACGCGGCTAAAGAAGTTTTCACTTCAAAAAGTATCTTGCTGTCAATGTTAAATTTAAACGATTAATGCGAGGGAGAAAATGTCGCACATTCAATATGATAGTCACGTTTCCGTTTCCAATTGAACGAATCACGACAAAAGCTCTAGAGTCTAGACGGCGGACAACTTCGGACTGGTCTAGACGCTAGCCGTAAACTCCACCTCATCGTCCACCGCACACAATACACGTGTTCGGTTTATTGAAACCTTTAAGTGAAAGCCTTTGTGTTTTCCCCTCGGTAAACTGAGATGGGAAAACATAAAACACGGGCTTGACGTCTTTTACTAAAAATATTACAATAAAATGGTATTTTACACTGTATAAGTTGTAATTTCGTGATGTGGTACATTTGTATCGTCATATCGATTTAGCCTTACAACTCTACTATAAAATGACCCTGCTATTATCTGCAAGTCTTATTGTTCGGTTTAAAACCATTAAGTGAAAAAACCTTTGTGTTTTACCCTAGGAAAACTGAGATGGGAAACCACAAAACAAGGCTTTTTACTGTTACATCAAATTAATAGTTTAGTTATTCTATTTGTATCGTTAAAAACAATACATACTTATAATCTTACGAATCTGAGCCTAAACTTTATCTGCAAATCTGCAAATCTTACCAATATTATAAATTCGAAAGTTTGGATGGATGGATGTATGGATGGATGTATGGATGGATGTATAGATGGATGTTTGTTACTCAATCACGCCCCAACAGCTGAACGGATCTGGCTGAAATTTGGCACAGAGATAGATTATATAGTCTGGAATATTTTTTATCCCGGAAAATTAAAGAGTTCCCGCGGGAACCAAAAAGCCTCAAACCACGCAGACGAAGTCGCAGGCATCCGCTAGTCTGCAAATATTTTTGAAGTTATTATCATTCATCTGTATTATGCTAACTGTCCAATCTTTTACAAGCAATTAGCATTCTGTTTAAATCCGCCTTCTAAAGTACGTGCGTCATTTTTACTTAATAATCAGGTTTTTATTTCGAAAACTATTATTTTAGTCATGTTTGTATTGCATATAAACCGTTACATATGAAAATATTATTAGGAAGGACATAAGTATTCGGAATATAATATAGTTTTTGCGAAAGGGTGTTGTGGTAGGCGTAACTCAAGAGGTAAAACGTATTTCCGGATTTTTTACCTTAGTGTCGATTTTACCAACTCCGCTTAACGTTTTACCTGGGAATGAATTCTAAATATTGAACGTATTCCTATACAACATCGGTCCAAACGCCAAAACTCTAATTTATTCCTGGGTTTAACGTTATTCGGAGTTGATAAAATCGTCACTTTGTCAGCTTGCTTTTCTTTCTCGACCGCTCCCGAGCGCTTTGCCCGCGCTACACTCAGTAAGTTTATCAAATGCTGAATGTGAAATTCCATATCCGTGTGCTGTGAAGTATTGTATCCTCAAAAATAATGATCATGTTGTTGGAACACTGACTTGACGAACATTTATGGGGTTTGCTTGTTTTACAAGGGACCCCTAAAAAATGTAACTCATGCGATTAGGATTTTAAGTAGTAATGTGGCACCTTCGTCACTACACGGATCCATTATTTCAAATATTATCCACTCTAATTTATTAAAGTACCTGCTACCCATTCAAGCTACTATATACTATATTATAGCACCTTATTTCACTTTACTTAGGTCCATGTGTGGCCCATAATATTTTATCACGTATTGTTGCTTCGTGTAATGCAAAAGCCAAATGTCACGGACTTTGTGAGTATTTCACCTTCACATTTTAAATTAATAATCATTTTCGTCTGATAAATGCGAATAATTAAAATATAAGTATTATAAGTAAATTTTACAATCTCGATCTCTCTCGAATCTCTCTTTTACTTGATCTCATACCAAAGTAGGTAGGTATGGCGAAAATGTGTATATACAATGTAATCAAATTAACAATAAATTTGGCATCCTAACAAAGTTAGATGAAAAGTTGAAAATACCTGGATTATTGAGCAACGGTGGTAGATAGATACTAGTAGTGTGCTAGTAGGAATCTCTTTTTACCCGACTGCGCCAGAAGGAGGGTAATGTTTTTGACATAAGGGACGTCACATATTCGGCCGCAGTCAGTCAATAGTCATTGACCATAAATAGGTAGGTACTTAGAACAGTTACCTATTATGCTAATCAATGAAAGTGTTTACATGTTTCTCCTTGGGGCAACCTTGCCAACTAAAACTAGAACATGCTAGTTGCTAGTAGTGAAATCACTATTGAATCCAAGGATACAAATTACAAGCATTAAAAGCCTCTTGGTAGGCCTTGAGTATTTTTAGCTTAGAAGCTAGAACTTAATGATTATTTAAATAGCTTATTTATTACCTACGAAGGAACAAAGAAGGAACCTTAGAATTTTGTAGTAGGGTTTTCTCAGGTTACTGTTTTTTTAGCAAGCTTAAGTAAGTCTATGGTCACAGAGTAGCTAGGGGTGTATAATAAAGTTTTCCTACTCTCCTGTTTTCAAGGACAAACCTCGCGGAGCAATGATAACGTCGCGCTTTGTCCGATGCTTTAGATGTCAGAGTATTTCACTCTTATACCGGTTTAACGAGTTACGACATATCAACTATCACGTGTGTAGGAGGACCGATGGACGTTGGAGTTGAAAGGTCCTCGAGTGGAGACCGCGTCTTCGTAAACGGAGCATAGGGCGCTCCACTGCGAGGTGGAGCGATGATATCCGGCGGGTGGCTGGTAATCTGGCATCAATTAGATGCGAAAAGCCGAAGAAAGAGCACGTTGGCGGTACTTAAAAGAGGCCTATGTCCAACAGTGAATGCACATTGGCTGATGATGATGAACTATCATGTACAATGATAATATCATGGGCAATCTCTTGCATCATTCAAGAAACTCATCAAAGCGCACTTTCTTCCTCCCTAAATTACCTTCGTTCTACAAATCCATCCTTTATTGTCTACGTTACGTCTTGTGGCTTCTATTTTTAGGTATTTTACTCCTTATTTTTATTGTACCAATATAATATGCTTATGAGTATATGTATGTATCTATGTATTTTTATACAAATATGTATATATGTATTGTATGTATTATTTGTGTGATATTTATTTATGTTTGTGTGTATATATCTAATATAATAGTAGGTATATTGTTAGTTGTTAGGTTTTTATTTTTTTTACTTTTATGTACTTACACCCTTAACCCTTTCTCGCTAGTTTTAATTCTTAAGTGACTTGGTTGCCTGGTAGAGATCGCTTTAAAGCGACAAGGCCGCCAATTGTACTACTAGTATTTTTTTAAAAATGTTATTTCTAATTATTTATTTATTTTTGTTTTGGTGTACAATAAAGAATATTTCATTTTTTTAAATTTCAATGATAGTTTATCATCATCATCAGCCAAGGGACCTTTGCTCATGTTAACAACAGGAAATGAAACGAAATGTTTATTTCATGTGGGACAACTTGTGTCACTTATGATATGTCAGGACACGACAAACGTCCCATTTGTCGTGCATAGTGAGTCACTTTTAGCAAAAGCTTCTTTACCTTTTAAGTCAGTTAAAGAAAAACAGTTTCTCAACGCACCTCTTCGTCCTCAGCGATGTACTGCACTGGCGGCCTCGCCTGCGCAGTTTCCGGACCCAGCCTCACGGCACGCTCCCCCTGCTCCAATACTGGAACAAACACAAAAACACCTATCAAGCCTCCATATTTTAATGGTTATAAAATAATAACTAACGATTATGATTTATAACATGTACCTACGCGTGTATGAATATTAAAAAATATGGGTAGTAAAAATGTTACCATAAGTTACATCATCTTTACCGACGTAACTTTTTAATATTTTTTAGAGTTCCTCGTTACTTAGTTACGGATATATGTAGTTAGTTATATTAAGTTAGTATAGGGTCAAAGGGTTAAAATAAAAGGTTCGTGTGTCAAAGATATTTTTTGATGAGCTGATAATTATAACGAATAATGAAATCTGTAGCTACTAACCTCTGATATACATATATTGCTATAAAACAGTTATAATATGTTGATACTTGATGTCCTGAATCTTATGTTAAACGATTTTAAGAAATGCTTTACAGGTTTCGTCTCGAATAAAAAATAATAGCAGACATTAATCGCAAGTAAGTCAAGGTTCAGAATTAATCAAGGTATCAATAGTAAAGCCTGTTAAAATAACGGTTTTTAAAATAATAATGCCTAACCAAAACCAAAGAAACATACGAGTAAAATGCCATAAAATTTCATAACGTTGTTATTTTTCTAGCCAAGGCTGAAAAACTCAACTTGCCTTGACGTGCTTACTGCTTACCTAACTATTGAGTAATATTGTATAAATCATAATCATACATTCCTACATATTAAAATCAAACAGATATCGATACCTATAAAGTATAAACATATAAAAAAGTTAGATACCTATTGATTTTTTGCCTAACCATCGAACAGAACAAAAAAAGACCGTATCATAGCAAACCGTACTGATATTATGAATGCGAAACGTGTCTGTCTGTCTGTTATGCTTTCCCGGTCCATCTTTACACCCTATTTTCGTTGGATCTTGGGGAAGGACATAGGCTACTTTATATCCGGGATAATTAAGGACTTCCTGGAGGAGTTACTACAGGAATTAAAAAACCACGAAATCACGGTTCACGCAATGGGAATCCAGTCGGACGAAGTCGCGGGCATCATCTAGTTTAATATAAACGCGCTAGTTTATGAAAATTGATGGATGGATGCATGTTTGTTGCTCTTTCACGCATAGCTACTCTACGAGTAGTCTCGAAAGATCTCGAACGACTAACGAAAATGTGTCCATCGAACTACGAAGTTATTATGACTAATGAGTCGACAGTCAACACGTAAGTGTATTTTTATCATCCTTCCCCTTGATTAACCTATCTAGTATGAAGTGTAGCGTGTGTGCTATTGTAATATTATAATAAACATCGATAACAGTATGTAAACTGTAGATAAGCAAGCAAGCCGTCGACTGGTGACTCAGTATGTTTACTGAGTAGTAAAAGATTTACCTACTGCAAATGTGTATTCAAATTTCAAATGTCATCGTTTGGCATGTATCCAGATTCCAGATCGGCGCTTGACTGCGATTCCACCTGATAATACTTATCTGAGATTGCTGTTGAAAAGGCATTATTGAAACGAGCTGGACTATCGTGCAAGTTGCAATATCTACGTGCGATGGTGAAGCCATTAAAATGTATTTTTATTAATAAGCAACAAATTCAACTCATGGCTGATGTTTTTCCTGCCAGGCAATCTCTAGGGAGATTAGTGGTCTACGCGAGAGTCTGCGCAAACACAGGTGTTCATTAACAGTTACCTATCACGTTCATAGTCATATTTGACGACCTCCCTGGCGCAGTGGTGAGCGCTCTAGTCTTATGTTCCCTGGTTCGATTCCCGGCATTTGAGCATTATAATTTCTCATAATTCCCAAATGCCGGGATCATCATCAAGTCAAGGCAAAAAGTGTCTATTCAAAATTGGAACCTACAGAGTACACTTTAGTGAACGTCAAGTTTAGGTACAAAGTATACGACGTGATGGTGACAATTAACGACGGGCTCTTAAAACTAAAGCTACGAGGGTTCCAAACGCGCCCTGGTTTGAGAAGAGCCCACAACAGACTCATCTTAGACAGCATCATCACTTACATCAAGTAAGATCGTAGTCAAGGACTAACTTTTTGTATTAGATGGCCGGCAATCCAACACGAATAAAGAGATCGGTCATCGGACATGGGAACATCGGTTTTACGTGTGAATGCATTAAAGGTAATACCACCAATTTTCTAACTTTGCTATCATGGATTTTCTCAGCAGAGAAACCTAACTTTCGAGACAAGACCAGAGACTAACGAAACATGTTTTGCATTTGACCTATTACATATTTAGCCTCGGGTTAACTTGCCCGAACAATTGCAGCGGTGCTGCCTCAGAGGTCGTCAAATATTAAAATTTATAATTTTGACCATGTAAAGTGTAAACAGTAAGGCATTGAGCAATACAATTCAGTCGTGTGAGGTAGAACGTGATATGATGCAAAATAACGCCGTCTGCTTAGCATTCGTATGATACATTATATTAAGCTGATATTTCATGAGTAGGGTAACCATGAAGAAAACAGGAAAGAGACCTGAGATGCCGATTTTTTAACTTAAGACTAATAATTGTTAAATGATCTACAAAATATATTAATCTAATGACGTTAGAAGTTTCTATTTATAACTCTCAAAACGAAGAAGTTCTGTAAACTTTTACTGCTTTCAGCGACGGTAGTAGTCTAACGTAGCATTAGTAATTGACCTACATTTGATTTTAAACCAGCGCAAAGAAAGCCCATTACAGGCCTCCTGCCACAATGTTACTTTAACGCCTACAGTGTACAATCGCAATTCTTAATCACCTCTGAGCGGGTGACAAATGTCAATAAGACATCTTGTAGATGTCTCTGAATAAGTTCAAAGTTAATGTAAAACGTAAACTCATTGAAAATCTTACTACCATGTAAAGGATTACTTAAATGACAAGGAAGCTTGGCAATGATTTGCTCTAATGGCTCTGATAGTTCCTTAGTTTAAGATAATTTGTGAGATGGTGATAAGTTAAAAAACCCGGCTGAGTTTGTCGTGGGCTCTTCTCAGACCAGGACACGTTTGGAACCCTCGTACCTTTAGTTTTAAGATACGTAAATGATTATCACCATCATGTTTTATTATGTATTTGGACGTCAATAAGTGTGCAGTGTACCTAATTTAAATAAATGAATATTGACTGATTGATTGACATCTGTCACTATTGGCTTGATACTGCAGTTGCAGCAAGAACAGTGAATCATAAAATTGCGATCACAGTAATGTAATTAAACATAATATTAATTACGAAATTTCATGCTTAAGGCTGGGGGTGGAATGACCTTTGTTTAGCACAAATCCGGGAAACTCTGAAAGTATGGAAGCCCTACTCTTGCAACACCGCGACCGTCGGAAAAGTAATTCAACAGTTGCTGGTAATGCAAGTTCATGCATTGGCTAACGGGGTCGAAATATTACTTACTCGTATGTAGGTTGGTTGGATGTTTGGATCAGCATTATGTCTTTAGCATTGTGTTTATTTATGAATGTTTATTATCTTTATTATGGAGCATAATGTCACACGAGTATATTATGTGTTACGAAACTCGCAGCTTATTGCACTTTCATCATCGCATTTTTAGTTGATTTGTTTATTTAAAATAAAATCCAATTATACAATATTGTAAATGTGTCTGTTTGTTATAACAGTAGAGCTACCTAGATTTAATCCCGGATACAGGTTACTTCAATATTCCCGAAAATCAAATACGAGATTAAATAAAAACAAAATCCCTGCAAGAACCACCATAAAAAGATAAAACGGAAAACCTTTCACAAAAAGTGTACCTTTGATACAAAGAAAAACAGAATTTATATTCCGAATCTGCTTATAAAATCACACCCCAAGTCCCAACCGAGGAATCAATTCCAAACGCGGAATTAAAGCAATGCCTCCAAACAAGGAAACCTGTAGACAAGCTGGTCATGGGAGCTCCGTGTTTCCCACGGACCACGTAGGCATTCTATTTTTTAAGAGAAAGTAACTTCGCGGTGGCATACCGAGTACCGACAGCCCGCCCTGGATTCTCACAACCCATGTCCCACTTGTAAGAAGGAAGTCATGTATTAGATAATGGATCGGACTTTTGTGTCAAATGTCATCCAGGGTAAAAAGGTAGGTACTAGGTAGCACTGAAGACAATTATAATTAATAATAGTGCTAGTAGATAATGTCGAGAAAAATTCAATTTTTTCAGTACTAACGTCAATAAAGTTTTGAACTTTTGTTATCTATCCAAACAAAGAGTTAATTAATTAAGTACCAAGGCCGCAGCGGAGGAGCAAATAAAACAATCTAGAAAGTCCAAAATTACCAAAAGTTCATAATTCTAGTTAACTCTACTTAAGCTTACGTAACTTATCACGACCGGATATTGGTGAGTTTTTTATGAGTTGTCACGGATTGAGGAAAGTCTCTGGGAAAGTCCGATGCTGCATCAAATGCATTTTACGAAATCCCGATGCGTCACAATTTACAAGTCAGTGTGATTCACAAACGACATAGCAAGTATAATAATAATAGAAGGAAAGGTGTAGCAAATGGGAATAGCCCAGAAGCGGCCTGCGGCTTGATTGCGGTGAGAGCAGCCTGGACTTACCAACTCATACAAAAAATAGTTGGCGGTACGTGCCTCGCACTGGGAAACGCAGCGTTGGCAGACCCCCTACTAGGTCAACAGACGAGTCGCAGGGAGCCGCTGGACCCAGGCAGCGCAAGACCGTGGCGTGTGGAAATGCATGCGGGAAACCTATGTCCAGCAGTGGACGTCTATCGGTTGATGATGATGATGATGATGTGCCTCGCCGCGCCGCGCCTCTATATTAGGGCCAGACCTTTAGATATGAGCTGTCCTCCTCCTCTTTGATGAAGCGGAATTACCTTGTTTCGCCTCGGTTAATAAGTAATGGCCTTTGTCCAGTTTATTTACCTATCGTAAGCGATAAATAAATAAACGATCGATATCACAAAGACTTATGTCTTACATAATCTATAGTCTATATACCTACGAGTACATATAAAAAACCTTGTCCTGACTGACTGTCTGATCTCCTCGTATCAACGCACGCGGCGTACTCTAGTCTCTAACCGACTGGGGCTACAAACTTAAAATTTTGACAGTAAAACCTTTTATTGTTTCATAACATACTTAGAACGGATTTTGGAATTTTCACCATATTTTAAATAGTAGAGTTAAATTTTCAGTTGCATTTTACCTTGGTAATAATAAATATTTTGTACTTTCGGTTAAAAATGAAGAACGACACATGTTACTAAATAATATCTGTGAAGGGATTTTCAGAATTTTCACCCGAGCGAATCAGGGAGGGTCGGTTAGTGTTAGGTTATAATAATCCCGTGAGAAATATTTTTTTTGTATTTTTGGTTTAGGTTACACAAGGTTAGTCGAATGATACCGCGGTCATTTTCGATTAGTCACGTTCCTGAGCTCGAGTAAGGCTGGTTCCACATTTAATATTATTTTGGTATCGCATTATGATTTGTGAGGTCGCACAATATGTGATACGTCATACGCAGATCACTAGCCTAATTATGTAAAACCAGCATCAATGATTGTTACAGTCCCGATTGTTGGATTGGTTGCATTTATTGTAGGTATTCTTGCTGAGTCAATGGATTTCATCCAATAGCGGAAGACAGTTAACCAATCAGCCCCCGATTGTGTAAGGAAATCGTAATTGTTTGTCAAACATTTGAAAACATTATAAGTAGGTATTATTTTTCAAGCAATGTATCGTTTGATAAATACATTGCTTTAAAATTGCCGGTTTTATGCTACGACAGAGCCTTGACTGCGGTGCATTGACCCATATGCCTGGAAAGTCCGTTGACTAGAGGATGTACGAGTACTCATCCTACCGTGGAAATGAATAGGTATAAAACCAAAAATTATCCTGTTACAGTAGTACCTAATAAAGCTACTGGGTAGCAAACGATGAGTTTAAATATGCACTAATTAATTTATTTAATCGTATGGCATGTGATATATATTCTAAATATATAAAAGGTCAAAAAGGTCTTTCGGCGGTCTTTGATAGGAGTTAGTGGGCAGCGCCGAATTATATGATCCATTGTTTGTTCCTCATCGCCACAGCCACAGCGGAAGGTTTCCACCCCCGCTTGTGCAAAAGGTAGTTGCAGCGTCCATGCCCTGTTCTTAGTCTGTTTAGACGGCACCACAACTTACGAGGCAGGTGGAAACCATTAGTTTTTGCTGTAGTATCGGGGACTTTCAATGCTACGGCTCCATATTTCCACCATTTCTCACTCCAGCTTTCATCCAGGTTAAAGTCGCAACGGAACGGAACGGCATCGGAGTACGAACTATGAAGTATGAAGTACGGAGTATGAACTAATCATCAATGGAACTAATGATTCAAGTTCATTTAGTGGTGTGCGTGTGCATGTGTATAAAACATCTAAGAGGAACTATACTTAGCTCTCTAGCAATGAACTTGAATCGTCAATCAATAAATTAATTTCAATTCAATTTATTATCTTCCGAGTACATGCGTACACTTTATATTTAAATTATGGATATGAATTAACCCATATAGGTCTGCAGCTTGCAAATGACGACATTTAAATCGCATAACACTTCTAAATTCTAACCTATAAGGAAAACCGCAAAAATATACGAACAAAAAAACAATGGAACTTGAATCTTAATTAATTATGATAAAAACTTTCAAATTAGCAATGTAGGTAGCAGTGATGATTACGTATGCTAATGACATTGCAGTTGTAACAGGAGGACATGTCCGAGGCCACAGGTGGGCGAGGTAGACTTCAGGCAGATAGCTGTACAAGCAGTTTATTAAATAAGGTAATGCTAATACAAAGTATGAAGTACTAAATAATTTGACTATAGTGACGTACCTACGTACTGCGAACGTAGCCTTAGGAAATATAAATTCCCAAATCGAACCCTCGAATTAGTGAACGTGTAGTGTAAGTGCTGCCTCCAAGAACACAAGAACATAGTGTCTTCAATTAGAATAACAAAAGACTAAGATGCGTCAGTGGACTACTTCTTAGAATATAAGATAAGTACAGTAGGATATACTACAGTATATAGCAGGACAATTTAAAGCCATTTTCTCGGCTTTGGAGGGAAAACATTCCTTTGGACATGGACAACATAGAAAATTGAAGTGTTAAACTTAACTCTCTATTTTCTATTATTGCCTTGAATATCAAAAAGGAGGAATCCGACTAAGTAGTTGCTGAAATTATTATTTTCAAAACAGTACCGTGACTGACTGAGAAGTGACAGACAATGCTGAGTGTGGTAGTCTGCAGTTCTCCACATATGCTGATATATGGCGCTACTAAAAATAAAGTGACTAGGTCTGAATCGCGCTATCGAAGTTCTCACCACAGAGCGCTGTACGATACAACTTCCAACTCCCAGGGTACAATGGTTGGACCAACGGTGGTTCCGAGGCACAACAATAGCCCGGAGGAAGATATCTTTCTATTTTTACGGTCGAGGCTCATAATTTCCTCCCGTACATCTTGAAGCTATGGATCAAGAATTTTTTATACTTAGTTGTATGGCATATATCCCAGGGGTGGGAACTATTTGAGAAACTCTAACGATACCTTTAAAAGACGAACTTAAATCCACCCCGACGAAGTCGCGGAAACAAGCTAGTATGTAGTTAAAATGTAGTGTATGTAAAAATAGATAAAGAGCATTCAACCGTCTACGATCCAATAATGTACAGACGGCATGCATTTGTCGACATAAATCTATTATGGACATCGCCGACTGCTGAGCACTTCAAGGAAATCTTTACATGCCGGGAACATGAAATGAAACATTAGTTACTGGCGCTCTGGGCTTCCTATTTACTTACTGACTTATATAAGGTTACGTATGACGTTATACAATATATAGGTCAGTTCTAGAACTTCTTTCGACGGAAAGCACATAAATAGTGCTTAAATGTTTGAAAGTTGCAAAGCTATTCATATACTTAAGTCCACTTATACAAGGTCGTTAAATGCGTACAATAAGTCAAATTTTGTCACCTGCCCTTTTCATATCAACTCCGGAATAAACTTGTCGTAAAGGGACAGCATCACAAAGTTTAACTAAATCAGTTTAGGCAATGCTGGTCAAGTCGGTCTTAGTAATAGGAGTCGAAAAATAAATATTTTTTTCCTTCCCTGACTTGTAACTTCAGGGGTCCTAACCTAACTCCTAAGTTTAGTTTTTCATTGGAATCGTTCTTTATAATTTCCAAACTGTTTAAAATAAAGAATATTCTTAATTATAGATCATAGGAACGATTTTATTAAAATTTTAGGGCCCTATTGAATACGTAGTTTTCAAAATCCAGCGACCCTGATTAATGATAACGGACTCTCGAGGACGAGGTGGTAGAATAGAAGACGTATAATTATGTATTTTTGTATCAAGCATGAAATTCAAAATTCAAATGATTTTTAATTTTTATTCAAATAAACTTTTACAAGTACTTTTAAATCGTCGGGTGAATCTACTACCGAGAAGAACCAGCGAGAAACTCATGAAAGGAAGGTTGGGGCAACTCCAATGTTCGTATGCCTATAGTGTAAGAATTCTAAGAATAGGCTAAAGTGTTTTTGCATCAAATACCGGATTCGAGGCGCAATGGAAGCGGTACGAGCACGTGAAGACCGGCTCTACTGTCACAGATTCATTCAGATAATAACCTGCGCCTACGCATATTACAGAGCATTTGCCTATACTGGATTTTTCTTCTTTGTAATAAAAGGACAAAGATCCTTTCCTTTCAAATGGAAACCAAAATCTTCTAATAAGACCTGACGTACCGCAAGGTCAGATTCTGTAATCTGTTGGATTTCTAACCACTTGTACATCTTGAGGTTAAGGCACGTAAAACCTCCAGTTTAATGTACCTATATGAAATATATTTGATATTCAACTAATAATTTTAGCTAATTCTACAATATAATCAAAAGTTTCAAATCAAAATGAAACTCAAACCAAGGTCAGACATCTAAGATGCCCGCGTACCTTGACTTGGTGTCAGAATGAATATTTATTTTAGATTGATAAATGATGACCAATCTAAAATAGATTGATTATCATTTATCAATCTTGTTCAAGTTTTAGAAGAAATTGTAATAATAAGATCTTTACTCTAATAATGAAATAAGCGAAAACTTGGAGGAAGATTGCCCGACAACGGAAAGAATGGCGTACCACACGAGTAGGTAAGCCAATTTCTAACAATGGATCAACAAGGCTCATAAAGAAGAATATCAATTCAGTTATTATCCCACAAAGTTATCTGCCTGATGGCCAAAATTGGAACTAATTTTTATGCCTGTTTCGTTTTTGTTTTTATTATATTTTTCATATATACTGGCGACGCTGTCATCAGGTTAGATAAGTTGGTGGGTCTATACAGTAGTATGTTCGACAAAATATTGACTCAATATGACTCACACTGTAAATTTTTCAACTGTATACACACAAGTCCAAGCACGCGTTTTAGGCTATCCATGTAGAAACAGTTCATTTTAATTCACTTCCTATAGGACGTTATTATTGTTACCTACACAAGTGAAATCAACAAAAGTCGCGCAAACAATAAACAAACACCTGATATCTAATTTTTATATTGATGCGACAGAAACAACCTTCGCACCTACACTCTTTATCTTTGTTGTTTTTGTTATATAATTAATAATAATTTGTTAGTAGTACGTAACAAATTACCTATGTCCGATTGCATTAATCGCTTCCCGAAATCTCACTTCTGTTTTCAATTTTGTTTTTACACTTTTCTCAAACCATTCGTTAGTTCTTGCGTTTATTTTAGACAAAGTTTTATTAATGAGAAGTTTTTTAAGTTCTGTAAGTGAATGCCAACGATGGATACCGCGTGCCCGTAAGTTAAGCGTAGGAAGACTTTCAGCCCGTTGCGTTGGGCCGATGGTTTGAAGAAGGTGGCGGGAGCGAGTGGATGAAGAAGTCGAAAGACGGTAGCGCACTCCCAAAAAGGCTCTTGAAATGAAAATTATGACTCACTCTGTTCTAAGATAGAAACACATCAACATAATATTATAAGGCAGAATAGCTGTCTAAAAGACGAAAGCAAAATATCGTATGTGAGGACATATTATTTATTTGAATTACTTACGTACAAGCTGATGGTTTAAAGACTGATATTTTTTTTAATTCCCTCGGGAACTCCTTATTTTTATGGGATAAAAGTAGTTTGTGACACTTTCCAGGTCCTCAACAGTACCGATGCAAAAATCACGTCAATCCGTTGCTCTCTTGTGATTGAATACTATTACTAGTAGTATGATTTATCCTGTAGGTACATCCATCTTAGTCCATCTTTAATGCTTATTGAAAAAAAAAATCGCTTCTTTTAGGAGTGACATATTATGTACTCAAATATTTGATCATCAAGTTTTATCTAGCTATGTGCATAAAAACAATTAAAATAATACAGATAACGGCTGTTTTGTCTTTGTTTTTTTTTGCAGAGTGACAAGCATTTATTTTGCCTAATCCTCAGGTAGGTACTAAGTAATAAATAATGTCACTGTAATATTGTGAAAATATTAGATTGTAATCTATCTGGCGAGATTTAAACTGTCGAAAGATCGCATTATTTTTCGGTATATTGTAATCTTTTAGTATATTAACCCGATAGAACCTAAGTGCCTAAGGCACTACCTAATTAATTATGTCGAACCCTATAACCTAACCTACAAGAAAGAGACAAGAAAACGTAAATACAATGAATATTTCAAAAATTGACACTCAGAACATTGAACGGTTCACAATCTGTCGACAGCCTACAATCTAACGAGATAAAAAGCGTTAGATTGCAATCTGACGGTTTTCACAATCTTACGGTGACATTATATTTATTATACCACTGGATTAAAAAAACTACCACTACACTACTACAATGCACGCGGACGAAGTCGTAAATATGTTAAATATTATCAAGTCGGGTACAGGGGGCATACTGTCATGGGTTAAAGCCGTAAAAAAATACTTACTGCTTTAAGTGAATGTAGTAACCCCCCAGAACCCTTCTTCGAGAGACATGTTTTTGCGAGGGCTTACAGGCCAGCTCCTTTGCATAATAAAGACATCACATCTCACGTGTAAGAAGTAGGTACAAAAGAAAAGAAAACAAGTCAAAATAAACTTCGTGATTATGTGAGCCTCGACTCTATTAATATTTTTGGAGTTTTAGGGATCCGTAGTAAAACAAGGAACCCCATAGTTTCGTCAGTACAGCTAAGTATATTTACTAAAATAAAAACTGTACAAGCTGTACATGGCCTATTTAAATAGTTACGGATAAAAAAGTAGGGTAATTCTTGAAGACTAATCATGGCAATCACCTTTCTTCCCATTTGGGTGCCTCGTTGAACAGGTATTTTACTATTTCAAAATCATTACATATTTTTTTGAAAAAACTAGCGTTTACATAGGCCGTCAAAGTAATAGTAATTAGACTACGGAACTTATACGATAACGTTACCCATTATCACCATCATGCTTTTTAAGTAATTTTTAGACGAAAATAAGTGTACCCACAGTGTACCGATATTTAATATATAAATGACTATGACTATGAACCCTAACTTATGCGTGTTCTGAAACGTGGGCCAGTTTTTTTATTATAAAGTGCTCAGTCTGAGCATTGGTTCAAGTAGAATCCATACAATTCTTCTAATAAGGCTTTCGGTGTAGGCTTTTTTTTTCCGAAAATATGAATATCTTTTATACAGAGGACGTTTTATTAGATATTTAAGATCACCTACAGAGTACAACGCCCTTCTTCACTGTGACATTTAAGTGTACGCGTGATTCGCAATAAGGTTCTAAATTCTAATGAAAATCTGTCACCGTATAACAACATAGGCAACGGAGGACACCGGTGACCGGGTGTATTGAACTGTAACAGTAAAATAAGTCAATAATAAAAAGTCTGGTTATTGAATTTGGTCATAACATAACAAACTAGATGATGCCTGGGACTTCGGGTGTAGGTATTTAGGTTTATTTTAATCATGTGGGACCTTCATGATTTTCCCCGTAATGTAACCTCTATACCAAATTTCGTCAAAATCTGTTCCGTGAAAATGTACCAGACAGACAGACAGACAGAATCGGATTTTCGAAGTATTAGAAGATATTTATCGAAGTATAGATAAAGTATAGAGTATAGACTCACTAGGCGACTCACTCACTAACTCATAAGGCGTAGTATGTATTGCAATCTAAGTTGCAATCATTGTAATTTGTAAAGTTAGTTTCAGGTTTTAAAATCTGCATTCATAGGTGTTCAACCGTTTACTATTATAATACCATGTTATCGTAACATGGTATTATAATAGTAACGGTTAACTGAACAATAAACAAACCAGTAACAATACACAGCCCATTTATATTCCCAGCGGACAATTTCCTTGTGGATGGACACAATCCGTCTCGATCTTCAAATAAACAAAGCCGTGTATTCGGACATGCATGAGAATTAATTCCGCATCGAAGACGAACATTAGAGTAAACTCAAAATGGCTGGACTAGTCAACGAGATACCAAGGTGTCACGCGTTGATCAAAGCCCTTCACATTACTACCACCTCTTTTACATCACACAAGTGACAAGAACTATGCTCTTTGTATAGTTCTCGCCTAGACTTGCAGACTTGCTAACGAGACTTAATAATGCTTACGCACCACTGTAATACTCTATAGTACCTTATAAGGTATGCGAGTTCGTTGTAAATTTGGTCCATTCGATCATCGCGTGCTTTTTTTTAAATGCAACACCAGCACATTTAACGAGTCCTTATAATGCGAAGTTCCGGTTTTAACGTAAACATCTCATCTCTCTTAACGTCACTAGTTCTCCTTAAGGCTCAAGTCACGCAGTACCCAGTGTGAAACCACTCCAAGATAACGAGACCGAACTAACAAACTTGAACATTGTGTATGTAAACATATTCAAACAATACAACATAATAATAATGTTCGTTGATAAATCTGTACTATTAATTCTCGTCGACAGCCCGTGCTATTTTTAAATCCTACCAGAATATTCTTAAAAAAGCGTCGGTTAAAGACGTGACATGTCATCCCTCGTGGCGTGCCGTCGCGCAGTCGCGCAGAGTGTGTGTCGACGCTAAGATAACGATAGGTACTAACAAAACTTACTCATCGTACCTACAACTCGTGCTCGTTAATAAATCTGCTCCATTCAATCTTGCCGACATGCCCGAGCTATTTTTGTAATCAGTTAAACGTCTATGGGTATGTTTTAACTGGCCACGGAAAATCCAAGAGCTCAAAGTGAATCATCGATTGATCTACCGCATGTACCTACTGCACGTAGTAGTTACATAGGTATACGTTAAAGAATATCGGATATTATTATTAATAAATAATGAGCGACCGCAATCACACCTATCGTCTGTCTGCCTACATGGAGAACATGTTAAATGCCCCAGATACCCGACTTCTCTTTTCTTGATGGTTAAAATTATTGGGGCTACATTAATTAGAATTGTATTTTTAAGTTTGACTCTACAGTCTACACCTAAATCGTCGCACGTCGTTATAAATTCGCCAAATACCACTCGAAATTCCTCGGACGCGTCATCGAAAATTGGAACTGCAGAATGGACCATGTTAACTTTAGTTACGAAATACCACATTTGAGAGAAATAATCTAAAAAATATATGTAAAGAATTGTTCTTTTGTATGGTAATAAAGATAACCCAATATCAATAAATATGCTTTGTGTTAAAAAAATAGTTTTGAAAAATAACCCAAAATGAATCATCCATTATAATTACTTGTACATAACGTGTCACAATTTTTTATGGCATAACAATAGCATCTATCTATGTTCTTAATGGTACTATTAAGAACATAGATGGTAACCTAATATTTAGGGTACCATCCCTTAGTGGTATGACTATGAGATTAGTTATTAGTAATAACTCATAGTCATACCATTAAGAACATAGATGGTACCCTTAATATTATGTGAAATGATTGATCTACTCCAAAGTCTAAATATAAAAAATACTCACTAAATCTAATTACTTAAACCTACAAACTGCATTTAGCTCTAAAATGGCTCCATTTGTTAAAGTTACTCATAGTTAGCAATAATTTTATTAGCTACGCAAAATGTCTATTTGAAACAATACAAGTATTTCTAGTTTACCTAGTTGGCATTTCATATTCATTGCTTGTGAATTATTATGAAATTATTCATTCGACATAGTATATTTTTGTGAACATCATCGATTTTGTTCGACTTGAAAATATCGACATAAGCAAAATACTTAATGCAAATGAGTTTGTTATTATCGATCTGACCTCGATACACTGAGAATTCAGATGGTGTATAGCGTCTGACACTACAGCATTTATTACGGTTTAATATGTCAATCGAAATTGCTTGGAAAATCAAGCCCCGGCCGGCTTCCCGTGCGGACCGCCATACACGGACAGCCTGGATTAGTTGATTAAGTCGAATACACCATAGTAGGTATTACGTGGTAATATCCATTTGATAAGAAGCACAATTGCTATTGCAATTATGCTATAAATACCTGCGCTTGTCTCAACTCCTAAAGCTCGGTACAAGTATGTTTGCCTCCTTACACTTAGGAAGCCATCCCTGCTCATAAATTTCCCTCGCTCTATCCCGTATAATTTAGCACTCCTTGACTGGCCAAAAGCTTTAATTTTAACAACTATACTTACCTACGAGTATAACATAAAATCGTGTCAGTTGTGGTTGTGAACACCATTAATATGCTACAGTTTACTCTTAATTCTTTTAGATCTAATTTATGTTCTAATATTGTCGATGCGCGTGGGATTTAGCTAGAAGTAGGTATGTCTAGACTAGGCGTTAGTCGAGTAGCAACACTATTAATCTTACACCTTCGAATAGCTGGGTCCAATGAACCCAAGCCTCCGTTCAGTGTCTTGAGAATTCCAGATAGTACTAGTTCGATCTAAAACTCTTTACGGGTGTATTAAATATCTGCGAATTCTCAGATATTCTACACAGATTTATACAAGTAGCTCAGTTCAATGTATCTTTGGCACCAATGACAGAAACTATGCATGTTAGTTTTGATATAAATAGAATTTACTTAAAATAAATAAACATGTATATTTCAAATCATATTACAAGGTATATATGAAGAATAGATTGACTAGAATATACCATAAAATTCATAACGATTATAGAAATAATAAGTACGCTTACCATACGACAAGAGCACAAAGGGCACTGTAAAAATAAACCATTATAGTGCGTTCTTAGGAGCTTACGTTAAGAAGACGTAAAGAAAGATACTTACTTGTTTGACAGTTTGTCTCCCCAAAAGCTTGTTTAGCAAGCATTTCAAACAAGAGGTTTAAGAAATCCCTATCTCTCCTCCAGGAAGTCGGATCAATAGTAGTAAATGTATGGTAAATTTACTTACTTACTATATGTTTAAAAATAATAGCATATATAGTATGTTAAGGTATGTAATTACAGTCATAACTAATAACCGGTTAAAACCATTTTATCTGCGACAACCAATCAAAGTAGATTTGATACACCACTTTTGACTACGAAAATCAGTCAAAAGTAGTTTTGATCGGTTATGAGTTTTGACAGTAACATAATCTGTACTTATAATAAAACTGTAACTGGAAGATTTCTGTACATTTAATATATTTTGTAATCGGGGTATGCTTTACTATCGATACTGAGCCCAAAACAGATTTTTATTTAATTTTTGTGTTTGTCTGTCTGTATGGCCACGCACCACTACTAAAACTAATGAACGGATTTAAATTAAATTTGGTATAGCGGTAGCTGATACTCCGGGTATATACAATATATAGGGTAGTATTTATCCCGATAGAAAATAAGGTTCCTCCAGGATAGGGGTTTTTTGTTGATTTTACTCCATAACTCAGTCAAATCTGAACTGATTTGAATAAATCTTTCTTTATTAGAAGGTATGTATCATCAGGTAAGTTTTGCCCAATTTTTGCCAAAGTTTGCCCGATTTGATAAATATTATCAGAGAATGAAGACAAAACTCCTCAACAGATAACAGCAATTCACTTGATTAGGACTTAATAATATCTTTTTGGTGGCCTTTGAATTAATTTTGTTTCCTTCAAACGCCACCAAAATGCTTTTTAGATAAACAATAGTATATGTACCAGGTATAAGTTGTATTTAGATATTGATATAACTTAGCCATTTGAAAATAAGTGTAGGTTCAACGCGAGAAGCAAAAAATCTCAATCCACGCGGACGAACTTGCGGGCATCAGCTAGTACATAATACATATAATAGGATAGGCCATAGGTGAATCGGTACGCAAGCTCGCATAGAAGGTATAATAATATAAGCGGCTTATCAAATTCCTGACTGCAATATAGGTATTGCCCTTGCAGCGAGTGTGGATGTGCTCTATCTACGAAACGTAGGTGTAATAAAACACATTGACCTTTAAGATAATAACGGTCTTCCTTTTCGTGCTTAATTTCTAAGGTCTAATCTACGTAGGGTGGAGGTGTTATGAAATCCGGTAGTGTGGCTGTTTTACCACCAAGCATGTGAGCGTAAATGTATAATGTGTTAAACGCAGTAATAAAATCCAAGCAAGCAGGCGATATTATTACATATGCAACCATTTTCATATATTAAATTCATTCAACCTAAGATGAGTAGGTAACTCATCGAGGAGCTTTCAAATGCTTGACCTTTTTCCTAGTCGTGAGAGAGAGTTGAAGCCCAAAAGCGCAGTAAAGTACGGCGAAGGAGAAAAGTAAAAAAAATCGCATTCAATGAAAGAGCTTTGTCAGGTTATTTAAGAGGTTTTGTGCAACACGTTTAGCTACGCTCAGGCCAATTCTGTATAACACAATCTCTAAACTGTAAAAATGACAGCTCTAAATCTAGTTCTGTCCCTTTCTATTATGAAAGGGATAGAAATATTTAATGCTGTCAATCAGTTTAGAGATTGTGAACACCAGAATTAGCCTGAGTCTGTTATTATGAAAACTATCTACGTTACCTACCTACCTACTTGGGATGAGGGGCATGGCGTAGTCACGTAACTCAACGAAAAAAACAGTTTGCCAGCCTTTATGATAACACGACGCAATTGCCAGCCTACGCTTGAGGAAAATACCTGAACGGCCTACGTTAAGCCTTAAGACAAGCCTCTTTTCGAATTGAATCATAGATAATATTGACGTTAACTCAACCAACAAATGAGCAAATAAGGAAAATGTTTGTATAAATATGCGTTATTTGATTTCATCCAACGTATTTGTTGTATCCGCTTCTAATGTACTTAAATGTCTTTCACTATTCCTTTATTTTCGCGAGAAAATAAAGAAATATTGAAAGACATTGGAGGGCAATCTCCAAGTAGGTAGGTAATGGATGTAAAATGCCGTGAATCGGAAAAAGTTAATAGCTTTTAGGAGGCTTTTACTTAAAGTTAAGATTATGGAATCCATCCAAGACTAACACACTAACTAAACAAAAACTAACCTTTAATCAATTTGCTTACTAAACATCCATAACTACTTTTTGTCTGCTACGCTTTCACGGCCCATCTTTAAAATAGTTTTTTATAGAATTTGGCACCGAGATAGGTTGCCTGATGCATCACAGGGAAGGACATAGGCTACTTTATATCCCGGAAAATTGAAAAGTTCTCGCGGGAATCAAAAAACCTTAATCCACGCGGACGAAGTCGCGGGCATCATCAAATAACCAATGTAATAACACATGATGATTCATGAAGCTG
The DNA here is from genome assembly GCA_923060345.2 of Erebia aethiops. Taxonomy (NCBI): domain Eukaryota; kingdom Metazoa; phylum Arthropoda; class Insecta; order Lepidoptera; family Nymphalidae; genus Erebia; species Erebia aethiops. Next base: position 34,914,005 of record OV281079.1, on the reverse strand, counting down.
TAAATGACTATAGGCCTACTGTTTATTAGAAAAAAAAGTAACGATAGAAAATAATAAAGGGTAATATTTTTATTATTATTAAGTAAGTAGTTACAAGAAAAAAAATCAAAGCTTTCAGAGCTTTGATTTTTTTTCGTGCAAGAAATTTCTTTCGATTAAAATTAAGTTTTTACAGCCGTCTCTAACTTGTTAGGTCTCTATCAAAGAACCTTTGAAGAAACTTAGCTAGGTATAAAGTAAAGATTTGCGTATCGCCCACGCCTGCATCTTGGTATTCATTAAGCTCACTAAGAAAAAGGTAAAGTTAACAGTTCGCAGCGTTGCAAAGAGAAAATTACTATATCAAATCGGCAGCATTTTTTCGCTTTTAACTCAGCTGGACTGATAATTATGCTGACCTAGATATTACAACCTATTTTATTTATTTATTTATTTATGATGTGACTTCGTCCGCGTAGTTTACGCGTAGTCCCGCTGGGACTCCTTAATTTTCCGGGATAAAACGTAGCCTATGTCACTCTCTTAGGTCCTCAACTATACCCATGCCAAAAATCACGTCAATTCGTTGCAGCGATTGAAGGACAAACAAACACACTTTCGCATTTATAATATTAGTATGATTTTGAAGGGAGGAGGTATGTCAGGTACTAAATGAAAAGTGTGCCCAGCATGAATCGATCACTACACTAGCACGAATACTAACGCGCAGATTGTAAAATAATGTGGAAAAGAAGCAAGTGGGAAGAACCTCTAGTCGGTTTCTACACGGCATCGTACCGGAACCCTTAATCGCTTGGCGGTACGTCTTTGCCGGTAGGGTGGTAACTAGCCACGGTCGAAGCTTCCCACTAGACCAGACCAGAGAAAATTTAGCAATTATAAATTCCCAAATTGACCCTGCCGGGAATCGAACCCGCGACCTCCTACGTTAAGGCAACAGCGCTCAACACTGCGCCGAACTTAAAATCTCTCTGTTGATTTGGAGAAAGGTGTTTAGGGACGGGACAGAAGAGCCTCTATCAACGTAGAGGACGACCTTTGCCGGAAGGCACAATATACTCTCGGCCCACGGTCACCATCTTAAATAATGCGCCAAAGAGGTCTAGGTAATATAAAGAGTTAGAAGAAGTAACTTTTTGCCCTTTAGCTGCTAGTAATGCTCTCAAGAATTTAATATACCCCACGCACATGTATCATATTGTGTAAAACCCCGGCCGAGCAGGATAACATTCCGCAAAACACACAAATCTTCAATAATATTACTGAGACTTACTAATGTGTCATCGTGAAAATATATAAGTAGTTTTAAGAAGACCGTTTGCATTTATGAAATTAGCTAGAGACCATTATTTATCTATCGCAATTTAAATTTTTACAGATCTTGGAAATCTAAAACTTTTAAAAAGTACCTAACCACGAGAAAAATAAAAAAGCAAAGGCATATCAAACAAATAATAACCGAAAACTACTCATGCTAAAAGAAGGAATTATAGAAATCACGAGTTTCTTAAATGTCAGTACAAAAAGTAAAAAAAGTGAATGAGTAAGCGAATGTAAACTATGACCAACATTGATATAGAATTTTAGTATTACTCATTCTATTTCAATGATGACCAAAGTAAGATCACAGTTTCAAACCCATTACTTCACTGTTACTCAATCTGGTAATTGGTGCACTTGCAACTATGGCTCGTTAGTCGTTAGAATGAACTAGGCAACACAACAATGAAATGCGCAATAAGCCTACAAATCGCTCGATGATTATGTCATTAAAACTGTAGTCTGTTATGCCTGTGTATCACTTAATTATTTTAATGAATTAAGGTCTGGCCCCACTATAGAGGCGCAGCTAGCGTCAACTATTCTTGTATGACTTTAGAGCTAGTGCCCAGTCTTCATAATGGTGCTTACTGTAAAAAAGGGTTTTTTATGATAATGGAAACTAGCACACGGACTCACGTTTTTACAGATAGGAGACTTAAGCTTAACAACTTATGTAAATAAACGAAATGACACTAAAAACCATTTTGAAAATTTTTCATGTAAGAATGCAATTATATATATCTCAAAAGGACCGCCATCGTAAAAACGTACAGAATAAATTGGATAAATTTAGGAAGCTTGATAAAACGACAAAGTAACAAAGACGAAATAAGAATTAAAAATTTTAATTGATATCCTTACCACCTTTATATGTATCAGTAAAATTAAATGTGAAACAGAAGTACTTAAGCACGGGAAATGCCGCTATTTTTCCGATCCACAAATTAGAGGACACTGAGAATAGGAGAATAGTGGCTGGCACGTTAGTATTTCTACAAAAGAACTCTATTTTGCCGGCCTAAATAGCAACCTATTTCTTAAGAGAAAATCTAGCTAACTTGGCCACAACATTTTAAATGTACAGTCTGTATTACACGGTAACAATGGGCTCTCGACGTCGGGATCGAGATCACCTACTTTTTGCTTCTCAGCATCTTATTTTCTGTTTCTAGTGTTTCTATTAGAGCAATAGGTAGGCGGCATCTTGAATGTTAGCACACTATGTTATACGATAACACGCATTTGTCTAAAAGCCTTGAGAATAATGCGCTGCAAACATGTTATAAAGATTAAAGACTCAATCTAATGCAACAAAGTATTCATCTCTCATTTTAGAAGAGGAATTTGTTTATACTGAATCGTAAAATATGTCTTTCAATTTAGATTAATTAGTAAAAAATAAAAATGTAAAAGTTGTATTAAAAATCTAATAACGTCCTTTGTGGATTGTGAAAAGAGGTGATTTATTGAACCGTCAATGGCTCACACTTAGTTACTGAGAACTTTTAAAATACATTACTTAAAAAGTAAAAAATTAAAACACTAAAGAGCACTAGCATCAAATAGAATTCTTAAATTAATTACGTTGTTTTTAATATGAAAAGGGACTTATTTATTGGAATTACGAATTTTTATTTTATAGGCTAGCGCTTGGCCGCAACTGCAGACTTGCTTGCTTGATATTCTCCAAAATATGTGGAAATCACTCACCCAATAGAATATTTACACGCTTACGTCATCTAACTTTGTTGGACCAATAACCGACATAAAACCTGTAGTGTTAATTAGCTACGTTACGAATAAAATACTATAATCAATTACTCGTTCTGCAACATTTATCGATGATCCATTAGTTAATATAATCGTCCAACCCACAACAACCGGAAAATTAATAATATTGTTATATTGCCTTATCTTGCTTTAAGAAGATCCAATTTTTTAAAAGAAAAAAATAGGCAAATACTTCTAAAGATGCTGTTGCCAAATAGCTGGATGGCTTACGTAATTGAGTAAGAAAAACAAATACAATAATGTACTGTTTGTACCCAGTTAACCATTATTTATTACGACCTTGCGACTTAAGCCAACTTTGAAAGGACAAACCGGCTTAAGCCGTTTTGCAAGTGCCAAAATTGCACTTTATACCCTTGACAACCTTCGACTGCCGCCGCGGACGCCAGATTTTACAAACTTAAATTTAATGTCGTTGTTACAAACGACAGCTGACGGTCCATCCCGCTATTTGACAAAGGCCACTAAAACGAATCTCTATACAACAATTAAGGTTGTTCGATTGCGAAAAAAAGAAATCAGTCATTGCTAAAATTCTCGTTGTGATTGTTTGAATTTATGGTAAATTTGCGATCGTCACACTGTAGCTGTCGAAGACTGACTCCCTGCACTGTAGTAATATAAAGTTAGTACATATACCGAATTCCGTGCCTATGACTGACTTACTCGTACATTATAGTTAATAATAATTTCTTATACATATAACTCCTCCGCATAAAAAAAACTGCATTAAATTGGTACATCTGTATCAGCGCTATGACGGCACAAACAGAAATACAAAGATATGTCTACGAGTAACTCTACATGTCTGAGGGGTTAATAAAGAACAAAGCAACAAAGTAATAGATCATATTGATCTGTCACATGTTCACGCACACGACTGCCTATTAGATAGTCAAGACAACAGTAGGTAACATAATTATTAGTGTCTCGAAAGTCTTGTGCGAGTCGATTCTACACTCGGTTTCGTTTTTAAACCCGTCACTGGATGCTGGTGAAAGTGACGTGTGTACCGTTGAGAAATATTATTTCGCAGCCCGCTCATAACTGGGTTACCTTAATTTTATTTAAAAAATAACGATCTACCATGGTAGAGTTGACGTTTTGTTCGCGGTAAACAGACGGTCCTTTTGCCTTTTTCAAACGAAATACTTACGTTAGCAGCTTTTCTGAAGGTTTTCTGTATTCAAATCTCCTAATGAGGCGTCGAATTTTTAACAGATTATAGATTAAAGAAAAGTTTTTGTACTTTTTGAAATTGGTATTTAACCACGACCTTAGTGATGATCGTAGTTATTACAAATAATACAAATATTAGCAGATCTTCACGATAATTTTGTTGGTCGTAGATAACTAAGAAGATGTAAGTACAAATATGCTGCAAAACATTTTTCCAAATAGCAAAATGTCCAAATAGCCCTTTAAAATTTTAATTTTCTACTATGTATTATACATATTGGTATATTTTGGCAATACCAAATTCCCGGGGGCTTTAATCCTAAATACTAACAACAATCACTGGACGTTGACACTATTATAAAATATCACAGCTTTTAGTGTACAAACGAAAATAGGCAGAGTGCCAAATTATAGAAATGACAGACTTTAAAGACTTCCTTTATGTAATGTTGCTATGTGGGAGTTCCTTAATTTAAACATCAAGTAAGCAGCAGCCGCAGAAGTAGCAAGTAGTGTAAAAAAGACAAACAATTGTAAGTTTGACAGAGGTGAGTTAGAGAAAAATTACCAATAGTAAGGTGACAGACTTTAAAAAAGTTAATATAAAAGTCTGGTTTTAACTAGTTTGGGTCTCACACGTATTTTCTCTAGTATATCGACAATTTGCCGCAATCGAGAATCGATTCTTCATGTCGTAATGATCTGGGAAGCCAGAAGCGGAAGTTTCAGTTTCCACGTATGGAAATAAACTAGAGATATTTTAAATAACATTAACTCATGCCCACTTCGTGTGAAAGAATAGGAAAATATTTTTGCACACCTGTGAGGTCACCCTGATTGCTTCGTGTCAGGACATGATCATGCGTAGGCGAACAGATACATTGCTATTAAAATATGTATTTAAATACAAATCTTCATATTCTTTTATTTTCCGATAGTTAAGCGATTTTATATTATTTTCTTTTTATTATTTACTAGACCTATGTATCCTGCTTACTATGATTTGCAAAATAACTAACCGTTACAGATTGTTTTACCGTTATGGTAGAAGTATAAAGTAGAGTATACACTACCGGGATAAAGCAGTTTTTTTCTTGGGCGCTTGAATCCCTCACTGCACTCAGGAATCAATCGTAATTCCCTCCCTTTGGTCGGGAATTAACTTAACTTATAACACCCTCGCTGCGCTCGGGAGTTAAATTTGGAGTCCTTCGTTACGTTCAGGGTTCAATGTAGCGCCCGTGACATAAAACAGTGCTTTATCCCCTTGGTGTATAATCTACTATTACATATTCAGTGTTCTCTACGCTCAATTTTATTTGGACATCTCTATTATTATTATCTCAATTCTCAACGTGTATATAAAAGAGCTTTTCTTATGATGTTGAAAAACTGATCATTGTGCAAATGGAGAATAAAATAGTATTATAGTAGTTATACTATATCGAAATTTTCAAAGTCTATACATAACTAAGTCCAACAACTTTTTACTTTCAGCCGAGCATGATCCAATGAATAAATCGTATACTTATAGTAAACGAATTTGATCGGCCTGCATAAAAAGAGAGTAGTCACGCAAGACGTGTCGCCTACTCGTAAAAACGAATATGTATGAAAACACGAGTAACTCTTACACTTTCTTTGGGTGCTTACATTGGACGCACATCACATACATAATGTAGGAGGGAGCGAATCACGAATGATTATAATCATTATGAGAGTGTCATCGAATTTAAAACTGTATTTGAGTACCTAGTTTATAATAATAATATACTTAAGTAATTATCGTAAGAGAGAGTGTATTTTAACGAGAGTGGGATCGAATTTAAAACAGTATACCTAGTTTTAGTTAGTTATCGTACGAGTGTGTATTTAGTTATTTGTACTGAAGGATTGATAATCACTGAACAGAAGACGAAAAATTTGGATTTTGGATTTGAAAAATTCTTATACTGTGTTCTTATCGAAGGAATAAGTAGCTCTATATATGGGTTACAGGGTTCCGTTCTGCGAATATGAGGACATCAGTTGGTGGACTATCCTATGTACTTTTGTTGGATGCAACCAATGGATGCAACCTTTTATTTTTCTTTACCAATTCTCGTCCAAATCGATTCGATCGTGAACAGATGGGTCGTGAAATCGTAGCAGACAGACATATTTGTGTAACGTATTGTACTTAATTTAAATATGTATTACTAGATGATGCCCGCGACTTCGTCCGCGTGGATTAATGTTTTTTGATTCCCGCGGGAACTCTTTAATTTTCCGGGAAAAAAGTAGCCTATGTCCTTCCCCGGGATTCAACCTATGTACCAAATTTCAGCAAAATCAGTTGAAAAGATGGGCCGGGAAAACGTAGCAGACAGACACACTTTCGCATTTAGAATATTAGTATGGATGATTAAGCATATGTACTCTTAAAGTCATACTAGTAATAATTGTTCATATTTCATAATACTCAGAAACTGATTGCTCAATATTTCCTTGGAGGCAACCAATATTTATAGTGTAATTTTAGTAGTGTATCATCTTCAACCTTGCAGAATTACATTTGAAAGTAATGCAGCTCATTAAACTGTTACAAACAACCTTAAAGCAATTGGGTTAAGGTACTGTGTGTCACCTGCACGGTACTTAATTGCTGTATTGAATTATACATGTGGTATGTATACGATCACAAAATATATTTTTATTCAGTTTTGAGTACATACTCTGCCAGGTTAGTAATGCTTATTAAAAGCAAGGCTATTTATCCGACTTGCTTACTTAACATTTTATAAACTTAAATTATTAGTAAATGCAGTCCGACCCAACTGGGGACTGGGGAGTGATCAGGCACAGTACTGACAGATTACATACAGTAAAGAAAGTATAATAAGAAAATATCAAAATAACTATAACCTCAAGTAGGTTATTGTTATTTTGATATTTTATTATTACTTACTGCACAAGGGGGATTTGACTCATCATACTTAATATTATAAATGCGAAAGTGTGTTTGTTTGTTGGTTTGTCCTTCAATCACGCCGCAACGAAGCAGCGGATCGGCGTGATTTTTGGTATGGGTATAGTTGAGGACCTGAAGAGTGACATAGGCTACTTTTTATCCCGGAAAATTAAGGAGTTCCCACTGGAATCAAAAAGCGTAAACAACGCGAATGAAGTCGCGGGCATCAGCTAGTGTGTTATAAAATAATTTTATAATAATATAACAACTATTATTACTTACACTTACAAGTAGAAATAAAACCTAATCAATGTTAAGTAACTGTTTCTCATTATTGTTTTCCAAAGAACAATGGGTGATATTAAATCGCTGAATGAAATTAATAAATACCATGCCATTATACTATGTGGGAGAGTAACTTGATAACATAATAGTGCTCATGTGCAATTTAAAGAAAAGTCAGTCTCATGCACTATGCCAGTGACAAAAATTTTAAACCCTTTTTACAGTTAATCATTAAGACCTAAATACATTTATACTTCATAAATAGCAGCAAATTTATATAAAAAAAAATTGGCAATCATAGTAACTGCCGATAGAAGTGAAATCTTGCACAATATGTCACCTGTAGTGTATATAGCTACAAATATACTGCTATAACGCATATCGGTGACGCGAACTCACAAGATTTCACCCATCCATAAAGCGTCTAACGCGCACAGCACACGGTCAGGTATATATACGATGTGTTATATGTGTATACATATATATATGTATTCGCGTACACAGGCCGCTCCGCATGCGCCAATCTATAGATATATAAATATATAGATATACAATTAACATTAGCATGTCGGTGACTCAAACGCATAAGATTTTCTCCTACCAAAAAGTGCTCAATGCGGCTAAAAAAGTTTTCACTTCAATTATTAAGTACCTATGAAAACTGATCTAATTGAAACTGTAGAAAAGCTATGCAGGGTAGCTTTTCTACATTTTCAATTTTCTGTTACATTATTTATTAGATATATTAATTGTGCAATCCTATCGAAATCATTTTAGCTTTCAACATTAACATTTTCATCTTGAGTGGATGGGCAAAAAAAACTGGATACATGTTTGCTTGTGCAAGTCTACCAAGAGAAATATTTGTGGCACAAACTGGTGGATTCACACCAAAAGGCAAAGGTTCCTTTTGGTGAAACCCAGTTACAAGGATGGTGTTCTTATAATTGCTCACCACATCTGCAATCATTAAGTCAAAAGGTTTGCCATATTTTTGAAGAATCAGATCCTTGTTTCCAAATTCTTTTCCATATAGTTTCAATATTATATTGTCACAGCTCATTAACAATTTTATACGAAATTTGGTTAAGGAGAGTATCCAGGAGAGGGAGAGTGAGCATCAACTAGTATAATCATACTTACCCAGTGGCGTGCAGTTCATAGAGGCATAAATGCACTGCTTGCCCAAATAGAAACGTCAATGCTCATTTTTCATCAAAACAGCTAGTAAATAGGTATTCTGTCTAACTAATGTCTACCCTACCTCTATAACCTGTGCACGCCACTGCTTACCTATACTACGCTTATAAAATATATTATATATGATTCTAATTAAATAATATGATGTTGCCTCCTACCTGAATTATATCAACATACAACCTATTTTCTAGAAGCAACATGATAGTAATTTAGGCAACAAGAGAAAATTATATCAAGGATTTATTTTGCAAGGAAATATTGACTAATATTGTAATAGGTCAGTGTGATTCTATAATTAGAACAATTGTTCAGAAGTTTTACGGTATCTGCAACCATATAAACTTTGATATAAAGTTCAAATTTATTCACAGTTTGTATGCTAATGGCAATGACCTATCTGATTGGAGACCTTATTGTTTCAATGCCTTACAATTATTGATCATAAAAATGTACTTATCTACAATTACATACAATAAGAGTGTTTTGTTTTTAAATATTCTGTGATAAGTAATATTTGTGTGTGCAAACTTCCTGGTGGATATTGACCACTAGCTGATGCCCGCATGGATTGATTTTGGTTCCCCCGGAAACTCTTTAATTTCCCGGGATAAAATCCATCCATCCACCTAAACTTTTGCATTTATAATATTAAGTCCTTAGTATAGATGCAGTCTAGAGATGGAAGTATGGTGATTTTTCGATACGCTTTTAATAGCCCTATTACAATTTTTTTTTTTAACTAGCTGATACCCGCGACTTTGACCGCACGGTTTTTGTTTTATTTGATTCCTGTAGGAGCTGCTTAATTTTCCGGAATAAAAAGTAGCCTATGTCACTCTCCAGGTCCTCAACAATACCCATGCCAAAAATCACGTCTATCCATTGCTCCGTTACAGGGTGATTGAAGGATTCATATAAAGTGTTCAATTAAATTAAATCATAGTTATAGGACCAAAATGAATGTTTGCATGCCGTTTCATGGCTGGTTGTGGCCGTTTCTATTTTACCTGTAACATCTCTTTTGTATACCTACAATCTCGCAAATAAAGGATTATTTATTTATTTATTTATTTATTTAAAAGGACAAACCAACAAACCAATAAACCAACAAACAAACACACTTTCGCATTTGTAATATTAGTATGATAAGTACTTAAGTACAAAGTATAAGAAGTAGAAGATTATATCAAGCAGCAAGACAAATAGACTACAGGCCTGTAGTCTAAAAGGCATGATGTGGAGAATTTACACTACAATAATAAAATATATACTAGTGGTTCGCCCCGAACTGAAACCTTGCAGTATCCATAAGATAGTTTTAACTATAATATCATAGTTTTAGCTCATCTTTACGTTCATAGACATCATTACTATCAGTAGACTATTTTTTTATTCCACATAAGATGGTGCTACTGTCTATTATTTGTAAGCACAAACGCCCAAAGCCCATTAAAAATTAATTATAATTTTGTTTCCTTGTAATATTTATTTCATTTTAGTATTTGTTGTTCAAGTACAATATATAATTCAAATAATTGATCAAGTTTCAGGCTCAGCCTTTCAGAAAATTGAGAGTTCTGAGGTCAACTTTGGACGTTAGAAAATCTCCACTTTGAAAGCGTCAAATTTAGAGGAAAAATTAAATAAACATATTGGACTCTATTCCTAATTATCTTTAAAATTAAATACTGCAACCTTATGTAACATTATAAAAAATATTTTACTTTGCATTCGCTTCTATGAGAGCCCCCTGAAATAAGGATTTTTATAACTTTTTGGCTGGAGGCGATCGGTTTACATATTATATTTAAATTTGAAGTAATTACGTTCAGTAATTCAGAAGTTATAAGGGTCTGATAGACGGACGGACGGATGGACAAGTGCAAAATCACTCAAGTAGACTCAGAGACATTCGCTTCGCTCAGTCAAAAAAGTACACACAATAGTAAAATTGTTAAAACAAATCATCAATAGGTGTGTTTTAAGGTATTTTGTAGTCAGTCCATGGATTCCACTTTCCGTGCAAGCTGAAACCTTCCCATCACATAAATGATCAGCTAATGCTGGCTATCATACTCAAGACTGCATTGACACTGTAGCCTAATTATGTAAGATCTGCATCAATCATTGTTAGTCTTGATTGTTTTGATTGGCTGAATTTATGGTATTCTTGCTGCGTCAATAGATTTTGGCCAACAGCGGAAGAATGTTAACCAATCAGAGGTGATGGCGATCGTTACACTGTAACTGACATTTTTTAATGTAATAAGGTCAACTGAGAAGGAGCAGTCTATTCTTGAGTAAGCAAAGAAATTAAGAGGTAATAGTCTAATGTTTAAGACTTCTACCTCCTATTTGGAGCATACTGGGATGAAAATCTGGTCTCTAACTTTTAAGTGCATGTGCATTTTAGGCAATATTTTTTAATCAAATTACTTATTATTGTGGAATTTCAGAACACACCTTAAATTGACATTCATACATCCATACATTGGCCACATTTACTTACCTAAGTAATACACCATTAGAAGATAAGCACCTACAATATAATATGTATTTGTTGGTCAACAAGGATTTATATATTTAAAGTATTTAACAACAATATACAAAAGTTATAGTTATAAAAAAGCTAAGATAACAACTTTGGTTTTAACAAATGACTACATAACTAATACAGTGCAAAATACATATAAGACTACTTTTCCCTGAACAGATGTGTTGGGCCCATATACCATACCTTACGGGACTAGAAAATCATAATCATAAAAACAATCCTTTGGCAAATCAAATTAGCAATAGTACAGAATGACAAAGAAAAATACCTGAATGCGCTAGCCTGCGTCCCACCAAAGGGCTGTCCAAGAGCAATCGGCGTAAGGACCAGCGACCGAGGACTCCGCCGCCCCAGCCGCAGCCACCGCGTCTCATTCCTTCACGTTCCACCATCACGACACGGAAATATACATCACACTAACTTTGAACACAAGCTAAACCGATGTTAACACGACAGGCGTCAGAGACAGACTACCTTTACGTTGCTACCAATCATCTGAAGACTGAATCATGTAATACAGAAATTTTGGAATTCTTTTCACAAGTGTTCACGGTAACGGTAAGTCAAGACGCATCACGAGAGAAAGTGGCAATGGTCAAACTCGGTTGATGAAATCGTACAAGTCCACAATTTCGGATGCAGTTTTTAACAGCATCCCGTTTAATTTTTTTGATGATTGGTAGGCCAGGCTTGCCGAATATTTAACACGATTGGCAGGAGTTTAAAATAATAATAAACCTCACAATCGAAAGCCGCGATTACTTACAAAGACGTTTTACAAAATAATAAAATTACACAAAAAGTAAAACGCTACAGATCATTCTATGAACACCAGAGATGAACAATTGAACACTTTACAGTTTACAGTTTACACTACCCTACAGCCCGAGCCCAAACCTCTCCGCTAGGAGTATAAGTGTTCTGTGGCCCAAACGCGACAGCACGACAGTTCAACAAACGAGAGCAAGAGCGTAGCATAGAGTCATAGAGTAAATATAGCAGAGGAGACAATCTAATAATAATACCACAGGTGAGCGAAATGAGTATATTATACGCTAATGTCCTGCTCAGCGTATCACAATTTTTTTGTTTGACCTGACAGTTTAGGTCAGACAATCCTACTGTCGTTTTTGTTATTCGCACATATTCTTAAGAAATCGGAATTGGACAAAGTAATAACTGTGCTCGTAGCTTATGAAAAAAGTGGTTTAACTTATAAAAGATGGTGTATTGCTGTGTTAGGCTGCATAATCCGAACTGAATGTTAATACGAAAACATAACCTAATACGTAAGTTTTATTTTGACCTGATTGTTACAGATAAAAACAGGTAATATTTGTAACAACACAATAAAAACTAAAAATACTTATTTACCAAATAAGTATTTTTTGTGTTTAAAAGAATGAAAATATAGGATTAAGATTATCGCTATTGCATACTGTATACGCTGACGCCATCTTTCTCTGTCTACGCCCCTCAAAGACAGTTTAAACTGTACTTGAATAAGGCTGTCTCACGACCGAGCTTTAACTAAGTATTTAAGGATAAAATAGTATATAAAGTATATATAATATATAATAGTATATATAATATATAAAGATAAGAAGTATAAAGAAGGATATGTTGCATTTTGCTAATAAAACAATATGTACAACTATGTTTTGACTTTTCTTACTTATTGAAAGCTGCTGGGCACAGGCCTCCACTCTCATATTATGAGAGAGGGAATTAGAGCTTAGACCCACCACGCTACTCCAATGCGGGTTGGCGGGCTTTAACGACTATTATCATGTTAGTCATAATAACCGGGACCGACGGCATAGCGTGCTCTCCGAGGCACGGGGATGAAACACCGCCAACTTCCAACTCCGGGCTGGCACTGAGAATATCTGAATTGAAAAACCCAATACCAATTTTTTGCCCGACCGGGAATCGAACCCAGGACCACGTGATCTGCAGTTGACTATGCTAACCGCTAGGCCAACGAGTTAGTTAACCAATCAGAGTATGTTACTAATTGTCTCTGAATCAGAGGTGATTGCGATCGTTACACTGTAGCTGTCATGCAGAGAAAGTAATATAGACCAAGCCATATCTCCTTTTCACTCCCACATAAAAGAGATGCAGTGTTGAGATGTTACACAAGATAGAATGAGAACAAAATATGATTTCTTCTATCCCTTTCTGCGTGTCAGTTTGTTTTGTTCATAAAGCACTTATTGTGCTTGGTGCATTGCAGCGTTTTACCTATAATCACCTATCCCTTTCGGTTACACGCTGGCATTGATTTAAACAAGTTTAATTATTTAATGGTAGCTGTCATTTTTAGCCTTTCGCGAAAAAAATCTGTGAATATTAAATCTTTAAAGTTTTTATCAGAGACAAGTTGGTTTTAATCTGTTTTAATTCTATATGTTACTTGTCTCTGGTTTTAATCAAATTAACTTGTACTAATCTGTGTCTCTGATCATTAATCATACTTCATAGATATCATAGATTTTAATATATAAGATAGATATTATGTTACTTGTCTCTGCTTCATAGTTGGATGCATGGAGGTAACAACAATTAATAATGTATTTATTACCTCCATGGTTGGATGTCAGAGGCAAGTAATAAGTGTTCTGTGATGTGGCCTTTTAAAAAATATATCATTTACAAAATTTGGTTTGTTTAAATTTTCACAACATTGCGGATTTTTTTTCTGGTCGGTGTTGCGGATACTGAACACAAGTAACAAAGAATGTTGCAAATACTTCGATTTGTTATCATAACAGTTCTTATTGTAAATGTTTTATCTGAAAATAAATATAGTCGTACATCCAATGAAAAGAAAAAAAGTGAAGTGGATTTCAGAACCTTAGATAAGCCTTTCAGGATGAATAAGCTAAACATGGTTTGGTTGAAAGCCCAACAGGTAAGTTTTCCAGAAGATATTAATTAGTTAGTAATTACTTTTAAGGGACCAACCCGACAGCATAAACTTTGTCAAGAAAAAAGAATGGCCCAAATTGGTCCTTGTTTACTGGTTTGCAGAGACTTACAGAGCCTAAGTTAAAATCGCTGTACAGTGATCTGATGATTCAAGACAAAGAGGAGATAACGTACAAGAGAGTAAAGAGCGAAGGGGGTGACAAAGAAGGCCTGAGAGAAGCTGAGCTGCGCCGCAAACTGACCAATATTATGACCAATTATGGCCTGCGGGAGCACTTTGAAGATATACCTGTAGGCAGGCAGAAGCAAGACCCTGTAAGTTGATTTTTAAATTCAAATAAAAGTGAGCCCTCAGATCACATTGCAACTGCATCATGAGCGATAATGCAGTTTAAGATGTGACTAGGCTAACCTGCAAGAAGAGAGTTTTATTACTTTTATACATTGTTTGATTTCATTCAAGGGCAAATTTCAGAATTATTTTAGAATCTATATTATTGACCAAGCGAAGCGAAGGTCTCTGAGTCTACTTGAGTGAATTTGCACTTGTCTGTCCGTCAGAGCATTATAACTTTTGAATTACTGAACGTAATTACTTCAGCTTTAAATATAATATGTAAACCAAATTGGCCTCCAGCCGAATATAGCTTAAGAAGCGAATGCGTAGTAAAATATTTTTATAGCGTTACATAGGGTTGCGGTATATAATTTTAAAGATAATTAGAAATAAAGTTCAAAAATATATTTTTTAAATTTTTCCCCTAAAATTGACGAAAAGCCCCCCGCTTTCAAAGTGGAGATTTTATTTTTAAAAACACCTTCGCAAGTAAAGCATTGGTTTAGACCGAATTTTAAAATCATAAAATTGGTTATTGTGAGTCAACCTTAAAAGATAGATATATGCTATCACAGACTTTTTTTTAAAACTTTTTGAGGGGTACAATTCCACCATACATTGTTTTCGTGTAACTTTAACTATTTACGCAGCGCACGCCAGATAAGTTCTCAGAAGATGATTTTTTCCGACTTAGTTCACATAATAGCAATTTTCTTAATGATCTCTAAATTTTTTGAAAATAAAATATAGCCTATGTTACTCGCTGATAATGTAGCTTTCTATAGGTGAAAGAATTTATAAAATCGGTTGTATAGTTTTTGAGTTTATCCATTACAAACAAACAAAAAAATCTTTCCTCTTTATAATATTAGTATAGATATTCTAAATACACAATATTATAGAAACTGTCTATTAGCTTTCAACAGCCCATCCATCCATTTTGACTAAATTTGATACAGGGATAGCTTTCAATCTTGAAGATGTGAAAAGGCCACTGCTCATCCCAGAAACTCAAAGAGTTCCCACAATTTATGTGCCATTAAATATTGTTGCATGTTTAAGCACTCGACCAGCACACAAACCAATTAAATTGAATTGAAAAATTTTTTGCAGCAATCATGACAAAAAATTTAAAAAAGTGCTTATATTTAAATAAAATAGAAATTTTATATATTCAGATAGTATTTGGAAATGTTGGTATGATAGGCAACTTTCATACAATTATATCAACCAGACACAATATTCATTGATATTTGAGAACCCATTATTCTGATAATGCATAGTGATCAGAATAATGGGTCAAAGGCTTTCAGTGTCATTGACATAATTATCATATTGTTGTTTTTATTTAAATGAAAATAATAGATCAATTGTAGTTTTAATTTATTTAACTTTATTAAAATATTAACCGTAACACTAAGTCATTAAAGTTTAATTTTCGAATGTAGTATATTTATATGCACTCGAGCATGCGGACGCCTACGTTCAAGTGCGGAAAATAATCCCAGGATACAAAGACGATGTTCGCGAGCATGTCGGTCACGGTCACGCGAATCTACGTTTTTACCCCTAAAAAGTAACTAAAAAGTGCTCAATGCCTAACGAAAATTTTATTGTACTTTTATTAGTTTTCTACTTGTGCACAATTTACTCTAAATTGACAGGGAACACTGTGGAAGGGATAGCAACACAATTTAGACTTATTTTAGTTTTGGTAGTGAGTACAACAAAATAATTGAAATAAAATATAAAGAAATGTTTTATTCAATAGGCCTACAATGAAGCAATGGAGGAGTATATCAACAGGAGCCTGTTTAAAGACAAGAAACTCAACATGCTGTGGGCCAAAGCCGAGGCGTCCGGCTTTACCAGCGAGGAGTTGGCAGCTCTTCGAGAGGAGTTCACACATCATCAGGACAAGATAGACCAGTACTATGACTTGCTCGTCAACATGGAGGCTGGCCCCAAGGAGGGCTATAAGAGTGTGTTGCTTGTTTGATCTTATAAGCTCAGTCATTAAGTCATTAGGGTCACAGAGTAAATATTTGCCCTATCAAGTTGTTATCACTGCCAAGCATACTACAGCCTTGCTTTTGTACCTACGTTTATCATCATTGCTATTGCAATTTTATTGGCATATTCTTATGTTATTTTTCTATTTGTTGCATGAAAATAATGTGCCGTTAGTGGGCCTAAGATGTTGATACTTCCTAAGCGTGGGTATAACCAGGATCACATAGTACAAAATCACAGATTTATTTTGATTTCTTGTGTAGAATAAAATCATTTTAGTTTATTTTACTTTAGTACCAGGGCTAACACCACCACCTACTAGATTAATTGAGGAGATTTTAGTATAATCTTAATCTTTAAGCTCTGTTTTTTTAATGAAAATATGTTGTCATGTATTATTCGGATCACTGCAAATATAGAGCAGATAAAAAAGAATCTATAATTGTGCACATATTATAAGTATCTTCAATACTGGTTCATTGTTTTAACAGATAACAGTTGATTATGATGTTGTGATGAATATTTTTGGAGTTGATCTGGGTTTTTATCATGTAATATAAAACTTAAATAAAATACTTTACAGACTAATAATTGTACTATGACTTTGTCTAAGTTGATTTAGGTCTTCAAAATCTTGTGGGACTCTGTAGTCACTGGCATAAAATGTATCCTGTCCAGGATAAATTCTTCCCACCAAAACCGTTCAAAACAGAGACACTTTCGCATTTATAATATTACTAGATGATGCCCGCGACTTCGTCCGCGTCGATTAAGATTTTTCAATTCCCGCGGGAACTCCTTAATTCCGGGATAGAAAGTAGCCTACTGTTTGTGTAAGTACTGTCCTTCCCCGAGATGCAACCTTTCCCTGTACCAAATTTCATCAAAATCGGTTGAACAGGTGGGCTGTGAAAGTGTACAGACAGACACACTTTCGCATTTATAATATTAGTATGGCCTAGTATGGATATAATATTATAAAATGGAATATGTTTATTATTTCTCAGATGCAGTAAACGACGAGGATTTGGAAAAGTTCAATGAAATAACCCCAGAGAAGGACGATGGGGAAAACTTAGGCAAAGACTACTTGGACAAGGCAAACTTGGTGCGGGAGAAGCACAGGAGTCTGCGTGACGGGTACGATCGACTGCACAGGATCGCTGCAAGAGGTCTGCGCCTTAATTTTGAGATCTATTCTAGTAGAAAGAAAAGAATAAGTAATCTGGTACAAGACCTTAATTTTCCAGGATAAAAGTAGCCAAATTTTGTCGGAATAGATTGAAAAGAAGTGCCGGGAAAGTGTATCAAACTGACATACATTGACATTTATAATATTAGTTTGGATTTTAAAATCCACGGGCGGAATTAATAAAGTTTTAGGACAATTAGAATCTCATTTAATTAAATTTTTTATAGAATTATAAACACATGCAGTATCTAGATAATAAATTAATAAGTTTGTTATTGTCTTAACAGAGCTGCGTGGTCGCATAAGCGACCATGTTCTTTAAATAAAGATTTAAAAAAAAGAACAAGTAGACCCCTACTAAGTAGGGGTTCGTTCTAGCTTCGAACTGCATCCTTCGCCCGCTGCCCCTTCAGTTTTGCAGCCCGTCAAGTATAAGTCAATAAGCTATGGCCGCCACTTTAGTTCTTCTACGGATAACCTCATTTTCGATTTGTTCACGTCTGATTTAAATAAATAAATCAATTTAATGTCCAGAAATATTCGAATATGCAATTATTATAAATTAAACTAAACATTATATACTTAACCTACTTAAAAACTGACCACTCCTTGATATCTCTGATGTATTTTGGATCAATGCTTCAGTAAATACCCTATGTTCATCTACATACAGGCTGATTTGAACTATACTTGATTAAAGATAATACTAGTAAAAAAATATTGATAATGATCATTAAAAAATATGATTACAAAACTTTCCTTTCAATACTTACAGGTCCCGAAAATAAGGAATTCATAGAGCCTAAAGTGCAGGGTCTCTGGAAAATGGCGGCAGCAGCTAATTTCACCGTTGATGAAATTGAATCTTTAAAGGTAAATTCATCATATTGAAACTGAAAGATGTAGACTATTGGTAGCTGTTGACTATTGACTGGTGTAGACTGTAGATCACATTGACATCTCGAACCGTCACACGCATAAGGTCGTAAGTCACTTTTTGCGGAAAATGAAATTTAAAACTTATGAAAAAAAAGTAAATACTTATTTTGAATAGGCATGATGACAGTAACCAAGAATCAATGAAATTATGAATTTATCTAATGAAATAGGATTCATGGATTATAAAAAACGTATTTATTTTTCTATTTCGAGTGAGATTGCTATTTATTTTGATAAAATAAAATTATAAAATACAGCAATCCGCCATATTGGTTAAAACACCAAGAAGCGAATGACGTCACAATGGTTTGTTTTCGAGCTTTGACAATCACACTATTGCTTGCTGCACACTGCACAGAGTACATTGGTAAAAATAAGTGACGTCACAAACGACGCCATGACACCGGGGAGCGTTTTTATTTATTTTTATTTTATTTATTTGTAAGTAATCAACAGCGTTATAAACTAATATTAACAATAATTATAACTTGACATTAAATAAGGCCACAAACGATTACAGAATAAAAATATGAAAAATATTTTAACAGAGTGGATAAGTAGTTCACTTGTAGGTAGAACATTACAAATATATATATATATAAATATAAATTATATTTATAAGTAAAAGTAGTGTGTGAATTTTGGCGTGAATTTTAAAATTTAAATTTCAAATGCCAATATTATCTACCAAACCTTATTTTTCTGCTGAAATATGATATTTTTTCGAAAAAGTAGATACTTCCGAACATAATCTGACCATTTCAAAATCAGTCATCATGCCTATTTTCCGCAAATAGTGGCTTACGACCTTATTTAAGCGTAGGAGGGGTCTATATTGACAGATATGTCTAGATTTCGTGAGATCCTCGAGTTAAATATCTAGCATTTATCTAATAATTTAATAATCTCGCGTTGATGACGTCAGGTGGAGCTGAAACATTACGAGTCGCGCCTGCTGAAGCTGCGCGCGCTGCACGCCGACCACGTAAGCAACTACGACAAGCATCGTAGTAAGGTTAATTTACTTTTTATTTTATTTGTTCTGTTTCATATTTTATAGCTGACGCCTGCGATTTCTTCCGCGTGGTTTAAGTTTTTTTATTCCCGCGGGAACATTTAATTTTCCGGGATTAAAAGTAGCCTATGTCACTCTCCGTCCTCAACTATAGCTACTCATGCCAAAAATCACGTCGATCCGTTGCTCTGTTGCGACGTGATTCAAGGACAAGCCAACAAACAAACACACTTTCGCATTTATAATATTATGTATGATGCTCGTTTCTTTGTCCTCTTGAATTTTACCCCAAAGAAACATTTCTGGAAAGCGAGACTGAAAATTGTTTGGAAAATTTAAATATTTCTTTAATGACAAATACAGCATGTATGCGAGAAAGTGAGACAGAATACAAGTTATATTTATCTCATGCACTCGTAGGCAACTTTTTTATTTATTTACTTTAGGACACCTAACAGGTTACAATACATTAACAATAAAAATATATTTTTTAAATATATTATATTGTAATATATTTTATTACAATACATTAAATTTTCTGAAGTTTCACTTCTGCTGTGTGTGAATTGCACACACACATTTTTTTAAAATGAATACTTACTGGTTGTTAGGTTTCATCTCTAGCTAGTACTTTCTTAAGGTCGTAACACACAGCCTCGTTGCAGATAGCGGCGGCGGGCGACAAGATGGACCACTTCGCGGACCAGCAGCAGATGATCAAAAAGCACTCGCGCAAAGTGGAGAAGATGCACGCCGACCTCGAGGGCAGAATACTGGCGCGGCACACCGAGTTGTAGAGTGTTGTACCCGAGACCAATATACACTGACCTACAATTCCCCATTAGGATTTCTAGTCAATGTGGATTTGTGGAAAAAGTCACAAATCCCCATTGATGGGGATCTTCAATGGGGAAAAGTGGAATAACCCCTCTATTACAAGTACGCTGGATAGGTTGTTTTTTGACGTGGTAACGTCTTATGAATCGATGAATACCGGCTGTCACGTTCCGCCTGAGCTTGAGCGTGCGAGTGAGAGCACGGAACAAGCGATAGAGAGGCACGATCGCGTGACGTCAGAGCTAGCAGTTCCAATAGTTCTGCTACTGGAACGCCGCCACGCGAGCGCGCGAGAGTGCTCTAGTTATCACGTAAAACTAACGTCTTTTTACAGACAACCGTATTTTTTTTAAATCATCCAAGTCGTCTCTTGATTGCGACACTAATTGATGGTAAATGATGTTACAGTCTGAGATGGTAGCGCGCTAACCTGTTAGGGGTTTGACAGTTACATTAAACCCTTACCCTTAATCTGTTTCTACAGGACATCAACACAACAGCCAAACACATTTTCAACAATTAACAATTTCAGTACAAACTTGGTACCTATTCCTAGCGTTACCATCGTAGCTACCGGAAATAAAATAGACACTACTAATGGCCGTCATGTTTTTTTCGAGTGCTTTTCCGAAGAATTTACATGGAAATTGTGGTTTAAGATTTAATTTGGATAGCGGTTGTAATAAATTTTTGTAATAATTTTAAAACTGAATTTCGTTCTTGTCTCATCAATATATCAGCGCAAGAGGCGAACGTCAATACTCGTAGCAAGCGTACTTGTATTAGATTTAGAGGTCAGTGCAAATAGAGCATTTACATATTATAGGCATAATACTTTTTATGTAGTTCTTCTAGCTAGTCTATAAGCATGATGATTCGGTCTGGGGTTTGTAAGTTTTCTTACGCCACTACAAGTTAGCCCTTGCCTGATTATGCAGTCTAATATGGCAGCGGGGTAACCTGTTCTACTCCAAGCACCGCCGAAGAAACTGATTAGGGGTAATCGGTTTCTAGTCGGCATCGTACCGGAACGCTTGCTTGGCGGTACGTCTTTGCCGGTAGGGTGGTAATTAGCCACGACGGAAGCCACCAGGCCAGACCAGAAAAAATGAAAGTATAAATTCCCGAATTGATCCTGCCGGGGATCGAACCCAGGACCTCCCTTATAAGATCCCTGATATAATTTTTTTCAAGATTAAACTTGAAATTTATGTAGATTTTTAACAACAGCTATTGAGAGTTTTATAATAAGCTAATATTATTATAATAATTGAGAATAATAATATAATAAAAGATAAAAATAATATTTCTTCCCAAAGAGTTAAGATGGTTATAATTTTGGTACTATAATTCACACAAACAAAATTACTCTTTCGATAATTACGGGATTTTTTAGGTAGAAAAACAACATGTGCTGTGTCTATACTGTGTTATTTTTGGCTATACTCTTCCTTCGAAGGATAGCTAAAAAAAGCTGTCATGTGTTTTCTTATATTTAGTAAGTAAGTATGAATAAATAGAATTCCTTCGCTTTATATGTGAATCACAGTAAAATTGTTATATCAATAATTTTTTTTATATGTATGAATCTCGTTTTGTTTTTTTGTATAAATAAATAATGAAATCCAAGAATGTTTTATTATTGGCTTAGAATTTTGTAAGATTACATAGTCCCTCACCACGCAGACTGGTATCGCTGGCGTGTTTGTCCGGGCTATCTGAGAAGCTTTTTAAACTGCTAGCTGATGCCCGTGACTTTGTCCGCGTGGATTGGGGTTTTTTGGTTCGCGGGAACTCTTCCGGGATAAAAAGTAGCCTGTGTTATCCCAGATCAAATTTCTATGCCGAATTTCTTCTGATCTGTTCTGACAAACATCCATCCATCCAAACGTTCGCATTTATAAGATTAGTTGCAATAATTTATCAACCTTTTGCGGAAAGATCACGTTAGTAACTTACATAATTAGAATTTTCAAACAATGCGCGACTGCCAAGTTTACATATCGTAAGTTACTCATGTAAGCGACGGGGACTTGCGAGAGTAAAACTCATAAATGTAATTGCAGCCTACGGGTGCGTTTCCTTGGAAGTAGGCATGAATTCAGCAGATGATCAGACAGTAAAAATATCGTGATAAAATTTCACGATTCAAAATTCTCTCATCGGTCTCAACTCTGCTTCAGTTAGCACTTAGCAGGCATTCTACCGTGCTTATCAAGCCCGCCATTGACGGTAAGTCAAACGGCTTAGGTATATGGACGAATATTTTTGCCCACTCATAGTATCAGTCCAAATGATTTTAGAATTCTCGACCGACGAGGACTCTTATTACGCCTACGCGCGGATTGGCTTCGTGTATATGAAACCGGAGCAGAAACGGTACCTAGTGAATTTCTGTTGGCCATAATTTGGTTTCCAATTTCACTCACGGTAATTTTTTTTATTTATATCGCGATTAAGTCAAAATATTTACCGTCAATAGCCGGCATTCGCTTTTGAATAATAATTATGCATCTCTCATGTCAAGGCCCTATTCAAGAACACACTCAGAACTGTTTTAATAACGGTTTATTTGCCTAGAACTTACCGCATATGCTGCTTTAATTATATTCGAGACACAGCGAGTCCTCGGTAATAATTTACTTATAAGTATACACATTACCCAAATAAACCTAAGAAAAATAATAGAGAATCCTTGAATAAAGAAATCAGGCGGTATTATTAAAAACACCAGTGGTTACAGTGAATCAATATATGATATTTAATCTTTACAAGCGGATTTTCAATATACGATCACCAGCGATTCACTGGTCGAAATCAACATCGTATTATGCGGTATTATAATTAATATGTGTGTAATCAACAGGGCGCTGCGGCAACATAGGCTCCGGAATCACATTCCCTCAAGCGCGGCTGGAGCGCGCGCACGCAGACCGCCGTGCGCGCGCTCGCACGAACCATGTCTCTTGATAGGACATTTCTCTATTATGTATATAGATAATCTGTTTAATATAATCTTTCTCACTAGTATCTACACCATTTCCAAGGGTTACAATTATATATAATCCTCCTGGGATAACGGCGCCGCGCCGCCCTAGTGGCTCCACTTGCTCCAGGCCTGCTGGGGAGAGAAATAACACGGTTACAATGGTGTACAACTGAAACCTCATTATTAACATCATTTCAATCCTTGTCGATTTGACCATAGACCACCACGCTGGACAAATGTGGATTAGCGGACTTCACACACCTTTGAGGACAACTTACAGGCATGCAGGTTTGTTAACTATGTTAGTGAGTGATATTTTATTTCTAACACATAAATCAGAAAAGTTACAGGTGCATTTGAAACTTATTTTCTTTTGATTGCACAAGCGGATCTGTTGGTGAGGGAGAGCGGTGGTGGTAGTGATATAAGGCGGAACTGTCGGTGGTGGTGGGCGGAACTGTTGGTGGTGGTAGGCGGAACTGTTGGATATGGTGGGCGGTGATGTTCGGAACTGTTGGTTGTGGTGGGCGGTGGTAGGCGGAACTGTCGGTGGTGGTGGGCGGAACTGTTGGTGGTGGTAGGCGGAACTGTTGGATATGGTGGGCGGTGGTGTTCGGAACTGTTGGTTGTGGTGGGCGCTGGTGTTGGTGGTGGTGGGCGGAACTGTTGGATATGATGGGCGGCGGTGTTCGGAACTGTTGGTTGTGGTGGGCGGCAGACGGCTTAGTTGTGGGCAGTCACCTGTTTGTCGGGCGCGTGGTGCGGCGCGTGCGGCTGCTCCCAGTGGTGCTGGTCGCCGGGCGGCAGATAGTGCAGCGGCATCGCCGCGTGGATCATGGACAGCGCCGCCGCCGCCGCGCCGCCGCCGCCGCCGCCGCCGCCGCCGCCGCCCGCCGCACCAGCGCCGTACGCGCCCTCCGCGCTCGCGCCCATCGCCTGCTGCGACAACCGAACAAGAGCGGTAACAACATATTTTCTTCATGTACATTTACACAAATTGACGGCAGCACTCAAATCTGGAGACAAGACTTCCAATTTCACGACCACCGTGAGTTGGCACTCTTATCAGGGCAAAACTCGCAATAAAATAATATTAAAGGCTGTTACTGGAGCTGTTATAGGAGCTCGTAGATGATTTTCGATTTGTACGCAATAAACCTACACTTAGTGCGTGTTCAAACAACAACAATGTTCCAATGAGCCTCGCAACACATGACAGGAGGGCTCACACCGCGCTGGTACCTGGTATCTGTCGTGGTCGGTGCGGTGGTGGTGGTGCGCGTGGTGCCAGTCGTCGGGCGCGGTGAGCTTCCACGCGCGCTCCGTGCCGATGGGCCGCGGCTTGCGCTCCTCCTCCTCGCCCCACCCGCTCACGCCGCCCACCCCGCCCACGCCTCCCACGCCTCCCACGCCGCCCATGTTCACGTTCATGCCCACGCCGCGGTCCAGCAGCGACTGCAATTCCATACCCTGTTAACGTTTAGTGCCGAAATCTTTAAGCAGGATGTAGGTAATGCAGATTTCGATTTATTTGACAGTAAAATTTTACGATTTACATCTACTAATAAAAAAATTACATTTCTTATTGACAAGATTTTTTAAAATAATCTTCCTTAAAGTAAGAAAATTAAGTGAGTATTTTACTTAAGAGGCCAGCGAACGCCGCTCGCAACTTCTATTCAACCCGCAAATATGGTATATTGCTATCTCTATTTGGCTGACGACACATGATCGCGTGCAAGCGCGATAGCAATATAAGCGTTCCGAATTTGTTATACATTTAGTCTTGCTCCGTAAATACAAAAAAATATGAATAAAAACTTGTTGTGTTTTTAACTTCGTGTCGTTATTCTGTAACTTGACAATATAGGCTATGTTCCTGATTAATTAGTATGTAAGATATCGTTGGTTTTAATATGAAACAAATAAGGAGAAAACATGTAGTTCATGTCGTTAAAATATGCAAAACGCAATGCGCTTATATTTAATTTTGGGAAAGTATTTTGAAAACATTATTATTCAGTGACCTTGATAAACACAGGTTCAGTCTAAATAATTTCTTATTATGATGCAAATATTTTCGAATAACAAATTATATTGGTATTACCTTTTTGCGGGCAATTCACCCTCCGCCGCCTTCTTAAGATCTTTTTTATTTTGAAAAAGAGATTTTATGAGATTATTGTCAATATTACCTGATAAGGCATATGCGGTGGCGGCATCTTGGGTGCACTCTGCTGATAGGACACGAGGAGCGAGTTCAGGTTGGCGGCGCTGCTGCTCGCTCCGAACATCTGCTGTAGAATTACCATCGATATGTTACATCATCACAGAGGGAAATTTATGGAAAAAAGATTTTGCATGGAAAGAATATAGTCTTCTATATTATAAATGCGAAAGTTTGGATGTATGGATGTATGGATGTATGGATGGATGGATGGATGTTTGTTACTCAATCACGCCCCAACAGCTGAACGGATCTGGATGAAATTTGGCACAGAGATATATTATAGTCTGGAATAACACATAGGCTACTTTTTATCCCGGAAAATTAAAGAGTTCCCGCGGGAACCACAAAACCTCGATCCACGCGTACGAAGTCGCGGGCATCAGCTAGTATAGTCTATTTCGCTCTTAGAAATAGAGGTATTCTTTCTATTTCTTGCAACATTTGCATTGAAAAAGTGTAGTGTTAAATACGATGCTAAATTCTAACATATGGCTTTGGGGATTTTGTGAATTAGAAGTGATTATGTGATAATTTAGAAGATATGATGCTATGGTAGACGAACGGACGCACTCCCATGTAGTCCAGCCAAATCGCCACGCCTGCCACGCTCTCCGCGCCCACGTTGCCCACGTTGCCCACGCCACCCACGATCACGTCCAGTGCTCACCTGTGCGGCGTGTTTGTGTTGCTGATGCTGCGGCGGCGGCTGCATCATGGGGTGCCGCTGCGCGAAGTCGGGCGCGCGCGGGTTGAGGCGCGACACGCCCTCCACGCCCACGTAGCCCAGCCCCATGCCCACGCCGGACACGCCGCTCGCGTGGCCCGACATGCCCACTTGTTGCTAAAAACAATACGGATGATGACAACTCTATCAAATCAGCAACTCTTTATTAAACTTAAAAACGCACTTCTATTTTAGTATGGAAGTTGTATGAAAATCACAATAGTGACGTCATCAAATTTCAACGCACTTTTTTTCTTTAATCTATGTTTTAAAATGGTTATCAAACTTAAAACTAACCGAGGATGTGAATTTTAGGTGTTTTGGAAGACCCTCTATTTAATAATCAGTTAGACATATTTTATTTTTGATATAGGCATCATCCCTATTAAAAATAAGAGGATATAATATCCATGGCCTAAAGAGACTATACGCGTCCTACAACGGAGGCGTCTATATAGAGTAATGCTGAAACGCGCGAGACGGGAGAATGTCCTCCGAGCTGGCACAATTTTCAATACGAATGCTACTGAAAACCGTATGAAGTTGGGAGTCAGTCATTCTAATATACAGCAGGTGTATATTTCTGATAATTTTCATAATCTGAATGACATATTTGTAATTTTAAAATGGTGTTATTCGAAGTGCAATGTCTTTTTGAAAAACAAGATGGTTGACGGTTGATAGAGAAAACAAGATTTTATTACATTGAAGAAATCGACAGTGGGCAAACAGGTGCTTTTACTAAGACAATTATGTCACAGTTAAATTAATAACATACACATATTCCATATTAATGAAAAATTTATCGATTTCTTTCAAAATCGATATGTGTGGTTCCGTCATTGTAAAAGAAAATGGTTGTCAATTTGTTTTTAAACAAATGGCTTAATTTGTCATTGGTAAGATAACATTAAGAGCACAACACATACCATCATGTTATGTCCGTTCCTGGAGTTGTCCTGGTACATAGGTCCGTTCCGAAGGCCACTCATATCCATTGTGTTCACGTTATTGCCTGCAAACCATTTTACATACATCTTAGTTTTCTGAATATTTGTGTATATTATTATAATGCGACCATGATGTAAAGTACGGCCATTTTAAGCGCGGACAAAATATAAACAAACAAACGAGAGGTCGTTCGCCTAATGAAGGGGTAAACAACACTCTGGTCTTCTGTAAAAAATAATATAATCTATCGGCTCCTTGTACGGAGTCTATCTTTTTATTCTTATATTGTAATTGATTTATTTGTAACCAACTTTAAAAAAGGAGAAGGTATAAGCAATTTGACCCAGATGTACCTATGTATGTATCGAGGTTCCGTCAAGGGCTACGTTTACGTATTAATATGTTTGAAGATAAAGCCCGGAATTTTTGATCTTAGAAACTGATAATTTCTTTGGCGAATCTAAGTCCTTAGATGTACTTGGTTGCGGCTCCATCATTCAACAGTTTTTAACAGTAACAAAATATAAGAACGGTAACAAACAAACAATCGTATATGTTATAAATAACCGAACGTCAATAAGTGTAGTATACCTACCTAAATTGAATAAACGTTCTTTGATTTGATTTGAATAACTTCCACTATTAATAACGATATCAACCACAGTACATCCAGCGAGCGCGTTCCGAAACAGAATGAGTGTACGGCAAATGGCGGACCGACGCGTAAAATGTTACTTACACCTATGTTTAGCTGGTGAGACGTCACGACTTTTATTATGAAATCCACTCTCGACCACGTAAGCGCGTCTATCCCTATGCGCGAAAGAGACAGTTATAATTTTGGCGTAGTTAGTTGGTTTCGTGAAGGTTTCATAGTAAAGGTGCGTCAATGAACTTTTGTCCGCGCTTAAAATGGCCTTACTTTAGGTACATGTACACGCTGTACCACATAGATTTGCCTACTGTGGCGGATTATAGCCAGTTAAACTTCTAGTATAATCTATACTAATATTATAAAGAGGTCTGACGACCTCCGTGGCGCAGTGTGTAGCGTGCAGAGGCCCTGGGTTCGATCCCCGGCAGGGTCAATTTGTGAATTTATAATTTCTGCATTTTCCCTGGTCTGGCCTGGTGGGAGGCTTCGGCCGTGGCTAGTTACCACCCTACCGGCAAAGACGTGCGGCCAAGCGATTTAGCGTTCCGGTACGATGCCGTGTAGAAACCGAAGGGGTATGGCTTTAATATAACTGCCGTGCCCCTAACAGGTTAGCCCGCTACCATCTTAGATTGGTTCATCACTTATCATCAGGTGAGATCGTAGTCAAGGGCTAGCTTGTAGTGGATAAAAAAAAAGAAGTAAAGTTTGTGAGTTTGTGACGTTGTAGGGGCAATTAAAAGCCACATTATTTGTGAGTGTCATAGGGTATATATATACCCGCTAAATTAGAGAATTCCCTTTGGGAATTAAAAAACTTATTTCACGCGGACGAAGTCGCGAGCATCTACTAGTTGGATATAAAGTAACGCCTGCTCGTATCCAAGTAACTTTGTTTAAGTGAGCATATCGTCTGTATGTATGAGGCGCAGGTGTCACGTTGTGGTCGGGGCTCCTCACCGATCGGCATGGGGTGGTAGGGCGGCGGCGGCGGCGGTGGCGGCGTGGAGCCGTGCGACGACGTGCGCGAGCATGGCGAACAGCCGCCGCCGCCGCGGTAGCCCGGCGCTTTGCTCGCGTCCACCTGACCAATAACAACACACATTCAACAAACGAAACGAGGGTTATAACAACACAGATGATGACAACTTAATCGAATCACCAACTCTTTATCAACCTTAAAAACGCGCTGCTAATATGGATTTTGTATGAAATTCACAGTTGTGATGTCATCAAATTTCAACGCACTTCTTTTCTTTAATATATATTTTATAATGGTTATCAAACTTAACAGTAACCGAGAATGTGAATTTTAGGTCTTTTGGAAGACCCTCTATTTAATTATCAGTTAGAAAAAAAATATTTATGATATAGGAATCATCCTTATTTGGGGAGAACTCTTTGAACGGAATAAAATATTTTTATCGATATAGCCTGTCTCTCCAGGGTCCTCAACTATACTTATGCATGCAAAATATCTGTAGCTCTGTTGAATCGTGATTGAAGAAAAATGGCAAAAACACAGATAGTATTTATCCTATCCAAAATCGCTATCAAAAAGTAGGCAAGTATATTATAACAATAAAAATATTTCTAAAATGTCCGTATTTTTTTTTTGTAAAGACTTGGAACTTTAAAAAGGTTACGAATGTGCGAGAGAGTCCTCTCTCTGGTCAGCGCGTCGCCATAAGGCGTTGGTCATACCTGCGGCGGCAGCGGGTCAACGTTGTGGTCGGCGGCGCCCCACACGGCCGCGGCGCCGACGGAGAGGTCCTTGAACAGCGAGTACTCCGCGCCGCCGCCGCTGCCCGCGCCGCCCGAGCACGCGCTCGTGTTCACGTGCTGGTTATCAAATGTCAAATCAAATCAAATATCAGTCAAATCAATTATCAAATCAAATACCTCAAATCTTACTAATATTATAAATGCGAAAGTTGGGATGTATGGATGTCGGTATGGATGGATGTTTGTTACCCAATCACGCCCCAACGGCTGAACGAATCTGGATGAAATTTGGCACAGAGATAGCCTATGTGTTATAGCCTGCAATAACATAGGCTACTTTTTACCCGGAAAATTAAAGAATTCCCGCGGGAACCACAAAACCTCGATCCACGCGTACGAAGTCGCGGGCGTCAGCTGGTATATAATATAAATAATATTATAAATGCGAAAGTTTGGATGGATGTTTGTTACTCGATCACGCACGAACGGCTGAACGGATCTGGAACGGAAAAAACCTCAATCCACGCGGTCGAGGTCGCGGGCATCAGTTAGTTAGAAATAAAAATAATAATTGGCTACTCTATCATTGCATTACTCTATGAGATACGCAGCCCGCAGCCAGGTCAGCGCTTGCCAACTGGCCTACTAACCAAATAGAACTAAAGAGCGAACTTTAAATTATTTCCTTTTGGTGATGCAGGATTCAATCTTTACTATTATAAAGAGGTAAAGTTTGTGACGTTGTAGGGGGTAATCTCTGGATCTACTGAACCGATTCAGAAAATTCTGGTACCAATAGAAAGAAAGCTACATTATTTGTGAGTGTCATAGGCTATAGAGAGTTCCCGCGAGAATTTAAAAAACTAATTCACGCGGACGAAGTCGGCCATCTGCTAGTAATTTATATTTTTCAATATTTATTGATGTGGATACAAAAAAATTAAAAAATAATAGATAAATAAAGAAAAAACTATTACTAATTATATTTACAAAAAATACACAAGTCCAAGTGATCACTAATGGGCATGGTGCCCAAAACACTGGCGCTACGGCCTCGTTGACAAAAATCATTTAAAAAATTAAAAAATAAGAACAAATTTTTAAAAAACAATTCACTTTACACTCTGGGTACTCTTCACCTCCGTGTTTTAGTAATTAGACTAGTCGATAACCGATTCGGTGCGCGTGAATTGCGTGTCGTGTGGAGTAATCCTGTTTTAGAGTTTTTTTAAAAAACTGAGTATAAACGTTTTTTTGAATTGGCTAATTCAAAAAAACGTTTATACTCAGTTTTTTAAAGCCGTAGAATAAAGTTGTTCTGTATTGAGGATGTACAGAATCTATTCTTAAGAGGTTATAACTTTTTAAAATTAACACTATTAAGTTTTATCGTGAACAATTTTCCCTTTTCCCTTATAATATAAAAAGTTATTTTCATAAATAAAATTAGTACAATATTTAAATTATGTATGGTGTGTTGTGTGTGCGTCTGTGTATTGAATATACAAGTGACTTACCTGAGAGGTAGTGTTAATGTGGAGAGCTGAAGAAGTATTCACTGGGATGTCTTCATTGCTCCATGTGCTTGAATTGTCTGGGCTCAGCTGGAAACAAAAATATTAAAATCTCTTAAATTTCTATATTATAAAGTGATATCAATGACCTTAAACCGCCTTGTTGTAGAGCTAGAGAAAATACTATGGTGAGAATTGAAAATCAGTGGTACTAATTTTGTGACTTTAAATCAAGGGCGTTTGAGTCTTTTTTACTCTCACGCCATTAATTCGATGGTGTCAGAGTCTATTTTACTCTGACGTGTTTCGACGCTCGATTACGCTCAATATCATAACAACTGAACAAGAAGTGCTGGAAATCGAGCGCTAATGACAGAGCCAGAAGGGTGAATCTCCTGTAGCGCGCTGTGGTGGTTACCTGCAGCGCGTCGTGGTGCGGGCGCGGTACGCGGGACTCGTCGTCCGCCTTGCGCGCGGGCGATGACTCGCGCGCCTTCATCGAAGACACGCCGCTGCTCCCCACCACCTGGACAACGTTCAACAGCTGTTATGCCTTCGTCAAACAAAACGCAAACCGAACTAGACTTGTACAACTTTATCAATATTTTCTCATACAATAGGGATGATGCTTATATAAAAAATAAATTATTTCTAACTGATTATTAAATAGAGGGACTTCCGAGAGACCTAAAATTCACATCCTCGGTTAGCTCTAAGTTTTGGTAACCATTTTAAAATATAGATTAAAGAAAAAAAGTGCGTTGAAATTTGATGACGTCGCTATGTATTTTATTTATTTATTTATACATTCTGTACCAGTAACTTAAAAATAAAACATAAACATTGAAAGGACATGCACAAGGACAACTTATCTCTTGAAGAGATTTCTTCCAGATGCCCCAGAGTTATTTTATTAGTTTTACAGTTTGATTGAGTTTTACAGTTGAGTAAATTCGATATTTACTTTAGAGCAATTGTACTGCAAGACGCCATGCGAGGTTCCACCCCGTCGTCGACGTTCCATCCGCACGTACAAAATGCTTTGAGTCTGGAATACTCTACCAATAACTGATTTGCACCAATTACAAACCAGGTATCTTTAAATCAAGAGTGAATAGGCATCTTCTAGGAAAACGCGTCCCATTGATTGTGGTGGTGGAAAAAGCATTGATTGTGGTCAAGCGTAAGCCTATAATGAATCGAATTTATATCAATTTCGATATATTTCTAACGCAAATATAGTTTTGAACGCTCCTCGCGCTTATTCTATTTAAAAAAATCCTGCCATAATCTTCCAATCCACAAATCAAATCAAATGTTACCAATGTGTTTGTCATTTTATTTAAGAGCTTAACGATAGGGATCGTGGCCGGATCTAATGAATATTGTATTTAAGTTTAGCCAACTTTTATCTAATTATATTAAATCTCTCGGGGAACCTCTACAGTCTAACCATTTACTTGTGGAAGTTTCAAATGAGAGGACAAATATATCAAAAGTGTTTTATTAATAACTAATTCTGGATTGTCGCGTACAAATGAATGCTTGAATGAAATGCGTGATAAAAATTCAAATCAAATTTATACTAATATTATAAATGCGAAAGTTTGGATGTATGGATGGATGTTTGTAACTCAATCAACAGATCTGGATGAAATTTGGCAGAGAGATAGACAGCACATAGGCTACTTTTTATCCCGGAAAATTAAGGAGTTCCCGCGGGAACCAAAAAACCTTAAACCACGAGAATGGAGTCGCGGGCATCAGCTATTAAATATTATAAATGCGAAAGTTTGGATGGATGGATGGATGTATGAATGGATGTTTGTTACTCAATCACGCCCCAACGGCTGAATGGATCTGGATGAAATTTGGCACAGAGACAGATTATAGTCTGGAATAGCACATAGGCTACTTTTTATCCCGGAAAATTAAAGAGTTCAAGGGAACCGAAAAATCTCAATCCACGCGGACGAAGTCGCGGGCAATTAGCTAGCAACGATATATATATATATATCTTTATTTCACTAGCCTATCCCTAAACGTTTTTGTTTTGGTTTTGACGCAATCGATGTGTCACCTGTGTCGTGGGCCTGGCCCTGGTGTCTGCGGGCGGCGTGGCGGTGAGCTTGGCGGCGAACGTGTGGCTCCTGGCGCCGCCCACTATGGCGCCCGTGTACGACAGCGACGCGCCGGGGCTCTTCAGCAGCCCGCCGCCGGACGCGCCGGCGCCCGGCGCTCGCTTCTCGGGCATGGCTATAGCTGCAATACCACACAAACATGTTTTACATCATTCTGTAATAGGCATGATGACTGATTTTGAAAATGGTCAAATTATGTTCGGAAGTATCTACTATTTCAAAAAATATCTTATTTTAGCAGAAACATAAGATTTGGTAGATAAAATAGCCATTTGAAATTTAAATTTTAAAACGCTTGCTGGTGTCATGGCGTCGTTTGTGACGTCACTATTGTTGTTATCAGTGTACTCTGTGTGTGATTGTCAAAGCTCGAAAACAAACAATTGTGACGTCATTCGCTTTTTGGTGTTTAATCCATTATGGCGGATTGCTGAATTTTATAGCTGTTTTATTTTATCAAAATAAATAGCATCTCACTCGAAATAGAGAAATAAATACGTTTTTTATAATCCATTAATCTTATATTTCATTAGATAAATTCATAATTTCATTGATTCTTGGCCTATTGAAGCGGAAACTTCTTTAGGCGCGTTGAGCACCGTGACCGACATGCTCGCGAACATATAAATATACTACATTCAAAATTAAACTTTAATGCCTTAGTGTTAAGGAATTTTATTTAAAATAAAAAATAAAAACGTTTTCACTTCTGTAGGCAGTCCCTATGACTGCCAATTTTTTTTTTATTATAGCGCTTCTCACACTAGAGAAGTTTCTAAAATATTCTTAAAAACATATCGAAAATTGTGGAACCGGCAGGATTTGAACCTACGGCTATCTGGAAATCGCGCCTTTGACCGCTAGGCCACGTTCCACAGGTTCACTTACGCGTGAGTTTGTTTTACATATTCAAATCAACATTTACAGATGCTTTTGAATCGTCTCTAGCAGTGGTTTGGAGTGAATGGGGACTATCGCATGTCGCATCTAACTAGATAGTGGACGCTTAGTGAGTCGGTGGTTGAACGGACAACAGTTAGTCCGTTGTCTACTTTTACTCATTCTATGTGGATGTCTTGAAGGGTCGGTGGATGACGTGTTTCCTTCAACTAGCTTCTCCGGCTCTTTATAGTTTCCTCTATCAAGCGCAGTCACTTGTTCTGCTGGACAGGTTGTTAAAGGTATAGTCCCATAAACTTATCAGACCAGGTGGGCACTGGGGGGGTTGGACCTGGGGGATGCCCCGTCGCTCACGTCCGCAGGAGCTACCTTCTACCTCCCTGCACGTGTCCCCTGGGTGGTGCTAAACGAGCGACGAACTTGCAGGCGAAGTAAGCGTTCTTTTTATAAAAACGCTTATTATGTACCAAACGCCATACGATTAAATAAATCAGACCAGGTGACTACGCTAGCAAATATTTAAATAAAAACTTCAGAAAAGTAGCCTACAAGATAATGAGATAAATGTAACTTGTTTTCTATCTCATTCTCTGGCAGGCTAAATCCTAGTAGGATTGATCTATGTGTGAATATATTTGTCTCTTTTTAGAGTCGCTTTTTCGTTTCATCGAATTTTCAAATCACAAAGATTTTAAAGAAGTTTCACTTCAAAAAAGGCATAATAATTGGTACCAATTTCAGCCACCGGGCCCAGATAAGTTGGTGGGACTATATATAGGAGGTAAATTAGTAGTAAGGTACATACAGTGCGCGTGTAGACGTGTCCCTGGCGGCCGCGTCTGCGGGTGAGGCTTGGCGGCGGAGCGCGCGAGCGGATTCGCGCGATTCGGCGTCACGCTGCTGCTCACCACCACGCTCACGCCGCTCGTCTGCAACATTACCACATAGTTCATCATCATCATCATTCCATCTCACTGCTGGCTCACTACTGATCATGAGTCTCTCGGAATGAAAAGAGTTGGACAGTCCGACACTCTGGCCATTAAAGTATGTATTAAAATAAATCATATATGTAACACAATACAGTAAATGTAACATGAATCAGGCAGGTCAAAGAAACCATCCATCGCCAAAGATGTGTGATGCTTAGAGGCCAATTAAGAGAGCTTGTGTTGCAGCTTCGGCCTTCGTGACTATTTTTAAAAGGAAATTCGTACTAGTAATAACTAGATGAGTATACGAGTTACGAATTATAGGATAAAAGGAAACGTCGCTTCACTATCGTAAAACTGCGTCTGTGAAGTATTGCCTTTATTATATAATAATAAAGGCAATACTTCAAATATACTTCTATGTATATATATATATATTTTGTCGATGGTTGCCTGCCAATAATTATGAAACTTCATAGGCGCGCTTCTGCCAAAAGTAAAATAAATGGTTGGACAAATAAAGCTGATTGGGATGATGTTTTAGCCGCGACTTATATATATATTATTTTTCCACTACAAGTTAGCCCTTGACTGCGATCTCACCTGATGGTAAGTGATGATGCAGTCTAAGATGGTAGCGGGCTAACCTGTTGGGGGCACGGCATTTATATTAAACCTATTCGGTTTCTACACGGCATCGTGCCTAAACGCTAAATCGCTCGGCGGCACGTCTTTGCCGGTAGGGTGGTAACTAGCCACGGCCGAAGCCTCCCACCAGGCCAAACCAGGGAAAATTCAGAAATTATAAATTCCCAAATTGACCCTGCCGGGGATCGGGGGTCGTCAATATTTGGTGCTAAAGGATTGTATAGTAACACGACCAAATGGTTACCAAATAGTTTGTTTTTTGCCCAGTAATCAACAGCGTTACAACAGTTTACCTTAGCGGTGGTCTGCCTGGGTTTGGGCATGTGCTGCGGCGGCTGTTGCGCGGCCGGCAGCTTGGCGCGCGGCAGCAGCTGCGCTATGTCCGCTTCGGGGTCCCGTATCATCGCCGCTATCAGGGTCGCCGCTTGTTTCGTGGCTTCTGATCCGCCCCTGTGCATCACCATGCGTGTTAGTAAGCCAACATCGTGTTTGGCGGAAACAAATTCGGGGGTACAATAGAGAAGTTGCATGTTTTTCAATTTTTTTTTGAAAGTTTACTGAAAATTATTGATAAAAATTAAAAAAATTAAATTTTTAACAATAGATTTTTCGTGTAAGTTTACCATTAAAAGTGGTTTTACTAAAATGTAAATTCAAACGGCAGTGACGTCATTATATCGCTTTAGTAACGGCCACCGCATGGTGAAATGATGAAACACTCATGTTTACGTTGTCAAAATAAAAAAATTACATTGCATAAAAAGGTTATGTTTTGAAATTATTTAGGGAATGTTCCAATATACACTGTTTATAGTACCCAGAAAATTATTAACTATTATATTATCTGAAAGCTTATATTGTTACACATAAAATTCTTTTCTTGTTGAACAGATAACTTGTACATTTATATTATAATTATTTTCACGTCAAAACAGCGCCAAAAATCATAGATGACAGTATACTGGACTGCGTTCCGTTTTAAACAGTAACCAATATGTATAGCTAACTATAAAGAAACGGCTTCGCAGTAAACTAAATTGACCTTACAGTGCTCGCAGTGCATTTCGGAACATACCTCAACGGATATAATGACGTCACGACCAAGCACACGTCGTTATTTTTCATTCAATAATCTAAATATTTTTTATTAATCTAATATATAAAAATAAGTCGGGTTTTCCTTCCTGACGCTATAACTCCAGAACGCACGAACCGATTTCCACGGATTTGCATTCGTTGGAAAGGTCTCGGGCTCCGTGAGGTTTATAGCAAAGAAAATTCAGGAAAAATTTCAAAAAAAGCCATCTGGTGGCGAAACGGAGTTCGCCGGGTTTGCTAGTAATTACTAAAAAAATGGAATTGTGATTACAAAGAGATATACTTAAATAAACTTTTGGCAAAAAAAATTAATGCAACTTCTCTATTGCAAAAAGAAACAAACATACGCACACATTAATAAACAAGTGAGATTGGCAATATATATTTTAAAAAAATTTAAAGAGTGTAAAATAAACTCATGTGTAGCTCAAAATATTTTTTTACGTCAAGGTTAGCTGATGGACTATGCGGTTCTAATTTTAAGTACATCTTGTATCATCCCATATTCTCACAAATATAAAAGTAAAAATATAAAATAAGCTAGAACTTAAAAAAATTGCTTAAATAATCATATTTAATCCTCAACTCACGGTTAAACCGAATGCGACCATTCGGTCACCGACATAAATTTAACGCGCCTTTATTATACGAAGAAAGCTCCTACCATTATGTGATTAGTGGAAAGGGGTCACGACCCTCAGCAATATCACAGCTGAAAATAAGCGCCCGACATTATGCATGCATTTGAAGGTATGATGCAGGGCACAAGGCTGAGCTGTATACCCGTTCTGGGTGGTGTCATATTCTTAAGTACATGTATGTCATATGTTTGTCTGTAACACCATTGTTGACTGAACGTGTATTTTCCTTCTTACAATGAGGTATACGACGCAGCGAGAGTGAGAATGGAGGTCAGTGGGTGTAACTCACTTGATCGTAATGATGCGCTCGCCCTGTCCCTTGACCTGCTTGTCGACTTCGATGTGCGCGCCGGTCGCCGAGCGGATGGCGTTGATGTTGCTACCCGCGCGCCCGATCACTCGCGATATGGCGTGCGCCGCTACCGACACTTTCTTGCAACTGGTGGGACATTCATTTGTTTATTTAAATCTTACACCTCGTTGGTCTAGTGGTTGGCATGTTCGACTGTTGCCGACGAGGTCCCGGGTTCGAGTCCCAGTCGGGCCACAATTAAGTATTGGGATCTTCTGACTAGAAATTTTCAGTACTAGCCCGGAGTAAGGAAATTGGTGGTGTTTCACCCACGTGCCTCGGAGAGCACGCTAAGCCGTCGGTCCCGGTTATTATCACTGACATGATAATAGTCGTTAAAGCCCTCCAACCCGCATTGGAGCAGCGTGGTGGGTCTCTCTCTATGAGAGTGAAGGTCTGTGCCCAGCAGTGGGACGTTAATGGGCTGTAGTGTGTGATTATTACACACAAGTACAAGGAAATACAGGAGACATTTAAACTAAGAATATAGGACTACACACATTAATTTGTGATTATCTTCAAATAAAAACATTGCAGGCGCGACTTAGAGAGTAACCCATCAAGTACTTTGAAATGAAAGCTATCGCGTTTCCCTTTGATTTTCCAATCACAATAATTGAGATTGTAGCAATGATTGATTCCTTTCTCGGAATAGGGCTGTTAATCTAATGTCGGCCGAAAGTAACGTTCAAACTTAATTTACGCCGAAAATGACCGCCAAACTAAACGGCTGTTTTGAGGCCGCCATCAAAAACATGGTGGACTCAGAATAAGAAGTTGTATAGCTCGTATATCATTCAGTCACGTCTAAAGTTGAACGCAAGTAGTATGGAACGGACTTCGACAGTTTGTGTGAGACTATTTGATTGGCGCTAACTATACTAAGTACTTAGTTTCCATGTAATTTTGGTGTGAAGTTTTGAAAAAAAACATTTTTCCATATCAGCATTTAGTTTTTGTTTCGATATCGACCAGTTCATCACAACGTTAATAATACTTAAGAGGCTGGCGATCGCCGCTCGCAATTTCTATTCAACCCGCAAATATAAATTTGCCGGTATGTTGCTATCTCTATTTGGCTGATGACACATGATCGCGTGCAAGCGCGATAGCAATATGAGCGTACAGAATTTGTTATACATTTAGTCTTGTTCCATGAATACCAAAAATGATGAATGAAAAATTGTTGTTTTTAACTTCGTGTTGTTATTCTGTAACTTGACAATATAGGCTGTTCCTGATCAATGTGAGACGTGAGATATCGTTGGTTTTAATATGAAACAAATAAGGAGAAAACAGGTCATTTATGTCGTAAAAACATGCAAAACGCAATGCGCTTACATTTAATTTTGGGAAAGTATTTTGAAAAAATAATTATCCAGGGACCTAGATAAATATAAGTTCAATCTTAATAATTGCATAATATGGTGGAAATATTCTCGAATTGCAAATTATTTTGGTATTACGTTTGTATGGGCAATTCACCCTCCGCTGGCACCTTAAACAACATGCAGTGTTTGTGGGACAAATTTCAGCAAGATACATACCCCGGCTCGGTTGTAGAGATGGCCTGCACGCTTGATTTGCGTACGACCTCCTTCCAACCCTCTTCGCGCCTGGAGCTGCCGCTTCCGCCGCTTTTTGGTGACGTACTTTTCGCGTCGGCCTCCCATCTGCACATACGTGAACATTTTAATAACATGCCTTCCCCACTTTTCCTGTATCTTTAATTTGTCGATTAGAGTTACAATGGGTCGATTACACCACAGGTGTTAATGGTTAATGTTAAATTTTACCACCTATAAAAAGCCATTTTGGCTTGCGAAAGTCTGGGTTCTTCTAATTTTGGCCAAAATTTTACTTATAACCTTATTTTTGGATTGTGAATTGTGTGTGAACTTATGCCACTCACGTTGCTTTGTGGAGGGCAACTTATTAACTGTAATAAAAATAAGTTGCTGTGGCGCAACTCACCATTAGCAATGTTATTTGTTAAAAATGTGTGGTATTTTTTAACAAATAACAATGTTGCTCACTTACCGAAAGATTACAGATAAAACAACTATTAATAGTGCTTGTGAGACTGGGCCGAAAGTGGACATTTTGATGTTGTAGTCCTAATTAGTATGTTTTTGGTAGTAATAATTAAAATATCCCTATTTGCGTTCCTATTATGTATCAAATTAATGCAATTGTTATAATATGTAGACTAAGCTTTTAGTTGTGAATGCAAACTAGAGTAAACAGACATGCATTACGGTAAAATAAATCGTCTACATATGAGCATGCTTATAAAAACCCAGGATTGGCCCAGTGCTATGGAATAACATTTTTAATGACTCCAACATTGGGACCAAAATATCCTATAACAATGCCTACATTTTGATAAAATCAATGTGATTCCTGAATAGTTAATCAATTATTATTTTCCATCGAAATAAAATACAGTAAGACTTTTTTCATTTCGCGTGTTGAAAATGGTGTGCATGGACTTTTGTTTATTCATAATTCTATAATTTGACGTGGTGAAACTTATTTGGTTTAGCAGATATCTGTGGTGTCCGTGGTATTATAATCGTACTGGTATCGTATCGTAATCGTAGTACTTGTATTTATAATCGTAGCAACTTACTGATGGGCGCTGTGGATCTTTTTATTTTTGTCAGTCGCGTCCACACTGTCGCTGTCCACATTGAGCCTACTGGACTCGAACACCTGGCTCTTACGCGAGCCGGTGCCGTATTTGCTAACATTCGGTACACAGGGGGTGCCCTTGGCATCCTCCTCGGGTTTTCTGCAACAACGGTCACTGTTTTATGGCCAGTTTATACTAGATCGGTGACCGATTGTGTCGGCCGAATACGTCGGCCATATTAGATTTTCGGCCACCAGCACAAGTTTCCACAAGTCGGTTGCGACCGATTACGGCGAACCGTAACAACTTTTATACTATTAGGTCGATCACCTATGGTCTGCGATCGAATACGGCCCACCGAATTACATTTTACATAGTCGGTGACCGCAAACGGCTGTAGTCAAATAATGCGACCAAACCGACCAAAATATGTAAACGCACCATTATTTAACCCCCTCAACTTACCGTACACCGATGCTACTACGGGAAATACAAATAAAAACAGAAACAAGCGTTACATATAGTAGGATTCAAACTTATTGGCGTATGAGAAATAATTAAAAAATTCAATAATAATTCAATTCCTAAATTTTTCGATTTAGGCTTGTGTGACGCTCTTATGAATAATAAAATAATAATATAAAATTTGTAAATACAAATATGTCATTAATATAAACAAGATCGCTAATTTTATTTTTAAATTGTTTAATTAGTAGGTACACAAAAGAAGCTTGGTTACTGGTTATCTTTCTGGCTTTACTTGCCCAGGCAAGTAACCAACGTAACCAACGTAACCAACTCCCACAGTTCACTTTTCAGCCGCCAAAAATATTGAATCGAACTATAAGAGAACAACTGTACGAAATACGATCATGCAAACAATATACGATTATTTTAAATCCAACATATTATAACACTTTCAAACTACTAAAAACTTGTGATAAATCGGCATTTTTTTATTTCATAAGCCAGGGTTGATTGCTCACATAACATTCATGACTGCTTACTTAGATTTTTTAACTCATATAAATTGGACCCTACTTATGCAAACAGGAACCAATCCACACACATGCCAAAAATGAGATAAGTTACAGAAAGCTTTTAAAATGCACCTTCCATCGACCCTGTAAAGATCTGACATTACATTACATCTGTGAATGATCTGACATTGTGTGACCAAGTCGTTGAAGTAGGTCCAATTCACGATTGTATTATAAAATTAGCTTAAAGTTTAAGTGATACTGCGACTCTCCATTCCATTCCGCAGCTATGCGATATCAAGATTCATATATAGTGGCCGCAAGCCAGCTTGAGCGGCTATTGTTGTATGTAGCTAGTATAATAATTTTACATTTCCTCAACGTTGATAGAATTCGAGCGTCTAAACGCCAAGAGTAAAATGTCCAACCTGATGAATCAAAAATTCATTACCACCGATTTTAATTTCGCAAGGTTTCTGCTTGAACCGCTTGCTGTAAATATTAGGACAACCTTGAGCCCTAAAATAAGGCAGTTGAGGAATATATAATTAAATATACTTTGACTGTGCTCAAACTAAGTGTACGGGCACGAAATGAGCGGCAGCAGATTAAAATTTCAGAAGTATATTTTTTGGGAATTTTAATAAAATATTTTTGATGAGAAATAACCGCAAACGCTCTACCAGACTGGCAGGACTGGATTCGCCAGTTAACGAAATTATATTTTTTCACAATTTCAGTTTGCCTAAAGGGCCTTCCCGAAATTCGTCGCTAGCTAAAACTTTATAGCAAGACCCTGTCCTACGTCAGCGACAAAGGCGACGCGACAAACCTCTAGCTGACCTTTCGCGAGGCTTACGTTGTCGCTAAGTTCTATGGAACCTTGACACGTCACGTTGCGTCACGTCGCTGTCGTCGCTCAAGCATTGTCTTATGAGAGCGGCAAACGCGGTAACCCGACTCGATACGACGCGACGCGACAGTATCGACCGGTAGCTGGTTTAACATGGCCTTCGTTGTCGCGAAGATGAGTTTGTTATTTTCTATGGAGTCGTATCGCGTCGTCACTCAAGTATTGTCCTGAGTGAGCGACAAACACGAGTCGTCAGTATCAACCAGTAGCTGAGCTTTAACGTGGCTTTCGAGTCTGCAATTTTGTATGGGCTAGTGTCGCGTCGCGTCGCTCTCGTCGTTCACCTGTAAAGTGTACTCACTTGTCCTTCTTGTCGGCGGGGCGGCGCTCGGGCGGGAGCGGCTTGCCGGGCGTGGCGGGCGGTGAGCTCGGAGCTACGTTCTCTTTCTCCTGTTTCTTGTCAGGCTTGCTGGTGCTCTCTGGTTTGGTTTCGATTTTGGGTTTGGC
Organism: Erebia aethiops; assembly: GCA_923060345.2. Taxonomy (NCBI): domain Eukaryota; kingdom Metazoa; phylum Arthropoda; class Insecta; order Lepidoptera; family Nymphalidae; genus Erebia; species Erebia aethiops. Next base: position 34,870,981 of record OV281079.1, on the reverse strand, counting down.
CTGAAAGAAAAAGACACTTGTTAATGCTGCTTTTGCTAGAGGCAACTTATATTGGTCAGTAACTGAGATAGTGGCGATCACAATAGATCGGCCACTGTTAACGTGATATAGCCTGTATCACGTTGACAGTGGCCAATCTATAAATATATTTTTTAAACTCTGCAAAACCACCTCTCCAAAAGAAGAACAATTTTTTCAATACACTTGCTCAAAAAATGCACTTACAGAGGCAGTAAACAGGGCTTGTAAGTTAAATTTACTGCCCGCATGCAGTAAATTTGCAGTTTATTTAATTTTTGTAAGTCAACGTTACTTCTAAATAAAAAGAACAAGAAGGTTCATAATGATATTGACTTTGTATGTAGAAAACCTAAAAAATTATATGATATATGAATTTAAGAATATTAAGATGTGAAATGATGAAATTAATTCATAAAATAAAAAATTGAATTTAATATAATTAATTAAAATTGTTTTAGGTTTTATAAATCAAAAAAAGTAAAGGCTGAATAGTTCAGGCTGGGAGTTAAGATTTAGAACCTAGAGCCATGAAGCCAATTAAAAAAAAAGCAATTACAACAACGTAGATACAAATCTTTAATCTGTGCGCGCTATTTCTAAAAGTTTCATTGAGTATTTCTTATAAATTATTAAATAATTTATGTGGTTTAAGTGATGTGGAATAATAAAATTAAATCAAAAATTAGGTATTTTAGATGTGGGAAAAAATCGCGTTATTAATGGCCGCCTAAAATCTCGAAATAAGAACGGGCGTGAGAAACCATTTCCTAGTGAGTACCTTGTACCTACCTACTCGAGTTTTATTTTCAAGTTTTCTCACAAATGTATTGAGAATGTATTATATTTACCCGATCGGGATATGTAGGAACTAGTATTTATAATTTTTTTTTTGTGACAACTTCACTGGCTTAATGAAATTTCTAGATCAAGGTTAAAACTATGTAATATGTTTAGCTGCTTGTTTTCTAAATAAATTAAAAAAATAAAAAGAAAATATCGTGTGATACACGGGCGTTAAGGTTTTAACAAACTCGTGATATCGTCACGAGTCAGCCCTCGACTGGCGTCATCGGGCTGACATGAGTCAACTCGTATGTAAATACCTATTTACCGCTCTTATATCACAAACTACTAATACACGTCATACACGGTTCAACGATATTAATAGGAAGTTAGATGATGCTAAAGGCAGCTCAAAGTATGCATTTTTTATGTAGATTCAAATAATAGTAGTGATTGTCCTCCCGACGAAATTTCGGCCATGGCGGCCAATCTCCATAGAGATTAGCTATCAGCGCGGGAGATATTAGCCCATTAGGCCCACTTTCTATTCCCTTACTCTTACTTAAGTAAGCGGAGGTGAGCTCACTTTGTCGGGCTGCTTCTTGGCCGGCTGCGGGGGCGCGGGCGCGGGCGCGGGCCCGGGCGCGGGCGCGGCCTTCTCCTCCTTCTTCTTCTTCTTGCACTTGGCGCTGGGCGCGGGCGGCGCCTTCACGTCCGAAGAGGAGCACGAGCCCTGCGACACACAACGCCGTTACACACGCGACTATACTACCACTAACTTAATCTGACCCGGCGCGCGGCGATGTCGTCGCTAGTATATATAAATAATTAAAAATAAAAACAAAAACTAGACAGGCATAAATAGTAGTTTGTGATATAAGAGCGGTAAATACGTTTTTTCATACGAGTTGACTAATGACCATCGTCAGCATATTACAATATTTTTCAATACATTTGTGAGAAAAGTTGAAAATAAAATTCGAGTAGGTAGGCACTAGGTACTCACTAGAAAATGGTTTTTCACGCCCATACTTATTTCGAGATTTATGGCGGCTATTATAAGCACGGTTTTTTTTCTCTGATCTACAATACTTAATTGTTGATTTAATATTATGATTCCAATAAGGATGATGACAATCAAATCAGCAACTCTTTAACAAACTTAAAAACGCGCTTCTAGTATGGAAGCTGTATGAAATTCACAATAGTGACGTCATCAAATTAACGCACTTTTTTTCTTTAATCTATATTTTAACATGGTTATCAAACTTAAAACTAACCGAGGATGTCAATTTTTGGTCTTTTGGAAGATAATAATCAATTAGAAATAATTTATTTTTGATATAGGCATCATCCCTAGTCACTTCAACCACTCATATTTATTGATAATTCATAATATGAAAAATTCAATGACTTATAAAAATAGCACGTACAAATTAAAGATAGTATAGACTAAGGCGCGTTGTTGTAATTGCGTTTTTTTAAATTGGATTCATGGCTCTAGGTTCTAGTTCTTAAGTCCCAGCCTGGACTATTGAGCCTTTACTTTTTGAAGGTCTGCCCGCATGCGGATGGGCTTTCACTAGATATGGCCGCTCAAAGACGTGTTATGGTTACCAAAAATGAACCATAACTAGGAAGGCTGATTGTTGTACAGTATTAAAGTATACGCAGTACCTATGTAAACAGTATAAAAAATGACGCTATTAATCGGGCCGTTCACTAGATATCACCTCTCAAAGACGCGATAAACTTACAAACTATAAATAATTGTTAGCAATTATTAGATCGTATATAATATGACGCGTCTTCACGTTGATTTGCTAATAAATATTATGAAGGCGAAAAATTAATTGCTGTCCTATTCTTATTACACTTGTTTAATTGTGCCAAATTTAGTTTTCCTATTTTATGTTAGTATTTAAATATCTCATTACTATTAATTTTCCTGTTTCGGATTATATTTACGATTTTAGTATTATCACAGGCGATCTAAAAGGTGATATATATGTTATTTTGAATTCTTGAAGAAGTGTAATTTTAGGCACATGGGAGCGTTTTTCACAAGAAACAATTAAGTACATCACAGTTAGCATGCCTAGATGAATACAAGCTGCAAGATAGGGCCACACTCAATACTAAACTTTTACTTTTTGCTTTTACGTTAGTAAAAAAACATTTTTTAGTCAGTCATAATTTTTAGTCAGACAAATACACCACCAGTTGCTGTTTGGACTCTGAGATCTTTTTTCATTAATTCAATCGAAACGTAACGGCGAAACTAACAGAGACTACTTTCTGTTTAATAGTTTAAAGGATTCTGAGGATACAAGCTACTTAGAATAGTCAAATAATCTGAAGGTGCCAATGAAATAGGCTATTTGCCTAGGTGCCCGTTTTTTTTTTGCAAAAGAGAGTAGTATATTGTAAGTATAGATAACACGCACCTGCGAGTTGGCGTCGATGCCGGAGTCGCCCTCCTCCCTGGCGGCGGGCTCGTCGTCAACCTCACCGCCCTCCGAACACTCGCCCAGAGCCGGAGCGCTGTACATCGAGTTTTTTTCGTTCTCAGCTTGGAGTTTACGCCTCTCCTCCTGTTGGAAACAATCATTTACGTCATTACAGTATCACCAACATAATATCTAGCCCGGTGACCAAACTATTTAGTTAAGAACCGTCATTGAAAATCCATTATGGCGAACACCCAAAGCCACCATCTTTGTTATGTTACTCTCATAATATGGGTGTCAATTATAAGGGTTTTCTGAGAAGAATACACAATATCACGTCACACTACATTGAATTTGGCGGACGATTAAAGCTAGTTTTTAATTTTTTTGTTAATAATTTTAAGAATTTTTTTAACTATCTTCTCAATGTCAACTTGGTTATATTTTGTAAACAGGTTACTAAAATTTTGCGTAAGTCAACGGAGTCATATTCTTCCAGAACGTATGTGGCATTTAGTTAAAGAGATATTGTAAAATGCAAATTTACATACATACCTTCTCTACTTTCTGTCAGTGTAGATTCTCGTCTAGACGAAACACGTTTTAAATCTTTTGCGTTTTGATAGTACTTCACTCACCTTCTTCTTCTTGCGCTTGGAGCCGCCTGCGTCTCCTTCTTATAATATAGTCAAAAGCCATTCCTATGAATGCAACTTACTTCACTCAACTTCTTCTCCATCTTCTTACGCTCGCGGCGGCGCGCGGCTGCGGCTCTCCTTGCGGCATCTCTCCGCTTCCAGCTCTTCCAACAGGATAGTCGCGTTCTGATTGTCGCGCGCCGCCTGCGTCTCCTTCTTATAATATAGTCAAAAGCAATAGTAGGAATGCAACGTACTTCACTCACCTTCTTCTCCATCTTCTTCTTCTTCTTGCGCTCGCGGCGGCGTGCGGCTGCCTGACGGCGGCTCTCCTCGCGGCACCTCTCCGCGTCGAGCTCCTCCAGCAGAATGGTCGCGTTCTGGTTGGCACGCGCCGCCTGCGTCTCTTTGGCGGCGCGAATGACTCTCACACACTCTTGACACTTGTCCGACAACTCCTTGTCTGATATGGTGCATATATATCTGCCGATGGACATCATCATTGATATACGGTATGTTTTATTTTATTGGGGATAATGCCTATGTCTAAAATAAATTATTTCTTACTGATTATTAAATAGAGGGTTTTCCAAAAGACCTAAATTCACATCTTCGCTTAGTTTTAAGTTGTTGTTGCGTTGAAATTCGATCACGTCACAACTATGTATTTCATACAAACTTCCATACTAGGAACGCGTTTTTAAGTTTGATAAACAGTTGCTGATTTATTTTGAATGGAGATAGCGGTATAAGCTATCTCCATTCCACCAAATCGGTTCAGAATTTGTGGCGTGAGTAACAAACATCCAAACATTCACATTGACTCATAGAAATACTTAAACCGAGTAAAGTACTAACCTATTCATCTCTTGATCGGAGGGGAATTGTTGTACGACGCCGACCATCCACTTGACCACTTTAGTGTGGCCCTTACGGAAGGCGGCCATAAGGCAAGATACCTGAAAACATTCTCCATCTTAAAATGCTACCTAACCTGTTTACCGATTAATATATTATCATGTTCCGATAGATATTATTCATTTCATTCATTCATTCATCAAAGATTGCCCAAGTTACGGGTCATTTTAAATTAATATGGATGTCGTATTGACTTTAATTAACACTTTAAGGGTTACCCTAACCTAAGTTTGCCTTTCAACAATAATAATTATACAGTATACAGTATCAGTATACTTTTGACAAAATATGTCTCTTCTGTATGTCAAAAATGAATTCATTTGATTTCATTCAATGAATGTGTTCAAAGAACCTCTTTAAAAGTCCTATTCTCTTTAATTAAAATTTCTATTCTCCAAACCTCGTAGATATTCAACTTTTAAACTACACACAGAAAACGATGTATTGACTATTCAACTCTGCTACATTCAACAATACTATCTACAACTATCCTAAAGTTTCATCAAAGCCCATAAATACTTCGAATATACAATTTGGAGAATAGCCCAGGAAAACAATCAACTAAACGTAGACTCGCGTGGCCAAAATCTGCATTCGCCCAGAGATTCTTTAGATACACAGCACTTTATACGTTCGCCAATAAAACATATAAATCCAATAAGTAAATCTAAACATACCTGCCGAAAACTACTATTTATAGTAAACTGGCTCCTTCATACTTACTAAATATTATAATTGCGAAAGTGTGTTTGTTTGTTGGTTTATTGGTTTGTTGGTTTGTCCTTCAACCACGCTGCAACGGAGCAACGGATCGACGTGATTTTTATTTGTTGTTTGATTATTTTGCATGGGTATAGTTGAGGACCTGGAGAGTGACATAGGCTACTTTTATCCCGGAAAATTGAGGAGTTCCCGTGGGAATTTAAAAAACTTATTCCACGCGGACGAAGTCGCGGGCATCAGCTAGTAAATCATGTGAGGAAACCGAATACATTCCAAGCCAAAATAAAACATAAAAATTGTACTAGTAAGCACAATCTAATCAAATAAATATTCTTTACAGCAACAAAATCATATATATATATACATACATGCTAAACGGAGACTCACGTGGCCAACGCCAGGAACAAAATCTGCATTCGCCCAGAGATTCTTTAGATACACAGCACTTTATACATTCGCCAATAAACAATTAAATCTAATAAGTAAATCTAAACATACCTGCCGAAAACTACTATTTAACTGGCTCCTTCATAAATCATATGAGGAAACCGAACACATTCCAAGACAAAATAAAACATTTTTTTTTACTAGTAAGCACAATCTAATCAAATAAATATTCTTTACAGCAACAAATTTATATATATTATATATATATATATATATATACCTACATGCATGCTAAACATAGACTCACGTGGCCAACGCCAAGAACAAAATCTGCATTCGCCCAGAGATTCTTTAGATACACAGCACTGTATACATTCGCCAATAAACAATTAAATCGAATAAGTGAATCTAAACATACTTGCCGAAAACTACTATTTAACTGGCTCCTTCATAAATCATATGAGGAAACCGAACACATTCCAAGACAAAATAAAACATAAAAAAATTTACTAGTAAGCAGAATCTAATCAAATAAATATTCCATACAGCAACAAATTACATACATGCTAAACGTAGACTTACGTGGCCAACGCCAAGAACAAAATCTGCATTCGCCCAGAGATTCTTTAGATACACAACACTTAATACATTCGCCAATAAACAATTAAATCTAATGAGTAAATCTAAACATACCTGCCGAAAACTACTATTTAACTGGCTCCTTCATAAATCATATGAGGAAACCGAACACATTCCAAGACAAAATAAAACATAAAAAATTTTACTAGTAAGCACAATCAAATAAATAAAAAATAATAATAAAAAATAATAATTTCGAAGCACCACTGTCACTCAAACTGCATATGCCCTAACAGGGTGACATGTCAATTATTGTATTGTTCATGTTAAATGCAAATAAATGAATGAATCTGAATGAATCTAAATATTCCTTACAGCAACAAATTCATATATATATATATACATACATGTACTCGTATATACTCAAATAAAATACAGATCAACATAAATGCACAGAATACAGATAATTCAAAAATACATAATATTGTCCTAAATCTTTAACTAAATTATTCTTTGAAAAATAAACACTTATTGGTTCAATGATATTTCCACAAAATATTATGACTTACAAACGTCGAATTACAAAATGTAAATACTGTCTTTCAGCTTCTGATATTTTTGCATATACCATCGCATTCATCACTAGATAGATACCAATACTGTGTCAGTGCTGAGTCGTGACCTATCGTCGCTCGACTCGATATTATTAACTTCGACATCATCTACGTGTATAGAACTTATCGAGATAAATCTGACGAGCCTAAACACGACACAGTTATGATGGGTCTTTACTAGACTAACTACGACCAACTCCATCATGAGATCCTGGAATTCATCTTAAGTACTTTTCAAGACAAATCCAAAGAGTCCAAACACGGCGGAGCAATGATAAATACTTGAGGAGTTCCTATGACAACCTCTTGACTTCATCATGAGACCCTGGAAATCATCTAGGTCTATAGTGCTTGGCAAGACAAATCTAACGAGCCCAAACACGACGGAGCTACGATAAGTACTTGAGGAGTTCCTACGACAAACTACTGACTTCATCATGAGACCCTGGTAATCATCTAGGTCTATAGTGCTTGCCAAGACAAATCTAACGAGCCCAAACAGGACGGAGCTATGATAAGTAGTTGAGGATTTCCTATGACAACCTCCTGATTTCATCATGAGACCCTGGTAATCATCTAGGTCTATAGTGCTTGGCAAGACAAATCTAACGAGCCCAAACACGACGGAGCTACGATAAGTACTTGAGGAGTTCCTATGACAAACTACTGACTTCATCATGAGACCCTGGTAATCATCTAGGTCTATAGTGCTTGCCAAGACAAATCTAACGAGCCCAAACAGGACGGAGCTATGATAAGTAGTTGAGGATTTCCTATGACAACCTCCTGATTTCATCATGAGACCCTGGTAATCATCTAGGTCTATAGTGCTTGGCAAGACAAATCTAACGAGCCCAAACAGGACTGAGCTATGATAAGTAGTTGAGGATTTCCTATGACAACCTCCTGATTTCATCATGAGACCCTGGTAATCATCTAGGTCTATAGTGCTTGGCAAGACAAATCTAACGAGCCCAAACACGACGGAGCTACGATAAGTACTTGAGGAGTTCCTATGACAAACTACTGACTTCATCATGAGACCCTGGACAGCATCTAGATCTACATATAGTGCTTAGCAAGAGGAATCTAACGAGCTCACACACGACACAGTTATGATGAGTGCTTGAGGAGTTCCTATGGGCACCGTCAGGCTGCATCATGAGACCTTGGGCATCATCCAGTTCCATACTCCATTGTTATACGTGTGTTCCCCAAATTTCAGCTCAATCAGGTGGGCTAAAATTCTAAAATTCAACTGCAAGATTTGACCAAACTCGATATTATTAAACTGCAAAACAGCAAAATATTAGCTAAAATACTAATACTGCTCCTAATAATGCTATTCGAATATACTAATAATCCTATTCGAATTAGACGGATGCGGTTATAACATATCAATTATTATCATAATAACATCAAAAGAATACAGAATTACCCCGAAATACAGTTGAAAAAAATATTACGAATACTAAAGCGGTTAAAATACGGTTGCTCGCAGAATATATTATATTATTCACTATTCGCAAACCTAATATTATACTAATATCATGCAGCTATATTTATATTCAGTATTCGCAAACCTAATACTAATATCATCCAGCTATATTCGTTTCGCTCGCGCGCTCGGCACTTCGCGAGTCGGGACTCTCGCTTAGCTGCAAGGCTTTAATCCATTAAAGAAATAAAAACACTTAGTTTTGTACTAGCTTGTTACCTTTCGGTTGTCTTGGGAGTCGATGTCCGCGCCGGCAGCAAACAGCATCTCGACCACCGCGAGATGGCCGCCGTTCGCCGCCAGCCATAGGGGGGAGTTGCCTTTCTTGTTCTTCACCTCTACCGCTGCTCGTCTGGTAAACAAATAAAAATAATAACTTAAAAAAAACGGACACCTGGAAGTGGATAAGAATTGAATTGAAACATACCATTAAATTCATACAGTTGTTATTCATTCTTGAAACATGACATGACTGACCAATATGAGGCCAGATTGAGGAATGTTTAAGAATGCAAGGACGAGTTGAGGAATTTTTAGGAACTTGAGGATGAGTTAAAGGATTTCAGGAAACCTTCAGGAGAATGAGGATCATTTGAGGAATCTTCAGGAGTATGAGGAATCTTCAAAAGTATGAAGATAAAATTGTGGAAAATTCAGGAGTATGAGGGTCACTGGAGTAATGAGAATCTTGTGAAGTTTGAGGAAGAAAGAACTTGTGGAATATGGCAATGAGGAGTGGAGACAGTGACTCACCTCTGCAGCAACAGCTCGACGAACTTGGTGTGCCCCTTGTCGGCGGCTATGGTGAGGGCGGTGTCGCGCGAGGAAGGCACGGGCGGCGCGTTGACGTCGGCGCCCTTGTCCAGCAGCACGCGGCCCACTTCCACGTAGCCCCCGCTGGCCGCTTCCATGAGCGGCGTGAGGCCGGTCTTCGCTCGGTGCTCCACGTTCGCTTTGCGGTCGAGGAGCAGGCTCACTACTTCGTGTCGACCTAAAAGTTGACATACAACATTATTGTTAGTTAAAAATTACAGTGCTAACATGGCTACTTATGATATTAAATGTTAGCAAATAAAATTGGCAGTCGTAGGGACTGCCGATAGAAGTGAAAACGAATATTAACTTTTTTTCTAATCTAAAGAAAAAAGTAATAATAATAACAATATTTTAAATATAACCTTAAAACTAAGGCATTAAAGTTTAATTACGAATTTACTATATTATTATACTTTATATTATTAGACCTTTTGTCTTAAGAAAAATGGTGTCGATCTCGCGTATTCCACATTTTTACCCCCTACCAAAAAGTGCTCAACGCGCCTAAAAAGTTTTCACTTCAAAAATTAACATAATCCTCATCATTTGCTGCCCTGCTAAATACGGTTGACTACGTCAACCATGCTAGTCAAGTGTTTCTAAAAGGAGACACATACTCAGTGGTGAGCCGGCAGTGAATTAAAGTGATGATCATATTTATAATGACAAATGAGCGGATAAGCCAAACAACTAGTTAGTATAGTACGTACCTTGGAAGCAGGCGAGCGTGAGGGCAGTGTTGCGGTTGGTCTCAATCTGCGCGTTGATGTCGGAGCCGCAGTCGAGCAGCAGCCGCACGGCCGCGGTGTGACCGTTCATGGCCGCCAACATCAGCGGGGAAATGCCTAGTTTTGAACCAGTGCGGGAGTTGATTTCGGCCTGAAAAAAAAAAACATTTTACTACCAACATAGGTTTAAGAACGTAGAGTACGCGTGCGAATTTAGCTTTGTGGAATGCGCTATTGCTTCGATCATGTCTATAAATGACAATAAAACCACTATATTTGTTGGCGCCGCGGCTCAGGATCAGCTCCATCACCTCACCTGGTGGTGCAGCAGCAGGCGGATGATGTTCACGTAGCCGCCGGACGCGGCCAGCGAAAGCGGCGTGTAGTCGGACACGTTGCGGTGCTCCTTGTTGGCGCCGCGGCTCAGGATCAGCTCCACCACCTCGAAGCGACCGCCGCTGCATGCCAGCGATAGCGGAGTGTCCTTGGTGCGCTCCGACTGCGCCTCGATGTCCGCGCCGTGGTTCAGGAGGATCTCCACGATCTTCTCGTGGCCCGCCGTGGCCGCCAGGATTAGAGGGGTAAAGCCCTGCGGAACAAAAACAAATTGTCAGCATTTTACTCAAATTAATTTCTAATTTTTCGGCCACATTTCTAGAAATAAAGGGTCAAATCGATCGTTCGGTACATGTTCAATTCTTTCTTCAGAAAGTTTCACTACTTGATAGACAAAAAATGGTGGTGGAGTGTTTCCACAACGCTAACAACCGTCACCGATGGGTCGGGTCGGTGCGACGGCACGCGATCGCGGTCAGGGTGGGTTGTCACCTTCTTGTCGCGGTGCTCGATGTCGGCGCCGCGCGACAGCAGCAGCTCGACGAGGTCCTCGTGTCCGCCGGTGCAGGCGAGCGTGAGCGCCGTGTCGTGGTTGGAGTCGGTCTCGCTGTCCACGTCCATGGCGGAGTAGGCGGCGGGCGCGGGCTGCGGCGGCGCCGCGTGCGCGCCGTACGCCTCCGCGCGCCCGCCACGCGCGCCGCCCCCGGAGCGACCCTGCGCACACAAACACACGTTACATGGGTTCCACGACCGCAGTCACATAGGTAAACTACTGGCTGCGGGATTCGCCCGTGCGCACAGAGGAGCGGGATCCAGCGATGTATTTTGAAACATAAAATTGTGTTCCGCAAACATGTGTAACCAAAGATACGAACTTAGCCATAAAGTTATAAGCAAAAGATACAAAAAAATTCGAATGTTTTATTTGTTGTTTCGAATGATCTAAAGTGTAGGTTACCTTTTTCTTAAGGTTGGTATTGTTGGCGTGCTGGTGCTGGTCCCTCTTGGCGGGCGGCTGCGCAGGCGGCTGCGCGGGCGGCGCGGCGGCCACAGCACCAGCGCTCGCCGCACCGCTCGCCACACCGCTCGCAGCTCCGCCCGCCGCCGGACCGAACGTTGACGTTCTGAGGATACGAGGTTATTTTCAGACTTCATCATTTTTCAACATCATTACAAGCCATTGCCAGCTCGCAACTAACCACGTGTCTTCCCAAAATGAGAAGGGTTTGGCCATAGTCCACCACACTGGCCAAATGCCGATTGGCAGACTTCTGGCAGAGATTGGCAGATATAGTATAATTATGAAGAACTCTCGGGCATGCAGGTTTCCCCACGGTATTTTTCAATTACCGATAAAGCAAGCAATATATAATTTCTTGAAACAGATATTTTTATTTTTAATTGCACTAAAAACTAGCCCTTAACTCTTTCTCATTTGATCATAATATGTCAATGATGATGCACTCTTAGTGTACGGGCAAAAAATGAGCGGCGGCGGGGCGACGGCGACGGCGGCAGCGGGGCGATGTGATCGTCGTAGAACTGGCGACGAATTTTGTCGTACTCATTTGAAAACTTTATTCACGTTTCAAACCGCAAAATTTGTCTGGCGATTTGCAGATATTATTGAAATTACTCAATAAATACGTGATTAAAATTTCAGATTGCCAAAAGTATATTTTTTGGGAATTTTAATAAAATATTTTTGAAGAGAAATAACCGCAAGCGCTCTACCAGACTGGCAGGACTGGATTCGCCAGTTGACGAAATTATATTGTTTCACAATTTCAGTTTGCAAGGGTTTTCCTGAAATTCGTCGCTAGCTCTCGTACCACATCGCCCAGCTGTCGCCGTCGCTCGGCCGTCGCTAGTTTCGTGTTTGACGCCTAAGATGAAAGTATGTTTTGTATGTATTTGTGTGGTATTTATTTTTAAGTGTGAATGTCTAATAATATTGTTAGTTGCTATTGGTAGTGCTAGATTATTTTGATTTGTTACTTTTACGTACACCCTTAGCTTTTTCTCGCTAGTTTTAATTTCTTTGTGACTTGGTTGCCTGGTAGAGATCGCTTCAAAGCAATAAGGCCGCCGTTTGTAATGACTGTAATTTTGTTTTATTGTTTCTAATTATTTATTTTATGTTTTTCGTATACAATAAAGAATATTTCATTCATTTCATTCAGTCTAAGATGGATAATATAGATGGTATCTCCGCAAAATTGCGTGCCACTGTTATCGATCCCGCGATTCATCCTAAAATGAAGCCGGACGTCTAAAAGTACACCGCTTTAAATCCTGAAAATTAAATCTACTTACATAAAATATCTGAGTAAAAAGACAGAAATACCTGTAGTCATCGTAGGGCATTGTGGGTGGCGGCAGCGTAAAGTGTGGTTGCTGGTCGAGAGGAGCGGGAGCGGGAGCGGGCGCTGCCGCGGGCGCCGTGGCGGGCGGGAGAGCGGTGGCCGCCCGCGCGTCCAGTAGCCCCGCGGGCGACGGGGGCCGCCCCCGGTATTGGCATCCCACACCCTGCCAAAAGCGATCATTCTCACATTACTGCTCAACACTCAAACATTTCTTTCAAAGTACCAAATCATATAATCTATGTTATGTTACAGTTACATTTAAATCTAAATTTGCGTCTTCCTTACTCATAATTACATTTAAAAAAGTAAATAAGTTACTACTAACTATTTATTAAGTAAACATAACTTAACGTGTTAGATTAAATAATTTTGTTAACATTGTCATGTTCTTATGATTCGGTCAATATTGCATTTTGTCAGTCCTTTGCAGCAGAACGCGGCTGCAAATTTAAAACGCCAGCCTTCGTTTTATTCACTAGAATATAGAGCACTAGCTCTGGTGTATAAAATTGTGGTGTACAACGTCGAGTCTTTTCGTCGCCTATACCGCAATGCCTCAAGACCAAAGTCTTCAATCTGTGCGTCCTGCCTGTTATGATTTACGGCGCCGAAACGTGGACACTGACATCGAGGCTAGTCCACAAACTTCAAGTCGCTCAAAGCGCTATGGAAAGAGCTATGCTCGGAATTTCTTTGAGGGATAAATTCGAAACGAAGTAATTCGCCGAAGAACCAAAGTAATCGACATAGCTCTCAAGGCTAACGCGCTGAAGTGGCAGTGAGCTGGTCACGTTTGCCGTAGGACCGACGGAGGCTGGAGGAGTGGAGGCCGCCCGCGTCTCGGAAAACGGAGTGTGAGTCAAGTTTTTTTTATTTTTTTATCCACTACAAATTAGCCCTTGACTGCGATCTCACCTGATGGTAAGTGATGATGCAGTCTAAGATGGAAGCGGGCTAACCTGTTAGGGGCACAGTTACATTAAACCCGTACCCCTATTCGGTTTCTACACGGCATCGTACCGGAACGCTAAATCGCTTGACGGCATGTCTTTGCCGGTAGGGTGGTAACTCGCCACGGCCGAAGCCGCCACGTAGGTCGTCAAACGGAGTTGTCGCACGTAGTCAGTCAGTATCTCAGTAGGCGTGTTCGCTCACCGGCATGTCGCGGTCGCGCGGCCAATCGGCGGCCAGCGCCTCCTCGGCGGCGGCGAGCAGGCGGCGCGCGTGCTCGTCGTCCGCGCCGCCTCCGCCTACGCATAGCGCGTCCTCCGCGCCCGCCTCGTCCGCGCCCTCCGCGCCCTCGGAGCACTTGCCCGACAGAATTTCGTGAGACTTTTGTTGCATAACCTGCACGTTATTCGATTATTTCCATAACCTGCACGTTACTTCGTCAAAAAAGAAAGAAAAGTTTTTGTGACTTATCCGGCTTATAAATTCCCAAATTGACCCTGCCGGGAATCGAACCCGGGACCTCCCACGTTAGGACAACAGCGCTGAACACTGCGACAGAGAGGTCATCGAAACTAACTTTATATTATTTATTTAGCTTAAGGTGCATGACACGGGTCTGCCCGCGAAATTCAAATTTAATTTGGTTTTTCACAATTTGTAAACTAATACGACAAAGTAGGCTTATGGCATTCAAATTGCGAGCGTAGGAATATCATCTTCACAGGTTTATATAAAAATCTTTACTTGAAAGTGCCCAGTTTAAGAAATTAGTCAAATTAATGACTAATTTGTGAGTAACTCACGTCAAACTCATTATTTTGACTAATTTCTTAAACTGGACACTTTCAAGTAAAGATTTTTATATAAACCTGTGAAGATGATATTCCTACGCTCGCAATTTGAATGCCAAAAGCCTACTTTGTCGTATTAGTTTACAAATTGTGAAAAACCAAATTAAATTTGAATTTCGCGGGCAGACCCTTGTCATGCACCTTAAACAGGCAAAGTAAGTTTAAATAGACATTTAGATTAAATATATTCTCTGTCCAACCATTTAACTTTTGACATAAGCATGCCTATGAAGTTTCATAATTATTCACGGGCAACCATCAACAAAAAATCCAATACATTAAATATAGACGTAGATTTTTTATATGTCATCGTAAAATTGTAAAAACAGTGAGATTATAATCTAACTAACGAGATTGTAAACCGTCCAAAGATTACAATTTAACGCATTATTGGTGGTGGTACAAATAAAGTGTATAATAATTATTACTTTTCGGTAGATTGTAATCTGTTAGGTATATTAACCCCATAAAACCTAAGTGCACTACCTAATTATTTATGTCGAACCCTAACCTAACCAACAAGAAAGAGACAAGAAAACGTAAATACAATGAATATTTTGAAAATCGTCAGAAAACCGTTCAATGTTCTGATTGTAAATTTTTGAAATATTAAGTTCTATCAGGTTAATATACCTAACAACTTACAATCTACCAAAAAATAATGCGTAAAATTATAAGCAGCTGTTACGGTTCACAATCTTTCGACAGTTTACATTCTAAGATAAAAAGCGTTAGATTAAGCGTTAGAGTCTAGTAGTTCAAAATGTATAAAAAATGTTGAGTAAAAATAAATATCTATGTGTCAAATCGATAAAAACATTTTTCATAATTAAAGTTGGATAACGAACTTCTAGTCTACAAATGCATAATTAAACCCCAGATGGGTTTAATTATGCATTTGTAGACTATGGTATACAACTCTGGGGATCAACAAGTAACTCGGAACCTTGAGATACTACAGCGGTTTCAGAACACCGTACTAAGAGCAATCTCTGGTGCACCAGATTCACACGGAATAATGAAATCCATAGATATTTGGAAATGCCAACAATCAAAGAGGAAGTTAACAAGTACTACAAAAAGTATAAGCAAAGACTAGAAAAGCACCCTAACTTATTGGCACATAAACTGCTGGTAAACGCCAACACAAAACGCCTTAAGAGGTGGCATATACTGGATTTGGATGAGAGATGAACTTCATCGATGACAATATAACCTAGGGGAGGATATTCATTGGAATACCCCTCAATATATAACTAGCAAACCAATTCCTAAGATCTGATTATGGCGAGAAAGCCGATGGCAGATAGTTGAAAGAAAAAAAAAAAATTAAAGTCAACTGTTATCAAAAATCAAATCAGACAACAGAGAATAATTATGTAGCAAGTGATCGTGGTCGTGCAATGTGTGGACCGTACCTGCAGCACCAGCGAGCGTAGCTCATTGGGCGGCAGCGCCACCAGCGAAGGCACCTCTCTCTGCAGGTAGGCCAGCACGGCGCCGAGCTCGCGCGCCTCCACTGAACCGCTTTCATCCGCGCCGCCGCCCACTACCGCCTGCACACACGTACATTGCAGATTAGGGTGTGATTTAAATCATCCACCACCACCACCACCACAACCCATTAACGTTCCACTGCTGGGCACAGGCCTCCAATCTCATAGGAGAGAGGGAATTAGAGCTTACACCCACCACGCTGCTCCAATGCGGGTTGGCGGCTTTAACGACTTTTATCATGTTAGTGATAATAACCGGGACCGACGGCTTAACGTGCTCTCCGGGAGTGAAACACCGTCAACTTCCTAACTCCCAGCTACTACCGAGAATTTTTTGTCAGAAAAACCCAATACTTACTGGCCGTACGTTTTTATTGGCCGACCCGGGACTCGAACCCGGGTCCTCGTTGGCCGCAGTCAAACATGCTAACCACTAGACCAACGAGGCCATCGAACGTTAAACCATCGGTTGTAGATAATTTTATTCTCAAAAGAAATTTACAATTTTCACTTAATAAGAACTTATCTGTAACATCAACCTCTAAATATGTAATATCTAGTATGCCCTGCCAGATTGTTTTTTTTTTTAATAAATTATAGCCAGTGTCACATCCAAATCTGTTCCGGCATTTAGAAGTTATGTTGGAATAAAGAAACTTTTTTTTTTTTAAATTTTACTAGCCTATGTCACCCGGAATAAGCTAAGGATTCTAACGATACCTCATTTATCAAAATCAGTTCAGGCGTTAAAGTTATGGTGGAATATACAAACTCACATACATACATACATGAACCCTGAAAACAATATACTCCTTTTTCAGGCAGACGTATAAAAATGCAAGTGGGTCGAAATAAAAATGTTTATAAATTTCCAGATATCGTGACAATACTTACCTTAAAATTTGACACACATAAAAACTTTGACATCATGTGTTAATTTACTAGAGTTAATCCATAGTAAAAATGGGGAAACAATTCTTCCTTTGACTAACGCTCGTTAGCGAATATTTAAGGGTTAAGTATCCGTCAAAATATGGTGGTCATGCAACCTATTTCAAGGCCCATTCATTAACTTAAACGATTTTAACAAAATCTGGTTTGCTGCATTCAGATGACAGACAGAATTTTTATCCCAGAAAATCGAAGATTCCCGTGGTATTAAAAACAAACTAATGTGATTCAAATTCCTTAATAAATCTAAGTTTATACCTGCGGTATAAACGGTTCAGGTATCTGCGGCACATCCTGCACATATTGCTGTTGCTGTTGTTGGGGCTGTTGTTGTTGCTGCAGTTTCTTCTGATGCTGTTGGTGTTGCTGCTGCACTGCTTGGTGTTGTTGCTGTAGCTGCTGCAGTTGTTGTTGTTGCTGTTGCTGCTGCTGCAGCTGCTGTTGCTGCTGCAGCTGCTGCACCGCTTGCTGGTGCTGTTGCTGCACGGCAAGCTGCTGCAATTGCTGGTGCTGTAGTTCTTGAAGCTGTTGCTGGTAAAAATTGCATGCTATTGTAACATTTTTAACATGCTTAATGATATTCACAGAAAGAGTATTATTTTTCTAACACAAAATGTTACAATCAATAACTAATAACTCTAACTAATCAAAGACTTAATGAGTTATTGCCCGTCCCCGCCCGTCGAGCAATGTTGGTAACTTTAGTTCTTCTGCGGATCTCCTCATTTCTTGATCGCGCAGAGAAACCCCGAGCATTGCTCTCTCCATCGCCCGCTGAGTGACCCTGAGCTTTCTTATGAGGGCCATAGTTAGCGACCAAGTCTCACATCCGTATGTCATCACTGGCAACACGTACTGTTCGAAGACTTTAGTCTTTAGGCACTGAGGAATCTTGGACGAGAAGACATCTCGAAGCTTCCCGAACGCTACTCAGCAGAGTTGGATTCGGCGGCTCACCTCTTTCTCGAAATTGGACCTACCTAGCTGGACCGTATGTCCCAGGTATATATACTCGTCTACAATTTCGAGTGCAGAGCTCTCAAAAATAACTGGGTGGAGCGGAACATGAGCATTAGACATGATTTTCGTCATGTTCATTTTTAGGCCCACCTGTTGTGAAACTCAGCTGAGGTCATTGAGCATTGCATTAAGGTCGCCCAGAGTCTCTGCCATGATGACTATTTCATCGACGAACCGAAGGTGAGTGATGTTCTCGCCGTTGACGTTGATGCCAAGTCCGTTTCAATACAGAAGTTTAAAGAAGTCTTCCAACGCAGCGGTGAAGAGCTTCGGAGAGATTACATCTCCCTGTCGCACTCCCCGCTGCAGTTGGATTGGTCTCGTAGCCTGGTCCTGTATACGAACTGACATTGTTGCGTTTTCGTACAAACACTTCAACACTTGGATATACCGGTAGTCTATCCGGCATATCTGCAGCTACCTTAATACAGCCCAAGTTTCCACCGAATCGAAGGCTTTCTCATAGTCCACAAACGCTAAGCATAGTGGCCGGTTATACTCTTCAGACTTCTGTATAATCTGCTACTAAAACCTTTTCGGAATCCGGCTTGTTCGGTAGGCTGGAAGTCGTCGAACCTACGAGCGAGACGATTCGTTATGACTCTCGAGAACAACTTATAGACATGGCTCAACAGCGAGATGAGTCTATAATTCTTCAGCAAGGTATTATAACCCTTTTTGAAAAACAGAAGCACCTCGCTCCTGTGCCATGCCTGTGGCGTTACCTTAAGTATAGGTTTTCCACCCGCTTTCAGGAGTTCTGCTGTGATTACGTCTTCACCTGGCTCCTTGTTGTTCTTAAGTTGCTTGAGAGCCATACTAATCTCGTACAGGCTGACGTCCGGGATATCTTCGGTATAGTGTCTGGTTAATTTGGTTCTGGGATCTATAGCCATATCTTCCACAGGCTTTTGTGTCGTGGTGTAAACTGTCCATAGAACTTTTCCACCTCTCCCAAGATCTCAGGTTTGGATGAAATGAGACTACCATCATCAGTTCTAAGTCGCATCAGCTGGCTCTGTCCGATAAGAAAGATCTCTTGCGAATACTTTGGAGCCCTTGTTCCGCCTGATTGTATCCTTGATTTACATGGTGTTAAAATTTCGCAAGTCGGCGTTTGCGCTCTAGAGATCTGCCTATTAATCTGCCGGCAGGCAGACGCGTCTGCTGAAGACTGTAGTCCTATCTCTGCTCTCTCACTCATGAGCTTGAGAGTGTGGTCTGAAAACTTTTTGGTTAATTTCGCACGGTGGACAGTTTCCACCAGCCTGTTGTTCAGATCGTCCACAGACTCGCAATCGAATCGGTTCTGCAGTTCCAGTTGAAAGCTCCAGTGGTTTAGAGTTACATCGCTATAGTGGTTTTGTCTCGGTAAAGCCAATTAAATACAACAACCAATAATAACAAACTAAGTTCTCGTTAATATGGTACCTACAGATCGCGCGCGAGCTCCGAGGAATCATAAGTAATGTTGACGTAATGAGATAGAGTTGTGATTTAGTCGATATTACGTTATCGATACTAACACCTCTTTTGTATCTGTGCACGTGCATTGAATTCATTATTAAATAATAATTCTATGAGGATAGTATGTGCAATAAGGAAGAAAAACCAAATTGTATCATAAAATTCAATTATAATGAACTGTACAAAATAAACGTAAAATCTAATTATGATTAATTAGATTTAACGTTCATTTTGTACACAAATTAAAATTAAAGTACTGATTATGGAATTTTAAATTAAACAGCTATTTGCACACACAAATAAACTTTAAGTTTAATACTATTTATAGTACAATATTACACTGCTATCGCAAAATTAAAGACAGGACTCTCGCGTCAAGGGCGGCACTACATGTAGTACGGGAGTGTGCGGGGGTATGAAGCGACGGTCGGGCGCGGTGAGCACCCATCCGCTACCTTGGTCCCCGATTCCTCAGAGCTCGCGTGCTGACTACACTTTCATTGTGGTTAGAAACTACGGTCTATTTAATCTAAATTAAATCAACATACAACAAAAATAACCCCAATACATATTATAACCAAATATTTTTTAAGTTATGAATTTACACTTCTATGGGTGTTTTTACACAAATTATAGTTTCCACGAATGAATTCCTATACGAATTACCGCAACATCGCTTATGTGTCCACCAAGCCTCTGTAATGCTTCAACAAGGAGGAATTTGCAGGCGAACTTTGCACACTTACGAGTCGCCTTGACACGGGGGCGGTCTTGTATCGGCGTACACTATTGATATATTGTGTTTTAACACGCAAACTTATTGAAACTATGTTTAGGACGAACTATGTCGTCTTATATCAAGTGAATATACTTCAAAATTTTTGGCCACTCACGGCATATCTGTCTAAATGACTTCGAATTATCGATCAACTGGGCCTCCTTGATGCCACAGGTTTCGCAACCACGGTGAAAATATTATCATGATGTCAAATGATTTAGGTTGTGGATTATGATGGGCACGGAGCTCTCGTGGGTTGGCATCGCGCCATCATTTGGCTGACAGACACTTTGATTTCTATTGCGACTTGTGTCAAATGTCTGAGCGTTACCAGGTTATCCGATCCGATACCGGTTTATCGGATCCGATGCCGATAGCGGGGCAAGTAAAATGTATGACTTATCCTCCGATATCGGAACGGACAATCTGAAAGGCCGGTACTTATTTCATATACAAATTTAACTTGCTTAGATATCGGTATCGGACCCGATATCGGATAAGGCAACAGTGAATAGGCATTTTCAACGAAAGCGCGCTCCAAACCAGACCTCAACATAGCTTTTCATAAGCATGATTGTCGTCAAGCGCAAGCCTTGAATACGAACCTTGCTCTAAAAAAAACACGGAAACACTTACTGTCAATGGTCACTGAGTAGATAAAGAAAGCTGTACTTTCGTAGTAATCATATAGAGTTGAGCGGCGGACATACCTGGTTGAAGTTGGTGGGCAGTTGCTGCATAGGGAACAGCGTCTCCGGCGGCGGGTAGGGCGGCGTGCGGGGCGAGTGCAGCGTCACGCCTACGCAGCGTTAAAAAATAATTCAAATTAGGTACTTAATTATTGTACTCTTTTTGAAGATCATACAGCATTTTACGTTACTAACCACACTAACGCTACATTCACACAACGGTCCGTGTTACAGGCCCATTTTATCGAATACGTTTTTATTCGGCGATGGCGTATGTAGTTGTATTCCGGATCTAGTCAGACACAGCCCGGTCCGTTATAACCGCTCCTGTAAACACGGTGCGCATATATCCTCCGGCGGATCAGTTAAAAACTCCTGTAAATACGGAGCTTCTGTGTGAATGTGCAAATTCATGACGCGACTCGATACGTCGCGACGCGGCAGTATCAAACACTAGCTGACGCTTCACACTAGGTGCCTACGTTGTCGCGTAGATAAGTTTGTCAGTTTGTAAAGTTGTATTGTGTAATAGGGGTTGGGCAAAAATAATAATGATAATTAGCTTAGGTCAAACCTACAATCTACATCAACGCAGTCTTAGAAAAGCTATTAATATGTAGGATATTTTTCATGATCTCGAGGGACCTGTACATACACCATTTTTCGTAACAAATGGTGTCATTTGAGGAGTAAAATATTTGGCTTACGAAAGCCAGGTAGCTTTGCATAGCAAGTCTATTAATACGGCAAGCATATTATTAATGTACAAAAGCATATATTAGACAGAACAGAACGACTGGACAAGTTATTGAACTTTGTACAATGAACATAACATAGCTGCATTCGAAACGAAATCTGATGCCCTTATACGTGTTACTTATATTTTTGTTATAATATAGCTATGAAACATGTTTTTATTATCTAAAGGACAAAACATATACAATTAAATTAATAAGGTTAATGGTTAAGCGTTACCACACAAGACTGCCACAGATTAGTACCACATAGTGAACGTAAACGAAGTTAGATATTCATATTATATACATATTGTGTATGGCGACTTGCCTTGCGCGCAGAACTGTAGGTCGAGGGCGTGGAGGGCCGACGTGGCCAACGTCGGCGGACCTTTTAAAGAGTACTACTTTACAACCTACAATCCATACTCATATTATAAACTAGATAATGCCCGCGACTTCATCCGCGTGGATTAGGTTTTTGATTACCGAGGGAACTCAATAATTTTGCGGGACAATAAGTATAGCCTATGTCCTTCCCCAGGATACAATCAACCTCTATATCAAATTCATCAAGAGATGGGCCGTTAAAGCGTAGCAGACAGACATTCAGACCAGGGCGCGTTTGGAACCCTCGTAGCTTTAGTTTTAACATACCGTAACTGATTATCACCATCATGTTTTATAAGTAAGTAATTTTTAACGTCAATAAGTATACCCACAGTGTACCTTTATTGAATAAATGATTATTTCTTTATTGATTGATTGAACTTTCGCATTTATAATATTAGTATGTATGCAAACGTAGCGCTGTTTAATCTTGGTTTATTACAATAAATATGTATATCCCGGCTATAACCTCACGTGTTTTGTCGAAAAGTAGTTTCAAACCGGAAACCCAATTAGTTAAACGTTAAAGTAGGTCTGTTTGTTGTGTCATTTTACGCCTAAAAGCTGATCTAGCTTGCATCCTGGGATAATGTACGTGGATGTTTTTTCTCCCCGAAAATTTTCCACAGGATTCTTATGAGAAGCATCTAAATCCATGCAGAAGAACTCGCGGGCGTCATCTAGCTATTAACATAGTACATGTAAATTATTATTCTAACACCTCACAACTCACTCAATTCTAACCAATATCTTCTAGATGGTTATTCGTAGTTGTTTGTAGTTTGTACTATGCACTTTACTTTGTACTTTTTGTGAAAAAATTTGTCCCATTTACTGTAATAGCCTACGCCAGATATTCTTACCTGAGGCGTCAGCTAAATCGAGCATAGTCCTCGCAGTCTCTGGCAGTAGTTCATTACGCAGTTGATCCGCTAGCGCGTCGACTCTCTGCAAAGAAAAATTCATTCGCAGATCACTTCAAAGTTTACACAGACAATCGAATGTCTACAATATTATTACATATATTCATTAAAATAATCGTAACTATAAGTTTATAATCTATAACACCAATATTCGGAAAATAGAGCCTTTATAAGTATTATATTAGTAAAATATTTACTAAATATACATATTATTAGTATGATAAGATAAACTAAATGAAATACTAAACGAAATAACTAGAGCAATTGTAGAAAACGAAGTCACGGGCATCACCTAGCAAATAAATAAGGTGATCAACAGATAACTGAGGAAAATAAGTTTGCTTGCAAAGGGTTGTACTTTTCAAGCAAAAGCTCAAAACTTTGTATTTATTTTGCAAACCAAGAAGCATGGACTACTTACTATTGACTGTAGTAACATATTGAAAAAGTAAAACTAAAATTGGGCACAACACTACGTGTATCATGATATCTGAGATGACAATTAACTCACATTAGACTTTTTTTCGAGTTTGTTTTTAGTTTTACATTTCTTGCTAACATCCTTCCAAGTAAAGCCGGGCGGGAGGGATAGCTTATGCTTATGCACAACGCTGTGGGGGCACATCTACGCCGTGGAAAGTAAGCACAAATGATAGATTTTAAAATTAAGCCAATAGTAAGAATTCTTTGCACGACTAATTATATTCGCAGACCAGGGCGCGTTTCAAACAATCGTAGCTTAACTTTTAAGATAATTCGTCGTTAATTTTCACTATCACGTCTCATACTTTGTACAATCGACGTTCATAAAGTGTACTCTGTAGGTACCAATCAATCTATACTTATAAATGTGTATGTATATATATACTTATAACATTTAAAAACTTTATATTAACCGACATAACTTTGAAAGCAATACATAGAAAAATTCGCGCCGAGAACCTTCTTCTTTTTGGAAGTTGGTAAAAAGCCAAGTCATGTAAAATCTAGCATAAAAATTAACCATCGCCAAAAGTTATTAGTTTGAATGCCGGTACGATGCCGTGTGGAAACGGATACGGGTATGGGTAATATAACTGCCGTACCCCTAACAAGAAAGTCTGCTATCATCTTAGACTGCATCATCACTTACCATCAAGTGAGATCACAGTCAGGGGTTAGCTTATAGTGGAATAAAAAATATATATACAGGGTGCGTGAGGGGGTAGAATTTTTCATGGCCAGGTCAAAAAGTACGTTCTTATAAGTATTTGGTGCTAACCCCCGGGTTAGTACCAATAAAATACCAATTTTTCATGTTTTCACTTTTTTGAAAATCCTATCAGGTACTTATTAGACTTTGTTATAAACTATGTTCATGTAAACCTTGCTGAATAAATGGTTTTTATTTATTAATATTCTACTATACTCAGTGTTAGTCAAGACCTTCATTATTTTTCAGTACTCGTAGTTCATAATAAGAAAGCTATAATGCAAAGAGGGAGTCGGTACGGCTTGCGTGCGATTGTAGTCTAACAAATTTAATGATAAATTTATTACCTTTTGGGCTTTAATGAAACTTTAGGATAGTTTTTAGATAGTATTGTTGTCAAATAGTCTATACATAGTTTTCTGTGGTTAGTTATTTCTTATAACTTTCACATCAAACTCCATAACACGGTTTGTTATAATACCACTGCTGATTGCTTTTGTCCCTTCATTGAAAAAGTCCAAACAATCAAATATATCGGTGTATATCCCGATGAAACCAATTGGAGCATACGAGCCCTGAAAAATAAGGTCCGTAAACTACTACGTTTTCAAGAAACTGAAATTCCTAAAAAACATTAATCTATTAAAAATGGTATCCTTTGCATTGTGTAATACGGTCTTTACATACTGCATAACCTCCTGGGGTGGTGCAGCAAAAACCATTCTGAAGGAACTAGAACCTGTTCAAAGAGCCTCTTATCTTATATATGTTATCCTCCAAACCTCATAGATATTCATCTTTTAAACTACACACAGAAAACTATGTATTGACTAATCGACAACAATACTATCTACAAACTATCCTAAAGTTTCATTAAAGCCCAGAAGTACTTCGAATATATAATTTGGAGAATATCCCAGAAAACCAATCAACTAAACGTGGACAACGCCAAGAACAAAATCTGCATTCGCCCAGAGATTCTTTAGATACACAGCACTTAATACATTCGCCAAATCATCAACCAAATTAAATCTAATCATACCTGCCGAAAACTGCTATTTATAGTAAATTGGCTCCTTCATAAATCATATGAGGAAACCAAACACATTTTAAGACAAAATAAAATATAAACTTTTACTAGTAAGCACACTAATCAAATAAATATTTTTACAACGTAAATGCAAAAACCGTTAGATTGTAATTTAACGCTTTTTATCTAGATAGATTGTAAACTGTCGAAAGATTGTGAACCATTCAATGTTCTGAGCCAATTTGTGAAATATTCATTGTGTTTTTCTTGTCTCTTTCTTGTAGGTTAGGTTAGGGTTCAACATAAATAATTAGGTTCTATCGGGTTAAAATATCTAACAGATTACAATCTTACGGTGACATATACATTTATATATACTCAAATAAAATATATATCAATATAAATGCACAGAATACAGATAATTCAAATAAACTAAAAATGAAGTAATTAGAAAAAAAAAACTAAATATACATAATATTCTACTAAATCTTAACTTATTTTTCTTCTTCAAAGAGTTATTTAACTCTTAGAAGACGAAAAATAAATAACTCTTATTGGTTCAATGATATTTCCATAAATTATGATTTACAAACGTCAAATTACAAAATGTAATTACTGTCCTTCAGGTTCTGAAATTTTTGCATATACCATCGCACTCATCACGACCATGCTAACTATCGACGCTCGACTCATACCGAGACGATTTTATTATCTTTTTGTACGACTACCCACCGACACGAAAGAAAGTAAATTTAATATTATTTAAATTAATATTATGTATATTTTATTATTGTATAAGTTTTCTTCTAAACATAACACCTATTTTTATTATGTTCGGGCGAAAGACTGGCTTCCCATAGTACAGGGAGTTAGTTTGGGGGCCAAGAACTTAGCTAGACACTGTTTCTGTATACGTCTTGTAGTTATTTACCTTAATGTATGTATTTATTGTACTTTGATTAGTTTTAACCTAACAATATATTTAATTATTGGAAGGTACGGGCTAAGGACTGGCTTCCCATAGCACAGGGAATCCTAGTTTCATTTCATTTATTTGTTCCAAAAATCATTACAATAATTTCGGTTAAATCAAATCAAATCAAATATTTTTTATCCAAATAAACTTTTACAAGTACTTTTGAATCGTCAAGTGAATCTACCACTGGTTCGGAATGCCATTCCTACCGAGAAGAACCAGCAAGAAACTCGGTGGTTGCTCTTTTTTAAATAATTCATTTACAATTACTATATCAATGTGTACATAAGTAACCGCTGTCCCTAGCATTGCTGGAGCGATCAAATCCATGCTCCTCTATCATTTCCATAATCTTCAACAGTATAATAAGTTTTTTTCAGGAGCATACTTTTAATGGATTTCTTAAATTTGTTTATTCAATTCATGTCAAAGACGGGCAGACAGAAAGTAGCCCCATTCCCGCCGGTGGCACCCGTTCACGAGCATGACGCATAATCCAGCCATTGCTTCGCTCGACCATATTTGAGGGAACGTTATATATTATATATATATATAATATTAAAACTAGTGGGGCAGTGGTTTCCACACTAGGATTCCCTGTATCGTGGAAACCAATTTTGGGGTTCAAAGTTTGGGGGCCAGGAACCTTAGCTAGACCCTATTTTTTGTTATTTCTTTTATTTTTTCTTATTTAGCTACCTACCGGTTAAGTCTATATTTGTACTATATTTCCTTTAAAAAACAGTGTAAGTATATGTGAGTTTTTATGAATAAATAAATAAATTATAAATAACCGCAAGCATGCAATAATGAAAAATATTATTAGGTTCTTATAAATAGTCTAATTGTCTTACATGGGACCTCCCACTTATAAGACCACAGCGCTTACCAATGCGACAGTTACGTAGTCAAATAGTTTATCGTCAATAGCGAGCTTCAGAAACTTTGAGCAAAAACGTTTCGTGCGAGTAGTTGGGTGGCGCCCTCAAATTCGGGACATGATATAACCGCGAGGTCGGTAGGACCTTGGGAGGTGGTGGGTTGCAATATTGAGACGTAGGACACAAAATCACCCACGGTGGGGTGGTGTACTCACCTGGTCGTCCAGTATGATGTCGGGCGGCGGCGGCAGGTGATGGTCCGACTGAGGCGCGGCCGGGCGCTGCTTGCGCGCGCACTTATGCTTGGCGCCCGCAACGGGGGCAGGCGCAAGGGCAGGGGCAGGTGCAGGTGCAGATGCGGGGGCAGCTGCCGGGGCGGTGGGGACGGGGGGCGCACCCGCGCTTGCTGGCGCCGCGGATGAGTTTGCGGCAGGCGCAGGTTGAGCCGTACCGTTGCCACTAGCTTGCTTCTTCCGACCTATTGGACAAACTAGTTTAGACAATCTCCATCAAAAATATAGAAGCATAAATTAGTATTGAATTAAGACCGTAAAATCCCATGTCGGTAATTATAAAGCTGGGAGTGTACTGTGTAGCAACAAAACAGATATTACAAAATAATACTTGAAATCAACAGGATGGCTATTCTTTAATTTCATAAACTTTATAAATCAAAATGACGATGATGACTTCCATTACGTGTCCGTCAAAGGCAACACCTTGGTTCTATATTCTGAGGACGTGACTGGCATAGCCAAACTCTAAAGGCCTTAAAAGTTAGCCGGCCCGACTCGGGTATCACTAACTCAGCTACTCACCATCCAAATAGACTTTGGCGAAGTTGGGCGGCATGTCGGCGGGCACGGGTGGGTGTGCGGGCGGGTGCGCGGGCGGCGCGTGCGCGTGCACGTGCACGTGTGGGTGCGGGTGCGCGTGCAGGTGCGGGTGCGGCGCGTGCGCGGGCAGCAGCGCGCGCTGCGTGGGCGCGCCGGGCGCTGGCGCGTGGCTCAGGCCCAGCGCCGCCGCTTGCGCGGAACTGAGCCCGCCGTTCTCCTCCGTGCCGGTGTTACCTGATACGAACACCCACATTTTATTGTGTGGTTTGAATTTTGGAATGAATCTGTTAGAAGATCTTTGTCTAATCGAATGTGACACTCCCATATTTAGTTTGACCACTCCGAAGGAAATAATTTCTTGCAATCACTTTTCAGCGATTGTAGTCTTGGCAAAAAGCTTTGCAAGGACCTAGTTTTCTGGGTGGGGCACAAACTGTCAGTGGAGGTCGCGGCGGATACGCGGATACGACGCGTACGCACCTCGCCCCGAGGGCAACATGACGGAGTGCGGGTAGTCGAGCAGCAGCTGCACCACGGCGGTGTGGCCCCCCTTGGCGGCCTCGATGAGGGTGCTGGAGTTGTCCTTGAGCTTGCGGAAGGGGTCGGCGTCGCAGGCCAGCAGGAACTTGACCACGTCCGCGTGGCCGCCCGCGCACGCCAGCGACAGCGGCGTGTGGTCGCCGTTCGCCGTCATGCGGTTCACGTCAGCGCCCTGAACGCACAGCGCACAATCAATATTATGTTCGACAATTTTCCCTTGCGTTGCTTTAATTAAACGCGGTTTAAATCCAATGATAACCACTTAGCACGGGTAAGGTTTTCCAAAAATATGGGAAAAAAAGTATCTATACCCAATCGTCCAAATTGCTCAACAGATGTGCCGTAAAAATTTAATAGACAACTTACGCATTTCGCATGTTTAACTGTCTACCACACTCGGTTCTCTAAATACTCAGTTCAACTTTATATATATATATTTAGTATATGATGATTAATTATATTATATCCGGCACAAACCTTGCCAACGAGGAACTGCACGGTGCACAGGTGTCCGGCGCGGCACGCCTTCATGAGCGGCGTGCGGCCGCCCTCACTCTCGTGCTCGAGCACGGCGCCGGCGCGCAGCAGCACGTCCGCGACGTCCGTGTGTCCGTTCTCGCACGCGTACGTCAGCGCCGTGTCGCCCGTCTGCGTCTGCGCGTGCACGTCCGCGCCCGCTTGCAGCAAGTACCTGCACGTACACAACATACAACATTTTATTCATATATACTATTAATACTAATATTATAAATGCGAACTTTTGATGGATGGATGTTTGTTACTCAATCACGCCAGAACGGCTGAACGAATCTGGCTGAAATTAGGCACAGAGATAGATAACTGGTCTGGAATAACACATAAAGGCTACTTCTTATACCGGAAAATGCACCACGGCCCTCTCCATGCGTAGAATTCTAGCCAATGAATTCTTTGACTTTCACAGCCTTTTTGAGTTGAAGTAGTTTGCTGGCTGGTAATCCTAATCTTAATAATTAATAATGTCTAAATTATCCCTAATATTAGTTAACTCTGGTTCTTCTCTTGTATTAATTCATCTTCTTGAAGTTGCGGATATCAGCTAGTAAGTTATAACTGAGGACACTTTTTTGTGTAATAATATCTTATCTTTTCTAACATTAACAGATTTTTTTCGTACTTATTTGGTAACACTTAGTTTTACATAACAACTTACCGGACCAGCTCGAGGTGACCTTCCTGTGAGGCTTCCATCAGAGGTGTAGAGGCACCGAGCTCCACATCAGCGCCGGCCTTGATGAGGAAGTCTGCCACTTCGAGGAAACCACCGCAGCAGGCGAGCGTCAGGGCTGTCTCTTGTGTCTCGTCGGTCTGCGCGTTGATCAACGCCCCTTGGCCCAATAGTAGTGCTACCATTTCCTCGTGACCTGGAATATGAGGATATGGTAAATATAAATAGCAAGGTCCCTGACAAAAAATGCTTATTTATGTAACTAAAATCGCCCACATAGTTCGAAGAACCGATAGCCGATGGGGCTTGTGCTGGAATGACGTCCCCGCACCGGAAAGCGCAGCGTTGGCAGACCCACTATAGGCGGACGAAGGACATCAAGCGAATTGCAGTTTTGCAGTTTTAACCTGGTTGAGTTTGTTGTGGGCTTTTCTCATACCAGGGCGTTTAGAACCCTCGCAGCTTTAATTTTAAGATACCGTAACTGATTATCATCATCATGTTTTATAAGTAATTTGACGTCAAAAAGTGTGTACCTAACAGTGTACCTAATTAGAATAAATGAATATTTGATTTGATTTGAATTGTGTCATGTACGCGCTGCTCTCACCTTCCCTAGCGGCCTCCATGAGCGGTGTATACCCCTCGTCGTTGACCTCCTCTATGTTGGCTCCGCGCTCCAGCAGCAGCATGGCCAGCTCTACGTGGCCGCCGCACGCCGCCAGCGTTAGCGGCGACTCGAAGCTGTCAGTAGGCATGTTCACCTGCACCAATAGTCACAATGCCATATGAGTATCCAGGGGGGGCACTAGTGGCCTCTAACAAATTTTTTTTTCCTTAGTGTAATCTTCCATCAGTTCAAGGACTATGAACAAATAAGTGGAAGGAGCAAGTATCGTTTTGAGGCGATCCTCTTATAGGACTATTTGATTCTTTGAACCGGGGTCGAGTATGGGTTTCCTTTCCTGGCAATCCTCCGCCAAAAGCCTGTAAGATAGTGGATTTGGATGTATACAGAGTCGGTCCTTGTAGCATTTCGCTAGCTAACTTCCTCCTTTATTGTCATTTGTGAAAACTAAATGAATCAAAGGGTTTTTTTTTAATCCAAAATAGAAAAAAGGTTATCCAAAATATGATCCACAGCTAACCACTGCTAGTTTTAAAGTTTCGTAACCATTTTGAAGTACCGATTAGACTACAAAAATTACTTGTTATCAATTATTCATACTAAAACAGGTACTAAACGCGCGTATTGATGCTACTTAGGGCCGTAAGATCATTTGTAGTTTAAACCACGCGAAACAGTTTAATCTACTTTCATCGATTATTTCGTAAGATCAATTGCAGTTGATCGAGTAAGGGCAGTTTAAACTGTCGATTAGATTAAACCAACCCAAAGGGGCGCTTAAACTCTTCTCTATGGGTTAAACTGTTTTTGATTCACATTGGCATATTTTTAACTAATGTGGTTAACGTAAGGGAGTTAGGAAATTTTGATGGTGAACTTATATAGTAGGTATCATGTCACGTATATACGATTCAACTCCGAGTCCCAACTCCTCAACCATGATGCTGCAGGGTACAGAACTCCTTAAAAATAGCGATTTAGGATTTTTTGTGGTGAAGTCATATTATAGGTGTCAAGCAACGACTTCATACTTAACTCAAGTCCCAACTCCTCAACTCTGATGCTGCAGGATACTGCATTCTTAAGCTGTGGGGATTTAGAGTACACTAAAAAGTTAAAAACAAAAAACCGACTTCCAAAGCCACTGTAACATAAGTTGACGCATCAGGCTCACCCGACTTCAACATAGTGTGTAGAAATCAAAATTATTTTTTACTTTACAGTGGCTTTGGAAGTCGGTTTTTTGGAAATAATTTTTATTAGTAATTTAGGTGGTATTTGTTTGTTGTGTGTTCTTTCATCTTTGATTAAAATTACATTCATTTGTGTATTTCGCCCGCTTCCTACAATAAAGTATATTATTAGAAATGAGTGAAATTGGTGCTAAAAGGGTGCCGAACTTTGCAGCTTCTGAGACGGAATTATTGACCACATTAGTTAAAAAATATGCCAATGTGAATCAAAACCAAAAACCGTTTAACCGATAGAGAAGAGTTTAAACGCCCCTTTGGGTTGGTTTAATCTTACTCGATCAACTGCAATTGATCTTACGAAATAATCGATGAAAGTAGATTAAACTGTTTCGCGTGGTTTAAACTATAAATGATCTTACGGCCCTTAGAGTTTCTGATTTGAATAGTTCGCAACATCCCTATTGCCCCTTCAGCTGGAGACCACAGCGTTCTCTATTTCACCGGGTAGGTTCTCGAGACTGGAGGTTGAGCAACAATAGATACCTGTGCGCCCGAGTCGAGCAGGAGTCGCGCGACCTCCACGTGGCCATCCATACTGGCTTCCATGAGAGCTGTATGCATCTCATCGGTCTTGTGTTCTCGGTCGGCGCCGGCGGCCAGCAGGAAGCGCACCATATCCAGGTGGCCCTTGTAGCACGCGAGCGTTAGCGCAGACTCCTTAAACTCGTTGGAGTGTGTGTTGATGCCCGCTCCGTGCTCCAGGAGGATCTTGGCGACGCCCACGTGGCCTGCTGACGCCGCCTGGTGACAAGAGCATTTAATTAGCAAGTTATTACCGAGATCGATCGACCGCGTGAAAAATGAATGGAGGAAAGGGATTCCCTTGGCTAACATTGGGACACATGAGGTTGGGAAATAAATAAAAGATTTTTCTATTCACTGGTATAATGTATCATGTCGTCACCATAACATGAGACTGAATATTCTATGGAATAGAAGTAGGGCAAAAGGTTAAGTAAGTATTAGGGGTTAAAGTATGAAATTGCCATTTTATTGTAATAGGTACTTCGAATTGACATAGAACCTTCATGGTTTGAGATTTTTGAGTGAAACTTTTTTCACATGGTAC
Source organism: Erebia aethiops (assembly GCA_923060345.2). NCBI lineage: Eukaryota > Metazoa > Arthropoda > Insecta > Lepidoptera > Nymphalidae > Erebia > Erebia aethiops. The sequence continues at coordinate 34,838,262 of OV281079.1, read as the reverse complement.
CTATGTAATTCTTCTTTTAAAAAATGTGCAACATTCGATTATCGACTTTCAGTTGTTTTTTTTATTCAGCTTAAACAAGAAAGATGGATACTTCGAAAATTCGAGTGATTTTTGACTACGAGTTCCGACGCGGAACTAACGCGGTAGAAACAGCTCGTAATATCGATGATGCATTTGGAGAGGGGACTGCTCATTAGCAGTCCCCTCTCCAGAAGCAGTCTCCTCTCATTCGCCAGAACTTGCTCCAACGGACTACCATTTTTTTCGTGCTTTGGACAATTTTCTACGTGATAAAAAGTTTTCTTCTCAGGAGGCAGTACAAAATGCTTTCACACAGTTTGTCGAATCTAGATCACCAGAGTTCTATCACAAAGGCATAAATGACCTTCCTATTAGATGGCAGCAATGTATAGATAATAATGGTAATTATTTTGATTAAATAAATATGTTAAATTAAAAAAAAAACGCATTTAAATTTTTCAGTCGGCAATTTCATTCTTTAACGCTTTTGTTCAGCGATCAACGCTTTTTTAGACTGATTATAATAGTATAATCAGTCTAAAAAAGCGTTGATTGCTGAACAACGCGCACATACGCACAGGGAGGCCACAGCGCATGTTTTCCTGTGACACACAGATCACTCACCTCCATGAGCGGCGTGTGGCCGTTCTCGTTGTGGTCCTCGACGTTGGCGCCGTTCTCGAGCAGCGCGCGCACGCTCTCCTCGTGGCCGCCCGCGCACGCGTACATGAGCGGCGTGTTGCCCGACCCCGACACGGCGTTCACGTCCGCCCCGTGCGCCACTAGAAGCCGCACGATGTCCACGTGGCCCGCGCTCGCTGCTTCCATCAGAGGTGTGCAGTCGCCCTGGAAACGACAAATAACTTTAAGCTCCGTTTTCAATACGAGACAAAACTAGGGGATATCGCCCGCCAACGCAGGCAACATCTACGTATCACGCATGACACGAGCGACATTCGTGTCCGTCGATAGTCACACGTGTGGCTTGACTGAAAGGACGCGTGTTGCTGTCCTGCAAAATGGTATAGTGATAACAACAACACTTCAACAACAACATCTCGATCGCAACTGGGTAGTTTGAACAAGCTAAGTGTCAAGTGATTCTGTCCTACAGTCACAATAGCAGTGACACACCACGACGTAAGGCAATATATCCCCTAGTGAATGAATACATGGCTTTAGGAACATTTAAAAAAAATTAAAGTACAACTTTAGCCTTCCAAAATTAACAATACATACTGAATTTGTTTATTTCATACATACTGTACATTTATTTACGACATAGATATGTCTTCTATGCTCCGTCATGTTTAGTCTCTACCATCGGGCACTAGTAACAGAATAATCTTCCCATCTCACCTTGATACCACGGTCTTCAACGCTCGCGTGCATCGCCAGCAACACCTGCGCGAGTTCGTAGTAGCCCGCCGAGCACGCGAGCGATAGCAGCGACTCGCCTTCCTCCGTGGTCTCGTGGACGCTGCGGCCTTCCGTGAGCAGCTTCCGGACCGTGCCCACGTCACCGTCCGAACAAGCCTCTGCCAAGGAGGGCGCTCCGTCCGTGCTCGCGGACGACGCGACCGCAGGCGTCGTGCCCGTAGCAGTTGACCCGCATTGCGTCCTTAAATAAAAATCATTCCGTTACTATGCAACTCAAAAATGTTATCATATTAGATATTAAGGCGATTGGGTCAGATAAGATCAAAGCTTCACGAATCATAGTCAGCGATGCGCCTCAATCGAAACGAAACGAGAATCGATTGACTCTATCGTAATCGATCCGAGAGGCGCTTTACGCTCTTGTGACTCAATCTCGGATTGTCATCATACATCAATTATTAGTAGAAAGCACATATTGCTAGAAACTATATTTTACCAAACGATCCGAAAATGTTATCTGATATGTAAGGTCACTTCGGCGTGCCTCAACTTAATCGACTCAAGAATCGATTGAATCGTGATCGATACATCAGGTGCCTAGAATTTTTTTGTGGTGAACTCGCCATTACCGCGTCAACTTTCTATACGCATAAGGAAGTATAAACTAAGATCGCATATCGTATCTATCGTTATGTTTATTTATTTGATTTGAAAAAAAAAACGCGACGTTGTATGAAATTGATATCGAAAAGGCGGACGTTGCCCAAAAAGCCTTGATATAAATAAAATTTAAATTACATTTTACATCAGTGCGTCGTCTCGTCCGTAAATGGTCAAAGCTGGTTTGTAAAACATATTAATAACAAAGACTAAAACACATTAAATAATATCTCAAATGATTACAAAACAGTTACTCGCAACGTAAAAGCACCCCCGTTCAATTATTATCAATCTTCTATATAAAGTTTTGACGAATGTCGTCCATACATTTTTTTAAAAACTAATTATATAAATGTAACTGCCTCGTTGGTATAGTGGTTCGAATGTTCGACTGCGGCCGACGAGGTCCCGGGTCGGGCCATAATTAAGTTTTGGGTTTTTCTGACTAGAAATTCTCAGTACTAGCCCGGAGTTAGGAAATTCGGGGTGTTTCACCGCCGTGCCTCGGTGAGCACGTTAAGCCGTCGGTCCCGGTTAGTATCACTATCATGATAATAGTCGTTAAAGCCTGCCAATCCGCATTGGAGCAGCGTGGTGGGTCTAATTCCCTCTCTCCTACCAGAGTGGAGGCCTGTGGCCAGCAGTGGGACGTTAATGGGCTGTAGTGAATGTAAATGCTATGTCAAAAATAAATTATTTCTTGCTGATTATTATTAAATAGAGTCTTCCAAAATACCTAATTCAGATCTTCTGCTAGTTTTAAGTTTGATAATTAATATTTTTAAACTATTGATTAAAGAAAAAAAAAGTGCGTTAATTAGATGACGAAATATGTATCTCATACTAACTTCCATACTAGAAGTGCGATTTAAGTTTGATATAGTTGCTGATTTGATTGAGTTGTTCATCCCTATAATAATGGAGAAGTTTGCCTTTATTTAAATTTATTATGAAAATTAAGACAAAACAAGTAATAAAATTTTAAATTTTAAAAAGCCCACGACTAACTGCAGAGCTCCATTATGCCCTTTATAACTTTGAAACAACAATTAGAACGTATAGCAAAAGTATATTTAACATAATATCTAAAACACAAAACTGCATCTTTGACGGCTCAGTAGCTTTTGACCAGCGTGGTGACTATGGCCAAACCCTTCCCATTCCGAGATAAGACTAGTGCTTAGTAATGAGCAGACGTGTCAAAAAGTGTTAAATTTTAATATTCTGATAAATAATTGTTAAAAATACGACGGGTTTACGATGAGAATTTAAGGAGTTCCCATGATCGCCTCCTGACTCCATCATGAGAACCTGGACAACATCTAGGTACAAAGCGCTTGTCAAGACAAATCAAAAGAAATCAAATATGACGGGTTTACGATGAGAACTTTGACGACCTCCGTGGCGCAGTGTGTAGCGCTGTTGCCTTAACGTGCGGAGGTCCCGGGTTCGATCCCCGGCAGGGTCAATTTAGAAATTTATAATTTCTGAATTTTCTCTGGTCTGGCCTGGTGGGAGGCTTCGGCCGTGGCTAGTTACCACCCTACCGGCAAAGACGTGCCGCCAAGCGATTTAGCGTTCCGGTACGATGCCGTGTAGAAACCGAAGGGGTATGGGTTTAATATAACTGCCATGCCCCTAACAGGTTAGCCCGCTACCATCTTAGACTGCATCATCACTTACCATCAGGTGTGATCGCAGTCAAGGGCTAGCTTGTAGTAGATAAAAAAAAAAAAAAAAAAAAAAAGAGAACTTAAGGAGTTTCAATGACCACCTCCTGGCTCCATCATGAGATCCTGGGCAGCATCTAGGTACAAAATGTTAGTCAATACAAATCAAAAGAGTCCAAACACAAAGGGTTTACGATGAGAACTTAAGGAGTTCCTATGACCACCTCCTGGCTCCATCATGAGAATGAGACCCTGGGCAGCATCTAGGTACAAGCTAAATATATCTAATGCAAAAAACCGCATCTCAATCGGCCCAGAACTTTTTGTGAAAAATGGTAACATATTGAAAAATTAAAATCATAGACTACAGCTCAGCTTGGTTGTCTATGGTCCTAAAATATATCTAAGCACCTTCTCACAAGCTATACATATCTAATGCAAAAAAAACCGCATATTAATCGGTCCAGTAGTTTTCCAGGAAAACGGTAACAAAAAGTGCACAAACAATCATACAAACAAACAAACAAACACACAACCTCTTAGGGCAAACACATATACCGTCTCCGTTTCGTCGAGCGTAAAAACAACAAAAAGGTTGTAAATGTACCTATATTTTTGCACACTGCCACTTAAAAATAAAAAAAAACGGCCAAGTGCGAGTCGGACTTGCGCACCGAGGGTTCCGTACTGAAAACTGTAACGACCAAAGATGTAAAACGGTAATAATTACCTTTGTTAATGAACCGCAAAACTAACTTTGTTTGTAGAGGTTTACTGTTAATATCAAAAAAACTATGCTAGTTAGAGCGTTGGGTATAGTTTTCCTGTAAAATATACATAAATTCCTATTGACCATAATTATTTCAGATTTTTCGATTGGTAAACTCCGGAGATAAGGGGGGGGGAACGGTATTTTTTTAGACTTTTTTCCCGATAAATCAAAAACTATCATGACTAAAAATAATTAAAAATCTGTTTTAGAATGTACAAAGTAAACCCTTTCATATGATACCCCACACAGTACAGTTATCTCACTTTTAAATTTCAACCCTCCGATTTTCCTCCCTTTTTAAATAAGACCAAAAATAATTTCCAATTTTTTTAATTCCAGTGTCTTTGGGCCACTAATATACACAACTATTCCAAATTTCATGTCGATAGCTTCGGTAGTTACTGAAATAATCGAGTGTGACGGACGGACAGACAGACAGACAGACGGAGAAAGTCGCACCATAAGGGTTCCATTTTACCATTTTGGTACGGAACCCTAATTATGATTATGATTATGAATCTCTTAGGGCAAACACATAATATACCGTCTCCTTTTCGTCGAGGGTAATTAAAGAAAAATATGAAAGAATCATTAAAATATCTCAACAAATGAATAAGTTATGGAACTTTAAAGTTGCGCTTGCAAGTGGGGTGGTGAGACGGCACACCACCCTTTAGCAACCGACTTTATAAAGCCTTATAAAAGAATTAAATGTACATAACGTGACTTAATTATATTGAATGAATTAAAAGCATTTAATTTGTGTCTGAAGATAATTTTGAAGTATTAAATCTTGGTTAGGTATTAAAACTCACTTACAAAATTTCTCACTCGAGTAAGATACAGCAATCGGTGTACATTAAAAAATTAAACTTTTAAATAATTAATTTCTTAGTCATTTATTGATGGATTTAAAAAAAACACTGATTTATTATTTTTAATCTATATTTTACTTCCGTTGTGTTAAATATGATATTCACAACATCATGAAACTTCTCCATTGAGCTCTCATATATTAGGTCCTTACATATGGAATTGGCGTTTTGTCGTACTGGTCACTTTGATCTCAAATATCTCCTCTTTGGTTAGGAATTACAATTTCAAATGTATACAGCTATTTACTCATGCTTTTGTGTTTTGAAAACCGTAATTCATTTGTTTTTTCCTCTTTTGGTTTTTTCTTTGGGTCACTCAGTTTACAAAATGGAAAACTTGAAATATCGCGTTATTTACGAGTACGAGTACGAGTTCCATCGTGGCACCAGTGCTGCAGAAACGGCTCGAAGGATTAATTATGTGTATGGCGGCGGTGTCGCAAAAGAAAACACAGTGCGTTTTTGGTTTGCAGACCAAGCCACGTGCACGGCCGGCGACCAAAGTTGATAATGAAGAATTGAAGGCTATTGTGGATGCGGATCCATCGTAAACCACGTCCGAGCTAACAGGTTAGCCCGCTACCATCTTAGACTGCAACTTGTAGTGTATAAAAAAAAAGCTAGCTGCAGGCTGCGGTGTTAGTGATAAAACTGTTTACATTACTCAACCGGCACAATAATGCAGGGATTTTGAATCGAATTAATAACTGTGATTAAAAGTGGATCCTGTACGATAATCGGAAACGCTCATCGCAATGGCTGAACCCTGGCGAATCAGCCAAAACCTGCCCCAAGCGAAACTTGACTCAAAAAAAATTACTCGTGAGCGTTGGGTGGACTAGTGCCGGTGTCGTTCACTACAGCTTTCTTAAATCTGGCCAGACGATTACGGCGGATGTCTATTGTCAGCAACTGCAAACCATGATGGAATAGCTAGCTGCTAAACAACCGAGGCTGGTCAATCGCTCTAGGCCACTGCTGCTTCAGGACAACGCTAGACCACACACTGCACAACAGACGGCTACCAAATGAGAGGAGCTTCAATTGGAATATCTAAGACAATCACCGTACTCCCCGGACCTTGCTCCAACAGATTATCATTTTTTTCGAAATTTGGATAAATTCTTGCAAGGGAAAAAAATTCAACTCCGATGGGGTAGTCCAAAGCGCCTTCAAAGATTTTATTGATTTGCGTCCGAATGGTTTTTTTAGTAAAGGGATCAATGAACTACCTATGAGAACATAGTTACATACCTACATTGCAAGTTAAATAAAAGCTTTAAAAAAATCTACTTTATGTTCCTCCCTTACAAAACGCCAATTTCATATGTAAGGACCAATATTACGGCTACACTCTACAGTGCTACGGCATATGAACTTACAAGTGCTTTATATTTGCCTCTTACGTTCTGTCTACATTTTTGAAATTCAATATGCCGCTACGCTTGGTTGCATAAGTCTATTCTAAGCGTAAAATCTAAAGTCATTTTTAATAAAATATTTTCTTCTTTAGCATAATATTCAATATGAATGTCATGAACAAAAATAATAATATTAAGATGGAAATGACAAGCATTAATAAAGCGCAGCTTTCTACGAGCATGTGTTTCAAGTTTTTAGTGTTACAATAGTATTATCATTTTTCATCCCATGTATTCGAAAAGGACGACTTGGTTAGCCTTTAACACCCAGTTGCACAAAGCTCTTCATTAAGTCTACATTACTTAAAGCCAGCATTAGTGCTAATGAAAGTTTTATTTTAATGACGTTGCACAAAAACTTCACAAGCATCATTAAGCCTCACTAATGAGTCATTAGTTAAAGACGACATTAAACAACGAATGAATGAAGCGAGTGAACTTAAGCGTTTTGTTAATGCTATTTTCTTCAGTTAAACCACTAAACTTGCAAAAACAAAACGTTTTGATGGAATTGTCACTTGTCACTTGTCAGTGCCAATGTCAAGTTGAGTTTTTCTAATGACATTGGTTCGTGTGTAATTTGTCTGGTGTGTCAGCTGTGAAATTATATATCGTGGTATTTTTGATTCATATTTCTTTTATTAAATCTTTTTTAATAAAATGTCTGAATTAAAAATTATTATTAATTTTATTATAATAACCACTATCTCCCAATAAATGATAATTGTTATATCTGCCCATTTCAAAATCTGCACACAAGTGAGAATTATTAAAAATGGTGCAGTCATGAACAGATCCAGGCCATCGAGCAATGATGTCTCTAATTTTTAGTGATGCGTCACATACCACTTGTACATTAATAGAAAAATATCATTTCCTGCACCGATACATTTCTGAGAGTGCACCTCCTCTACTTATTATTTTCACATGAGTACAGTCTAAAGCTCCTGCAACACGTGGAAATCCATCAATTTCATAAAAGCCTTGTGCAATTTGTCGTAGCTCTTGCCTGTCTGGCATTCTTATACATATATACCTACAGAGCTTAATTTTGCAAGTTCACGAGTAACATTTTGAACAATCCGACAAACGGTTGATTTGTGAATGTTCACTAAATCACCAAGCACTTGCTGGAAAGATCCTGTGGCAAAGAACCTCAAACAAATCAAGAGCTGCGTAAGGCCATCAATAGCTTTATTTCTTTGGGTCACTGGTTCTAAGTTCAATATGTTCAGAATTTGGAGAACGGCGTCCTTCGAAATTTTGTACCTGACACGAAACTCTTCTCCATCATGTTTTAGAAATAAATTTTCTCTGTCAGGGATTCGTCGACGGGGAACTTCCTCTTCTGCGTCAGACAATGATGAAAGACTTGTTAAAGACATTTCTACCACTGATAATTTACCGAAACACGTACGAAAACACTTTAAATAAAGATCTAATGGATGCTTCTTGACCAATTAAAATTTAATGACCCTAACTGTCAAAGTAATGGCCCGTTAGGTGCTAAACGACGCTAATGACGTTACGTGCAACGCAAAATCAGTGTAAATGCATAGTTTGACGTTTCATTAGTTAAATATAATGGAGCATTAAAATTTGTTTAAATTTCGTTTTGTGCAACCATTTAATGAAAGATTAGTGTTTAATGCCGTCTTTTAAATTTAATGGACTTTTGTGCAACTGAGTGTAAGTGTACCCAAAGGTGGTGTTTTCTATGAGAAACTTTTAGCGGGCAGTAATGAGTTTTTAATCCTCTTTCTAAGTGCGCCGTAATTATTTTTGCCGCGCACTTTTTGAATTTGGAACATCATAGTGTTCAGTGCCAAAGAAATCGAACGCAAATATTTTTTGAATAAAGACTAGCTGGCGCCGCCGGCTGAATTGTAAAAAAAAGAAATCAACTTAAAAAGCGCGAATTACAGCCCGCGTTTTCGTCAAATTTCACGGATTGTTAAAAATTCATGGTTTTGTTTTGAAAAATGAGTTCTTCAAATGACAACTGACAGTGAAAGTATAGAATTAACTCCTGAAAGTATTAGAACTGACGCAAGAAATGTGATGAATAATTAATCTATTACCTGCAAAATCCCGTAAGTCGCATTTTCCTCAAAATGAGCCAGATTCGGACATTATTTCAAATACGCAGAATATAAAATCTACAACAATCTCTATTCCTAATAAAACTGTAACAATAAAGTTTCATAATTGCGAAAATGTCTCAAATGTAATAGTAGATTGTTACACAAGGGACGTAAGTAAGCTATTACAGAACAAGATCCAATTTGGCGCCAGTGCGAGCGCAGCTCGCACAGGGCGCTAATGGATCGCGTGCACCCGAGATATTTAGTCACACGAGCGAGCGCAGCGAGCGAGGGTGAATATAATTCGAGGGTGTAATAGCTACTTGCAACCGAGGTAAGCATTCTACTTTATATCATTCTTGCGCGGTAAATAAAACATTGGTAATGCAAAATCACTTTAGGAACAAACTTCACAAACTTTCAGATCAAATGTAATGCCGCCATTTCCTTTTTTTTTCGTAAATAGTTTTCCATTTTTTTTTTACGGCTCTGAGTTCCAAGGAGTTTTGCATAGTTTGAAATGTATGGAAATTAAATGCCGCCATGTTCAGTGTTTTTTTTTTTCAGTAAAAAGTTTTCTTACCATTTTATAAGAAAAGAGATTGTTTACCAAGGAGTTTTGCATAGCTTAAACTGTAATGTGAACATTACAATTCAAGCATAGTGCGACGTAATGTTGCCTTGAATTGCAAACACCAACTTACAAGGAGACTTTCCATCATAGTAATCCCTAGTTACTGAGCAAGTATGATATAAATATAAGTTTTTAGTTGTTTTATTATTAGATACTATTTAATTTCAATTTAGTTGTTACTCTATGTTTTATTAAATAATAATATTACAATAAAATATGAGGCACCTGTTATATTCTTATACAGGTGATGAAAAGTAGAGTGTATCATTCGGGCGCAAATTTTTTTGGCTCGGGCGACGTACTTTGAATGCCTCGCTACGTTCAGGATTCTACTAAACAATCCCGAGCGTACCTCACTTCGCTCTGGATTCATAAAAGCGCCCTCGCCGTAAAAATATTATTTTGCTCCCTTATAATACAATCTACTATTGTTCCACAATCCACATGTCCGCAAAATCATCGTACGTTCATCCCTGTAAAATATACGAATGTGAAGAGGTGTTTTTGTTCCAATTGTTTTAATTTCAATTAAGTCGTATTCAGATTTTTAGGGACGCAGCCAGACTTATTGCAGAACATTTTGTGCAATTTTATATCGTCTGCAATCAATCCATTGGTTATTTAGTCACAGTCAATATCAGCGTTCAAAAATATCAGTGCAATACAACAAAAAAAAGTTTGTTATTTATTAAACTAGCGTACGACGAGACAATGTGCAATACAATTAAGACGTCAGCCGCTTTAGCAAGAAACTCCGGTTCCTCGTAACCTTCGCCTGGTAGCTTGCCAATGTGGTTGGTTCCATGGTTCTCACGCATATATTATCTTCTAGGAAAGCACACTTCAACCTAGACCTTTTTACTGATAATTAATTTCGCCAAACGTTACCCTATCTTTGAAAAAAAAGAGGAGCAAGCTCTCTCTGCAGGAGGACTTTTTTGCGAGGTCATAAAGTACACCCACGGTTAACTTCGACGTTTATTGCACACTGACGTACAGGTGGTAAGTTAAAAGGCTTGGGTGGGCTTGTGTTATGTCTTCATGAGGAATATAATACGAGTAGTCATACAGTCGGTCTAGCGGTGGGCGGTACTCACGGCTTGTCCTGGTGGTGGTGGCGATGGTGCGCGGGCGGCTGGTCGCTGCGCATGCGCGTGAGGGCGGCGGCCGCCTCGTCCAGCGCGCACGACACTGATGACGTCAGCCGCCGCAGCACCTCCGGGTCCGCGAGGTGCTTGCCTTCGCCCGATAGCTTGCCGATGCCTGTGACAACGAAAGGGAACATTGTAAAGAGGCTGTCATTTTCTTTTTGCACCTTAACTTGGCGCTTTGTAGCTAGCTATAGATTAAGTTTTGTGTGAAAAAATCTCGTAATTTAAGTAAAGTCAGCCAGCAGTGATTATAAATGGGTGACCATGAAAACCTAATTAATGTAGTAGTAAGCATTTACATTCAACTCGATTTACAAAGTAAGCAAAGTTTCACACGCTGGCAGAATATTCTGATGAAAGTTAAATTGTACCAGTCTTTTCATTATTTCCATCGTCTCATACATACAATTCTATATAAGGCAATATAACTATTCCAGAAGTTAATATAACTATTCCAGTAGAACACAATACTATTCCAGTGCTTGAAGACCAAAGTCTTCGAACAGTGCGTGTTGCCAGTGATGACATACGGTTGCGAGACTTGGTCGCTAACTATAAGGAAGCTCAGGGTCACTCAGCGGGCGATGGAGAGAGCAATGCTCAGGGTTTCTTTGCGCGATCAAATCAGAAATGAGGAGATCCGCAGAAGAACTAAAGTAACCTTCGACGTGTTGCGAAGGGGCAATGGGCGGGGCACATAGAAGAACCGATAGACGTTGGGGTCCCAAAGTGCTGGAGTGGCGACCACGCACGGGAAAGCGCAGCGTTGGCAGACCCCGTACTCGCTGGACAGACGACATCAGGCGAGTCGCAGGGAGCCGCTGGATCCAGGCGGCGCAAGACCGAGGCCTATGTCCAGCAGTGGACGTCTATCGGTTGAGAATGATGATGATGATGATGATGAATATAACTATTTCAACTGTATTTACTACCGGTACAGAAAGTCGCCGATTTTGAGTCGAAAAACTCAAAGCAATATAATACCTAATAAATATGGCTATGCAAATATTATAAGTTTTATAGGCACTATCAAACACGTAAATAGTACTTCTATGTCTATTGTACCCAAATTCCGTGGCATTATCTTATCCAACCCTTTACTAGCTCACGGGTCCTATTTTGTGGTTCACATGACGTAAGCTGCTTTATAGTCAGAATGACATTTGAAAAAATAAACCTATGTTTTAAAGCTTGCTACATTGCAGTAACGACCTTCGCGGGATTTTGAATGTACATAGGAATTGATATTACTCGTACTTGGCATTTGAATATAGATCCTAAATTAATGAAAGTAAGGATTAAAATATAATAACCTTATCTGTGACTCTATGATAATATTATAATGACTCGGTTCTGAGCTGTGTAAAATGTAAATGTTAGTATGAACTTTTTAATTGATAAATTGATTAATTAATGTTTATGTTTGTACTTTAAACAATATGACAATTTGGCTTATTTTATTGTGCACAATCTCTAAACAAAACTAAAATGACAGCTCATAATATCACTTACTATTTCCTTCCATGAGACTGATGCTCCAACACTGAAAAGGACAGCACTATGGTTTGTCAAATGTAGGACTTTTGGATTTTTAGTGATGATAAAATCCGACACGACCGGAGAGAGATCCGGCGCAGGACCAACTGCTTTACGTGCTCTCCGAGGCACGGGGGTGAAACACCGCCAACTTCTTAACTCCGGGCTGAGAGGCTGAGAATTTCTCGTCAGAAAAATCTAATACTTATTTATAGAACAAGATCCGAGTGCCGCCAGATCTTACTTATTTTCTGAGAAACAAAATGTATGTAATACCTATAGTATTGTTAATAATTAATAATCAATACTCCCAGACTCATGCCGTGGGCCGTTATTTCCGGCAGACACTTTATAGCTCGAAAAAAAAACTTAACTTATTTTCTGAGTCTTCATATTTATACACGATACTCAGAAAACTATTTCAAAACTATTTGCAAGCAGCCATACAAATATGATGGGCCAAATATCCGCCAGACTTAATTTGAAATTTCGCTGTGATAAAATTTAGACCTTTTTCACTGTTGGAGTAAGGGAAACCATCATTTATTTATTGAAATATATAAGCCTGTATAAGCAGTTTTACGAAAATCCATAACAGTGAAATGGAAGTTGGAAGCTTACATGAAGGTTCTAAGTTTTTGAAGTTAAAGACTTGAAAATCGGCATTTGGATTATTAGTTTTAAATAATAACCTCGTCAGACGCAGATGCTAGCCATCGTTTTACCTTCGAAGAAACGGAGACGGTATATGCGTTTGCCCTAAGAGGTTGTTAGCACAGAGTAATACAGAGGGGAAGCTTCATACAAACGGCTCGCGGCGACTTCACCCATACATAGCGGAACGATGTGTGCGTGAGCTCTCATACCGACACGCCGTCTGGGTCAGAGACGCCTCGGTCTGGGTCCGAACGTAAGGGCTGACGGGCGTGCGTTTAATGAAAATAAATAGAGGAACAATTTCGTGATTGAACATGTTTACTGATTTTGTATTAAAAATAAAACTATTTAGATTTATTTATGAAAATAGTCTTCTGTTTCAACAAACATGCCGAATAACTCATCTTGCAAGATTTGACCTTAACATACATACATACATACATAAATACATTGCAAGTTAAATAAAAGGTTGTAATAATAATAATAGTCGACGCAAAACTGTTTTTGCGATAATAAATGACGGTGGCATCCATTAACATTATTGTGAAGTTATGTTAAAAATACTGATGTTCATTAAAAAGTACAATTTCGTTTCTTTATAATATTTGTCTAATTTTAAGTAATGAAGTTGTTCAATTTCAGGATATAACTGAAATTATACATTAAATATTATAAATGTGAAAGTTTCGATGGATATATGGATGGATGGATGTATGGATGTTTGTTATTCAATCACGCCCCAACGGCTCAACGGATCTGGCTGAAATTTGGCACAGATAGATTATAGTCTGGAATAGTACACAGGTTACTTTTACGAAAATTAAAGAGTTCCCGCAATAACTATATAATATTTTTATTTTTTCGTCAAATTGTTGACATGCATCAGGTGACAACCCTAGCAGAATAAGTATACATTTTCGACGTTCTTAGGAAGTTTCCCCTCTGGTCGGATATATACTCGTGTGGTGTTAGTGTGTTTGTGCATTTTTTTGTTACCATTTTCCTGGAAAACTACTGGACCGCTTAATATGCGTTTTTTTAACTTCTGGCAAGATTCTTAGATATGTTTTAGGACCATAGACAACCAAGCTGAGCTGTAGTCTATGATTTTGAATTTTCAATATTATGTTACCATTTTTCTCAAAAAGTAATTTTGTAATTTTTCAATATATTACCATTTTTCACAAAAATTACTGGGCCGAATAGGATGCGGTTTTTTGCATTAGATATGTATAGCATGTGAGAAGGTTCTTAGATATATATTAGGACCATAGACAAACAAGCTGAGCTGCAATCGTGGTTTGGCAAGTGGTCATAGGAACTCCTAAGTTCTCATCGTAAACCCGTCTTGTTTAGACTCTTTTGATTTGTCTTGACTAGCACTTTGTAGTTTGTACCTTGATGCTGCCCAGGGTCTCATGATGAAGCCAGGAGGTGGTCATAGGAACTCCTTAAGTTCTCAACACGACGGGTTTACGATGTTATACACTAACAAGTAAAAATAATAATTTTATTACTCGTTAGTGTAACTGTATAGCAATACTGAAGGACTAGAGTGAGACATACTGATTACTCAAGCAGTACTATGTAAACGGCATCTGCCAAAATTATCTTTAGGACAAACCATAGATTTGACACTGTAAATTTATTTCATATTGTTGCCCATTATCTTCGCAAAAGATAACAGCACTTAAGGGTTTAAAAATCATAATAAGTGTGTATAATCATATTCATAGATCATAAGTAAGTACCTACGAATCTCTTTACGGAACACACAGCTGAGTACCGGCAACAAATAAAATCAAGTGAATGTCCTCTAAAAATTCGCGCAAACAGCAATTACCGTCAAAGCTCAAACTAGTCTTGCAGTATCGAAAACATAATTTATAAATCTAATAATATTTTATATGCTAAAATGTTTCGTTCGCCTGTTAAACCCATTTGTTGTCCATGATAATTAAGGAACAAGAAGCTTAGTTCGCTATAATTCGCCAAAGCAGACAAATCTTTGTGACACAGCGGGTAGCTTGCACGTGTCGCTTGCGATATTCACCGCCCAGCAATTCGCACCGGCACAATACCACACCTCACAAATCTTTCAAATTATTCCCAACCTACGTTTCACCACTTCACGTTTCACACCGGAGCATCCTCAGATTTTTTTTTTATCCACTACAAGCTAGCCCTTGACTGCGATCTCACCTGATGCTAAGTGATGATGCAGTCTAAGATGGTAGCGGGCTAACCTGTTAGGGGAATGGCAGTTATATTAAACCCATACCCCTTCGGTTTCTACACGGCATCGTACCGGAACGCTAAATCGGTTGGCGGCATGTCTTTGCCGGTAGGGTGGTAACTAGCCACGGCCGAAGCCTCCCACCATGCCAGACCAGGGAAAATTCAGAAATTATTAATTTCCAAATTGACCCTGCCGGGGATCGAACCCAGGACCTCCGCACGTTAAGGCAACAGCAATACACACTGCGCCACGGAGGTCGTCAAATCAGTCAGATGTTGACTTGACAATGCACGATTGTAAAGACCCATCATATATGTTGCGTTTCGAGTCGGACGAAAGATACTTTTTATCCGGAAAATCAGAAAACCTTTAATCCACGCGGAGGTAGTCATATTGTCATCTTTTCATCATAAATCTATACTAATACTATAAATGCGAAAGTTTGGATGGATGGATGGATGTTTGTTACTCAATCACGTGATCCAGAACGGATCTGGATGAAATTTGGCTCAGGGATAGATTATAGTCTATAATAATACAGGCTACTTTTATCCCGGAAAATTAGAGATCCCGCAGGAACCAAAAATACCTCAATCTACGGGGACGCAGTAGCGAGCATCAAAGTGAAAAGGTGAAACTGACTGTCATAATCATATAATGCTTATCCAACAGCTGGGACTACAACCTTGCAGTAGGAATTTCCAATAGTGGATTTCCAAGACATCATTAAAAGCCTAAATACAAGCGGCCGAAGTAGCGGGGAAAAGCTAGTTACAGCTTACTGCTTGTCCGTTGTTAACAGTCTTCTTCTTCCTGCCCGTGTCCCACGCTACGTGGGGTCGGCACAACATGTTTTCTTCTTGTTAAAAACATCGCTAAAAAAATATAATAAAAATATAAAATATAGCGATTTTTTTTAGCGATGTTATATAGGTATTGTAAAATGTTAAAGATTACAATTTAACGCATTATTTTTCGGTATATTGTAATCTGTTAGGTATATATATACTCAAAAAAGTCAGAAGGTCATTCGTGGGAATGGGCATTATTTTCTATAACAAAGTTCCACAACCTATTTTGGACTTGTCTATAAACAAATTTAAGAAATCCATTAAAAGTATGCTCCTGAAAAAAGCTTATTATACTGTTGAAGATTATGTAAATGATAGAGGAGCATGGATTTGATCGCTCCAGCAATGCTGGGGACAGCGGTTACTTATGTACACATTGATATAATAATTGTAAATGAATTATTTAAAAAGAGCAACCACCGAGTTTCTTGCTGGTTCTCCTCGGTAGGAATGGCATTCCGAACCAGTGGTAGATTCACTTGACGATTCAAAAGTACTTGTAAAAGTTTATTTGAATAAAAAATATTTGATTTGATTTGATTTGATTTGATTAACCTGATAGAACCTATTATTTATGTCGAACGTACAAGGGTAAAGGCGAACTTCGAAACACTTCTCAGAAGAGATGCGGAAAGGTTAATCAGCCGGCCAGAAGCTTCCGATATTGGTTTTAATATCGACTACAGCAACTTAGTAGGTATAACGAAAGTTCTGAAGTAATCAAGAGTTATGGC
Source organism: Erebia aethiops (assembly GCA_923060345.2). NCBI lineage: Eukaryota > Metazoa > Arthropoda > Insecta > Lepidoptera > Nymphalidae > Erebia > Erebia aethiops. The sequence goes on along the minus strand of OV281079.1, from coordinate 34,821,577 downwards.
CTCATTAATATCACGTTTTATTGATTAATTTTAACTCATTAAAACTGAGCCCTGCGCAGGCTTTTAAACTTACAACTTTGTGAGCTGGAGTGTTAAAATAAAAATTATTCTTATAGATAGATAACAAGTAATAAAATTTAAAAAAACCCACGACGAACTGCAGCGGTCCATTGAGACTTTATAACTTTGAAATAACAATTAGAACTTCGCAAAAGTATATAACATAATATCTAAAACACAAAACTGCATCTTTGTCGGCTCATAGTTTTTGGACCAGCGTGCTGGACTATGGCCAAATGGTAATGAATAGAGGTGTCAAATAGTGTTAAATTTTAATATTCTGATAAATAATTGTAAAAAAAACCCAGACGGGCGTAGAGGTATTGGTCGACCAAAACTGCGATGGTGGGATGGGGTTAGCCAAGATGCTAAGCGGATTGGTATAAGAAGCTGGAGAACGAGCGCCAATGATAGAGATAGATGGAGAAATCTTCTGGAGCAGGCCCGGGCCTATAAAGCACTGTAGCGCCGATGATGATGATGAAGTAATTGTAAAAAAAATATGTGAGTTCAAAAAATACATTAAAAAATACCGATTTTGGATTAAAAAAACATATGATCACTTAAGGAGTTCCTGTGACCACCTCCTGGCACCATCACGAGACCCTGGGCAGCATCTAGGTTTAAAGTGCTTGTCAAGACAAATCAAAAGAGTCCAAACACGACGGGGTAACGATGAGAACTTGAGAAGTTCCTATGCCCATCTCCTGGCTCCATCATGAGACCCTGGGCAGCATCTAGGTACAAAGAGCACTAGGTATAAATCAATACAGTAGTTTTTCAGAAAAAAGTTAACATGGTAAAAATAATAAAAATCACTATTGCAGCGCAACGTGGTGGACCTTCTCACAAGCTATACATATATCTAATGCAAAAAACCGCATCTCAATCGGCCCAGTACTTTTTGTGAAAAATGGTAACATATTGAAAAATTAAAATCATAGACTACAGCTCAGCTTGGTTGTCTATGGTACTAAAATATATCTAAGAACCTTCTCACAAGCTATACATATCTAATGCAAAAAACCGCATCTCAATCGGCCCAGAACTTTTTGAGAAAAATGGTAACATATTGAAAAATTAAAATCATACACTACAGCTCAGCTTGGTTGTCTATAGTCCTCAAACATATCTAAGAACCTTGCCAGAAGTTATACTTCTCTAATTCAAAAAAACCGCGCATTAATCGGTCCAGTAGTTTTCCAGGAAAATGGTAACAAAAAAGTACACAAACACACAACCTCTTAGGGCACAACACAATATACATGATTATACCGTCTCCGTCGAGGGTAAAAAATAATAGGTATGCAATTTTTATATCTCCAATAGCTGATGCCCGCGACTTCGTCCACGTGGATTGAGGTATTTTTGGTTCCAGTGGGAACTCTTATTTTCCGGGATAAAACGTAGCCTGTGTTATTCCAGACTATAATCTATCCCTGAGTCAAATTTCATCTAGGTCCGATCAGCCGTTCTGGCGTGATTAACAAACATCCATCCACCCAAGCTTTCGCATTTATAATATTAGTATAGATTTATGATGAAAAGATGCCAATATGACTTCCTCCGTGAGGATTTCTATTTCACACACAATTTCTGATTTCCTATGAGATTATGAAATTTTCCCGCTGCAAAAAGTCTATCTAAAGAGGCTTTATATATAGCTTATGCAGGTTTTTATTATTTTAAACTTATAACCGAAATGCTGAATTTTCCTGTCTCTTTCTACAAAAACATAGGGCTTTTATACAAATTTTCAACCCCCATTTCATCCTTTGTTGTGTTGTTTGTTTCATCCTTTGTTTTGTTTGTGTTTGGTTTTCGTAAAATGGCTTATACAGGTTATTATTATTTAAAACTAATAACCTAAATCCCGATTTTCAAGTCGCTATCATCAAAAACATAGAATTTTCATACAAAATTCCAACCCCCATTTCACCCTCTTTGGAGTAGATTTTCGGAAAATTGTTTATGTACATGTTATTTTTATTTAAAACTAATAACCTTAATCCCGATTTTCAAGACTCTAACTTCAAAAACTTAGAACCATCATACAACTTTCCAACCCCTATTTCACCCCGTTTGGGGTGGATTTCCGTAAAATTTCTTATACAGATTTTTATTATTTATAACTAATAACTTCATTGCCAAAATCCATGGCTCTAACTTAAAAAACAAAGTACTTTCATACAAACTTCCAACCCCCATTTCAACCCCTTAGGGGTGAATTTTCCCAAAACCGTTTCTTAGCTGACGTTTACACCATAGAAGGAACCTACCTTCCAAATTTCAAGTCTATATGTTTTATAGTTCCTGAGATATCGTGATGATCAGTCAGTGAGTGACCTTTCGCTTTTATATATATAGATTAAGAGTTGAAACGACGTAGACCGAGACGTCCTTTTATCTCTGAAATCGTACCGTTTACCGTCGATAGATTTGCGGAGACCCTAAACTCTTCGATCACAGAAAAAAAAGCCTAAACTGGCTTCTGTCCAAATATTTAGTTTGAAGACCTGGCCAGCCCTAAGCGCAGGGTCACGTTTAAATGCGACGCGATCAAGGGTTGCTTTTATTTAAAAGCTGTCTTGCCAATGCAACGTGATTATCTATTTTAATAGGTACCTACGTTGAAAGTTCGTTTACATAATTTACATCAGATCAATTCCGTGACGTCAGCAGAGGTCGGCCTTTGCGGCTTTAACACAATAAACTGTAAGCTCTGATACATTTATTTTTCAATACACTTGCTCGAAAAATGCACTTACAGAGGCAGTAAACAGGGCTTGTAAGTTAAATTTATTGCCCGCGTGCAGTAAATATTTACTCCCTCGACTAGTATGTAAAAACCTATTTTCCGCTCTTATATGACAAACTACTATTACAACTTCCATGATGAAATAACCTAACTCCGCGTATCACGATTTATCGAAAATTAAATGTAGGGTTGAAAAAAAATAAAGACGGACAAACTGAAGGCTTCCTTATTTTACTACTACGGAACATGAAAGTTTAGTTAAAAAAACGGCCAATGAACTTCTGTCAACCGTCACTTGAAAATTACGGTAAAATCAAGGAAAATACAACAAATAAGTACGTGACTTAATCTACAGTCTACACTACTATTAAAAATGCGAAAGTGTGCCTGTCAGTCTGCTACGCCTAAACGGCTAATCTATTTAATCGATTTTGACCTTTGCTACATAGGTAGGGTGGCATTCCGGGAAACGAGTAAGGAGATAGGCTTATTTTTATTTTGGAAAATGAAAGAGTTCTCGAGATTTTTCATAAAAAAATTTCCAAAAAACCGAATTCGGTTTTTTAGAAATATTTTTTATTTTTAAGTTTTGAGTGTCAGGTTTGAGTAGTCAGAATTTATTTATAGGACCACCTCGAGAGCTTCCTCTAACGTCTGATAGAAAAAAAATCAAATCGTCTCAGAAACCACGGAGATATGCACCGAAATACATTAAAAAAAATACGCGCCGAATTGAGAACCTCCTCCTTTTTTGGAAGTCGGTTAAAAATTATAAATCCACGTGGACGAAATTTTATTTTGTGTCTCTAGAATCTAGATTATCTCACAAAATTGTACAGTACATAATGTTTTCCACTAAACATTACAAATCACAATATGGCTGCGGCCTGCGTCGTATTCTTAATTTGAAAGTTTAGTGTAGTTAGCATAATTCAGTGACATAGACACAGAAAATTCGTAAAAGTTTAATATAATGCGGAATAATCAGTGATAAACTTGTTTTTAGAATACTCAACGTTTTTAAGTGTGAAAGTTTAGTGAGAAGAAAATTGTAATGTAAATTGTTGTTTGAACTAATTGCTTTGACTAGAAACTGGTTGCATAATGACTAATGCTTATTTTATAGCGATGAATTACTTAGGGCGGTTTCAGATTAGCGTATTTTTTTGCGCATATTAGCAGGCGTGGCTCATTTGTCACGTGACCTGATATTTAACTACTACTGTGGGGACCGTAGACGGCACTCGTATCAGTCGAGTGTTGCGCTCGAACCGTAGTTGCCTGTTCTCGTTATGAATAAACAAAAATAGACCAGTAAACGATATCGTATCGCAGTTGGTTGTTTAAACTCTAATTATTAGAGCATATTATGTTTATTTGAGTCTAATAAAGATATAGATACCGAACTTAACGCTCTTTGCACTTTCTAAGGATCCTGAAAGATCCTGAAAATTATTATTTGCCTCGTACACTCTGGCATGAGGCGTACTAGTGTAAAATATTCATTCATATTTCATAACTAGATGTGCCTTAGGTCTATTTTTAAAGTCATTGTGGTCATCATTGCAATCGATTACCGGCCCATAGTCGTTATAAGATATTAGAAGTCAACCCTAACGCTACACGCACCGCGTCACAAGGGATAGAGTTACGCGATAGATAGAGAAAAATTTAGTAAGTATATAATTACTTTCGCTCGAAGCTGTGTGAGCTGAATTAGTCTTTATTACGACTTTTCCAGAGCCTCTGTTTATTAAAAGGTCTTCGCGGAGTAAGACTTCTGTACTTGTACTATTACCTATTCTGTGGTATAAGCTCGTGTCGGCTTACGCGCGCCACTGTTTGTGCTTCAAAATGTGGCGCGGAAGCGGCGGCTTTATTCTGGTGTATTCGCTCGAACCCGTGGGTCAGTAGTATACGAGCTTATATACGAGCGATAGCAAGACTACCATAGAAGGGCCCAATAAATAAGATATTATATATATATATATAGGATTTAAATAAAACGTCACGTCATTGCTTACTCGCTCTCTAATTGGAACTTCTTAACCTAGGAGTACAGTATATGATTTGGTCGACCAACAAAGGAGTTATATACCGCTAAACTGATGACACGGTGCTGATAGCAGACTCTGAACATGGCCTACAAACACTACTGGAAGACGTGCAGGCAGCTGCTTGGGACGCAATGGGACTTAATATCAATATTAATAAAACAAAAACTATGGTAATATCAAAAACCCAGATGCCCAGTATTAAGCTTCGCGGTACTGAAATAACAGCTGTCAGTAAATTACTTAATAATACTTAGGCCGGTATTTCACACCATCAAGAGGTGATTAAATGTAGAATCGGACCAGCTAAGTCGGCATTTTACAAAATGTCCAAAGTGCCTGTGACCCCAAAATCCCAGTCCCAACTAGACTTCGCGTTCTCAGGTGTTATGTTTGGTTCACTCTTTTATATGGATGCGAAACATGGGTGTTGAAAAAGGAAATCTATCGACACGACGGTTGCAAGCGTTTTAGATGTGGGCATTACGAAGAATGTTTAAAATATCATGGAGAGACTTCATCTCAAACGCTCAAGTACTGCAAAGAGCAAATTGCAAACTACTGCTTATGACCACCGTCGTACGAAGGATTTTTTCAGGCACCTGCAACGAGGATCCCTCTATGAATTTCCAAGGTTGATCCTCGAAGGCAAGATAGCTGGAAAAATGGCACCGATGCGACCAAGAAGGAAGTGTTTCGACGACATAAGGGAGTGTGCTCGACATAAGTATGTGGGAGTAAAGAAAATAGCACGTGACCGCAAAAGTTTACTCGGACTGACCGCCGAGCTTCAGTTTGAAGATGGCATCACATTGGCACATGATGATGAAGAAAGGAGTTATGCTTACATATTATTAACTTGGCTTAATTTCATCCTTATTCCTATGCTCTAACAAATAAGATGGTCCGCGTGGATTGAATTTTTTTTTACAAACCCATGGCAGACAGACATACACACATTCGCATTTATAATACCAAAGGTAATTCAATACGGGCAACGGCAGAGCAGTCGTATTTTTTAATAATTTTAATTATATTCACTTGTTTACCTATATGTATATTCATAATTATCCATGCAAAAAATCATGTCGTTGCTAAGTTGAGGCACGATAATTGAAGGCCAAAACCAACAAACAAAAACACTTTCACATAATATTAGTAGGATAATAACGGTTCAGTTCTATCCAATGTCGATATATTGATATTAAATAAGTCATAATAAGACCCCTGAACGTTTGTATTAGCGATCGATTTCAGCGAGGTGGCCGGGCGTGTTTGCAACGAACTGCACAAAAAGGTCAAGGCGGGGAGGTTCGCTATCATTGTTCAAGCGATGACTTTACACTTTACACATGGGCTTCAATAATGCCGTTATTTAATTAAGACTAACTATTGAAACCACTATCCTTATTATTTCAACCCATTGCCCGCTCAGTACTGAGCATGAGTCTCCTCTAAGAATGGCCATAAACCACCACGCCATCTGGCCAAGTGCAGACTGGCAGACTTCATTCACCTTCCTTGGCGGGGAGGTTCGCTATCATTGTTCAACGATGACTTTACACATGGGCTTCAATATTGCCGTTATTTAATTAAACTATTAAAATCACTATCATCATTATATTTTCAACCCATTGCCCACTCAGTACTGAGAACGAGTCTCGGAAATAGGATGATTTGGCTACTAGGCTGACCAAATGCGGATTGGTACTTGTAGATTTCAACACCTTCCAGAACATCGCGAAGAACTCTCGGGCATAACTCTTTTAAGTAGTTTCGTCTGTCTGTCTATATTTCTGTGAGTCAAAGCCATTTTTAACTACTATAAGACCTGTACTGGTGTTTGGTAGCTATAGGAATCAATTACCTCTACATAGACTAGCGACATAAATTTTGTATGTTTTAATGAAGACTTACACAAAAAAACGTGCCGAATTGAAAACCTCCCTCATTTCGAAATTCTGTTGAAGTCCATTTTAGATACTGAATTCAACCCGTTGTGAAACCTTACGGACAAATTTCAGGGTGCGTAAAAGTTAAAAATATAGGAACAGAAGTAGGTACAATAAGCTTTTATGTCCCTAACAATCGCGTCAGGGAACAAAAAAACTTTTTGTAGCAGTTTTTTAATTATTTATTTTTGGGGTTTCTCACTCTAACGTCATCAGAATTTATACATTTTTAGCTTTTGCTGAAACCCTTTTGCCTTTTCAGAAAAACTTTCGACGACGTCGTGTTTTGGTTGAATAAACTTGGAGGTTCGTTCGTCACTAATAAAATTGGTTTGAACAACGTGAGCTGCGCATTTTTCACTAGCCGAGCCAACAAAAGGTAAATATAAAACCCAGAGATTCAAGATAATTTAGATGTTTAATATCCATCTATCTTTGTCATTGCCAATTTTTTTTTATATATATAGGCTAGCGCTTGGCTGCAATCAGAGTGGTGCTTGCAAGTGGTGATGCAGCCTAAGGTGGAGCGCGCTTGCCTTGAAGATGCTTATTTACTCTTGATTTGAAGGTACCTATATTAAAAGAGGAGGGGAAAACGGAAGCCGGAAGGGCATTCCATTATCCTAGCGGTTCGAATTAGAAACGAGGAAGCAAATCGCTTCGTACGAGCCCGCCGAATTTCGACTGCGTAAGGGTGCAGACCTTGTCGATAGATAGATAGGTATAGTATAGGACACAAAGGTATTAATTATACTATTAGCTAAAACATCATCATCATCTTCAGAAGCCGCTTCCTTCCAGTTCCGAGCATGCAAAACCCGCGTGTCCTTCTCCATTCCGGCAAACCGGCCTTTAGGCATATTTCGTCCTCTCCATTTCTTCGGATTTCTAACGTTTTCACGGCTTTTGTGTCGTCCGCTTCATGCGTTGCAATTGCCAATCGCATTCTGGACAGTTTAATAAGGTTTTGCGTCAAGCGTTTCTTTAATAGTTCGTAGCCGTACAGCACCTACTATCGTTCTCAAATTAAGGAGGTGCTTTTTTTCGTTGTTTTCACTCAGGAGTAAACCCATATAATATTATGGATACGTTCCGTGGAATGTTCAGTACCATAAATAAGGATTGGCCTGATAATGGTTTTATATAGAGGAGTAGTGTAAGATACCTTGACATAATCTTGGATGTTGATTCCTAGCAGACCAAAGGAACATTCATTTGCCGAAATAAAAATTATTATCTAAAAACATAAAATAGTGAAAAATCGCGTTGTTTGCGCAACGAACATCTGGCTGGCGGGCCGAGCTGCGACTTGCAGAGTCGAATGTGTGCGGCACCGCTCGACGCGCCAATTGGTATGGGGAAGCCTACACGAACAAACCAAAAGCGCAAGCGATTCCATTTCATACAAGGTAAACTTGCAAATCTTAGACCTAATTCAGGTTGGGAGATTTTTATTTCGTAACAAACAACAAACAGAGATAAGATTTATAAAACCGTTGTATGAAACATTTACGGTATTTTCTATAGGAGCGACCTTAATAATAGGTAGGTTCGGTGGCCTGGGCTTTTTTGTGTGGAAAAGAATTTTCTTTGAGATGATGCCCATCTATATCCACAATATCGCTATAGCAGCTTTTCAGAAACCAATACCATTATGTTACTGTACCTGTACAATATAATTATTCGCTTAACTACTAAGATAGTTTATTGAAAAAACTTGTGAAGGGGCAAACTATTTCCAAACTGTTATCGCGCTTATCTAAAATTAATCAAACGTAATACATGTTTTATTCCATGACCACAATCGCGTGTAAGGAAAAAAGATCTGCGACTTTGATTGTAGAGACATTTCAAAGATACTTGCAAATTACGATAATATGGGAGCTTAATTAAGCCGGAATTTTTATGTTTTTCACCACCCACCCACTTGACCAGTTTTGGTAAATTTTGACACACATATAACTTGTACCCGGACAAGGCTACTTTTTATTACTTTCCATGACATTTTAAATTTAAAACCTAATAAATTATTAATAATAATAATTAAGAACTTGCGGGCATCATCCCTAACTCAATAAGCTAATACGTAAGTTTTGTATCACTCTTATTTTCTATTTCAGGTTTTTTTTTTATTGGCTAACATACTGATTTTACGAAATAAATGGGGCTGCTGAGTGCTGACCAACCGAGATGGTAATATAACCATTTATTTCGTCAGATAGACACTATTTACACAGATTTTTCCAAAGCCTTTGACAAGGTCAACCACAAAATTCTTTGTCACAAACTGGGCGCGTACGGGATTTGCGGTAGCCTTTTACGATGGGTAGAATCTTATTTGCTGATGAGATCGCAATTAGTTGCAATTAAGGGTCATGTATCTCAATCAACCCACATTACCTCGGGTGTTCCACAGGGGTCTCTTCTTGGACCACTGTTCTTTATCTTATTCGTTAACGACCTAGCGAATAGACTAAGCTGCGAGAGTTTGTTTTATGCTGACGACCTAAACATACTTAAATTAGTTGACAGCGAAAACAACGCCCAATGTCTTCAAAACGACTTGAATACCATCGCTGACTGGTGGTATGTAGAACGTAATAGTCCGGGAGGCAGCGACCGAAATTTTCCACCCATTCCTACCAAGCTAATTTTTCTGTCAAGCAATGTTTATATCGTGTAAATAATGAAAGTGACAAACATTAATAACAAATAATACGTAAATGTATTATACCTACAAGACTGAAACTTCTTACAGTGACCAAGGATACCTAAATATACAGGATAATGATAGTCTACCGCCTCGGAAGCGTTGCCGTCTAAGGTCTACCACTCACGTAATGTGTTGAAAAATTAACTTTTTGGACTTATTTCTGCGCTACAACTTGGGCCACGTCTACTGAAGCTTTAGCCACCTTCTTTCTATCTAAAGTTACTTTAGTTTAGTTTAGAGATTGTGTTAGACTGAATTAACCACACTCTTTGTCCTTTAGTGTTGTAGAAAATAGTATAATATCCAATTAGAAAAAGAATAACATGCCCATTGAAATTACTTGGGCGACCAAATATACCCTTATATTTGCTCACTTTAAAATTAAAAACTCTCAACGTCTTATGACTTGGACCACCAGCTTGAACCGTGTGCCCTCGCTCAAAGTAGCTGCTTAGCAGTGACGTAGCTCGGCGCACGTCACATTCCAAACTACTACGACATAGTATGATGTACGAGTTAAATTTTGGTATATAAACATACTACGCATCAACTTTTTTTACGCATATGTTGACAAAAAAGGATATACCTTCTAGAACTATTATTGTAAGTACTTTTTTGGATCGGTAGGTCTTCATGCGCCTTAAATGAGCAATAAAAGTAGCTTGCATAAATATGGATACTATGCTTTACAGTTTTCACTATGTTCCCAGTAGAAAAGGATATGACTTCCGATGCCCAAATGAATTGATAAGCTAAGATGTAATGAAAGAACTAGAATTTTAATTCACTATAATCCGCCACAATACATAAATCTATGTGGTACGATGTGTATCTTGCACTTGTAGCTTGCGATATTTACCACATTCTTCCATATTATTCTCAACGTACATTTTACTCCCACACCGGAGCATCTTCAGGAGAGGAGATAGATACACAATGTACTACATAGATTTACCTATTGTGGTGGATTATAGCAAATTACCTGCCTCGTTGATCTAGCGGTTAACATAGTCGACTGTGGATCACGAGGTCCTGGGTTCGATTTCTGGTCAAGCATAAAAGTTGTTAGGTATTGGGTTTTTCAATTAAGAAATTCTCAGTGCCAGTGAGTTGGAAGTTTTCGGTGTTTCACCCCCGTGCCTCGGAGAGCACCCGTTAAACCGTCGATCCCGGTTATTATCACTAACATGATCCCGGTCCCGGTTATTATAGTCGTTAAAGCCCGCCAACCCGCATTGGAGCAGCGTGGTGGGTCTAAGCTCTAATTGCCTCTCTCCTATGAGAGTGGAGGCCTGTGCCCAGCAGTGGGACGTTAATGGGCTGTAGTGGATAGCAAATTAAATTTCTAGTCCTTTCATTATCGCGGACTTCCGCAAAGTAACACCTGCTTCAATTAAATAAGCTAAGATGTTTCAGGGTACTATGGTACTTATTTCCAACTTTTCAGAGTTTAAACATCTTGATATTCTATAATATTATCATTCACAAGTGACAATAGTTTAAAATTTAAATGCTATCATCTACTTGATTCTAGCAAGATAGGATCAAAAAGCTTTCAATATTTTCAGTGTAGCAACCAAATCACATGATCCCAATACAGAAAGCAAACACTACATAAAAAATCTGGCATCCATAACAGTTTTTAGTCTTACGAAATGTCTACGAACAAACACTTCGTTTATTCTAAAAGCTAACCTAAAGCATAAACCATGGTTCTTTCTACAGACTATTTATCATACACATGTATATATTATATCATAGTCTCCAACCCTGAACAAGTTTGGTACTCGTCATATCTGGACCTACAGTACTGGGAAGTTTTTTTAAAATTACAAAATAGGCTTGCACTTCCCCTAAGTTCGTACTAGACTGTCACAATGCACTACAGACTCTGACAGACTTGTCACTGGGCTGGGTAAGAGGTCACAGTGGAAACATAGCTGAAGAACTAGCACAACGAGCCTCAAACGTGAAGGTAACGGGACCAGAACCGATTGTTCTAATACCCTTCGGTGGGTACAAAACCTGCCTGAGAAAACTCAAATGAAATACAGGAACTGGAAGAATTCAGCAGACTGCACAGTCCCTTCATCCAGCCTTCATCCACCCTTCATCATAAATACTTAAAAGGGGATTTGACTATGTGACAGTAACCTCATTCAGAGTTTGGTATGAATGGAGAGTGGAGACCAACTTTCAACATCATAGTTTATGTACTCACAGCTAACATGGGAATTACAAGTTTTTTTTTTTAAATTTATATACTAGTGCTTGGCTGCAATTAGACTTGCTAGAAGCAGTAATGCAGCCTAAGGTGGAGCACGCTTGTCTAGAAAATACCTATCCAGTCTTGATTTGAAGATACCAATTTTATAAGCGGATAAGGTAATTACAGAATTGTTGAAACTGATTCCAAATAGGGGAAATAAGATAGATAGATAGATAACTTCACAGTCAACTGCCACGCATTGGCTAGCCTACCCTCCATATAGACAATATACACCAACACACAGGCTAAGATCTATAGACCGTACTTGACTTAGCTCAGAATTTACTTACGAAAAACTTGTCTGAGTGTGTGCTTAGCATTAGATTTCGAATTTATAGTTTTATTTATTTATTGTTGTAAGCTTATGCTAAACATAAGCTAAGTCAAATAATTTGTGGAAGCTTCATTCCACACATTATGTTATTGAATTTACTGTATTAAATTTTACAATTTTGATTTAAAAAAATAGAAATCAGTCTAAATTGTGTTCGTTAATTAACAATAATTAATTTATTCTTACATTCTTACATTATAGAAAGGAAAAAGTACATTTACTATTTTAGTAAAGAAATGGAACGTTTGATGGTTGAGCTGGTTGTGCGCTGTAAACTTTTTCTTAAACCCTGGCTTGTTTTAAGGACTGTGATTTAATGGAGGATATAGAGACTGTGCTTTCTACTTTAGAAATAATATAATATACTATATAGGAATTTAATGCAGATATCAATTTTCAAAGCATGACTTAATTATATGTTCAGAATGAATACTACCAATACCCTTTCTACCTGTATGTAAGGTCATTATTATATTTTGAAGCTGAGTGACGAAAACGAAATTTGAAGAAAATACAGTTTCACCACATTCACTATTTTAAATGTAATATTATCATTAATAACACTGGTCTACATGAGCTTAAACTTTTTAAAATTATTTTACAATTTAAGGTTAATCCTGATTTTTCGCAAGTCTTCGAATTATTTGGCTTAGACTAATCACGCACTTAGCACAACTTTGAAGTTAGCTCTATAAATATCAACATTGTCTTAGCTCAAAAGTAAAGTCTGAGCAAAGTCAAAGTACACTCTATAGATCTCAGCATAAGACTACGCTATCCTTTCTTAACTAATTCTTTTTATCATTTGTATCTAACTTGACCCCATTGAGCAACATTATCCATTTTATAAAATTATAAATACAAAAGTTTGTCTGTCTGCTACTCTTTCATGGGTCACCTGTTTAAAAGATTTTGATCAAATTTGGTACAGGGATAGGTTGTATCCTGGGGAAGGACATACCCTACTTTTTATACTGGAAAATTAAATTTCTCAGAAATAAAAAAAATTACACAGGCGAAGTTGCAGGCATCGTCTAGTTATAAATAAACTGCAAATTTTCAAGTTTTTAGACCCAACCCTTTGATTTGTATTCAATCAATCGGTTTTCCTTTTGTATAATAGGTTTTGGTCTTGAAATAAAGCAAACAATTTTTTTTAAATATTTTGGGCTTAAGAAAATTGCGAGTAACCACATACAAGTGCTACTGAGGTCATTAAATTAAAATATTGAAAGGTCTTAGTGCAGTTACAGTACCAATCACTGATAGTGATGCTATAAAGAAATCCAAAGAAATGCTATAGTAGAACATATTATTTAAATTGGTATGACTTTTCCCTTCATGTTAACTAGAATATTATAAATCCTTGAGGTAAATCTATCATTCAGAATTGGCGGCATACAATGTGGCTTCTGATGTAAACATTCTCTAAGCTAAATTGACATCTAGCACTTCTGTCGTTATCCTTTTCCACAAGAACAATTATTAAAGGGATAGCAATATATACTATGAAGTTTAAACCTGTCATTTTAATTTAGAGATTGTTGTGGATTTGCCATGTTGCGATTTAATGTCTCTAAACAAGTAGCAGTTGATGTCATGTTTTTAAATTTAAAACTTACACAGAAGTACAAAATATGCAAAAGGGTCAAAGTGCATCTACACAGCTAATAGTGTGTAGACACCAGAATTATTCTTTACTTTACAGTGGCTTTAAGACTAACCAGTCAAAGAAACAGTATTCGGTTTTTGAAAAGAATTTTTACAGTTACTGAGGACTTACCAGCTACTTCAAGGAGGGTTTCGAGTCGCGCCTGCATCTCAGGGTCAACAGCCCTCTCGGGGTCATCGTGAGAGAGTAGGAATTGGGATGGCGGAGGGGCACAACCTTCTTCTTCCATCTCCGCCTGCATTTATAAAAAACAATGTGAAATATCAATGCATGGTAAGTTCACGTGTTTAAAATTCTAATTAATGAAAGAACTATTTGATAACATATAATTACAAATTATTATAAATCAATTAAATAATTAAGTACATTAAACAAGTAATTATATGGAATACCCAGTTAGTGTATAGCAATATACTAAATCTACATTAAGACTTTTGCATACATTTTTATTACACAGAAAATAAAAATCTGCAGCAGCAAATCAGTTAGTAACAAGAATAACAAACACATACAAGCTTTATTTTATTAATATTGTATTATCACTTATCAACAAATGTGAACTATGCAAATGTTCTCTGCGTACTAGTTTCTGATGACTAATATCTTTCTTTGTTTACTCTTAGGAGGGTTTATAGGTTAGTCCAAAATCAGTTTCTCAGCTAGCAAAAGTTTTAGTACACAAATAGGTTAGAAAACATGAAGGGCAAAAAAGCACTAGAAACATTGCAAAAACCAATCCAATTACAAGAAGAATGTTAGAATCACAAGGACCATTCAAAGTTAAAACAAAACATTGTGACATTGGATTTTGTCCATCTCACACACTATGCAGGTTAACAGTAAGGACCACTCAGACTGCAGCAGCAATTGGTGTTTGTAAAGCTAAGTCTCCTCACCCGGCGTCTTCCACTTACCAACAGGTCTGGCCTGCTAAGGCACAAACAAGCCAGCAAGATCTACAACACCAATGAGAAATATGTGAGATATACTGGCAGAGTGGTGCTTGGGGGTGACCTTACAGCTAATCGTTACTGAAAATGGTCCTTGTAATTCATCAGTAACCAACATTTTTGCGCGAATCGCGACCGACTCGTGTACGCGTGACGACACAAAACACAACATCGTCTACGACATTTGCAACTATTCCACACACTACTTATATAATTCACACGATTGTATCGAATAAACGCGATGAAAACACTACTCAGCACTTTGGATTGACTGAGTGCATGTGATTAAGGAAACATGGCCACCGTGTATCGAGCCCCATCCAAAACACAAATAGACAATGAAAAGTGTCTTACGACTTCGCCTGCATCGTAGAATTGCAAAGAATCAATTGAATTCCGTCTAGAAGCTGCTGGCATAAATAATTTCATGCATTACTCAGTAGAACGTATGTACCTATGACTTTCTGACGTTTTACGGAATATTTGGCAAGCAACTTGTACCGTAACGACAAAGTAAAAAAAATCTTTGCAGCGCGCTATGAACATTTATAGGCAATATGATTGATGTTAGAAGATTTCTTTGTGAAAAGAAATTGAATGGTCAGTCATGTACAAGATGTCCCTAGCAGCATTTAGCGGTACAGAATCACAATCCCACGACTGCCACCGCCTCAGCCGAAAACAAAACACGTTTTTACCTCGGATACAGAGTCATCCTCGCTTTCCGAAGAGTCAGTCATGTATTTGGCAGGCGCTCCTGAATACGTTTCGGTTTCAGATTTGGCCGGACTCGAAGCCGAACTCTGAGGAGTGGACGATTTTACCACATCAAGTTGCACATTCACCTTATCGATATTTCGATTTTCAGACTGTCCGACATTCTGCATTTTTGTCCTAATACAATTTAACTTAATTAGTCTTTCAGTATAAACACTTTTTCTACCAAATTAACACGTTCTTAGATTAGCAAACAAATTTATTTCGTCATTTAGCCAGGCTGATACCCGCCATGTCTACTACTATGGCGATTGGCGAGGTTCCCGGATGCTTCAAGTAGGCTAACCAATTATCTCCCTCTGGCGATTCGATTCTGAACGTTTTGTATGGTTTTGTGCAGCACTGAGCACAGTGAAGCAGTACTGCCATCTGCCCCAAAAAATGTGAGATTCCTACTATAGACAATTTGTTTACTTCATTTCGGCTTCGGATTTCGGAATGCAAGAACGTACTGATCCAGTTTCAAATGACTAATTTAGAAATGAAATGACATTAAAATAAATTTACCAGATACTATGTCATAAATGCTAAAAAAACTTAACTTTTAAAATGATAATTTTCTAATAATTTTGCATAGAGGTAGGAAAATACCTTCTTATAAACCATAGAGGTAGGGAAATACACCTACATGATGTAAAATGTAAATAAAGTCTAGGTAATAAAATAAAAAAAGTGAAACCTGATGGAAAGTGATGATGCAGTCTAAGATGGTAGCGGACTAACCTGATAGCGGGATAACCAGATAGGGTATGGAACTTAAATTAAACCTAAGATTGAACCTAACCTAGATGTAAAACAACCTGTTTAAAACGTTGCCGTTTTAAACGAACGTCCGTTTTATTTGCGCATGAAAGAGACAACGTTACGTCTTCAAGGCCTTCACGCCAGTGCCGCCGCCGCGACCGCGAGCACAGTGCGACGTCAACGAGATTGCGAGAGTGTGAATTTGGTTTTATACCGAATCAAATTGATTATTTGTATTACCAACACAGAATTTTTAACTCATCAAAAACGTAAACGTTAAACGTTTTTGTTTAAATTTTAAACGGATTGGTTTAATTGGTTTTAAACCCTATAATTGAACACATACCCTTAGTCGGTTTCTACACGTTATCGTACCGGGACACTAAATCGCTTAGCGGTACGTCTTCGCCGGTAGGGTGTTAACTATCCACGGCCGAAGCCTCCCACTAGACCAGACCAGAGAAAACTCAGAAATTATCAATTCCCAAATGGACCCTACCGGAAATGGAACCCGGGACCTCCTACGTTAAAACAATAGCGCCTGTGGATCGGTCAAAATAAGCGCTGCAAAACAATACCGAGTAACTGTGGATCGGTCAAAATAACGCCGATCTATTTAGTATGGACGCCACGCGCTTCACCAGATGCGGCACGTTTATATTTCTTACAAATACCATACTGTCTCTATTCTTTTCAAACTTTGCTAAAACCTACTATGATAGACAAGGACACACTGGGATTTTTTGGGGGCCCTACTCAATGAAATAAATCTATGGGTAGTTTCATGCGAGGAGGACACCACTTGTAATTTGATATTTTTTTTCTTTTTTTGGTTTTTGTTCTAGGGAGAGAAAAATGGAAAAGAGTCTTTGTTTCGTGTGTTTTTACTGGTTTTTACTCTATGACTAACCATAGAGACAACCATCGAGTTAAAACAAAGATACTGGATAAAGTGTATATTTTTCTGAGATTTTAATTTTAAAAAGGGGGTCATTTTTTTATTTATTTTTGTTATTTTTCTGTGTTAAAGAAGAGCGATTACCTTTAAACTTTAATCTATAGCTATAGTTCATAACGATTTGAATGACATACTTTGTTTACATAGCTTTAGTACGTAATACGAGATATGTTTATTTAAATTGCGCGGGCCGGCCGGCGGCTCGCGAAATTCGACACCAGTCAAGTGGCCCCATGGAGTGGCCCACGCCCCACAGTGGCACGCGATTTTTATATTTATTGGACGCAGAGGAAGGGACTCCAGTTAATCGTTTAGATAAGAACAAAACAAACTAAACACGTGACACACAGAAAGGGATAGAACAAAACATTTTTATCTCATTC
The DNA here is from genome assembly GCA_923060345.2 of Erebia aethiops. Classification (NCBI taxonomy): domain Eukaryota; kingdom Metazoa; phylum Arthropoda; class Insecta; order Lepidoptera; family Nymphalidae; genus Erebia; species Erebia aethiops. The sequence goes on along the minus strand of OV281079.1, from coordinate 34,803,953 downwards.
TATCTTGTGTAATATCCCAACACTGCATTTCTTTCATGTGGGAGTGAAAAGGAGATATGGCTTGGTCTATATACCTCTCTCTGTCTACGTCTGAGCCTCAGACGTTGGCAGAGGGCAGAGTTATACAGGGCACAGGATCTTACTCTATGGCCGCAGAGCATCATAATAATAAACGGCTTATTAAACTTACTCTATGACGACCTCCATACCTATAACGTAGTGGTTATCTTTGGTTATATTCTCTTTGACCCAATCTAAAAGCCTAGGTTATAATATATTATAGACGATCGAATATGGTGCTGCCGAACCATTTCGCTGCGCGATGGGTTCTTCACGCCACACCACCGCACCCATAGAGTAGGATGTATAATATATAGGACTACCGCACCAAACCACAGTCCACAGGCCATCACGTCGTGTTTGGGCTAGCAGTGCGTGCACACCATATAAAGTATGCCTCAGATTCTATCTAAATATAATTAAATAATAATAATAATTATAATATATGCAATATTATACCGATAGTCGTGACTGAGCCTCGACCAACATATTTCGAGGCTCTCATTGGGTAGCTGGGTCAAGGGCCAGATACAGAAGGCTGTACTCCTAGACACGGCTCGCATCGTTAGGAGGTTCCTCTCTTTGGAACCCTAACCGTCGGTTTCTTGGAATCTGTTCCCGAGACCGATGGAACGCTATTTTTTATATTTTTAAATGTTTTTTTTTTTGTAATAAATATTTAAAAATGTAAAAAATATGAATCTAAGTGAAATAAAAGAATAATAAATAATAATAATGGTAAATATGTATTTTTTGTTATTTGTATACTTTGTAGCATTCATACGAGTCTTTGCATATAAACTTTTTTTATTTGTTACAATGACGTAAAAATAAGGTCAAAATTGTAAACTTACGTATTAGGTTATGTTTTCGTATTTACGTTCAGTTCGGCTTTTGCAGCTTAACATACAGCAATACACCATCGTTTATAAGTTAAACCACTGTTTTCGTAAGCTACGAGCACAGTTACTACTTTATCCAATTCTGATTTCGTATGAATATGGGCGAATAACAAAAATGACAGGATTGTCTGACCTAAACTGTCGGATAGGTCAAACAAAAAAAAGTTATACTGAGCAGAACATTTTCTCGCACTGTCACTCCTTGGCATTAGCGTATAAACTCATTTCCCAGGCCTAAAAGGACTAGTATCCAAGGCCGTAAAATAAATTAAAAAAAAAAAAAAAAACTCATTTCCCTCACCTGTCGTATTAATATGTCTGTGTATTAATAATACATTGCACCCTCTTGTTATAGTTACTCTATGGTGTGGTTTAGCTGGTCTCTGGATATTATTGGGAAGAAAAGAAAGAATGGAAAAATCTGTGGGAAAAATCGGTGTCAAGGAATATACTACTCTCTACCGAGATCAAAAACCACAAAAACGTAGTGCACAGAGTACTTTTTGTAGTGGTTACCTATAGTCTCTTTGCCGAGATCGGCAGAGACAAGTTAACCAGAGATCGGTGTCAAGTACTCTGTGGGAAGAAGAAATTCTGTGAAGAAAATGGTCGGAAAATATTTTTATTTTTCATTATCCCTTGATTGGAGAAGTTTCTGTAACACGTTATTATTAAATTAAACTGTGCTGGTGTTAATAAATTATATTCGAGATGTGGTTGAGATATAAAAATCGTCAGGTTCACACGCATAGAAATTTACAGCGTAACCAGCTGTAAATTGAATTTAGTGTTTGATGTTTCCACGTATTTTATATACTATGAAGAGCTGGTGATAAAGATGTACAAATAGCTGTTGATAAATATGGCTAGGGATGGCGACGTGCCTACTATTTTTAATCCGAAGAGAGTCCGTACGCCTTCTGTTATAATAACTACGGACGAGGTGGCGAGTGACCATGGGGATGTGGAGAGGGAGCCGCGTCCCAACGGGCCTCCGACGCCCTTGAGTCCTCGTGCGCCGCTCACGCCCCAAACTTCTGTGTCTTCAGCCCCTCCTTTGACAACTCAGCCTTCACTCCAGCATGCTTATAGTGAGTCCGCGGGCAGTAGTCAGGATGAGGAGCGCCAATTACGAGATAAAAAATGCCCGCGCTCCTGTTGTTCGAAGGTTGCCAAGAAGGTTAGTTATATTATGCATAACACATTCATTTTTAAAACTTATATAGTGCTGCTGTGAAAATCCAAACTAATATTATTTATCTGTAATTAAGTACATCCATACTAATATTAAAAATCTTCTTAAAACTTCTGAGTGCCAAATTCAGAAGTTCACCCCACACTCTTACTTGTATGCGGTCTCCACTCTAGAACTTTTGGGCTCCGATGGCCATTTTCTCCTATGACAAGCATGACCTGCTCACTGCCACTTCAGCTTACTATACTACTTAATATTATAAATAATATAGTAGTACTTAGTCTTTCTATATTGTATTTACCTATGTATAGTTTTTTATTTTATATTGTTTTTATTTTTTAAGTATTTTGTTTTTTATAATAATATGGGCCTTGTTGCCTGAAAAAAATGAATAATAATAAATGCGAAAGTCTCTGTTACATTTTTACTACTCACCTGTAAATTGGTACTGATAGATAGTATCTTGGGGAAAGATATATATTTTTTTGTTATTTCTTTGCTATCTGCAATCAGTCATATAATTGAATTGCATGTCACTCCATCAAGAAACTGTTTTCATAATGTTTTCAGTGGCTTTATTGTTCACTGAACAGTGCTTTTCAGTTTAGACTAACCTTTACACACTGCTGCATGTAGTAAGTGACATTGCTAGGCCTTGAAGCTCTTATATTTTCTAGCATTTCAATGTATTTCCTCCCTTATAGCGGGCATTTCAAGATGCTCATGTTTTCCCATTGTTCTGGTATTGTGCGTGAGACTTGGTTGGACAGGAACATTGTTCGGCACATGTTCAACCTAAAGCTCCGAGAAACAGATGTGTGTAGGCTCTGCTGCGAGGCTGAGGTTACGTCTTTGTACTTTATCTGCTACTGCCCCGCTTTAATGCACAAACGTAGCCTCCTCCTAGGGAAACACCTAGTAGACCCTGACGAGGCAAAGAACATCCCGGCCAAAAAGCAAGCAGTATTGGTCAGGAACTTTAGATAGTGGCCATCACAATAGATCGGCAATGGTCAAAGTGATACTGGGTCTCGTAACAGAGCCCTGCAATGCCGCATCACCAAGAAGAAGAAGAAGAAGAACATTGTTGGGACAGATATAATAGGCTTTTTTGTTCTGCCCAACCAGAGATCTTATGGGAACTTTATAAACCTAAATCGACACAGACAAAGTCACGGGCATTATCTTTGAAAGGCTATAGGGCAAAATCCTTCTAATATCTTTGATCTTACAGATGTACTATGGCCTCTGTGTCACCACCACTGTAGTGGTGTCCTGGGTGATGGTGACGCACTGCATCAAATATATGTACCTCCAGAACTACTCCCACGCAGACAGCTCAACTAGCACTGAGTCTACTGTTGATAATAATTTTACTTCTAGGATTCGCACACATGTGAGTACAATATGATGTATTTTTATTGTTGTTTTAGTCCCAAAAATTTTTTGTAAGATATTTCACTGTGGTTAATTGCCTCATCTGGTGACAGAATCAGCCTGGCTGTCCAACGCGGAAATGCAGCCAGCATTCTTGCCACCATTCCGTGCAGGCATGATTTATATATAGTAATTAGGTTAGGCTAGCTATCTTTAAGTTCTATTGTATTGTTTTCAATAAATGTCTTATATGTTGTATCGTAATAAAACTTGTTAAGTATCTATATGAAAATAGTAATTGAAATAAATTATTGAATAATGGCAACCTCCCTGGCGCAGTGGTGAGCTCTGTGGTTTTATGAGTGCCAGGTCCTGGGTTCAATCCCCAACAGGGTCAATTCGGAAATTTATAATTCTTATATATAAAGGCTTTGTTCTGTTACTATGTAGTGTAGAAACCAATTGGGGTCATGGGTTTAATATAACTACCATACCCCCAACAATTACCCCGCTAGAATCTTAGATTGCATAATCACTTACCATCTGGTGAGATTGCAGTCAAGGACTTGTAGTGGCATAAAGAAATAAATATAACAGATACATATACAGTTTATGATAGCCAAGTGATTAAGGCTCCGGTCTCCTATTCAGGAGTCTGCTTTGGAGGTTGAATCAAAATGTTTCAAGTCTTCAAATGCAAATGTTTGTTCCAGCACCATTACAATGCGCCTTTCTTTACGGCGTGGTTCTGCACCAATTGGCTAATCCTCTTCTATCCACTCTACACCATTGTTATGCTCATTCACAAGAAGTGCAAGTCTGCCAATAGCATAGTTTCTGATGCCTTCACTGACTTCAAGGATAAGGGATTCACATTTGGTAAGCATATATTGTGTGTCAGAGGATCTGTCTATTTTTTGCAATTATCAAAGAGTTAAATTTTTTGTGTTTATATTCTGACAAAAATAACATGATTGTAAAGTTCTTTATAATTATAATTATAACAGTTAATATGTAAAGTATCAAGTATACTTTACGATGTTATTGCATTTGATTGATTTTATTCTGCCATAGAGTGCAATAAGAATTTCAAATTTTGCCATTTTTGCTATTGTAGCAAAACGTGGCTGGTTCTGTTACACATAATCTCTAAACTAAACTAAATTGGCAAGTCTAGTCATGTCCCTTTCTGCAGGGTCGATTATGAAAGAGATAGCATTTTATTTATTGCTGTTAATTTAATATACTTATAAGATGGTGTACAGAATTAGCCACAATGTTATACTTTACTAAAAAGCTGATGTTGACCTTACCAACTGCATGACGATAACCTTGACCACTTCTATACTTTTTTCGAATTCTGTGGAAAACTAACTGACTAACCGTATTATTAACAACCATATTACCTACCACAGCCCGCTTTCTAAGCCGCTGCGGCCTGTTCTGCCTACTTTGGGTAGTCACTATCTACATGTACACATATTCTTTGCGGATCCTTCTCTCTACGGACGTGGTAGCACTCTTCGCCACCAACGTATCCTGCGTCTACTTACTCTCTTGGGTCATCCTACATGAGCAGTTTGTTGGCGTTAGGGTAAGTTTAGTTTCATAAATTGCATTTGTATTATGAATTTATTTTTCAATGCATGATAATAATAAATCCTGTAGTTTTTTTTAATGTTAAAATAATACTACTATTAATAATATTAAATCTAATATTAAATACAGGCGAGTTTATTAGCGCCAGTGTTGCTTCAAAAAACGTTACATAAAACAATAATTCTCTGTCAACGATATATAGCCTCTGCCATCTAATTATTTGACGAAAGTATACATTGCCAGATAGTGGCGGCGATCCTGTGCGACACGGGGATAGCTCTACTGGCGTACATGGACGGCATCACCGGCAGCTCCACGCTCGGCGGCGTCGTGCTGTCGGCGTGCGCTGCCGCCGGCTTTGCTATATTCAAGGTGAGGTCATTGCCGTTCACATATAGCGGCGGCGATCCTGTGGGACAGCTCTACTGTTGTACATCATACATGGGAGGCATTTCCGGCAACTCCAAGCTCGGCGGCGTCGTGCTGTCGGCGTGCGCTGCCGCCGGCTTTGCTATATTCAAGGTGAGGTCATTGCCGTTCACATATAGCGGCGGCGATCCTGTGGGACAGCTCTACTGTTGTACATCATACATGGAAGGCATTTCCGGCAACTCCAAGCTCGGCGGCGTCGTGCTGTCGGCGTGCGCTGCCGCCGGCTTTGCTATATTCAAGGTGAGGTCATTGCCGTTCACATATAGCGGCGGCGATCCTGTGGGACAGCTCTACTGTTGTACATCATACATGGAAGGCATTTCCGGTAACTCCAAGCTCGGCGGCGTCGTGCTGTCGGCGTGCGCTGCCGCCGGCTTTGCTATATTGAGGTCATTGCCGTCACATAAGACGTTCACATATAGCGGTGGCGATCCTGTGGGACAGCTCTACTGGCGTACATCATACATGGAAAGCATTACCGGAAACTCCAGCCAGTGCGCTGCCGCCGGCTTTGCGTCGACAGATAGTGGCGGCGATCCTGGGCGACACGGGGATAGCTCTACTGGCGTAACTGCCGCCGGCTTTCTATATTCAAAGTGAGGTCATTGCCGTCAAATAAGTCGAGGTTGAAACCTCTGAGACATCAGACGTTTTAGGTACCTACAAAAATGATAAATGATTTATTTATTTCACATGTGTCCCAGATACGTTAAGACTTTACCACCGGTTCGGAAACAAAAGGAAAATTTCTACTGAGAAGAGCCGGCAAGAAACTCAGCATATTTTGCTCTTTTCTTTAAATAGAAAAATGTTACAATAAGTAGACAATACAACACATACGTTTCGTTTCAAGTATTACACTGACTATGGTTTACTGGATGCGAGGCTGGTTGCTTCCATGCAACTTTGTCGTTCGAAAAATCATCGACCGTATACCTCGATGCTGTTTAACACATTCTTTAAATTTATGTAATTACAAATCCAGAAACTCTTTTGGAATCATGTTATAAAAGTGTACACTCGTACACGTATACAAAAAAGTATACCTACTATAGGTTAGTATACTCCTTCGCACCGCTGCAACTCTGAAAATAGTTTTTGGATGAATCCGAATGGCCGAAATCCTCACTAATATTATAAATACGATGGAATGTCTGTTACTTTTTGACGAATCACGGCCCATCCGTTTAATCGATTTTGACGAAAGTTAGTAGGTACAGTGAGCTTGAATCTCGGTGGCGAACATATAGTTTTATTGCTATCCCGGAAAATCAAAGGGTTTCCACGGAAATTTAAAAAAAACTACACACAGGAGTCTTAGACATCAGCTAGTCTTTTATGACAAGAATTCCTACATTAAGTTAAGACTTTAAATTAAGATTTAAGTACTTTTACAGAAGAAGTTCTAACGGACATTAATCTAGTTATTTATCTTAAACTTTAAAAAAGCAATTCTTGTATGTTTGTATAAAAATATTTAGTTGGTTTCGGTCGTAATCAGTGAACTTTTGCTTTAGTTTAGTAAAGCTTGTGTTATGAAATCACGCGATATAGCCACGCGACATGGCCGTGTGCGTGAGAAATATGCGTTCAAGGGTGTTGATATTATGGGGTAAATGGAAAAAAGTTCTTTAAAGTAGTATTTCATAAAGTTAGTCTGGTTAAATCTATACTCATATTATAAATGCGAAAGTTTGGATGGATGGATGGATGTTTGTTACTCTATCACGCCAGAACGGCTTAACGGATCTGGATGAAATTTGGCACAGAGTTAGATTATAGTCTGGAATAACACATATTTTTATTCTGGAAAATTAAAGAGTTCCGCGGGAACCACAAATCTCGATCTACGCGGACAAAGTCGCGGACATCAGCTAGTATTTCATTAAGTTAGTCTGGTTACATTTTTATATATGCTACAAGGTGAAGGTATTAATTAGCGCCATAAGTGTAGAGCAGAAAATTGAAACACGGAAATCAAGAAAATAAATTAAAGTTTACTGATACACACTTCTTCTTAATATTATTGACTAGGCCCGTTATTTCGTCTGCGTGGTTTCCCGGATAAAAAGTAGCCTATGTCCCTCTCCGGTCCTTAACTATACCCATGCCAAAAATCACGTCGACATGTTACTCCGTTGCAGCGTGATAAAGGACAAATCAACACACTTTCGCATTTACAATATTAGTATGATGTGAAAGTGTGTCTGCATGTTTGCAACGTTTTCACGGCCCATCTGTTCAACTGATTTTGAAGAAATTTGGTACAGAGATAGGTTGTATCCCGGAAAAGGACTACTAGGAGGCTACGTTATCTCGGATCAGCAAAGATTTCGCACGGGATTTTTCTAATACTCAAATCCACGCGGACGAAGTTGCGTCTAGTTTATGCAGTTGACCTAAGGCTACGATTACACTTATAAGTTTTACTCATGTAAGTCGCTTATAATAATGAGTAACTTACGAAATGTCTTGTAAGTTGCGTATGTATCGTATGCAAATGTTAGCTAAGTAAGTTACTTACGTAAAAACTAAAGCGCAAAACACACAGGGTCGAGGTTGAGGGTCGGGTCAAGTTGGGTCGGGTACAAGTGTAAATCGTGGCCTAAGGATCGGCAACACAGCATTGTTTTTACTTTGTAATCTTTTCGTTCTACGTAACTATACTTACATAATCAGGGTGAACTCTATTGAAAATAATTTCTCTCTGAATAAAATGTAACAAAAGTTGGTGATCGTAACCATCGCGTGCGAACTTCTATTCGGGGCACGATTGCCACGCGGCCCCTTTATAAACACGTTGGAAATCACTGATAAGTGATAACGTCGCAATGAAATACGATATAGATTTTTATTCAGTGATTACTGTTGAATAAAAGTTGGCCCCTGACCACAATAATCCAACATAAAAAATACCGCACCAAAATAGTTTGCTTGCATCATTGCGATGTTCATTTTTTTATTGCGCTCGCGACATTTTTGACCGAGTGAAGCGAAGGTCTCTGAGTCCACTTGAGTGAATTTGGACTTGTCCGTCCGTCTGTCTGTCAGAGCCTTATACCTTCTGAATTACTGAACGTAATTGCTTCAGCTTTAAATATAATATGTAAACCGATGGCCTCCAGCCGAATATGGCTTAAAAAGTTATAAAAATCTTTATTCCAGGGGGCTCTCATAGAAGCGAATGCGAAGTAAAATATTTTTTATAGCGTTACATAGAGTTGCGGTATATCATTTTAAAGATAATTAGGAATAGAGTCCAAAAATATTTTTTTTTTAATTTTTGCCCTAAAATTGACGAAAAATTGAAGCCCCCCATGGCTTTCAAAGTGGAGATTTTCTAACGTCCAAAGTTAACCTCAGAACTCGAAATTTTCTGAAAGGCTGAGCCTGAAACTTGATCAATTATTTGAATTATATCCTGTTCTTGAACAACAAATACTAAAACTAGATAAATATTATAAGGTAACGCAATTATTTAATTTTTAATGAGCTTCAGTATTTTTAACAGAACTTCACAATGATGTCAATAGATGGCGCCGCGAGGTCTCAGTTCGGGGCGAACTCAAATTCAAATTCAAAATGATTTTTATTCAAATAAACTTTTGCAAGTACTTTGGAATCGTCAAGTGAATCTACCACTGGTTCGGAATGCCATTCCTACCGAGAAGAACCAGCAAGAAACTCGGCGGTTGCTCTTTTGAAAAATAATAATTTACAATTTCATTAATTTGTAAAATACATAAGTAACAGCTGTCCTTAGCATTGCTGGAGCGAGTCAAATCCATGCTCCTTTGTCATTTACGTAATCTTCAACAGTATAAAAAGCCTTTTTCAGGACTTCTTAAACTTGTGTAAAGGCAAGTTTAAAATAGGTTGTGGAATTTTTGTTATAAAAATATAGAATGCTCAAAGAAGGAATATCATTGTCCGACCAGGTGCTATTCAGGAAGGTGATGGGTGAGGTGAATACGGGCCAGCGCGCGTTGTTCTTCTCGATCCTGGGCGTTGTGAACGCGACGCTGCTGTGGCCCGTGTGCCTGGCGCTTTACCTCACGGGCTCGGAGCAGGTGCCCGCGCACCAGATGCCGTGGATACCCCTACTGCTGGCCAGTATTGCACTGCTAGGTGAGTGGCCCTTCTCATACACTTATGTTCTTTTATTAAGAGACCTACCACTACAGCCCATTGACGTGCCACAGCTGGGCACAGGCCTCCACTCTCATAGGAGAGAGGGAATTATTCGCTGCTCCAATGCGGGTTGGCGGGCTAAGAGACCTACTTCAATTTTATTACTGATCTTTCCGGCGCTTGTGTTTCCGACCATGTATTTTGTGATTTTAGTACCATAATGCAAGAGTGAATTATCATCTTCTAGGCAAGCACGCTCCAACCTATATCATTCATCGTAGTTTTATATTAAGCTGCAATTCCGTCGGTGACTGCAGACAGAAGTATGTGTCGCCACGGCGTTACTTTTCTATGGCAGACGGTTTTACATAGAAATGCATAAAAACCAGTAGTCACTGCCTACACCGAATCACACCTTAAGGCATTGTCTTTTTTCTGTACCGGTGGTAGAGTCAAAACATGACGTAACATAAGAGACACCTGTATGTACTACGTGTCATAAATAAATTGAGTACTACCTACCACTTATAGTCATCAGTCCAGCCCATAAATATTTGCAGTACCAGATTAACCGCCAATGCGTTGCCGGTTTTTAAGGAATTTGTTTATCGAGCACTTGATTAGCCCCAATTTCGTAGTTTGAAGAACCATAGTAGGCGGAAGCTGGTTATAAATTATCATTTGACATATCTACGTCATATTGCAAACGGAAAAAAATTTAATAAAAAATTAACGAACGAATTAACGAATTAACGAACGCATTGTTTAAAATGTTGCCAAGGCTCTCGCACGTGCAAAGTGAATGCGTCAGATTTTCACTCTGAAAGACGTGAGATCTGGGAATATGGGTCAAGATGTTATGAACTCGAGCGGGAGACTAATTCTCAAGTGCACTCAGATTTAGTTAGACTAGTCGCACTTTTGAAGTGGTGAACACTTGCGAGAATCAAATTAAAAGTTTCGTTGCAGTTTTTTAACCACTACAATCGCACTGCTATCTCGACTGATGGTAAGTGATGACGCAGTCTAAGATGGTAGCGGGTTAACCTATGAGGGGCATGGTACTTATATTAAACCCATACCCCTAATCGGTTTTTACACGGCATCGTACCGGAACGCTAAGTCGCTTGGCGGCACGTCTTTGTCGGCAGTCCTACCGACCAGGGAAAATTTAGAAATTATAAATTCCCAAATTGATCCTGCCGGGGATCGAACCCGGGGCCTCCGCACGTTAAGACATCAGCGCTCAACACTGCGCCACGGAGGTCGTCAAGATTCATGTTATCATGCAGCGAAATATCTGCACGCGATTATTGAGGTGAAGTTTCCAACGACCTTAATTTACATAGACGGACCCTGTCAAACAAAGAATGTGAACCTATTTTACTATTTTACTAACGCCATCTAGTCTGAAAAGCGGGACAGCGCTATGGCGGGGTCAAGGACAGGGCTCTAAAGGTTGGACGCCCAATTTTTTTCTATGAAAGGGCCCATCTAGTATCTACATATATATATATATATATATATATATATATATATATATATATATATCTATGGTAGTTTAATTTGGGGTGGGGACCTAACTTGCAATAAAAGGAAACTTACGACTGAATGAAGTGACAATAGTATCGTATCACATGAAAATTCTACATTAACTATTAAGGATTATGAAAGCTCAATCAAATCAGCAACTCTATCAAACTTAAAAACGCGCTTCGAGCATGGAAGTTTGTACCAATAAAATACATAGTGACGTCATCAAATTTCAACACTTTTTTTCTTTATCTGTAGTTTTAAATGGTTATCAAACAAATAAAACTAACCGAGGATGATAATTTCAGGTCTTTTGGAAGAAATAATTAGATAATTTTTGACATAGACATCATCCCTATTAAGCTCGTGTACCTTGATTGATCTCCAAAACTCATCGACACACATTCGCATCTATACTAATACATTTTATAAATGCGAAAGTGTGTTTGTTTGTCTGTCTGTCCGTCCGTGTGTCTGTCTGCTACGCTTTCCTTTGCCCATTTCAAACGATTTTGATGAAATTTGGTACAGAAGTAGATTGCATCCCGGCGAAGGACTTTTAGACTTTTTATCCAGAAAAATTAATAGTTCCCACGGGAATAAAAACATCCACGCGGACGAAGTCGCGGTCATCATCTAGTTTCTAATATATGTAAGTATGGATACGGACTGAAGAATAGGGATGATGACAACTCAATCAAATCAGCAACTCTTTCAGGTTAGATAAAGAGTATGGAAGTTGTATGAAATTCACAGTTGTGACGTCATCAATTTTCAAAGTACTTTTTTTCTCTAATCTATGTTTTAAAATGGTTATCAAACTTAAAACTAACCGAGGATGTGAATTGTAGGTCTTTTGGAAGGCCTTCTTTTTAATAAACAGTTAGAAATAATGTATTTTTGATATAGGAATCATTCCTATTGTTTTTGTTGCAGTTTTCCACTTGGTGTACCAGTTCGGCAATCTCATGACGTACAATGCATTCGTGTCCCTAGGCCTTATTACTGCGGTTCCTGTGTCTGGTAGTAAGTATTCACATAATAATTTTCATAGTATTATGTCTTACGGAATCTTACTGTGGGGTTAGGCGGCCGATATTAAAAAAAATGTATCACAAAAAAGTAGAATATGTGCAATTTATAATTTAAAACCGCGTGTCACAATTAGAGAGAAATTTAAGGAAATAGGTATTCTATCAATATTTACAGTAATATAATCTTCGTAAAACAGCACATTCATAATAACAAAAAAATATGCGATCTGCACGACACTCAAACTACAGGCCGCAATAGGCTCGTGACTCCATCATCGCTTCGCCTCAAGAAAGTCAGAAGATCGTTCGTGGGAATGAGCATTCTATTCATTAACAAAATTCCAAAACTTACTTTAAATTTAAGAAATCCATTAAAAGTATGATACAGAAAAAAGCTTATTATACTGTTGAAGATTATGTAAATGATAAAAGAGCATGGATTTGACTCACTCCAGTAAATGCTAAGGACAGTGGTTACTTATGTATCTAAACATTGATGTAATTGCAAATGCATTTTTTTAAAAGAGCTACCACCTAGTTTCTTGCTGGTTCTTCATGGTAGGAATGGTAACACGAACCAGTGGTAGATTCACTCGACGATTCGATTCGAATTCGATTCGATTTCGAAAAAAAATTGGCAGTCATAGGAACTGCCGATAGAAGTGAAAACGAATTTTTTTTAAAGACTTTTTTTAGAAGTAATTAAAATATAAACCTTAAAACTAAAGCATTAAAGTTTAATTTCGAATGTAGAACAACGTTCGAGCATCTCGCTGTTCGCGAGCGTGCCGGTCACGGTCACGCGAATCCACAAGTTTACCCCCTACCAAAAAGTGCTCAACGCGGCTAAAGAAATTTTTACTTCAAAAATATGAGTTTGAGTTTAAATATTCAATATTCGCCCTTCGTTCCAGCTCTGGACGTGATCCTGTACGGCGTGGAATTCGAGGGCATGAAGCTGGCGGGCATTATACTGATCACCGTGGGCTTCCTTCTTGTCATGTTCCCAGACAACTGGCCCGACTATATCATGAGACTGCTGAGGTGAGTTGACACTATAGGGCAAAACGTACAGGGAACGGGCGCGTGCCCGGGTCGTGCGCGGAGCGTGACGGGAACGGGAGTTGGTTTTGTATTTATTTACAAAATACTCGTATATCTAGTTCGTTTTGAAAATGGATTTGACGACCTCCGTGGCGCAGTGTGTAGCGCTGTTGTCTTAACGTGTGGAGGTCCCGGGTTCGATCCCCAGCAGGGTCAATTTGGGAATTTATAATTTCTGAAATTTCCCTAGTCTGTCGAATAGCCCTATAAAAAGTGTTCAACGCGTCTAAAGAAGTTTTCACTTCAAAAAGCGTTGGTTTCGTGACACAGACTAAAGCAACAGTTGTACCTGTCAGATGGAGCCGGCGTCGGCAGCGCGGCTCCGAGAACGGCGGCCGCAGTAGAGACACGATGGACTACCGCACCGGCTACATCCGCTCGCATCTGCGCTCGCCGTCCGGCCGCGTGCGGTGACCGCCCGGCCGCGCGACACTAGACACCGACACCGCCGATACACAGGGGAATGGGGCGGGGGGGGGGACGACAAATGATACATTGTTCTCAACTGAAACCTGAAACTCAGCAGTTGCTCTTTGCTCAAAAGAAGAAAGAGGTAACAATATTTAAGCGATACAATACATACGTAACGTTACAAGTATTACACTGACTTGTGGGTCACTGGATGCGATGCCGGTTGCTAACATGCAACTTTGTCGCTAGTAAAATCGTCGATGGTATAATAACCTCGACATAACAAAATATGCTGTTTGACACAGTCTTTAAATTTATGTAATGGCAAATCTAGAAACTCTTTCGGAACCATGTTATAAAAACGTACACTCGACCCCACGAAGGATGTCTGCACCTTGCGCACACGACAAAGCTAATCTCAGATGGCGCCACCCTCGCTGGTAACTGTCAAATTCATTTGCGTAAATATTTGAGGTAATTAAGCGTTAATTGAATCTGGGAAAAAACCAGTGTATGTGCTCTCAACATAAAAACCTTCAGGTTCAAAGTGAGTGCTACATAAACTAGCCGATGAACTGGGTTTCCAATTTTGTTGGCGCAAGGTTATTGTATCCTTTTTCTTTCCTCATCAGCAGGAAATCGGTGTACGCCTTTATTATCACATTTGAATGCACAACATTTAGGCATTATAATGAATTAATCAAAGAAAATTAAACTATCGCGTAAAAATATACGGTGTTTGACAGGTAAACAACACCAGCGACAATGCGACACCTAGCGGGATAAATTGGCAGTGTCCCTCCCCATTAAATACATCCATATGTTAATAGGGATGATGCCTATGTCAAAAAAATCTTACTAATGATTAAATGGAGGGTCTTCCAAAGGACCTAAAATTCACATCCTCGGTTAATTTTAAGTTTGATAAACATTTTAAACCATTAATTAAAGAAAAAAAGTGCGTTGACATTGGATGACGTCACAACTATGTATTTCATAGTAGTAGATTTTCATCTGGTTACCGCCCCCCTAGCTAAGCGACATATGCCGCCTAGCCAAGCGACATATGACACGAACACCACAGATACGCTGGGGACTTAATCCGTTAAGCCCGCATAACCCGTTGTCCTAGGTGAGCGACGAATGCGACGTGACGTGATACGACTCCATAGAAAATGACATACTTATCTACGTGATAATGTTAACCTTCTGGAGGGTCAGTTACCGTTTGTTAGTGTTGCGTCACGTCGGGGCTTATTACCGCGTTTGTCTTTCACCTAGGACAACGGGTAAGGTGATAGCTTACATGAACCAACTTACCACACAACTTGTCCTTAGTAGACTAAGGCCCGTATTCATAAACCGACATCAACTAAGAAGACGTTCTCAAGAATCGCTCAATCTATGCTTACCGGTCATAAGCATAGATTGACCGAGACTTGAGTACCTGTTCTTAGCTTTGGTTTATTAATGCAGGCCCAGATAATCGATTCATGTTTCTATATTACTAGCTCAAGAATATGAAATTTTACACCCTTTATGAGACTTACCCACCGCCTATATTTCAACTATATATTGGCTTCTGTAGCACAGATAAATATCCTTCCTCAAAGGCAAAACTCAGCTCAAGAAATCTTCTGGAGATCTAAAACTAGACTTGATAATACCACACTGTACTTCCGGTTGCATATTTCTATATTAATGGCCACCTGTCGCATCAGCTTACGCTCCGAAAAATATTTATAAAACCGCCAATAATTGTCGATCATAACCATAATAAAAATCTTAAATTCGTTTTCTAGGATTTGACTATGTCGTCTATATTATAACGATATTGGTGCTTTTAAATAGATCCGTTGGCACGTCAAAAAATAGTTCTATATTATAACGATATTGGTGCTTTTAAATAGATCCGTTGGCACGTCAAAAAATAGTGCCACCTTTTAATCGAAGAAAGCTGTTACTATAATTTGTGACATCAAACTTTTGGCCTTTCTTGTATCAAGAAGTCAACTAACAACAAAACTACATTTCGTGTTGGACTTTTTATTTCACCTAAAAATACTATGAATCTTCAGATAATCTCAAATGTTAATCGAAATCATGATAAATACTTATAAACGATTAAATATTATATTTGTATTTATAATATACTGCGACTTCACACATCTGTAGTACTATATGGCACTGTCGGTGGTATGAGTTTTTTAGATTCCCGCGGGGACTTCTTAATTTTTGGCGATAAAAAGTAGCCTATGTCACTCTCCAGGTCCCCAACTATTTCCATGCCAAAAATCACGCCGATCCGGTGTTCCGTTGCGGCGTGATTGAAGGACAAACCAACAAACAAACACACTTTCGCATTTATAATATTAGTATGATTGAGTTCATACAATTTATAGAAACCGAATTTGAAAATATAAAAAAAATTGTAGTTAAATAATAAAGTAACTAAAAATAATATTAATAACAATGGAAGCAATAAATAATTATATTAATATTAAACACAGACTAAATATTAATACACATTTTAGGGTTATTAAAATGTTTCTTTACACTTCGACTGACAAGATAGATCTGACTGTGCATATATTTTGACTGTACGGGTTAATTTTATACAAACATCAATGATCTCAATATTTTAAAAACTAAGACTAGTCAATTTTGTAGCATCAATCTATTTAGTAAAACTGTTTTGGATGCATGCGATTTGCTAAATACTAGCCTAGTATTTTAAGTCTTTCTGGCGTTCGGCCATCTTTAAAATTACATTTTACTATTTAGGCTGTAGAGTTTGTAATGGTGAAATACACCTGCAGCCCTATTCTCTATCTCAGTGGTCATAAAAAAATTAAAGCCACTGACTTCTGCATATTTTTTTATCCATATAATATGGTTTGGTATGTAATATGGAGGAAGAGGTAAGGAGAATCATCTCTGTATATAAAAAGTGTCTGTCGAAATGCATTAAGCATAAGTTGTTGAAATTTTAATAAATAACTACTTTAGTCGGCAATTATATTAAATTTTTTAACTCGGCATAGTTCACTTCATCAACAATTGCTACATTCATACCATAACCTTTGCCTACACCAGCGCCTCTGTATAAGGTTTTTGAAATTTACAGTAACCACTGGACACTTTCAACTTTTCTCCCATAAGAGATGACACTCCTTATCTCTATCCTCCATAGTATGTTAATAAAAATAACATTTCATAACTTTCAATGGATAAAAAATATGTCAGTGGCTTTAATTATTTTATAGCCATTGAGTTAGAAAAAAGGGGGGTTGATTTAAATATTAACTACCCAGTACATCACTTATGTTGTGCTAATTCGGCTGTACACACATGAGTAACTTTTTTATTAAGTTAAAAAAACTTTGATATTTCAAAATAGTTTTGTATAAAATCGAATTAGCACGACTTAAGTCAGAATTAAATATAGTGAGAGTCAATAATCAAAATTAATGCTTTTCTTACTCCAAAGTAGGTAGGTAGGAAGTAAAGGTTGTCTTGTCTTATATTTCTTTTAATTGTTTAACTTTGTATTAGGCATTTTCCCCTGCAATTATTGATTTATCATTTGATAATGTTATTTTGTCCCTTCTTAACCATATCCTGGTCTTGGTTACTACTTATACTTGAAGTTGTCGCAATTCGTTTTATTTTAAAACAATATTCGAAAATGTAATTTATTTTAACGGAAAATGGGGGTACTTCGATATTCGGAATATCTCTGTCATGTGTCTAGCATAGCATAGTGAAACTATCGATAGTCTACCGATCTTATCGTGGTCTTCAACATCACTACAGCGATAAATATTATTATTTTTCAAGGTTAACTATCGATAGTTTTGTGACACTATGTTATAGTTTTGATAAGAAGCACAATCTTAGGCGATAAAGAAGCTTGTATATCTGCAACGTTTGATAGCCTCTAGATAATGTGGCCAATACTGTATAACACAATCTCTAATCTAAACTAAAATGACAGCTTTAAATCTTGTTCTAACCCTTTCTGCGAGGAGTATTATGAGAGGGTTAGCAATATTTTTAATGCTGTCTGTAATTTTAGTTTAGAGATTGTGTACTACAGAATCAGCCCCATTGTCGGCAATTTTCCAGGCTACTCGTTCTTGATTTGATTTGATTTTATTGCAAAAACCCAACGACATCAATTTACATAGATGGGCCCTGTCAAACAAATAATGTACATTTATTTTATTAACGCCATCTAGTCTGAAAAGCGGGACAGCGCTATGGCGGGGACAAGGACGGGCTTATACAGGTGAGGGGCACGCCCTACAAGTCGGACGCCTAACTTTTGCTTAGAAAGGGCCCATCTAGTACCTACATATATTATATCGATGCAAAAACCTGGAAAAAATTGCAGTCCTGTATTAGACGACGGCCGGCTTATTCTTGTCATGCGATAGTAAAATAATTATAGAATTATTTAAAAAATCTATTTCAAAAGAATTTTCATATTAAAAAATTCACATATTCGTATTATTAAGCGTTGATGACTCAAACGTTAGAAGGCACTATTTCAAGCATTATATTTCCAGCATATTATATTCATTGATGGAAAATATTATGTAAAATTATAACATAGATAGTTATTAAAAATATTATCCTATTCGATGTTGTGATAACTTATAGCTAGCGTAGGCATTGAATCTTTTAAAAGTATGAATATTTATATAGATTTTACTTTTAAAAGATTGAAGGGTTGGCTTCCAACTTTTGATACACTAATCTAGTCAAAAAGTAGACTGTAAAGTAATAACTTTAATAATAATTACATAAAGCGAAAACTAAATTCGTTGTTATGATTTTTTAGTTCAAAACGCATTTTAAAATAATATTTTCAAGAACACGCCCCAATAATAATTAGTGATAAAATGAATTGTTATGACACTTTTGTATCAAAATACCTTTATTTAATGAGTATTCATATGAAAGAAATATATGCAATTATAGATAGTAGGTAATGTCAAGCATCTTGAATGGTCTGAAGTTCGCATGACATCTTCCTACTGATAAATTGTATTTTTACTAATGCGATATTATACCCTTACCGCAAGATATAGAATAACGTACCTATACTTATTCGAGCGTCGAACACTTGGCGTTAAAGTAAAGTGGAACCGAACGTCCTCGTTTTAAAGTCACAAATTCAGTGCTAACGATTTTAATTTCGCAACGCTAATGCTTGAAGCGCTAACTGTGGATGTATGGATGAACTTGAGCTTTAAAACAAAGCCGTTAAGTCGCCAAATTGTTTCGATGCTCGAATACGCTCATCGTCGGTATGATTAATATTTTGTGGTACGGGTCAGGGTACAGTACTGTGATGATATGTGTGTGTGTGAATTCTTCTCATGACGTTACAATGGCAAAGTTTAAGATGTTTGGCGTCACCTGTATACACACCCTGAGACTCGAATTATCACTTTTAAACTTTAGACGTAAAAGCAATTTTAGACAGCGAGATAGAATCAAACTGGTATTAAAAACCACTTGTACATTGTTAACGCATTTTTAGTCCATATGGACTTCGGTAGATCAATAGTAGATATACACATATAGACTTGAGAAATGAAGTTTACTATGATTTATGAGAAGTAGAAATATTTAGATATTTTTTAATGCCGGGACTTAAGATGCAGTAATTGCATGCCTCCACCTTCAATATTATTTTGATCAAAGATCTTATAGTTTTGTATAAATAATGTAATTTTGGATGTTATCCAAGGAAGGTTAGGAACGTATAGAGGTACGTTCCTTTTTTTAAATTGTATATTTTGAATTATTTTGTTATGTGTAAGTGATACAATATGAATTAGTAAGCCATTATTATTATTTATGGACGTTGCGAGTCAAACGACGTTACAATTGTTGTAAATTGTTTAAAAATTGTAATATTTTTACCAGTACATGTCATTTATGTATTGTTATGAATTGTTTAAACAAATACTTGTATCCAAGTTTAATTTTAATGTCGGCTTTCTCAAGAGCAGAAGTTGTTCTAAAAACTCTTAATCGTTTGTCAAACGGCTCATTCGAACTGTATAATGAGTTCATAGATGGTTGCAAATCGAAAAACATGTATGAATTCCTTGAATTGTTCAAGTTAGCCGCTACCATACGTTTTAAGCTCTCAAATTATTAGGATTTTCAAAAAAAAAAAAATAGAAAAGTTTTGCATACTGTGTGAATTTAGAGGATTTACTAACATTTTGGGTTTTAATTTTTGTTTATAATGAATACCTACGTCGGCAAAATACGACTTTTTAACTGATTTCCCCAGTGAGGCGTAATATGCCAATAGTTAGCATTATTTTTTGCTTATCTTGTAACGTGTGTTGGAATGGATTGCGTACTAGTCCATGATTTTTCGAATTATTGATAGCGTAGGCTAATTCTGTTAAACACAATCTCTAAACACTAAATAGAGTGCTGTCCTTTTCCGCAGGGAGAATTATGAAAGGGATAGCAACATATTTAGAGCTGTCTAGAAATTGTGTACAACAGAATTAATTATTATTAGCCACAGTGAAAAGGTATCTATAAAACCTGTAAATATTCCTTTGTCCTTCAGTATAGAGAGCCACTGTTCCCCCATTATTGTGTAGGAGTATAATAGTTCTAGAGTCCTCTCCGCACCATCCCAAACCTTATAATAATATATAATATTATGTTTCCAAAACTACCCTCAATTAAATGAATTAATAGCTTTGTATAACATTTTTGTTTTGCGTTTTAATATCCTTGCCTTCAGGCCGAGTAATATTATTCACATAATATTTCGTCGTGTATGCCCCACGTTTCCATGCTAGCGATGTTAATACTTTTACATGAAACAGTGGCTGTTTTACACCTTGTATGCTTGAGTTACTTTAGTAGTCGGTGATATGATACAAAAACATATTTTATTTTTTTAAACGGTTAAACAAACAGTTAATATCTGTTTATAGTCTGTCTAGTGAAAGCTCACAGTGCATTAAATTTAAATACTGGCAACACAATCATTTGATGATATTGCAACTTAACCTCGCGCCGTTTTGATACGAGATTTAAATAATATTTTTTTTCAATACACTTGCTCGAAAAGTGCACTTATAGAGGCAGTAAACAGGACTTGTAAGTTAAATTTACTGCCCGCGTGCAGTAAATATTTACCACCCTCGTGCAGTAAATTTGCAGTTTTTTTTAAATTTTGTAGCTCCACGTTACTTATAAATAAAATTGACTTTGTATGTAGAAAATCTAAAAAATAATGACATTTAGATGTGAATTGATGAAATTAATTCATAAAATAAAAAAAAAATATTTACTCGTAATATAATTAATTAAAATTGTTTTAGGTTTTATAAAATTACATATTTTTTAGTCCAATGTAAAATCATTGTAATTGCACTCAGTATTTAATAATATAATACCTAATCAAAATATGTATTAAAAATGCAAAGTATGCAATGTAGGGATACACGACCAAATTTTTTTTTACTTTCTGTCATTCAGGTTTTACTGCTTTACTACTACTAGACAGACTATATTATCATAATGGGATTAATTTATTATTTCCGGTATTGTTGGAACGCGTCAACAATAGCAAACGAGACAATAATAAAAACATTATATCCAAGACCGAGACTTATTGGATTGAGCCGTTCAAATGTAGAAGTAAATTAATATAGGCATGATGAATATCTAGAACACCCGACTACAAAAATGGCGGACCAGTGCCCTCAGATATATCAAGCTAGAGACCCTTCTCTACCAAAATATCCATGATAATTAAAAAAATATTTTCAATCATTCCATATCTCAATGAGTTAACAGGGCTTACAGATGTAACGATGATTTTGCGTGAACATAGATTCAATATTGGTTGGTGATTTGATTTTTTATCTTGAGTATAATCTTTTACAATCCTTTGGCTGTTCAGTGCCGGCCGAGGTTCATGTTTCTGTTATAGCAGCCGCAGTGTTTGTCGGTCCTTTTTATTTATATTATCGCTCTCCAAAACTTTTATTTTTATTACCACTTATTTGTTATCTTATATACGTCTCAAAAATTCACACAGTTTGGAAGCTTTTATCGACTGAGAAATATGTTAGAAGACATCGTCAAAGTGTCGTTAGTTGTTTTAATAAAAATCGTGGACAAGTTATTGATTATTACCAATACCAATTAAGTAAGCGTTTTTATACAAACAAATAGGTAAAATTACGTATACTTGTAATTTTTGAAAATATTTGTTCCTCTAGTAGAGTGATAGAATCCCTACAACTTATGATTTTTGACGTATACTTAGTTATGATGTTATTTGCCAAAAGTTATCAAATTACAACTCTTCTACTGACTTATTATCCTTTTTTTATATATAAAAACTTTACATACACTTTGACAAAACTACAATGAATTTTCTTTACAAATGTGCTTATTTTCAAAGATATTTTACCTATCTAGGATATTTCAAGTACTTTTCTATAGCATATTGCCGAATTGAACATGCAAACCTCTTTTTTTACAATTATTTAGAACCTTTATGTATATGGTATTGAGTGAAAACGACGTCGAGCCGTCGGTAAACATTGTTGCGTCGCTTCGGCTGGTGCGGGCGACGTATTTTTCACTCTTAATACCATATACATAAAGCTTTTTCTGATCGGCTCAAGCCGGTTACTATATGTAAATGTGGGGAGACTTTCTCGTTTCAAACGATAGACGATCATCCTCTGCTGGCAGGATTTCCAAAGCACACGGTATTGTGCCGCTTTACTCCAGCGGCTTCCAGCTACTCGCTTAGATCTTGTAACGCTACGTTTTCCATTGCGAAACCGCCTTCAGGCACCTTGGGACTCCAATGCCTTTGCCATCGTAATAATTTGTCATTTTGAAACGTATTACTCGAACGAACTAAGGAGATCATAAATGCTTTTTGACGTACTGGCATCTATGAACTGTTTAAACAGGTCGGTTATACGTTTGACAAACGATTAGGTACGATTTCCTTACACAATCGGGGGGCAGGTCTTCGAGCTATATGCCCGCCTGGCGGTTACCTCTTTAGCTTTCGCAATTCGTTGATCTATGTCGCTTACTGTGGTTCTACTTTGGACCTCGTCATTCCTGATTTGCGTAGGGATATTTCGAGCATAGCGCTCTCCATCCTCCGTTGATCGACGCTGAGCCTTCTTATCAGGCCCAAAGTAAGCGACCACGTTTTACTGATAGATTATTTTACTAGTGGTCCTAACAAAATTCACGCGACCAGTTGACTTTGTAATGGTGTATATTTTGCTCAGTCCCCAAATCTATATTATTTATTTAAAAAATCAATAGGTACATACAGCTCGCGCGCGAGTTGAATGCAGAGTAAATGTATGTGTCACCATACATTTACTCTGCATTCAAGTCGCGCGCACTCTATACCTATGACATGACTGCCTCGATAACATAACAAAAAAAAAAACATGGACGTATTCGTCCAAATGCTATGTGTGTACGCGAGGCGTTATTTTTCGAGTTCAACTGCAATAAATTGTATTTGTTGCGTCTAGAAGTGCCTATGTTTGTTTGGTTAAAAAATAAAGTTGTTCTTAATAATTTAATTTGTATTATATGTACAAAACATTTAAATCTTTATATTTAATTTCAAACTAGTCATTAGATGTATCAATTGTGTTTTAAACACGTTAAATTTAGTTTTATCTTAATTAAATTAAGTTGTTAACTATTGTTCATCTGATAGCTCATTATAATTATTATTCATCTAATAGAACATTATGCATGGCCGTAACATGCCTCCCACCAATAACGGAGTATTATAATATAGCAGTGACTCAAAATGGTATTGCAGACGACTTATGCATTGATCTGTGCCGGCAATAAGATTGCATCGTACTGTACGAGTTTGAAATATCGACAATGGTAGTTAATAAATGTACAGTATCAAAATAATTTTACCTCAGAAAAAAGTAAGTCTCTTTCGGTATTATCGATTCCTATTTCAGTATTCGGTTGGCACCCGATGTATGAAAGAATTGTAATTTTGAACCAAGACTACAGGTTACTTTGACGTTATAGTGTCGATTGACGCTCGAAATCATATTAACATTCTCGAGATGCTTAATCTCTTACTAAGCTCTTTGAAGAATGTCTTTATTAGTGGGAGGTATGTTTAGCGCGTGCGTAATGTGCGATTAAAGGATAGGTACGAAATCATTAAAATGTATTGAATAATTAAACAAATTCTATAAAAATGCGAATTCGTTAAAATGAATCTTAAAATGTTCTTCATTGGTTGTTATTATGTACTGTTCGTTTAATTAGAAAATTTAAAGACTGAATTTGATAAAAAAATTGACTAAATTCAATTACACTGTCATTTAAATTTAAGTGTATATTCGTTATTAGGTTGTAATTAATTATGTACTTATGTCTTACGTAGATAAACATTATAGGGACGTATATCGGTGTTTAGATAATAGGAATATGTAATTTACTGTATGTGTAGATACGTATAGAATGTCCGTCGTTTAATACCTCAGTGGCGTTACGTAACTATAATGTGTTGTTTTAATAATTTAAATTTCTTATTTTTATTCCGGGTTTTGTCAAGAAATCCTAATCATTTCGTCCAGTGTGTGTGTCACAGGCATTAAAAAATAAATATTGGATTGAAGCAGGCGTTACTTAGCGATAGTCTCTGATTATAAGAAGCGGCTATAATCCGCCAAAGCCTCTCTGGCGCCAAAGCTTATAGCGTCGCTATTCGCTATAATATAATAATAGCGAATTAAGCTTCTTGTCCCTAGATTAAAAATAAAACAAATACAGAGCTGTAAAGTTGAAATTTGCATGTTTTAACTATGCGAGTCGCACAGTGCAACGCGATCTGTTAAAAAAGAAAACAAACTGGCCGATTGTCCACTATGCCAAAAGTTCTCAAACCCCTTTGTGCCTAGATACTAATTTTCTAATTTGCGCATTTGCACCATAAATAAGTAGAAGCTCAATTTTATCTAACTGTGCGGTACGCATCTGAGGTTTTAAAGCGCATAAATGCAGTAGAACACGTGAAACAGCATGTTACGCGAGTAGTACACGAGATAACACCTTGGCCCCTGTGATTCATTTTGTTGATACGTAGTCGTAATTTGTTGGTCAATAAAAACGAGATTTGTGATATTCGTTGTATTTTTTAATGCCTTTTCCCTTTAAGCTGCGGACACTGCTGTGTCAAAACCTAATAATAAAACTAGTAATAGTAAAAATAGTATTAATAAAACGATATCTGCTATGAACAGATTGTTAAGTACCTATTGGTCAATCCCGGTTTCGCCTAAAGACCGTGCCTAAAGCATCCGCCTAGGTCCATCCACTTAACTGGGCGTTAATGGGCCTTAACGCCCCACTGCATGGGCACAGGCTTCCACATAGAAGAGGGAATTAGAGGTTAGAACCACCACGCTGCTCCAATGCGGGTTGGCGGGCTGCCTAGGTGCACACTATCATATTAGGTAAAGGAAGTGTCGCTACTTTCTATAATTATCATCCTAGTTCGGCTAGGCTATTTCAATTTAAGCTAAACTTTTATATACCTAGGGCTGCGTTTTCAGTGCGCAGCGGGTGAGCGGAAGCGGAAAAATACGCAGCATTCCGTAGTTCTGTTTTCGACCGATAGCGGGATACGCCAACCCGCCCATGTCAATGCAATATAGGTACGCACAGACAAAGCAACCTATAGACTGCTAGAAACCACCCATTTCAGTCGCACTACAAAGAAATTTGCATATTAATTCGTTACCTACGCGTGAATAAATGACAGAATATAACAGCAAGTCTTACTGCACGTTCTAATCTGATGAATGTCAAAGATTGACATTCTACGGATAAACGCTATATTTTGAGCTACAACATTTGCGGAACAGCCGCGTTTTCCGCTGCCACCGAAAACATTTCATACAAAATGTATGGCGGTGTATCGCAACCACGGAATAGATAACCGTGCATCCGTTTGCGCCCCCTTGCCCACCGAAATTTCAGAATCCGACTTATCGTACTTGCAATACGAAATATATTGGCGAAAACATAGTGAGAAGTTTACATACCGACAGACAACTTCGGCGGAGGCCTTATGCCTGTTTTCTCCAACAATGCGCGTTTGGGGACACCCAACTCCCAAGACCTGAGTTTCACGTACAATAACTGACACAAATAATTTAGGTGTTTCCTGAAATTGTTGGTCAAAACGGGTTTAGTTAGGTTTTATAATTGACCGAGCGAAGCGAAGGTCTCTGAGTCTACTTGAGTGAATTTGCACTTGTCCGTCCGTCCGTCTGTCAGAGCCATATAACTTCTGAATTACTAAACGTAATTACTTCATATTTAAATATGTAAACCGATGGCCTCCAGCCGAATATGGCTTAAAAAGTTATAAAAATATTTATTTCAGAGGGGCTCTCAAAGAAGCGAATGCGAAGTAATAGTTATTTGTGTTATATGGGGCCAAAGAAAATTTATGTTCCCCGAGGGCGCTATTTTGAATTCAGAGCGAAGTGAAGGATTCTAAAGTAGAATCCTGAGCGTAGCGAGGAATTCAATATACCTACGCCGTCCGTGAACAAAAAATTTGGCCCCGAGTGACACACACTATTTTTCATCATTACGTATGAGAAAAAGCTAGGAGTATCAACCTACTATGTATGGACATTACCTATACGTTTAAGCACCAATCAGAAGCACGAACGCGGACCAACCAGAAGATACTTCTATCAACCTTCTATGTATAGACATTATTTAGACGTATATTTAAAGTTTAAATAAAACACAAATAAATTATTATGAAATAATTAAACATTAATATTTATGTTGGATACATAAAAAGAAGATGACTTTTTTTCAGCGCGCTATGCCGCCAAAACGTAACCGGCCAGTTATAGGTAACTTCATACATTATGCGTTCGACCTCTTTGCTTAACTAGTATTTTTTCCCTCTTTGGACTAGCAGCCATAATTCCGTTCGAAATTCAAAAAATGTAAAGACGTATATCCGATCAACAAATTGATCACGTGACTTATCGGTATACTAAAGCACGAACGCGGACCAATCAGAACAGAGAAATGAAAAGTCCCATGGGCCTAAAATTCCGAGATCGAGATGGCGCTCTGTAAAAGTTTATTTGTTTGTGCTTACAAATAATAGACGTTAGCACCGTTCTGGGTGGTGTCACAGACAAGCATAATTTTAGGTACAATAGTACAATAATTTACTGTTTGTTTGTGACACCATGAATGAATAAATATATTTTCTTTCTTTCTTTCTTTCACCATCTTACGTGGAATTAAAAAAATGTCTACTGATAGTATAGAATAGATGTCTATGAACGTAAAGATGAGCGCGCATTATACAGTTCAAACTATCTTATGGATACCACGAGGTCTCAGTTCGGGGCGAACCACTAGACTAGTAATATGTATAGTTACTAGTGATTAGTGAAATATGACCCCAATATCCACACCAGAACAAAATTCCGTCAGTACAGTTGAAGTTTTGAACTTGTTTTGAGCATTCTTATTTTCGACTAGAATCTAGATTATGATCGAAGATTTGATTAAATAAATAAAACAGCGTAAATACAATTTGACTAAATACAGTCTTATTATTGTGATCCTTATAATTAAACATAGCAGTGTTCACCTAATTATTACAAACTATTAGCTAATAAATCAGTTTTATTCTAAGGGTCTGTTTCACAATCGCCAAATAAACCTTATCTGATAAATAAATTTGATGGTTTGACAGATGTTGTATAGGAATCCAAAATTTGCTTATAATCAATACTTGTTACCTGCGAGTGTTAATCTTATGAATATCACTCTCGACCTGCTTCTCAGCAGTTTTCGCTACAACAGACTCCTCATTTAATCTACATTAATATTATAAATGCGAAAGTTTGGATGGATGGATGTTTGTGACAGTTGTTCACGCGACGATTCAAAAGCACTTTTGACTATTTGAGTAAAAAAAATATGAGTTTGAGTTTACTCAATCACGCCAGAACGGCTGAACAGACCTGGATAAAATTTGAAACACAGATAGATTATAGTCTGGAATAATACATATGCCACTTTTTATCCCGAAAACGAGTTCCAGCGGGAACCAAAAAACCTCAATTCCACGCGGACGAAGTTGCGAGCATTAGCTATATAGAACGTCATAATGTCTATTTAGGCGTTCGCGTTGTTGACGCGGTCCCAGCGCCAAATAGTGCCGTCGTCGCAGCACGTCAACAACACTCTGCCGTTACGGGACAGTGTCACCTGTTGGATGAGTGTTTCGATAATGAGGCCAATTCTGTTGTACACCGTCTCTACACTAAACTATAATTACAGCTCTATTTATATTGCTACCACTTTCATAACTCCCTGTGGAAAGCTGGATTTAGAGCTGTCATTTTAGTTTAGTTTAGAGATTGTGTTATACAGACTTTGCCACAGTAAATCACATAAAATATTGTCAAAGAAAAACTTGCAACAGATCTTGTTTTGGACGACAGTAACGCGAACATTACGTAAAATGATAAAAAAACCCATTCGGCGTCCCATTAAAAAAATGCAGTCATAGGGAATGCCGAATTTTAATTTTAATTTTAATTAAAATAATTTAAATATAAACCTTAACATTAAAGCATTAAAGTTTAATTTCGTATGTAGTATATTAATAGTATGTTCGCGAGCATGTCGGTAACGGTCACACGAATCCACAATTTTACCCCCTACCAAAAAGTGCTCAACGCGGCTAAAGAAATTTTCACTTCAAAAATGAATCACTACAGTACTGCACTAATCTACTACAAGTTAGCCATTGAATGCGATCTCAGATGTTTGTAATTGTGTTGATGCAGTCTAAGATGGTAGCGGGCTAACCTGTTAAGTTAATGGCAGTTATATGAAACCCATACCCTTAATCAGTTTCTAAACAGCATTGTTGCGGAGCGCTAAATCGCTTAGCGGTACGTCTCTGCCGGTAGTTTGGTCCCTATTTATTTTTCAACACACTTGCACATAATGACACCTTTAATCAAACTGTGACTTTTTCATTACTATTATTCACAACTGAGTAACAGAGTTTTTATTTTATTTTATCTACTAAATAAAATTATTTTTTAGTATTATTTTCTTCACAAGTGTGTTGAAAAACGTCGTATGATACACGTGTGTATTGATGATAAGCGACTACCGTCCTCGGCTATCTTAAAACCCTCACCTAATGGCTCGGGTCTCAATGGCGCCTCAGCGGTAATCACCAAGATTACACACTTGTACCATAATGTACTATAACATTATCGATTAGCGAACTAACTCCTTAGTTTGGGTTTGGTAAAATAAGCTATAGTCACCTGTCGCACAGCGGCAATACACCGCGGATGCACTAGCTGCGACACCCGGGAGCCTCCCGCAACGTTGCCCAACTCCCATACCATTGTCTTGCCGCATTGGTTCCCTAACGCTATCACCTGCAACCAATGTCACCATATTAGGTATGGTCCTGAAATGACAATGCTCAATACCTTGGGCCACTGGGTGATCCGGTGAAAAAAAAGATGGCTATCGAAAAAAGAAATGGTCTCCATTAACAAAGTAATCCTAAAAGCAAATTCGCTAATTGGGTTACTGGCAACGAGTCAAATCAGCAACTTTTTTCGAACGTAAAAAAACGCGCTTATTATAGCATTTTGTATAAAATACATGCTTGTGACGTCATCAAAATTGACGTAATTTTTTTCTTGTTATCAAACAAAATTATCAGTGGACGTGGATATAACGTCTTTTGGAAGGTCCTCTATTTAATAATGCCGGCTTCCTGCGGATTGTTGCGTTCTGTGTAGGAGCAACACACTCACCCTCTGGCTATAATCCACGGCGAAGCGTATGAACCAGATCTCGCACTCCTTGTAGTCGAACCGGTGCACGACGGTGACGGCGCTGTCGCCCGGCCGCAGCTCAGCGTCCTCCAGCCGGCCCGGCTTCCAGCATATTATTGAGTTCTCACATGACTGCAATTTTTTTAAATTTTATTAAACGATTGGCATTGGCTCCTATACAAATTATTTATTTATTTAATTATATAAATTTTAATTTCCGAAATTATCTTTTTTAATATATTCTTTTTTTTAACTAGTAAAATTAGATTAATGTTAAAAGTTCGACTGCTTGATTTATCTGTGTGTATATGCACGTGACTAAGCGTGATATGTGTGTGTGTGTCATTGTAGATTTAAATGAGTATGAATGGATATTTTTTAACACTTACCTTTGACAGTATCAAATCGCCCATCCACCTCACACAATCCACATAATTCCTATGTATATCCCTTGTAGAGAAATCCGGGAAGTGTTCCTTCAATGAGTTAAATGGCCTCAGCGCTCTATGGGGGTTGAAGTTGTAGCTTTGTTTGATAGCCTCGTTCATTGAGGGCTTGTCCAGCCTCCAGAGTTTGAGGGAGTGGTCCATCCCACAGGACATTATCCTTTCGCCTTTCAAGTCGAAGTCTGCGCTTAGCACTTCATCTCTGTGGCCTTCAATGAAAAAAGTATACTTCATTGCATGCAAAGAAAATAAAAGAAACAAATAAAATACATCATAAAATTTAAAAAAAAAACTGTCTCCAGTGTTTATTACTTTAGTAGTCTTAACTCTTCAGTATCAACATAGGTGTGAGAACATCAATGTTTAAGAGCTTTATATACTCAAAGCCAAGATGTGCAATTTTTTTGAATGCGTTCTATATCTAGATATATTTCATACCTTCTACACCTCCAAATATGGCTATGCACACATCAGTCATGATATTCCAGAGTCGTAAGGCATGGTCCTTACTAGCAGATAGTAGCAAGTTGGGGTCCCGCGGGTGGAACTTGACCTCATTGATAGCATGTCCGTGGCCTATGTAGTGTTTGATACAGGTCTGCGTGGAGGGTTGGAACACTCGGACGATGCCGCGGGAACCTGCCACCGCTAATAGAGGCAGGTGGGTCTCCTCTTCATATGACCATGCACATGTGTAAAAGGTTTCGTCTGTCTGAAAATTTATGTTTACATTGGGAAAAGCTCTATGTTCAAATATTACATCAAAATATGTCAATCAAAGCTAAGACAGTGAGTATTAGGTATACACTAGTATTTATTTCTGATGTACAATCACATCCCTGCCGTGTTAGGGAAAATTGTAAAAAGTATGAACACGTTTTGACCTTTATGAGAAGTTTCTCAAACTTTCCCTCATATCTTTAGTTTTAAGATAATCACCATTATGTTTCATGAGTTACTAGCTGTTGCCCACAGCTTGGTCCATGTAGATTGAGGTCGTTTAGTTCACATGGGAAATAATCTATCTCTGTGCCAAATTTCAGGCAGATATGTTCAGCTGTTCTGGAAGGATTGAGTAACAAATATCCATCCGAACTTTCGCATTTATAATATTAGTATAGATTGGACGTCAATAAGAATACAGTGTACCCAGTTTGAATAAATAAATATATTGATTGATTGATTGCAGAAGTGACATCTCCAAACTCTTGATGCACTCAAAAATATCTGCATAGAGTCAAAGTTAGGACTGATTGTGGACACTGGACAGCATACAAATAACAAAAAAAAGGATGCTTACATCAGGATCAGAGTAGCACTGTAGGAACTTGAACCCGCCAGCCTCAGGACACTCATATATGGAGACACGGTTGCTGCCCACCACTGCAAATATCTGCGGTTCTCCTTCCCCGAGGTGGTGGTTGAACTGACATCCAAATAGAGGCTGCCCATGGTCCTCTCTTGCGCAACAACTATAACACATTGAGACTAAATAACCTGCTAAACTATTAAACAATTAACTGAGTCATCGCAAAAAGGTATTTAACCTTTAAGTACTGATGTGGTTTAACCAGGTCATAGATACTGATGTGACGTCTCTCAGACGGCTATGGAAATAATAAATATTTTTATAGATATGTACAAAAAACGCCATTCTCACACGGAATTTTGGAAAAGTAGCTGATCCAGACAAGCAGTTTACCACATATGCGAAGGTGTTTTAGTTTATGAAGAAGTCGACGGATTGGGACCCTATCAAATGCTTTCTCATAGTCAAGATAGATAATATCAGTTGGTTGACGTTTGTTCCAATTTAATATCCACTCTCTAAGACAGGTTAGAAGGTTAGTAACTGTTGATCGCTTTGGAGTGAAACCATGTTGCTCTGGAATAATTAATATGTTTTCTTTTATAATAAATTCTCTCAGGCTGTCAGCTATGATTTTCTCCATAGCTTTACATAAGATACTTGTTAAGCTGATGGGTCTGTAGTTTTCAGCATTTAGCTTGTTACCCTTTTTGAAAATAGGTGTCACCACTGCTTCTTTCCAGTCTGAAGGGAAACTTTTCCTGTTGTAAAAGAAAGATTCATAAGTAGAGTTGCTTGATTAATTATGGCACTGCATTTTTGGAGCATAATAGCAGGAATATTATCAGGACCACAAGCTGTCGATTCATCGAAAGTTTTGATTGCCTTTAGAATCTTATCTGGTGTAAACACAATATTTTCTAATGACGTTTGTATTCTCAGCGTGTTCACTTCTGGTAAAACCACAGGTGGCTCACGTACATATGCATTCTCAAATTGGTTGGCAAATATTTCAGCCCCCTCTACTGGCTTTGTTACAATTTCATTTGTGTGTGGATTTACAAGCGCTGTTGGTATGTCAACCCTTGTTGATACTTGTCTTCTGACATATGCATAAAAAGCCTTTTCACTACTATCAACAAGATTTGATTCGAAATTGATTCTATTTTGACGTGTTAACTTTACTATTCTATTATTTATTGCACAATATTTTTTATATGATTCATCGTCTTGGTCAATTAGATATATATTCCAAAGCTTCTTTTTCTTATCTGTTAGTTTACAGATCTCTTTGGTTATCCATGGTTTAATTTAAAAACAACCTTTGCGGCATTTCATTTTGGGTATAAAGAATTCGATAGCAGTATGAATATTCTCTTTAAACATACTCCATGCACCATCTATCGAGTTTGCAGAGTATCTCCGAAGTTTCTACTATTACTAGCCACCGCCGACTTCGTTTGCGACAGATTTTTGATGAATTTGGTTGATCTATCTAAAAAATACAAATTCAGTAATGAGGTGACGTCTCATAGACACTTAGAAAAATATACACCAATATTGACATGATGTCCAACAGATCACGAACATTAATACTGACCTTACGTCTCAGAGACACTTCCAAGCTCCACAGCTAAAAGTATAACAGCACCGCATGCGAGCTTTCGGCTGATCAATCAGAACTTTCAACACAATCATCACTAATCAATCAAGCATTGTCGAGTCAACATCTGGAGATGCTCTGGTGTAAGTTGAGAATCATTTGGAGACTTTGTGTGGTGTGGTGTTGTGCCAGTACGAATTGCTGGCTTACTGGGTGATGAATATTTCAAGCTACATACTGTGCCACATAGATGTCTACTTTGGCAGAATATAGATTTTTTTTTCATTATTGCTGCTTTGAGAACGTTATGAAGAATGCAGGTATGCAGGTTTTCCCACCATGCTTTCTTTCACTGTTATATCAAGCGATATTTAATTGCTTAAAATACACATAAGTAACTCAATTAAATTTGGAGTCCTTGAAGATCAAACTGCTACTTAAACAGAAGACTGAAAGTCTAAGCTACTAAGGCATGACAACTATAACTATCATGTTGGACCCAAAATGAATTGTAATACTCAATCTGACAACCATAAATGGAACATAAAAATTATCATAGGTTATGGTTCATAGTGAAATCAGAATTTAGTGATCTAATCTGTCTCTTTTCAGCTGAATTACTGTTACAAAAAAGGTTTTTTTAGGATTGTAAAGTTAATTCATGCATTAAATTTAAAAAAAAAAGTAGTTATTGCTGAACTTTAGTCTGCTTGGTTATCAAGATTAGGAGAAACTTACTTAAATTTGTAAGGAGGTTTAACTTGTTTTGTGACCTTCTTTTTACCACGTCTTCTCTTCTTTACTCGTGTATTCGTTGGAGTTTCACTACGCGATGTATTGTCAGTGTTTGAAGTGCTATCCACGCTTGAAGTATCGTCCTGAGACCATAATTTTCATAAAACAAACTATAAACATGTGATATCCTAGGTTTACTGCTTAGCAAAACTGATTTAACGTTTTTTCAGTAAAAAAAGCTTTTTTTAAGTGAGTTTAACTAATTATTTCCATAGCATCATGTAAAAATCCATGGGTTTTATTTGATATTCATGCTCAATGTGAAAACAAAGTCACATTGCTGAGTCATATTTGAATCCAGTATTAACTTTGTACTCACAGCCTCATTTTCCGATAAGTTCATTTTATATAAATTAGTATCTAATTTTATTAACACTACAACAAATAAAGCACTATGTTTAATACAAATAAAAATAAATTCAACGCTTTTTAGATTAACTCCATTAGTTATCAGCTGGTGGTGGCGTCCGAAACGTCAAATTCAAATGTCGAATTTTCGCGGGAAAATTGATTAGTCTATCCTATCATCTATGGTTTAAGTAGCTGTTATCAGAGACAAGTAACATAAATTAAGCCTTTTCGCATTATGCTAGTATTTTAGTCTAGTAGCGAGTTATTTAGTAGCTAAAATACTCGCTTCTGCACCAAAATCATTCGCACTTCGTTCGAGTACAGTTTACAAGTGAGTGGTGTTTTGTAAGATGAACAGCCTACAGCGCAATAAAGTAAATAATCATAACGGCGATTTTAGAAGAGGTAGATGAGGGTGATCAATAAAAAGAAGCTTTGTAAACGAAAATGGATCGATAGAAGAGATAAACTAGGAGCTACTAATTGTCTTCTGAAGGAATTAGTATTGGAAGATCCCAAAGAATACTTCGATAGTTTGCAGTAACTAATGAACTCGACTAAATCGACAGGTTCAGACTTGTTTAGCCGGTCTGCCAGTGAGCACGGACGCGTGGTGGGAGGTGCAACTCACCCGATAAAAATAGAATAAAATGGATCGGCTCGACTTAATTCCTTACTAAACTACTCGACTAAATTTTTGGTGTTCAGACACGTTTAGCTACTAAATTACTCGCTACTAGACTAAAATACTAGCATAATATGAACTAGGCTTTAGGGTCGTTGCTCAGGGTCATGTAGTGTTACTAGCATTAAATAATTTATTTGCACCACAGACCTAATATATAAATCTGTTTGCACGGTTCATGGTTGAATCTTGAAATACCATTGATTCAATTTCAAACGTAAACTTGTTACTATCGTAAGTATATTTTGTATTCTTACTGTTTTGAATAATATAAAAGGAATTAAGTATTAAGGTTAAAAAACACAAACATTTTTAAATTTGCCGTTTATTATGTAATAAAAATATAATAACAACAGTAATTATTCGTTTTGTAGACACAATATTATCTATAAATATAAACAATTGAGATACAATATTGGTAACAAAATAAATAGTGGTAAAAAATATTAAGTGAATACACGTTTAAATAAATTAGTAAAGTAAGCATGATCCTCTAGTATACAAAATAAATGTAGGTACTAAATCTAAGTCACAGCCATAATTTTAACGGTTATTTAAAATTAAATAAATATTATGTACTCCTACTAACTAGGTTACGAAAATTACAAGACATTAATACCTACAAAAAATCCTAATACTGATATGTACAATCATTATAATTAATACTAAAACTACATACTCCTTCTCCAAGATTACTTTGGTTAAAATGGCTTATATTCGAAATCCAAATCTTGTTAATTTTGATAAAAAATGTGCGCTAGCATTTACACAATGGAAAAAATTACAAACAATTTAGTGTGTAGGTAACATGAGTAGGCACCAACTAGCAATGCTATCTTATGCCTACACAAGGTATTTTTCTAAAACTCTTTGAATTCGTCTTGTAAAAGTACACCGATGTGCACCACCCTGTCAACATGCAACCGATCTCCTTTCATAAAGGTTGCCTGGAAGAGATCACTCTTAGTGATAAGGCCGCCTTTACACCGCAACAAGTTGTAAATTATATCATGATTAGTTTTATCTCTGTTTTGTTAATTGTTTGTGTGTAATAAAGTGTTTTTACTTTTACTTACTTACCGATCTTACAAAACAGAATATATTTTACTGGTTAGCTATATTTTTAGTTTTTTTTAACTAGTAATTTAAAATTACTAATTAGAGGACTTAAGAAAAAGTAAAAGTAGGTACCTGAGCACAGAAAAATTAATCGAACCTTTTCAATTATTACCTAAAGATTCTATTATATAACTATATTGGGATGACGCGGCGTGTCGTGTAAGGTAGGTAGGTACAATCTCCATAATCGTAAAATATGGTCGCGCACACTAATTAGGCAAGCAGTTATAGGTATTCTATCGTGAATCATCAGGTCAAAATGTTTTCAACACACCCCAAGACGGTAGTTTATTAGCATCCTAAGTTCAGCTAATCCTAAAGTAATTACTTTGGTTTCTAATCATTCTGAATTTGAAGGTAATAGAACCTTCTACACAATGGTCAATGCTTCCGGCGAACGGGTTTGGTATGTACATATTATGTTTGTCGCTGGCCTTATAGGTGCAATTTTGGAAGAGCGTTTTAACACATTGGCTGGCACCTGCCAAACGCATTGGGTCATTGTGTATTGGAGCCTTTACAGTCTTCTTTATTGCCAAAAGGCTTTATTTACAAATATAGCATAACCACCAAAGAAGTGTAGGATGTTCTCTACAAAGTAATACGCCACTCTGTACTCTCAACTTGCATGGCCATGCACCACCCAAGAG
The DNA here is from genome assembly GCA_923060345.2 of Erebia aethiops. Lineage (NCBI taxonomy): Eukaryota > Metazoa > Arthropoda > Insecta > Lepidoptera > Nymphalidae > Erebia > Erebia aethiops. Next base: position 34,767,273 of record OV281079.1, on the reverse strand, counting down.
CCATCCTAACAAAATGTTGTAGTCCGTGCCACGAAAGAAATCCCGCGGCAAATATATGAACTCATAATACATTTTACAGTAGGTAGGTACATATTTATTGCATAAACATGCGTCTACTAGCGCCGCCTCTAGGGAACTTCTTTCGTGACACGGACTATACTTGTAGCCTCAACTGTTACTGTAAGAACGCTGAAGGTGGTAGGCAGGTGCAGGCGTGCCGTAGCGCCACTTTGAGCCAAGGCATGAACCGGCCCACGCGCGCGTATACGCCCGGGTATCCTTGTCTAGCGCACCCTCGGCCCCACGACACGATTCCTGTAAAAAAATCAATAAGATAAGTAGGTAAGTAATTAACTAGAAAGAATAAGTAGGTACAAATAGTCTTACTTCAGGCCGTTTGCGCAGATTATGAGCGACGTCACCTGTCTGCGTCCATAACCTGCACCGATGCTTTCTGCGTGTGATCAGTTATAATGTAGGTAGGTACCTACTATTCTACTTACCGACGTGGGGTTAGGTTAGGACCGGTCAAGTTAGTCAGAGCCACCCGTGCATGCAGGAGCCTCTTCGACACATTCGCTAATATCATAAGCGGCGTCACGTTCCTGGGTCAATAACCTGCACTGATCCTCTCTTCGAGTGACTTATAATACTATTTCTACTTACTGAAATAATTTTAGCCTCCAGAGACAGGATATATATGCAGGAGTCGCTAATTTCTTAAGCAGCTCTACCTTCCTGCGCCCATAACTTGCACCGATGCTGCCTACGTGTGACCCTGGTTTATACTGTTTTTACTCACCGACAATAGTGAAATGAGGCTGGGCCATCAGCAACGGGCCTCCAGAGTCACCCGTGCAGGAATCCCGGTCCGGGGCGTTCGCGCAGATCATCCGCGGAGTCACCTTCCTGCGTCCATAACCTGCTCCGGTGCACTCTTCTTGAGACCAAATTTGTACTTGCGCCTGTAACAGAGTATTTATAAGTAGGTATAGATTGACATAGAGATATGAGTTAATGTACTGGTTTGACTTTGGTGTACCTAAAGGCTAGCCACTTTCACATAGAATTAATATTGTGCAAGCTCTATGCACTTCCAGGTAGGTTTCCATGAAAGGTCGCACCGTCTTACCCCGGTGAAGGCGCAAAAACCAAGTAGGTAGTATTACTAGTAGGTAGGTACGTTACGTCTGTTTTTGCCAACAAAATTTTTGATAAGCTGCCCTCTTCATGTACCTATTTAAACAGCAGAATGCCGGATTCAGATGACATTAGAAATATTGTAGCATTTATACTTTCCTAGTTCAAGAAGCCATATTTTATTTAGGCTAGTTGGTTCCTAATAAGCCTCATTTAAAGTTAAGTGTACAATGTACGTAGGGTACTCATTTATACCTACTTACCGAGCTGTTTGAACTTTAAAATGAAATTGCTTATTACGAAATCGCGTAGGTACTATTTGTCCCCTCTTCCCTTTGACTTGACGCACAATTAGGTAGAAAATATAATCGTAGGTAGACTTACTTTCATTGGGATATTAGAAGGGGGTCCCTTTTCAATGGTACTTCCCCATCCAGAGACAATAGCATCAGCACCTGCTAGTTTATCGTCATCGTCTAAAAATAAAAACATTGTTGTAACTACAGAATTAATTCAAATAACTTAAGATCTTAAAGATCTTGCCAGGAGCCGCAGCAGAAATGCAACGTTTTCAATTTAAAAAAAAAGATCTTAAACATACTATAATTATTATATGCTGAAACTAAAACGCTGAAAATCGCAAAGCTCACTTAAAACCTTTGGAGGTCTCAGTTAATTCTATTGTTTCATTTTTGGATTTTGGAGTGAAGGCGAAAACACTCTTCTAGATAGACAATAGTATCCCCCTCCACTACTGAGGCTACAAATCAAAATAATGCTTACTGACCTGGTAGGCACGCTGGCCTGTACAGATTATCGGGCAGAGGCTCAGCCAATCGGAGCACTGCAATATCGTTGTCATATGTGTAGCGGTTGAAGTCCGGGTGCTGGAACACGTGGGACACTGCGAAACCGTCCGATATGGACTTGTTTACGTCATATTCTCCCACTAGCACCGTCAGACGAGACGCTTCCACTCTGTAAGAACAAAAAAACATCATCTCATTATAAGTCTCAACCCATCAACTCACTGCTGAGTAGGTACTGAACAGTCTAAAGAAGAGTTCAACTTTAAACCATAGTGCACTATTGTTCCCTAATCCCTTACGATGTCCTCCTGAACTTCAAAAACTTATAGGGTCATACCCAGGGAGTATAGACCCGTTTTGGGTAGAAGGCTAGTTTTAGTTTTTTAGTCTGGCAAATAAGAATTAAAAGGTTCCAAGAATGCAACTTACTTATTTAGTTTTTAATTGAAATCTCTAGTCGTTTTATTTACCTTTTTGCGGAAAAAACTTAATCCCGAGTGCACCGAGCTGATAGCTTTCGCTTTTCTAAATCTACAGAAACACGGTCAATTTACTACGCCTCAACATTTCGTGGACTTTGTTAAGAAACCGGTTAATTTTAGAGGCAATATAGGCGTAACGTATCCGTGATTAATGCGCAATGACCGGATTTGGCCGTTTCCGCATTCCACTAAAGCCCATTTAACGTCCCACTGCTGGGCACAGGCCTCCACTCTCATAGGAGAAAGCGAATTAGAGCTTAGACCCACCACGCTGCTCCCATGCTGGTTGGCGGGCTTTAAAGACTATTATCATGTTAGTGATAATAAGCGAGACCGACGGCTTAACGTGCTCTCCGAGGCACGGGGGTGAAACACCACCAACTTCCTAACTCCGGGCTAGTACCTACTGAGAATTTCTAGTCAGAAAAACTTTTAGTTTAAAAAGTTCTAGCTATAGGTGAAAGCAAAATGTAATGAGGAAAAGTATATTTGCCTTGGGAGAAACCCTAAACATCTAAGAAACACCAATAGTCCATTGATATATTATATGCTAATTAATTTGTCAGGTTACACGCCTCATAATAAGTAGACCTCAATTATGTATGTGAAGTAACTAATGTATATAAATCCATACTTCCATACTAATATTATAAATGTGAAAGTGTGTCTGTATGTCTGTCTGCATACTAATATTATAAATGCGAAAGTGTGTCTGTCTGTCTGTCTATCAGCTATGCGCTTTCAGGGCCCATCTGTTCAACTAATTTTCATGAAAGGTATAGGGATAGGTTGTATTCAGGGAAGGACATAGGCTACTTTTTATCCCGGAAAATTAAAGAGTAAAGGAAAAGAGATTTAATCAAGTAGCAATGTGAGTAACAATGAAAAGTTAACAAAAAAATGTAAGTAGGTACATCCATCCTTAAAAGCTAATAACCAACACTTCGAATAATTTCGTTGGCCGTATTATTATTATAGTCACGTGATAAAGTTAATAGTGTGATTTAGGTACATAATGTAGGTAGAAAAGTTGATATGGATAGTGAACGAAATAGGTAAACGAAAAACGTATTTCTTCATGCTTTTAAGTTAACACTCAGATGAAATATAAACTGTTAATAATAAATTATTAAGTCAGAGCACGCTACAACACAGCGAGACAAATTGTAGAACGCAGCCGTGACGAAACGACGAAAAGATGCATCGGCACAGCCACAGCCAACTCGACCGACCTAGACCTAATTCGGAGGTGTGACCCTGGCACTACATAGATTACACCGACATTACTGTCATGAGGTAAAATAGCCAAACGAACTCAAAGTAATTCAGTGGTGACTGATAACATTATTGACAATCAGTTGATTGCCCTCTTATACTAAAAAAACATCCGACTTTTTAAGTAGGTGCCACATAAGACATTTTGTTCATTATAAGCTGCAGAAAAGGGCACAAAGGCAACATTAATAATACATTGAATTGTCCAACGGAATTTACAGAGTTTCATCGCCTACGTAGTACCTGTGGTAGTAGGTACTTAGTACTAAGGTACCTATTATGTGGTAGTACGTAGAGCCTCGTATACTGGGGGGAACACAGCATATTATGTTTGTTGGCTGTTGCAAGATACTTATGACAGGTTTCAGATATGAAGACAATACATCTTTACACAATATAATGAGACAACATTGTAAGCACTTGAAACACTTTGTATGCATAATACGTCCCTCGAGGTCAGTTCTTGGTTTCACAACAACAAGAGACCTCCGGTGGAAGCGTTTGTTATCAGTTACACTGTATAAGTAAAATTTTCGATCTTCTCATCAGATCAAATTATCTTTATTCAGGTGCACTGTACACTTTTTGAACTTCAATTAAAATATATTCACGCAATGGTGGTCGTATCGCATGTATACTAATATTACAAATGCGAAAGTGTGTTTGTTTGTCCTTCAATAACGCTTTAAGAGAGCAACGGATCAACGTGAATTATTGCATGGGCATAGTTGAGGATGGAGATTGACATAGGCTACTTTTTAGGAAAATTAAGGAGTTCTCGTGGTAATTTTAAAAAAAACCACGCGGACGAAATTGCGGGCATCAGCTAGTGTGTGTAATATACGTGGAAACAGGACTCTTGTACATATCGTAAACCGTAATAATTTACACAAAACTGTTGTAGATAGACAAAACGTGTGGGGTTTTAATCCACGATCTAGATTTTAGTTGAGCTATCAAAGCTTCAAATTATTTCTCTGCCATCAACATATACCTATTAAGTAGGTAGTTAGGTACCTATTAGATACCTACATCATAAATGGCAATCAGTAAGATTTACCGTTAGATTAGTGCGGATTTCAAAAATCAATTACAGTTTTGCGCTCGTCGTGGTTCATCATAATAATTATATGGAATTCTTGACCGAATTTGAATTTGAATGAGAAATTTCTAATGTAGGTAATTATTATTTATTAAATTGCCGCCGCATTCAATTTAAACCTCTCTTCATGAGAATCATTATTACCGATAGATAGCTATGCTTCATTTTTATTTTATTTTTTACTAGATGATGCCCGTGACTTTGTCACGTGGATTAGGTTTTTTATTCACGCGGGAACTCTTTAATTTTCCGGGATAAAAAGTAGCCTTTGTCCTTCCCCTGATTACAAACTATCGATATACCAAATTTCATCAAAATCGTTTGAATAGATGGGCCGTGAAAGCGTACCAGACAGACAGATACTTTCGCATTTATAATACTAGACTAGACTAGAAGAAGACTAGATGATACCCGCGGCCTCGTCCGCGTGGATTAAGGTTTTTGAATCCCGTGAGAACTCCTTAATTTTCCGGGATAAAAAGTAGCCTATGTCCTTCCCCGGGATATAACCTACCTCCATACCAAATTTCAGCAAAATCGGTTGAAACGATGGGCCGGAAAAGCGTAGCAGACAGACAGACAGACACACTTTCGCATTTATAATATTAGTATGGAAATGGATTAGTATGGATTATAGTGTGGATAGTATGGATTAGTGTGGATGTGGGAAATGGAAACTTAGGGCGAATTTGCAAAAATATCACCAGCACAATTCAACTCATTGCCATCTCACTACTGGGCAAGAGTCTCCCCTCAGAATGAGAAGGCTTTGGCCGTTATAGTTGACCACACTGGCCAAGTGCGGATTGGCAGACTTCACATATCTTTGATAACATTATGAAGAACTCTCGGGCATGCCGGTTTCCGCACGATATTTTGCTTCACCGTTATAGCAAGTGATAATTAATTTCTTATAACGCACGTAACTCCGAACAGTTAGGGCGGTTTCAGATTAGCGTTTTTTGGGCGCGTATAAATAAATGAGCTCGTAAGCTTATAAGCTCGTGTTTGGAAGCGCTTATGTATAGGCGCGCTCTTTGCACCTCTCACTTAGAAGCTCGTAGGCTGACCCACGGGTTCGAGTGTACACGCCGGAATAAGGGCGAGTACGCGCGTTCGGTTTTTAGAGGCGCAAAATGTGGCGCGCGTTCACGTAAGCTAATGCATAAACGTGCAAACAAATACGCTAGTCTGTAACCGCCTCTAGAGGTGTGTGCTCGGGGATCGAAACTTCGACCACCCAAATGGGGAGCCGGTTGTCTAACGGCGGTTCTTTTCAGTCTCCACCTCTTGGACCTAACTCTACCTAGAAATTATGGGAATGATGTCATCTTTGATGCCATAATATTGCACATGGGCCAGTGGGGCAAATTGTTACCGTATTAGTTACTAGGTACGTAACTAATATGGTAACAATGTGCCCCACTCAGCACGTGGGATATTAGGTTACACGAACGGTATTATTTCTGACGAAGTGTCTATAAAATAACTCTGTGTTTAGGCGATAATTAAATCGACAGTTAGGACACAAACAAAGGAATTGGAGAAATTTAACAGCCATAGGCGTGTTTTTAACATTGATTATAGGAGATTATTTGTACAGTCAGCAGCAATCATTGACGCCCTCGATAGATCGGTGTCAAGATGCCAGTTCACCCAAATACACGATTGTCAGTTGTTTGCTAATCTCCAAATTGCCGTAGCAACAATATTTTTGAGTGTAATCGAGCGTAATGAGATTTTACGTCTTAGATCAACAAATACTACTTCAATCAAAGAGCTTTTCAGCAAAAAACGAGTCTTTTGTATAGTCCGATGTTATTTTTCATAGAGAATAAAACGTTCACTTAACGATCTTTGTACCTAAGCTAAACCCACAACTCATAGATGGATGCATATAAACGTAAAATTCGGTCAAGTGCGAATTAGATTGGACCACTGAGGGTCGAAATTCGAAACCTTACTTGGAAAGAAATACGATTTTTTTAAATCCACTATTACTTGGTTGAGTTATCTATTCTTGTCTCAACAACAAATCTTAATTCAGCGGTCCTGAATTAAGATAAATGTTGCTTGAACAAGGTTGTGAAGTCTTTCATACGACAATCAACCCTAAATATGATTCCTAGAGTGTGACACCTGCGTACGTAATAAAGACGTTGGAATAAGATCCTATAAACTCAATTTATACATTACATGTAGGAAATACCGGTGTTTCTTATGTTAAGTCATGTTTTGACTTTGACTGTAAAATTCTACTGAGGAGAGCCGTCAAGAAACAGCAGTTGCTCTAGATGTTTTGTAGATGGTTAAAAAGCGGATCTGAAGTAGTGAACACTATAGATAGAGTGGTAAGTAGTGGCGTGCACGAGGTTCGGAGATTGGTTAGGTTAGGTTAGGTTGTCGTGTAGGAAGACACGTATTTTCAGGCTGGGTGTGATGAAAAAAACCATTGAGCTCTTTAACAAGGGTAAGCAGTGCTTTATGCCTCTATGTCATGCACGCCACTGTGAATAGATACTTTCTCAAGCGGATCATTAAATATACTATTCGTAATGCAAATTTATTTAAATCATTAATATCTTTATTGAAAACTCACATGATAATGTTTAATGATGACGATTTAAGCGAATTACACTTTGATAAATCACTTGAGTCAAAATTATGCCGTTACAATGCAGCTCCGGATAAGGCTGCGCTTCCACTGGGGAGTGGCATCTTACAATGTTGCGGCTACGCTATTCAATGAGGGACCGGAGATTGCGAAGCTTATTAGCTGTGATTTAGGAACAGCGTCGTCACTCGTCACACCGTTTACTTCGTAGTTACTATTAGCATATCCATACAATAATATTGTAAATCCGTAATTGCATCTGTCTGTCTGTAAGTATTTTGTCCTTGACCGACTGACCTTGTCCCACTTTTCAATACCTATTCAAACGAGCGAAATTATCGGTGTTAAAAATACTGAATATAGCTTACTGAAATACTAAGTTATCCATATTAATATTATAAATGAGAAAGTTATTTCTTATCCCGTAAAATTAAGCAGTTCCCCGGGAATCAAAATACTATATCCACGTGGTTATAGTCGCGGGCATCATCTTGTTTAAAACAAAATTGTAACATGTTTTACAATAAATCATTCAGTCAATTTCCACCTGGAGGAGCCCAAAGCCCAAGTGTGCTTTTGATAGGTTTAAAAAAAAACTGAAATGGAATGTAATGATGTACTGAGTATATTTTTAAGAATAAGTATCTAAATATATAAAAGGAAAAGGTGACTGACTGATCTATCAACGCACAACTCAAACCACTCTACGGATCGGGCTGAAAGGCATACAGATAGCTATTATGACGTTTGCGTCCGCTAAGAAAGAATTAAAAAACAAATTACCCCTAAGGCGGTAAAATAGGGAATAGTAATTGAAATTTGTATGAAATTCGATCCTAATGTGAGCGAAGCCGCGGGCATGAGTTTTTTTTAAGATAGGTAAGGCTCTTTTTTGACTGTAGACGTGTACTTATACCATATTATTGCCTATTCTGTGCTTATACTATGGGTCTTGCAACTAATAAATAAATTTAAATTGAAAATCGAAATACTAAGCACACGTCCTCGCACGTTCTGTGGAAATGCAGCTTTATACGCCATTGCCCCTAAAGTGAGGTAATGGCAACATTATATTATCCCAGGAATAAAAAGGTCCTTTTTAAACCTTTAATGGTCTTTATTCTGGCAATCTGGTTTTGACCCGCGTAAGGAATTTGGGTTAGAATCCAAACATAATGACCTAAATTCTTACGAAAGTTTGTCCGTACCTATTGTCACAGATTAAGTAGGTATTTATCCACAAACTTATCTGACTCGGTGACAGTATCGCTAGTTTTAATTACTAGTTTAACTTTTAACTAGCGAAATTGTAAACTGTCGACAGATTGTGAACCGTTCAATGTTCTGAGTGTCAATTTTTGAAATATAATGCAACGCAAAAAATAAACTGTACCTATTATACAGTTTATTTGACTTTGACTTTGACTTTTGCGAGACGGACATCTGTCCGCTCTATATTTATTGTGTCTATTTATTAGCTTCGTTCGGTTGTTCAAAAATATGAAGCTAATTATAAGGCTTTCTAGTTTCACTGTGGAGTCCCGAAGCAGAAAAATCGACTTACTCGTAAACGCAATGCGTAGCGGTGATGAGGTGGTCGCGGGCGACGACAGTGGCGCCACAGATGAGCTTGCCGTCTCTCTTGAGTGCCGCCAGCCATGGGAACTCCCCCGGGGTGACTGCGCCTCCGCCAACAACGCGCGCGCCTCGGACTACCCCGCACGCTGGAAAACAGGAAAAACTTAGTTTCACTGTTATTTTTAAATTATATTCTACTTCTAGGGAAGATGTAAAATGGAAGTTTATTATGCTCAATAAAATAAGCTCAGTTATTTTCAACTTTTCAACAAACTTTGGCAGGGCCTCAGGATGTAAGTTGTTGTAAATATCATTATCTACATCTTTTACCGTGCTATCCTATGAATAATATTATCTGGTGCTATTTAAGTTTATAATATCATGAGCGAATTTTCACTACCATAGAACGGAACTATAAGCACATTATTTTTACATACATAGCTAAATAAAATTATAGTTGATAATATCGTTTTGTTAATATTCAAAAAATGAAAGAAAATTATAATTCTTAAAGAAGGAAAAGGAGTCGATATACTTATTATCTTCTTTAGAAAACATTTTATATACAAAGTTGACCCTTACACGAACCAAATACGGAATAACTGCGCAGTACCTACCTAACTCATTCGCAAGTCACATTCTTTGACCCTGCTATTTGACCCACTCGATAAAACCCATAAATGGTAGCTGACAATGACACAGATTTCCATAAAGTCATTTATTGAAAAGAAGATGCATTTCCCTTGACATTGTTTGGATTTTGCAACGAACTGTATGCAAATTCCAAATTATTATCATACTTATTAATATTATAAATGCGAAATGTGTTTTTTTGTTGGTTTGTCCTTCAATCACGTCGCAACAAAGCAAAGCAACGGATCGACGTGATTCTTTGCATGGGCATGACTAAGGACTTGGATAGTGACAAATGGTACATTTTATAACGGCATAAAACTTATTCCACGCAGACGAAGTCGCGGGCATCGGCTAGTGCCTAATAAATTATCGACATAGAAAAAATAAGCAATGGACAGCGGTCGATAAACATTTTAAATTACACGTGTATAATTCTCATGGTGAGAAGAAAAAAAAAGACGTGTACCTATATATGTAAGTATTAAGGCCGAAAAGACGCGGCGTACAAGAATCACAACTTGGTTTTACGGTAACCGGTGAATGTCGAATTTAATGTATTGAATCTGTACCGTGTGAAAATATTGAGTTTTATTGGATTAAGCAATGTAGACGTACTTAGGCCAAGATGTGTAGGGTAAGAACCATGGACTGGATGGTTGGTCGAAGATCATTCATGCATTGCATCCTTGAACTATGAAATAGGTACCTACCTAAGTACACCGCTAAGCGACAGCTGATGAATAAAACAACAACTGAAAGTTATATTGAAGCATTTGAATATCTAGTTAAAAATCAAGATAAATTGGTTGGAAACATAAAATTATTGATGTAAAATTTACTGCAATGCAATACATTTACTGCTTTAAGATAGTGTATGATTTCTAACTAAGGAGAGTTTAGGATAAGCAAAGATTTTTTAATGCCCTTGACTGCAATCTCACCTGATGGTAAGTGATGATGCAGTCTAAGATAACCTGTTGGGGGTACGGCCGTTCAACCCATCCACCAGGCCCTAATCGGATTATACGCAGGATCGTACCGGAACACTTAGGTAATCGGTTGGTGGTATGTCTTTGCCGGTAGGGTGGTAACTAGCCACAGCCGAAGCCTCCCACCAGGCCACACTAGAGAAAAATCTGAAATTATAAATTCTCGAACTGACCCAGCCGCGGATCGAACCCGGGACCTCCCACTTATAAGACCACAGCGCTCACCACTGCGTCAGGGAAGTCATCATAATTTTCTGCCTTAGTATAATAAGTCGCAAGACTCAACTTTAACTTGGGTCAATTGTGGAAAATATCTTACAAACTTGGTCAACTTGCATTATATCGGACGAAGTCGCGGGCATTAGCTATTTGTTTTTACAAACATTACGAATGACTTCGGTCTATTGTTTTGTAAATGTAAACAGTATGAAGTACTTTTTATCCTTGGTAATTTATATTTGCCTACAAATATTATACATTAGATAGTAACGATTTTACTGTGTACTTTTATTTGCAGAGACAATAATAAAGTGGCAAAATTTTACGGCCCAAAAGTAGGTTAAATGAGTTAACCACAAACCTACAACATGCGAGGGCATTATAGACGACTTCTGTACAACTTTCTGAGTTTATAGAGATATTAAAAACTTAAAGTTTTTAATAAGTTTGATAATAAACTGCGTAGGTAACTGCGACCTCCCTGGCGGAGTGTGGAGTACTGTTGTCTTAATGTGTGAGGTCCCGGGTTCGATCCCCGGCAGGGTTAATTTAGGAATTTATAGTTTCTGAATTTTCTCTGGTCTGGTCAGCGGTCAGGTGGGTTTCGGGCCGCAGCTAGTTACCTACCACCTTACCGGCAAAGACGAGTCGCCACGCGATTTAGCGTTCCGGTATCATGCCGTGTATAAACCCATTGGGGTACTTATGGGTTAAATATAATTGCCATACCCCTAACAGGTTACCCCGCTACCATCTTAGACTGCATCACCACATACGATCATTTGGACGGTGTATATTTTTTGTAAAAATAAAATGTAGTTTTAATTCTTATTTTTGTGAATAATTTACTTAGTCAAACTTATAGTTTTCAAATAAAAAGCTTACTAAGAAACGAGAAAGCTGAGGAACCTACCTATGTACATAAATTATTTATTTGCACTATTGTATACTAGCAAACAAGACAACAGTATTTATTACCTTTAATACTTTGTCTTACCTATAAGGATTTTCTATATATTTTATAGAAAGAAAACCAGCCAGCTAAGTAATGCTTCAATGTTTTTGTTGTAACTTATAAAGTAGGCATTTATTAATAATAATAATCATATTTTCCTCTTGGTGTTTTTATGAGTTAAAAAAATTCCAATCACGTAGAAATATTTAGCCCGCATGGAAAAAATGAAACTTTTGGAATTTATCATTTCCTCCAAAGCAGTTTTAGTGGTTATTCATGCAAATATACAGACCGATAAAGATGCGCTCTATCATGCTGCATCGTCATATTGACGACTACACAATTATGCCTGCGACTTCGTCCGCGTCGGTAAAGGTCTTTCGATAATTCTGTGGGAACTCTTTGATTTCCCACGATAAAAAGTATAGGTACGTTAGCCTAATCCTGCCGGGATGGATATATCTCTGTATCAAATTTCGTCAAAATCGGTTGACAAGACGGGCCGTGAAAAAGAAGCAGATAATATCTTTATTATTTTTGATTTAATATAAAAAGTGGCATTTAAAAAATGGCAAAGAACGAGGGATAATTGGTTGATGGAAAATAAATAAAACTTTGTCTTGTTAGGAAAATGTAGGTAGGTAGGTATATCTGATTTAGATATCTCTATATAAAACAAAGTCGGGTTTGTTCGAACACTTATAACTATAGAACGGCTGGACCGATTTTCATGGCTTTTGATTTGTTTTTTGATTCCGTCCCGAATAGCAGAATAAAAACATTGGAAAATTTTCGAAAATTAATAACTTATTCCACGCGGACGAAGTCGCGGGCATCAGCTAGTACTATAAATGTCTGCCTGCTTTTACTCAGTTCACGCCACAATGGCTGAACAAATATTTTGGCTTTTTGGAATGGAGATACCTTATATCCTGAATTAACACGCTAAGTATATTTTATTCCGGAAAAATAGAGAACAATATAGAGATTTTATTCAGGAAAAAAATAGAGCTTCCGCGGGAATCAAAAACCTTAATCCATACGGAAAAAGTCGCGGGCATATACTACTTACATAGTTTTAAATGGTAATCTAAATCAGGCATCGCAAAAGAAAAATCAGTCGCAGGAAGCAATCTATATCAACAGAATTTATCGATTCTTGGCCATTTCGTTTGCTCGTTCCACTGACACTCGATAAAACGTCCAAGTATCGGACGAACAACTGTTATCCTTGCCCAATAACCCACTAAAGACTGTAATCAAACTTAATTTATTAGCTTTAATTACTTTTATGCGGCTAAGGACCAGGTTTTTTTTTTGTTTTCCATATTTTTAACTTATGTTCTTGTTTATGGAAATCTATATATAACCTAATGTATACTTCTACACTGATATTATAAGTTTGTGAGTTTGTGACGTTGTAAGGGGTAATCTCTGGATCTATTGAACCGATTTTGAAAATTCTGGTACCAATAGAAAGCAACATTATACCTAATATGTGATTTTCATAGGCTATATATTGACCCGAAAAATTAGGGAGTTCCCGTGGGAATTCAAAAAACTTATTTCACGCGTACGAAGTCGTGGGCATCTGCTTCTGCTAGTATAATATAAAGTGATTAAAAAGATTCGGTTAGCACTAAATCATCATCGTCATTTTACCTATGTCGGTAGATATCCACAGTTGGACATCTTAAATATATAAAAGGAAATGGACTGACTGACTGATCTATCAACGCACAGCTCAAACCACTGGACGGATGGGGCTAAAATTTAGCATACAGATCTAGCTATTATGACGTAGACATCCGCTAATTAAAGGATTTTTGAAAATTCAACTCTTAAGGGATTAAATAGGGCTTCAAAATTTGTATGAAAATCGAATCTAACGTGAACGAAGCCGGGAGCAAAAGCTAGTATTATATAGATATATAGTGCCACTGCACCCAGTCTCTTTGCCTTCGTCATCCGGCTACTTTCCACCAATCTCTATAAATCGACAATATATTCCGCTACTAGCGAATGCCCGCGACTTCGTCTGCGTGGTTTGAGGTTTTATGGTTCCCGTGGTAATTTTCCCGGATAATAACTCTGTAATTTTCCCGGATAAAAAGTGCTATTCCAGATTATAATCTATCTCTGTGGCAAATTTCAGCCAGAACCGTTCAGCCGTTGGGGCGTGATTGAGTAACAAACATCCATACATCCATCCAAACCTTCGCATTTACTTATAATATAAATAATATTAGTTACTGTATTAGGGGACAATCAATCACAAAATTATTTTTGCGTCGTCTTCACAGACTTTTAGGCTCCAAACGGCCATTGCTCCTTCGAGTTACGACAGCCATGGCCTGCCCAATGCCACATCAGGACATCACAATGCTAGGTCAGTGACTTTGGTCCTATTGCAGATCTCTTCATGAAAGAATGAAATGAAATGATGAAATGAAATCATCTTGAAAGATCTTAACTAATATAAATCAGGGTTACTCCCAACATAGCACTCATCTATGCTCGCTGGGTCATTTTTAATTCGTAGATGAGCTTGCTTATCATTGTCCGTGTTTCAATGCAAGAGGGTAGATAGGAATGGGGTAGAACTATAGAGTGAACATTCAGTAAGACGTATCGACACACTGATTAAATATTAATTATATCGTCTTGAGGCATTGAGGAATGACGATGTGATAATGATAATAATATTCTACTAGCCAGATAAAACAGATACTGGGGCTGATTCTATAGTGCACAATCTCTAAACTAAAATGACAGCATTAAAAATATTGCTAACCCTTGCAAATTACTCCCTGCGGAAAGGGGCAGAACTAAACTGTAATTTTAGTTTAGTTTAGAGATTGTGTTATACAGAATTGACCACACTGTTCCTGTTATGCCTTAGAAAGTATTAAAACTGTTTATTTCCAAATACGAGTAAGTAGATACTCAGGTAGATTAATTATTCGATTTTTTTGTACCTAATCTTTGGCCATTCTATAACAGAGCAACGGTTCGACGTGATTTTTTTGTATGGATCTGTTGAGGATCTGATCTGTTTTGTAAGTTGAGGATCTGGAGCGTGAAATAGGCTTTTAAAATTTTCCAATCCCAAAACATCAAAAAGTTACGTTCCCTCGGGGCCAGGGATTTTAAAACCAAAACCTACTCGAACGAAGTCGCGAGCATCATCTAGTTCTAGATAAAACAGTTTGAAATCAGTAGTGTAATCAAATGATACGTTCAGATTCTCAGTTTATTTGCGAAACTCAGTTACGAAAAGAGATATAAGAGTACACTATCAAGTGTTAGGAAATAGATAAGTGGTACTTAGAACTTAGGTGAGGTACTCGTACGTCCAAAATGGGTCAAGTTACTACTTACACCGTCAGTTATGTAAACCATAGATACTACTTGCTTACTTAGTTGTTAATCCGAAAAGTAAACAATCTTTGATGGCGGAATCAATTGAATTCTTTTGAAATTTAATATCTGCCCCCCGTTGATGTATAATTTTAGTACCTATGCTGCCCCCCGATTGTTTCTTCCCTTTAGATGTTAAACGGATAATTCGACCCTGTTCAAGGAGTTCATAGATGCCTGCACGTCAAAAAGCATGTATGAACTCCTTAAACAGTTCAAGCTGTCAAATGATTCCGATTTGCTTGGACAATTGGACCTTTGATTTTTTAAATACTGATTTGTATTATAATAATAAACACGCAAGTCTTCGGACTAGCTGGTTAACTAAGGGTCAGGTCTACCAAGTGTAAAGAACGCGTCGGGTGGCCTAATCTTCGGGTACTAAAATGAGGAAGCTTAACGAGTACTTAACCAATAATTGTGCAATATCTCTGTAGGTAATAAGCTAGGATGTTTTACGCGTAAAGTGACGGCTTATTGCTTACTTTACACTTATTGTTTGTACGACAACAGCAAGGTACACTCTCTAAGGCTCAATGCACTTCGAGATTCACTTCACTGCAGCTTAACACCATGACATAACTTTAGGAATCGAAACGTTTTGGATCGAGTGCTTTAGAAAATAAACTTATCTTCTTCAGATGCACTTAAACATTTTCGCGATGGCACTAATTGGAATCATATTAATATTGTAAAAGTGTGTTGCTTGTTAGTTTGTTCTTCAATCATGCCGCAACAGAGCACCGGTGTGATTTTTTGCATGGGTATAGTAGAGCACCTGGGTAATGACATATAGGCTACTTTTTATAGTTTTATAGGAAAATTATGAAATGCCCACGGGAATTAGAATAACATTCGCGCGGCAGGCAATTAGAAAAAAGTCGCGGGCATCAGCTACATAATGGTTTGTACACCTTTGAGGCTTTGTGGTATGTTGGGTTGAGTCGAGTGGGATTCTCGCTGTATCAAGGGTTAGGTATTATTTTGTAAAGTAAACACCAAGCAGATCTCATGTGGGATGTTTTTTGTGATGTGAAAAGATAATAATGTAAGTAGTGATATTTTTTGCGAAAGTAAAAATAATTGCAAATGGGTAACTTATTTGAACTGGTATGATTAAACTTAGAAGACTTTGAAAACAGTACCGAGGCGAAGAAAAATCGATACTAGATTGTAAATTTGTAACGACTTACCTAATTTAACATAACACACATCGTAAACAACAGATTTTTTTGACTCAACCTGAATGTAGTTGCATCAAACATCAAACATCAAACACTGTTGGGCAGATAAGTGAGCGATCACCGAGTATCGCATTACTCCAACTCTTAATATAATGGGGTAGATGAAGAACTCACTGCAGGGCTGGCAGGCGCTGGCCGACGCGAGCACAGGTACTAGGAGGCACAAGGCGCGGAACATGTCTGTCGGAGTCACAGTCCAATCTGGAGGCGAAGGGAGACGCCGGCCCAGCTATTATAGGCCGCGGGCGGCGCCTCTGATAAGGCCTCGGGGCCAGGGTGATCGGACCAGGCCAAGTTCACGGATACGCGGCGACTGAGCGAATGACACCGCAGACACCGCGTCACCCCACTGCTTACGCGCTGCACCACGCCACGGAGGGTCGGAAGGATTAGATAGTGACCTTCATGTCTTACAATAGCTCAGTTAACGCCTGAGTCATTAGGTCGACCGAATTTTGGTCGATATTGGAAAGTTTCACCAGCTTTGACTAATTGCGATAACTGGTGCATGTTCACGGATTGCGCTTTCCGTTTACTGCTGCGTTAATCCTTTTGTTCCAAACGACAGATTTATATGAGATTTATTTTATGACAAATGGGCACAGTAAATCGGGCGCACATCATGAAGTTGCCGTTACTTGAATCGGCTCTATGGACCGTATAAAAATAAAAATTGCAATGAGATGGCCATTTATATGCGTGTATTATTAAGCCGAAGTAACGGAATCGCGCTTGCGACGAGTTTTGCTCGATTCCTCACAACACCTCTTATTTGGTATAATTAAGTAGTGACACATATTCACCATATTCGGCTAAGGAGAAAAGGAAATTTTATGATAGAGACCTTAGCAAGTCGAAATGTATTTTTTTAATATTTTCTAAGTGATCTACGGCTCTGACGGAATAAGATTAAGTGAAATGTGATGCGTCACATCTGATTAATTATTTCACATCATTACGGCTGCTACATATTTTGTACTTTTCATCGTGGTTGCGGCGTAGCTTAGTAGAAAAATTACGTAACGTTCGTTTTTGACCTGCATCAATTCTAGGATTCATTTGTGACCATGTCGTAGGTATATGTAAATTATGTTCTCATTAAATTTCTTTAATACTACAAGTTTAATAAAATGATATCTTGAATAATTTTCTTATATGGATTATAGATGTTCTTTTTGCTTGTTTGAGTACAAGTACTTAGGTTTTTCAGTTTTAAATTTGTTAATTTCGGAAAATTCTTACATCGATTATGCAATCATATGATTGAAAAGACATGAATACCCTTTTAAGTAATGAGGAATTCTTGTAGTTCTGTGCCAGCTACTTGGTTAACCATGGAATATTTCACAAATTAACAAAGCTTTTTATCCTGCTTAAACTTTGAATGCGCAATTTGGTGAAAGTACGCATAGGTAATATTTGAGACGTGTTCTTGAATGAAAAATAAACTATGAATCATTAACGTAACATAACGTGTGTTAAAATTCTGATTCAAGATTTCATAGCTCTTGGAAGATACGATCAATAAATGTGTAGGTTATCAGGGCAGGCAGATCAGGTGCCATACTACCATCGCTTAAAGCAGTATTGTTTTTAATGAGTATATATTATTATTATCTATATATATAAAAATGAAACCCGTTTTCCTTGGTCACGGCATCACGCGTGAATGGCTGGACCGATTTCACTAATTCTTTTTTTGTTGTATTTGTTATTATTAGGAGAAGGTTCTTTTGGAAAAAAATATTAAGAAAATCTCTCAGAAATATTGAAAAATATACATTTAATTTTGCATACTAAGGCGGTACGAAGTTCGCCGGGTCAGCTAGTTATATTTAAAAATATATTATATTTTTAAGGATTATATTATATTTTCTGAAACAAGAGCGGCAACAATATTAAAATAATACTGCTTCAAGCGATTGTAGTAAGGGTGTAACAGGTAGTTTTTCGAATTTATTCTAAAAATATTTATTATGAAAAAGATTTTTTAATCATATATTTAAAAAATACAACCGTTTAAGAAATAATGTCTTCTCGGTCGGAATAGCATTGAAACACTTGAATTTGAAAGAATACTGAAGTTTTTAGCACCAAGCAGGGCTACAAAGACGTTCCGCCAAGCGGCATAGCATTCCGGTACGATACGGTTTAATATAACTGCCATACCCCTAACAGGTTAGCCCGTTCAATCTCAGACTGCATCATCGCTTACCATCAGATGAGATAGCAGTCAAGGGCTAATTTATAGTAGATAAAAAAAGATTAGTTTGCCCTGTTTTACAAGGACGGTAGGTATAGGGTGCCAAGTGCTTCTCAGGTACTTGAAAGATTCACATTGTCTCCGCTCCTAGCCTGCGTTATTTGTTACTTGTTACGCAACGTGCGTAATTTCACCCGCTGCCGGATGGACGAGCGAGCAGTTTGCTTTAATTCTTTTATATTTGTACAAATCTTGCCCAACGTCTTTACGTAATTCCAGGACTATAGCGAACTCTCAGTTTTGCAATTTTCGATATTCGGTTACGCTGTCTTTTGCGCAGTTGTTTTGTCTGACCTACCATAAAACTTAAGTGCTGTCGACTGTCGGATATATTATGTGAAAACGTGAGCACGATTTAAAAAAATATTTTGTATAGGAGAAAGCACTATGTGATGTCATTTTGATACGTTTTTACGTTGGTTTATTCATTTCTTAAACAGCAATTTTTGTATGATTTTTTTGTTCAATTAAGTATAATAAAATATAATCTATTTAAATTTTTTATTAATGTAAGGTAAAGAGGTAAGGTAAGGTTTAAGAGGTTCTCTTGGAAGATTGAAAGATATTAAAAAGCATGAAAGGGAGAACAAATTATAAAAAAAATACTTATGTATTTATAAAGGTATTATGAAGGTACTAAGGTAAGTATGTTACAATATACAATCGTTCACTTTTTGCTCCCAATCTACATCTGAAGATATACTTATTTTAATTACTTTATTTCTTATTCGTGCCAAATCTCAAAAGTGATAAAGATCGAAGTAAGAAATCTCTTCCTCAAACACTTTAATAATATATTATTTTGAGTCAGATAACATTGAAGATAGCCTTTGAAACAAAGTGTTTATTCTGAAATTTAGTATTTAGTATTTACTACCTATATAAATATTTATTTAAATGCCCAAAATAACAAAAATAAATAATTTGAGTGCTACGTAGAGATAATAATATGTAGTATGTGCCTTCTAACATCTAATCTTAGATACTTACCTTATCTTTAGTTAAAAAAATATTATTTCATGGTAGAATCTTTTAAGTTCAAGGTTATGTACTCGCAAGTAAGTACCCAACCCGTATGAAACACTCATAAATAATCATAAACAAACTGTCCCACTAACCTAGTTTGGATAAAAAAGCAATTATTGGGCCAAGGGTTCATCAAGGGTGTATTTTATGCATTTGTTTGGACAATGATGTGTAGACAAACAACATTGGCCTTGGCGTGATGAGTTTGTGGGTGTGCGCGGTGGAAAGAGCCGCGAAACGTAAGTTAGCAATGAATCAGTGGCGATATGTGTGCCAAGGCGACGGGGGGGCGCCCGTATGGTGATAACGATGCAGCCTTCTGTATGTGATAACTATGAACTAATACATTCCTACGACCTCCCTGCCGCAGTGGTGGGCAGTGCAACTGACTTACAAGCGGGAGTACCGATCCCCGGAAGGGGCAATTTGGAGATTTTTATTTTCTAGTCTCTGCTTTTGTTAAGTATCCCCTTAGTCATCTAATCAACGTCTATTGCTGGATATTGGTGTTCTTTGGAGATTCCCACGACCTTAAGCTGCTTGTGCCCAGTGACATCTTATAAATATCGATTCCGGCCCCCATAATAAATAGGCTAAAGGTTGCTCTAAGTTAATTAAATAAAGTTAGATATAGATAAAATTACTATTCAGCCTTGACGCCATTCCATATCTCATCGGAGAAGTACTTAGGTGCATGAAGAGACCGTTGGTTGCTGTCTACGAAATTAATTCTAACTCCAGAAAATCCCAATTTTATCTTTAAAACTGTTATGGAAGTATTATACTCTTTCCAGATTGACTCATTTATAAGGCAAGTAGCTTCACATTATACCTAGAATATAATAAAAAGGTTTTTTATTAAAATACTAAAGTACTTTCGAATTGTAAAGTGCATTTACCACTGATTCGGAAAGCCCTTCCTACAACGAATTGTTATTAAAAAGAGATTTTGTAGGTTGATCGCAGTCAAGAGCCAACGTAAATTATTTTTTTAATGTGTCGAGTCCTGATATCTTAGTTGTTTTTTTTAAATAAAAAGGAGAAATTCATCGGCTCAAGTTGCACGTGGTTGCATACAACGTTTGGCAACTTTCGACACACCTGACGACATTATGCAAATGGCCATGCCTATTAAATCTTATTTATTTGTGTGTCTGCAAATCGCGAATGCAACTCTGACACTGATGCCCCTGAGCCAATAACATATTATAGCCTGCATTCGTTTGACCATGTGATGTGTCCTAGATTTAAATCAGTCTACCTACTAGCTCTAGGATTATGAAAGTGTAGAGTTGGCACATTTTCACGGACTAGCTTAAAACCTTTCCTAGCACCGCCCACCAGAAGGATCGCTACATTTTCTTAGCATATGCATTTCAGTTCAGCAGATCAGCGACATTGATTATTAATAACTAGTTGATGCCCGCAACTTCGTCCGCCTGGAATAAGATTTTATAATTACCACGAGAATTTTCCGGCATAAAAAGTAGCCTACGTCACTCTCCAGGTCCTCAACTATACCCATGCAAAATCACGTCGATCCGTTGCTCTGTTGGGACGTGATCGAAGGACAAACTAACAAACAAACACGCTTTCGCATTTATAACATTAGTATTTATTTGTCATTTTTATTGCCTATCATATTATGGCTACAATCTCAAATCTCAATAATTGTTGTAATTATTTGAATTCATGGTATTCTGCGTCAGTGCATTTCGATTTTCGGCCAATAGAGAGCGAGCGTCACCCATTTTTAACAGACTTCAAAAAAAGGAGGAGGTTCTCAATTCGACTGTATGTTTTTTTTGTATGTTTGTTACGCGATTTCTCCGCCAATTATGAACCGATTTTGATAATTCTTTTTTTGTTTGGTAGGTCATACTTCAGAGGTGGTCCCATTTTAATTTGGTGAAGATCTGATGAATATCTCCGGAGATGGAGAACGGAACTCCTCAATGGATAAGAGTAAATTGCTCGCGATCAGTGTGATAGTTTTGTAAACAGTGTTTTAACCATGCATAGCATAATATCTTTTTTTTTTTAGGGTTTCGTACCAAAATGGTAAAAATGGACCCTTATGGTGCGACTTTCTCCGTCCGTCTGTCACAGTCGATTATTTCATTATGTAAGTTTTTATACCTCATTATATTGTTAAAACTTTGTTTGCATGACACATAACCTTAAATGCTATGTGCACTTATAATTGATTTACGTATAAGAAATAGTTATAAGGTGAATGTTCTTGTGTTTGTAATATATGTAAATTGTTAGTGTACTTAATAAATAAATAAATAAATACTTACGAAGCCCGAAGATAAATCTTATGAACAGATTCTGGAGACGCTCGAGCTTATTGAGTTGTTCCTCAGTTAAGTCAGGATAGGAAGAGTCGGGGTGGCGGGCCAGGTAACCTCCAAGTGTGCCCGGGCACTGCTGGTCCCTCTGGATACGTCCGGAGGGAAGAGCAGTGTTTGGGCCGGTGCACCCCGGTAAACATGGTTAGCAATTTCCCTTTATGGGATATTGCTAGCCATGGCTAATAACCTGGCGGGGGGGTAAGGTTCTCCGCGTGTCCCTCTGATCAGCAGAGGGCACAGTGGAGGAACCTAGGGGGGAGGAAGGGCGAGGAGGCCCAACGCGAGGAAGAAAACCTCGTTAAAAAATAACCGAAGGGGGGCGGGAACGCCCAGCGTGCCTCTGTTTTCAGAGGTCACGCGGAGGAGGGAGGATCCTCTGGAGGGGAGGGTGTCCTCAGGCGAGCAAGCTCGGTGTGCACTCACCCTGCCTCCGAGCGGACTGTTTGGGAATTAGTCTCACGCAGTCCACGCCACCAACTCGGAATCCCCTTAGGAGTGTCGGACGTGGTCATGTCTCACGACTGACACTGGGACCGAGGGTCTTGGCTTGGTCGCCCGGACCGCGAGGAACAAACCTCTATAAAAAATGATCCTAATCCTAAGCTCTGTGCGCGGCGAGAGGATGAATGGCTGAAGGATTCGCCCTGACCTCACAGGGCATCAGTCGTTAGCGCACCCCAGCCAGGGAACCGGCCGAAACCCTGGCTTATTTAGGCTTACTCGGGTGCAGGGGGCACCACCCGGGCGGACTACTTATATCCCCCATACTCGTGGGAACAGTATGGAAAACATAAACCCAAACTTGGTGGAGGAGGAGAATAGAGAGGAGGGAAAGGGAGCCTCAGAGAGGTCCCGGAGAGAGAGGAGAGGGGATGCGGGGGTTGTAGACACGTCGATGGATTCGGACGACTACAGCCTCGTGTCCGTGGACAGCAGATCCAGGTCGGGGTCTGCGTCCTCGACGTCGTTACGATGTCTGCCAGGGGTGAAACGGCCTCGCCTCAGCGAGGGAGACGACGTTTCCTCCGATGAGGAGAGGCCGGGGACGCCGGCCGTCAGACGTGGACGAGGGCGCCCGCCCATTCATGGGCGCTACGTTGGCCTGGGCAAAGCTCGGGAGACTCGTGCCCAGGAGGAGAGGGCCGAGGCGAGAGCCCAGGCCAAAGAGAAGGAGGAGATGGTTCTCCTGAAGGAGGCCGCCGTGGCGCGCTTCAAGCGTGACGCGCGCGAGCCGGTGAAGCGGGTGGACGACCAGACCGCCGCCCGCCTTCAGGAGAACGTGTTGGAGGACTTGGACCTCATAACGAAGGTAGCCACCAAGTCCTCCAACTTGAAAGGGACGTTTGTGCGCGACCTCAAGGACGCGGCGGCCTCTATTAAGGTGGCCGTTGCTGTTCTGGCGTCGCGCACAATCTCGGACGAGACACGGCAGCTGCAGGCGGACAATGCCCGCCTGCAGGCCGAAATGGCCAGTCTCCGTAAGGAGTTGGCGTCAATGAGAGACGAGATGGAGAGGGCGCGGAGGCAGGCTTCCGCCCCTACTCCCCCGGGCAGGACCGAGGAGGCGCCCTCTGGGTCGCGGCCTCCTCCCCGCAAGGACGGGGTCAGGGGTGGACGTCCAGGGGCCACCCCCCCTGCTGCTGCTGCCGCCGCTGCGACCTCCGTGGAGGAGATCTGCCGGGCAGTGATGTTGCAGGTCGGCGGGATGTTAAATGCCCGCCTGGCCTCCATCGAGGACAGACTCCTCCCGGAACGGTCCGTGAGGCCGCCTCTGGCCTCCGATAGGCGGAAGGGCGGGCCCACGTACGCGGGCGCGGCGTCGGCGCCGGCTCCGGGACCCTCCGGGGCGACGGGAGCGAGGGCGCCCCCGCCGAGAACGGCGCCGGCCCGTGGCCCGCCTAGCGGACCCGCAGGACCTGGCACGCCTCAGGGCCCAGCGGGGACGACGCCGAGACCGCACAGGACTCGGCCGGAGACGGAGGACCCGCTCCCTTCCTCCTCTTCCCTACCCTCCGATGCGAGGGAGGCGGGGAGGGCGAAAGGGAAAAAGAAGAAGAAGAGGAAAAACAACAAAGGGAAGGGAGGGCAGGGCGGTCAGACGCCTGGCCCTCAAGAACGGCGGCAGCAGGGGTCGCAGCAGCCGTCTTCGGGGTGGACGAAGGTCGGTCCTGGGGGGCGTCCAGCGGCGAAGGGTCGCGCCCGCAAGCCCCGCAAACTCCGCACTCCCCAGTCGTCGGCGGTGGTACTGACGCTGCTGCCGGCGGCAGTGGAGAGGGGCGCCACATACGAGAGGGTGATCGCCGCCGCGAAGGCCAAAATCGACGGGGCGGAGTTGGGTGCCCAGGGCGTCCGATTCCGGAAGGCGATAACGGGGGGCCGGATTTTCGAGTTCCCCGGGGCCGAAGCTATCAGCGCGGAGAGGGCGGACTCCCTGGCCACTAGGCTCCGGGAGGTCTTGGGTGACGAGATCGTCCGAGTCACCCGACCTGTAAAGTCGGTCGACTTGCGGGTGTCGGGCTTGGACGACTCCGTCACCAGTGCGGAGGTGGCGGCGGCGATCGCCAGGGCCGGAGAGTGCCCCGCGGAGCAGGTGAGAGCCGGCGAAGTGGGGGCCAGGCGTGACGGGCTGGGCGCGGCACTGGTGCGCTGCCCCGTCACTGCCGCCAAAAAGATTGCGGCAGGGGGTCGCCTGACGGTGGGGTGGGTGTCCGCCCGGGTAGAGTTGCTGGACGCCCGCCCCATGATGTGCTACAGATGCCTAGCACCTGGGCACGTGGGCGCCCAATGCACGGAGGGGGTTGACCGCAGCGGACTGTGCTACCGCTGTGGTCAACCAGGCCACAAGGCCCGAGGCTGCACCGCGGAGCTGCGCTGCGTCGTGTGTGCGGCGGCCGGGCGGCCGTCGGAACACCGAGTGGGCGGCAAGGCGTGTGAGCTCCCACCCAAGGGAAAGAGGAGGGGAGGGAATGGGGATAAGCCCCCTCCCTCCGCCCAACAAGGGGTTCCAATGGAATAAGGAGAGCTCCGGGCGACTGACTAGACCTGTCTGTCGCCCGTCGAGCGGGGTTGGAACCCGGGTCGGGAGGTGCACCTCACCTTGTCCCCGAAGGTGGGTCCGCTCCGGTGGATGTCGCTGGCTGGGTTGCGGACGAATGCCCTTGGCGCTCCCGTAACCCAGCCTTAAGGCGATGCGCAGAAGCGCCGCTGGGTTTTAGTGGGTATTCTGGAGTGCCAGTGAGTCCCACATACCCTCTCGGAGGCACGGCAGTTCATCTGCCTACGTCTGGGAGGGATGCCTAAACGCATTTCCCAGCGTTAAAAAAAAAAAAAAAAAAAAAAAAAAAAAAAAAAAAAAAAAGGATAGGAAGAGTCAGCATAGTCTAAGATTGGAAAGAGAATAGAATATAACAATTAATATTAATATTAATTTAATACATATTTTCTTAATATTTTTTCCGTAAGAACCTTCTCCTAATAATAACAAATACAACAAAAAAAGAATTAGTGAAATCGGTCCAGCCATTCACGCGTGATGCCGTGACCAAGGAAAACGGGTTTCATTTTTATATATATAGACTAGCTGACCCGGCGAACTTCGTACCGCCTTAGTATGCAAAATTAAATGTATATTTTTCAATATTTCTGAAATAAAATAATAAAAAAAATGTTATTATAGAACTACATTAACTCTTGTATACATAATAAATTAAATTATTTTTTACTTTTTAGTGTTTGTGGTTTTTGAAGTCGGTTTTTTTTTTTTTTTTGAAAATTTTTTATTTCACAATTTTTAGTTTAAAAATGTTCTTGTATTTGAAATTTGAAATGGGTGACAACAATGTCTGAATAAATAACTACAAAATAGAGGTATTGCGATTGTTCACCACAGCGGTGGCAAGGTATCAATAATTAGGTAAGTTATGGTGTTTTGCACACACGGACGTAGCGGCCAAGGAAAACCTAGATTGTAGATTGAGGGCGTGGAAATTGGAAAATTGCGTGAGGGTTTTGGGAGTTTCCAGTCGGTTGAAGTTGGCTTGAACAAGACAAGGCCCATCCAGCGCTAGGGTTGCCAGATAGGGGCTTATCATTTCCTGGACATTTCTGGGGTTACAAACGGAGTTGGAGTTTTAGAGTCCAAATCCAACTACAAATGTTTGCAGTTGGACGGGCAATAGAAAAAATATTACAAAATTACTAGTTATGTACTTATTTTAAAAATAAAAAATGCGAATGATTTTAAAAACATAATATTTATTTGTCATAAAATATATTGATATAAATTAACACACTGTATGCATACCATACACAATCATATAATAGTCTTTTTAGTTCCAAAAAAAAAATAAGCTCCTCTTTTGAGTAAAACAACTTCAGGTAGGTATTTTCAAACATAAAAAACTATACTTAAAACAAAATGTACTTAATCATTTCTTTAAGTTTCAGTCAAATTTTGGTAGAAAATCAACATTAGGTATAATTTGAGACAAAAATTGAGCCTCTCTTAAAGACTTATTAATCAAACTTTGGTACTAGTAAGTATATCAACTGTGGGAAAAAACTAGTGTTCATGAATTTCGGGACAGTAAAGTGTAATTCCCGGCCATCTGGCAACCCTATCCAGCGCTGTAGCGTATTAATGATGATGATGTTTTTCATACATTCGTTGTTATACGGATGTAAACTTTTCCAAATATTTCATGGAAGGCGTTACTTTCCGCCGTTGCGTAAGTCTATAAATTGTTCTTTACAATGGTGCACTGTCGAGTAAACATCTCCCAAGGATGCACCGGTGTCAGAGTGAAACGTACTTTGAGAGTAATTTGGAAGTCTTGTGTGGTGTGGTGTTGTGGCGGTGCGAATTGCTGGCTTATTGGGCGGTGCATATCATAAGCTACACGTGCAAGCTACCACATAGATTTGTATGCTTTGGCGGATTATAGCGAATGAAGCTTCTTGTTCCTTGAGAAACTTTTCCTTTTAGAAAATACTGGCCTTTGGAAACCGAAAGTATGTGATGTGTTTATCAAGAGTTGTTTCGTCTACTTTGAAGACCTCCCCGGCGCAGTAGGCCACGCTGTCATCCTAAGTGTAAGATGTCCCCTATGGTGGGTTCGATCTCCAGCAGGAACAATTTTGGAATTTATAATTTCTGAATAGTTTCTGGTCTGGTCTTTATGAATAGCTCCTTTATTATTATTGCTACATGATTGCTACGAATATCAAACGATCGCAATTACCTCTGATTAGCTAGTAATACTCTTGCTGCGAAAATGGCTTTCTTGTCCAGTGTTGGCCGCCGCAAGAATATCTACTATTAATTATTCAGCTAATCACAACCATTGGGATTGTCACAATGATTGATGTGTTTTTACGGAATAGGGCTACAGGAGACCTGGGATCATTGTACGAAACTCTCATTGGTATTTCAAGAAATAGTAGAGTCGCTGCATTGATTTATTACATTAGAAAAGAAACTTATAATTAAGCAATTATTTATGCAAAAGAAATTGATAAAATACTAGCTTTTGCCCTCGGCTTCGCTTACCATAAGTTTGATTTTGGAAGATTCTATCTAAAAGGGGTTGAACTAGGGGTTTCCCCTCTTTAAAATATTTTCGGATCGTATACTTTAAATAATAGCTCTTTCTATGCCAACGGCCATCCTTATGGATCCTTATGGATTTTATATACGACTTATGTCGTATATAAAAGTTTGAGCTGTGCATTGATAGATCAGTCAGTCAGTCACATTTTCCTTTTATATTTAGATTAACACTAAATTATCAATATCAAATTTTACTATAATTATTCATATTTAACTGCTGCGGATGTAAAATAATAACTAATGATTTAAATTTTCTTATTTATTGCGGTTGATAGATTTATACCTACTAATCTACCTAATGTTTATGGAAAACAGGCGAGGTTTTGTAACAATTTGTTTCTTATTTAAGTATTAAAAAATCTTGTTAACTTGTAAACTGTTTAACACAATCAGTATTGAGTTAGCGAGATAAAATGGCCATATTGATAAGTCTGCCTTTAAAAACAATTACAATTTTTTACTTGAGGTGCAAAAATGTTTTTTTGATAAAGATATTTATTGCATAAAAATATTTTTAACGTTTTAAGGTTCCGTGGTAAAATAAGGAACCCAATAGTTTCGTCCTATACTTAGAGTACCACAAAATATTATTGTGTAATAGCTCCCAGAAGTACCTAAGTAAACTAAAGTATTAAAGTTTAATTACGAATGTACTATATTATTATACTTAAGACTTTTTGTCTTAAGAACGATCTCGTCACGCGTAATCCACATTTTTACCCCTTACCATAAAGAAGTTTTCACTTCAAAAAGTTACCGTCAACTCAATAATAACCTTCAAAGTTTTTAGCAACCACGGAACCATACCCTTGCGTGTACTGACACAAACTTCACCAGCTTTTTATGTTTCCTTATTACTTAAATATCTTGGATGTGTCAATTCAAATGTATAATATTTGACTGTTACTAAAGTAAGTGCCAGTGAGTTTTTTTGGCTCAATTATGTTGTAACTTTATGGTATCAAAGCAGTTCTATCTATGTAGGTCCTTTTTATTAATTTATTTTCTTCTTTTGAGATAAAGAAAGAAAAGGAAGTCATAAATGTACCTTAGGTATGAGGTATGTTTATCCCCAATCTATACCAAAGTATTATAAAATGTTATGAATACCAAAATGTCTGTTTGTCTGTGACGCTTTGTCAGATATCTGTTCAACTGATTTGGCAGGTATACCTAGAAGAAGTAGGATATAGGATATACATTTATCCCGAAAAATCATAGAAATTATACGGGGTTTTTGAAAAATTAAATCTAATAAAATTAATTTTGTCTGTCTCTTCCATCTCGGGACCATGGTGTCCTGGACCTTTGGAAGGCATACGAGGTGCCGAAACCAACTCGCAGAGGCCCGTTAGACAATTTTACTCTAACGGAAATGTGATTCCAACCAGCGAATATCCCTCTAAGCACTATGTGAGTGCACCCAAGGACAATCCCCGGTTAGTGCAGGACTATTGCAAAACATGGATAAATTTATTATTATTATTATATTTTTATTCCAACGCCTGCATATTTTTATGCTGCAAATTAGTGTTGGTGTTTTAAAACAACTTGTATGCCCACTTGTATAATTGTAAAAGTTTAATTAATGGACTGTAAACAATTTTTTTAATAAAAAGGTTGATTCACATTTAGTTATTTTAAAATAATATGGTAGCTATGTTTAAAAATAATTGCTGCAAAATTTAATGCGGCAACTCCTGTGTTATTTTTATTAGCATTACAGTATATGAAGGTATTTATCATAATAATGGGCAATTCATACAAGCTCAAGCGCAGAGTTTTTTATTGTGAGATAGGCTTGCGCTTGACGACAATCATGCTTAGTGCAAAGCAATGATGAGGTCTAGGTAGGAACGCGCTTGCCTAGAAGATGCCTATTCACTCTTGCCTTGAAGGTACCTACCTAAGTTGTGCGTGGCAGGAAACACGTGCGCTGGTAGGGTGTTCCACATCCTGGCGGTTCGTATCAGAAACGTCGAGCAAAAACATTTCGTGTGAGCAGATTAGACGTCAACCACATAAGGATGCCAACGCTGACAGGTTCTCGCTGTTCTGTGTGTGTGGTTGGTCGGTCGCTGTTGTGTGCTTGAAGTCGAATTTGAGTGATGTAGTTAAACGAATTTGAAAATACTGCACCTATTATTTTTCATGATACTTTGCGTAATTAAGTAGGTCGGTAAATTGGTCAATTAAATCATTGGCTATGTCGTATCTCGTATATTAGGTACTATTTTCAGTAAATTCAGTGTTGAGACCACGCAGGTTCAGGTATAAACCCATGGACCCACGTGGATAACGACAATGACTAACGAAAACCCGCCGATTACGGAAAGCTGTATCAATCATTATTACAATCTAAATTGTGGTCATTTGCTGAATTTATGGTATTCTTTTTGTGACAGTGGATTTAGGTCAATAGCGTAAGAGTGATATTATGTAATCATGGGCTTTATAACGGGAAATTGACAACTACGTTGTACGATCGCAATCACCTCTGATTATAGCTATCAATTTATCGCTATACCATGTGCGAATTGTGTCAAATTGGTTCAGCGGTTGAGCAGTGAAAAGTTAACAAATAGACAGACTAGTCACTTTTCTAATATTGGATAGAAGCAGGTGTCAAAGTGGTTCAGCGGTTGAGCAGTGAAAAGTTAACAAATAGACAGACTAGTCACTTTTCTAATATTGGATAGAAGCAGGTGTCAAAGTCGTTCAGCGGTTGAGCAGTGAAAAGTTAACAAATAGACAGACTAGTCACTTTTCTAATATTGGATAGAAGCAGGGGTCAAAGTGGTTCAGCGGTTGAGCAGTGAAAAGTTAACAAATAGACAGACTAGTCACTTTTCTAATATTGGATAGAAGCAGGGGTCAAAGTGGTTCAGCGGTTGAGCAGTGAAAAGTTAACAAATAGACAGACTAGTCACTTTTCTAATATTGGATAGAAGCAGGTGTCAAAGTGGTTCAGCGGTTGAGCAGTGAAAAGTTAACAAATAGACAGACTAGTCACTTTTCTAATATTGGATAGAAGCAGGGGTCAAAGTGGTTCAGCGGTTGAGCAGTGAAAAGTTAACAAATAGACAGACTAGTCACTTTTCTAATATTGGATAGAAGCAGGGGTCAAAGTGGTTCAGCGGTTGAGCAGTAAAAAGTTAACAAATAGACAGACTAGTCACTTTCCTAATATTGTATAGAAGCAGGCGTTACTTTGCGGTAGTCCATGATAATGAAAGAAATATAAGTTTATTTCACTATAATCCGCCACAATAGGTAAATCTATTATGTGGTACAGAGTGTATTTTGCACTTGTAGCTTGCGATATTCACCATACCACACAAATCTTCCAAATTATTATCAACGTATGTTTCACTCTGACACCGGAGCATCTTCAGGAGACGATGACTCGACAATGCACAATTGTAAAATACACAATCAATAAATACCGCAAGCTACAAGTGCAAGATCGTACTGTACCACATAGATTTACCTATAATAGTAGGCGAATTATAGCGAAATAGACTTCTAGTTCTTTCATTAGTTACTTTTCTATACTAGTTCGGATTACAAGCACATGTCTTGCAAAACTGATCAGCTCAATATATATACTACGGCTCGAATCAATCAAGTAAGGATCCAATCAATCGCTAACGGTTACTATGGTCATTAATCATAATTCATACTCTTGCGTGCCACGAGATTAGAGTCCCTCATAATAGGGGAAAAAATGGTAATAATTACAGCAATAACAGATAATGATTCAGCTGAAATTACCTTGTAACTGTTGTGGAATTTATTTACGATTATGGCATATGGAATAAAACTGGATGCGTCGAGTGGGTACGGCCACATTTGAGCCGATTTGCCAGGACGAGGTGCAGGTGAAAGTATAGAGATAGTTCTTTCTCTTTCACCGAGTTGCGAACATATCCGTTGGGTGCTCATTTGCCTCCTTTTGCCAACACGGAATCGACATAAGCCGTGAGTCCTTTAATACTATGTTTGTTGTTATATGTTATGTTTTGGTGCTGTGTCAAGTTTCATGGTGTGAATTCGTTTTAATTGGACTTTTGTGTTTAATGCTATTTGCATTTGCCTTGTCTCTTGCGCCTCTGTAAACTTTCATTACTTTATTTTAAATTAATAAAATATTATATTAAAACGCTGAAGGTTTGGCAGGGATCAATTTTAATTTATTTGCAAGAGTCTTGAAAATGTTTGCTAATTTAATTTTGTATTTTAACCGTCAAAACATCGAATTTGGTCATTTTGTCCATTTCAAACATATTTATTTTTCAATAAACAAATGATAAGCCGGAAAATACTGCTAGGCATGGTTAATTTCTAACATTACTTCTGGAACACATAGGTAGTAGGGCCTTTCCATGACTAGGTGTAGGTATGTATTAGGGATGTAATAAATGTTCGTTTTCCAATATCGCAGTTATACGAATATCCTTTTTTTAATTATTTATTAATTTTATTGACTTCTGCTTTAAATGGTTGGAACTCGACCATAAATAACAAGAATAAGGCTTTGGGTCACCCAAAGTCTACACCCATCCAGTTACCGACCGGGGTTAACGTTGCTTTGAACGTGATCATTTGATGTGCGCAATCATAATCGTTAACCATATTCGTTCCTCAATAATTAATTCCTTAATTTATCGATTTATTATATACGTCGATATAGATACGTACCTATATATATTATGTATCTATAGTTAGATAAAGATAATGTGAATGTGTACCTACGTTTTACAAGCACACATATATTCCGTATGTGCCGTTATAGTTGAATTCATGGCGTCGTGCCAGTGACCCAATAAATCTCGTTCATTAATTAACAATTACTATTTATTATATTGACTGAATACGTATAAAAGTTATATTATTTTATTCTGTGGTATAAGTACCTGCTTACTCAACGGTACTAAGTAGTCAATAAACGGTGTAATATAATAATGTAAACTTTAAAGGCGCCACCGGATCCCTAAGAGTAACCTGCATGCTGAATCGCAAGTTAGAAACTTAAGAAATCTAAGTTATTTCAAGTTTTAATATGATTAGAGAGAGCAAGAGACTAGTTTCTTCCACGCGACGTTGGCAAAGTGCATCTGGTGTGGCATCACTAAAACGCATCTGGTGTGGCATCACTAAAGCGCATCTGGTGTGGCATCACTAAAACGCATCTGGTGTGGCATCACTAAAACGCATCTGGTGTGGCATCACTAAAAGCCATAATACAAAATAAGAAGAAGAAGAAGACTAGTTTCTAACTCGAGATCTTGCATGCATGTCTTCTCAAATTTTGAGGAGTTCATACTCAAAGAATTTTTAAAAACCAATTATATCATTATCATCCCATCGTATTCCCACTACTGAGCACGAGTTTTCTCTCGGAATGAGAACTAGGGGGTTCGGCCATTTGCAGACTGCATTCGCAGGCTCCACACACCTTTGAGATCTCCGAGAGATGGCTTACTATTCGGCATCGTCGTCAGCACATTGAAGTCCACCGCTGTAAGGTCTCTAGTAGGGTCCTCGACGAGCTACGGTCTTGCGCCGCCTGGATCTAGCGGCTCCCTGTCCCTGTGACTCCCTTAATTATTGACGTCGTCCGTCCACCTTAATATGGCGGGTCTGACAACGCTAAGCATGACTTATCATGTTTATCATGCTTATAGATCACAGATAGATAGCTATTTATTTCGGCCGTACACAATGTAAAAATCGAGGTCTAACCTACCAGACGTTTAAAATCCATGCGTACGAAATCGTGGTAATAAGCTAGTTTGAGTAGGTAAGCTATAGATAATAATAAATTCAATACACTTTCTATTGTACATGATATAATTGATGGGGGAACAGGAAAACAGCCAGCTCTCTAGTAGAACGAGTTGCGGGAATTCACGCTGACTGCATACCAATATGTAAAGCTACTTATACACGAGCCACAAAAAATAGAATAGAATTTAGCAAGAAACGATTACAATTATTTTGCTATAATTAGCCAATAGAAAAAATTCTGTATGGTCAAGCATGCAGTTACAAGCGAAGCACCGTTTACCTTCCCAACCAAGCAAGAAAGCCAAGTTCCCAAGCAAGCAATGCCACCACCACTCGCATGCACCACCACACAAGACTTTTATACTATTCTCGACGAACGACGTTCGTCTAAAATAATGCGTCTAATAAATATCGGAGAATAGAAGTAACGCCTGATTCTATCCAATATTTAGAATAGAATTTGTTTTATGAGCTGACCAAACACACAATAAGTACTTATAATCTAACTTAATTATTGTCTATGTGTTATGCCAACCAAAGTCCTTAACTCAGATGTCGTGGGTACAAAATGCAACCCTAACGTTATTCTGTTACGGCTAAAATGAGGGAAGTGGAGGTGTTAGTGATTGAAAATCCTATTCTATATTATATTTTTTCTAAACTCCTATGAATAAACATTATTTTCCCAGACTAATTTGCCAATTCATTGGTTTTGCAATCTGGAATGGCTAAGCATGGAATCTGAAAAGGGAAATTTCAGGGTAAATGCTCCATTATTGATAATTTATCAGTAGCCCTATTATGTAAAGCTTTCATAAATAATTGAAGCAGTATCCAGTAGCCGTGGAATATACAAACATCCCTATCAAAGAAAAATCTCCTATCATTTCAACTCTGTGATTATTGAAAAACTTTACGAGCCTCAGGCAATGAGAAATGCAAGGGATGACTCAAAGAGTTAGAATCGGGAGAGCCGGCCCATCTAAAAGAAGCTTTATGCTTTTCATGACGATCACGCGATAGGTTTCAAATCAGGGATTTTACTCGTATTACTATCTATCAGGACCCAGTTTTATGCCAAATAGTGAAAGGTTAAACTCAGTAAACTAATATAACTACAAGGAAAATTCAGTATTGTAGCGCGTTGAAGTCTTTTGTTCGTGAATATTTAAAATTGCGTCGAATGGTCAAAGAGTGTAAGTTTTTATAACAATATTAAAGTTGTCTTGAATCTTACATTGTTTTAAAAACATACATTCTAAAGGCTTTTACCATAGATTGACCGATACTTGGGAGCCAGTACACTTATTCTGAGTTTTTACATTGCAAATTCGATTGACGTATTGAGCGTTCGATCACATTAGCGTCAAAGTAAAATGGACCCAAAAGCTCTTGCTTTAAAGTCACAAATTCAGCGTTTGGAACGCTGGCTGTGAATAAATACACGAAATGATGAAATGAGCTCTAAACCGATGCAGTTAAGGTTCATTTTACTTTAACGCGAATGTGATCGAACGCTCAATACGTCAATCGAATTTGCAATGTAAATACTCAGAGTAAGCGTACTGGTCTTGGCTGATGTCGGCTTATTGAAACAAGCCTAGATCCTCCCTTCTTAAATTTTTCCTAAAGATCTTTCGTGCTCCATGCCTCACTATTATCTCGTAGCCTTAGAAGTTTAGTTTTAAGAAGTCGCTAATAATTATCACCATATTGTATATCTACTTGACCACAAAAAGTGTTCTGTGTAGGTACCGATGTTGAATCAACATACCTACTTTGACATTGACATCATGGCACTGTAAATCATTTACACTTCTTCTTGTAAGATAAAACACGTTTGAAGGAAATTATTACTTGAATGATTGTTGTAACGGTACCCACATCACCCATGACGCTGGCACTGGGCAAGGCTACCGGTTTAAGCATGTGTCCTTGATTCGTAAAGATACAATGTTGGTAAAGTTGACTTCACTTAGTAGGTACCAAGGATGAAAACCATTCCTTAAGTATTTTTAAATGTACCAGAATAATTTTAAAAGTTTCGTAAGTGCCTCATAATGATAAAAACTGTACCCTTAAACTCGTTAAAAGATCTTTTTGTTATCCCTTTATTTTTTTATAAGTAGGTAGCTTGAGGAATGCGACTTTCACAACACTGCCTACACTAATTTGATTTTTATGATGCTGTCACTTTTTGATAAATTTATTCCGGGGTCTTTAGGAACAGGACAGGTATAGAAAAAGGCCGCCAAACTTATCTGGCCCGGTGGCTAAAATTGGAACGAATTTTTATTCTTGTTTAGTTTTTGTATATTCTATTCATATCTGTTAGGTACCTTTAATTGTTGTGATTTTTTAAATTTAAAGTGAAAGTTCATTCGAAGCGCAGATGAAGCGGCGATAGCTAGTGGTTTAAATGCCCGGTTTCCTATTCGGGTAATCGGGGGTTCAATCCCCGGTCACGTACCTTCTCGGTGCTATGTGCGTTTTCAAAAATTAAATATTATTTGCTTCAACGGTGAAGAAAAACATCGTGAGAAGCCTGCATGCGTGAGCATGCATGCATGCATGCATGATCTTCATAAGGTTTTTTAATGTTGTGTGAAATAGAGGACTAAGGTCAAACCATAGATTAACTACTTATAGACTCATAAGCTCAAAAAGTCATATATTTTTTTATTCAAATAAACTTATTAAAAGTCCTTTCGAATTGTCGAGTGTATCTACCACTGGTTCGGAATGACATATATTGGGCCAAATCCTAATAATTCTGACAAGAGACTTGCTCTGCTCAGTAGTGAGCCAGCAATATTGGTTGGAGTGATGATTTGATGACGCGTTAATTGGCTGACTTGACTACTAGTCAAATATATTTTTTTAGTGATTATTGAATAGAGGATCTCCCAAAAGTTGTAATTTCCACGTCCCACGTCACGTGTTTTATGATGAATAACCATTTTACACTATCGATTAAAGTAAAAAAGTGCATCGAATGATGTCACATTGACGATTGAAATAAAGTTGCTGATTTGACTACTTGTCAAATACCCAATTACAATAACTAATGGTTTGAATCAACTGGCCCTAAAGTATGCTATCAAGACCTAGGTATCATAAGACTCCCTAACTTCCAGATAACCATGCGCTGGCTGCTACTCCTCTGCCTGGTGGGCGCTGTAAGCTGCAACGCCACAGACGTCAAAGCTGAAGGTGGCCAACAGAAGGGCATTGTAGAGTGGATCAACAGTTGGTTGAGTTCCACCACCAGTACCCCTGAGCCGCCCGCCGCTAGTGCACCGATGGTGGAGTGCCCTACTTGCCGTTAGTAGTTTTTATAACTTTATAGCATTGCGTGACCTAAACCAGAGACTAATTCCTTAACCTGAGTGGTCTAATAAACAACATATAAAAAAGGTTAAATAAATTCTCCTTCCTCAAACTCCTTAAATTTCCGAGATAAAAAGTAGCAGGTCCTCAACTATACCCATGCAAAAAATCACGTCGATCCGCTGCTCTGTTGCGGCGTGATTGAAGGACAAAACAATGAACAAACACATTTTCACGTTTTTAAAATTAGTATGGATTTCTTGCCTTTCAGATTCCGAAAAGAGAAAATGTCAGTGTATGTAGTTTATAGGGTTAATCCTCTTTTCTCAGAGTGTGGCTACATAAGAACCCGCAGGCGAATCGTGGGCGGATACGAGACGCAGAAGAAGGAAATACCATGGATAGCGGTGCTGCTGTACAACGGCAGGTTCTATTGCGGCGGCTCTCTGATCAACGACCTGTACGTGCTGACAGCTGCGCATTGCACGGCCGGGTAAATATGCTTGATAAACAGATCATTATTTATTTCAAAAAGCCAAACAGCTCTTATTCATAACATACGAGCTCAATTTGAAAAAAAATCTGGGGCACAGTAAACCCCGCCAAGACAAGCCAAAGTCGAACGGGGTTCTTTCAAAAATGGTGTAAATGGAGCCGATAAAATTCGAAAATCAAGATCCAAAATAACGTAGTCCTAAACTACTTATCAGGAATGCCTAAAAATACAACGGTGTAAGTCCGCGGGCCGCACTAGTGGTTCGCGCAGCTAAGCAACGTACCAGTAAACATATTACAAGTATAAAGCTAAGTATAAGCTGAAAGCTCATGACGGAAACATTAACGAGGAATATTGCAGTGCTCAGATATTTTATTTGTAGGTAAATAACGATTTTATAAAGGCGTACTACGAGTATATACCTACAGAGTACCTACTACAAATGTTTTCATTTGTAATTTTGCAACTAATCTGCGTTTCAAGCAACGAACGGAAGATACGTACTCGTAAGTGCTTTAACGGTTTCTGAAAGTCAGAGGCGAGTGCCCGAAGTGCCGGGTCCTGCCGAATTGGAAGCCGAAATTTTAAGACTTATAGTCTATCACCGTTTTATATTAGCAAGTCTGTTGGTCTATTGTTATGGACTTTTAAAATCAGTATTCTTAATCGTATATGTAACTATTTCCTTTCAGATTCCGAAAAGAGAAAATGTCAGTGCGATTTTTGGAACACGATCGTTCTATAGCCAACGAGACGATGACGATCGAAAGAAAAGTGTCTCAAATCATTCGACACTTGAGATACAATCCTGGGACCTATGACAACGATATTGCAATGCTGAAATTGAGTGAAAGGGTAAGTTTGTTACGCGAAAAGCTGAATTTTCAGTTGCATACCTAATACACAAGGAGGTTATCGTTAGACCGTCGTTCGTATGGCCGTATCGACGTTTGATGGCACGATGGACACCATGCACGTTTGGTCACGATGGCAGAGCAAGCTCAGGGCAGTGAGGCATAGTAGATTTCTATAGTCCGAAACAAACTTAATGACTAAATTCTTAATTCTCATCATCATCGAACATTGTGCGTTTCGATGCGCAGAATATCGCGCAGAATAGTATCAGCGGGACGGTTCAGTTGACTTATCTGCAATTGAACGAACGAACCTACACTCGCGGCTAACTTCCGAGACGTCATCAAGTTTGAATCGGACTGTACACATATTACTTGTGCGTTACTGCGTGATAAAATTAACTGCGTCAATACAGCACAACCTTAATTATTAACCTAACAAAGGATTTGAGTTATGGCAAAAGATTAAACTTTAAGAGAAAATTAATTAACCGACTTCCAAAAAATTCTGAATTCGGCGCGTATGTTTTTTTTTTTTAAATTTAATGTATGTCAGTGCATATCTCCGTGGTTTCTAAACCGATTTATAAATTTTTTTTCACTGGTTAGCGGAAGCTCGCGAGGTGGTCCCATAAAAAATTCTGACATAAATGCGAAATGCTCATGATATTATTTTAATGAGTGTGCCGCGTGACGGTCGAGATGATGTTGGGCACACTGTTTTATTGTAAAATTAAATTTATTATATGAAATGTAGGTAGGTTAGTGCTGATGGAGCAATTTGTTCGGTTGGACTGTGTACGTACATATGCACTGTCCGAGTATTTCCAAAAAAAAAATGGTTAGAATGCTCAATTTCGACACCTGACGTCACTAACTATTGACCATTTTCAAAAATGACTTATTGTAGCGCCCGCAAATATTCCCTTTTTACGGGCCTCTCGCATAAAGACGGATTCCCGAACGTTTCCGAGAATGACCACCCCTCTCCCCTGACCGGCGAGGGGGTGCCGGGTGGTCGGTCCACAAAGCGACCCGCGCAACGTCGCACGCGCCTTGCATGCCGATAACACGCCAAAACTTTTGTAATATCACGAGTGTTTGTACGCAACACGGCCTTTGATTTTAACCACCCCTATATTATCTTAAATTGCAGGTAGATCTCAGTACAGCATTAAAGCGCGCGCGAAACGGCCAAGCAGAAGAGGACAATGACATAGGGTTGCGCCCCGTGTGCCTGCCGAAACCCGGCCTTAACTATGCCAATGAGACTGCTAAAGTTGCGGGCTGGGGCACTACTGAGGAGGGCGGCAGTGTTTCTAACGTGCTACAAGAGGTAAATCTAAATACAATAAAAGGAAAAGGTGACTGACTGATCTATCAACGTACCTATAGCTCAAACCACTGCACGAATCGGTCTGTTTGGCATGCAGATTGCTATATATATGACGTAGACATCCGCTAAGAAAGGATTTTTGAAAATTCAACCCCTAAAGGGGTCAAATAGGGGTTTGAAATTTGTGTAGTTCACATGGATGAAGCCGCGGGCAAAGGCTTGTTACAGCTTATTACAGTGCGACAAAGATCTTTTGGCGCGTGGCCAAAATCGGAACTAACGCTGCTATTTAATCGCACTTTTACCTGACCTTAATTGCCCACCCACGCCCCCATTTCTATGTTATCCAAGTGCCATTAGATCCTTGTCGCACTGTATTGCGTATACATAGAATATGTGTATTCTAATTTCTATGCACATGTACTTTATAGGTACATATATGTACCTATAAAATAAAATATTATGCTAAAGTCCTCAGGTGATAGAATTGAGATCTACGGATGGAGGTTCTCAGTCGACCCGCTGAAATTAGCTATATACCTACCTACAATCAGCCATTGACCATTGAAAATCCTCGCAAGAAACCTTTCCAGTAGGTAATCGCGCTTACGGTTCGTGGAAACCAGAGATAAGAATTTTTTTGTATCTCTCATCTCTGGTGGAAAGTTGGAAACTAACAATTTACTCAATCTGTAGACTTCTTTGAAGACCGGTATATTTGAAAATTCAAAATATACGGTTTACGTTTGCCTAAAGATATTGCTGGTTCAATAGTAGAGTCTTGGCATTATCATTATCAAGGTTTCCAACTTGAGACAAAGACAGAATTTCATGTCTGTGAAGGAGTAAATACATTAATCAATAGTTCTTCCTTCATGTTTCAGGTTCAAGTGCCCATCATATCCAACGCGGAATGCCGTCAAACCGCGTACAAGAATCGCATAACTGACAACATGCTATGCGCAGGCGAAAAGGAAGGAGGCCACGACGCGTGCCAGGGCGATTCCGGAGGACCCCTGCACGTTCAGGATCCCATCACTGAGAAGCATCATATCGCTGGTGAGTCCACACTTATAGCACTTCCTAAAGATATTCGCATGAAGGAATACTCACTGTGCTAGAGAAGCAAACAGCCCACGCCCATCACGCCACTGATAGATAACGTCCTTTAAACGTCTATAGGGCCTAGATTGCGCATTACAAGAAAATTTCTTGTGTCTTGTCTAGAAATGTTTTATAAGAAATTCAGTAGCGATGGTTATTGTACGAGTATGAGAATACATACCTATTACAAGATATTTTTTCTTGGGTCTTATCAGACACGCGCATACAAAATATTTATAAGACACAAGACATTTTCTTATAACGAGTCTCTTTAGAATAAGAAGACTGCGTTAGATGTGTGTTTATAATATTGTACCCACCTGTTATTCTTTCAGGCGTGGTCTCTTGGGGCGAAGGATGCGCGCGGCCAGGCAGACCGGGCGTGTATACCAGAGTCAACCGATACCTGACTTGGATCAAGAGCAACACCAAGGACGCTTGCTATTGCCAATAGACTATTCGATTAAGGCTTTAAGAACATTTTTCAATTACCAAATATTTAACCGAGAATTGAAAGTGTTGGTGGATTTCCCATACAAAAACTGACAAAAGGTATTTAGTGGTTGAAAAATAGGTCATATTTTGTTAAATTCAACGATTGTGGAACAACATAACTCATAGAAATAATAAAGACTATTTTGTAGTACTACAAACATTTACTGGTGCCAATTCTAAAACAATTCTAATTCTAATTCTAACAGTTCTAAAAGCTGTAATCCTTTTGTGCAACAATTTGAAAATTGTGAAAGTAATAGAACTACCTTAAATTGTGAACATTGGAATAAGCTTGTTTTAAATA
Organism: Erebia aethiops; assembly: GCA_923060345.2. Lineage (NCBI taxonomy): Eukaryota > Metazoa > Arthropoda > Insecta > Lepidoptera > Nymphalidae > Erebia > Erebia aethiops. The sequence continues at coordinate 34,725,847 of OV281079.1, read as the reverse complement.
AAATTATCAGCATTTAGTAATTTATTTAAGGATATTTATTTTAAATAAGATTTGTAATTATTAATATTTGGTAGGGTTACCTTGACCAACATTTTAGTAAAATTATTTTTAAATAAAATGTTTGTTTTCCTTTTCTTACATTTTAAGGTGAGATACTATTATACTACTAGGTATTTAAGGAAAAAAGTCTGGGTCTGCAATGACTATATTTTTATAGAAAAGTAAAATAGATACAATTTCTTATACAATAGTGTACAATCTACGATTTCTTATTGAAGTCAACAATAAGGTAGGAAATTTCCTTGATTACAGCTAATTTATAAATTAAAATAAAGATAGGAAGTTATTTCTGTTATTTATAATCAATTTATTCTAAAACCTATTAAAATGATATTATGAAGATTAAAATCACCTGAGATAAATAACCTTATGAATAAATAATGATTTTAAGAACCAATAAGTAAATTTCTAGTATATAATTTACTTTAGGAATAATGTTACATAATTATTAAAAAAGATTTTGGAAAAAATCAAGTGTCTAAATGTTACAATATGTTTTCAAATATCATGAAATATAAAAAGTAGGAGAAAAAATACTAGGTTTTATTATTGCTACTCTATTTCATCAAAAAAGGGTTAATTTACAACTAACTATGACATAAAAAAATTATTAATGTTTATGTCCGACTACTGAATACAGAAAAAAGATAGACTGGTCTGGTAAATAAAAACTTTTTTTTTTTCGGTGTCTTATCGTGCGATCAGTCGGTGGATTATGAGCAGATTTGTTGTAGGATGGATTGGCGATCAGAGGCAACTTCCCCAGCGGGAAGCACTCTATGTCTCGGCTATAAATGAATCGGCTTTGACGACCTCCGTGGCGCAGAGTGTAGCGCTGTTGCCTTAACGTGCGGAGGTCCCGGGTTCGATCCCCGGCAGGGTAAATTTGGGAATATATATTTTCTGAATTTTCCCTGGTCTGGCCTGGTGGGACGCTTCGGCCGTGGCTAGTTACCACCCTACCGGCAAAGACGTGCCGCCAAGCGATTTAGCGTTCCGGTACGATGCCATGTAGAAACCGAAGGGGTATGGGTTTAATATAACTGCCATGCCCCTAACAGGTTAGCCCGCTACCATCTTAGACTGCATCATCACTTACCATCAGGTGAGATCGCAGTCAAGGGCTAGCTTGTAGTTGATAAAAAAAAAAATTTTTAGGATTTAAAACATTTAGGATATGCCTTCTCTTTAAGCGACGGATCACTTGGGGTAAATAAAAACTAAGCATGGATGTGTGTGTTCATTGCGCAATTGACACCTGGGATGGAAGATGACAAAGACATGTTTTAGGACATTAGTTTGTGAATAAAAGTATGCATTTTCAAGTAAAGTTCAATTGGGGAATCATTAGTTTTGGTTCATTCTCTATCTTTTTTCTTTAATCTGTTCTAATAAGTATAGTTTTGAAAGGATTGTTAAAGTTTTAGTAAAAATTCCTCAGAAGCGATGAAAACTGGGATAACATCATATTAGTAGTTGCAAAAGGATTCAAACCAGGATTATTTGGACTCCTTGTATCAGGTTCTGTGGTGGTTGTCTCTTCAATCACTTCATTTCCGTTTTTGATGATCCGACGAGTTTCAACCGTGCCATCAGGTTTTGTTATGCTTGTTGTAATGATTGTCTTACAGAATGACCGTCCAGGGACTAATTTACCATCAAATGGTGTTTGAGGAACTAAATGTCCATCCTTCTTTTGCAGTAAGCCAGATATTTCATTTGAAGAGATCTTACCATCTAAATCACTGTCCTCCTTCGGGTGTTCGTACTTATGCTTATGGTAGCCTGGTTTTAAATAGTAGTCCCTTATACGGTTGCTATCAAAATCACCCGGTTCTTGCTCCATGTTTGGGAACTCAGTTATGGTACCCATGTCGCTATGTCCAATGAATGCTTTCATGTCACCAAATAAACCGCCAAATGTTTTGAACATGTCCTGCAGTCAAAGAAAGTTGTTGTAAGTACTTAACATGAAGTAAATAATAGGTATTTAGAGGTTGTCTAACATGATAATAGTCGTTAAAGCCCACCAACCCGCATTTGAGCAGCGTGGTGGGTCTAAGCTCTAATTCCCTCTCTCCTATGAGAGTGGAGGCCTGTGCCCAGCAGTGGGACGTTAATAGGCTGTAGTGGCAGAGGTTGTCTAATGTTAAAATGAATCCAAAGTGTTTAAATGCTCACATGTAAAGTAGGTGTCTAGCAATTAGCAATGCACCGAAATTAGATATATGAGTTTAAGGCTACATGAAGTCACATGGGCTGGATACACACACATATGCCGCTCATATGGGATTTTTGTTTGATTACATTATCTTGGGGCCTGGTGCGGCCGCAGCTCTATGTATATGAAGCCTTACAGCTGGACCAGTTGGCCAACTAGTTCATTATTGGATAAAAGCAGGCGTTATTTAGTTATATGATACACACTGTACCACATAGATTTACCTATTGTGGCAGAGTAGCGAATTAAACTTCTAGTACCTTCATTAGTGCATTAATGACACTACTACTCAACCAAGCGAACTCGGCACCCGAAATCCGCGTGATGTAATATACTCTAGGTGCCTAGTTGGCGTGGTCGTGTTGTAACATTAAATTAAATGGATTCATTTGTGGATTAACATTGTCTCTACTTAACCCTGGGTCTGGCACTGGCGTTACTAGGAATACTGTAGGTTAAGTTCAAAAACATTAACTAATGTACCGCAGACTGTGTGTTCTAGTGTATGCATAGACTACTCTTTTACTAGAACACACAGTCAGTATGTAAAAGGATATGCAGTATGCAAACTTCTCACTTGTGATGCAAGCTAGTTCAAATGCTAAGATCTGTTCAACAGTGGAACTGGGGAAAGACAACAGATAAAACACTCTTGCATTTACAATAATAGTATGAATAGGACTTATTGTACAAGCGGAGAGATCGTGTATTCTAAAGCTGAAATGTCTCCCAAATAATCCTAATAATAAGGTCCCAAGGTACAATACCTGCATGTGAGTGACGAATTCCCGCTGCATCTCATACGGGTCGAACGCATCTAACTGTTGTCTGGAGTACAACTCGTCGCCATCGTCGTCATCATCGGAGTTCCAGATCGGATTCCGAAAATCATTTCTTGGCGGCTCCGGTCGCAGTCCGAAAAACGATCGGATACGGTCCATGAACGCTGAGCTGGACATTGCGATGGACACTCGAGGGTTTTGGTTTTAGATTTCGGATGTTGTAAGTTGTTTTGTTGGGTTTTCCGATTTGACTTTTTTTTTTGTAATTGCGCAACAAACAATTTTTTTACGTCTGTCAATGTCAGTGACACCGACCAGAAAAAAGTCAGTGATGTCATTAATTTTGACAATTGACATCTTAATTACGTTCTGAAATGTAATTATTGATCTCGAAATTATAAATATAATTACGTTCAAAATTAGGTTACCTAGCCTAGTGCAATACCATGGTGCAATAAATTGAAAAATATGCAATCTAAAATGATCTTTCAGGAATATAACACGATTTATTTAATATTTGATTTAATGATGGTTGTGCAACTAAAACTTTTCACTAATACAAAACATTTTGAAGTTCTAATGAATTTCACGAATTAATCAATACATTTTTTAGAACTTTTTGAAAAAGTAGGTAATGATTAGTGTCATTACCTTCTTTTTCAAAAATGTCTAGCCTCGTCCTTTAGTTTTCATGTTTATGTTGGAGAAGACCTCCTGTTAGGTAATCTGTGACACAGTTGGATCGATTGAGAATTTAATGATTTCTTTAAAAGTGGTTTCAAATGTGAAGACCATCACCAAGTTACAAACAATGATTTTTTTCACATTTCACTGTTATTCTGTTAATTTGTTGATAAATTAGAAAATAAGCAGATCATTCAAAAATATCTATAAGTTTGACAATGCAAATATGCCAGTGGCTTCACATTTGAAATACTTATTACATTACTTGGATGTTCGGTCTGTGGACCTTCACCTGACTGAAATAGAATTAAAAAAAATTGAATCGACTCCACAATCCTCATTGTCGTGTGGTTCTGTGCTCCTTTCACTCGTGTATACCAGCTATCAACCAATGAAACTTCTGAAGTTCTGTGACCGGCAATTTAGTATTGATAAAACTGCATTATATTTATGATTCTACTAGTGGAAAAGAACCTGTAATCCAAAGCAAACAAAAGTCTGCGTGAACTGATGCTGAAGATTGCAGCACATTGATTAAATCTCATTTTAATTGGACTACCGAGGTATGTTTACAAATAATTAGTTCGCTTTTCTGTCAAATGACCTTTAAATTATATCGATGAGTTTTGGGACATACCAATTAAATTAATTATTTACTTACGAATCGACCTTCATAGTTCACAGTTGTAGAATACAATACAAGTTCGTCACATTTACATACAAGTTCAATTATTATACACCGTGCTTAGCGATTTACTTTATGTTTTGAAAGAACATTTTTCGATTGTATTAATTATTTGTAACTTCCATGAATACTCTTCAATACTTTAAAATAATGTTCGATCGGGCCGAGCCCATACTTTCTTGTGTTGATATTAAAAATTCATGGGTCGTGACTCGTGAGCCGTAGGTATGTTCATTGCGAGTTGCACGGCGTCAAAGTTATTTAAATTGATTGGATATGCATGTTTACTTATGATTGATATTAAAATATATAGTTTATTCAGATAGGGCTTCCACTGAACTAAATATAAATACTTCAGCTTCTTTACCGTTTAAACTATCATCGTCGACATCATCGTATACCTAGCTGCCGCGACACGCGAACAGGCTCATGAATTGCCCCTGGAGTTTAGCATTTTTCGATAAAACTTACAATGAGTTACAACCGGTGATATATTTATAATTACCAGCTTCTTCAATCTTTATTTTTGCTATGTTAATAATATTATTAAAAAGTGTAGATTCAGTAATCACCCCTCACTAGGTCTTACACAGTAAATCAATACTTAAAAGATATCAAATCGTTTTTAAAATTTGAAACAGCTGGTAACCCTAACTTCTGCAGGTGTTTTTTTTCACATCCGTCACCTTGCAGCTCTGTAAAATCAGACTGTTATAAAATAAAATGGCCAGTGAAAACACGTCATGTTCGTTGCTTCAACCGCAAGGTTCGTTATTTTATTTTTGTTTTTACAAGAAATAACTCACTTACTGGAAAATAAAATTGATTGATTGCAAACAAGTAGATATGGTAATGAAAATAATGTAAAATTAAAAACTAAACTAACTAAAAACTTCGATCTAATTTCGTATTGATTTATCTATTTAAAATGTAAGTGATAGGTACTAAGTGCAAGCTAAGTAGTTATGTACTTACCAACTACTAACCACTTCTCATGTGAAGATCACTTGCAAGTGGTTGAAAATATGTTAGGTTAAAATACCTATAAAAATTATCTAGAACAAAAATAAGGTCCTTTAATATGTATGTGAAGAGTGTCTTGGAAAATTGAGTTATCAGAGTTTCAGAATATATACTCATAGTTTTTGTTTGAAACACGTTAAACTAGATAAATAATTTTTTCCTGTATGTCGGATTAAACAATGGGTTGATGCGGTATAAAATTAGCGGTAAATCGTCACGACAGCCGTAATTAATGACAATGATAGGGCAAAAATGATACCAAGTTGTTATGTATGTACTTACCTATGTAAAATTCAGTACTCAAAGGAAAATATCGTGAGAAATTTATTTTAATTATTTATTGTTCAAGATACTAGTGTTGTAAATCCTTTTCAAAAACCATTAGGGCCCTTCCCGCTGAACTTGAAATCAGTATTTTCGAAATCGATTATTTATTATCATATTAAATATGGTACTAAATTACACAAATATTATGCGATAAACATAAACAAACATGCTGTATAAAGCCGACATATTTCGTTTATTGCACTTTCTGTCACGGGAATTTGCAGTTCCGTGCCAGTATCGGTCCCAAAATCTGGTACTGAGAAGGTAATAACTAATAAGGCATCAAGTACCTATCAATACTGAATGCACTAATTTTGAGAGAAGAATCTTGGTTAATAGGTTCAGCGATGGGCTGAGATAATAATAATGATGATGATATTATGTTTAATTTATTAGTTCTTCTGCGTTAATCTTTTAAAAGCGTAATTCTCTTACCTATAACTTCTTAAAATAGTGTTGGTTATATGTATTTATGGCGACTAGGCTATGTCTCTTTATTTACACAGGAAATAAATAAAGAGAGCCATTTATGTATCGCAACTTATAAAATAACAATGCACATACGAGTACGATGACAATAATTGAGGAATACCACATAATCATTGATGATAAGAATGATTCTGTCAAAGTTTAATACTTCCTTATATTGTTGAAATTGAAGGATGCTCAAATTTACACCTTGGCTTACTATTACTGTGTTACAAATGCGTTCGCTTTGAAGATCATTTTTAATAATTCATAAAATATTAAATAACTTCAAATTTTTTCAATAAATCAATTTTTGAAAATCCTTGAGTTTTAAAAAACCTTCTGCTGTTTTCTCACACAGCTACGATAAAAGGCTATATTAGTTACTTAATTTAAAAAAAATATAACTACAAATGCTTGAAATTCTAATAACATTAAATAAATACCAATACCTACGCAATACGCATTGACCGAGGATCCAGGAGCAGGTGCTGTGCATATTAAATTCTTGCAATGAAAAGAGAGACTTTATTGTTGAATCGTACGAGGAAGTATGTACACGAATTGTTAGAGAATCCTTATTGTTTGGTTTGCACTCGGGAACAGAATCTCACGTGATGATTTCTTTCATTTATTCATTGCATTCATGTGCATACAATATATTGAATTAATATTATGTAGTCAAATTAATAATTTAAGTAATATTATATTTTATTTAGTCAAATGAGATTATAATTTACTTAATTTAATAAACGCAATCAATTCGTAGTCTAAGGAAAAGCGCTGTTATGCAATTGAGGTCATATAATTATTTCATGTGATACTTATATTATAATACAAATATAATACGTTTACAAAAAATGTGATAAATGAAGAACCGCTCGACCGATTTTGTCCGCCGTTCTTGAGTTATAAAATGACAACGAAAAGTGGCATTGATTTTCATATATATTGATTTATGATTTGTGATTAATTTTGGAATAATAATTCCTTTACTTCGTAAAAACATTTAAGCTACAGTTTAATCACGAAACGTATTACGGTATGATATAAACTACGGTAATGAGGTTCTACAAACTTCTTATCATTGATTCAAATATCGAAATTATAAACAGCTTGCCGACTGCTGTTTCAGCGGGAAAAGATTTGGGATGTGCCAAGAATCCGGCATATTATTATTGTGTTGATGAATGATGAGAGTCTGAAAGTTTGGAGTCTCAAATAGGTAGGTACTAAAATTCTAGATCAATCAGTCTCAATCATCCTTTTACAGGTGTGCAAAATTTACCGACAGCAGTGAGAAACACGCACTTTTAGCTTCCCGGAGGCAATTTATAAAATAGTAATTATTTTACTATATATTAGGACAACAGCTTTTTGATGTTATCAAGTGTGTCTGAAGTCTGCCAATCCATATGGCCAGCGTGATGGACTACCTATGTCCAAAACCTTACTCGTTATGAGAGGAGACTCGTGCTTAGTACTGAGCCGGCGCGGCGGTTGGTTGAGACGATGACGACGACAACGTTAAGTTATTATAAATGCACATTTTGTAGTAGGTAGGTATATATTAACGCTAGGAAGACAATTTAGCTAAAGTTACAATTAAGGTACTCAGAAGATTATGTAAAAGAGCCCTGCATAGTCGTGCCATTTTCTAGCATTTCTAGGTGCAATATAGTATCTAACCTATCTATCTAGTACGGAAATACTAAATTGCTTAATAGCAACAGAACTGGTTACTGATTATGGTTGATTAAAACTTTGAATAGGCTATAGTTAACTAATTAATGTTACAATAGTTGTTATGAATGGTAAAAGAGCCCTGCATAGACATGCCATACATTTCTAGTATTTCTACTTGCAATAGGTATACTTACCTAGCACCAACCTAACCTATCTATCTAGTACGGGAATACTAAATTGCTTAATTGCAATAGAACTGGTTACTGATGATTATTGAATAAAACTCTGAATGGACTGTACTTATCTAATTAATGTTACAATAGCTGTTATGAATGGTATAAGACTATTAATAGTGTACTTATGGCGACCAGGGTTCTTTTATTATCTTGGTTTGTTGTCTTGTCTTCCCTTCCCTTTTTGGTCCCATACTTACGATGTACTTCTGCTTGTATTCTTATGCCCAGTCTCACCAACATCCCCTAAACAATCACATAGTTAAAAGACCGCTAAGCTAAAAGGTCCCATAAACCAACCCGTAACTAAAATTTGTTTTCACGAACGCAACAGACCCATAACTAGGAGACTCCTCCATATGGGACAGATTTTTTACAACGATAGTGCATCTATTCAAAAGAAACCGTTGGGTAAGCAATAAATTAACCTTTTTTCTTTGTTTCGTAGCTGTAATAGGTTGGTAAGTCAGTAGGTAGTAGGTAGGGATCCATCTATTAGGTTAAATATTTAAATACACTCCTAATAATATGGTACTGAGGTATCCTACATTAAAATTGATTTTATGTAAGTAGGTATTATCTGGAAGTTCTTAAGAGTGTAACATTTTTTCCAACAAAATTAACACGTTTAATTTAAGCTAATAATTGTTGAAGTACTTAATTCAGGCGTTTTCGATATATTTTAGGTCTTCGACTACGATTTATATCAAATACTAGATAATGTCCGCAACTTCGTTCGCTTAGTTTTTTGATTGATTCCCAACTTCCAAATGCACTTTATGTGCAAACTGCAAACATACCGAATTTCACATACTTATATACCTAATAATACCGAAAATATCATGTAAATGTAACAAATCACTGTCCATCTCGTCTATTTGAAGTCTCTTTTACTTATGTGAAGGTTTATGGGACAAATAATCCACCTCCTAAATTTAGGGGTCCCATTAGTCACTAAGGGACCCTTTAAAATTGGTGAAACGGAAACGATCCCCTAACTGGCCCCTAAATATGCTAAGGGGTCCCTTAAATCTTATGGGTCGTTGGTGAAAGCGGGCATTAGTGTATTATCATAAGCAGACCCTAGATGGCCGACAAAAATATACTATTGACAGCCATGTGAGTGCTATCAATAGTGTATTTTTTTCGCCCGAAAGCGATCTGTGCGACACGCACTTTTATATGGAGCTGCACATATCTACGCGACAAGACGAAACTTGTTTCCCATGCGACACGTGCGGTTCACGACGACGTTTTGTAATGTCAAAATACACTACTAACAAGTAGTGTATTTTTTCGTCCATGAAAATCTGACATTTTCAAGTTGAATAGGTACTTTTGAACTACATAAACATTGCACTATTCAGCCTTTCAGTTAAAAATTAAAAAAAAACTATCACAATTTATGAAAATTCCACCCAAAGAGAGTTAAATAGCGAATGATGTATGAAACTCCGCCATTTTCAAGTTATATACTTATCCATGAAGATTGGCGTTTGGATTTTCGGCTACTTGTAAAGGGATACGAATTTCAGGAATGGCAAATTCTGCCCCATGTGGTTTTCAGTAATTTCGAGCGAAGCAGGGGCGAGTCTGCTAGTTTATTCCCGAGTTGTAGCTCTCATATTTCTGGCGCCAGGGAGGCGTCTCTTTATCCACGTTTGCCCTGAAGTCCTTAGAAGTGTAGATAGTAGGTACGTACGTATGTCGATATTAAAATATGATGATTCATATGATAGAACGCCTCCGCAGTCCGCACCGTTCCATATTATGACGTCAACCTAAATATTTTTTTCAGCGTCGTAATACGACCGTAGTCGATGAGGCCTAAATTCTTCAATGGAAACAAAAGCTGGTAATGATAATACTAACTAAATAGTTTATTTCTCTAGTTTTTGTACTTTCAGTATTTGTTTGACTTGGGCCATTAGATCACTAATGCAGCTGTAACAGATGAACGGACAGTCGGACGGACGGACAGAAAAATGCAAATTCAAATCATTAATCAAGTAGACTCGGAGAACTCTTACCGCTGATCTGTTTTGGGGGAAGTTTAGTCTCTCCCTCTAAGCTAGAATGAGAAATAATGTTACAGGACTCAACTTATGAATTTTAGAGATTGGGCGCATATGTCCCCGTAAAATTGTAAAAACCGTTAGATTATAATCTAACTAGCGAGATTGTAAACTGTAGAAAGATTACAATTTAACGCATTATTTTTCGGTAGATTGTAATCTGTTAGGTATATTAACCCGATAGAAAAACACTGATAATTTTAGAGGTTTCTAATGTGATGTCGTAAATAAACACATTTTTATGCGCTTACATTGCAAACGCTGGCTGAACCCTACAAGATAGATCAAAATAGGTAATGTAATACAGTACCTATTGTACATCTTAAAAAGGTCTAAAAAAGTCCGCGATAGTATATGTTATCTCTTAGGGATACCCCACAATAACCATTTTTTATCCTTTACTTTTTACGATAAATAATGGCTTATTATCGAAGCGATTTTAAGCAATACGGCATTAATCCTTATTCAATTAAGTACTTTAAATACATTGTGCATTTAATATAGCCCAATATGGCCCTTTAAAGCATGTAATTTAAATGAAGAGATTCTGTAGTACCTATATTTAGTATCAGCATTGCACCCGTGCGAAGCCGGGGCGGGTCGCTAGTGATTTAATATAATATTATTTTATTTGTTTAAAACTAATCTAAGCATTGGCCTAGATTAGTTTTAAACTTTTAGGCAACGACAATAGGGCCAATAGAACATTACATAGATACCTAAGTACCTACACTATACATATACTTAATACTTACGACGTTAAATGTTGCCTTATTTAAGCATCATTTTACGACAGAATTTTATATACCAAAATCACGTTTTTGTTACCACCTATAATAGGTATAGTTATTAGTTACTGGAAAAACCAAGGGGTGTCGCTTGGCTACGCAAAGCAATGGCTCTACTTCTGACATTGATTTTCTTGGCTGCATGTATTTAATTACCATAATTACCTAGCTTGAAGTCGAACTTTACGGAGGCCTAGGTAAATAGGCCTGGGGGCCTACTACCATCGCTTAAAGCCGTATTGTTTTAATATTGTTGACGTTCGTGTTTTAGAATTACCTAATCCTTATTTTAAGGACGTCAAGGTACGTGGCATAAAGCTGTTATTTAGAAATAATACTGCTTTATGCGATGGTTGTAACCACCATGTAGGTATTAGTTACTTTAGTACGTAACTAGTGTATACGTACATTTCGTTAAGCGACCTACAAAAGGTATTATCAAGACTTCTGTGATGTGTAGGTACTGTGTGTTGTGTGTGTGGCTTCTGTACTTTGACCTTCAAGTTAAAGTGGGCCTAGTTCTAGAGTCTAGAGTTACCTACTATTTGGAAGAACAGGAACAGAACTCAAAGGAAACATTCCTTTCCAGTGAAATTTCATATCTTCAATATTTAAAGTACTTTTCCTCCGTGTCTGGTTCGTTTTTCCAACCCTGTATTATTTCCTTGCAAATAACTTATTTGACGAGATGTAAGTAGGTATATAATTTGCAATCAGCTTACTTTATATCCCCGAATGCGTTCTGTAGTTAGACTTGGCTTTGAAGGTGCTCCTGTCTAGGGTTATCAGCCCTCGTAATTATTTTTTCTTTTTTTTATCATAAATATTCTTAAGTTATAGAAATGTCTATTCTATAAATATAATGATAAGTTTACAAAAAGTTACCTACAACAACAAAAAATCAAGATCTAAATCGGCTACTGAAGGAAGGGGGCATGGATATATCTAAATTATCTCAAATGGAATCTAATCATCTAATACAATTAAATCTATTCTATTTATCTATCTAATCTAAGTTTATTTTATATTCCTTCTTTGAAAGTCGTCTACCATTATATTTTTTGTGACAAAACATTCAATAGAAACAGTTTACGTAGGTATCATCTACTTTTTAGTGAAGTTTTACAACAATTCGTGTTTTCTAAATCACGTCAACAGTCAATAAGGCCAACACTTATTTACAATTGTAATAAAATTAATTGAAACGGTCCACCACGTAGCGTCGGTTACTGGAAGTCACTTTCACTGAATTTCTCTTTGATTTGATTTCGTTTTGGATTTTTCTATTTTACTTCGTTGTGATAAACTGTGATAACTAATAATGCTTTGATTTTTGATTTGACTGGATAAGAATAAATACCGTTGCGATTATCGAAAGTTTTGAATTTAACCTACATAGTTACTACACTACAGTGTAGGCCGTATTACTCTCGTCTTAAAAAGATAAAGAACGTTTTTCCTGCGGTGTTCTTCTTTCTAGAGTGCCGTCTCCTTTAAAAGTTGGGCTTTCCTACTTTAGAAACTGCAGCTCTTTCCGTTTCATTGATATAATGTTGTTTTTTCCAAATCATTAGACTTATAATTAATTTGTTAATACATGCTCTACGGAATTTGATATAATATTTACTGCGTTCTGCACTTTCTACTTCGTAAGATACGTACTAAATAGTAATGGTAGGAAATACATACGATAATTCTGAATTCTACCACACGTTCGGAAAGAAGATTCTAATCAGAAGCGCTGGCAAGTAACTAAGTAGAGCTCTTTTTTAAAAGTTACAATACAATGTTACGTCCATGTTACACATGGACGTAACTGGTTTCTTTCCGGCTCTTCTCAGCAGAACTTGCTTTCCGAACCGAATTCCTACATGTTATAAATAGATTGAGTTTATTGAGTTTATAAATTATGCATACTTATAGTTGTAAAATATTGTCAAAGTTGACAACCCTACAAAAGTTGTTGGCCTTATGCAAGTACAACTCAGTAACCAGTCTGTTTTGCTCCGTTGGCTGCGTCGCAGTTTTCTGTTTTCCATCCAGGAATTAACGAAGATTTTCAACGTTTAGTGCAGTGTTGTTCAAACAAGTGTTCAAAACATTTTGGTATTTTTCGTGTAGGTACTTATTTAAAGACTGTGTAAGTGTTTCATCTTTAATATCTCTCCTAAATATTACCTTGCACTTGTTTTTTTTCTAGGCTTTATAATATTGCATTTGATATCATTAAAATATTTAGTGTATTCAAATGAAAGAAAAAATGAAAAACTTCGTTGGTTTTCATAGTTTTAATTAGTGTTACTTTTATAAAGAGCTCTTTCTAAAGAAGGTTTAGTTTTCTTGCTTATTCAACTTTCCAATGTTGATTGCGAAAATATCTAATCTTATCTTTTTAGAGACACGTTTTCACGAACAGAAACGCACTCTACGTGGTCGTTCACTTTTTGGTCAATAAAAGAAATCTTCAAATGAAATATTTTAAGTGTAGTTTCTTTTAAATGCTTACTCGTAGATAGGTACTACAGGAATCGAATTCATTCTGTTATTATAAATGCGAAATTTGTTTCATCCATTAACCAGCTCGGTGAAGGTCGGGGTATACCCGGATCTAGACTAATAGGTTCCATTCCGGGAAAGGACATTTAGGGTTTTTACATGACTTTTATCCCGGATAATCAAGGAGCGTTCAGTTAACACAAGGTTTTTTAAAAACCATTATCCACGGATCGTCTGAGAGTGGGGCACCATTTAGTACCTATCGTATCTTCATTCCTGGGTATTTAAAATAACAATTCATTTCCTTCCATAAGAGACCTAAAGGCTGGTCACGATAAGGTAATTCCAAAAATTGTAGTTTCTCACGGCCTTAAGATAAGCATTAGAATAAAATTATTAAGTACTAACATTTTTGATGACCTACCTGGCGCAGTAGTAAGCGCTGTTCTTATTAATCTGAGGTCCCGGGTTCGATCTCCGACAAGGGCAATTTGATCTGAAATGGCAAAAACGTACTGCCAAGCGATTTAGCGGTGTAAAAGCCCATTAGGGTTTTAATAATAGCCCTACTAGATTAGCCCGCTACCATCTAACTTTGTAAGGACTACAGCTAAGGTCAGGTTCTCAAGGATCGCAAAGTCGCGGCCTTCGGGTAGTATTGGAATAAACATTGAAAAAATCTGCCTACAAAACCCGTAGGCATGGAACTATTGTTTCCGTGATCTGTGGAACTATTCTTATTCTTCTATGTATCTACTTAGGCACTGGCAGTCATTAAAATTCTTGTAAACGATAAAAGTATGAGTCGTTCCTAATTGGGCATAGCAAGCGTTAGCATTATGTTTTCATAATTTATTCATTAATTCGTTACACCACAATACAGCTAATGTTTAAAAACACCTGCGCAATCATTGCCCTAGTCATATTATTTTGTTGTTTCTTATTTTCAACGTGTTTCGGATTCATCAAATAATATGGTAAAAATAAGGCGTAAACACACTACCACTCGTGTGACACTACCACCACTACTCCACAAAACGTCAGCGCGAGACAACGGCGCGCGCTTTTAAATTCGGGTGCGGGTCAGCGCCAACCAAAGTTTTTCTTTCATTTTTAGGTTTTTGTACCAGATTGGTAAAAATGAATCATTATGTCAGGTATTTCAGTTAAGTACTACACTAATGCTGCACTAATGAGTAGTTTCAATTAACACTTATTGAAAAAAAAACGAAATTACCTAGGTATTATAATAAAATGGAGGAAAATGGAGGTGGTTGAAATGTAGAGTTTAGTTAAGTTTACATAGAATCTCACTTTTCTAATGATCTCAGATCTATTAATCTAGTGATCAAGATTTTCATTATCAAACAGGTTTTTATTAGGTAGGTATATTTAAGACAATTTTTTGACGTACCTATGATAAAAAAACTAAGCCCATGCCATTAATATCATCAATGCATGTTGCATGGAAGCAACCGGGCTCGCATCCAGTGACCCACAAGTTAGCGTAATACTTGTAACGTAATGTATGTTGTATTGTTATTTATTGCAACCTTTTTCTTTTTTAAGAAAAGAGCAACTGCTGAGTTTCTTGCCGGCTCTTCTCAGTAGAATCAGTTCCGAGTAGTAGTTTCCGAACCGGTGGTAGAGTATTGACGTATCACAAGTGTCACAAGTTGTCTTACATGAAGTATATAAATCATCATTTAATGTAGATGTAGGCACGTTCCAGTAGGTAATAGGCATCAATCCGCTGCTCTCACGCAAAATGTCTTCAAGTAATGAAGACAGATTCCTTTTCCACAAGGAATATCGTGAAATGGATATCACTATTCCTAGTTCTGTCAATTTACTTTATCTGTACGTTAGATACAGTCGTAATAGCCCCAAATCCACCTAGTCAAATAACGACGCAGCCACAGAATAGTAGGTACATGCCGCGGCTTTCGTTGTGGGGTCACGAGTCACGATATGCCCTGGAACTCTGACGTCTGTTATCTATAGTAGTCCGAGTTATAACGATTTCACTCTCCCTATATTTATTTACTCCTGAATATACATTTTAATTAATTTAAAAGTTAATCTAAAATCTAAATATTATACAAACTATACAATAAATTTAAATCAAATCCTTATATACCTACTAACAAAAATAAAATAAAACCCTAATCAAAAAGACCACCCCTGGTTGCCCCTGGGCCAAAGGTACCCATCAAACTTGCAGCATTGCCACGCTGAATGGCGATGGATAACCTTTGAACCAGTAGGAACCAGAACGTGGGTCACAGCACAGCCCCTTTCCCTCAAACGACAGCCGATCTCTCCGGGGTGGAGATGCAAATTTTTTTGCATCTCCACCCCAGCATCCCATCGTCTCCACCGCCAGTGGGACAAATAAATATTGGCCCAAGAGAGGTGCATATTTGGCCCTCTTCCTCGCGGCAGCGGATTCTCTCCCTATATTATAATATAACTTCCTAGCTTTTGCCCGCGACTTCGTCCGCTTGGACTGCACACATTTCAAACCCTTATTTTACCCCCATAGAGGTTGAATTTTCAAAAATCCTTTCTTAGCGAATGTTTACGTCATAATATTAACTACCTGCAATCTGCATGCCAAATTTTAAATACTGTATTTACTTGTACTTTTAATATTGTATTTTGATATTTAGACTAGCTCATGCCCGCGGCTTTAACCGCGATCTCTATGCCAAATTTTAATTTCAAAATTGAAGAGTTCCCGTGAGATTTAAAAAACAAAACTTGTTCTACGTGGACGAAGTCGCGGGCATCAGCTAGTATTATATAATAACGTATAATCAGCAAATACATTTTCAGTTTTTTTTTTGTTTATATCCACTACAAGCTAGCCCTTGGCTGCGATCTTACCTGATGGTAAGTGATGATGCAGTCTAAGATGGTAGCGGGCTAACCTGTTAGGGGCATGGCAGTTATATTAAACCCATACCCCTTCGGTTTCTACACGGCATCGTACCGGAACGCTAAATCGCTTAGCGGCACGTCTTTGCCGGTAGGGTGGTAACTAGCCACGGCCGAAGCCTCCCACCAGGCCAGACCAGGCAAAATTCATAAATCATAAATTCCCAAATTGACCCTGCCGGGGATCGAACCCAGGACCTCCGCACGTTAAGGCAACAGCGCTACACACTGCGCCACGGAGGTCGTCAAAAGATTATGATTAGGTATTATGATTATGACATTTACCTACTTGAAAAATCACGAGTTTTATAAAAACTTTCAAGAATTAGCTCTAGCTGTTTCTAAACGTTGTGAATTGATAGATCATTCAATCAGGAAAGTATTTCCAATAATTAGATTGTTTGTCGGTCGTGACCTCAGTTTACAATAGTGACCTCAGCACCTGTTTTTACGTTAGTCGCACAGGGACAACGACTTTATTGGCATTGTTCATTGTTAAAACGCATTTTAATAAGACAATTATGTACCAAACTGAGTCATAAAATGTTGTAGCTACCTGTGTGAAACCTTCGTAACGTTGTTTTGGTTATCTGATGTGTTGAGTATACAGTCAAGATTGTGTATTTACTTTGTCCCAGTTAATCATAGAGAAAACTTGTCAAGTGGGTGTCGGATCACGCGTAAAGTAGGGTTCCGTAGTCCATTCTCCACCCCCCTTGTTATCCCTTCCCTAATGGGTGGGTATTATATTAGGTAACCAATATTTTTTGAAATATCGCTTTTCATGTTCAGAAGTAACGTACCTACTGTAAAAATATTGTTTTTTTTTAACTTAAGCCTCTATATCAGGCAGCAGGTTTCTATTAAGGGCATAGTAATGTGACGAAATGACAAAACGTCGCTGGTGCGAAAGGTCCACATCGTATGGAAAGGACGTTTCGTCGGGCCAACCTTACAAAAGTGCCCGTTTTAGGCGTGTCGTGCTGACGTTTGTTCGATCATATTGTCCTGTCAGTAATAGTAGGGGCTCAAGTAGCTCAAGAGGGGATTTTTGGATTTACTCCAGCGCGGCAGATTAATATCAAGGGGGATTCTTTCGACCCTGTAGAGTACCTTCACCATATATGAGCCCTGTATATTGGTGGGTCTGTCTAGGACAGCAGATCAGAATAGTAAATAAATCTAATCGATCATCCGAAATACTCGAGTGCGTCAGATTAAGGTAGAGTGAGTTAATTACATGCTGAAAATCAAATCGTCCCCCAAATCTCCCCTTGTTTTTTCGCCATGTGTTCTAAATTTCATCTTTCAACAGCTTAGATATTAATTATTGATTTTTAAATGTTTGTGACACTCAGACAGACAATACAACTGGACGAAACAATGAGGGTTAGGTACGTCTACCTACGGAACCCTAAAAAGTAGAATAGAATAGTCGCCCGCTTCTGGAACGATGAAAACACAGTGGACATGTAATTTAGTTGTCCACTACGAAAAGTGTCCAATAAATAACTGAGTTGCGGTGTCCATGCCATCACTGTCGGTGCCTATTGAGATTCATTGCTCATGGTCACGAGTCACGACAACATCTCAGCTCTAGTATCCTATGTGAGCCAATAAAAAAAAATAGGAAATTGAAGTATTTACTCGTTTGTCACCTTTTGTATCTTTAGCTTACCTAGGTTATTAGGTAGAACTTAGAATATCTGCTTCAACGGTAGAATGAAATACTTACCTATAGTTCGCGCGCGAGTTCAACGCAGAGTACTTAAATGTATGGTGACACATACATTTACTCTGCATTCAACTCGCACGCGAACTGTAGTTGTTAACTGAAAAATCCTTCCCAGGCTTGTAGCTGCTAGGGTCTTATCAAATGGGGAAATTACAGCAATAGGGTAGCGATCGCGATCACAATTGGCCAAAACTCTCGTACTTATTGCGACACTGATAATAATATAATTGGCGAAGAGGGCCAAGAATTGGCATTGGCCAATTATAATTTGTTTTGATAATTGCTTTTATACTTGCTTAACTATCTGTAGTTTGAATTGCAATTCCAGTTATTGCCAAGGTCGCTTACTGTCTGCTCTCGGCTCGTTATCTTTGCTAAATGAAAACATGAAACTTAAGCCTAAGTAGGTACCTACTAACTTTTTTGGGACCAAATAAATAGGTAATTACCACTTTACCTACAATAATAAACCGGAGTATTATTACATATCTACTTATAGAGTAAGTATTTTTTATAGGTCTATATCTCATAGAGATATGTAATAATAACTTAAAATAAGATAATAAAAGGCCAATTTTGTTGTAACTTGTACACCATCTCTGAACTAAACAAAAATTACAGCTCTATTTATATTCTTATCCCGTTCATAATACTCCCTGTGGAAAGGGGCAGTAGTCAGTACTAGATTTAGATTCATTTTTGATTACTTAAAGTTTAAAAAGAAAAATTCAGCTTTCAATCTTTCATTAATGTTTATTCTCTTCGGAACTATACAAAGGTACTTTGAAGATCAAGTATTAAAGCGAGTAGTTGTCAATCAATAAATCTCACTACGATCACGAATTATGCCTAACTAACAATAGAATTATCCTTATCAGCAATAGATTACAGATCAGCTAAATTATCTGTACATTGATACGGCTATCACTTATCGATGTCGTAATATTTAGAGATAGCAGTACCGATCTTTGCTTTCAGTTATTCTTTAGTGACAAACAGTTTAGGAGCCCGTAAGTAACTTTTTATTTTGTTCGAAGGAAATAATTACCTATTACCAAAATATAATTGTAGTTAGTTCAGTGAAGTCGTCAGTTTGGTAATTCAGGTTTTTTCTAAGTCTCTTTTTTGAAAACAATACAATAGAACTTTAGGCTAGCTCCGTGTTGGACAGCCAGGCTGATCCTTTGCGCATAAAGAGAACCAGCCCTTCTGTCACCAGATGAGGCAATTCACCGAGGTGAAATTACTCGCAAAAAAAGAAAATGTTGAATGGAGAAGTCTTCATTTTTTATTTATTTATATTGAAAACTAAAAAAAAATATGAAAGAATCAATAAAATATCTCAACAAATGAAAAAGTTATGGAACTTTAAAGTTGCGCTTGCAAGAATAATTTCATTACGGTCGTGTGACGTCACACGACCTTAACAACCGGCTTTATAAAGCCGAATAAAAGAAAGAAATGGACTTAAGGTGACTTAATTGAATTATAAGCACTTAATTTGTCTGTGAAGATTAATTTGATTTTGAAGTAGGTATTAAATCTCGACTAGGTAAAAACTCACTCACAAAATTTCTCACTCGAGTAAGATACAGCAATCGATGTACCTATATTAAATAATAATTAAACTTACTAAATAATTAATTTCTCAGTCATTAAAAAAAAACCTGATTTATTAGTTTCTATACCTACGTCTTACTTCCGCATACTTGAGTTGCGTTAAATATGATATTCACAATATCATGAAACTTCTCCATTGAATAGACAGCGCACTAAAACCTAGGCCTCATTTATAGTGTTCATTACATGTAATGATTTCAAAATTTTGTTGATTATAATCTGTAGGAACAAAAGATTGTCCTTTCCGGAGCTTTTTTTTAAATTTTATTTCATGACAAGTTAGGCTTAGCACTTGACTGCGATTTCGCCTGATGGTTGGTTATGATGCAGTTTATGATGGTAGCGGGCTAACCTGTTAGTTGTACGCACAGACCACTCAGTGGTTGTACGGCAGTTATATTTAAACTGATACCCCTAAACGGTTTCTATTTCTACACGGCATCTTACCGAAACGCTAACGTCCACGTGTTCCCGAGAAAAAGGTGGTGGACAGACAGACACAACGAAATGATCCTGTTCCATTTTTCCTCTTGAGGTACGGACTACGGAGTCCTAAAAAGCGCTCGGTAATGCCAAAATTATTATTATATTTATAAATACTTATTTTTTTCATATGTACTTATTTTATTCATTTGGCCTTCAGTAGTCAACTTCAAAGAATGCTCTTAGTATTGTGTGTTTTCGAAAGCATAAGCAGAACGATTAATGTTTGAAGATGTTGTTTTTTATTATATTTTTTTATTATACTTTGTCAATAAGATCCGCTTGAGGTACCTACATTCAAACCGGTCTTAGAATTTGTAAACAACTCAAGTTGCATAACGTGTATGTAATTTAATTAAGAGATGTTCTAAATTTTAGAACACCTTGTCTGAATGACTTATTAATTACTTTAGAATATAGTCAAAGATTAGTACGATTTATAACAACCAGTGAGCCGAGTTTCTTGCTGGTTCTTCTCGGTAGGAATGGCATTCCGAACCAGTGGTAGATTCACTTGACGATTCAAAAGTACTTGTAAAAGTTTATTTGAATAAAAAACATTTTGAATTTTGAATTTTTTTGAGGGACCTGTGTGTGGTTTAATTGATTGAGAAAATTAAAATTATAGTATGAGAATTTTGGTTACAAAGCAATATTATAAACTAGATGATAATAACTGATGCCCGCGACTTTGTCCTCGTGGATTAGTTCATTTAATTCCCGCGGGAACTTCTTAATTTTCCAGGATAAAAGTTGCCTAAGTATGTCATTCCCCGGTATTTCGACGACCTCCGTGGCGCGGTGTGTAGCGCTGTTGCCTTAACGTGCGGAGGTCCTGGGTTCGATCCCCGGCAGGGTCAATTTGGGAATTTATAATTTCTGCATTTTCCCTGGTCTGGTCTGGTGGGAGGCTTCGGCCGTGGCTAGTTACCACCCTACTGGCAAAGACGTGCCGCTAAGCGATTTAGCGTTCCGGTACGATGCCGTGTAGAAACCGAAGGGGTATGGGTTTAATATAACTGCCATGCCCCTAACAGGTTAGCCCGCTACCATCTTAGACTGCATCATCACTTACCATCAGGTGAGATCGCAGTCAAGGGCTAGCTTGTAGTGGATAGTAGCCATTGAAAAAATGGGCCGTGAAAGCGTAGCAGACAGACAGACACACTTTCGCATTTATAATAGGTATTAGTATGGATGAACTTTTTATCCCGGAAAATTAAGGAGATCCCGCGGAAATCGAAAAACCTTAATCCGGGCGAACGAAGTCGCGGGCATTATCTAGTAGGCAATAGGTTGTAGGCGTTGTAGCCTTACAGGTATAAAGCATTGTGTGGTGGCGGTGTAAACCTAAATACACAGGTACCTACAGCGTTTTCTCATGTAAATAACTTCAATAAATATTTCAAAGTGCTAGGTGGTGCTAGCTTTGAAATGAAAGCGATTCGCAACGCTTCAGTCACAGAATGCAATCAGCGTGCTTAATTGGGCTCGTTCCCATTCCGAGTTTACTTAAAGCCAAGCAATATTGCAAGTGTTTTTATGGATTCTCTGATATCAGGGACTGAAGAACAGACTCATAAAGATTACAGAATTTTCTTTTTGTCTATTTTGTGGTTTACTTTGCACGCTAGATTAGACCTTATTCATGTACTGCGACTCTGTAGGATTACAATAAGATTAAAATGTTTTTAGTTAAGACTTTAGGTTAGATCAGTATTACTATTGTAATCTGTTTTTGTTGCCAAATAAATTAAAAAAAAAAAAAAAAAAAAAAAATTTTAAGATTTACAGGTTGAATTGATAACAGAATCAAATCTGTAACCGTTTTTAATGTGTTTTTAAATTTGTTAACCCAAAACACCTATATTTCTGTAACAGAAATGAATCTGTAACAGAAATTAAAGTGTTTAACGCTGTTTTAAAGTGTAACCGAAATTGCGACGTTGCCAAATTTACTGTTGACGCGTATTCAAATTTGAACCTAATAATTATTATAAGAGATAGTTGCACTTTGTGTAACTATCGCTTGAAAAGCTGTATCAGTGATAGGTGGGTGCTACACTCTCCACTTATGCCCATAGTGAAATTCTGCCGGCATGATGATGGGCCATTCGTGATATGGTTACCAAAAATGAACCATACTTAGAAAAACTGATTCTTGTACAGTATGCACAGTACCTATATAAACAGCACAAAAACTGACAGTCTTCATCGGGCCTTTCACTAGATATCATTATGTCGTATAAAAATATAATTATTATGTCGTCATGTTGATTGCTAATAAAAATTGCTGACATAATAAATGTAACTTTACAAGGTCTAGCCCCACTTGAGACACACGGAGCGGCAAGGCACGTAGCGGCAAACAACCTCATACAGAGAATACTTGCCGCTACGTGCCGCGCCTCTGTAGTGACCTTTAGTCTTTGTCTGATTTTCTCTTTCTGGTTGTTTCTTCATTGCTGAAGATCTTAGTCCTGGCGAGATCCTGCCCTCGAAATGATTTTTTTGTTTCCACTGGCGGCATTGGCAACTGGCAACTACAAAATAAATATATTCCATCATTTTGTAACTTTGCCTGCATGAATAAATCGTGTAGGTATAAGATAACAATGATCTTTGAATAACAATGATTTAGGAGGAAAAACAAACGTTAATATTTAGCTCTAGGCATCTTCAGACGATTTAGCGGACCGTAGATAATAATGATTGCATAACTAAACAGCGGTTGTTGTTAAATTCATTATCTTGACATCTTATTGAGATGCAGCCGTAGCCCGTAACATGTCGATATCGTATGATTGCTATCTAAATAAATTTTTTGTCATTCTCGTGTGTAATATGATTGTTTTTCTTTCATTTCAGAGTCGGTGACACGCCGCAAGATGTCGAGCGGGGGTGCCACCGGACCCTTGCTGTACGCTGTATTCGCAGCCGTACTTGGAATGCTCCAGTTCGGTTTTAATACTGGAGTCATTAACGCACCGAGGCAGTTCATAGAAAACTTTATCAAGGAAAATTATGTTGTTAACTCTGGCACCGTGTTCGGCGTGATCGTCAGCATATTCGCCGTCGGTGGAATGATTGGATGCCCACTAGCCAGCTGGATCGCAGATAAAAAAGGTCGCAAATTCGCTTTACTCGCGAACGCTGCTTTTGGCGTCATTGGAGCAGTTTTCATGGGCTTTAGCAAGGTTTCATCGTCGCTTGCGATGTTGATCATCGGCAGATTTCTTATCGGAATCAACTGCGGGTTTGCTACCACCGCCTCACCCACATACGTTTCAGAAGTTGCTCCTGTTAGGTTGCGTGGTGCGTTCGGAACGGTTAACCAGTTGGCTGTAGCTTTCGGAATGGTTGGAGGACAGATTTTAGGCATCGACTTCATACTGGGAAGCAACGATGGTTGGCCCTGGCTTCTCGGTTTGGCAATTATACCATCGGCAGTTCAATGTGTGATGATACCGTTCGCGCCAGAATCTCCTCGATATCTATTGCTCGTGCAACGCGACGAAGAACAAGCGCGAAGTGTTTTAACCAAAATTAGAGGAACATCCGAAATCGATGATGAAATCAAGGATATGCACGATGAGGATCGAGCAGAGAAACAAGAGGAGAAATTCACCATTTTAGACCTCATCCGTATTAAGGCTCTACGTACACCGCTAATCATTGGCATCGTTATGCACCTTTCGCAGCAGCTCGGAGGAATTAATGCTGTTCTTTACTACTCATCGACAATCTTCGTCAACACAGGACTCACTGAAAGCGATGCCCGATTAGCTTCCATTGGTGTGGGAAGCATGCTGTTTATAATGGCTCTAGTATCGATACCGCTGATGGATCGCCTCGGCAGAAGAACGCTGCAGTTGTGCGGCCTCGGTGGCATGACTGTGTTTTCTGTTATGATGACAATAGCATTCTTCACTTACGAAAATAATACAACAATGAGTGTGTTCGCTGTTATATTCACATTAATGTACGTAGGATTTTTCGGTGTCGGCCCAAGCTCAATTCCTTGGATGATCTTATCAGAGTTGTTCGGTCAAGGTGCCCGAAGTGCCGCGGTGAGTGTAGGGGCCCTTATCAATTGGTTCGCCAACTTTATCGTTGGCCTTTCGTTCATTCCTTTGTCAACTGCACTAGGCAACTTTGTATTCGTTCCATTTACGGTACTTTTGATCCTATTTTTCGCATTTACTTATTTCAAGTTGCCTGAAACCAAAAACAGGACAATCGAGGAGGTGACGGCCCTGTTCAAGAAATAGTTTCGTCTCGAATAGTTTAGACTTAAGCTACATTCCTTAGATGTAAGAATAACCTAATAACGCAATAGGCGATCACTACAAATGGTGATTGTTACTGTATTATCTCGTTATATTATATAAACACTTGAGACAACTTTGTAGGACCTCGTATTTACCCTTCGAAATCGATTTTCGTCTTCGATTTCGAGGAGCTATTCAAACTAGGAAGACTGAAAACCTTAAGTACGTTAAATCTATTTTATTACTCTAACACTGTACTTACTACTTTGGAATAATAAATTAAACGTAATATTTAAGGGAAGTACCTATATAATATTAAGTATTAAAAACATGTATAGTAATATCTTGCTATTTGTGAATCATAACGTATTTTCATGATTATCGTGTGATATTATTGTAATTTTTATTTATTTTGAGGACCAAGTTTTTAATTTTACCACATCATTTCACAGTAATGTTTAAGAGTTACCTATTTCTTTATTATTTTAAGATATTATTATAGGCTAATTTAAGAGCATTTGATTTCGGTACTCATTCGTTTTTGATATTTTCTTAAAAGTTTTACAGTGCCTTAGCGTTTCTTACCTACACTTTGTTCCCGTTATTACCAATCATGATATTACATTATGAAAATACTATTAGAATAAAATTGTTGCATCTATTAATATGTAAGAAGTTATCTCGTACAAATGTACCTATTTAAAAAATTTAAACTCTGTAGTTCACCGTCCTAGTGTATCATATTTTAGTGCCAAGAACACCATAATATTAGATATGATAGAAAATAAAACTTAAATGGAGAATGTATTACTTGCAATTAAAGTAAGATCAATTGTAGAATATTGCACAATTTTTATACTAATTCACAACAAAGAGGTTATTAGGACTTTCGTCTTTAGACCCTGACCTTGAAATTTCTGAGTTGTATACAGACTTGCTGAATCAGCCCGCGACTTCGTCCGCGTGGATTAAGCCTTTTTTAATTCCCACGAGAATAAAACTGCCCAATTTTCCGGGATAAAAAGTAGGTAGCCTATGTCACTCTTTAGGTGCTCAACTATACCCATGCAAAATGTCCTTCATGTCCTTCAATCACGTCGATCCGTTGCTCTGCTGCGGCGTGATTGAAGGGCAAACACACTTTCGCATTTATAATATTAGTATATGATTTAGGGAGTTAAAATATTCCTACCAATGGGTTTCAAAAATATACTCAGCTATGGTTTCCTATATGCCTCTTTGTTTAAATAACAGTATTCACTGTATGCTCACATATATATTATGTATATGTAATAAATATTATACATATAATATATATAGCTACTACAATATATTTAAACAAATAAAATCAAACACATTGCACCTTTCTTTTTTTAATTTGTTATTTAATAAATTAAGTAAAGTTGTAACTTTTTTTTTGTTACCTTACAAATAATACTTGTAAATTTAACACTTACATTTGATAATATTTATGTCACCGTAAGATTGCAAAAACCGCTAGATTGTAATCTAACTAGCGAAATTGTAAACTGTCGACAGATTGTGAACCGTTCAATGTTCTGAATGTCAATTTTTGAAATATTCATTGTATTTACGTTTTCTTGTCTCTTTCTCGTAGGTTAGGTTAGGGTTCGACATAAATAGCCAGATGTGGGTTACTTAGGACGACTTAGGTTTTATCGGGTTAATATACCTAACAGATTACAATCTACCGAAAAATAATGCGTAATAAATTTCGCTAGTTAGATGACAATCTAACGGTTTTTACAATCTTACGGTGACATTTATAAAATGTAAATTTAATAATCGATGCGATCTAAAATAGAATAAAATTTCGAGCGCAATAATTAATATTTTCTTTGTTAATTATTTATAATTAATTTTACAGTGTTACGCACTATTCAATAATACATTTAAATGTTATACTTAGATCAACGTAAATATTTAATTATCATGATACAAATATAACTATTGTAAGTAGGTATTTATCCAGTTAAAAACAAATACGAATTTATAATTCGCCTGTTGATATTAAATTATTATTTGGAATTATACTATTACAATTTGGTTGTTTTTTTCCACTACAAGCTAGCCCTCGGCTTCGATCTCACCTGATGAAGCTATGATGCAGTTTAAAGTGGTAGCGGACATACCTGGATTGGGTAAATACCATACGGTGTCCCGTTTGGTACACGGTAAATATCGTATACTGTATACCGTATGGTAATTACATTAAACGCATACCCCTGATCGTTTTCTACCAATAAATTACTTGACGGCGTGTCTGCCGGCAGGGTGGTAAGCTGGTAGCTAGCCACGGTCGAAGCGCCCACCCACTCTGTGTTCACACCAGACAAACCAGAGACATTCTTTTTCTTAATTTCTGCATCAATCATTGTTACAGTCTTAGTTGTTTTAATTGGCTGGATTTATGGTATTTTGGCTGCGGCAATGTACTATATTTTGGCCAACAGTGCAAGAATGTTAACCAATCAGAGGAGCTTGCGATCGTTATACTGTTACAGTAGCTGTCATTTTTAGTCAATCGCCCTCTTGGACGCTCACCACTGCCACGGAGGTCGTCAAGACCACACGCTGTTCTTTAAACACGTCTTCACCTAACTTATGAAAAAAAATTGTTTTCAAAAGAGCAGCCATCGAGTTTTTTGCTGGTTCTTCTCGGTAAAAACGGCATTACGAACCAGTGGTAGATTCACTCGACTATTCAAAAGCACTTGTTATAAGATTACATGAATGAAAAATATTTGATTTAATATGTTAGAGACAGTTAAACGTAT
Organism: Erebia aethiops; assembly: GCA_923060345.2. Lineage (NCBI taxonomy): Eukaryota > Metazoa > Arthropoda > Insecta > Lepidoptera > Nymphalidae > Erebia > Erebia aethiops. Next base: position 34,698,472 of record OV281079.1, on the reverse strand, counting down.
ACCTAAATAGGTAGAATATTTTTAGACGCATGATTACTTAATCATCACCGCATAGCGTAGAGAACAGCTGCAAGGCTTCTTCTGGATCGTTCTCTTCGATTTCACCTTCCAGCCAAAACGTTTCCATCATACCTTTGCCCTGAAATTAAAGAAGAGATTCGTTTTAAGGCAATAAGGCAAAATTTAACACTCTAAAGCTTTTCCCAATAGCCGGTTCGTGACCGACCGACCGACCGACTGACCGACCGGGCCATCATAATTAAATACCGGGTCGCAACATCCGCCTTGTATTAAAAATAATATAATCATAATAACTTGGATTCTTTGGTAAAAAACAAGCAGCAGCTCCATACTTCGCACTAAAATTTAGTGACTAAATAGGCGATACCAAAATATGCAGTATTAATAAAACATTTTTACTGTTAATAAATGTGTATTATTTTACCTAAGCTTGGGTTTAAAAGTTTTAAGTGGGTCACGAAGGGGCAGTGTGAAAATTACCGGGCCATGGCAGAACAATGTATGGGAAACACTGGTCTAAAGTGGCGATTGCACCAACTTCGAATAACGTTTAGAAACAAATTCGAAATTTCGGACACAACAAATTTGTCTTATTCCAAGGTTCAAACTTATCTGACCAGGTGATAGTATCATAGTATATTATAAAGACTAGTATATTATAAAAAAACTAAAAACTTAACAGGCAAAAAATTTAGTTCCAATTTTGGCCACCGGGCCCGATAAGTTTGTATGATGAAATCGGCACTATGTTACAATATGTCATTTCAAACTGCCACCACAATCATGAGAACGCCGACCTTTCCTAAGACATCAGCACTTCGCCAAGTATCTATATTAGGACAACTTACCTTAACTTTGATGAGACCTCTTCGCCTTAGTCTGAATTTTCCTTCTGGTAGTTCAGATTTTGCCTGAGCTGAAATCTGGATACGGCCAGGCTGAAAGTGAAAGATTCAGTTAGTAGATACCTAGGTACTCTTTGAATCCACATTGCTGAGGAACGCGACCCCTGTGCATTGAATTTTTTTTTACGCCACTACAACTTTAACTCATAGTAAGGACTTTTTTACACTAGGTCCTGTACTACCTCATTCTCATCTGGTGAAAAGTGATGATTAGTAATATGGTTCCTCTCTCTGCGTCGTATTCCTTATGCTGAGGGTCGTGACACCATGCCATTAATCACATGTTGGCAGGGGTTTTCTTGTAATGCGGTGGGTTCCCAGGTAACTAATTCCGCATACGACTAGACTAAGAGTAGGTTACTAACGATTAGTATCAGAGGTGCAATCATGTAAGGATTGCCGATGAAATCGTTAAAATCGGCTACAAAGTAAAATAAACCATAATACCATTGAATTAGAGCTCAATTTCGTGTATCCATTCTCATACGTTTAGGGTATCGTACTAAACGTATAAGAATGGATACACGAAATTGATCTCTAATTTTCCTGTTATCGTTTATTTTACTTTGAAGCCGAACTTTTACGATTTGATCGGTAATCCTTACACAGATGTATAATACACTGGGACCGACGGCTTAACAGACTGACTAAGATGGTAGCGGGCCTTAATGTACCCGCCATGTATGCCCGCGGGCCATGTATGTAGGTACCTTTTATGGAAAACCAATTTATCCAATTCACCTGGTGGGAGGCTTCGGCCGTGGCTAGTTACCACCCTACCGGCAAAGACGTGCCGCCAAGCGATTTAGCGTTCCGGTACGATGCCGTGTAGAAACCGAAGGGGTGTGGGTGTGTGTGGAAAGTTAATATAACTGCCATGCCCCTAACAGGTTAGCCCGCTACCATCTTAGACTGCATCATCACTTACCATCAGGTGTGATCGCAGTCAAGGGCTAGCTTGTAGTGGATAAAAAAAAATCCTAATAGCCGTCAGAAAACCTATTTACTGACTGTCTTGATAAATAATGAGCATTGACTTATTTCCACTAGGGTAAGCGATGCTTTTACGCCTCTATGAACTGCACGCCACTTCTAATAGAGTATGAGAACTCTACCTCGCTCGTGGTCTGCATTCTGCTTGCTGTGTTGACAGTGTCTCCAACTAAGCAGTAGCGCGGTTGACGGCGACCCAGCACGGCGGCTTGACACGGGCCCGAGTGGATTCCTAAAGACAAAAATTTAAGATTACAATTATTTGTTGCACTGATATATTACAAACTAGTGGGCCTGGCAGACGTTGTCCTGCCCTAAATCCACCTACCCGATCCAATTGTGGAGAGAAACCATCCTGAGACCCACTCAAACACACTTTAAAATTTCATCATCATCGGTCAAGCTGTTTCTGAGTTTTAGCGAGAATAACAAACAGCAATTCATTTTTAATATTTATTTCAAAATCGATATCTGAGGATCCCTAATATCCCAAAAACCACATCCCGTGAGCTGCTTTAGCAGCTCGCGCACAGGGCGAAACACTAGTTTTTAATATAAGATTAAAATTGACATTTAAAGTAATGTAACATTTGTTTATAATATTTATTTATAAGTTAATATTAAAAATTGTGAAACTCTCACAGTTTTTAATTTTGGCTACGGTGGCCAATCTCAACAGAGACTCGACCTCGACGATATTTTATACTTTAGAAAATAGGGCATTTTGAATCTAAAGGTAACTTAAAAAAACAACGAAATGGACAATTATGCGTGGCGGCGAAGGTGTTAACATGACGGGCGTTGCCACAGTGTATTCCGCTCGTGGTCATACCGATGGTGAGCTTGGGCAGAGCGCAGGACAGCTCGAGCGCGGCGCAGGCCACCTCCTTGGCGTGCGCGCGCGTCTTCTCCGGAGCACCGGACACCACCATGTACACTGTGCCCACTGTCTCCACCTGGAAGCGTAACCTTCCTATGATTCAAATTAACTTGTAAAAAATTTATTGGATTAAATGTGAGTTTTCCTCATTCACTTGCACGGGGTCAAAACTCAAAAAGTAGAGGTTTCGTGGGATAATTGATTTTTCATCTCTCTAGCTCAAAAAACGCGCCTTCATTGCTTATAACCAGTGAGCAAACCAATACTCGTTTCTGCTCAATGTATTTTGAATTTAGAACGCTGTGGATTGGTCAATTCTTTACATTGTCCAAGGAACATTCAGTATCATCGCGTTTTGTCGCTATTGAAGTGAAAAGTTGTATGTATCACACGATAGCAAAGTATTTGCTACACTCAGGATTCTAAATTAGAATCACTTGCTACTTTCGTAATTCTATAAGGTATAGAATCATTCGCAACAAGAATGAACTTTGCTATCTTGTTGAACAAAGAACTATTTTCTTGCTTTCTTGATGAAGGATGGTTAATAGCCTGGTGGTTAAGACATTCTGAGAAGAGACGACCTTCCTGGCGCATTAGCGAGCGCTGTGGTTTTATAAGTTAAAGATCTAACCACCTTTGGTCGACAACTTTTACCTGGGAGGAGTAAAATCGCGACGTAGGTGTCTGAATTTCATGTAAGTGCGGAGACAGACCTTATAAACGCGATGACTGTCGAGCATGCTGTCGATCCTGGAGTAGACATCGTTCATGTAGCTCACGGTCTGCATCACGTCGGCGCGCGTCGCCGTCTCCGCCAGCTGGATGCCGCAGAACATTATTGTTACGCAGTCGAATTTCTGAAAGTCGACACGAAAAAGTTGGAACCTGGGCTAGAAAGATAATATATTTCCCTGTGTTAGTATTTATCTTAATATGTATATTAAATGTGACTGACTGACTGATCTATCAACGCGCAGCTCAAACTGCTGGATTGATCAGGCTGAAAGGCATGCAGATAGCTATTGTGAGGTAGGCATCCGCTAAAAAAGAGTTTTTGAAAATACAACCCCTAAAGAGGTAAAATAGGCGTTTGAAATTTGTGTAGTAGTTGTATAGTATTCATGAAAAATATCACGTCGATCCATTGCTCAGTGATTCAAGAACAAACTAACTAACAAACACACTTTTATAGTATGGATAGATAGCTTACTTCTTGCCAACACTCTGCCTCCGGGCTCTTGCCTGCACGCAATTGGGTAGCAAGTTCTCTTGGTATCATAGAATATAAGAGCTGGTCACTCTTCTTCTTCCACTGGTCCAACAGTCTACACGATTTTTCCAACGAAAGACTCCTAGTTTCTGCTTTGTCGAACAGCAGTTCTAGCCGTGAGAGATGCTGCCAGCCTTGCAGCAGCATCTCCTTGGAAAGACCATGCCCGTTCATATCAGCCAAGTACAGGCCTGCTTGGCGAAGTTCATCGAGGTCGTTAAAACTGCAAAAAGGGTAGAACACACAATTTTTTAATTGGTTGGTGTTGCCAGATTGTATAATATTTAATCGCGCTGTGTCCTAATAAGATTTTTTTTTAACTGGTTTAACGGCGCTGTGTCCTAAGTTTTTGTTGCATATTTACGGCTAAAGATAGAATTGAAAATGGCTGCTGAAGCAGTTGACAACGACTGCTTGTGCAGTCCGTGTGCGTTATGCAACGATCTACAACAAACAAACGAACAGACAAACAAACTTAAGCATGCAGGTTACGTGTGTGTACGTAAAGGCACCTGATGCTTCATTGCTGAAAATTCACTTAACTCTGAAAAGTTGGAACTGCCTAAAGATCAAGAACCCGACAAAACAAATAGGAGGCTCTAAACTATTCTTAAATACATATAAAAAATTGCGGAACCGGCAGGATTTGAACCTGCGTCTCTCTGGGAATCGCGCCCAAAACGCCTTTCCTGCCGGTGTTGAAATCATGCCGGTTCCGCAATTTCTGATGTGTATTTAGATACTTCCCTAGTGTGAGAAACATGATAAAAAATTGGCAGTCATAAGGATTGCCGATAGAAGTGAAAACAAATATTTAATTATTTTGCTAATTAATTTTTTTTAAAAAGTATATATACATATATATATATATATATATATATATATATATATATTTAATAAAAAACTTTAAAACTAAGGCATTAAAGTTTATTTACGAATGTACTAAATTTATATTTTCGCTTCAATAAAAATTACAAAAAATAGGAGGCTGACGTCTAAATCACTAGTAATAACATTGAACTACACAATCTGAACCACTAAGTTATATTACCGCTTTATACTTACATAGGACTACACAGAAAGGCGAGAGCGTCAATCTCCTCGAGAAAGTACATAGGTCCTTTGAGCAGGATGGCCCTAGCGCCCTGGGAACCTCGCCGGGATTCGCTCTCGCAGCGCACGCGCCACCTCATCAGCTCCAACTCAAACACCATTGTCTGCATGCTTACCACCTGGAAACCACACGATGCTTACAAGAAAAGTATGTTTTTTAAATTCAAATTCCTTTTAATCAAAGCAAGTGACGACCTCCCTGGCGCAGTTTTGAGCGCTTTTGTCTTAACGTGGGAGGTCCCGGGTTCGATTCCCGGCAGGGTGAATTTGGGGATTTACAATTTCTAAATTTCCTCTGGTCTGGTCTGGTGAGAGGCTTCGGCCGTGGCTAGTTACAACCCTACCGGCAAACACGTACCGCTAAGCGATTTAGCATTCCGGTACGATGCCGTATAGAAACCGACTAAGGATAAGGGTTTAACTGCCATACCCCTAACGGGTTAGTCCGCTACCACCATAGATTACATCGTCACTTACCATCAGGTGAGATCGCAGTCAAGGGCTTACTTGTAGTGGAATAAAAAAAAGTATCAAAATAATTTATTTTTGTGTCCTTTGGTATTTATCCCTAGGGTCGTGAGGCAAAGGTTCTATTTTCTCATCTCACAGCTACTCCACAGGTGACCGGAGGGCTGGCAGTTACTTCGGCCAACTTTCTATCAATCTCCATGCGTTCAATAGACAAAATGTACTCAGGATGCTTATTATTATTAATACTACAAGCTAGTCCTTCAGGTGGTAAACTGTACTGATTATGCAGTTTAGGACGGATTTAGCGGATACCACCACCCCCTTCCATCCTAGGCACCACCGACTTGCCACGGCCTTATCCTACCACTAGAACAGACAAGAAGCCAATTTAGAAATTGTATTTTTAGGATGATCATCCTCCGAGAGGATGTTGTGCTCGGGGACCACTGGCCCAACCGTTGATCTTTTGAAGTTCTATTCTATATATAGTGTAATTTAGAGAAAATTTCGTAATCACGATAAAGGCGTGTTCTTTGTTCGCTACTAGTAGTGCCATTTATTGGATTAAGTATGTGAGAATTGCGAAGACCACCATACTGTGATGAACTCTCATCGACTCATTATAAGACCACAGCGGACTCTCAACCGCATCAGAAGCATCTCTGAAGATGATTAAAGCTTATATTAATTGCATGACTGTATGACAGCTAGTTATTACCTTATCCCACGTAAAAGAGACCTTGGGTTTCCTCAAACCAAGAATGTCATTGATTGGTGATTTTGCAATCTCGTTGTAAGGACCACCCCATGCTTCCATCAGCTGAAAGCAACGCAAATTACATTCCGTTAGAAACATGTCACAGGTTTTATTATCAGCAGGCTGAGTGGGAGCTTTGTACGTATTCGATCGCCAAAAACGACAGCGATAACTACCCTTTATATGAGATACATAGGTCAAATATGTAAAATATGCTTGGATGTCCTAATGTCAGTTTTCAAGCAAGAGGATATTATAATAGTCAATTACGTTCGAGATATTATAGTGCACAAATGTTTATGCAAGCTCATGGCTGCATCTTCTATTTGTCGTTCTCATTGTTTCTTGCAACAGGATGATAATCCGACACGACCGGAGAGAGATGAAGCTAGCTCTCCGAGTTACGGGGGTTGTGAGATCGCCAACTTCCCATCTGTTGATTGCTACTGCGGAAATACTCAAATTGCCCGCTACCGGCAAGAATTTTTTAACCAGAAAAGGGTTCTTGCGTATCGAGGATTGAACTCGACAATTAGAAGACAGGGTGATCGTAAAATAATGGGCAGAACTTCACTATCCGCAGTCGAACATGCTTATCACTCAACCAACGATCGAATCAGTGTAGGTACGAGATATAATTACCTCATCGCCAGCCATCAGAATTCTCATTTTCCGGTCAAGTAGAACGCCGAACGGAAACAGTTGTAAGAGAAGTGAAGCGGGCACTGCCGGCAACAGGCAGGGGAGTGACTTGCGATCAGTGTAGGTTCGAGATATTATTACCTTATCGCCAGCCATCAGAATTCTCATTTTTCTGTCAAGTAGAACGCCGAACGGGAACAGTTGCAAGAGAAGCGAAGCGGGCACTGCCGGCAACAGGCAGGGGAGTGACTTGCGGGCCATCAGTGATCGCACCTGGATACATTCAGAGGTATTATTATGTAACTATTGATAAGTAATTGTGCACATACTTGCAGGTACTTATTAATTAAGAAGTACACAACCTGAAACGACAACCACCGTGGCGCAGTGTTGAGCGCTGTTATCTTAACGTGCAGAGGTTCCAGGTTCGATCCCTGGCTGGGTTTGGAAATTTATAATTTATGAATTTTCTCTGGTCTGACCTGGTAGTTACCACCGTACCGGCCAGGCGATTTAGCGTTCCGGTACAATGCCGTGTAGAAACCGAATAGGGGTATGGGTTTAATATAACTGCCATGCCCCTGACGGGTTAGCCCGCAAGACAAAGACATCAAATAAGAAAGGAAGGAGAAATACAATGAGCAGGAAACCACCGATAGCAAGGCCTGAAGCACTGCTGGTTGAGGTAAAGGAGCGCGACTATGCCAGTGTGCTAAGAGAGGTGAAATGGGGACTAACAAACGAGGAAATTATGATATCCAAAGTAAGGAAGACAAGAAGGGGTGATATACTCCTTGAACTTGAACATGGTTAAGATGGAGGAGCTGTACAATTAAAGGAGAAAGTGGGGGAACTCTGCCCAAGACTTACGCTGAGAGCACTAAAAGGGTAGACTAACGTTACTATACGGGGGCTAGACACCACAGTCGAAAAGGAGGAAGTAGAGGAATGCCTCAAACAAAAAGCGAAGGATTTCTGTATAAAAAGTTTTTGAGAGAACAGTTATGGCACCAAGACAGTGACAGTCGATGTACCAAAGGAAGACGCTAAGAAACTCGTTAGTGAGAAGAAAATCAAAATTGGTTGGATGAGGGTCCCAGTCGGACTTCTAGTAGAGAAGAAAAAATGCTACAGGTGTCTCGAATACGGGCATATTTCTACAAGTTGTCCAGGCCAGGATAGAAGCAGAAAATGCTACAACTGCGGAATCGACGGGCACAAGGCCAAAAAATGAGACGACAGGCGCGATTTGTATGTTCCTATATATATTTGGCGCCGTCCAAGCATACTGGCTTCACGGAAGATCAGCGCTGTATCCTAACAGGTATAGCACATGCTGAGTGAAGACCATTTTGGGGATCAAGTCTCATCTCGCCATTTATTTCTTCTGATAAAGTCTGTTTTTTGTCTTGTCTCCCTGAATAAAGATTTATTTCTTTCTTTCTTTCTTATTTGCAAGGACAAGGGCCAAGTTAAAACTAACCACCCAATCGGTTCCAAGAGCTGCCCACCCTGAAAGGATAAAGTTCCCAAGAGTACAGCCAAAAAACGGGGTGTAACAGCAGGTAGTGGAGAGCTAGGTTCGCACATCAAGGTACTAGAAATAAATCTCGACCGAACGCGAGCTGCCCACGACCTGCTTGATGTGACGGTAAAAGAACATGAGATAGACTTGATTATAATAGCTGAACTAAATAAAAAGATTGAATCTAGGGAATGGTTGACGGACAGGAGAGTCCACCTAGTCTAGATTGAACCTAGTCATACCCGAAAAAATTAAGAACGTCATAGAAGGCAGCCCTTACATCAGGTATATTTCCTCCGGCTTGGAAGGTAGCTAGTCTGGTGTTACTGAAAAAAGCTAACAAGCCAGCAGACGACCCGAGGGGTTACAGACCTGTTTGCTTACTGGACTGTTAAGGAAAGCTACTGGAGAAAATCCTCCAAAATAGAATTGAGAACCTCTTGCCGGATCATGGGGGTATTTCCAACCAGCAGAATGGCTTTAGAAAGGGTCGTTCCACCTTAATAGCAATAAAAGAAGTAATGGAGACTGCCTTGGAGGCTAGGCAGGATAGAAGCAGGAACCGTAAATTATGCGCCTTAATCTGCCTAGATGTTAAAAATGCGTTCAACTCTGCCTCTTGAAAGGAGATTATTGTGGAACTGCGAAAAAACAATTCCCCTGGTACATACTAAACCTAATCAGTAGTCTGAAGAACCGATATATCAAAGTGAATGACTGTAAAGGAAAGGAGGAAAGGATAAAAGTCACCAGCGGAGTGCCTAAGAAGTAGCTAAGCTCGGGCAAGCAAGAGAAGAGTAGTGGCAGCTGTGGCCCACTCCGTAATTCTCTACGGGGTGCCAATTTTTGAGGGTGCTATGACGGTGGAACTTTACCGAAAAAATTGGCATCATAGCAATAGGCATCTGTGGAGCATACCGCACAATCTCCACCGACGCCATTCTGCAATCTTCCATACTCTCGACGAGAGTGGTCGGGACTAGGGAAAGGAAAATGGACGAGGGAGTTAATCAAGGACCTAAAGAAATGGCATAACAGAAAGCATGGAGAGATTGATCGCTGGCTGACGCAGGCGCTTAGCGGTAACGGGGTTTTTAATACTTACCTCTTTGCGATCGGGAAAGCGTCGAGCGAAGCCTGCTACTTCTGTGGAGAAGAGGACATCCCGGGACACGCAATTTTTGAATGTCCTGGTTATGCGGACCTGAGGATAGCAGGGTACGAGCAACGATGTTGATGCCCGAAATTTAATAACACGGATGCTGTCGAGCGGAGATGCGTGGACACGATACGGCAAAATGCTAAGAAACATAATGAGGAGAAGAGAGGAAAGGGAAAAGAGGAAAAGAAGAAGAGAGAAATCTAGCGAGGGTCAGCATGAAGTCATGCTATGCAGTTCCATGCTGACACCTGACCGACATGGGGGAGGTTATTTTAGTCCGTGCAAGTCGGACACGGATTTTTTTTTCCACCGAAAAAAGAAAGAAAAAAAGGGTTAGCCCGCTACCATCTTAGACTGCATCATCACTTACCATCAGGTGAGATCTCAGTCAAGGGCTAATTTGTAGTGGATAAAAAACATACCTACTTATTTTAGACGCCAGCAGGGCGACCGCGATCTTTTGGATCAATCATTGATACATGGCAATCCCCTCTGATTGGTTAATACTCTTCCACTATTGGACGAAATCCATTGACGCAGCAAGAATACCATAAATTCAGCCAATCAGAGGTGTTTGCGATGTATCAATGATTGATGCAAAAGATACGCGGTTGCCCTGCAGATATTGTACCTACTAGGTACATGACATGAATAACTTGCACCGTGTGATAACTTGTATAAATCGCGGTCGAGTATTAGTAATAGTTACTACTAGAATAGAATGTCTAAGGGCATATCTAGTTTTAAAGAAGACTAGATACCTACTTTGTCTGCGTGTGCGTGAATCTAGGTGTTTGAAAACTCCCGTGGAAACTGTTTTATTTTTCGGTCTTAAAACCTTCCCCAAGATGCAACTGAAAATCTCTGCCTTCGCAAAAATCGGTGTAACAGAAAGATAATGAAAACGTTGCCAGACAGACAGATAGGTACATTTATAATATTACTGCTGATGCCCGCGGCTTCAGCCGCGTGGATTGAGGATTTCAGATTCCCGCGAGAATTCCGTAATTTTCTGGGATAAAAATTAGCATAATATGTAATCTACCTTTGTACCAAATTTCATCAAAATCGGTTGAAATGATGGGTTGGGAAAATGTAGCAGAGAGATAGAAAGACACTTTCGCTTTTTTTTAATTAGTATGGATTATGGATCTTTCCGCTCACTGTGTGGTCTCAGCTCTAGACCCTTCTTGACGACATCAATAAATTCAAACAATACATTCGACACAAGGTTACTCTTTATATGGTTAGGCCTTAAAATAATAACAATGTTTCAACTTAGTGGGACGACGAGGAAAATGGGTTATTTCAACCCGTAAAGAGATTATGCTTAGGGACATTACTGAGGTTTGTAGTGCGTGTTTACGACTGCTAAATTCTGATCTAATATAAAAATTCTTGGCTCTGGAAGTCGGTTTTTCGGAAAGAATTTTTACTTTTAAGTTTTTAGTGTCAGGGTTGAGTATTTGGAGTCAGAAAGACCACCTCGAGAGCTTCCTGTAACGACGAAAATAAATTTCAAATGGGTTCCGAAACCACGGAGATATGCACCGACATACATAAAAAATAAAATACGCGTCGAATTGAGAACTTCCTCCTTTTTTGGAAGACAGTTAAAAATGAACGCGCTTCTGTGTTTACACTAATATGCAAAATATACTTAGGTACTCGTAATACAATACAAACGAATTGGACGTCTTTATTGAACCCAACGAAGGCAGCGGTGCGTTCTTAAGATATCTCGGAGCCTCCCAATTAGGGTTGCCACCCGCACTTTATAATAAAGTATTGTACGTTATTTCTGGTAATTATACTCTATACTTTATGAGAACAATAAAGTACAATACTTTATTTCGCATGATTTGATTTCTCTGGGATGAAAAAAAGTTTGGTCGTAAGCCTTTTTGCGTAAAACGGAACGTTATCGTTTGGTGCCGAATCTATAGGTCGCCAGCGCCACTTGAACGCTCGTTGTTGATAATTTTTGAACGCAACCTACCCTCAAATGTCAACATTATCAATGTTAAAACTTCTTTTTTTTATCTCTTTTTTTGGGGGTTTTTATTATTTGTTTGTTTTGTGTAAAGCGGTTGGAGTGCAAAGAATACTATGAGAATAATATGTTACAACGTAAAAATGCGTCAAAAAATGATACGACGAAACAAAAATAAACGAAAAGCAATAAAAAAAATTATTAAACATAATAACAAAGAAAAAAAATTGTACTTTATTTTGACACTATGTACTTTTTTTCTTACGTTTATTATCCTATGTTCCTTAATTGCGAAAAAAAAGGTAGCAACCCTACTCCCAATATGCGCTGAGGATGGCCACCAACTACTATAAAGTGTCTACAGTTCAAACAGCTAGTCAAGTTTCTAGAAACTTGAGATTTAAACGACTTCAGTGTGTTGTCTCTGCAACGAAGAACGTTCTACCCTACGAAAATTCAGCTCCGCCTCGAGAAAGTCCGAAGGTTGTTCGTTGTAATGAGCATTCTATTCTATAACAAAATTCCACAACCTATTATTTTAAACTTGCCTTTACTTTAAAAATGATTAAAAGTATGCTTCTGAAAAAAGCTGTTGAAGATTACGTAAATGACAAAGGAGCATGAATTTGACTCGCTCCAGCAATGCTAAGGACTGCAGTTACTTATGTATCTACAAATTAATGAAATTGTAAATGAATTTTTTCAAAAGAGCAACCGCCGAGTTTCGTGCTGGTTCTCCTCTGTAGGAAAGACATGCCGTACCAGTGGTAGATTCATTCGACTATTCATAAGCACTAAACTTTTTAATTTGGAAAATAATTTTAAGATATCCCAAAACGAAACGATACCTGCGTCTACCTACTGAGTGTAACTAAATTTAATATGAAAAAATATATTTATGTAGAAGATAAAATACATTAGATACCTTATCTAAATAAAACTGTAACTGGAAGATTTCTGTACATTTAATATATTCTGAAAATTTTAATCGGGGTATGCTTTACTATCGATACTGAGCCCAAAACAGATTTTTATTTAATTTTTGTCTGTCTGTCTGTCTGTATGGCCGCGCATCACGGAAACTACATGAAATAAAACATTTCATTTCAATAATATAGCTTTCTTACAGTAAGAGAATTTGTAAAATATTAAGTTTTCGTAAATGGGGTTGTATATATCTTCAAGACAAAGCTACGGTGAATAATAACATCGTTCGAACAAAATAACGATCACAATAAGATAATGTTTATATTATTATTATTTAATAATTTTTGTCTTTCTGTCTGTCTGTATGGCCGCGCATCACGGGAAAACTAATGAACGGATTTAAATGAAATTTGGTATAGCGGTAGCTGATACTCCGGGTCAACATATAGGATAGTTTTTATCCCGATAGAAAATAAGGTTCCTCCAGGATCTAAAACATCGTACTTAGATCGCAATAAATTGCACTGTTGCTGACAAGGGGAAAGCCTCGAAAATCTCAAGGTTTTCCAAGCACCGCGCAGTTAGCACACGTCTTTCGTCTTTCGAATCTGCAATCTGGGTTTTACACAATTGATATCCTAACAACATCCCAAAAAATCTGATTCTGTGCGACCTTACGCGATTTTTGTGTCTACGGTGACTGGCGCACTTGCCCGCTAAAAAAATGTTTTAGAAGGGTAGAATAAAGTAAATAAATATTATGCGTGTGTGTTTTGTGTATAAATATCACAATTCTGCATAATTTTATTAGAAAGAAAGAAAAATCTTTATTGGAGCACTCCTGCGCAAAAAATAAAAATAGGGTATATTAATTCAAAAATGTGTTTGTTCGTAGGTTGTCACTTAATCACATCACAACGGAACAAAGGAGTGATAAGTGCGTGATTTAAATTGCGTGGCAAAGACCGGAAGATTGAAGAGAACACTCTCTGTCAAATGTACAATGGTAAGGGTAAGGACTTTGAAACTCTAATGATCCTACTCACATAGTCGCTATTGTCGAATTCTAGTCGCAAAACAGCAGTATAGTAGGCGCCCTCCATGCTCTCCTTAACTATGGTCACTTTTAGCTTCAACGAGAAGATGTCTTCAGCTATCTCGTACAACTGACCTGTGAAAGAAAGAATACAAAAAGTCAGAAAAAAAATTCGTATGATACTTAGGTATATATTTTAAAATAAAATATTTGTCTGCATATCAGTTCGTTACATATGCGTACATGCTTATCATTTAATGGATTGTTTTGAAACTACGTAAAGTTACTTCGAATGTACCTACCATCCCTTTCGTTAATACTCCATACAGAAAAGGATTAAACTTAGACCGATACCTCTCAATTTAGTTTAGTTTAGAGGTTCCGCCTCATTAGTTACATTATTGGCATTTGCGTGCACGATTCTGGTCAAGAAGCCAGGCTGTTTTTTTACGAAACAAGTTATCCGGCAAAACACTTCAGTTGATTGCCTGTTGACAAAAGCCTTGTCTGATGTTGTTATCCATTGACAAAAGTCAGCAGACAACGGATAGGGCAAACAACAGCAGTTTGATACAAATATCGCGATCTAGAAGCTAATATGCTTTTAAATCAAAATATTTGATGTTGTGTGTTAAAAAACATTAACACTTTATAGAAGAACGAAATGGAGGAGCCATCGAGATTGGCTCTGTGGCTCCCTGCAATCTCCAAGTACAGAATCTTACCCATCAGATAATGAGTGAAGCCTATTCTTCCACTGCTATACACTAGTTCTGCGCCATGGATGTGCGAGCGAGTTAACTGCATGCTCGGTGAACGCATACGCGGGAACGTAAAACGCATCCGCTGGTGTATGCTGTCAACCGATTGCAGGAACGTGCAGAAGTATCTGCCCGTTGCGCGGATCATTGAGTCATAGCTGATGAAAAAAACATGAATCAAAATAAAAAAACCTTTGGAAGAAATTTATGTTGAAGATTATAAGGCAGACGGAATCTATTCCGTGGTCCAAAAGAGTCAATATTATGATGGATAACAGCGCAAACCTACAGCTCAAACTTTTGTCTATAACTTAGCCACAAAAAAGAGAAAAATCAAATATTTCAACCAAGTAAAGCCAAGGATCAGCTTGTTTTTCAGACATTAATTAGCAGTAGATTTGGGCATTGTATTCCTTTGCGTAATTTTCTACAGAACAAGCAATGGTTTTCTTGTCCTATAATCTTTTTTTATCTTACCCATAATTTGAAAAGAACTTGACAAAGCATCTTCCGAAAAAATGCATAATCTTATCAGTTGTGCTGAATTTCTCTCTCAACGCAATAAGTCTGTCGGCATTCACCGTGTTAAGGCTATTTAACCTCGGCCGGATATTGCCAGATCCACGACGTTGGTATACTTCAAGAGCACCTGTGCAACTTGTCTTTCGTAAAGAAGGCTTTAAAGAACTCCTCCTTTGAGTTGAAGGTTCTGTAACTGGTGAAGGAGTCTGACATTCAGGTTCTTTAGTGCATTTAGCTTTGGTAGAACTACCAGCTTCATTGCTTTCCACGTTATCTGTTTCTGGTATAATTTCATCCGAAGACATTTTCCTATCTTTCATACGCTCCATGTGTATCCCCAAACTTCTTCTATCTCTAGGGCATGTCGCAGTCAATTCGTCTTCTTTAATTTTTTCAATGGAAATAGTACTGTGCGTCGGTGAACGTAGTTCTTCTGATGAGGTGTATGCATCGATTTCCTTCTTTGTTACTGCTGTTAAAGCGTTAGTAGCTGTAAAGGGACATTTGAAGTTCTGGCTTCTGTTGTCGGCGTGGACTGAGGAGCTCCTCCATGGTGGTTTGGATTTTATAGAAAGTTTCTTTGGAACTGGACTGCTTGGTATGGAGCCAGTAGCATTGGTGGTATCCATCGCCAGTAATCGTGTCAATGCGGATGCCAATCGGAACATAAGTGTATCCGGATATTGCTAAAAAGAAATGACAATAATACAATTAGCATTATTATAATAATCTTCTTTCCGAGCCAGTGGTAGAGTCCTGACATATTATCATAAGTGACTCAAGCCTACAAGTTGGTCTACCTACATGAAATAAAACATTTCATTTCAATAATATAGCTTTCTTACAGTAACATGTCCCTGGGGTAAGTACTTGTAAGACTCTTACAGTAAGAGAACTTGTAAAATATTAAGTTTTCGTAAATGGGGTTGTATATATCTTCAAGACAAAGCTACGGTGAATAATAACATCGTTCGAACAAAAGAACGATCACAATAAGATAATGTTTATGGCCTTCTTCCTCAAATAGAACTTAGTCTGTGGAGTTTTATTATTCAGCGTAGTGATTATTTTCTAAAATTTTTAGTAAAACACATTTTATTCAAATGACTTGAGGCTCTAATTTCAAGTTATAATTAACAGTAGGCTTACTACCAGCGTACTAATGACAGTTGTATATGACGTAACTTGACGTCCATATATGGATGATAATTCTGAAACAAGAGCGTCAACAATCCATACCACGAATATATTATAAAAGGGAAAGAGTGTATGTTTGTCTGTCTTCGGTCTGCTACGCTTTAACGGCCCATATTTCTACCGATTTTGACCAAATTTGGTACAGAGATAGGCTGCATCCCGGGGAAGGACCTATGCTATTTATTATAATTAAAGAGTTGCAAACGATATGCGACATTAATTTAATCTTTTATGACCATAATATTATTCCTGCGATATTCAAAAGTAAAGGAAGGATCGTTATAAGATTAGTAACCTGTCTCGTCATAAAGACTGTGTTTCTGGCTCCCGCTTCTCGCTGTATGGTTTCCCAAATTTCCTCCCCACATTCCTCCTGAAAAGATATCAAGCGAATAATATAGCTATATTATATAGTATTGCTAGACGGGTTTAATTTAAAAATAACAATAACTTAACTACATACTACTGGACAACTTTTGTTTGTCTATTTTTTTAAAGTCGTATTATATTTTCAAAAAATATAGATTTTCAAGTTTTTTCTTTACACTTATGATTTGTCCCTCGGTCGCGCATTGCGTAGAATAATGCCATTTTTGAATAGTCGTACTACTTACTGAATTTACTGGATCCATGATTAAAAAGCTTTCCAGATTAAATAAAATAGGAGAAAAATAGTAAAAAATAAAATAATAATAGAAAAAAAAAAAAAAAAAGAAAAAAAAAACTATTTGATATTGATAAATCAAGCCATATTAGGTTATTTCCTTAAAGATGCCAATTATGCTTCTCCTTAAAAAGCAACACTTTGTATAGACAAAAGCTGAATCGATGTTATTTAATGGAAGTAGTCCCTTAATAGTCTGAGATAAAGGTCTCTTTACATGGCAGTGTTTAGCTCCAGCTAATAGAATAATTTAGAAAGTTACAGCTAATTATTCGACTTCACGGAGTTTAATTAGTTAACGCACAAAAGCGATTAGTTGCCTTCAAAGGACATCTTTGGGGAATAGCAATGAAAAGTTTGTTAATCTATTTACAAAATCTAAATACGATTTTTTGTTTTTTTGTTTTTTCATTTGACAACACTAGTCACACACCTGTTTGAAAAAGGCAGAAAGAACAGAAGCAGTTAACTTTTATCACAAAAGTAAGATTTATGTAGAGAAAAGAATAAAATTTCAGTCAATTTTAAATAGTTAGTAAAAATGTAGTTAAGAAAATTAAAAAAATCTTACTATTATAAAATGTTGAACACTCTCCAATAACATTCCATACATTTTAGCTCCTCAATTTTAGATCACTCGGCGGAAAATGAAAACAACGTCACAACTAGAATAAACATTAATTCGGTGATTTATTCTTTTCTGCAAAAGATGCATTAAAATTTAATTTGTTCGTTAAAAAGCTACCTACCTACCTGAAAAGTTTATATAATTTAATCTTCAACTTGTTTATAATTAAGTACTTATACCTACATATAAGGTACTTACTCGACAGAATGTTAAACTTTTTGTTAAGATTTTTTAATTTGAATTTATAAATGGAAATTATGTTTTGAAATGAACGAAACACAGCTTATGTACAGTTTAGAAGTGAGGTTTTTCTAAAAGCCCTTATAGGACTACTTTCACGTAAGGCTTTCGCGCTAATACTGTCTGATAGTGAGCGGCAAGGGATGTTCTGTACATAGCTTGTTTATATTCCACCAGCGAAGCCTATTGTATTCCTTGTAGGACGTGTAATAGCCAGGTGATTTGCAACATAAATGTATTGTGCGTACATGAATAAGTGAGCCATTTTTAGAGATCCCTAACGAAAAGTTTGCAGGCGCCATTGAAACGAAAAAATACACGGCTTTGTTGGTTTTTTTATGACAACTTAAAGTTGATCCGGTTGTTGTAAAGTTGAGTACTATGTCATGAAATAAGTAGATTTATAGAGCCAACATGATTACAACGTTGGCAGCAAGATCTGGCTACATCGGGCGAGTCGAAGAATGAAAATGACGAGATGACGCAAGCAAGGAAATCATGAAGCAGTCATAGATGGTGCTTCCTGGTAGGTTTCGATGGTTTTTACGTTGCATAATACTCATTCATACGCTCGATCGATCAGGGAGGTCGTCAAACAATTTTTGTAACGTAATTTTCAACCTACTTTTGGTTTTTTTCAATTCAAGAGATGATGCCAATTCACTACTTCTCGGTGCTATTTCACTCATTTAAAGATATATTGGAAGTGGCACATTCTATATCCTAGCGGTTCGAATTAGAAACGAGGAAGCATCATATCGTGCTATTCGACGAGGATCTTGTTTTTGTTAGTACAAGCACAGAATAATATAACTAGTACTAGGTACAAGTTAGCCCTTGACTGCAATCTCACCTGATGGTAAGTGATAATGCAATCTAAGATGGTAGCGGAGTAACCTGTTAGGGGCACAGCAGTTATATTAAACTCACACCCTTTATCGGTTTCTACACGGCATCGTATCGGAACGCTAAATCGTCACGTCTTTGCCGGTAGGGTGGTAACTATAGCTACGGCCGAAGCCCGGAAAAATTCAGAAATTAAAAATTCCCAAATTGAGCATGCCGGGGATAGAACACGGGACCCAAGCACGTTAATAAAAGCTCTCAACACTACGCCAGGGAGGTCGTTGTTGTTATATATGGGTAACATGTAGGTACCTACTATATCGCAAGACACAGTTCTGTTTATAGTCCTAGGATTGCTCGCAGGTGGACAAAAGCGAAAAAAAGTACTATATCAATATGTGCCAGTTGTCTCGTTACAGCGGTTTGGATGTTTTTTTTGTTTTAATTTAGATTTTAATGTATTTAATAGTTTTAATATATCAATATCAACTTAATTTCAGGAGACAGTTCAGAAATCAGATGATGATTGTCACAATGATGACACAATGATGTCATGTAGGTACATTGTACATATCAATCATCGCTGGATGCTGCAAGTAGCTGAATTAGTTCAGTGGCATCCGAGACAATTGATGCCCTTCGAAGGACAGTTCACTTTATATTTGGGTTAATGTCATCCACGATCCCATTTAAATTTTCTTTTCAGCATTTGTTAGACTATTATGATATTTTATATCCATACTAATAACTATCATACAGGCGAAATTGTCTGTCTGGCTGTCTGCTACGTTTTCCCGGCCCATCTTTTCAACCGATTTTGATGAAAATTGGTACAGGAGTAGGTTGCATATCATTGCATACTTTTGATCCCGGAACAGGAGTTCCCGCGGGAATTAAAGAACGTTACTTTTTAACTTACTTCATGACGACCAAAATAGATGAAATTTTGAAATATGTCAGCTGCAATAAGATAAAAAATTAAAAAAAGAGATATTATTTATTCTAAGGAACCTTAATCCTTTTCCTTAGCCGAATAGCGCGCGACAAATTCAAAGCAGAGGCTCGCTGACGCTTAGTATTGAAATCTTGACACCTTTTAGGCGAATTATTCACTGTCGGAGAAAATACCAAATAGAAATGTGACCGGACTGCAAAAATTGACAATTGCAATTGTAACATCTATTTTTATCCCGAAAAATTAAAGAGTTCAAGCGGGAACCAAAAATCCTTAATCCACGCGGATGAAGTCGCGGGTATCAGCGAGTAGATTAATATGTAACTAGGTAGCTACTCGTATAACCTGGATTGCAAATATGGCACTTTGCTATTACCTAACTAACAAACAAACAGTGGTCTACCTCAACTAATACTAAAACAGTGTCTGCCATTCGGAAACATTCTTAGACGACGGAAAAATATCAGATTTGTACTCCCGAATAATACCAAATATTATATCTTGTCACGAACAGAAAATAAGTGCACAAAGGTTAATCATCACATTATATCTCGAATATAAATGATACGTACGTAAGGCATTTTTCCGGGTAAATATCTATTTAATAATCTTTTTATTACATAGAAATAACTAAAGCTTTGAAAACAAAAAGCGTATTTTATTTTATTTGAACTGTGGCAGAGATTAGCTGTAATATCCCTATCTTTGCTCCTACATGGATTTCTAGTCTCCGTTGGTTCGAAACTGGGTTGAGATTTGCCACCGTGGCTGAAAGGTCAGGAGAGGGTAGTAAAATACAAATTGTTCACGCGTACGCGCGCATCCTGTGCTACGTCTGTGTGTTTTCACGCATTGTATGTTTATATTCACTACTGCAAACAAACCGTTGACGGTTATTTTCCAGTCAATCGATTTAGAACGAAACCCGTACGTCTGAAGAATGTTCGTCGTAAGCTATGTAGCTTACGACGAACATTCTTCAGCGGGAAAACGATAGATTTTAAACGACCCCCATTTTAAGGGTTGTGAAGCCATTTAAGGTGATTGTATCAACTTTTATACAGAGGTAGTAACCTTGGTATTACTTATAATACTAGCCGATGCCGTCCGCGTGGAATAAGATTTTCCTCAATTTTCTGGGATAAAAAGTAGCCCTTATGTCATTCTCCTCCTCAACTATACCCATACAAACAATGATCACGTCGATCCGATTCTCTGTTGCGGCATGATTGAAAGACAAACAAACACACTTTCGCATTTGATTTCGCATTCGCAGTATGATTATGATTACATCCAACGCTACTTCTGTAAAAATTGGCCAAATGGCATTTATAATATTAGTATGGATTAGTATTTAGTTCCTATATAATATATAGTATACTAGCGACCCGCCCCGGCTTCGCACGGGTAGCACTAACAATTTTTATTTTAATTAAATACTACTAATTACGGATTAATACTATGTCGGTAAAACACCTTTGCAAGTAAGCAATAACATAATTTGCAATAAAATAATATTGCGGCTATAAATTAAGATGTAAGCTATCCTTTCTTTCAAGTTGAATCAAACTGCACACGGTGTGCAAATTTAATTTAAAATCGGTTAAGTAGTTAGTCCATCGCGGACAAAAAACGTGACACGTGATTTATATATATATTAGAAGATTAATAGTTAGTACCTGTAGGTATATTTAGCAACATGTACTTAGGTTAGCTCGTCCATAGCTATGAACCCTTAAAAATAATTGGTAGAACATTAAGTTGGGGTATCACCTGGAGTTTTCCTCTAATTAAATTGGTCCCATGTAACAAATTGTGACGATTAATAAGAAGACGTCCACTACCCACCCAAATTGGATTTAGTAATTGTTTTCTTTTGTTTATAAATAAAGCAAATATAATACGTATTCTATTTTCTCAGGTATTTGTACTTGTAGCACAGAATAGGTCTTGTAGTATTTTTGATTAATACTAAAACGATCAAAGAGGAGCTATTGTGGTATTAAGAAAGTAAGAGAAAGAAAAAATCTTTATTTGGGGGTACAATACAAATATTTAGAAAAGCTGATTCTTGTACCGTATTAAAGTATGCACAGTACCTATGTAAACAGTATAAAAACTGACTCTCATCAAAGACGTTATAAACTCACAAACTATAAAAAAATATTAGTCATCAGTGGAGCACTTATAATATTACCTACTTAGCATGGAAGTATTATAATACTAGCTGATGTCCGCGACTTCGTCCGCGTGGTTTAAATTTTTTTAATGCCCGCGGGAACTCCTTAATTTTCCGGGATGAAAAGTAGCCTATGTTACTCTCCAGGTTCTTAACTATACCCATGCCAAAAATCATGTCGATCCGTTGCTCCGTTGCAGCGTGATTGAAGATAAACCAACAAACCAATAAACCAACAAACAAACACACTTTCGCATTTATAATATTAGGTATGATGTATATGTCATAAAGAAACCTGCATGAGAGTTCTTCGTAATGTTCTCAAAGGTGTGTGAATGTGTACTTGGCCAGCGTGGTGGACTATGGCATAAACATTTTACAATCTAAGAAAAAGATAGATGATGATCATCATGAAACTGGAAATCCAGAATTTAAATGTTTTGCTATTGCAGTTTCTTTAGTTTTTCAAATCATGTTTTGTGTTTAGTACATTTTCATACTATATTTCATCATTTAAAAGTCATATAACCTGCAATAAACATATTTGTGTCACAAAATACATTTCTCTCAATATTCTACCGGACTCGTAGTTAAATTTTATGCGAATGGGCACAGAGCACTCATTCTGTAGAGCCATGTTTTATAAGTAGAATGTTCTTTCCAAACCGGTGGTAGAGTCCTGACATATATGAATGGCAAAAGTTGTCAAAATAATACTCGTATGTAAAATACCTAATAAGATAAGATAGGCGGGTCCCTTGACACAGAAATGGGTATCTGCTTATTTTTTTCAGTGATTCCACGCATGGAATTCCTGATTTTAAGTTTTCTCTAATCTCGATGTAACACCTATACTTTTTTGTAAGCAAAATAAAGACACAACAAAATAAAATTTAATAATAAGTAAAAAATATTAAGTAAAATAAGCTTCTGCATTGTTTTCCATTACCAATTCTTATAAATATAAAAGTACGGACTCACTGAATGCCTCATCAACGACCCGCCAAATCCTTGGACCAAGAGAGCTGAAGTTTTGCAAGAGGAGAGGTTTTATAAAGTAGACAAGGAGTAAGGTTGGATATTGCGAATTTCGTACAGCAGCAAAACTACGAGTACGTGCGATAGCTAGTTTTTTATATAAAAGCATGAAATCACCCTAATTTTCTCGGTATGTATTGTGGGCCTAGATAACGAAGAGATAAGTTTTAGAATAATAAAATATAGAATACCTAACATTTGATCGCTTTTAAATATATATTTTGGTCTGTGTGTTGATTGGTCTGTGGGTATCCCAATAGCTCAGCGCGTGCTACGTTTGACCCTTGCATTAAAAAGTGTCGCTGTCTAGGAATTGGTACGCGGGCCACTGATCGCATCGCACTAAATACACATTAGTTCGCGGCCTATTTATTTGGCAGGGGTGCTGAACAGCTGAACATTGGGATGGAAAAAAATGGATCCGTCGGATACAAGACATGGTACCAGCAATAACTGCAGTTATTATATTATATTCAACAGTGACTACAGTGACCGTCACGTCGTTCAGGGATCAGTCTGCCCAAAAAAATTCGAATGGAAACTCCGGGCATGAAAGCAAAGTATTGGCCGACCATCCTAGGAATCCTTACAAAGGATTTAACCTTGTTTATCAATAACTGTCGTTCAAACTCAAACTCAAATGGTGTTTGTTTCATATAGAACGTACGATACATCTTGTTTCACACACTTGTCTTGTCACTACAGTACCGGTTTGGAAAGATGATTCTACTGAGAAATTTAAAAAATCTGACTGCTCAAAATTTGAAAAACGTAAATTAAAGAACTTGAGAAAGGTTGTGCACTCCTGTCCGCCTAGATGTAGTGCGTGCGAGGCTTTGCGTGCGCGCATATTTATTGCTATCCCGGTGGCCCAACGCGCAATCGAAGCGGCGCGGGCGGGCCGCGCTACCCCCTTCTTAAACTAACCAGGTGAGCTGTGATTTTACACTTGTTCGAAAATAATTCACGAAAGTTTTACTTCATAAATACGAATATATTTCCAACATATACCTATACGTACAAATAAAATAAATTATAAGTATAAACAATATGCAAATATCTAAACCACATATATAGACAATCGGCCCAAACAGCTGCATTACCCCGCAAAATATCTACTGTCCTTTAAATAAATAATGGCTGAGGCAACTTCCACTCCCCCGATTACCTTTGAACTCCGTGAGACGGGATGATAGATCCTTAAAAGGATAATATAACATCCCCGCCCCACTATCCCAGGACATCAATGAAATAATGTTCTATAAAATTTTCTTATTTGTGCTTTTTCTGTCGTAACTTTATTTATTGTTTAGTGTATTGTATTTTAAGTATATTGCTATGCTTTGTAGTCTATTATTAATATGTTGCAAACAGAAACTACAACTCCAAATATTTTTTCTACTCAGACTATAACATGGATTTTTTATTTTACTGATACCTACGCATTAATTGTTGATATTCTGAGTTACTATAATAATTATCATTAGTGGTTATTATTAATTCTATATTTTGTCTTATTCTTATTTAAAATATAGTTTGTATAATATGTGTATTGTGTAATATATTGTATAACATAGCGCTACAAAAGCTTATTTTTAAAGCTTTACTTGATGAGCTTTTTAAATTTATCTTTAGATTGAAACATGTGTGTAATAGATCAAAAATGTTGTTTCTTCGAACTTTAGACCTTATTTAATTTCTAAGAAATCTATAAATTACTTTCACATAATATAGAATTAAGGATCTACTTATTTGTTCTGCCTACGTGAGGTCCATATGTTAGGTGTTGAATGTTGATCAATTGGCAAAAAGTAAAAATCCTACCACTACACTTGCACTTAAAGGTAGGTAGGTACTCGTATATCTTCATCTCTGCGAAGTGTTTTCTTCATCAAAGAGCAAAACTTTTCAATGATAAAACTTTCCATTCTTCTTAGTCACGTTACTTTTTATGAGCTTTTTAAATTACAACGGTTTGACTGTGATAAATTGCTCTATCTTTTTCATAAATCATACTTAATATTATAAATGCGAAAGTGTGTTTGTTTGTTGGTTCATGCCATAAATCACGCCGCAACGGAGCAACGGATCGGCGTGATTTATGGCATGGATATAGTTAAGGACCTGGAGAGTGACCATAGGATTTATCCCGGAAAATTAAGGAGTACCCGCGGGAATCGAAAAAACAAACCACGCGGACGAAGTCGCGGGCATCACAGCTAGTCATTTATATTATATAGTGTGTGTAAAATGAATTATATTACTATAAAAAGTTCAGAGCAATAATTAACGTCATCATCATATTTGTAATAAGTACATATGACGACCAGGGTCAATGGCTCAATAAAACTACTTAGTATTACTAATTATTGTTTAACTATTCAGTTTCGAATCCAGTATAGAATTACCGCTGCGGAAAGCTTTTTTTTCCGTGGTTGGGGTACGCGTGTTCTGAAGTGGGGTGTTGGCCAGCGCAGCGTTGGTGGACTGATGAACTTTTAAGGCGCGGCACGGCACGTAGCGACAAATATTCGTTATTTCGTTGTATGAGTGTGTATGAAGCTGGGCCTACATAAGCGATGCGGTACGGAGATGTACAAAGAATACTTGTCGCTATGTGCTGCGCCGCGCCACGCCTCTGTAGTGGGTAGACTTCCCCTTCTAAGCTTCCTAAACCCACCTTCTAAAGTTCTGGAAGTGAGTGGATAAGGAAGTTAGAGAGCCTTTTTCCAGCAGTGACGGTTGACCAAAACCTCATACCTAGTGCATATTCCTCGAAGTATAATCAAAAACAATGATGCAATGGTGTCCTCTATAAATTTAACATAAATAACTGTGATCCTAATCTAACGTTGACTAATGAAGTTCAAGATTATTATCGTTGTAACTATTAACAAGTTCAGAGCGTAGAGACTAGAGCTATGAGATATCCATATCTACTTATACTAATGTTATAAATGGGAAAGTATAGGTCTGTCTGGCTGCTAAGCTTTGATGACTCATGTGCTTAACCGATTTTAGCCTTTGGTACAAAAATAGGTTGCAATCTTTATCCCGAATAATCAAAGAGTTCCCACGGGATTTTTCAAAAACCTAAATCAACAACGAACAAAGTCGTGGGCATAATCTAGTGCTTCTCACAAGAAATAGATATAAGTACCTACCCATATATTCTATATAAATGCGAAATTGCCTTTATTCGTTGGCATTAGATTCACGGGATTTTTGCATCGATATAGATAAAAACCTGGAGAGTAGCATAGGTTCATTTATCCTAGAAAATCGGTTATAATAAATATTAATATAATAAATCGGTTAAAGGGATGGGTCGTAAGAAGGTAATAGACAGTTAGACAGACACTTTATCTGTGTTGGCATCTGCCAAACTTCTTGGATGAAAAGTACAATGATATCACGTAACGGCAATCCACTTAGTTAATTGGTAAACTTAGCTAAATTATTGATACAACTAGTGTTTAGGCATATAATGGGGCAAATAAAAACACTAACTTTAGCAATTAGTGGCTTTAATGTGGATCCGTTGATGGATATAAAACGAATGAATGACATTGCATAATAAAGCTAAGTACAGTGCTGACAACCCTGTTACAAATTTAGAGCAATTATTGTATGCGATAAACAAGTATTGCGAAGTGACGGGCGTCTGCGCCGTAACATCTTCCCCCCGGTTGAAATAATGATTTCAACTCTTCAGTTCATCCGCCGTGGGTAGAGGGCAGAGACGAGTAAACGTGCGACGCACACATCCTTTGGTAGTTTGTACGTCCGCAACTCTTGCCACTCCATCTGGTCCATGGATAAGTCGCAAAACTCGACCCAAGCGCCAGCACAACGGGGGCGCACAATCTTCAGACAACAGCACCATATCGCCGATGCTGAGACGAGCAGTATTTATTCGCCATTTGGTCCTCTGCTGTAGTTCAGACAAGTATTCCTTTTGCCATCGTTGCCAGAAATGATTTCTAATGCTCTCTAGGCGCTCATAGCGCTTTCGCTGGCTGTCGATACAGTTGGCAGGTGCTGGTGATGGTATTGCAGTCAAGGGTCTTCCAATGGTAAAGTGTCCTGGGGTTAGGGACAGGAGATCACTGGGACAGGATGATAGGGGACATAAAGGGCGGCTATTAAGAATTGCCTCGACTTGTGCAAACAAAGTTGAAATTTCCTCAAACTTTAAATGGCTGTTCCCCATGACACGTCTTAGATGAAACTTTGCGGATTTCACGCCAGCCTCCCAGACCCCACCGAAATTTGGAGCGTAAGCCGGAATGAACCTAAACTTAATGCCTTGTTGACTTGCAAAATCAGACAGAGGCTCTACATTTTGCTTGATAAAGTTTCCGATCTCTTTAGCGGCGGCGACAAAGTTTCGGCCATTGTCGCTGAATATTTCCGCTGGTTTTCCTCGGCGCGCGATGAAACGTCGTAAGGTCATGACAAACGCATCCTTTGTTAAATCGCTAACTGCCTCTAAGTGAATACACTTATAACGGAGGCACACAAAAAGGCACAAATAACATTTGATGACACGACTTCCACGACCCTTTCGGTTTATAATAGAAAAGGGGCCAGCAAAGTCTATGCCAACGGACAAGAAAGGGAAATCCGGATTAATGCGCTGAGCAGGTAAATCGCCCATTTTAGGACACAAGGTTTTGCCTCTTACACGTCTGCACCTCCCACAGATATTGGCTGTTCGTCTTGCTAACTGTCTACCATTAATTGGCCATATAACCTCGCGAACAGTAGCCAGGAGCAGTTGTGGACCTGCGTGCATACCATTTATATGCTCTCTTTCGAAATATAATTTAGTCAATTTATGATTGCCATGCAGCAGAATCGGGTGCTTCTTTTCGAAAGCACAATTTGATGCTTCTATGCGTCCACCAACCCGCATCAAATTGTACTTGTCGATAAAAGGAGAAAGCATCAAGATTTTGCTTTTGGTGCTCAATGATTTTCCCTTTATAAGCAAATCGTATTCCGCAGGAAATGAATCACGTTGAGCCTTAATACAAAGTAAATGAAACGATTCGCGCAGCTCATCCACAGATAATACGCCTACACGTTTATTTAGAGG
This sequence comes from Erebia aethiops, assembly GCA_923060345.2. Classification (NCBI taxonomy): domain Eukaryota; kingdom Metazoa; phylum Arthropoda; class Insecta; order Lepidoptera; family Nymphalidae; genus Erebia; species Erebia aethiops. The sequence goes on along the minus strand of OV281079.1, from coordinate 34,670,643 downwards.
ATTTCTTACGTTAAAAATGAACCTTAAAACATATGCATATGATCGTTGAAGTCTATTGAGTGACGAGTATTTATCGAAATCAATGAACGGCGTGATTATTGTGGCTGAATGCGTCTTCACTTCAGGTAATTTGTCAACATGAGTCGGCTTTGTGATTGGCCACTCCGTCTCATTTTTACTCAAAAAACTGGGACCCGACCACCAAATGTCCATGGACATCAACCTTTTAGCATCGACCCCTCTGGAAATCAAATCTGCCGGGTTGCATTCAGTGGGGACATAACGCCACGATGGGACCTTTGTAGTTTCCATGATTTCGCCAACCCTATTGGCTACGAAAGTTTTTAGTTTAGTGGGATCACCGTTGAGCTAAGCAAGAACCACCTGAGAGTCACACCAATAAAAAATTCGATCGGGGGTATACCTAATTGAATCGAGGACCGATTTCGTCAATCGCGCTGCGAGTAAGGCAGCACACAACTCCAAACGTGGTATGGTAGTGGGCTGTAAACGGGTAACCTTAGATTTCGCACACAGAAGCTGCACCGTTATTTTATTATCTCGATTCACAGATCTAACGTATACGCATGCCCCGAAAGCAACTTCCGAAGCGTCACTAAAAGAATGTAGCTCTATAGTTATAGGAGAATCGCATATAGTGCGTCTCGGAATCCGTATCTGTGAAAGATTATTTAAACTATCATCAAATTTATGCCACTGAATTTTAATATCATCTGGGACAGGCTCGTCCCAATCAATTTTGGCTTTCCACAGCTTCTGCAATATAATTTTTGCCTGAATGATACATGGACTCAGCAGTCCTAATGGGTCAAATATTTTGAAAGAATTGGACATGATAGTCCGTTTAGTAATACTTTGGGACTTAGGAGACAATTTTGTCGGGAAATGAAGTGTATCACTCGACGGGGTCCAGCCCAGTCCGAGCGTGCTCGATGATTCGCTTATAGTTAAATTATCCTGTTTGTTAATATCAATATTTTGAAATATAGATGGCATATTACTTTTGTATTTTCTTAAATTAAAACAGCCAGACTTCAAGGCCCTATCAACTGATTTTTGAACATAGATTAAATCACTTTCATTATCCGCTCCGGTGATTAAATCATCGACGTAAAAATCCTTTTGTATTACATCCCTGATGAGCTTATCGTCTTGCTCCTCGCCTAGCTGCCAGAGACAGCGTGTACTTAAATAGCTCGCACTTGCAGTACCGTAAGTAAGAGTATTTAGTTTAAATATCTGAATAGGCAATGACTCATCATCTCGCCATAGAATGCGCTGTAACTCGCGGTCCTGTTCGTCTACTAGCACTTGGCGATACATTTTCTCAATATCACCAGTGAATAGGAATTTGTATTGCCTAGCGCGAATCAATATGGCGAAAAGAGAGTCTTGAAGCTTTGGCCCTACCATTAAAATATCATTTAGTGCAAATCCTGACGATGAAACCGCCGAAGCATCAAACACTATTCCTCATATTCATGAATAAAATTTGTGTAATCGGATTTTAAATCCGGATTTCTTTTGAATCGCTTTTCTAAATAATGGAAACGTTTTCTAGCCAGTTTATAGGTGTCTCCGAGACAGTCACGGGTGTCATGTAAAGGAAGCCTAACACAAAATCTACCCTTATCATCTCGACGAGTGTGTGTAGTAAAATGTAGCTCGCAGAGCTTATCTTTTTCGCTCAATACGTGTTTTGTGGGTACTTGTTCTAGATCCCAAAATTTCGCAAGTGAATTTTCAAGTTTATCTTCGCTTGATAGTTTAGAAACGAGAGCACTATTAGAGACTGTGGCTTTGTTGACAACCACTGAGCCTACAGGACCAGATAACAACCAGCCTAGGTTAGAACTTCTCAAATTTGGTTTCCCTGGCCCGAGCGAGATCTGTTCTGTTCCTAATATATCCCAAAACAGATCTGCTCCTATTAAAATATCAACTGGCAATTGTTTATCGAGTTTAGGGTCAGCTAATAAAATTCCTTTAGGTAGATTTAAAGCATCAACATTAACAGGGTACTTCGGCATCTCACCTGTTAATTCATTAAGCACTAAGCACGAAATAATTACACTGAATTCGCTATTAATAGAATTGATCTGCAAATTACAGCTTTCTGACACATTTTCTGATGTATGATTCCCTATTCCTATGACCTTAAGCGAGTCAATGGGAATTGTTTTTAGATTAATTTTATTTTTTAAAGATTTGGATATAAATGACATTTGGCTGCCACAATCCAAAAGAGCTCTAACCTTGACCTTTTGCTGGTTCAATGGATTAGTAACTTCTATAATAGCAGTTGACAATAGAACTTGCTTTGAATTTTGTTTCGAAAAAGTAACAATCAATTCTTCATTATCACTATTATTATCTGCTTCGTCCATAGTAGCGGGGTGGCTAATAGCGTTATTCGGACTGTGGAGCAAATTATTGTGGAGCTCCCCGCAGTGACAAGGGCGCAAGCGGCAACTTTTGGCAATATGACCTTGACGGAGGCAATTTACGCACAGCTTGTATTTCTTAACCTCATCCATCCTTTCGTCGATACCTTTTGATTTAAAAGTAGGGCAATCATAAATTCTATGGTTATCATTGCATATGACACACGACAGAGCGTTAGTTGATTTTTTAAACTTACTAGCTGAGGTTGAAAATGATTTGGTATAAGACGACTGCTGCTTGTGGTAATTATCATTTGGAGCTGAATTATTACGCACACTATTAACAGAGGGCTTAGGACCCGAACCGTCGTGCCGATTTGTCCGATTTAAGGCCTCTAGCACATCTGCACGATCAATCATAAATTTAAAAAACTGATCTAAAGTTGGAGTGTCACCGTCTAAATTGTTGCGGTGCTCCTCCCATTTCGCCAAAGTGTTGCTGTCTAATTTTGCAGAAAGCATAAAAATAATAAGCACGTCCCACTTGTCCGTTGGTTGTCCTAAACTGGCCAATGCGCGCAAATTTTTTGTCACGTGATCGACTAAAAATCTTAAGGACCTCTCTGACTCACGTGGAATTTGCTTAAAATTAAATAGTGAATTTAAATGATGATTTATCAAAATCCTTTTATTATTGTATCGACTGCATAGCAAGTTCCACGCTTGAGAATAATTTGCAGAGGAAACTTCTAAGTTTGAAATTATTCGCGCTGCATCGCCTACTAAATATGAAATAAGGTAGTGGAACTTGTGTATATCGGAGAGATGCGAATTTTTATGAATTAAGCCTTCAAACGTGTCGCGGAACTCCAACCAACGAAAATACGCGCCATCAAATTTAGCTATTTCAATACGAGGTAATTTTAAACCAATTTCTTGGTTCTCTGAACGGCAAGAACTATCAAGCAATGATCCACGTCTTGTATGTTCACAATCGACCTTTTTTGTGAATTTTTCCACCAATGTTTTGGCAGTTGCAATGTTAATAATAATCTCGTGTTCTATGCTTTCGCGTTCATCAATTTCATTAGAAATATTCTCTGGACTTAAAACCTCGATATCGTTTTGCAAGTCATCAAACCTAACCGACAATGCCTCAAACTTTGCAAGCCTAAGATTCAACTCCGTTAATTGCACATTATTTAGCTCGGATTTAATGGAAATACCACTTAAATAATTTTTAAATTTAGTAATCTGTCCTTTGGTGGACGACCGCTTGATAATTAATTCTTTTAAGCACTGTTTTTTATCACTTTCGTTAGGCATTGTCAGTTATTTGACGTTAAGCAACTAAGAAACTAAATACAATATTAAAACGCTCACGCTCCTCGTTTCGGTCTCGCCTGCAGACTAGGAGGCCGGCCTGAAGACCAAGCGCTCCGCAAATCACCCACCACGCACGTTCTTTAGATGCTGCTGTCGCGCAGCGGTCGCGCCACGAAAGGATGACCACAACCTGGAATTAGTCGGCGAAGTGATCTGAGTATTTTTAGCAAAAAAGTTCACGAAACGAGTCGGCGGTAATCAAGTCAATGGGCGTTTACCTTTATGTTACAAAAAACTAATGTTAAGTTGTGAACTACTATGTTAGTGCTCAGAATATACTTAGTTACGATTAATTGAAGAGAATTAAATGCAATTTAACAAAAATACAATAAGATATTTGGCAATTTAACAACTATAGTTCACCAAATGTAGGTAGGCACCTGATTAATTTGTTATAATCTATAATTCCGTTGTTGTTTTACGTTAATATACACTGATATCACTAATATATACTGAAAACAACCTTGTCTACACAAATAAAGGCAACCTGTAATAACTTTGGACAACACTTTGGGAAATTGGACATGAAACAATTTAGGAACAAAGGAAGGACACTTATCTTGTTTTTCTCCGTGATGCGATATCCTTGCTGTACCGCTGGCTCACGCTGCTTAGTTCCCCTCATGGGCCACCATTATATATGTTTAGGCATATAATGGGGCAAATAAAAACACTAACTTTAGCAATTAGTGGCTTTAATGTGGATCCGTTGATGGATATAAAACGAATGAATGACATTGCATAATAAAGCTAAGTACAGTGCTGACAACCCTGTTACAAATTTAGAGCAATTATTGTATGCGATAAACAAGTATTGCGAAGTGACGGGCGTCTGCGCCGTAACAACTAGCATTTGAAATAAGTTTTTCAAATTCCCGCGGGAAATCCCTAATTTTTCGGGTTAATACCTATATAGCCTATGACACTCAAAAAAAAACGTGGCTTTCAATTGGTACCAGAATTTTTAAAATCGGTTCAGTAGATCCAGAGATTACCCCCTACAACGTCACAAACTCACAAACTTTACCTCTTTATAATATTAGTATAGATTAGAGCAAATATAGATCATTTTACGTTATTGAGTAGTATTTAACTATTTATTTTGTACTTCTGTAACTTCGTCCGCATGGATTTCGTTATTCAAAATTTCGGTGAAATTTAGTATAAATTATAAATTTAAAACAACCCCCGACATAATATGGAAGTAACAGATTAAGAAAAAATCTGATGCCCTTCAGACGGATGAACAGTTTTTCATGAAACATGGCTAAGAACACTCGGGATAAAATTATCTATGACACAAAAAACTAAACGAAAATCGGTTCATCCGTTTGGGCGCTACTAGTGCCCTATGTCACTCTTCGTTTCCCATAGTTGAATATACTCATAGAAAAAATTGCGTCAATCATTTGCTCTATAACGACGTGATGGAAGGACAAACTCCACAAACAAACACACTCTTTATTCTGAATAATTTTATTCAGAATAAAGAGTGTGTTTGTAATAAAATGTATGCTAATTGTAAAATATTTTACCGTCGACTTGAAATATGAAGAATTAAAAAAAAGGACACTATTAAATTTCCTCTATCAAACAGGTGCAAGAAACTAAACAATTGATTACAGATACATTCCAAACAATAAATCAATTCAAACATTTAGTACACAGAGAGCGCTGAATTGAAAGTTCAACGACTGCCCAAATCTCAATGAAAAAGTAGGTGAGAAATTCATAGGCACAATTGGTCATAAACCTAACGACCTATCTGTTGCTAAAATTAATTACTGAGGGCGCCAATTGATTCTGTCATCTTTATTCAGACATATGTCCGTTGGAGAACTACATAAAGGTTAGTGGGTCACATTCATAGAATGAGAAATGTACGGGACAGTTTTAGCGGTCTGAAATTGGGTGATACGATTTCTCAGTGATGGCCTAATTTGGTGAGCTGTTCAAATGTGTGAGGATTTAATTGTTATGATTTTAAATCAGTTTTGCATTCCATTTGCGTTTTCCCTTCTCCACTTAACTTCGAGAGTTTAACGTTATTACCACTGGTTACTTTTTGATGGTATGACAGTTTGTATGAATAATTAATAAAATTATTAATCATTATATAAGCCTGCGGGCATTGAAATAGAATGAGTATTAAAATTATACATCAATGCCTGCGGGTGTCCACTGTTGACCATTTACCTTCCCTAGTGATCGTCACTCCACTCTCCTCAAAAGTCGTAACTTTTCAGATCCCTACTCAACTTCAGCTTGCTGATGGTTTGGGCTTTGTCAGTGACCCTAGTTTGGATTTTCTCATTTTGAATTCTATCCATCAGTCATATACTCGTACTTATGATAATGTGGCGCGTTTTTAATAGGTAGTAAAAACTAAGAAGGTAATCCTAAATAATTGGCAATTGGTCATGCGATAACGGGTCCACCGCGAGTCACGTGGAGTGATCCTGTTTTATGGCAGCCAAAAAAATGTTGCTTTTACTCAGAATTTTCAGAAGTTGTTCAGTATTTCGTACAGAAGTGTAAATATTTTTTTGATTAATTTGTATGTTTCGTTGCTGTCCAGCAGGCACCATGTGGCGAGCAGGAGTGACTTGTCTGGCGCTGCTGGTGCTGCCGGCAGCCGGCAAGGACCTCGCGGACGTGCGGGAGGAGGAACTTCCTCAGGCGCAGGAACCTGATCTCATTAACTACGACGATTACAATCCATTCGGGGAAGATGAAAACGGTGAGGAACTTTCTGGAAATATTTAAATCGAAGGAATTGTATTGGACACGAGCCACTATACTTATTCAGATTTTTGTGTTAGATACAGTTAGCTAGTTCAACCTTCAAAGTTAAAAACCTCCGATTCATATTATTATTATTATTTATTTATTAGGATAACCAACAGTTGTTACATTTAATTACATGATAAAATTAATTAAACGCATACAAAATATATATCCTAAATATACAACCAATAACACAACATGCATATACAAAATTATAAATACTGAAATAAATTGGAATGATAACAAAGAATTTCATAAATCTAATTATTTACAGTAAAGTAGGTATGTCAATCTTTCAAAAAAACAGTCAAAGGAAAACCTAGTCACTTACTAAAAACTAAATTAACCTAATACAGGGTATACAAAGTTCATTACAAAATATGACACACAGAATATGCCCAATTTAATTTATTAATTACTATTAGCAGAAAATATATCAATAAATAACTCTTAAACCTAGAAAAGAGCAAATATTTATTTTCATACCTAACAACACTGTCACCTTTCAAACAAAAAGAACAACTTAAATCAAAATCGGCTCATCAGTTTGGAAGCTACGATGCCAGAGACATAAATATACAAATACACATGTAGGTACCTAAAAAGTTTGACACCCCTCTGTTTGCATCGGGGTTTGAAAAGGCCCCTGGACGATGATACTAATGGCCTCTAGATGATCCTCCTGAATAGATGGGATTTATGGAATAATAAAGATAAACCGACAAAATAATGGATTGGGAAAGAGGGAAAGAGTAATCTTCAATTTTCTTTATTCTTTAGAAAGTCTTTTAACGAAGAGCAATATAACGTTTGTAGCCTTGTTCGTGATAACATTTCAACAAAAATAAAGAACCATAATATAAGTGAAATGCAAAACACTTTTCTTTAACGACACTTCGTAAATGCTTGTAGTTTAATTGGAATGATTTCCTAGATTTTTTAACAAAACTTATTAAAAAATGTTTGTTTTGGTCTTCGAGTTTTATGACCGATATTTACCATAAAAGCTCCGAACAGTTTAATTCGTCTTCCCATATTTCTTCTGTATTATTTAGTTAACTCTAAAGCTCATCATTGATGAACAAATTTGCGGTTGTGATTTGCTAAATTCCTAAAAAACAAATAAAAATTTGAGTTTTATACTTTCTATTGTATTTTACAAGAAGATGGATGTCAGTAACATTTTGTTATTTTTACAATTTACAGCTATAATTGCAGAGCGGGATTTCAGAGGTTCTACAGTCAGTAAGTATATTTTCAACAGTAATATTAACAATGTTATAACGCATTTTTTCACCAAACCATGAGTCTATTTTGTTTCTATTTGTTTGTATCTATCCATTAATCACTAAAATCAACATAACGATTAGGAATAGATCTATCATTATCATATCGGCAGTCCTATTACGAATTAACGGCAACAATCACTGCTATAGTCTCATTAGTTTTGATTGGCGGAATTTATGCAATTTTTGCTGCGACAATATATTATTTTAGCCAGTAGCGAGATAGTCTTAGCGGATCAGAGTTTATTGCGATTGTTGCACTAAAGCGATCATTTTACCGTAAATACATATTTACACTAACACTACAATATGAGAGATTGCTTTATTAAAAAAAAAAATTGGCAGGCAGGGACTGCCGATAGACGTGAAAACGAATATCATACTTTAAGGCGCTGTGTGTGGTCAGGGGGGGGTTTCCAAAGCAGTGTATCCATTAAATGGTGGCATATGGAAGATTGAAAAAAATATATGATGTTTTCAAGACCTTAACTCAGATATTGTTTTATCCCAAAACACGATTTAAACAACTTCGCTGCATAAAAAATAAATTCAAACATACCTCTTATTTCTGTTTTCAAGTCAACACATCTCCAAATTGAAAACCTCAATTTACTTGAAAAATATATCATTAAATTCCAAATTCTAAATGACATCCATTGATTTATTAATATTTATTAAAATGTACACATATTTTCTGTTTTCCATTTTTGTCCGGTTTTTCGAGAAGCGCTAGCTCATTTTCACCTCCGCCAGTGTTCGAAAGAACTTCACAGACGATGGATCTGTGCTCCTTTGCTCCAGCGTTTAAATCGATATTTTAAAATGGTTTTCAAACATAACATGAATAAGACTAATGTTTATTCAACATGAATTGACAGAAGACGTGGATATTACAACTTTCGTGAGCTAATCTTCTTTTATATAACTAAAAATACATAATCAAATAAATTATGAAATGTGTTCTCTGACCAAACTTTTGACAGCTCGAAATAATGATGCCGTAATGCGCTATCCATTCGATTTTTGACAACAATCGACTTCATTTACGAAGAAGTTTTAATCGATTTGACACATTGATATTACAACTTTTTGTATTGTTTTATAAACATACCCAGGCGTCTAAATGTCTTTTTTATGTATTAAAATAAATATTTTTGGTGAAGCAATGCTGTAAATGTATATTTTATTATTTGGCAACATCAATAAGGCAGGTCATAGAAACCATCCAACGCCAAAGATGACGCTACTTAAATGACAATCAAGTGAGCTTGTGTTGCAGCTTCGTAATTATTTTGAAAACTATTTTCAAAATTAAAATCGTACTGGTAATTACTAGATTGACATACGAGTTGCGCAATATCGCATAAAAAGGCACGTCGCTTCACTATTAAAAAAAAAAACTCCTGCTGGTTGTAACAATGACGTCTTTTAATATTTCCAAGAAGTAGGTAAGTTGTCAAACATCCAATTACTGTCAGAGGGTTCACTGCCATCGCTTAAAGCAGTATTACTTAAAAATGTCGGTTTTATGTCACGTACCTTGAAGGTCCTAAAATAAGGATTATAATTCTAAAAACACGAACGTCAACAATATTAAAACAATACGGATTTAAGCCATAGTAGTATGCCTCCAGTGCAATTTTTGATATGAATGGAAAATAACAAAACAGTGGTAAAACAGAAAGGAAAACTGAAAATCAAGCATTGCCACTTCAGCTTGCTACTGCCTACTCGTCCGCTCTCATTGGACCAGACCGACCAGATAATATTATTATATCGAAAGCTTGCTGAGTAAGAACCTAGTAGTGTCTCAAATACTTCAAATAAGTGCCTATTGCAAGTTTTATTACTAATTGATTGGATATTAGATACCCTTAGGGTTTCGTTTCTGGGACCCGGGAGTTAGAAATTTCCGGGAAATACGTCGTTGGTTTTTTTTGTGATTTCCCGTTTTTGTGTACTTATAATTCTCCCTGACTACTAGGGCATGCATTCGGTGCTGTGTTTGAGTATCGGGAAATTTTGGACCGATATTGGCAAGGAACCGGGAATTCCCGGGACTTTCGATACTTTCGATACTACCTTAAATTATCACAAAAACACGGCTAAGACATTACAGAAAGTATGAAATAGACCAAATATTACAAAATTCACACAGGAATATACTGAATATTACTATTCATTAGGCATTATACAAAAATTTATCGCATAATATTTCACACAGGACTGTAAATTCATGATTTTTTCATGTACTTGTACCATAACTCGCTTCGTTACAAATTTCAAAGTTTTATTGTAGTTCATAGGTTTTACAGAGATTGCGTCTTGTATGAAAATACACTTTGAAAAGTTGAAATTTTTTTTATCGTGATACGCTCATATGTAACTACTTTTATAGCAATTAGAAGCCAGTGCAAATATAAATTTACTACATCAAGCAGTTTATGAGAAACAAGCCTTGACACACGGACAACAAAGTGATCCTTTACGGGTCTTTTTTTATAGACAGGCGTACGTAGTAACCTCACCTCAAAGAATTACAAATGTTAATCTAAATCAACAATATTTTCCAACCCATACTCAGTATTCCCAAGAGAATCTCGTGAAGATGTTACTCTCTCCTATTCTGTGCCGTTTTTTGGTTTTGCCGCACGCTGATTTGGTCTCTACAATTATATTGGATATGGTACCTCTTAGTATTTTTGGTATCCATTCACCGTCCTCCCCGTACGTATGGAGGATCCTAGGATCGAGGACCCTAGGATTTTCTAAAGACGTTTCCTATCAGCCATAAAGAGTCTCGTTACTGCTGCGTTACTGTCCAGGATTCACATCCATACATAAAGATTGGACTGTTCACAGTCTTGGTTTTTACATAACATTGTATGGAGAACTCCTGAGCATCTTAGGGAATTATGGATACGGATATCCATATTTTCTTTCCCTCTGCTATTGGTATAATTGACAGTGGAGTCAAAAAACAAAATTTAGTAGCCTCGGGCTTATGAGGTATAATTTATATTACAGTCTATCAATATTTTCCTGTCAATCTTCATGTGAAATTTATGAAAGTAACGATATAATTAACAGAATATAGCATAATCTACTGTAATTTATTATGGCTGAACAAATTTTATTCCAGTGACAGATCCATCAATTCATTGATCTTCAAAAAAGCTCTTCTCTGCTGGTAAATAATACTTACCAGAAAGACTAACATACGAAACTGTACGAAGTGGCAGTAAAATAATCGTTATAGCCAAAGTAAAAATAGGGGGTTTTAAACTAATACCTCGAATATATAATACCCCTATTATATAATAGTCGTAGTAGGTACTTTTGAGTATTTTAAACTCTTTATTCTTTATTTTGTACTTAAATTATGTAAAATGTCGTCTATAAAATATAAGTAGAACTTCCAACCAATGTATAGTATGTTAAATCACATTGTAAGAATGATTATAAGTAACAATTTTTTTTTAGCGTTTTGTCTTCTTCGATTCTCCCTTTCTGATATTTTATCTCACCTCGGATATTTTTCTTGTTCTAGATTTTACGAGCTCCAAGTGTTATTTTCTTATATATTATTGTTTGAACTTTTAAGAGTCCCTATTTAATTTCTCTATATGCCGCCTTGTTATTTCACCAGATGTCAGCGCCATTGTTACACCTGAATAATTTAATATATATAATACTCGTTTCCAATGCAAAACTCGGGGCCGTAAAAGCTTAACCGTGTACAAACCTTTAGAAATCCATTGAGTACCAATTTGTTCAATTGACTGACAATTTCGAAAGAGTTAATTAAAGGACCGTAATGAATTCACGGCAACAATATTTTCTTGCATTGTATTTCAAGAATTTAAATATTCTGAATTTTCTCTGGTCTGGCCTGGTAGGAGGCTTCAGCCGTGGCTAGTTACCAATTACCACCCTACCGCCAAAGACGTGCAGCCAAGCTATTTAGCGTTCCGGTAGGATGTCGTGTAGAAACCGATTAGGGATATGGACTAGGGTTTAATATAACTGCCATATCCCAAACAGGTTAGCCCGCTACCATCTTAGACTGCATCATCACTTACCATCAGATGAGATCGCAGTCAAGGGCTAACTTGTATTTAATTTAAAAAAAAACTGGATATAAGGTACATAAAAGTAGCAATACCTATTTTTAAAAAAATCCCGATTCTCGGGAATTCCCGGGAATCGGCCAATTTTATTCCCGTTTCCTTGAGTTGAAAATTTGCCGTTCCCGAGATTTATTTTTAATTTTGATTGAGTGGGATTTTTAAAAAGTTAATTTGTTTAGTTTCACCCAACCGAAGTCCAGTTAATTAATATAATAGGTTTTGCTTCGGACATAATATTGTCAATCAAACTTATAATTTTAGAGTACGGAAACAACGTACAAATTTGAAATTTTACATAAATTGGCTAATTTGCGGTTTTGGCTCTTACGAAGTTCTACCATATAGATAATTCTGTATGTAAAGATAAAAAATTGTAATCATGACACCAAAATTGTATGATTTTCTTCGTTTTTTATTTTTGAGTATTTTTCAAACACTGTAAATAATACTATGTGTCTGCAAAAGACTAGAAATTGATTTCAATGATCAATTTCCAACATCTTTTTGCTATTTAAATTTTTGAAATAACATCTGTATTTCTTGTTTCTGACAAAAAATGAATATCAGACTCTTAGTCGGTAAGTACATTGTATATGCGTATGATATTGATTTATGCCACAATTATACTTGTAATTAACTCACGTAAGTAGTTTATGTAAATAAGATACTTATGTAACTCTAGATGATGCCCTCGACTTCGTCCACATGGATTAAGATTTTTTGACTCCCGCGGTAACTGTTTAATTTTCCAGGATAATGGTTCCGGGTAGCCTATGTCCTTCTCCGGGATGTAATCTATCTTTGTACCAAATTTCATCAAAATCGGTTGAGTAGTTGGGCCGTGCAAGCGTAGCAGACAGACAGACACACTTTCGCATTTATTATATTTTGTATGGATATTAGTATGCTGGGCTAGCTAATGCCCGCGACTTCGTCCGCGTGGTTGAAGTTTTTTTTATTCCCGCGGGAACTCCTTAATTTTTCGGGATAAAAAGTCACTCTCCCTCAACTATACCCACGCCAAAAATAACGTCGAACCATTGCTCCGTTGCGGCGTGATTGACGGGCAATTCAATTAACAATCACACTTTCGCATTTATAATATTAAGTATTAAAATGGATTTGCACACGATATGCGATTTACAATAGGTATTTTGTCAATTACCTACTCATGTAAGAGACTTTGGTAGGTACGTGATTTACTCACTTACGTTATTCTATCAATTTCACAAATTTTGAGTTACCGTGTTTTGTCATCCGAGGGCATCCGTGACATGCTATGACAAGCGCGCGAAAATAATGAAAACCGCGACGGGAGCGCCACCCGGCTGAAGTGGGCATAACTGACGTGAGGGGTGACGACTGAGGAGAGCCAACCTCTCGATTTGTGTTTTGATTTTAAGAGCTGACAGCGCCTTAATATTATAAATGCGAAAGTCAGTTTGTTTGTTGGTTTGTCCTTTAATCACGCTGCAAAGGTGCAACGGATCGACGTGATTTTTTGCATGGGTATAGTTGAGGACCTGGAGAGTGACATAGGCTACTTTTTATCCCGGAAAACTGAGGAGTTCCCGTGGGAATTATAAACTTATTCCACGCGAACGAAGTCGCGGGCATCAGCTAGTTTAAAATAATTTTAAAATAAACAACGTGAGGTGTTCAGAGGTCACGTTTATACAGCACTTTCAAAATAATTAAAATATAAACCTTAAAACTAAGGCATCAAAGTTTAATTACGAATGTAATATATTTTGTCTTCGTAACAACGCGAGGTGTCAGTCACGGTTACACAGCACTTTCTATAGAATCAAATATTATATTGGATGTATGGATGAATGTATGGATGTTTGTTACTCAATCACGCGCCAACGGCTGAACGGGTCTGGCTGAAATTTGGCACAGAGATAAATTATAGTCTGGAATAGCACATAGGCTACTTTTTATTCCGGAAAATTAAAGAGTTCTCGCGGGAACCACAAAACCTCGATCCACGCGTACGAAGTCGCGGGCATTAGCTAGTGTACTATATTTATACTTAAGACCTTTTGTCTTAAGAGGATTGTCGTTCCACATTTTTACCCCCTACCAAAAAGTGCTCAACGCGCATAAAGAAGTTAAATCACTTCAAAAACATGAAACTCTTGTTTAGTCGTAAATAAGCGCTCAAAATCAAAATATTTGCATGAAAGCTGGTCCTTAATGAATCTTGATATCATTGATGTTTTATCTACTTATATGCTTGATATTATCGATACAGGGCCGCCGAGCAGATGTCTGGACATGGGCCGGTCGTTCTCAGACGGGGAGACGTGGAAGAGGGACAACTGCACCCTCTGCCAGTGCTCCAACGGCCGCGTCAACTGCTCCGTGCTGCCTGCTTGCTTATCATGTAAGAAAACACTATTGCTTACCACCAAAAAGTGATCCAAGGAGACGTGGAAGAAGTACAACTGAAAAAAATACTGCTACTGGACATTAGGACAAAACTTCCAAAGAAGAGTGATGTCTTTCCTGACGCAACGGTCGCTTTTATATTGCGGGAGGTTCGGGATCCGATCCCCGGCAGGGTTAGTTATGGAATTCATCATTTCTGAATTTTCTCTGGCCTCGTCTGGTTTTAGTGGTATGGGTTCAATATAACTCCCATACCCACAAGTCATACCCATAATAGATTAGCCTGCTACCATCTAGTCTGCATCATCGCAGATCGCAGTCAAAGGCTAACATGTTAGTTTTTATGTCATCTATGTTTATGAGAAAATAAATAAATCTATATATCTATCTATAAATCTATAAAATTTTCTAAATTTCTAAATACGAATGTAGTTAATAAAAAAAGTTCTAGCTACTGTAATACTAGTCGAAGTTCTCACTATGTTGTTGTTTGTGGCACAAACGAAAAGCGTTGTCCTGGCGCTCTTGTTACTTGAGCATGAGGTCTCGCAGTAGTAAAAGCACCTGGGTCAACAAATACGATACACCATAACCCATTTAATTGTGTGGTAGAATCATGTCATGTCAATAAATGCTTTTGTTTTTTCTTTCCGTCTTTCTAAACTAATAATTATAAACTGTATAATTATAACAATAGTTATAAACTACTACAGCACCAACAACATCTCGACCTGTGACGATACCATCACCACGGCCAAGTCCAGTTACCCCCCCTCCTCCCCCTGTGAGAGGGGTAACTGGTGATCCGGGTACAGATGGCCCGCCCGGTCCGCCTGGCATGCCTGGAGTCAACGGGGTGCCCGGGGCTCCTGGTGTACCAGGATCTATTGGGCCTATGCCTGATGTAAGTCTCGCTTTGCTGATGCAAAATATTTGCGATTAATGATTATAACGTTATTTAATTTTTTGACAAAAAGCCTACAAGGTACGATGGGAACCGATATCTTTAAGAAAGCTTCCTAACTTCTTAATGTTAACGTTTCGTTTTGGTCCGAGGCTAAGTTATTGTTAAAAAAATCTTTAATTTATTCAATAGCTTCGAAGCTTACCCAATCCAATTTACTTTAGTGAGGAGGGCTATATTAATAAAAATTAAAGATGTGATTACTATTTAGTGATAAGGTTTGTCTTTATTAGTTTTCTAAAGCAAGTTTTAATCGATTTTCTATAATTACATTAGGACATAATATTACACCTACAGAATACTTGAAGTACCTTTCAGCGTGTGGCCCAATATACTTTTATGCAATTAAATGAGTATTGATAGACAAGTGGTTTAGAATGTCGCGTCGACTTCCTGTTCGGTTATTCTGAGGTTCGATCTTCTTTAATCAATATAACTTTTCCAAGAGTTCTTCATCATGTTAGCAAAGGCGTGTGAAGTCTACCATCTGCACTTAGCTAGCGTAGTATACTATGGCTTGCTTTTTCATCTCACTTCTCAAGTTGTGGTCAAAGTCTCCTCGTTCTGAGAAGAGACTCGTGTTCAGTATTAGGGACGGCTATGGGTACCTGAAAGTACCATTACGTATTCTGTACGTGTTCTGTATTTGTGTTATGGGTTGATATGATAAATTGAGTATTTGCAGGTGAATGCGTATTTGGCTCAGTTAGCGGCAGCGGCTGGCGGCGACAAAGGTCCCGCGTTCGATCCTTATCACTACATGCAAGCCTCGGTTGGTTCACCGGGAATCAGAGGAATACCAGGTAAAATTATTAACTTTTTGCATACTTTTGTCAACAGCATTCTCTTACTGTCAAACTTGCTGACCTGAGCCTGGTGCCGGTAAAGATTGCTATAATACTAAAATTCTACATCAATGGCTATAGCAATAGCAATATTATTTTGATTTAAGTTTATTTGTACATTTTTTATCCTGTGTGTGTGCAATAAAGTCATTATCTATCTTGCTGTTGTTGAAATAATCTCACTTCTCGTCGTCGTCGTCGTCTCAACCTATAGACGTCCACTGCTGGACGGAGGTCTCCTGCATTTATCGCCACAGAGCTAGGTCTTCTGCCGTTTGCTTCCAGCGGCTCCCAGCTGCACGCTTGAGATCATACATCCACCTAGTGGGAAGTCGTCCAACGCTGCGCTGCCCTGTGCGAGGCCGCCATTCAAGCACTTTGGACCCCAACGCCTATCTGTTCTACTAACTATGTGCCACTTAGTATCACTTCTATACCATGTAATTATTAAGGGTGAGCGTGGCACTCTAATCACTAGCTCAATCTTCATAGGTCCTCAAGGGCCGCCTGGTCCGCAAGGTTTCCAAGGTCCAAGAGGAGAGCCTGGAGAGCCGGGTCTTCCTGGACCTTCTGGACCTCCCGGAGAACGTGGACCACAAGGCCCTCCCGGAAAAGATGTAAGTAATCATCATTGAAAGATGTAAGGAAAATATTCGTAAGCCCTCAAGAAGATAGCTAAGGCGTTGTCGATTAAATATTTATTAGCTAACCCTAAAAACTTAAAGATAAATTTTCAAGTTTAATACCGTTATTTGAAAATATCCTTTAGTTATTTTTTTAACTATATAGAGTCTAGTATAAAAAACGTATTTCTATCTCGGACATAACACATACACTAAAACTTATAGAAATAAATAAGCAAATCATATCATTATTGGCCTATGACTTGTCTTATTGATTTATTATTAAGCCATAGATTTAGCTTTGGTCTCCGCTGCGTAGAAGCGCAGACCAATCCTAAATCTATGTATTAAGCTAAACTAAAATTGTAGCTTAGACAAAAATATTAGCACTATTAATTTGTCAAAAGTAATTGCAATCGCTAAGTACATTGTAACTTTAAGTTGACTGTTTAAGCGGGGTATTATCTTGAAACTTACCATATTTTATAGGGTGGTAGAGAGGAAGTATTTTGATACTTATAATTTATTTTATTTAAGGGCTCACCGGGTGAAGATGGTGAGCCTGGTCCAGCAGGAGCAGCGGGACAAGTCGGTCCCCGAGGTAGTCCAGGCGTACCCGGTATCCAGGGGTTAAAAGGTCACCGCGGATTTGACGGCAAAGATGGGGCAAAGGGAGAACAAGGTCTACCTGGTGAAAAGGGACCATCTGGTTTACCTGGACAAATGGGACCACCGGGGCCCGTGGTACGTACCTATAAAATAGTGGTATAAAGTTCAACAAACATACTCTAATTTTAATTTTAATTTTAGGGGCCCGTTGGACCACGAGGTGAAAGAGGACGCGAAGGCCCACCTGGATCTCCTGGCATGCGAGGAGTTGATGGAACCCCAGGGCCACCTGGTGTTATGGTAAACAATTTTCGAATATTGTTTGATCCCATTATATTTATTTTGCTTGTTTGCTATCTAGTGTTCAGTATTATTTTTAGTAAGTACATAATATGTTTTCGTTTCAGGGTAACGTGGGAAAGACTGGCGCTCCAGGTTTCCCCGGTTCACCAGGTCTTAAGGGCGAACAAGGTATTGCAGGACCTAAAGGTAGCCAAGGTATGCAAGGTCCCAGGGGTGAAGCTGGAAGACCTGGGCAACCTGGTGAAGTTGGACCCACAGGCTTGGCTGGAAGAGATGGTATACCAGGTGAAAAGGGCGTGCAGGGTCAAGCTGGTGCGTCAGGCCCTCAAGGGTTTCCCGGACCTAGGGGAATGCCTGGTTTAGCTGGTGACCCAGGATTACCTGGAGCGAAGGGAATGCCAGTAAGTTGAAATTTTATTCTATCATGTTTCGACTTGTTGAAATATTGATAATGAATAATAAATTTGATTAAAATACATTTTTAATTTTCATACTTAAGGGGCAACCGGGTGAAAGAGGAATTAAGGGAGAAACTGGGATGCGAGGAGAGACAGGTGCTCAAGGACCGCGAGGTTTACCGGGCACCCTTGGACCGGAAGGAAAGCGTGGAAAAAGAGGGTTGAGAGGACCTGCCGGCAATGTAGGGCCTCAAGGTGAAAGGGGCTTACAAGGATTACGAGGTTTACCTGGTGCAGATGGTCCTTTAGGCCCTAAGGGTCAATCTGGTGAAAGGGGAAGTGTAGGCCTTCCTGGGTCTAAAGGAAGTACTGGTGATGCAGGCAGGCCTGGTCCACAGGGATTGCCAGGACCCAGAGGAATGATTGGAAGACAAGGTATTGTAGGCAAATCAGGGTCTCCTGGTGAAAGAGGTATACCCGGTGCTGATGGCAGACCTGGAGAACAAGGACCGCAGGGATTACAGGGACCACCTGGATTAATAGGCAGCCCAGGAGATAGAGGATTACAGGTAACCTGATTTTTCTAATTCAAATTCATTCTTTCATTCATTGTTAGGCTTACAAACACTTATCATAACGACGCATTTACTCTTTTTTTAGGGTGAACCTGGTAAGGATGGTGAAATCGGCCAACCTGGGCCATCAGGTCCAAAAGGAGATGCTGGGCGGGACGGCAGCCCCGGTGTTCAAGGTCCACAAGGCCCTGTTGGTCCTACTGGTGAAAGAGGTCCAACCGGTCCCTCCGGACCTACTGGTTTCCCTGTGAGTATACTCTGAAGTCAAGGAGGGGTTCTGAGTTTACGACTTGAAGGCGAAATATTTCTATGTTAATAATAGTACTTATATTATTGTTAATGGTTTATAATACATTTTTAAGGGAATGCCTGGCAGTGCCGGCTTACCTGGCTCACCTGGAAAAGATGGTGAACCAGGAGTATCTGGACCAGCCGGTCCACCTGGTCAAGCCGGACCGAGGGGTGAACGCGGTTTTCCTGGTGAGAGAGGCATCGCTGGACAACCAGGCACGGCAGGAGAAAAAGGTGAAACGGGCACCCAAGGCCTTGATGGACCACCGGTAACTATGGTTTTTATTTTATTTGAACTGTTATTTGCAAAGGAGGTTTAACCTCAAGATTTGCTTCTGAAATTGATATTCAAAATTTGACCGTTATGTACGGGTATATAACCAGTTATATAAACCATAAAACCATATATTTACAAAACCATTAGTTTGTACCCAAACAAAAAAAGCTAAAAGAAAAGTATTGATTATTGATGTGTTTCTGTTTTATTGTATTGGTTATTGTTCTGTTTCTAAATTTATTTTATTATAGGGTCTAGAAGGCCAACGGGGCAGTAAGGGTCATCCAGGTCCAATGGGACCTATGGGAATGCCTGGTCCGCGTGGTTTAACGGGTTTAGCTGGAGAAAAAGGTGAAAGAGGTTCCGCTGGACCGCAAGGACCCGAAGGACCGACGGGTATGTATAATTATAGATATAGATATCCAGAGGTTCAGATAAAGATAGTCTATAGGTGAGACCATAGCAACTAATCTTCGACAATACCAAATTACATCTGTCAGCACATATGATTGAGTTGATCTTCATTTTTAAAAATGCATCACGAAATAAAATGCTTTATATTTTGCATGACATTAAGATGGTTTTATAAAGGTTAGACCACATTATTATTTTACCGTCAAATTATTGCAGGTCGTCAGGGTGAACAGGGACTACAAGGACCAGTTGGACCCACTGGGCCACCGGGCGAACCGGCAGAAAGGGGTGAACCGGGTGTACCGGGTATTCCTGGTGAGCCAGGAGCACCTGGTTCAACAGGCGAGCGTGGCCAACCTGGTCCACAAGGGACTTCAGGTCTACCTGGTCCACCAGGGCTAACAGGCATGCCGGGGTTGAAAGGCGATAGAGGTTATGCTGGTGCTAAGGGACAACAAGGGATGCCGGGTAGTCCAGGTAAATATATGCTTTGGTAATTTTACCGTATATTATCTTCGTGAAAACATTACAATAAGACTTAAAGCTTGCTAACCTTACCTTATTACTATACAAATCATGCCAGCGTGGAATGGTGGCAAGAATGCTGGCTGCCTTTCCGTGCTGCACGGCCACGCTAAGAAATGTATGTTTTTGCTTCCAGGTATCGCAGGAGAAACAGGCCAGCGGGGATTACCAGGACAAGCAGGTGCCAAAGGTGCTCGAGGTGAACAAGGCCTCAAAGGTGACACTGGACGAATCGGATTAGCAGGCAGGCCAGGAGATTTAGGCCCGCCAGTAAGTAATGACAAATATAATTTTAACATCACCATGGCTAATACGCATATTGCATGCAATCATAATATAAACGCTAACACCTAACTTTATCAAATTACACTGGATATTTTTTCATATACTGGGACGTTCTTGAAGTATTCATTTATTTTTTAAACTTTCAAGTTCAACCTTCAAATCTTTCAAGATGAAAAAAGCAAAGCACGATTTAAATATTTTTAATATTAATATATAGTAAATAACAGTCCATTCCATATGTCAATAGGGTCCGCAAGGAAGCCCAGGTCAAGCTGGCATGCCTGGTATCCCTGGCGCTAAAGGAGGTACGGGTGACGCAGGAAGGCCAGGTCCGTCTGGGCCGCAAGGTTTGACCGGACCTCAAGGGCCTGAAGGAGTGAAGGGCGAAAGAGGCAGCGAGGGAGATGTTGGGCCTCAGGGACCTCCTGGTTCACCAGGGCCAGCGGGAGAGCGGGGACCAAGTGGTATGCCAGGATTGGTTGGTGCACCTGGAGCTCAGGGATTGAGAGGCGTGCAGGTTAGAATTTCATTGTTATTTATCTTTTTTTCATTCCGCAAAAATATATCTACTTGAACGTTTTTCGAAGAGATGACTCTTCTTCGCAGGGCGAAAATGGTGCTCCAGGAAAACCAGGTGCAGATGGTGCACCAGGCCTAATTGGACCTCTCGGACCACAAGGACCTCCCGGTCAAATGGGTGAACCAGGGCCGGAAGGCCGTCCGGGTAAACTTGGCCAGCCCGGTATACCTGGTAGACCAGGTGATAAAGGACCGATTGGACAACCTGGGCAATCTGGACCTTCAGGACCTCCAGGATTACAGGTGGGCAGATACTATGGAGTTCTTTATTTGCAAAAAAGTAATAGTGTGTAATAAAGAGTCCTTAGAATTCTAACCCTAATCCTGGATTTAGTAATTAGCAAAAGCAAAATTTATCAATACATTGTTTCTTTTGTAGAAAAAATATACAAATAAGATAACAATGACCAAATTATAGAAATAGAACCTGGTAGAAAGTGAGATATCTTACATAGAAGAGAAAAAAGACAATATCCATGCAAACATAAATTACATCTATAATTTAATGATTTCAGGGTCCTCCTGGATCATCAGGTCCACCTGGACCCGCTGGAGAAAGAGGACCAAGAGGAGAATCAGGACCACCAGGTGTTGAAGGACCACAGGGCCCTACAGGAAAGCAAGGCCCGCCTGGCATGGATGGTATCAAAGGCGAACGAGGTGAATCCGGGGCTGATGGAGCTAAGGGTCATGCTGGTTTACCTGGATTGCCAGGCATGGTTGGAGCCCCGGGTAGAGTTGGCGACAGAGGATTACCAGGACCCATGGGACCGCCAGGGAAAGATGGCGACGCAGGATCAAGAGGTAACAATAATATTTTTCATACTCTTTTTGTGAATAAATTGTTGTAATAAGTAATTATTTTTCTTTTATTCTCCTAGTCAGAACAGTTCAACATTGTTTATTTTTATATAGTATAACTTATAGTATAACTGTATAAATCATGCCCGCGTAAAACAGTTCCTAGGCTCTAAATCGTGCCCGCATTAAACAACTAAATAACTATTGCTCTTCATAGGTCCACCTGGTCGTGACGGAAGCATCGGTCCTCAAGGCCCAGCGGGTCCACCCGGTGGACGTGGGCCCTCGGGTGAACCAGGTCGCCACGGTGCCCCAGGACCAGCTGGTCCCCCGGGCCCTCCTGGTCCAGCTGGAGAAGGCCTGGCTTATGACGCTGCTGCTATTGCTGCTATGCTTCAACAAGGTAATCATCACATATCATATTCAAAACGACACTTCCCTATATTCAAGAGTCCATTTGGCTGTTTATTTTGGTCTCTAGGTCTCACGGCTATCACTATTAACCATTACGCTCAGGAGCTGACATCGTGATCATAATCAAATACAATACAAAAAATTAAGCACTATAACTTTTCATTCTTTAATTTACGTTGAGCCAATTGCGATAGTCAAAGTAAATCAATATTTAAAAAAATATACTCTTTTACTAGGTTCCTTTAAAGGTCCGGACCCATTAGGTGATGATCCAAACATTATGCCTCCAAGATTCTTCAAAGACGATATGACAGCCGCGGAAAAGAAGAGCATCGTGATGAAGGCCTACGAACGACTCAAAGTGTCTCTTGACAAATTCTTGAAGCCAGATGGCTCTAAGGATGCACCTGCTAAGACTTGTGGCGATATTTTATATCATCACCCTGAGTATGAAAGCGGTAAGTTATATATGGTTTAGTTTAAAACTGATTTTGAACTTTTTAGATTTTTTCAAAATTAAGGGATGCAATTAAGCTTTTGATAAGCATACATAAAATATAGGTACATGATTCCATTTTCAACAAAATTAATGATATTTTCAGTGCCTCATAATATACTATATCATACCTAACGAAAGTTATTGGTAAGTATTTTTTCCTTACCTTATTCAGAGTGACACCAATCATTGGAACTCCTTATAAATAGATTTAATTTTGAAATCTGTACTAAGGAGTTCCCTTAGTTATCATAAAGTACCAACCCAATCAGAATCTAGCCTAAGTATACCGTGACAGACAATCTTTGTAATGAGCCAGTCGTCTTGTCCTTGCTTTAAATAGGTAAAAAATTCTTTGCATGTCCATAACCAGGTCAATACTGGATCGATCCTAACGGCGGAGACATAAGCGACGCGATACTGGTGCATTGCGATATGCCATCCGGGTCCAGCTGCATCTTCCCCAAGCCGATGACATCGGAGGAGTTAACGCACAGCGGCAGGAACGAGGCGTGGCTTAGCGAAGTGGAAAACGGATTTACGGTAAGCTTTCTACGATCTCAGCAATGAACTCGCTTTAAGCACAGCGGAGTTTATAATAGTACTAGATGATGCCCGCGACTTCGTCCGCGTGGACTAAGTATTTTCGATTCCCACGGGAACTACTTAATTTATATATAAATACAAACACAAACTATCCCTGTACCTAATTTCATCAAAATCGGTTGAACAGGTGAGCCGTGAAAGCGAAGCAGACAGACAGACACACTTTCGCATTTATAATAAGTATTAGTATTGCTACTTACAGTGGATCGATGACCATACTAATTGCATACTAGAGGCTCGTCTTACCTACCTATACTTTCGTATAAGCCACCAAACCAAGCTGCAACTAACTTTGTACTAGAATGACTGACTTTCGTACTGTAGTGTTTGTGACAGAGAATAGCGCCACTTTATGTGTCTTGGAAATTCAAGATTTTACCTATGTTCCTAGTAACCTATGTTGAATTCCAGGATACAAGCTAGGATAATATATTGGTGACTTTTTTATCCACTACAATTAGGTAAGCCTTTGACTGCTATCTCACCTGATGGTAAGTGATGATGCAGTCTAAGATGGTAGCGGGCTAACCTGTTAGGGTCATGGCAGTTAATTAAACCCATACCCCTATTCGGTTTCTCCCACCAGACCAGACCAGGGAAAATTCAGACTAGATGATTCCCGCGACTTCGTCCGCGTGGATTAAGATTTTTTGACTCCCACGGGAACTCTTCAATTTTCAGGGATAAAAAGTAGTCTCTATGTCCTTCCCCGGAATACAATCTACCCCTGTACCAAATTTGGGCCGTGAAAGCGTAGCAGACAGACAGATGGACAGACAGACAGACACACTTTCGCATTTATAATATTAGTATGGATAGTATGGATATGGATACAATGACTCCTTACAATCATCAAAATCGGTGGAGCAAATAGGCCGTGAAAAGGTGTTTTCAATATTGATTGAAACAGCTCTCACGCTTGACTTGGGATGACCATGGAGAATAGATGAAGAAACCATTACGTATCCGTTACAGATATCATACAAGGCAGATCACAGTCAGCTGACCTACCTTCAGCTTCTATCCGTGAAGGCGACACAAAATGTGACTCTTCACTGTCGCAACACGGTCGGCTACTACGACCCAGCGACCAGGAATCACAAACATGGACTCAAGTTGCTTGCGTATACTGATGCCGAGATCTTACCTAAAGCTAACAACAGGCTGAGATATAAGGCGCTTTTGGATGAGTGTCAGGTAAGATTTTTGAACCTTCTTCTCAGACCGGGGCGCGATTGTAACCCCTAGAATGTGACTCTACACTGTCGCAACACGGTCGGCTACTACGACCCAGCGACCACGATTTACAAGCATGGAGTCAAGTTGCTTGAGATCTTACCTAAAGCACAATATTACCGTGCCTAAAGCTAACAACAGGCTGAGGTATAAGGCGCTTTTGGATGAGTGTCAGGTAAGATTTTTGAACCTTCTTCTCACACCGGGGCGCGATTGTAACCCCTAGAATGTGACTCTACACTGTCGCAACACGGTTGGCTACTACGACCCAGCGACCACGAATTACAAGCATGGAGTCAAGTTGCTTGAGATCTTACCTAAAGCACAATATTACCGTGACTAAAGCTAACAACAGGCTGAGGTATAAGGCGCTTTTGGATGAGTGTCAGGTAAGATTTTTGAACCTTCTTCTCAGACCGGGGCGCGATTGTAACCCCTAGAATGTGACTCTACACTGTCGCAACACGGTCGGCTACTACGACCCAGCGACCACGATTTACAAGCATGGAGTCAAGTTGCTTGAGATCTTACCTAAAGCACAATATTACCGTGACTAAAGCTAACAACAGGCTGAGGTATAAGGCGCTTTTGGATGAGTGTCAGGTAAGATTTTTGAACCTTCTTCTCAGACCGGGGCGCGATTGTAACCCCTAGAATGTGACTCTACACTGTCGCGACACGGTCGGCTACTACGACCCAGCGACCACGATTTACAGGCATGGAGTCAAGTTGCTTGAGATCTTACCTAAAGCACAATATTACCGTGACTAAAGCTAACAACAGGCTGAGGTATAAGGCGCTTTTGGATGAGTGTCAGGTAAGATTTTTGAACCTTCTTCTCAGACCGGGGCGCGATTGTAACCCCTAGAATGTGACTATACACTGTCGCAACACGGTCGGCTACTACGACCCAGCGACCACGAATTACAAGCATGGAGTAAAGTTGCTTGAGATCTTACCTAAAGCACAATATTACCGTGCCCAAAGCTAACAACAGGCTGAGGTATAAGGCGCTTTTGGATGAGTGTCAGGTAAGATTTTTGAACCTTCTTCTCACACCGGGGCGCGATTGTAACCCCTAGAATGTGACTATACACTGTCGCAACACGGTCGGCTACTACGACCCAGCGACCACGATTTACAGGCATGGAGTCAAGTTGCTTGAGATCTTACCTAAAGCACAATATTACCGTGACTAAAGCTAACAACAGGCTGAGGTATAAGGCGCTTTTGGATGAGTGTCAGGTAAGATTTTTAAATCTTCTTTCACAGATCAGGGCGCGTTTGGAACCCTCGTAGCTTTCGTTCTATACTACCGCAATCTATATTCACCATCACTAGAATCTGCCTTAATTTTATTCATTAATTTAATTTATGTAAATAAATAAATCATCTAATGAAAGATGAGAATGAATAGGTTGGTTCCCGAATGTAGCAGCTTTTTACAAGTATGGTCCCAGTGTTGGCAGTATCTAAAAATGTAAATAAAACAATTATTTTTTGACGTTCAGAGTGTATACCAATACCTTATTTCTTGCCAGTTCTTCTCAGTAGATCTCCTTTCCAAACCGGTGGTAGAGTCATGATAGAACGTTTCATATGTCGCACAAGTTGTTCAACGTGAAATAAAATCATTTCATTTCCTACTGCATTATGTTTGCTTTTTTGAGTTCTCAATTGTTGCATATGATTTCAGTATAAGAAACAAGAATGGGCGAAAACGATTGTCCAGTATGAAACTGAAAAGCCTGGTCGACTCCCGCTCCTGGATGTGGCCGTGAGGGACGTCGGGAGACCACAACAGATGTTCAAGGTCGAACTTGGACTCGTCTGCTTTAAGTAGAAAGATAACTTTTTAATGGTTTGTTGAGAAATTTCCTCCTCCTACACAAAGCGAAATTTAATAACGTTCCTTTTGTTTAATTCCTTCCAAAAGCGTTTTGTGTCAAAAGGGAGAACTTTTCCTTTGCGGATGTCGGTACAAATTTTTCAACTTACCGATTTGGAAGAAAAAAAGTTAAAATAAAATAAAATTATCTACCTACTTTGGTAAATTAAGTAAGGTTTGTATAAAGGTAAAGTTTTCCTTTTGAAAGGAAACGCTCTTGAAAGGACAAAATTCCTATTAGAGACCCACTATATATAAGAGCTTCTGGATAAGACGTTATTTAGCTATATGACCCCGAATTCTGAAACGTATCTTAAAATGTAAGTGATCTTTAAAATTAAACTGTAAAATAGTTACTTATAATTAAGGTGCCCTAAAAAATATACACTTTTCATTCATAATATCTATAGCGATTATTACGAGAATTTGTATTCAAAATGTTAAATGCATATCTTCATTACCTACCTACTTACTTATTTTTTTATTATTATTGTAGGCATTAAAAGACTACCAGAATTGGCATTTTCTTAGTTGTAAGTCTATCTACTACTTAAGTCTATATTACTTAGTTAAAATTTTGTTATTTTAAATAATTTGATATTTAGCTTTATTATATTTGATAGTTAAAAATTATGCCAAATAGTTAAAATTATGAAATAGTAATGTTAGGTAATAAAAAAAGTGTTCATTGTAATAATTTTATTTTATATTTTTACTTATACCTTGAACTTAGTAAGTACTTAAGTAACTATGTATAAATCGTATTAAGTCGTCACAACGTAATTTTAGAATAGTTTACAAAGATCCTATTATAATAAGGCTGTGGTGTTATGTACATAATTGTGAATTTTTCTTATTTTGTTATTGTTAAGTTGTACGCCATACCTCGCCAAAGACTTAGATAATAAGATTATTTTGTAAGCGTTACTAATATCATACTTTGTACCTACCTATTTACATTTAAAAATGAGCTAATGCAAAATAATTTTAAATAGAATATAAAAGATTTTATTTTATTCGACTCCAATTTGATTTATTATTCGCATGCCTTGCACTCTACCTCTACCGCCAAAGAAACTTTTTTGTCTGTAGTGTGTTTTTGTCCTAAAGGATCCTTGTTTTACTACGGGACCCTAAAATGGCTCTAAACGGCCAGGGGTCGGGCTGAAATGGTCGAGCGGAAGTTCAAACTATGTTTCAAATCCGTTTCAAACTATGTTTATCCATCTTACTTCTAGTAAAACATTAAAGGGGAAATAAGTTCTGAAAGGACTAAAGAGAAAATAAAATCGCTCCGGACGTAGGTACTTAAACTAAACAATGCTATGGAGAAGCCCTTTTTTTGTTAATTTTTAGGGGCTTTTATAATGCAACAGACTTTTGCATTTGCAAATATTAGTATGGATTACATGTCAGACTCGAGACCTTTATTTTAAATATTAGGCTAGCGCTTGGCTGCAAATAGACCTGCTTGCAAGTGGTGCAAACCTAATCAACAGAGTAGGTACCTTATCCAAACTTAAAACTAATCATAATGAGAGAAGCACTTAATCATCGCAGGAGTTGGTGAAAGTGCAGGAGACGTACGGCGGTACGTTGCAGACACACTTGGTGCATTTCTCCTCAACTGTGACCTGGTCTCCCACGTTTAGGGTCATGTTACCGTACGTGCACTGAGCGGTGACGCCGCGAGCGTTCGGTCCTCGGATTACTTTTGTTTTTTCGTTTGCTGCAAATTTAATTAGTCTTTTTGTAAAGTTTTTGTAAGGAATCACCTGGTTTGTTCGATAGATGCCGACCATATTTTGCGGAAATCAATGGTTCAACCAAGGAATAAAAAGATTAATTCGCTACAAACCGATAAAACAGACGAATGTATGTGGTAAAACGTGCAGCATACGATATGCACCGTCCGCACTCCGCCTAACCGCTGCTCAACATGCAGAAAAAGCAAGCAATACGCACCGCCTCGACATCACAGCACACGAATCTCCACAGGACAGTAGGAGAGTTAAAGAGTGAAACTCCTCCTGAGGATGCTCCAGTAGCGGAGTGAAACGTACTTACCTAGGTTGAGAGTGCTTTGAAAGATTTGTGGGGGGTGTAGTGGTGGTATTGCGTATTGCTTGCTTGGTGGCTTGGTTTTCCTGCATCTCTCGAAGCGAGGGGGTGGACGGTGTATCTATTGCATGCTGCGCGTTGTATCAAATAATGTCCAAATTAAAGTAAACTTTAGTTTAGTTAAGATGATGATGATAATTTTTTTTAATTCCCGGGGAAAATAATGTCATTCCCCAGGATATAACCTACCTCTATACCTCATCAAAATCGGTTGAAATGGTGCCGTGAAAGCATAGCAGACAATCATACACACTTTCGCATTCATACTATTAGTACCTATGGATTAAGCTTCTTGTTGGAGATGGAGATACTTACGACACACAAAGGATGTAGGGCAGCCGATCTGACTGCCGTAGTACACTGGGGCACATTTTTTGAATATGCCATCCTGGTAGTGGATCTCGACTGCGCAGTCGATGTCCCTGCAACTGGTGGGATCGTCGTATCGCCCGTTCCACTGGGCAGTACAAACGCACACCTTGTGCGTATTCGCTGGCTCAATGTTTTGGCCTTCCTTGTACATCACCCCGTCCACTTCGCAGGTCTTCAAACTGGCGATTGCGTCTTTTCCTGCAAATTGTTTTTTTAGTTGCCTATTTTCTCATTGGAGGAGGTAAATCCCCATATACCTACTAAGTATCATATTATAAATGTGAAAGTTTGGATTGATGAATCGATGGATGTTTCTTACTCACTCACGCCAGAACGGCTGAACAGATCTGGATGAAATTTGGCACAGAGATAGATTATAGTCTGGAATAACACATTACTACAGCTACAGCTACTCCTTATCCCGGTTTTTTTTACCCACCACAAGTTGGCCCTTGACTGCGATGTCACCTGATGGTAAGTGATGATGCAGACTAAGATGGTAGCGTGCTTATCTGTTAGGGGTATGGCAGTTATATTGAACCCATACGCTTAATCGGTTTCTTTACGGCATCGTACCGGGACGCAAAATCAGGACCAAAGAAAATTCAGAAATTATAAATTCCCATTTTGACTCTGCCCGGGATCGAACCCGGGTCCTCCCACTGCGCCGTCGTCATCGTCAAAGGTCGTCCCGAAAATTAGAGTTCCCACGGGAACCAAAAAACCTCAATCTACGCGGATGAAGTTGCGATGCATCAGCTAGTTTATGATAATATTAAATAGTATTGATTCAATAGAGCGTGTGGCGAGTGTGTTCATATTTAGTGGCTAATGTTGTTTGTGTTAAATTACATGTGTCGAATACTAAATGAAGAAAACAAAAATACGTTACAGGCCAAACAATAGATCATTCAGAACCGATCGGTTGGACACAAAACATCATCAAGTACGGTATACCCACGAATTGGCCATTGTTCTCAAAGGGTAGGTGTCACTTCTCAAAGGGAGGCAGAAAAAAGAAACGTAATCGTACCTAGCTTTTAGCTAGACGCGATTTGCAGAGCCTAGAAAATATTTGTGTGGACAAGGAAATCTAGACAATATTTTCCTGCTCTAGCACTGTTTTCCTAAGAATTTTGACCGTTATGGTAAAAATTCTTCAAAAGCCAATTAAGATTTCAGCCAAGCTCCCTAGCTTGTGCTATTTTATAGTGATTGTTCGAACAGATAAGTACAACTGTCGTATTAAGTATTGATTGTAGTATTGACCTGAAAGTTACTGAGCAAAAGAATCATCCAATTTGTCCACCTCAGGAACTGACTATGGAAATATGGATATGGATTGCACCTACCACAAACGGTCCCAGTAGTGCAGCAAGAGTCCAACTCATATGTTTGTATACAATCCCTTAGGTCCTCTAGGTCCACGCAGTCCACGGCTGCGCAAGTGAACTGGGGTACTCCATTGTAGTTCACATTGCAGCCACAATTCTTGGAGCAAGGATTTTTGATTAGGTTCTGCGGAAACGGGTCTCCTGGTTTATAGGATACACCCCTGAAAATTAAATAGGTATAAGTTGAATGCAGAGTAAATGTATGGTGACACATACATTTACTCTGCATTCAACTCGCGCGTGAACTCTAGGTATAATACCATGTATCAGTCTAGCTTTACACAATA
Organism: Erebia aethiops; assembly: GCA_923060345.2. Lineage (NCBI taxonomy): Eukaryota > Metazoa > Arthropoda > Insecta > Lepidoptera > Nymphalidae > Erebia > Erebia aethiops. Next base: position 34,639,952 of record OV281079.1, on the reverse strand, counting down.
AATTGTTTCCACGTGATTAACTACAAGTTAAGTATTTATATCATATTAATTCCATATAGATATTATATCCATATTGTAGCCTCGTAGTCTGCGGTATTTCCAGATGACCGGTGATAAGGTCACAGGCCCGTTTTTGTGTTTGACAAACAGACAATTGCAAAAACGAAGCCTTTTCTTGGATTCATAAGGCCATGACCGACTCAAGGTTTCTGCGTTATTTACCCTCATTATATGATGAACAACAAATCAATATACCTTATTCATTTATTTTCATCTTAAGTTTGTTATGCAAATAAAAACTCGACGTAAAGCTCAAATTGTGAAGAATGCGATTCCGCTTCATATATGTGTAAATTATAAATGCGAAAGTGTGTCTGTCCCTCGTTGCCCTGCTTCGTTTTCACGGTCCGTTCAACCGATTTTGACGAAATTTGGTATAGAAATATGGTTGCAACTTGCATCCCGGGGCACAGCACAACTACTTCTTTACCCGGAAAATCAAGGACTTCCCTAGGATATAGGTTAAAATAAAAACCGAACGTTATCTATCTAGCTTTACTTGTTACCATCTAACGAACTACTGTGTGTAAATAAATCTTGGAAGTTTCGAAACTTTGCGAATGTAATGGTAATTAACACAGATGAAAATACAATAATTTGGCTCCATCGACATGTAATCCGGAGGTGGATAGTGGAACTCTCCAATGGCTTTTAGTAAGCCCCTAGCCTAGAGCTTGGGCTCTGCACTTGGTTTATTTTAACGAGTAGAATACACACACATACATCAAACTTAGTGACGAGGGTCTGATGATGGATCTGGGAAGTAGTCTCTGAGGTTAGGTGCAAGTGCTTGTTTGCGCAGCTCTCACTCTATTGATAGTGAGCGCGGTATGCACGCGGCCCGTTGACACCTAAAATATGCTATTGCGATACGACTTGCGGTCAACTTCAGATGCAACACAATTTGATTGGCGCCAAGTATACAATTGGTGAATCATATGTTTTCAGATGTTTTTTAAAATTCTTACTTATAATAACAGGAATTCGGAGCGGGGTTCATCCGCAATGTGGGGCAGTCGAAAACTTTGGGGCAGATGGTTGTGTTGTCAGCACTGGGTTGCGGCGTACAGCCTAGTTCCAGGTAGAACGCCGCCATGACACATTCGCCTGCCATGTCGCCGTATGCTGAGCTCAGAGCTGCAATGACAACACAGAAAAGTCTAAATCATACTTCGGATCACGAGGTCCTGGGTTCCATTCCAGGTCGGGCATAAAAATGGTCCCCCTCCCGTCCGCGGTAAACCTAGATATTTTAATAAACAGTTAGTTCATCTACTAATATAGGCCAATTCTCACGGTCTAAGTAGAATGACCGCGAAATACTACAGTCTTTAAGTATAAGACTAATCCGTTGGGCAAAATAAACTCTAGCTCTTGGGCCCTCAGTAGCGTGAACTAGCTTCTGGGACACCAGAATGGGCCATGGGCCTAGCCCTAAAGTCACAAACGCAAGCGCCGCAAAAATGTAGTCCTTAAGTAGGTATGTAAGTCTATAAGGTGTAAATAATATCCAATCTCGTGATTTATCTCAGCTTATCTTGTGTATCTGTCACCGTAAGATTGCAAAAACCGTTAGATTATAATCTAACTAGCAAAATTGTAAACTGTCGACAGATTACAATTTAACGCATTATTTTTCGTTAGATTGTAATTTGTTAGGTATATTAACCGGATCTAAGTAAGCACTACTTGCTTGTTTATGTCGAACCCTAACCTAACCTACAAGAAAGAGACAATAAAACGTAAATACAATGAATATTTCAAAAATTGACTCTCAGAACATTGAACGGTTCACAAACTGTCGGTTTTTGCAATCTTACGGTGACATATCGATTGGTACGAATAGGTACCTAGGGCCAGCAGCACACTTAACCTATTTGTTTAGAGTGTAACAATAATTAACAATTGAAGTATCAAAAATATTAAATAGGCTTTGCTATAGGACGACATCAAGCGAGTCGCAGGGAGCCGCAGGATTCAGGCGGCGCAAGACCGCGGCTTGTGGAGGACCAGGTACCTATGACCACCAGTGGACGTAATCTATCGGTTGACGACGGAGACGAAATCGATTGAATACTTAGGCATCTTCTAGTGATCTAGGTAGTCAAACGCATTACGCAACCTAGACCTCATTATTTCTTTTGAACAGGCATTATAATTAGTTGTAGTGAAGTACAAGCATAACTTGCGATAAAAAAATTAAAAAATTCTTGTTAAATGATCCAAGGCCACTTTTTATTATTCATACAATCAATTACTGAATTGAATGAATTTCAGTAAAAAGTTACTTAAATTATCTACCTTTACAAATAAAAAAACATTAGGTAGTTAGAACTAATACCTAAGCTATCGGAAAAAGATTTCCTGAATATTGAGAAGAAGACAAGCCATTTTACTACTCCGCGGGTTCGATTCCCGGCAGGGTTAATTCAGGAATTTCTACATTCAGAATTTTCTCTGGTTTGCTAGTTAAGTACCAACCTATCGGAAAAGACATACCGAAAAGCGAATATAAGCGTTCCGGTACGATGCCGTGTAGAAACTAGAAACCGATTGGGGTACCTTTATGGGTATAATATAACTGCCGTACCCCTAACAATGTTAGCCCGCTACCATTATAGACTGCACTTAGGTACCATCATGTGAGATCGCAGTCAGGGGCGGACTTGTAATGAAATTTAAAAAAAATAGGTTTTTGAAAAATATGGGTAATTCCCCTTCCCAAGTGCAAGTGGCTGACCCACCTTTGTACCAAATTTCGTCCTCGTTTGAACAGATGGGCCGCGAAAATGTAGCAGACAGACAGATGGAAAGCTATGTAAATGTCCTTACCGGGATACAGCCGATCTCTGTACCAGATTTCATCAAAATCGATTGAAAAGACTAGTCATTAAGGCGTAGCAGATAGACAAACAGACAGCTTTCGCATTTATTGACCGAGCGAAGCGAAGGTCTCTGAGTCTACTTGGGTGAATTGGCACTTGTCCGTCCGTCCGTCCGTCCGTCTGTCAGAGCATTATAACTTCTGAATTACTGAACGCAATTACTTCAGCTTTAAATATAATATGTAAACCAATGGCCTCCCGCCGAATATGGCTTAAAAAATAATAAAAATCTTTATTTCAGGGGGGCTCTCATAGAAGCGAATGCGAAGTAAAATATTTTTTATAAAGTTACATAGGGTTGCGGTATATCATTTTAAAGATAATTAGGAATAGAGTCCAAAAATATTTTTTTTTTAAATTTTTCCCCCAAAATTGACGAAATGGGGGGCTTTCAAAGTGGTGATTTTCTATCGTCCAAAGATGACCTCAGAACTCTAAATTTTCTGAAAGGATGAGCCTGAAACTTGATCAATTATTTCAATTATATCCTGTACTTGAACAACAAATACTAAAATTAGATAAATATTGTAAGGAAACGGAATTATTTAATTTTTAATGAGTTTCAGTATTTTTAACAGAACTTCACATTTATGTCAATAGATGGCGCTGCGAGGTCTCAGTTCGGGGCGAACCACTAGTAATATTAGTAGGTATAGATTTGATTTAGTGAACGGAAGCATCCTCATCTTACACGCGGATTTGCATTTTTGTCAAGAATATCTAAGGTTCAAGGCTAATGAAAGCTGGAACGAGTTCCAGCGCGCTCTGATTTGATAAGAAGCGGAAGCCCACAGCTAACTATCTATCTACTGGGTTCTTTCTATTATCACTATCGTACTAAAACTATTCGAGCTAATAAAACTTAGATATCTGACAGGTAATATTATGATCCGAAGATATTTTGGCTAATTCTTTTTTAGGGTTCTGTAGTCAACAAGGAACCGTTATAGTTTCGCCATGTCTGTCCGTCTGTCTATCCGCTTAGCTAGCTATCCGTCTAGCTTGGCTCAGCCCAGAGGCTCTTAGTACTAAAAAAGTTGTAAGTTTTCTTGAGAAAAAAAAACCGAAAACCTCCAACGGAAAAAAAGCACTTTTAGGAATACTCACATAGCACCACTAAATAAATCGCGGATTTCATATTGGAATACAGTCACTTCTTTAACCTTAATAGCAAGTATAAGAAAAACTATGTTACAAACATCCAAAGAGTTCGTTAAAACTAAAAAAATCACGAAAATGTGATGTCTTTAAGTATTAATTTAAAGCACGTGTGAACTACACTGCCTTTCGAACGCGATTAAAGTGTAAAACATTCGACTTGAATGACAGGTATAGGTATAGCTGTGTATTGTAGTTATTATACAAGCAAAGATTGACGCATTATACGCTACGCATGGAAAGAGCTAAGAAGCTTATGTTCTTTGAGAAAATGTGAGTTTGCTTATAGAAAACTTGTAGGAGTTTGCCTCATCTATTGAGAGTTTTTTGCTATAGGTAGGTAAGTATATCTCATATTTTTTAATTCAAATAAACTTATGAAATTTCGGAAAGAATATTCTACTGAGAAAAGCCAGCAAGAAACTCAGCAGTTGCTCTTGTGCTCAATATAGTTGAGATATCTTTCGAAGACTAGATAGGTCCTACTTCGTCATAATTTTTGTGTCGCACTAGGGATATTCCAAACTCCACTGAGGTTATATCTCTGATGATGCCCGCGACTTCGTCTACGTCTACGAACTCCTTAATTTTCCGGGTTTAAAAGTAGTGTCCCCGGGACACAAGTCACAACCTATGTCTACACCAAAATATTATCAAAATCTCTTGAAAAGATGCGGTTAAAGCGTAGCAGACAGACAAACACACTGTCGCATTTATAATAATAGTAATTTAGCCTCTAAAGTACAATCATCAATGCTGTATAAGGTGGTACGAAGGCTAGGGTATGAAATAAAATACAGATGACAAATGTATGCAAAATATATTTCAAGACTATCATTTCGATTTTATTACATTGAACATGAAATGTTATGTTTCTCAAACTACGAGTAGGTTCAATTTATTTTATTTATTTAACTTATGCTACATCTTTCTATGTCTGTTGCTATTCAATTGACAATAATAAATACTCGAATAAATAGGTAGAGGTTTTCCAATCTAAATATTGAACGCCCCTCCAATGTATTTACGTTCATATGTACCTATAGAATTAGAAGGTGTATTAACTATTAACAATTTCTAATACAAACTTAGAAGGCCTCATATAGGTCGTTCAGTCACCTGCTATTTAGGTATGAATTGTAAGGCCCGATCTGTTGATTAATGCCATTAATTACGTAAACGTCTAGTAAGGCACGTTCATTATTAAATTAGACAACCTCTTCATACTTGGTTAAAAGCCATAAGTACCGTAATTACTTGGTAAGTACATATAAAGTATTTAATTGAAATTAACCTCAGTTGCTTATAATAAATATAAAATTATCCCTGATATGACCACTCAGGCTGTCCTTGTTACATTTATGGCTTTAGAAAAGAACGAGGCATTCGTATTCGGCGGAGCTCCTCTCTTCACCATCGAATGGATAGTAGCAAACGCCGTGGCTCTGATGGATCTGAAAGCAAAACAAAAGTGGCTACAGTACCAGCACAGCTCCCAAATAAAGCTCGGCATTGATTTAAGTGTACGGACTGAAATCTCTTCAAATGACTTACAAAGTTTTAATTCTCAACCAACAGGGCCTCCTACAACTACGCGCGGATTCATACCATGGTGCACGAATTTCGCACTCATGACCCCAAATGAGATAAAAATTGGTAGTTCTCGTAAGACGAACTATTTTGGTAGATGGTAACAACACAATATCTTGTACACAAATAATTATGGCTAATACTTAAATGATTTAAAAAAGGCTGTTGGGTTACGGTAGGCCCGAAATTTCATAGGGCTAAAGGCGGCTCCCAGCAAGGGGGAACTATGACATCCGGTGGGTGGCTGTCATCGATTGGATGCGCGAAGCCGAAGGACGTTGCACGTTGGCGCTAGGTACACAAAAGAGGTTTACGTTCAACGTCGGCTAATGTGCCATCTGAGACACGACCGACATATTATCATTATCATTACAGAAAGACTTTACCTTGCCAGGAGTAGTGCAGCCGTCATGATTGACTCTACCAAAGTAGAGCTTCTCGCCATCAGCGGTCACCCCCGCCTCGACTGCACCCGGGGGGACGTTGCCGCCGGTCGAGAACTGCCACGAGAACATCGCTGGTACCAGCACCTGGAAACCATTACCATCGACATCATTATATGGGCATAGCCGTCTTATCGTAAACACTGTCAATCGAGCGTTATGTCACCCTCCCCACTATCGTAGGACTATAAATACGTAGGCTCGGTTGGCGGTTCATCTGAGGGCTGTAACCCTGACGTAGTCCGGTTGTTCATGTCAACGTTTATCTTTGATAGTTCTAACCCTCTTTTCTATTCGTCAAACATATTCATCACAACCCATTGCCAGCCCACTCCTGAGCGTGGGTCTTCGCAAACCTTTGAGAACATTATGGACAACTCTCAGGCATACAGGTTTTCTTAAAAGGGTTTCATTGTTATTTAATGGCTTAAATCGCACATAGCTTCGAAAAGTTAGAGGTGCTCTTTACCTGGGATTCGAATCCGACACCCGAATAGGAGGCTTCATTCTGACCCACTAGTCTATCGCCCCTTATAACCATTAAGAGAACTAGTACGGTTGGGTTGATTGTTATTGATTAATAATTTATTTATTTACGTATAACTTAACATGCCTTAACGACGTTTTGCCGTTAGTAAATTCGAAAAAACCGTCGGGATGCTTAGCGGTTACAGTTGATGGAAAAGTGCAGCACAGATCCTATCTACGTAGGACACCCAAGACCAAGGTCTATCAATCAGTATGTATGCCATTGCTGAATATAGGCTTTTTGCAGAGAACTCCTCCATATTCATACATATTCTCACCTAGCTTCCACATCTTCCCGCCACACATTATGACTAGCAGGTCAACCTCGTCAGGAAAAGGCTCAATGTTCACGTATTAATTTTACCTCAAACTGGTCCTTCAGAATTTCTTCGCCGCTGTACGCGATGTAACACGCATTCTTGGTGGGGATGACTTTAGCAGGGAGGACGTCTCCCTCGTGGTGGGCTCTGCCTGCGTAGATCTCATCACCATCTGCGTCCGTGCCAACGCGAAGAGCTCCCATGGGAATGCTCCTCTGGCTTAGACATGCTGGGACCCAACGGTATGTGCCTGGAACATGTTAATTGCTACAATAGATCTTTGTAACACGATGATATTAGGCTTATTTTTTCTTACATAAAAAATACTTTCGTGACTGATCTATCTAGTATCAATGTACAGTCATAATCACTGGGAAATTTTGACAGTAGCTTCCTCTTATGAAAGGATTTTATATATTCCTCTCTCATATGGATTAAATAATATGGGATGAAAGTTTGTACGAAAGTCCGACATTTTCCAAATTATAAGTTTCAGTTTTGAATAGTAACGTAACGTAAGGCTTTCCAGATTAGTGAGATTTTTCTGTTTAGATTACAACGTACGTATTTTGTACAATTTCTTTGCAAATGTGTCGATACCTAACCAGAAAATACCACTTACACGTTAACGTGCAAACAAAAAAAAAAGACAAAAAAATAGGTCTACATTTACACGGGTTTGCAGCTGATGCTGAAAAATGAGTTAGAAGAGGAAAGTCAGCATAACAATAGCAACAAATATGTGATTCGGAAAAAAAATATTCAAGTTACATGAATAAATTCTAGAAATTTAAGAATTAAAACAATTGTGATGTTCAATTTATCAAATAATATTTTTGATAATGGTCTTACAGCACCGGCACCTATCAGTTTGTTATCAAATAACTCGCAATCAGGTTAAAATTGTTTTTATCTACTGATAATGTTTAAGGTTGGATGGACTAACATTATTAGGAATGAAACGAGTAATAATTTTAAAAGAGTTTTATATAATAAACGTTTAGTCACAACACAAAAGCAACGGCCAAAACTCTGTATGGTTTAAGTCTTAAAAATAAATAAAAATATATTCAGGTGACATCTAGTATACGTAATTTGAAGAAACTAAGGACGTGGAAAGATGGGAAGGATAGGAGATGAGGAACCATAGAGAGGATTGGCCCGACTCCCAATACCAGCTGACGATAGTACACTGAAATCACGGAGAGATAACACCTTAGCTCAGAATTCAGAGCTAAACTAGATAAATATTTTCTTCTAAGGAGCACATCATTGACTATTTCTGATAAATACATTTTACGGAATTTAGGAACTCCCATAGGCTCAATATTTTAGCAACTACCTAATGAACACTAAGGCTAAGGAAAATACGTATTTAAAATTGGTACTGCCAAGGTGCCATCTCTTCGTGTCCAGGTTTTTTTCCAAGATTGTCAACAATCGCGTAATCTTTACACCAATTTTAAAGATTCCAGTTTTCACCCGATTACTTCTGCTGGCAGAAATAAACAAGAAAATAGGGAAAACTGTGAGAAAACTAAATATTTTTGGGGTTGATTACGTGACTGTTTCGACTGTTCAAGTCCAAACGCGGTTTAACTTACTCCAAGGCAACTCGACCGTCTCTCCAGGTAATTCAGGTTCTTCTGGTGGGGAGTCGACTATTTGGACAGAGTCAGGTGGTGGGGGGTAATGCCCCCCCGGAGGGTGGGGATGTGGTGGATAGAAGTATGCGGGATGGACTGGGTAGAAAACAACTCCTGGGCCGTAGGGGTACGTTTGTGGGGGGTGACCGACTCCGGGTGGTCCTGGAGGGTAGCCATGTGGCGGCGGCATCCCACCCCAACCATAATATTTATCTGCCGAACAAATTTTCTTAATAAAACTTCTGAGGATGCTGTCGTCTAGATGTAGTATACCTACAAATTATCTCATTCTCTCATTTGCTCTACCCCTTTTGCTTATTCACATTGAAAATGAGAATAATTATTGATACTACTTACTACTTACTAAATCTAAAAGCAGACTTAGATTCAGATAGTCCAGATTCAGACCCTACAAATCGGGATTCCTTACAATATAAGAATAAAATACCGAATTATTCACTATCATCAAAATTAATTTATTCCCCTAATTTTGATAAGGGTAAAAATGCTATAAATTTACTTACTTAAGTATCATAATATTGAACTTCTGAAATTATATAGCTATGTATTTGCTGATATAGGTATATACCTACATAACGATTTATCAGCGAGAGTAAGATATACTTATCAACATGGATTTTGGGTTTAATGGAAAAACAATGATACACAGTTCCAATTATTGAATTCGACACACCTGGTTGTGAGGTACCTACTTTGTGCTCTCGATACAATTCGGTATATGACGCAAAGGCAATATTTTAAAACCTAGATCAAAAGTACTTTATACTAGTACAAATCACAAGTCGGAAATCACGGATAATTTACCTATTGGGTACTATTCAATTTTACGAATAATTCATTAGGTAATTAAGTACCTACCTATTTGATTTAAAACAAATTCTTTAACGGTACGAATTAGGTAACTATATTATATAGGTAGGTTTAACCGCATTTCGCTGTAATTATCTAATTAAGTGGTTTTTCTTGCATTTTAAGAAATTAGTTTTTTGATCAGTGATGCACTTGAACAAATGAAAAAAGACATGTACCAATAAGTAATTCTACAGCACATATTGTGGCACGAGGTTATGAGAACATAAAGACTGGTGCACGCTGTAATAATTTGTCGAACAAGAACAATAATGAAAGTGTTTGTGTCCGTGATTGGTTGCTTCTTCGACGAATCCCTGAAGATTGATTAAAGTTTATGATTTTGATGGTTTTGCAAAATTCGCCAAATTACACAGCTGACTTGACAAAAAGGAGCCATTTTGTTTGTATAGTAGTAAATAAAAATTATATGTATTGCCTCTGATCTAGTGGATTGCATGTTCGACTGCAGATAAAGATGTCCTGGATTGCATACCCGGGTCGACGGTCGGCTATAGGTAGTCGGGCTATAATTAGGTACCTAGTACCTACTTATTTGTATGCATTTTTCTGACAAGAAATTCTCAGTAGTTAATGGCCCGGAATAAGGAAGTTGGTGGCAAATTCGTGAATTGGAAGCACGTAAAGCCGTCGGTCCTGCACGGTGCACCTGCCCGCCGATTGTGGAAGGAAATCGTATTCGTAATCGTTTTTCAAACGGATAATTCGACCTTTATGGAGTTCATAGATGCCCGCACGTCAAAAAGCATGTCTGAACTCCTTGAAAAGTTAGATTAATATTATACGTTTTAAGCTGCCAAATGATTACGATTTGCTTAGATTATTGGGCCTCTGATCTCTCTCCGGTTGCGTCTTGTCAGATGTTCCGTCACAGTTCCGTCCCATCGAGTATTATAGAGAGTGCATCTGTGGTTGCAGATACACCATTACGCATTTGTGCGCAGTATAGTATCTCCTGCGTAGGTGGCTAATTTCTGTGGAAATAGGCCGGGGGAAAATTCGGTAGAGAGGGAGAGAGGTCATTACATTCTGCTATTATATTACCCGGATTAGCCGGATTGTCTTTAGTCTTTGCGAAACGTTTACCTATGTTTAGCCTACGTTATCTTAAAATACGCTGTTAAAACTTAACAATGCAACATTCCATTTCACGCTGTTCATGATCTACCTAATTAATTTACGGCTAGCTACGCCTAGCTCCTACTTAAGTTACCCACTGAAAAACGCGTAGCGCTGAATAAATGCCACGGACGCATTAGTGTGAGCACAGCTTACGGTTTATCGGTGTTATACTGACGTGTTATTCCCATTTGCATAATAATTCATCCGCTACGTTCATTGTTTATTTTCCACAATGGCGAAGCGTCTTTTCAGGCTGACTTGCACGAGATCTTTGCGACTTGAAAATTATCGGTACAGGTATATTATCGTAGTTAGTCTAGGACAGGTGAAAAATTTTCTATTTCTAAATAACTCGTATTTTTTTAGTTTTTCATAAAGCTTTATAAGGATTACACTTACAGAATTTGTAAACTACCTAAACTAAATTGACAGCACTAAGTAAATCCAGTGTCTAAAATAATCTAAAAATAAAGAAAATCGAGAAAATTGATAACGGTAATATGTGTAGGTAGGTATCCGCCTACTGATTGCATTATCAATTTACAATCAATCAATCGGTTTTTTACTGTTTCTGGTACTGTACCTATAGGTATACACGTACATAGATGGAATAAGTGGATAGCAAAATTCTATGTAGAGTAACGTCTACGTAGAGAATAGTCTAGTGGGTACTTAACTATGTCGGGTAAGAATTATTATAACCAGGTTCTTAACTTATCTACCTAGATACCTGATTATAATTAGTTAAAAATAATGGATACTGTTATAGGTGATCTTTATATTGTCTAAGAGTCAAGGCCATTGCTTTTATATTTTTGATATTAAAAATAAGCGACGTATGAAAATGCACACTGAACAATCTAATAGGATCTGTAATCTTATCAGCACCCAACGAAATTATCTACGGCACTTACCTGCCATATTATCGCGACCACGTCTCACTACCAACTGTGCGGTGTCAAAAACTACAATAGCTTATGTACTGACTGACTGTATTAACTGACTCATAATATAGATAATGAGCTATAACTGTATGTCATATCAACTGTGCCAATAGATACTGTGGCGATAGTCAATTTCTGATAATTTTCGACGAAATTAATGATTTTATACGTTTTAAAAAACCTCAGATCTATTATTATATCAAACAAAGCCGTGTCGGGCTTGCGAAGCCTGGCAGATAAACCTAGGTTCCGTCGCGTAAAAAGAACGCTGAGGGACAGTGGAGAGGATGTGTCTGCGCACCGGTACAGTCCCGTCCTAGCTACATATCGTCCTCTACAATACTACCTATTGTAGGTTTATTGTAGAATCATAATAGGTATCCCGTATCGCTATTGTTCCCCCGTCGCGCCTCCTTCATAGTTCATAGTTCATGCCACCAATATGATCGATAGATCACTCAGCGCGCAGGTAAACGGCCAGCGATCTTTTTACGTGACAGGACCTATAAAAAGCGATGACTTTCGCCTTTTAACGCTGTTGTTGGTGGCACTGATTATATCATTAGATAATAAATAATATAAAAGGGCGAGCTCTCGGGTGCGACCCTGGCAGGGTTAAGTGGGAAATTCATAATTTCCTATATGGTTTAGTGGAAGGCTTCTGTCGTGGCTCGTTACCACCACGCCGGAAAAATGCAAATACTTACGTGTCGCCAAGCGACTAGATAGGTACCTGTAAGGGGTATGGTTTAAATATAATTTCTATACCTTTATCAAGTTATCCCACTACTATCTAAGACTGCATCACATATACTACTGGACTGCACACTACACTAATTAAACCTTTTCGCTGTACTACGGCTACTAAGTACCTACCTACAGCAAATATAATATTATTAAGTTTTTAAAGATGTGTAACTAATTATATTGTAATAAGTGTAGGTACGTTATTGTTAACCGACTTCAAAAAAGGAGGAGGTTCTCAATTCGGCTGTGTTTTTGTATGTAAGTATATTACCTACACGATCATTCCGCCTATTATGAATCAACTTTGATTATTCTTTTTTTTGTTTAGTAGATCATAAGTATTTCAGAGGTGGTCCCATTTAAATTTTATCGATATTGATTTAGCGCTTTTTGAGAAAATCAACCAAAAACAAAATATATACCCAGGTAATGTTCAGGTAATATAGGTATAGTTTTGAAGTCGGCTTTTATTTTAAATGAAAGCGAATAATTATTATTGTATTTGTATTATCTCTATAGAACTAGTAAGAAAACAAGTAATTATTATTGCACTTTGTACTATGAAAGTTATTAGTAGGTAGGTACATAATTTTAAATATACCATAAATCGTCGTCCCAAATTATACCTAGGCTTTTATGATTCGGACCCATCCTTATAAAGCCACTGATCAAAATTACTTATTCCATAAATTTTGCCAGAGTAAGGCCTTAAATCTGTAAAAACTAAAATGGTTTCATTTTCCTTTTTCAAGGAAAAACTTCCTATTCCGTAAACTATCAGAACTGGATAACCATATTTTGAGGGCCAGTCGCCAGAATGGAACAAAGGTGCGCCAGATGCTACTCCAGCCAAATCGTCATAATCATAGAAGCATATAAATCTACCCCACTCCCGAGGTATCCACTCATCGCAATCTGCAAGCGCCGACTTCTCTAAATAAGATACATCCAGAATGGTATTATCTTTGACATGTTCCATATCCAGAAATCCGAACCCAGCAAAATAAAAGTCTCCCAGTGGCTTAGGCTTTGCTTCTGGCTTAGGTAAATGTACGGAAAAGGGGCTACGATAAAATTCTCCATGTGGGAAAAGGCGTATAGGAGTAAACCATACATTGATTACCATTAAATCATGAATGGTGGTGTGACTTGAGTCATTATGGCCGACGGCTACACATGCTATATTCTGCCACGCCTGGTTTCCAGCTATATTGCTTGCATGCTTGTATTCTGGTTTATTGAATTTGAAGCGCAGTCTGTAAATGTAGATATTGGAAGGGTCAGTCTTCCAGTATTTTTGCAGCGGGTTCGAAGATGTTATGACCGCACTCTCTGTTATGAAGGTCCCAATACTGACAGGAGTGCTGCCATACATTATGCCCGCAACGCAATCCAATCGATCGTTGTACTCCAACCATTGATAAGAAAACACCTCTTGGAATAACATAAGAACACAATATATTGTGTACATATTGTGTAAATTCTTGGAGAACCTAAAAAATATAAGTCTTTTTAATCAATTAAAAAACATAAAAAAGATTTTGTCGTCTGATTTTAGTGTGAAGTCATTTTTTTTTGGTTTTCTTTTCAACAAACCCTTTGACTTGATACCCATTTAATGAGGTGTATTGCAAAATTTCTGCTCAATCGGTTGGTATCCCCGACTGTTTTAAAATTCAGTTGCAAGATTTAACAAAAAAATTGTTTGGTCTAATCACTAACTTAAATTTTAAAAAAAGTAGCGTTAAATTTATATAGTAGGGGGGTTAAAGTATGAAATTGCCGTTTTATTGTTATAGGTACTTCGAATTGACATAGAACCTTCATGGTTTGAGATTTTTGAGTGAAACTTTTTTCACATGGTACCTATGTAGTTCTTCTTTTAAAAAATGTGCAACATTCGATTATCGACTTTCAGTTGTTTTTTTTATTCAGCTTAAACAAAAAAGATGGACACTTCGAAAATTCGAGTGATTTTTGAATACGAGTTCCGACGCAGAACTAACGGGGCAGAAACACCTCGCAATATCAATGTTGCGTTTGGAGAGGTGACTGCTAATGAAAGCATCATGCGATTTTGGTTTAAACACTTTCGTGATGGAAACTTTGATTTGAAGGACGAACCACGTGGAAGACCGCCCACACAGGTCAATAACAATGAATTGAAAGAGATGGTGGAAGCCGATGCGAGGTATTAGCGGCATGGTTTAACGTTACCTTATCAACAATATTGACTCATTTTCGTCAAATCAATAAAATAAAAAAATATGAAAAATGGGTGCCTCATGATTTGACTGATCTGCAGAAAGAAACGCGTGTTGAAACTTGTGTTGCCTTATTGAATCGATACAGAAATGAAGGAATATTGGATCGAATTGTGACATGTGATGAAAAGTAGATTTTTTAAAATAACCGTAAGCGAAAAATGCAATGGCTGACCCCAGGTCAAACGTCCTAAAGCAAAGCTTACCAATAAAAAGGTAATGGTAACTGTTTGGTGGTCTCAGTACAATCGGCAATTTCATACTTTAAACCCTAATAATAACTATTCTTTTGTTCTATTAGTATGACAGTCTTTTTCATTTAAATCAAAGTTCTTAAGAATTCTATATGACGGTCCATGCAATTTAAGAGCAAAATTCGTAATCAGAACTGACTGTCATCATAATTGTACAGTGTTTTAAGCAAATAAACGATTAATTGAATGAAAAATTGATATGTACTTACCTAATTATACCACTTGCGATAGTGACTGGAAAATTGAAAACTCTACAGCAGTTTATATAATTATCGGATTTATAAATATATCATTAGTTGATATAAACATGTGTATTATGTTGACAAACATATTTCTCCAGCTAAGTATTTCTCCTATAATGTGATTAGTACGAGAGTTCATACGAGTAGCATAACATTTAGTGTTGGAAGTTGGTATTCGCTGACATATAGAGTGAGCAGTCAATAAGCCATTGATGTAGAATTTTTTTAGTACCTATACCATTCTATTTCAATGCAATAAGCCGTTAAATATGTAGTAAATCTATAATATACTTAAGTAGGTATAATAAAATCAATCAAATCAAAAATTTGGTTTTTGAATAAAATTATGACTGTAATTGAAATTTTATTTTTATATTGATTGATAACTAATTTTAATTCAGACGAATACGAACCCATCGAACTAGATCTGTAGTTACCTACTTATATCATTCGTTGAGGAAAAGAAGGATTATTTTTAGCTTTATTTTCTGCATGATTTTATTGATTCCAGTATTATTTGAGATAAATTCATGAATAAATCTAAGACATAACCCGCGGTGCTTCTTCTGTACTTATCAACGGATCCGTATGAAACAATTAAATCTTGCAGAATGTCCTCGGCAACATTCTTCATTACTTGTGGTGTTGGTCTCTCAGTTTTTTCTAATACTTTTAGAGTAGAAATTACCTAAGGATATAAATAAAAATTAGGATTTAATTAGTATTCTATCGATCATGTTAAAATATTTATATTAGATATGTAGTTGTAGTAGAGGTAAAATTATTTACTTTTAATTTCCACGAAAATAATAGTTCTCCTAATGCTGTTCCTCTCAAGTCCTCCCCTACTCTTTGCAAAGTGTGTCTCAAGACTACAAGATGATGGCGCCGACATATCTCATCTAAAATAACAACATCACTATCCAAAATAATATTTATAAAATAATCCTACTTCTTTGCATAATTAATGATGAAATTACCGTTTTTACAATTTAATTCATCGTACCCATTGCTGCAATCCATTATACCGTCGCAAATTTTATCTAGACTAACAAAATCAGATTTTCCAAAGCAGTAATATCTAGTTAGTTTAGGCTGAATAGCGCATGCCTTTGCGCAGATTTTTGAGCAACCTGGTAAAGAGCAGGTCCCGTTGGTGCAATCGCATCCATTACCCATTAATTTAGCATTACCTGTATGGGAATGTTTTAAAGCGGTTCCTAATTTATGATTTATCGATATCAGAAATAAATATTCTTCCTCAGTTTCTTTGCCGATGTCTGATAGCTTAATTATATCTGAATATATATTTCTTAACATTGAATAGCACTTGTCTCTAAGCTTCTTAATTGTAATCAGCTTCGTTACAGTTTTGGTGGTGAGTTCTTGTAATTTAATTATTGAATCGCTGAGAGATAGGAACTTTTTGTGGATTGGTTGACGTTGCTTGTATCCTTTCAAATGCAGCATATTGAGAATGCTGTTGTACATTTCATTTGCTTCGAATTTAATATTGCCCGTACCTTTGTAATGTAATAATATTATTAGTTTTAAAGGCTAGCAAACTTATTGTCTAAATAAAAGATCAAAATCGAATGAAAATTATCTCTAAACAATAAACATCAACTAGTTTGGCAGTTGCACAGAACTATTGATTAATTGTGTGAATCTTACCTTTGTCACATCCTTTTTCATCGCTTTTATCGTAACAATCAAATTTTCCATCACATAGCAAATTTAAGGAGACGGTACTCGAGCCATTTAAAGATACACAATTCCAATTGGTAAGACTATACTTTTGTCTGCAGAGACGTTTGCAGTAATGCGTACAGTTGAAACAAAATTCGTGTTTGCATTTACAACCTTCGGGCGGATTTAAAGTTTCCATAAATTCTTTATCTAGATCCATGTCAAACAAGTCATTCCTTCTACGTGTATCAAAGCTGTTTAGTTTATTAGAACAAAGGGCACCATCAAGTGCAAGTGCGAGAGAACTCATAACTAAGGCGATATTGTTTGCCATTTTTTCTTGTCTTACTGATAGTTCCTCATTCGTTTGGTCATTCTTATCAGAATTATTTGTTTTATGGAAATAATTAGTTAAATATTTCATTTTAAAATTCAGTTCCTTTTCGACCACATTTCGTAGTGTCTTAGCTTGATTTGTTAAAACAAATCTGCTAACATCGAATACAAAACATTTTGAATATCGGGATGTCTCTATGCTATTTACGTCAACTTGCTTCAAATAAAGATACTGTTCCATCACTGTAATAATATTAGTAAAAGTTAGTTTTTTTTTTCGTATTAAATATTTTATACTGACTAATAATTTACCTTGTGAGTAACAATTTTTTTCATCAGATTCGAAAGGACAGTCAGGATTACCATCACATAATTTGTCTAATGTTATATAGCTCTGTTCATAACGGCATTTTAGTCGATTAATATTTTTTATATCTTCGCAAGTACGATTAACATATATACCGCTCATTCGATGTCTTAAAATTGTTCAGAGATTTAATGTTTTGTTCTGATTTAACCGTACCCTGATCAACAACATCAGTTTTACCATCGTGATGGTCCATATAGAAAGGTTCGTGTTCAATCATTCGCCTGGAGTCATTTAAAAGAATTTCATTTTGTTTAATGGTAAGAGAGTCTGTTTTATTTTCTTTGTTTTCTAGTATAGTAATGTGACTAAGTTCATTATCAATGATTGATTCTATTTTACTAGACAATATTTCAGTTAGCAATTCTTGCTGATCATTATTCTCACTTATGTCTACCTCCTTAGCTGCATTTTCTTCAGTGGACATTTGCTTATTATCATATTTAGTTTCATTTAACATCTTCAATTTAATCCGTTCGATTATTAACCTAACATGTTTTTCGCCTGTTGGGCTTTTTGCAGATAATTTTAGTAGTTTATTTTCAAGGTTATTCAAAATATGACGCCGATTACTGGTCGAAGAATGAGTAAGCAGAACGTTTGCTATTTTATCAATATTCTTTGTTATTTCTTGTAAAGTATTATAAGAGGCTGGGTTACTTTCGTCCTCATCGTTGTCAATTATTTCTGTTTATAAAATAAAACAATGCCCAATTACTAGACCCACAATCTACAGAATTCATGTAGGTAGGTAGTTATACTTGTACTTACCACTTAATACAAAATAGTAGCTGAAGTGCAATAATATTAATAATGTGCACCAAGTAAGTGCGTGCATCTTATTAAAAAAAATCTAATAAAATCTATTTATTATTATTTTAGGCACCTAACTATTATTCTATTACACTTATCAGTAAATTCCATGTACTTACGAGTAGGTACGTTTTATGCGATTGTGGCTATAATAATTAACATTAAACATAATTAAAGCGGTGATAGTCTAGTGGTTTAGGCGACCCGCTTCCTATTCGGGTGGCCGTGGGTTCAACCCTCGGGGCTGCATCTCTATCTAACTTTTTTGACTTGAGAAATTAAATATCACTTGCTTAACGGCAAATGAAAACATTGTATGCAAACCTGCATGCCCGAGAATTCTTCATGTTTTCAAAGGTGTTTTACGGTCTACCTATCCGAAATTGGCTAGCGTGGTAGACTATGGCCAAACTTTTCATTCTGAGTCTCTTGCTTAGTAGTCAAAATACCTACCTAGTGAGCCGGTATTGGGTTGAATCGTTGAGTGATGATGATGATGATGAAACATAAATTAATAACTGTCCTGACTCCTGAGTGACTGACTGACAGACAATGGCCCCAAATACACCCCAAAAGGCTGAACGTAGAAATTAGAAAGTATGAGAGAATATTCCTTCAGATAGGTTCCTCCCTAGAGGTATACCTACTAAGAAAGGATTTTCTAAAATTCTACCCATAAGGGAAGGGGAAACATGGGAATAAAGTTTGTATGAAAGTCCGTCATTTTTCAAGTTATGTCGACGAAAATAGGTGGCACACGGTCAAAAATTAAGAAATAGATGTTTCAGGATTTTTGGAAATTACACCCCTGAGTACCACCCTCCCACTCTCACCCTAAATAGACGTTGAAACCACACGAGTATAGTGTTGAAACTTTATATGACTATTCGTGAACATTGGTAGTTAGGTATTTAGTATTTACATTTTAGGTTTAGGTATACTTAGATTGATTATTAAATGTAAAATTAAATTAATGAGAACTTTTTGAAATACCACCCAAAGCTGTTAAATAGGGGATGAAAGTTTGTACAAAAATCCGTCTTTTTTCAAGTAACTAAGTAATATTTTTGAAATTTGTATTCAGGTTTAAGGTTCGAAATAACGATTTTTTTTTCTGGATTTTTATTTAGTTATGTACCTAGGTAACTATATTTAAAATGTATCTGTTGTGTATAAAAAATAGATACAACATTACTTATTGAGTAACGCTTTGTTCCACGTCTGATTAAACCATTGATGTATAATTTTATATGGATTAAAGAATTCTACGAGTGTTATATTTTCTTTTGATGAACTCTTGTTTCGGGCGCACCAAATAAGGAATTGAAATATTATATTTTATTTAAATTATGCATTTCTACAAAGTCTCCATCATTTAAACTGTCCAAAAAATCATTTTTCATGTCCAACCAACATTTTAGCTGCTGAACTGAAAGCAATAGGACCCTCGAAACTGTCAGACGGCCACGAACAGCTGTGGGGCTTGCTTTTATGACTCGTCACCGTAAGGTTAGCTCTCGTATTTCTAAGCTTAGAGAAAGGCATAGCTAAGTCCATTTGACTAAAACTTTTAATAGTGCTTTTATGTGTTCCTTAACAATTGATTTAACTCGGGAAAAGTTACATAAAAACATAGAATTCCTTTAAAATTGCAATAAATCGACTCACGAAATAGCGGTCATTTTATTTTTCATGTGTCCCCTAGTTCGGGATACTACCGAATTAGGGATATTCAAGATACATTTTTGTAGCTTGTGCATTTATATAATAATTAAGATAATATAAATATAAGTTTAAAAACATATAAATAATGTATTTAAGTTCCATAAGAGCTAAATTCGTTATTTTATGTTTTGTTTAACTAGAATTAACGCAATATATCCTTACTAATTATATTATAAATGCGAGAGTGTGTCTGTCTGCTACGCTTTCACGGCTCATCTGTTCAACCGATCTTTATGAAATTTGGTACAGGGGTAGGTTGAATTCCGGGGAAGGGCATATGCTACGTTTTATCCCGGATAATTAAATAGTTCCCGCGAGAATCGAAAAACTTTAATCCACGCGGACGAAATCGCAGGCATTAGCTAGTTAATAATATTCTTTCATAAACCAAAGTTCCAAACAAAAGAGACGAGATTAGTTTTAATTTTTAGTTTCAAGTAGGTAAGTACCTAATAAAAGCTACATTTACTGTCATTAGGCTAAATCTCACTATCACATCTTTTTTATTACCTAATTATTTTTATTAAAAAATATCTTAATCCTGTTCTTCATTATTAAACCTTTTAAATTAATATGTTTTTATTAATAAATAATCATAACTCGCTGTAAAAACTTTATCCCGAAATAGGGGCCACGAATTCATGAACTTGGAAGCAGAGCAAAATTTTATCACGAAATAGGGTTTAGAGAAAATAGGGGATTTTTAAATAAAATAATATTAAAAAAACTCTACAAAACAAAACTACATTATTCATGCATTAAATTACTGGCAAAATAACAATATCCAACACACAAAAGCTTTTAAACTGATACCTATCATGTTTAGGAATTAGTTAATCTAAAAAAACTTAAAGCCTTAATATACCGAAATAAGTTACACTTACCTTAGTCTGGCGGGCTTCGGCCGTGGCTAGTTACCACCCTACAGGCCTGCAAGCTTGCAAGCAATTTAGCTTTTCGGTATGTGTAGAGATTAGGATTAGGAATGGGTTATTATTCATAAAATATCATGTACCTACCTGACTGTTACTTAAAAGTACCCCTACCAGGTTAGCCCGCTTGTTAGTTGTTACCTACCATCTTACGAGTAGATTGCATCATCACGTACCTACTATTCAGAAAGGTGGCAGTCAACAGCGTGTGGAATGAAAATAAAGAAAATTATAAATTGAGCTCAACGGAAAAACAAAATATTGGCATATGGCATCCTAAGAACCTCCGCTCTGCCGCTCCAATCTTACTCGTCTTATTTCTTTATTCATTGGTCTTAATATAGGGTGACTCGCCCTGGCAACACTGGCACAAATGTCATTATTTTATTTTTCGAGTACTAGTTCTCAGTGGTGAATGGTGATGAAATTTGATCCGTGTTTGTGTTCTGTGTGTTTGATACAAATTACAAGCTGTGTTTCTATCTCTAATTTCGCGTTTTGATTTTTAGGATCGATTTAGTGTGGATGAACATAAAATAAAACCAACTTGCTTGTATAATATAAAATTAATGACTGTGTGCAGTTAAAAAACTATGAACTCTATCATCAGGCTCGCCCAGGTGCATGCAAAACAAATACATAACCTAAGTTTCAGCGCAATTATTGTATTGTATTTTTAACACTGTGTCTTATATTTCAGTGTCCAACACTGTTGCAATGTTCCCCAGTATTCAGATCACAGTTTCACACGTCTTCTGTTTTGAGCAGAGTTGTGTCTGGAAAGTACAGAATAACCAAGAAAAGGGACCGACCGCTGACATATGAAATGGCCAACCCTCCGCATTATATCGCCCATAGGAAGTCCTGGAACTCTTGGAATACATGTGAGTCGCCTAAACCATATTTGTTGATAAAGAAACGGTTTTTTTGTCACGGCAGGAGTGGTCTTTCAGGTAAACACGCTCCAACCTATAAATAAGCATTGCTTTCATGAAGGTTGGAGGCAACTTGTCTGACTGTGGTTGACGCTTATCCTGGAAGATTCCAGGATAGGTGTCCTGTTATGTAGGTTATGTTTAGATAAACTGTTCTGTAAAATAAAGAATAATTTGTGACCCTATTTTATTAACAAGGTATTACTGCAACACAGTTTGTATATTAATGCAGTTGTTTTGGTTCTATAGTTTTGAGTATCTATTGTGTATGAGAAAATATATTATTAGGTACTACCTTTAACAAATTAACCAGGGGTGCATGATACTGGCCATATTCGCCTTACCACTCTTGCAGCAAACTGTGGCAGTTTCGCCATTAATTATGATAAGTATTGTGTGACTTTTTCATGCACTGGGGTCAATAATTGGACAAAAAAAATGACAAGGCACTCTCACCTCGTCCTGCAAAAACTAGTTGAATGTGATTTCATAAATTATTCTTATGTTTCTTATCCCGTGTTTATAAGGGTCCATCATTGTTTACCTATCATTATATTTCTAAATTGTCTGTTACTTTTTATGGCTCAGGCATTAGCTAGCTGTTATTACAATGAGATTTAAATGCACATCTGTAATATCCTAGTCCTTTTTTTAGCGAGTTTAAAAGATGGACTCAGAAAATCAGAGACAGCTGTCGAAGATGAGTTTATCAGAAGATTCCTGAATGGTACTTGGCATGGCCTAGTATGTAGCGAGGTATGTTTTACAATTTTCTCACACACTCACTTGAACTTGGCATTGAGAGGAGACTCACCCTCTCCAAATGAAAAGGGTTTGGTCATAGCCCACCAAACTGGCAAAGTGTGAATTGGCAGACACACCTTTCAGAACATTATGAAGAACTCTCGCGACTTGCAGGTTTCCTCAAGATGATTTCCTTCACCATTATAGCAAGTGATATATAATTTATTAAAAGGCACATAACTCTGAAAAGTTAGAGGTGCATTTCGGAGCATCGATACCTCCTACCACACAAATTGACAGTCACACTTGAAAACCACCAAGCTGTCACCACTCTTGCTATACCAACTAGAGGCCCAATTGTCTAAGGAAATCATAATCATTTTTGACGGCTTAAAACTTATTACTCAAACTGCTTAAAGAGTTCATACATGCTTTTTGATGTGCAGGCATCTAAGAACTCCTTAGATAATTTGAATTATTCGTTTGAAATGTTTACGATTACGTTTTTCTTACACAATTGGGGGTCATATCTATACTCACTTTGAATGGCCTTTGTATTTAATAATAATAAATAAAATAATTTTATTGCAGGTCGGGTACCCATATAAAAACACGTTTACATTACGAACAAAACAATAATTAAATATAATAAAATGTATAAATACATATATAAGATTTTAAAATACAGTTTAAAAATTGTCAGGGGATGCCTGAGCGACTTTCATCAGCTTAATAATGGCGTAGTAATCAGGGACACCAGCGTCGGCGAACATGCCCGACATGCTACAATACCTCGACATTTTTTATAAAATGCGAAGGGCATCATTATAATATACCCTGAGGATGTTAAAGGATCTTTTGGTGTATTTGATCGATAATTGTGATGTGTAAAAGCTCATATTTGAATATCTTTGGTTGCAGATAATAATAAAACGCCAATTCAACCACATTCGCGTAGCGGCCATTGTGCGTCGCGCCGTGTCTCCCACCAAGATGTACTTCCTCATTGGCTACACGGAGGAGTTGCTCTCCAACTGGATCCAGTGCCCAGTCACACTAGAGCTACAGACTGTTGATAGCTTCAAAGATGTCGTGTTTAAATATATTTAGCTGTTTTGTTGATAGTATTGATGTAATGTACCTATAGCTAATTTAGTATAATTTTAGATACAAATAAAAAAGTTCTAAGTATCATCTTATTTTTTTAAAATAAATACTAGTTTCCGAGAGGTAGTTTTGCGCGTTTCGTAAGTTGTTGGTTGACGTATCAGAGTCGCCTTTACCCATTGTTACCCTGAGGTAACTGGTTCATGAGACTGCCCTGAGGCAGTCTCATGAACCAGTCCATCGCTAACTCAAGTGTAGGTATAGAGTAGGGTACCCTGTCGAACAGTGAACCACTTATTTTTCGGAGACCTGTATTTTTAAGAAATACCTAATGCTTATCAAGTGCGATTATTTTTTCATTCTGTTATGCATTTATTGTAGTTTTATCGCAACAAAGCTTAAAACTTTTACTGTACAACAATAACTCAATTACAGTTTTATAAAAAATGAGATTTGGTTCACTGTGTACAATCAACGTTAAACATTGAACCACTGCATAATTAAATAACGTAGATATATAAATAGTCAAACATACTTTTATACGATTCGAACCTGCACTCTTATTCAAATTCTTCAATTCACATAGGTAGTATCCCATCAAAAATTACTATTGGTAGGATTTTAACGCCCATATTAATTAACCAACACCAGCTAGTAACAGGTTCTCAAGTAATTATCAATCGATGGTAAAAACTAAAAACGGGGTTTAAGCATAGATTGACCAATAAGTGTGTTTATTGTTAGGTGATATCTTTGTTTGATTTATATAATTAATGTAGGACAATTTGTGTCACTTATGGACACTACCACTGGTTCGAAAAAATGATTCTACTAAGAGCCGGCAAAAAACTCGGCAGTTGCTCTCGCTATCGCTTTATTTTCCACAGTTAGCCAGAGAAACTGATGTTTGAAGTGTGTCCCATTCCTTATCGGTCCGTATCAGTAACGTTGAATCAAACTGTGAAAGGGCTATAAAAATTAAAGTCAGTAAAATAAAATTCATATTTTCATATAATTTGATTCGCTCAAATATACATAATGTGTCAACAAACAGACCAGCAAGACCGAGACGCGGGTCGCGCCGCACGCACAAATGCGTAAACACACTACTTACACATCGCCGCTGAGCGAACGAACTTCTGCACATACACGCTCTTTGTACTTTTAACGTTAACTCTTTACTATAACACGCGTTGCTTGATTTTGTGTCATTATCATTATCTGTTAATTGCCTCTTTAGGTTATAAGTCAAAATTTTACTATTAACTCTTCTTATACCCGTGTTAGTTTATGGGGAGAACAGAAGCCGAAAGGGCGTTCCCACTTCCCACGTTTACACCAAGGTTGCAGACTTTGGTAGTGGTTCGACATAGTATTGTTATGTCAACACAAAAATAAGATGTGACAAGAGGAGATTTTTTTTGGCGTCTACTATATACTTGCAGAAAAGATAAATAATAATATGTCTGAAACATGAAATAATAATAATAATTAATAATAATTCATAATTTCTTGTTTTTTAAATGTGTTTTATGTATGGTGTACAATAAAGTATATTTTCATTTCATTTCATTTCATTAATATGTCAAATTGAAAGGTAGTGTAGGTTTAAAATTCACAATGAAAAAAAAGACATAAACTCACTATAAAAGTTATTAATTATAATTAAAATTAATCCGCTTCGTGATATTATAACTGTAATAATGTATCAAGCATATCTATATCAGTGCAATAACGTCACATTTCACAATTAAATAAAAAAGGTCACAAACAAATAATCACTTCGAGTATTAATTGTACTCTCTATCTATCTCGAACACGTTAATTATGGATAATTTTAAGGGTTATTGGTCAATTATAATAAAGCTGTGGCTGAGGCCCGCGACATTTTCCGCGTGGATTGAGGTTTTTTGGTTCCCGCGGGAATTCCTTAATTTTCCGGGATAAAATGTAGCCTATGTAATATTCCAGACTATAATCTTTCTCTGCCAAATCTCATCCAGATCCGTTCGGCCGTTGGGGCGAGATTGAGTAACAAACATCCATCCATGCCTACATCCATCCAGCCAAACTTTCGCAATTATAATTATTCTTAAATATTTCGCAATTATTATAGATTTAAGTACTTATGACATCATTGCACAGAACTGAAAACTTAAGTTAGTCGTACATTACGAAACGAGGCGCAAGCAATGTGGCCATCAGTACTGCAAATTGAAATACGTCATCTAGATTTTTTGACGCATTGAAATTCAGTATGAAGAAAACATTGCGTGCGGCTCTAAGTATGTGCGATCGACATTACTATCTATAAATACTTAACTTTTCAAAAATTAATAAAACATGCAAAATCAAGCAACGATCACAAAACTTGAGAGTAGGTACTACTATTACATTTCTCATAAGAATTTTTCAAAATTTTCACATAAATGCCTATGGTGTTTTCTCTCAGGTAAATTTGTATTGTCTATCACAGTGACGTAAAGCATTTGTCCTTACATACTAGTGAGTTAAACATTGCGATCTTATCATTAAAGCTGATCGCATATTAGGGGCGAACCGCACATGCCTAAATTGACAAATTATTCAGGGAGGGGTTGGGTTTTAAGTAAGTAAACGAGTCACCTGAGTTAAACTGAATAGTAACACAGAAAATGCCTAATTAATAACATCAGCAGTATAAGAAGACCGCATCGCGATTCGCGTAAATAAAATTGCTGCATTTATTTGGTACCTACGATCAGGACATGCAGATATTTTCATCACGTGACGTCACTGAAAAATCGGCATTTGCGGCTCGGGCGGCTCGTCCGTAATGTGCGATCAGCATAAATCACCATAAAACATGTTTTGTAAGCTCGATAAGGTGCTTCAGAAAATACTTTTTTTCATTATTATGATATTCTTTTTTTAAAGTCTCAAACAGTCTTTAGTACTGAGCTAATTCGATAGGGCCTGTGGAATGTCTGTCCAACTTTATATTATTCACGCTAAGGCCGGTTACACAGTGACGCTTTTTTGTGACACCGACGATGCACAGACGCCACTAATCGTTAGCGGTGTTATAGCTCCTAACAGGGTCCATTAGGCGATCAATTTTTTACTAAAAAAATCCGTAAATCATGAGCGATGTTTGACTGATGACGTAGATATTTGTCATGTACCTAATCGAAGACGGAAGGCTATCCGTCAAAATTCTATCGCCTAATGGGCTTAATTTGGTTTAATGGTAAATACTGATGCAATTTAAGACGGAATGCGCAATGGTGACATTTGATCGACTTTTTAAATGGTGTTATTTAGATTCAGAAGATAATAATTGATTTCAAGAAAAATATTGACTGTACAAAGTGGCTTTATGCCACCCATCATATTATTTTGACATAAGTTACGTGTGCGCATCGCTATATATATGTCACCGTAAAATTACCAACATCGTTAGATTGTAATCTAACTAGCGAGATTGCAAACTGTCGAGAGATTGTGAACCGTTCAATGTTCTGAGTGTCAATTTTTAAAATATTCATTATATTTACGTTTTCTTGTTTCTCTCTTGTAGGTTAGGTTAGGGTTCGACATAAATAATCAGGTAGGGCACTTAGGTTTTATCGGGTTAATATACCTGACAAATTACAATCTATCGAAAAATAATGCGTTAAATTGTAACCTGTCGACAGTTTGCAATATCGCTAGTTAGATTACAATCTAACGGTTATTGCAATTTTACGGTGACATATATAAAAACGCTTCACGTAACCGGTCCAAAGGTACCTTCCCGATACCGGTCCTTAACAGTACAGATACGGTAAGCGATATCACGCAGCCGGTCCATCGGCACGGATACGGTACTGGTGTCAGTGTATCCTTGAGTTGTGCGCAGAAGTCCAACCCGCTGACAAAATGCGACGTACGTATGTATTTTGTTGCAGCATTAATTGTTAATATTACATATTTACAATCAAGATTCAAAATTCTTTCCGTGATTCTAAATGTCAATGGGTCTATGAACCAGTGAATGATTTGTTCAAAGCGTTTATATCGGCCCTAATTTTAGATTTTACAAGAAATAATTGGACCGTTGTAAACCGTTTAAAGAAATCTATCACCTACCACTCAGTTTCTATTGAATTCGGTGCATCATTAGAACTCCCCGGTGCGATGCAAAAAGTACCTAACAATGGCAAATATGACCTAATCTGCTTAAAATTAAAATATTATGTATATAAAGCATTTTATAATTGAATAGAAAAATAAAATGTCGTCATATTTACACACAAAATATGTAAACTTACAAATATAATACAAATATATACAATTAAAAATCAGTAGTCCAATTCGACACAGATATAAAAATAGGATACATTTTAAACGCTCCTGGGAGTTCATAAAATGCCGCGACAATTTTTTCGAATAAAAAAGAACAATGAAAAATCGGATGGCATCGGTTATATAAAACAATTTATAAGTGAAATATGTATAACAAATGTAATGTGCCATCATTAAAATTTCCTAACAACACTAAGTATACTGCTAGATCTACTAAGTAAAATTGACCATCAAAATTCTATTAAAATTAAAGAGATCACATGTCCTACTACAAATAAGATAAACTTGTTTACAATAAAGCTCTCGTTATTCATATCCCGTTGTCATAGGTGAGCGACGAAAGCGAAGCGACGAAACGCGACGCGATACGCCACAGAATACGATAAACATAACTATGCGACAACGTAGGCCACGTAAAGGTCAGCTACTGCTTGACACTGTCGCGTCGCGTCGCGTCGTATCGAGCCGCTATGTCGCGTTTGTCGCTGACGTAGAACAGGGTTTTGATATCTTAGCGCTTCATATCAAGTAACGTAGCCTATTCTCATATGGGCAAATGTAAAAGCAGTTTTTAATTTAAAATGCAACTAATCCGTAATCAAGCTGCCACATATGTGCCAGCTTGATTACGGATTGAAGTATATTTTTCTGCTGACTATTACATCCAGTAGCGCTATTTCGCAAAATTTGCATCTATCGTTGTTACAATAGCAATTATTGTTGTCATTGGCTGAATTAATGGTATAATCGATCCTGGCGATAATAGATTTTGGTCAATAACGATAGAGTTAACTTGCTCGTCGTTAACTTGTCAAACCAGAGGCGTTAGGGATGATGCCTATATCAAAAATAAAACTGATTATTAAATAGAGGGTCTTCCGAAAGACTCAAATTAACATCCTCGGTTAGTTTTAATTTTGATAACCATATTAAAATATAGATTAAAGAAAAAAAGTGCGTTGAAATTTGATGACGTCACTATTGTGATTTTGATACAACTTTCATACTAAATTATTTATTTCAGGTAATAGGTGCATGTGATCAAAACAAAAATGTTTGTGACTTCTGAACGTCACAAACGTCAGAATTCCACGCAATTAAAAATCCAAGTATAGAAGTGCGTTTTTAAGTTTGATAAAGTTGTCATCATCCCTATTGCGATAGTTGCACTGTAGCAGTCAAAACCATGGGACGTACCAAGATTTGCGTACGTCACTTTTCTGCTACTGGATAATATTTATATTAGAATGAAAGTGTATAAAGCAACCATAGTGATAATCAGAATATTCTGATAATAATAAATACTTTAGATCTAAACTTAATGTTCTCCCCATTTGAGACTAGGCTAGACCTGTGACAAATATTTACGCAAGACATGTAGCTTACATTGGTTTGTATCAATACTGAATTTACTACTCAACTATTATATCGTGTACTTTCGTTTTTCTGACATAAAAGGCTAGGCCTCATTCGCTCGACTAGGCTTAATTTTTTACATAAATTCACATAGAAATAAATAAGGATTTGAAGATAGTCTAAGACTAAGTTACATAGAGAGTATTTTGACTTGTCTCAAATTACTAATGGTGCGTCTAGAATAATGCTTCTGTATCGATGAATATACTTTTACTTCAAATACAAAATAAAATATAAAAAGAATCTTGCAAAATACAATAAATGGTTGATCCTACGTAAGCGTTTCTTCATTTGTAAAAAATAACTCTGTTCAAATTCAACATAATATGTACATTGTACAAGTAGCATCTCCATATTTTTTATGTCAGCCTTTATGGCTCCTAAACATTCTCTGTAGGTATGCGATGGAGTGCGATGCGATACGATTTGAAACGAAGCTGTACTCCTAATGCCTGTAGAAAAGATAGCAATATTTTTGCTCATTTTTAAAACTATCAGAATAAAACAGTTATTAGAATCATATTAGAATAAAATTACATTAATTTATTGAATTTAGAAAATGCCCAATTATTGACCGAGCGAAGCGAAGGTCTCTGAGTCTACTTGTGTGAATTTGAACTTGTCCGTCCATCCGTCCGTCTGTCAGAGCGGAATAACTTCTGAATTACAGAACTTAATTACTTCAGCTTTAAATGTAATATGTAAACCGATGGCCTCCAGCCGAATAAGGCTTAAAAAGTTATAAAAATCTTTATTTCAGGGAGGCTCTCATAGAAGCGAATGCGAAGTAAAATATTTTTTACAGCGTAACATAGGGTTGCGATATATCATTTTAAAGATAATTAGGAATAGAGTCCAAAAATGTGTGCAAAAGAGTCGGTGTGCTAAAAACATAAACAACAATGTGTGATAATTAATGCTAAATGAATAACAACCTTTTGAACTTTTGATTTAAGATTTAGAATGAAATTATTAAAAATTCTATTACTAAACCAAAGCTACAGTCGAACGAATAGAGCGAAGCGAGACCATGTACCGAATGCCGCTCTTGAAATTCTTCCGACGTGTTTTATTTGTACGTTAAGTTTTAGGGACTAATTTATTACAATTATTCAGCTGGATTCAGCTTTCGTCCAACTAAACTGGCGTTACCTATATTATCCAGCTTTACGCAGCTCCATAGAAACCGTCAGTTTCGTAAAGACCAAAGCTGAATCGAGCCGAATAAGTGTAATAGGTCCCTTAACCATAGTTAAACATAGTTTGTGCTGGAAGAACACATGTGGAAAAATATCAAGCACGGACATAAGTATAAGTTTATATATCCTACAATAATTCACAAAAGTGTCCGAACAAGATTTCATCAATGATATGATTTTAAAATCTATCTGTACTTAGAAAAATTATACAGCGCCAGTAGTAGTAAAATATGTATTGTATAAAACTCCAGTATCCTTACCACAAGATTTTTAATCATACATACGATGAGCGTATTCGAGCGTCGAAACAACTTGGCGTTAAAGTAAAATGAACCTAAACCGCCTCCAGAACGCGTATACCCGGTACACGGCACCCATACACGGTAGGGTGGTATCTAGCCACGGCCGAAGTCTCCCAACAGACAAGAGCAGAGAAAATTCTACTGTAGCCCATTAACGTCCCACTGCTGAGCACAGGCCTCCGCTCTAATAGGAGATAGGGAGTTAGAGCATGAGTTCGTCCATACATCCACAGTCAGCTCGAAAAGGTTACGTTGCAAGATAAAAATCGATGGTACTGAACTTGCGACATAAAATCAAGTGCATTTGGCTCGATTTTACTCTAACAACAAAGTGTTTTGACGCTCGAATATGGTCAACTCCAGTGTGTTTTAAAAACTTGTGGGAATGGTACACCACGACCACGAATTAATCCTAAATGTAATAATTCAATATACCCTTTTCCTCATGATTTGGCTCAAAATGTATCAAATTCACCTCAAAGACGTTAGAGAGAGACGTATCACAATCGCGCTAGTAACGTTAAATTAAATACAACAGCACCTATAGTTTGTTATACACAATAATAATATAATATACTGAATAAAAAATATTCAATCGAAATCAATAGTCCAGTTAATTTGTAGTAGGTAAATTTAGTAAATATCACGAATTACTCCGCCGAGACAAGTAATGCTTCACAACAAGGAGGGCATGAGGCCAGTACTCTTACCACAAAAAATATATTGAATTTGATTTAATCAGATCGACGTTGAACGCAATCGAGCATCGAAACACTCAGGCGTTAAAATAAAATGAACTTTATTCACCTAGTCAAGTTCGACCATACATCTAGTCAAAGTGGAAACGGCGGTGGTACTGCATTTTTAACTTAAAACCAAAGGTTGGACTTAATTTACTTTGTTTTAAAGCTCAAGTTCGACCATACATCTAGTCCAAGTGGAAACGGCGGTGGTCTAGTTTTCTCTACTCCCAAAAAATGTTTTACGTCTCTTTTGACACTCAACGCATGTGATTTAAAATCTTGTGGTAAGGGTACCGAGACCGGCTTCTATTATCAACACAGTTTTTGCTCAGGTCTAAAAATATAATCAAAATATTTAAAAAAAAACCTCTTGAAAATATTAGATTTATATTAATAAATAAATTTAATTTTATGAAACCATACCATAAAAATGATGAAACGTTCAAAGGGAATCCCGGGGACGGTCAAACTACTTTAAATCGCGAAAAAGCAATTGATTCGCAAGAAATTAAAAAAATGAGGTCGACGTAGATTGCATCATCTGATAATCACTATCAAAAAATTTGAATAACAATCAATTTCAATCAATAAAAACATGTATCGATTTATAGCCCTGAGCAAAAAACGCCTCAACCTCTTCCTATGACTAGTCACAAAATACATAGCTTTGGACCAAAACCATCCTGATCACCGATAGACTATAAGACCGATATTCCTGACAAGATTCCAAAGGATCATAGACACTTTCTTAACAGCGTAACTTGGCAAAGTTGATACCTGCACACGATTAATTACAAAGAATCAGGGAACTGATTTTCTATGACATCAAAAATGCAAAATGTATTCAAGCTGCATATTAATAATGTCCTCCCGACCGAATTTCGGCCACGGCGGCCAATCTCCTGAGAGATTAGCCATCTGCGCGAGACCTAGTGCACAAGTGTGTGCGCATACACAGGTGCACTGTTGTGTATCGGATGATATTCGCAATTTGTTCGCATCATTTTTACGGGTTAGACTCGCGTTTTCAATCATCATGCATTATGGAAAGCGATGATGAGGAGCGAGGAACATGTTGGAGCGTGGTTGCCTTAAGATCGCCTATTCAATTGTCATGAAGATACTTCAGTCATTACGTGGCATTAAGCCGGCGGTTCGTATCAGAAACGTTGAGTAAAAACGTTTCGTGCGAGCGAATTGGACGTCGACCACTTATGGATGCAAACGCTCACAGTTTCTGCTTTGCTGTGCTAAAATGTGATAGCAAATCAGATCCCTGGTTGTTTTTTTTAAACTCATGTTTCTATTTCACTCACATATTATCATGTACGGACATAATTCGACCAATCAGAGACGACCGCTTGACATGCGACGTAGTGCGCGTTCACTGATAACACTCACACATACATTTGTACAACCGCAGTATGCTACCCGCTATTCTAACGAAGGGGATTCGCTGTCGATCAACTCTCGAAAAAAAAAATCAACAGCTAATAAGAACTAATATCAAATGCATCGAACGTCGCCACAATTTTTGGAACGAACCATTTCAACGACGACAGAGCTTATCAATGCAAGGTTTTAAGTTAACAAACCCTTCACCAAAGCTGATACTTATCTATCAATACAATGTATGAAAATTCATACAAATTTGAGAATAATGGCAGCTGCAGCGACGATTTATTAGCTCGAAAACTCTACAAAGAAGGCTCGGAATACTGAATCGCGCCTACGAAAACATAGTATAATTTAATCCTTAGAACTAATCAATTAATTTGTGTTTTTTTTTTTTAAACCGATCATCACTTTATAGAACCTACTTACTTAAGTCTAAAAGGGGGACGATCGACAGCAGTAAGTATCAATCAAAATCAATTGAAAAAAATATCGAAATTTACAGCTAAGCTACACTCTTTCGTACATTATTTAAAAACGTTCGGAAATAGAAGTACGGAAGGGAGTATAAAGGGGGGGATACAGCAAGTCTCGCTGAGAAGTTTGCTGGAACACACGATGTGTTTATTAAACCTAAGAGCGTCGCCTGACTTTGTTCAGTGCGCGAACACCATATCACTATTATACAACGGCGCCAACGAACGCCAACACCCAACGCCCGAACGCCAACGCCCAACGCTCGAGCGCCAACGCCATACTACCGCAGCCAACTGACCTACGTTGCCGGCGCCTATACCTTCATATTATATATATTCGATTAAAGTAAAGAATGTACGCACAGGGGTACCATACCATAAACAATTTCATACTTCAGTAATCTTGTTTGCATCTATTTTCCAGGATTAACTACCTAATTTGTTTAAATTTAGAAAATGCGTTTGGAATCTAATGACGACTTTGTAACCCAGTTGACCAATTTACATACACCAAGTTTAGCTATAGATTTATTTTGTACATCTAATTTTTTTGATTTTTAACTATTGTTGGTGTGAAGTAGATTTTGGATCATAGCAAAGGAGAATTTGTCATTCAGATCGATTATTACTCTGTAGCAATAACTTTGACGTAGTTGGGTAGTTAGTTTGAAGTAGTTAACTTTGACTTGGGCTTTACGTTTGTTATTGCTAGTTACAAAAAAAAATTTGGTATCCAGTAAAAAAAATGTACCCGTATGAATAGATTCTTTAGCAGAGCAATAGTTATACCATACAACATGAAACATCCCTAGAAAGAACATACCGATTGTCCATTTAACACGCCCTGACCAGTGAGACAATATTCAAATTTATTTTCCAAAACATTCAATTCTAACAACATTTATTAATGCGAACACCGACTTAAGCTACCGAAATTCTATGCTAACTTTTTTTGCAATTTTTATTTTAACTATAAGTTATTAAATATCATTGAACATTTTTAGTATTATTACATTGAACATACTTAATCTTATTATTTATTATACTGCCTCTAACATTTATATTTTATTAATATTTCAATTAATACAATTGGGAACTACATAAGTCATCTATTGGGAAATGGTACAGCGATATAGGAATCAACTAATCGCTCAAATTAGAGATCCGTTGGCAGTGTTAATAACTACTATAAGTAAATTTACTATACAGCAGTGATTCCCAATTATTAGTTAGTCTGCTGTCAGCAAGCTCAGCATAACAGTCAAGAACAATTTGAAGCGCGATTCGGTCGAATTATAATTTTTCATATTTTTGTCGAAACACGCAAAACGATGATAGGTATATCTTAGGTTATTATCAAGTAATTTTATCATCTATCAAAATCTGTGTATAAAACAGTAGGTATTAGTGACTGACTGACGAACAGCCTAAATAAGTGGACCTAGGATGTAACATTTCTAGTCTATCTGGTAAAGTCGAGCTTTTACTTGAGTAGGGGGGGTGTGATAAGGGAGGATTTTAAAGAAATTCCAAAAGTACCTTTAAAAAACGTTAACCTACGAGAACGAAGTCCCGAGAATAATTTAGTGGTAGAAGCCGTGAAACATCACTTGCTTCAAACGGTGAAGAGAAACATCGCAAGGAAACTTGCACGCCCGAGAGTTCTTCATAATGTTCTCGTAGGTGTGTGAAAACTGAAACTGCCAACCCTCACTTAGCCAGCGCGGTGGACTATGGCCAAACCCTTCTCATTCCGAGAGGAGACTCGTGCCCAGTAGTGAGCCGGCAATGGGTTGTTAAGAGAGAGAGAGAGAGATAATAAGTGACGACCACATCTGGTTCAATGTTCTCGAATCTCGCACGCAGGCACGAACGAACCAACGGGGTCCATACATTTAGCCCACAATTTTATTTGTCCCATATATATGACCGAAAATATATTGGGTTTTAAATCCATAGAAATAAGTGTCGCCTAGACAGCTTTGAAACGTCTGCTAAGACGAAAAATTAAGACAACGGATGCTTAATTCTAGTGGAATCGCGCTTGTTATGCTAAGCCTGTACATCGATGCAGCCGAGATTTTCTTTGTAGGGTACCTACTAAGATCTAATTGGAAACACTGTATAAGAGCAAACGATATATTGTGATGCTTAAAAATTTATAAGGTCCCACGTTAAAAGAGGCATTATGCCCAGGAAATTCACGACAAATATCTCGTATATTTATCTCACTGATCACACACGCAACAAAACATCATTCAAACACACATTGCATGCTATGCCCAGATTAAAAATACCTAAATAATATACAGTGGAGGAATTTTTAATCACTAATTGGTAAATGGACGAAGACGATTAATTTTGTGCAAGATATCCACACTTAGATTTGTAAAAAACACTTAATTTAAAAAACTTTTATTTATTTAAAACAATATCGAAACCTGGTTAGGATTTTTCATCATAACTTTAAAAAGAGGTTTTTTAATATTCTTCTAATGAGAGCAATACATATTTTTTATTGAATTGAACATTATTACTATATTGAAGTAAAATATAAATTAAATGAAAAAGATAATTATTTCGCCACAAATAAATCACAAATTACCTCATATATAAATAATAATCGATAAATATTATTATACAAAACAACCGGCTTTATATTTTTCAATATCAATCAAAATATCAAAATAATAAACAAAATAATTTCGCCACATGAATCACAAATTATCTGAAAGATCAAAATTAATTAATTTTTTTTTATACAAACCAACCGGCTTTAATATAAAAGCTGGTTGGTGAAAAATATTACAATATCAATCAAAATAATAAAGAAAATTACTTCTCCACAGATGTATCAAAAATTATCTGAAAGATCAATAAGAATAATGAATTAAAATTATTTATATATATATATCTACCTACCAATCGGCTTTAAATTTTTCAATAATAATCAAAATAATGAAGAAAAAAATTACAAACCAACCGGTTTTATATTTTTCAAAATCAATCAAAATAATTATTTAATTCAATAATATTCCGATATTTTTATTTCCACCCCAGGTTTCGACGTTTACACAATGAAATATATTATATCATATAATTCCTCAACTGTAAAATAATAAAATCAATAAACTAAGCGTAAAATTTGCCGACAGACTACGATCGATATATCGAAAAAATATTATTATCTCTCGAGTCAATAATTTACATTTGACAATAAGCGCGGAACAAAAATGTAATATCTGAAATCAAAATCGTCTAAATACTCGTACATACATAAATAGAATAATTTAAAAATATTTTTTTTTGATTGGTCTAGAAATTGCACTGAAGACGTGTGAATCTATCTGAAGTGATCTGATAAAAATACGAAATAAAAAGAAACATGTAAATGAGCAATTTCCATACTAAGTTGTTTAAACACTAATGTTTTCTCCTTACTGGAATTAAATATTAATAATAAAGGCGCATACACATCACTGTATTAGGTTCTACATACAAACGTATTACGATTAATTTGATATGTAATACGTACTTCCAACTAAGCCAGATAATCTCTCCATTACATAATAAGTAAGCCCGGCAAAAATAAATACAGTGAAATTTTATTTATTGTAAGGCCACAATTACACTCGTAGATTTTTACGTAAATAGAGTACGGAAGTCTTACCTACATACTGTACTCACATCTTACCTACTTACTGTATTCACAAATAAATGAATTTGATTTGATCTGAAGTTAGTTACATAACTAACACTTACATACAATACACGACTTACAAGACTGTTTAAATATCGTAACTTACTCGTTTAAGTGTAATGGCAGCCTTAAAGTTGTGAGCCTAGAAAAGAAAAAAAGTTAGGGCAAAAATTACAAAACTTAAAAAGAAAATTGCTTAGCTAATAAATTCGTGTAGAGGCCTACAACAGAGCGTCTAACTGGTGAGTATTAATCATCATATTATTATAGTGTATATCGCCTTAAAAAGCGTCACGACACACCAAAATACAGTTAAGTATATGCGCCCACAATTGAAATATAATATTATAATACCTTACCTACTCTAATTTTATGTCAATATAACTAAATTACTAGTCCAGTGGAGTGGAGACGAAACAACGTGTCATTAATACTCCGTTTACACATCGAGCTACAATATAGACATATATAAGTTACGGGTGAGACACGCTTTTACAGTATTCCCAAATTAATAATGCACATGCAGATCTTCGCTAACTGTCGTATTCCCGGAAACACCCGAATTATTGAATCGTAAGAGCCCTAAACAATGCACTTGCATTTTGCACCTTGTTCGAAGTAATTGGAGTTAATATCATGTGTATACAATCGCAAACAATTCGGGCTGTCGGCGGCGGTCGCCGGTCAGTCAAAGGTAAATCAGTCGTCTTTATATATTGGTGGTGACTGCACGTGTTCTTTCTGTGTGGAATTATATGGAGCTGCTATTACACACCTTGTAGTGGATAAAAAAAAAAGATTGTAGCATATTCGCAATCGTGTGGTTTTCTTCGCTATTTACGTACATGGAATTATCGAATCAAATTTTGTTACTGATAAGTCAATATTTATCTCTTTTAGCACAAAACATATAATTCTACTAAATTACGCATGAAGAAAATGAACTTAACCACTCTATATACATATCGTCTTCCGATGCTCGGGGAATACGACCGTTGCCCAACAGTGACGAAGATTTCTATGCGCATTATTAATTTGGGAATACTGTATCGTAATTTGCATATTTTATAATGACTTACTTATCTATTTTATAGCTACCAACTTTTAGTCACATCAATGGATGACTTTAGTAGAATTTGCTTTAAAATCTACTTCCAACAGTGCATTTGTATCGATTTCTTCAAAAATATGCAAAAATTCGTTTTAAATATTGCAGAAAAGCAATGGTTGAGGTCTAGAATGAAGCGCGCTTGCCTGGAAGATGCTACTCATTCTTGCCTTGAGTGCTCGGAAGTATGTGCGTATACACGCAAAGCAGGTGTTACACAAAAATAGGACTTCGTCATTAACTGTTCTGTCACCAGCTATTTAGTAATGAATTCTACGGCCGGCTCTCTTTGATAAATTTTTTATAAAGAGGGAATTCAATTATAGAACTATATTAATAAAGAATTATATTAATAGAACATTAGTAACTAAAATTATACATATTTTAATATAATATAATACAAATGCCCGTTTTCATAAACAACGCCTAAAGTTAAGGGAACAACAGTTATTTAACGTGAAAACTGCCACCTCCTGGAGGTAACTTGAGCGTTTTCAGTGACCTTACGTGTTCCCTAAAATTTAGGCAGTGTTGGTAAAATCGGGCGCGAGTGTAGCAATAAATATTGTTATGAATTAATTAATATTAATTATGTAAATTAATTGTACTATAGCCGTTTCATTAATTAAAATAAATATAAAATTACAATTTGATTTGAATGCTGACTGTGCGATCAAAGACAATCGTCTAGAGTTAACAATAGGCATGATGTCAGTAACAAAGAATCAATGAAATTATAAATTTATCTAATAAAATTGGATTCATGGATTATAAAAAACGTATTTTTTTTTATTTCGAGTAAGATTGCTATTTATATTGATAAAATAAAACTATAAAATACAGAAATCCGCCATATTGCATAAAACACCAATGAAGCGACAACGACGTCACAATTATTTTCGAACTTTGACAATCACACTGTTGCTTACTGCACACTGCACAGAGTAAATTGGTAAAAATAATAGTGACGTCACAAACGACGCCATGACACCGCCGAACGTTTTGGCGTGAATTTTTAAATTTAAATTTCAAATGCCAATTTCATCTACCATACCTTATTTTTCTGCTGAAATAAGATATTTTTTCGAAATAGTAGATAGGTACTTCCGAACATAAACAGTCCATTTTTCAAAATCAGTCATCATGCCTATTGCCAAGAGTTTGATATTTCCTACAGAAGTCTAACAAACGCACCCTCTCAAGGAACGCGAGTCATACGTCAATACAGTTGGCTAAAAGTTGGTAGGTGGTACGCTCACATGTCGGCGTGTCGGTACAGTGTCGGGTGCATCGGGTGTGCGTAGTGCGGTGTCGGGCGCGGCGCCGGGTACGCGTGCTTGAGTCGCGCGCGCGTCGCATGCTACCTGCGACCGATCAGACCGTTGCTGTTGCTGCTCGAACTCGGGCACATCTCCAATTCCACCAGCAGCGGGAAGTGATCTGGGAAACAGATGGCGTTTCCAAGTTCAAGGGATCATTTGACACTCCGGGTCTCAGGAAAACAAAAAATCGCTAATCCTGATTATCCTAGTAAGGATAACGGGTGAAACTGTTTAAAATATTGAATTGTCATCGGTCCTTAATAAGTATGCCAAATTTCGAGTTAATCCGACGTTTTAAAGGGGGTCAAAATCATGTTCAAAGATTCCGTTACATACTAACATACTAACATACATACGTCTGAAGCTAATAAAAAGCGTGTAAAAATTGGCAGTCATAGGGACTGCCGATTTAGAAGTGAAAACGATTTTTTATTTATTTATTTAATTAAAATTATAAACCTTAACACTAAGACATTAAAGTTTAATTTCGAATGTAGTATATTTATATGTCGCTGTTCGCGAGCATGTCGGTCACAGTCACGCGATTCTACATTTTTACCCCCTATCAAAAAGTGCTCAACGTGCCTAAAGAAGGTTTCACTTAAACTTTGCTAAACAACTTAAATTATTACAGTGTCAACTAATAATATATTTAGATGATTGAAATTCCTACAACCATAATATAAAACGTCTTGTGTCAATAATGTCTTGTTTTTTAAAGGAACATTTCCCTATAGCATTGTTGAAATTAATTGGATAATTATATTGTGTCCTATAAATTCATAATATGTTATTTGACATGCCATTCAAGAACTATGCAAGTTCAGTACTTTACTATAGTATAGTATAGTTCAAGTATTACTGTGTATAGTAGTGGACTTATATCGAATGGCGACGTCGACGATAAATTACTGAGTCAGATTATTCAAATCACCAGCAACACATCAAAAGTTGCAGCACACCTGCAGAAGAAGATTTTGCAAGACTTGCTCACTTTTTTTATCTATTTTTATAAACTAGTTGATGCACGCGGCTTCTTCTTCTTCTTTTTTGTTCCCGGGGGAACTTCAATTTTCCGGGATAAAAAGTAGCCTATGTGTTATAGAATAACACACTACAATCTATCTCTGTGCCAAATTTCATTTCGACATCCGTTCAGCCGTTCTGGCGTGTTTGACTAACAAAAATCCAGCCATGCATCCAAACTATCGCATTTATAAAATGAGAGTAGATAGGCTTGCGTTTGACGACAAACATGCTTATTGCAAAGCAACGATGAGGTCTACATTGGATCGCGCTTGCCTAGAAGACAATTCACTTTTGCCTTGAAGGTTAAGTACCATAAGTAGTTAGAAGTTAGTACCATATGTGGCAGAAGGTATAAGGTAAGTTACCTGAAGGTATGTGCGGATGCGGGCAGCCGACGACTTTGTGTTCGCGGAACCAGTCCTGCGACAGCGGGCCGAGCAGCCCCAGCGGCGTCATCGACTGCTTGCTGTAGAATATGTAGTCGATGATACCCTTGAAGTCGTATCTGAAACGATGTAAACATTGTTATAGCGGCCACTGGTCACGATAGGTCGATCGCGTTATGGCAGTCGCTCGCCACTAGAGTAATTACACTACTCTTATTCAAGGGAAGAGTTGGGCTGACCGCTAGTTTTGGCGTCGCTATTACACTGCTCTAACTATCGGGCCCTAAATCAGTATGAACGAGAATCTAGATGGCACAAAGTAAACTCAATTAACGTCAAAATGCTCACGCCAGCCGAAGAAACACAACTACTCTCTACGCTTGTCGTGCGACGACTGAGCTCCCTAACCTCCCTAATTGTTATTACATTGCCCGGTCGGCAGAGTGCGGCGGACCGAGACGACCCGATGTCCATAATCAGGGACCCTTTCTACCTAAATCTTATTACAGTACACTGATTCAAGGTAAGAGTCCCTTAAAAAAGTTACGTA
Source organism: Erebia aethiops (assembly GCA_923060345.2). Classification (NCBI taxonomy): domain Eukaryota; kingdom Metazoa; phylum Arthropoda; class Insecta; order Lepidoptera; family Nymphalidae; genus Erebia; species Erebia aethiops. The sequence goes on along the minus strand of OV281079.1, from coordinate 34,598,258 downwards.
CTCCACTAGTTTGGAATCTATCTAGGTTTCTGAGCCTGTTGAGTTGAGTCGGAGAACATGCATGGAGAACTAATGGTGGCGTGCTCCAGGTTAGACGTGGAATCTGGGCGACGCACGATCGTAGCGTGTGGGATTCCTCACAAGGGACTATGTCCAGCAGAAGAAGTCTATCGGTTGATGACGCCGACGATATTCTGTCTAATGAAACTGGTGTCACTCACAACTGTGTGGTGTGTAGTCCCTGTCACGAAAGAAGTCAACTAGACGTGGCGCTAATAGTTGCATGTAGCGATTTTTGTACGTACAATGTGTGTTCCATAAATTGCCTTCTTTGAGACTTCTTTTGTGACACGGACACGCGCACGGTCGTCACACACACGCCCCAACGACAACAATAAGGATGAAGTGTCAAAAAAAATTGGCAGACATAGGGACTGCCGATAGAAGTTGAAACTAATATTTAAAATAATTAAAAATAACAATGCGAGGACGTGTGGGGGGTCACGGTTACACAGCACTTATAAAATAATTTAAATATAAAACTTAAAACTAAGGCATTAAAGTATAATTACGAATGTTGTATATTTATATTTAAGACCGTTTGTCTTCGTAACAACGCGAGGTGTCAGTCACGGTTACACAGCACTTTAAAATTATATAAACCTTAAAGCTAAGGCATTAAAGTTTAATTACGAATGTACTATATTTATACTTAAGACCTTTTGTCTTAAGAAGAACAACATTCCAAATTTTTACCCCCTACCAAAAAGTGCTCAACGCGCCTAAAGAAGTTTTCACTTCAATAAATTATTCCTCTCTGATTATTAAATAGAGGGTTTTCCAAAAGATCTAAAATTCACATCTCCGTTTAGTTTTTGATAACCATTTTAAACCATAGATTAAAGAAGAAAAGTGTATTGAAATTACGTCACTACTATGTATAATGTATATCATACAAACTTGGATACTAGGATCGCGTTTTGACGTGATAACGTCTTATAAATCGATGAACACCGGTGCACGCACGAAAAAGTGTCACGTTCCGCCTGAGCCTGAGCGTGCAAGTGAGAGCGCGGAACAAGCGATAGAGAGGCGCGATCGCGTGTCGCAGTTCGAATAGTTCTGCTACTGGAACGCAGCCACGCGAGCGCGCGAGAGAACTTCTAGTTATCACGTAAAACTATCGCCCGTGAACAGACTTTTCAGACAACCGTAATTTAACATAGACAAATAACACATTTTTTTAAAAGTTTGATAAAGAGTTGCTGATTTGGTGAGATCGCAGTCAAGGGCTAATTTGTAGTGGATAAAAAAAGTCGCCTATCACTAGTGTGACTCACGTGTAGTTGGTGTAGGGCATGATGTCCTCGCTGTAGGCGGAGGCGAGTTTGAAGTTGTGCGTGAACTCGTGCTCGGAGCCGGGCATGCGACGCAGCGAGCCCGCGTAGCCCAGCGCCTTGAAGTCGCGGTGGTCCGCCGACACGCGGCCAGACGACAAGAACTCGATCACGCCTGCAAAACGAACGCTGCGCCCTCAGTTCACATTGCGAATTCGATTGATCGTAATCGAGCGTTAAAACTGAGGCTAAGCGTACCGACTGCTAAAGCTCTGCCCCCCGATTGTGTAAGGATACCGTTAAGGGCAAAACACACAGGGAACGGGTGCGCGGCCGGTTGAATTCCTTGTATTTATATGGACGACATCACACAGAACGCGGTGGCGTGGCGGGTGACGCTATGTGATGTCGTCCATATACAACACGTTCCCTGTGTGTTTTGTCCTTTATCGTTTGTCAAAGGTATAATTCGACCCGTTTAAGGAGTTCATAGATGCGCGAGTCAACTGCTTTTATGCCACGATGCGCAAAAGAGGCGGAGCTCTGGTGCGCAGATTGCGGGGTAGCACTAACAGCATCCTGATGCTCATTAATAGTAGGTTAGACTGTAGATATATTAGTCACTGCTGCGCTATTTCTATTGCGCAGCGATGACTCGCATCTTAATACGTTAATGATAGTTTTAGGTTAAGTACTAACATAGGTAATAACTTTGTATTACTAACAAATATGAGTCATGTTACTTGAATTTTTTTTATTATTATTATCGGTATAAATTTAGCTCTCACGCCCGCTTACAAAATAAATACATATATGGACAAAGGATATATCATAAACTTACGTAAATAAATGTAAATTTATAAACTTACATACACAAATAAATAGTTGTAGCGGGCGGAGGATTACACCCCGGCAGGGGAGACCAGACGACCGGGGGTCAGCGGGACAGGTTGAGAAACCGGCGGGACTATCCTAGTCGAGTCTAGCAACACCGCTTTCTGCATCCTGGCTGCGAGCGAACTGCCACAGAACCCCAGTCGCCTCAGATGGTTTCAGTGGACTCAACATGCCACATGGCGGAAACCTCGTGAGCCAGATCAAGATACTTACGTTTCTTCTCCGTCTCAGCTCTCACTTATTATTATTATAGATGCCTGCACGTCAAAAAGCATGTATGAACTGCTTATACAGTCCGAGTAATACGTTTTAAGCTGTCATATGATTATGATTAGCTTAGACAATTGAGCGGTCTGGTTTCATGATCGGAACGCAGAACGCTGCGGTAACCCGTTTTCCTCTGACCCTTAATTGCCTACGTTGTCGCGTAGATTATACGTCTGTCATTTTCTATGGCGTCGTATAGCGTCGCGTCTATTGGCGTCGCTTCTGTCGCTCACCTAGGACAACGGGTAAGGCTGCATTTTCAGTGGTGGCGGCGGAACCGCGGTTGCGATACGCTCGCACCATGCATTTTGTATGAAATGTTTTCAGTGAAGGGTGGAAATTGCGGCGAGAGGGTCGAGTATCATTATCGAATACGCGACATTACAAAGTTAACGTTTATCGCTCATGTTACATGCATAGGAAGTTGACATGGGCGGGTCGGCGTATTCCGCTACCGGTTACAGAAATCACAACTAAAAACACCGCGTGTTTTATTCCGCTTTCGCTCACCGCTGCCCACCGAAAATACAGCCTAAGCATGTCAGACCTAATTGTTTGATAAACCTTCCGGTCTGTGGTTCTGGCGAAGTAACTATGCGTCAGCAATCGGGTTCTTAAAACTAAAACCTTTTAAAGTTTGGTTATTGATAAAGAGATTGGTTTGATAAGCAAAAGGTTAATCGTGATTCTGCATATCTACAGTCCATTATAAAAACACTTTTTTTTAAATTCGCAATACGCATATGATTCAAAAGCAAAATTATTGGAAAAGGAATTTTAAGAAACTCATCTGGAACATAATGTACAACCATTATGTTCCAGATGAGTTTCTTAAAATTCCTTTTAACTAGCACAGACAAAGTAAACCTGGTTTGCTTCAGTTTTGAAACAAGGTACACTTAACTTAAGGAGACAGCTATAAAATTAAAAATGTAAGAAAAATGCTCCTTACTATTCTGCAAGTAGATATAATATATAGTCGGGGTTAAAAATGAAGAAGAGGAGATAAACAGGGAAAATAAATTAAAGAAAAGATAGGAACTATTCTTCTGGTCGGTCTTCTAGGCTTCTGAGGCGAGCTCGGGTGGCTAGAGTGAAAACTCAAGCGGGGAGGGGCAACACACGTACAACAGACCTCCAACTGGAGGTTGAAGTGCGGAAACCTGCCCAGTAGGAAGAAAGAAAGAAGGAACTATTCTTGATCGAATGTTGTTAGTAAAATTCTTACCGCTATCTGGAAGCGAGTTAAAGTCGCCGCACAATAACAACTGCACATTGTCCTTCTGTCCCGTCATACGCAGCGTCCTAGCAGAATCGTCCAATATTGACCGCAATTCATTACTTAGCATCATCGTTTGGATCAGTTTGACATCACAGAACTCCGGGTCCCAGTGTATGTGTGCTGTGCACACTAGTATTGGTTGTGCTAGCGTCGACGTATCGGTCGGTATTCCGGATATGTCATTAAACGCTGAAAAAGACATATTATTAGTTGTATTATTTTATTCTTCTATACTAACATTATACATAGGTAAAGTTTGTGATGTGACGTTGTAGCGGGTAATCTCTGGATCTTCGGAACCGATTTTGAAAATTCTGGTACCAATAGAAAGCCACATTATTTGTGAGTGTCATAGGCTATATATTAACCCGAAAAATTAGGGACTTCCCGTAGGGATTTCTTTCACGCGGGCGAAGTCGCGGGCATCTGCTAGTTTACTATATGATTATTGTTCTTAAAACTACTATACTAAATAAATAAATATACATACTAAATAAATATAAATGCGAAAGTGTGTCTGTCTTTCTGTCTGTCTGCTGCGCTTTCACGGCCCATCTGTTCAACCGATTTTGATAAAATTTCGTAGGGAGAGAGTTTGTATCCCGGAAAATTAAAGAGTTCCCGCGGTAGTCGAAAAATCTTAATCCACGCGGACGAAGTCGCGGGCATCATCTACTTATTATATAAAAGCTGGGAAGATAGGGATTATTTAAATTCTAAGCAGATATCAGCAACGATAAAAAAGATTTAAGCTTTGATATTTTTCAAAAATATTAAAGCATATCAGGTAAATTTTAACGTTTTAGTCCCCTCCCATAGGGGAAGTTGTAGCAATTCATAGCTAAGCTTTTTAATGAAAATGAAAAAGAATCACGCAAAAGACACGAAAGCGAAACAAAGAAAACTTGTAAAACAATAAAACACAATTCAAAAATACTGCAAACGGAGACAAACGGATCATCCAACCTTGAATTGCTTTCTTTATTGGCACGAGCAAAGTGTAATCTTTTGAAATAATGGAAAAGAAAGTGATTTAACAAATCAAAAGATTTCAAGAAAATCACAATAATTAAAGTATTTTACCGTTTTCCCATGCCGCCTCCTTTGTTTTTAACAATGCGGCTAAACCAATGTTGTCCTTTGGCATCACTCGATTTAACATATTGTCCGAACCTTCACTATTTGCCATTGCTAATTGATTAAATTCGATAAGGTGTTCCTTTACAAGTGAGAATCTGTGGACACAAAAAATACACCATTTCAAACTCAAACAAAAAGTTTGTCTTACGATCTCAATTCCGCCTCTTTGGTTTTGTTTTGACTCTACTACCGGTTCCGAAAACAGATTCTACTGAGAAGAAATTCAGTAGTTGCTCTTTTCAATAGCTTACGCACCATCACGGATTCAAAATGTAGTTGTTGCCGAAAAAGTCTAGGTGGTTACTATAAAAAATAAGGTACGTGTTAGTGATGTTGACTTACTTAGAAGATCTGAAAAATATAGCGCAGCCATCGACATACTTCCGTTCCGATTCAGACATTGTCTTTGCACGGGATTTGGGCGAAAATATACCGTCATAGCCATCCTGTTTCAGTTCCGGGAGGAAAAAAGCGTAAAACTGATCCGTCTCTACTTCCTGTGAATAAAAAAAAGTAGCAATATTATAATAATATAATAGAAAAAGTGTTGATAATTATAATTTAGTATGTTATAGAATTATTAAACTAACTGATTAACTGACTAACTTTTAAACCGCTAGAAATTTAAGATTTTGCTCTGGACTTTCTGTATATCGAAGAACTCGGACCTCTGTCAGTGGATTCGAGTCTTGTAATAGCTACCTACGTAAACTCAGCTTTATGTATTTTGGCATACCGTTTAAATTGGTATAATGAAAACAAAACATAGAGGACGCGCTCTTGGGCGAATCTGGCTCTTACCACGCGCTGCCGTCTTTATATCAAAGTAATAAAGGTCAGTTTGAGTTGTAATGTTTTATATATGCACTATAGTCTTGTGGCTCTAATGGTGACATCATGGCGCCTCTTGCCGTCATATCATTGTAGAAGATAACCAAGGATAAAGATTTTCCAATCAAAGTTCAAAACAAGCCGTTGTAACATTCCATAGTTCTCTAATATGCATTCTTGTTACTTCCGAACGCATCGTCAGACGGGCACATTCTCAAAATATGCCCAGTTATATTTTGAGAATGTGCCAGTCTAACGACGATTAATAAAATCAATGAAAAAATGTTCAACAGCGATCAATTTTTCATCCACTGACCAGTCAAGCCACCACATCATTTGCTCCATACAAATTGTTAATGCGCGTTTACCTTCTGACATTGATGACTTCTTTAATGAGATACAATGTGCAGATTAATGAACCGCATTGGAAAAAATCTTGTACCTACTGTTTTTGTTGCCCACGTCAGTACTCCATCAAAGTTATGATTTGATTGACGTTTGAGAGTAAGGTGCTGCGCAAAAGCAGACACTTGTTGTTACCGACACGGGATACCGTCATAGAAAACCGGTCCGTGTGTCCAGGTCCAGGATCGGTCCAGTCCACCGGACAGTGTGTCCGCAGTCCAGGTCTAGGACCGGTCTAGTCCAGCGGATAGTGTACCCGGTGTCGGCAATCAGCCCCAATTGCCGGTACCGGATAATTTGTAAATATACCCACCTGTAAACTAATGATATCCGCTGAATAATGTCTGATCTCGTCGAGGATGCCCTTTTTCCGATAGTCCCACTCTAAAGCCCAGCTCGGGCAGTAGCCGTACATCTGTCTGGTCGCGTATTTGTCACACAGCACGTTGTAGCACATCACGGTGAAAATACCTGGAAGCAAATAAATACATTGTCTCAGCATATGTACAATTTCACGTCATCTGCTTAATTCAACCAGACTGATCTATTAACACACAGCATGCACCGCTGGGGGTGGAGAAGTTGAAGATTTGATATTTCAACATGATATGAATTTTTGGACAAACATAGGCACATACACATACAAGACTAAGAAAGGATTTTTGAAAATTCCACCCTTAATCTACGGGGGATGAAAGTGCGTCATTTTTCAAGTTATATCGATGAAAATTCATATTTGAACTTTCCCTTTTGTCCCTTATCCACATCAGTGGCGTGCAGTTCATAGAGGCAAATAAGCACAGCTTACCCCAACTGAATGAAAGTTATATTCAAGTAAATTACATAATAAAATAATAAAAAAACAACTGTAATATAAATTCATAAAAACGCCATCTATAGTAAATAACCACCCGCATCTATATTAATTCTGTAATTATCACGAAGATGGCGCTGTCACGAATTCTATCCAAAGTCAATACGCTCATATAGTCCGGGAGGCAGCGACCGAAATTTTGCACCCATTCCTACAAAGCTAATTTTTCTGTCAAGCAATGTTTATACCGTGTAAATAATGAAAGTGAAAGTCTGCCAAGCTTTTAGTGTTGCAAACATTAATAACAATTTTTGAAACCTGTAAATAAATAATACGTAAATGTATTATACCTACAAGACTGAAACTTCTTACAGTGAACAAGGATACCTAAATATACAGGATAATGATAGTCTGCCGCCTCGGAAGCGTTGCCATCTAAGGTCTACCACCCACGTAATATGTTGAAAAATTAACTTTTTGGACTTATTTCTACAAGGCTGATTTTTTTTCCTTAAGTAGTTAGGTTTATACAAGAACAAAAAAAGACAGTCTGCCAAGAATCCAATGTTGCTAAAGCCTTGGTAGACGCGATGGAATGCACTATCTCCCGAGCGCAGCTACTGCGCCGATCCGCTATAAGTCGCTCTGAATAATTGGACATACCTTTTTGTCTACGATAATTATTAATAACATTGAATAATAGAACTCAATTTATTTTAATTAGTGTACTTTTATAATTTACAAACAAACTATAAAAAGTTTTTACAAAATAAATGGTAATGTATGAAAATACTAGATGACCCGGTGTACTTCGTATCACCTATCCTAACGACAAAATATATGGGAAAATGAAATTGTTGTGCTTACTATCTTTCTCGCAATTTTTCCATATTTTCTCACCGTTTAAACCTTCCCTGGACTACGATAAACATTTCAAAACCAAAATCAGCTAAATCGGCCCAGCTGTTCTCGAGTTTTAGCGAGACAAACGAACTGCAATTGATTTTTATATATATAGATACGAGATTTTTTTAGTGTTTGTGGTTATTGAAGTTTTATTTATTTTATAATTTTTTATATTTTACAATTTTTAGTGGTCACGGCTAATAGATGATGCCCGCAACTTCATCCGCGTGGAATAACGTTTTCGATTCCCGCGGAAACTCTCAAATTTTCCTTGATGAAAAGTGGCCTAAGTCCTTCCCCGGGATACAACCTATCCCTTTACTAAATTTCATTAAAATCGGTTGAACAGATACATTTTTTGATTACCGCGGGAACCTTTGATTTTTCAGGGATAAAAAAGTAGCATGTCTTTCCCCGGGATACAACTTATCTTTGTACCAAATTTAATCAAAATCGGTTGCACAGATGGGCCGTGAAAGCGTAGCAGACAGGCAGACAGACACACTTTCGCATTTATTATATTAGTATGGATGTCTGGTTAAAAACCTACTGTTTACTAAGCTATTACACTGATCGCGAGCAATTTAGTCTTATCCATTGAGGAGTTCCGTTCACCATGTCTGAAGATATTCATCAGATCTTCACCAAATTTATATGGACCACCTCTGAAGTATGATCTATCAAACAAAAAAGAATCATCAAAATTTATTCATAATTGGCGGAGTAATCGTGTAACAAACATACAAAAACATACAGCCGAATTAATAACCTCCTTCTTTTTTTTTAAGTCGGTTAAAAATAGTTATCCCGGTATAAATTCAAACAAAAAAATCAAATTAAGATTTAAATTAGAAATTTTATTCGTTCAATGGCATTACATTTCCATCAAGTTCTTGCGCTACAACTTATGCCACGTCTACCGAAGCTTTAGCCACCTTCTATCGAAAGTAGACGACGATAATTCAATAATAATTATCGTAAACCGCTTGTAGACGAAAGACCAGCTTTGTAGATTTTAATTTAATGCCGGTATGTCGCTCGGGAGAAAGTGTATTCCATCGCGTCTACCAAGGCTTTAGCAACATTGGATTCTCGGCAGACTGTCTTTTTTTGTTCTTGTATAAACCTAACTATTTGAGAAAAAAAATCAGCCTTGTAGAAATAAGTTCAAAAAGTTTATTTTTCAACACATTACGTGAGTGGAAGACCTTAGATGGCAACGCTTCCGATGCGGCAGACTATCATTATCCTGTATATTTAGGTATCCTTGTTCACTGTAAGAAGTTTCAGTCTTGTAGGTATAATACATTTACGTATTATTTATTTACAGGTTTCAAAAATTGTTGTAAATATTTGCAACAACATCGGCGCGGCAGACTGCCATTCTGTTTACGTACGGTCTCAAAATAACAAAATAGCAAAGAATCAGCTTTGTAGGAATAATCGCACCCATAATGTCGCTGCCTCCCGGACCAATAGTAACATTGAACCGACGCGACGCTGGCGCCACGGAACAAGCAGGAGTTAAAAATGGCAAAAATTTTAGGTATGTGTGTTTCACATTCAGTAATACAACACGAAATACATTTACATGTGTGAGTCATCACTCCTAGTCATAACGCACGACGTTACGTCAATACAAAGCTCAGCTTCCGGAAACTGCGTGATCAACTCAAGACTTATTTTAATAATGAAAATTAAGTAACTGTATTTACCTAGATACCAAAAAGAATTGTTGAAATTATTAAATAAATTAAAATTTTCTACTATATTTCTTTCCACTGATTTTGTATTCTAAGAAATTATAAAGATTCTAAATTATTAATTAAGTATTAAATCAAAAGCAGTCTAAATTAAAAAAACATAATACGGCCACCGATTAAACATCCAAAAGGGGTAAACATATTTTTTCACGCAAATAATAGCGTAATTAAAGTATTGAAATTAAATATTTTAATAAAAGAGTTATTTAGCGAGACTTCCGCCGGCTACCAGACGAACGCGCGCGCCATATTAGTTATTGTGTTGTTATTGTTTTGATTGCGAATTTCGTCCCGTTAAAAAATTGTTTTAACACGTTCAAGGACATTTCTTTGTAAAAAAACACGTGAATTATTGTGAGAACAGCATGTGACAACTTTTTTAGTGATTAGTGATTACAAAATTATTGGAATTGTTCAGAAATCGGTATTGCAATCGGTAACGTAACAATCTACTTACATAGTATTATTATTATTTTAAGTACCTACCTACCTTTTTGGGTGTGAAACGAGAGAGTTCTTGGTGTACTTTTTTGCATTACAATTCACATTATAAAATATATTAAGTACCTAGTAGTTGAGCATGGTTTGTTAGCATGGTTAGCATGTTCGACTGCAGTTGAGAGGTGCTGGGTTCTTTCCCGGGTCGGACCAAAAATCTTAGATAAGGAAGTTCGATATTAGGTTTTTGTTTTAAGAAATTTTCAGCACTAGCCTGGAGTTGGAAACTGGCTGTTTCACCCTCATACATAATTAATGCTTACCCTGGCTTCGAACCCTGTGCACGCCACTGATCCACATGAAATATCCATTGTGAATGTTTCACAATGGGCGTATCACCCAAGTATCCTATATAACCGTCCCTAGAACCCTACAAATTTCATCAATAGCGGTCCAAGCTTGAGCTGTAAAAGGTGACAGACAAAGAGGTTAACACAATATAATTATAATTATATTATTATAGATCTTTATTTCCCCTTTTAGATTCTACATCATGCAGAAGCATGTGTGTCAGCTGCCAATAAAACTGACGGACTTATTAAGTTATTAAATTGTCTTTAGGACCCAGAGCGTACATGATACCTGCCATGGTTATTATTTATGTACCCAATAGTTACAGAAAATAATAATTTGCGAGAGGCTGAATGCAATTTAATAAGAGGTATGGCAAGCGATATAAATGATATGCGATGAAAATTAGAACAAACTGTTACAATGTTTCAACAAGCTACAAGTATGCCTATTGACATTGTAATTAGCCCATAGAAGCCTACGCATCTTTTGGCTTTTATAGCCTAGTAGTTAAAACGTCAGCCTCCTATTCCGGTGCTCGGAAGTTCGATCCTCGGGCACGCACTTCCAACTTTCAGAGCTATGTGCGTTTTTAGCAATCAAATATCACTGTAAAGTTGTAAACATCATGACTCGTGAGGAACCCTACATTTTTATTTATCCATTTGACTGCGACATGCCTGAGATTTTTCCATAATATTTTCAAAGGTGTGTAAAGGCTGCCAATCCGCATATGTCCAGCCGCCAGCGTGGTTTACTATGGCCAAAAAACCCTACTCTTTCTGAGAGAAGATACGAGCTCGGTTCTTACTCTGATGCACATTTTCAACAACATCACCTAGATTTTAGGGAAGCCTAAGCCTAAGCCCATCACGTTACATTTCTTGTGAAACGGTTACTGATTCACCAAAATTTAGGCATTTTTGGTGCAAATGGGCATAACAGTTCCAATAGGGATGATGACAACTCAATCAAATCATCAACTCTTTATCAAGCTTAAAAACGCACTTCCAGTATGGAAGTTGTGTGAAATTCACAGTTGTGACGTCATAAATTTTCAACGACCTATTTTTCCTTAATCTATATTATAAAATGGTTATCAAACTTAAAACTAACCGAGCATGTTAATTTTAGGTCTTTTGGAAGAACCTTTATTTAATAATCAGTTAGAAATCATTAATTTTTGATATAGGCATCATCCCTATTAAATGGCACTAGTTTCCGCTCCACATACGCCGCTGCAAGACCGAGGGCAGCCCTGACACACAATAGCTTTTGTTTTTCTAATCCCCACAAACAGCAATGCCCGACATCACCGTGAACAAGTCGGTAATGATGACGCGTTTTTGCAATGCTGCGGGCTAATGGCGAAAATGAGCCGTTTACTCGCCATTAACAGCTGCGTTAGCACCCTGCAGGCAGCGGTTCAGAACACTGTTGCTGAACACGAGGTAATAGCACAAACGAGCAACGTAATCGATTATGAATTGCCACACTGGTTACCGATTACGGTAGTGATTTAACACTGAGAACCGATCTGTACCTACAGATAGTAAACCACATCCTACTATACCTAATAGTACAAACACAAAAGTGCCTTTGTTCGTTGATTTGTTCTCCTTATTTCTTCCGATTGTTAAGTATATATTGGGTAAAGTTAAAAACCTGGAGAGTGGCATAGGCTAAACCCAGAATACCTATTAAACAATGCCAACGGGATTTGTTAAACCTAAATCCCGCGGTTATCTAGTATATATTTTATAAACTAGATGATGCCCGCGACTTCATCCGCGTGGATAAAAGTTTTTTTTTATTCCCGCGGGAACTCCTTAACTTTCCGGGATAAAAAGTATGCCTATGTCCACCTACTAAATTACAGAAAAATCGGTTGAAAAGATGGGCCGGGAAAGTGTAGCAGATAGAGAGACAGACAGACACACTTTCGCAATTATAATATTAGTATGGATTATGTATTTCAAAACCTTACTTGGATTAAACCAAACCTAAACGATCCTCCAGCCTGAGGGTTCTCCATAATGTTCTGTGGTTGGGTTTGTATAGTCTGCCAATCCGCATTTGGCGGCCAGTGTAGTTTACTATGACCTAAACCCTTCTCAGTCTAAGAGGAGAGCCGTGCTTCTGTTTACTCGGCGTGAAGTTTGTGAGTAGCTTGTGGCAAGTGATGGGTTGAGATTGAGATGATGTATTTGAACCACACCATCGATTCCAGTCTATGGAATGGAAATTAACTGAGTTGGAATAATAGCAACCGGGCGTAAGCAATAACAGCTTATGTGCTATATGGTAAACGATATAAAGCTTGACGTACGTTTGGCCACGGTTGCGGTTTCCTGGTAGTTAGAATTTATGATTCAGGAAAATCATGTCTCTATAAATTGCAACTTATTTAATTGCAAACGGCGACAATCTTTAAAAGCAATTAATTTTCGAACGCTTCAGTGGCGTGCGGTTATCGATTTACCACATTCAACTTTGCCATTTGCAACTTTTAGAATTGAATCTTCTCGAAGATTAGGTATACCGTAATTAAATTGTAAAATAATAGAGTGAATTTTATTAAATTAAATTTTTCTTTGTCTATAAATCAGAAATTAATTAATATGAGATCATGCTACAAGGACAATCACGGGCAAAATTCAATGGCTATAAACCATTTTAGCAATATTTTCGCTGGGCATTGGACAACTTTATTCATATTATGATATTATTTACTATCAGACTAATTTTTTTTAAAAAAACGTCAGTAGTCAGTACACGCGTACGAATGGGCGTAGAATTTTTCAAATCATTATTTTTAAGACATCCCAATCAAGCGCTAAAACGTATCACTCCCCGAAAATCAACATCTCAATAACGTCATTGTTATTTCGAGGATAGTTTTCGTTCACATCGCGCTCGGTTCGTCAAAACAACGCGATCACCGATGGCTGTATTGTTTCGCCACGTTTGGCATGTGCGCCGCGTCTCGTGGCAACTCATCGGGCATACAATGGACGTCTCCAGCACGTGCTGCGGCCGTATTGATCGCAGGTGACGTTGACTCCGCGCCGATTACCATGAGCGGGAGTGAGGAGGGAACGTGCCTAGTGCCTCGTGCGGTGCTCTCGACGGTTTAGCTTTTTCGGCTGCATTTAGCCGGGTTGACAATTTTAACGGATTTTCTATAAAAAAACGAATAGTGATCTATACGGATTACCAATTTCGGTTCCAAGCTTAATACAACTTTTATTTTTTGGATGAATTGATGTTAGTTACTCAATCACGCCAGTACGGCTAAACAGATCTGGATGAAATTTGGCACAGAGATAGATTATAGTCTGGAATAACACATAGGCTACTTTTTATGCCAGAAAATTAGAGAGTTCACGCGGGAAAAAACCTCAATCCACGCGGACGAAGTCGCGGCCATCAGCTAGTACTACATATAGGCATGTTTTTTCCATTTAGAGCTTGGTAATCCAGACAATGTTTTTTATAGGATCTTATTAAATCTGAATATACAAAACGAAAAGGTGATTGACAGATCTATCATCGCACAGCTTAAACCACTGGCTGAAATTTGGCACACAGATAGCTAATATGACGTAGGCATCCGCTAAGGATCTTTTATAATTCAGCCCCTAAAAAAGTAAAATAGGGGTCTGAAATTTACCAATCAAAGTCGATCTTAACCAAAGCGAAGCTTAACTTACAACTTTACTGAGTCTGAAGGACATATAGCATATAGCCAGAAAGCAAGATAGTTTTGCATACGAGTATACCTATTCCCTTACCAGGATACCGGTGTCAAAAAACATCAGATTTTTTTTACAGTAGAAAAGACATTATATTTTTCCGGCCAGCGATGATTCAAGCAACCACGATCCCCCGCTGTTATAGACCAATGTGTAGTCATTCGATAATCACGTTCCGCGTAAGAGTTTAAACAGACTTTGTTTGTGCGGTTCACTTGGTTATATCCGCGCTCGAATTCTCAAGCTGGTTAGACAACGAATCGATACCGTTACAACAGTCGGTCACGCTCGCGTAATTATCTCCAATACTAATAATAGCAATACCTACCATCAAATCCAAAGCCCATCTAATAGATTTCGATTTTACTGACTCTGAATAACGTTTAACGTAGCAACGTTTGACAGTTTGACTCTACAAAATTCGTCGATGAATGACGAAACATGTTTATTATTTGTTTCTTGCAAATGAACGATTGATTGAAGCAACATATTCCTAAGTTGAACGTTATTCGGAGTTGGTAAAATCGGCACTTTAGTGATTTTAAAGCAATAGTTCTGTATCCACCGGAGTTTATCGTTTGTAGCAACTTATTGATTTACTTAAGGTCTGTACATGTTGTATAAATTTCAAATAATTTTGATTAAATCCTCTACAAGGCCTAAAAAAGATAAGGGCTTAAAAATTAGGATTATCAATCAGATTAGCTGAATAAAGATCTACAGGTTATCGATCGACGTGTTCGCCAATATGACGCAAGGAGACTCAATAGGTGGTTAGTAGTTAGTAGTGTAGTTAGCACCGTCGGGGTATAGACCTGAGCTGTTACCGACCACTCAACTATATTGATTTCACCTTCAATTGATAGAGCTGTATATACCTAGGTAAGTGTCTCTGGTCTACTGGCTAGCCTCTTCGATTACGGATGACGAGGCCCTGGTAAGTTCCAAAATTGGGTTTTCCGACATGAAGTTATAATTGAATGGATACGTACTTAGTGTTCTGTGGTACCTACTAGTCCAGGGTTACCAACTTGGCGGCGCGAACACCGCGACTAGGAGAACAAGTTAAGCCGTCGGTCCTGCTACTGATCTCTCTCCGTTCGTGTCGGGTTATCGTACCATAGAACTAATACTATACGTTTCCACTTTCTATTTTTGCGCGGGAGATATTAGGATATCTCCCGCACAGATGGCTAGCTTCAATAGTGACTGGCCACCGTAGCCGTTTGTCGGAATGATTTGGAAACTAATTAAACTTTCGGTTTGATATGTAAAACGTGGCCAAGGGGCGGAAACGTATGTCATTCGACTGCACTTATGCGACGTTTATCTAGTCTAAACAAGGATGGATGACTGAAATTAGAGCGTTCAAAGCCTGTTTACCATCTTCTGTGCCGCAAACCCTCCATCTGGTATTCTTCGGGGAATTATATTACGGGGAATATTTAGAATCTAACGAATAATAGAATCGTTAACTAAAATTGTAAGGATTGATGCAAAACATTGTAGCCTGTAAAATTCAATCAATCATCAATCATCAACAAGAAGAATTACAATCAGACACACGGGTAAATTAAATACCAAGTGCACGACAACAGCGTGGACGACTACCTAATTGAAACGTCAAAGATAATCCATACTAATATTACAGCTAATATTACAATGATTTCTGTAGTATACTTGTCTTGAAACAGTGTACCCACTAAGCCGATTTTGACGAAATTTGCCTCAGAGATATCTTGGCATCTTAATATATATTTGGGATCGTGGGAATAAATTAGATAATTAGGATGCGCCATTAAGGATGTGTCATGGGTCACTGCATGATGTTTCAATAATAATATAAGATAATAGTAAGTACCTCCTTACTAGACTAGCACTCTCCGATATACGCTTTCTAATAATTATGCTCGATTGTAATCTGTAATTTTAAGCTAAAATATTTGTACACCACACTGTGGTAGAATACATGATACTTTCTGTAAAACTAACATCTTACCTACTTACTATATTCACAAATAAATGAATTTGATTTGATTTGATTTGATAATTTGTATCCCGGAAAATCAAATACAAAGAGATTTAGTACCAGTGGTAACAAACCCAAAGCCATGCGGTCGAGTAATGATAAAGCAGACGAAGACGCGAGCATCGTCTAGTATGAGTTTAAGGACGCAATTTTAACGTGAGTGGACTGAGTGGACCATGTTTTTGTGGCAATCAATCAAACATCAAAAGAACAAAAAGCAATGATACTGGAAGGTCGGCAGAACAAAAATAATCTTTAAATTATTCATAACCAAGTGGAGAAGTAAATAACTTTAAATGATTGAGTTGGAACATAGAGCAACAAACCAGATACATTAGGTGTCAAAAATTAACCACTACTTAAGAAGATATCGGAATGCAAAACATAAAGAAAAAAAGGGAAAAAAAGTCCGCAAAGGCTATCGCTACAAGTGAGCTCAACCTTTTTTTAGAACGTATATAAAGAAATTAATCAGCTTGGGCACTAATTCAAAATTTTATTGGACCAATTCTGCTCTAGTGGTAGGCGCCCACTCTACACTAAACACTAATACTAAAGTTTCATAATAAATACAGACGAAGTTGAACAGCAATTTGCATAAGAAAGAGTGCAGTGTAGTGAAACGTGTTATTTGTATCGATTTTCAATTCCATTGCGGCGGCATATGGAGGAAGTTTTGTGAGAACAATCCATATGATGAGTTTAGACATGATGTCTGCCGATGTGGTTTGTAATCAACTCGGTTCTTTAGTCGCTAACTGCAGGGTAATTTAAAATTACTATTAACTCCTCTAGGGCAACTTCTCTACATACCTACTAATGCGAAAACTATGTTCACAATGTTAATAAAAATATAGTCGCCAATAAAAGGAGTTTTGACTTCTGCTTCTGTTCAAATGATTTTGAAGAAATTCGTACACAGAGGTAGATTTCATCTCGGCGAAGGAAAAATATACTTCTTTTTATACCAGAAAATCAGAAAGGAGCTCTCTACGGGATTTTTCAAAAACCTAAATCCACATGAACGAAGTAGCGGGCTTCACCTAGGTTAAAGTATAGCTCAACTAGATATTGTGAACCTGAAGTGGTAATGAGTGTGTGGTGGTGCTGTTTTTATGATGGCATCTTAATCAATTAATCAAGTATTCTGTATTTAGTTTTGACTATCAGTCGTCTATTATGTCTGACTAACAATCATAACGGATACTATGATAGCATCGTACTCTTCATTCAATACAATGGCAAGAGATAAAACACGTGTCATAAACCGTTGTCCATTAAGTAGGTACATAATATATGAAATTAAAATCATTTCACGGTTTTTGTTCTGTATAAATATACAGGCGTACTAAGTACCTATTGAAATAAGCTTTGATTTGATTAATTTGGACAGAAAATCTTATACACAGCCACAAAATTTGCATTTTGCATGCCTGTTGGTTAAGGAAGGCGAAAATAAATCTAGGAAACATCGTTTTGTAGAGTTCTCCATGATCAGGACTCAGTGAGATTGGTGGATTATGAGACCCGTGATGCTGACAATGAATCATCAAATTATGCCTACATGACTAAAGACCGCTGACGGTTACAAGTAAGTAGTCAGACATACATCGGTCTAAATTTATTATTCATAATACACATAATTCATAATGAATACACATGTTAAAACTAAAACGAAGTATTGTAGTGTTAAAATAGTCTTCACGTAGGTCGCGTTGCATCTAAAAACGCAAAATCAAGCCCGCCTCGTCGCCGTTGTGTCTCATATGAATATAATGGAAGGAGGCGCTAGCTGTCTATTGTGTCTATTGCCGATGTCATTAAACAAGCATCTTACATGGTGTCTTAGATGAATGGGAAATCTCGTATTCCTACATGAAATTAAGTGCTACAGCGGTAGTGTTCTTTTTGTTGGCTACAACCTCTGTAGGATTCCACAAGATTCATTGTTTTAAGGTCGACGGCATAAATGATTTAAGGTTTCACTTTGGCGTCAATGGATCTCCAGGATCTGAATCTGGTTTTCAATTTCAATATTGAGATTATACTCTACACACTTCGGTCAACTTTGGTGTACTTCACAATATGGCATTAATAGAGAAAGTACGTTTTGCGAGCAATTCAATAATGTATTAGAAATGTAAACCCCGTAAACAACACCTAGACATATTATCCTAGAGTCACGGATGCGAGGAGGCCGCAGCCAATGTCTCTCATTGTGCATTGTGTTCCCCGAAAGGCCAACGAAGGGCATTTCCTTTCTTCCTAGACTACTTGACCGTGAGCTTGATTGAATGCAATTGTATCGCCTAATGTGGTTCGCAAATGGGCTAAAAATGGCTTGCTTAAAGCGCTATGAATTTTAATCTGGGAGTATTATGATAGATTTAATGATATTCAGTGACGTGGAGTTGATTGTGTGTGTCTATTATTTCGGAGCTGGGAATTACTGGTTGAATCCCCTCCGTAATATGTTACCGTTTGCCAACGACTGCTTTCATGATTCGGCCACATCATACGCCGTGGGGCAACAATCTTGAGATATGCCGTGGGGATAGCAATCTTGAGAAGCTTACTGTCACAGACAACCTAGGACAACTAAGAGAGTCCAACACGTCAAAGTTACATAACATCGAACGAATGGCTGCCAATACAAGCCTGCGCAAGCAAATAATCCGTTCGAAGTATCTGGTCAGTACCACGATATTCAGCAAGGAAGGAACGACCGGAGAGAGAGAGAGTTGATTGGCTTACCATAACACATTTCCCCAAATAATAACAGTTTTGATAACTATAGCCTGAGAATACAACCAACAACCCAATTTTAATCAGCAAGTAACAAGGAGATAGACGGTGGCTACAGCAAGTTAACGCCTAATCTTTGCAACAGCATTTCTTTTGCTATGCTTGCTCTATTCTGTTTGCTACTGCAAATTACTAGTCCACGCGTAGATTTTGTACTTCATCGTATAGTTTATTTAAGAGTAAATGTCATCAGAGATACCTTTCTTCTCAGCTCAAGGCAGCCAGAGTATATATCATGCGGTCTTTTGTTCAAGCTAGTAACCAGAGCTTGGCTACAATCATCCAAGTTACACCGTATCATTTCCAAAAGGCATGTTATGTAATGAGATATTCGTGACTCCAAAGGACGGATACGTTTCGTTAAAATTTGATCGTGTAAGCTCAATATCATGCCTACAATCGAGGTTTGGGAACGTAATGACCTTCTGGCATTCACTGTCCTTGCCAAAGGATAAATGTACAAAGCAGCTTTGTACGCACTACAGTTATTTACGTCTTTAATCCCAACCTTTGCGTCTTCAATTGGATCATGTTCTACCTTTTAGAAAGACGAATTTTCAAAGGGATTATAATTATTAAGGCACTTGATCAATTGACAATAATCCAAAATGCATCGAAAATGAATCTAATCTCTATGAATCAGGTCTATGTCTGCCGAAAGTATTTCTTAAAACTAATTCATAAAACGGCCCTAACAAAAGTTACCCAATATTATTCAGACATAGAATACATCTAGCACACTTATAAAGTTTTAGCACAGCTTATAAGTGATTTTAGTCAAAGTCAAAGAACGTTTATTCAATTTAGGTAGGTACACTACACTTATTGACGTCCAGTTATTTATAAAATATAATGGTGATAATCAGTAACGGTATCTTAAAACTAAAGCTACGAGGGATCTAGAGAAGCTATTTTTGATTAACCAAGCAAATTACTTTGGTCCCGTAATCCCGCTAGTCGAGCAAAGGATTCGTTTAATTACAAAATAACGGCAATAAGCAATGCAAACGTTTAAGTTCACTTTGCTATTAGTGCAAAGCGAGATAAATTGTACAATGGCCAACTCTAAATTATTTACGGTCTTTTGCCATCAATATAGGAAATAGACGATAGAAAGTACGATGGCAATGCGATTAATTAATTGTCTTTAGTAATAAGTTTAAATCAAAGCTCCTACAGATCCGTAACTAAATTAGATTTTTTTTACAGTTTTAGTTTGGCTGCACACAGACCTGCTGGCAAGTCAAGATGCAGCCTATGGTGGAGCGCGCTTGAGATGCAGCCTATGGTGGAGTTTAGAAGATCCCAATTTAATCTTATTTTGGATATAGTGATAGTATAATAAGACAAAAATCTTCTACTTGACTACTCCAAGTTTTCGAATACTCTAGACTCCACCCCTCTATATTTCATATTTTAAAATAACTAATTTATTGAACAGTTGCGTATTTACTCCTACAATACTTACAACAGTACTAACTTAAAAGTGATAATGATGATGGAAATTGGAATGGAGAACAATATTGCATTATGATGAATTTTCGCATTGCAAAATGTGCGTATCATAAAGAAATATAAGTGAACATTACCTCACACACGGCTCAGAATAACAGCCGACAGTGAAACAAAGGTGAAAGGCAGTGATCAAACGCTTTGCACGCTCGATTCTCAGCTTTGATTTATGCAAATTAGGTGTACACACGGCAAGTGCTCGCATGCTTCATCTATGAACCATAGTACTATATCTTTAGAGTTTAAATTACAACGGCAAGTGATCAGATTGGTATCTACAGGCCCTGTATTGTGCCTACATGGTGTATGTGTTAGCTATAGCCCGTGACGGCAGGATGCAACGCCAATTGAAGATCAAAACAATTTATTTCATACGCTTTCATTATTTTCAAAAGACCGTCCCTTTTAATTTCACGGTTCATTTAGTATTTCGTATCACTATGAGAATTTAAATACAGAAAATATATAAGGGAATTTATTCAAATTGACTGACTGTATTTAACTCTTTAAAGTTAAAAACAGTTACACAGATAGATCAAGTACTAAAATTTTGGGTTTAATACATACTCGTAATCATGAAATGAATTATTGTAAACATTAACAAACTGCTCAATATAAAAAATAGAACACGGATCAAATTAAAGTTCTGTACAGTGAGTTCAATCAACCGGTTAATAACTTGGTCAATTTTGCTAATATAGGACTGCGATAGTCTCAGGTAGATTTTCCACTTTACAGAAATGCAGTTTTGAATCTTGAAAAATCAAAAACATATTTTTGTTGGTTAATAACTTAATATCATAATGTTAACTTCTTCAATACAACCTTTCAAGATGTACGACCTGGGTATAGATAGTAAGTTTAATTAATTTATTATAACCATGGAGGAACTTATCATCTCAGAGCTCAGACCCGCCCATACCGCGCCTGGCTACCAAAGCATGTATGAAGATGTATACCGCAGAGGTTAATTTGAATAAAGATAAGAACATTTTACGATCGGCTCCACCCGCCGCAGAGCCGTATACATAAAATTGAATCCACCTGGAAATATGGCACGCTTATATTTGAGCACACGACCATGCTTCTCATAAAAAATGTGGAGATAAGCAAAAGCAAACGCTTGGCCAGAATCAATACTGAAATGGAATTCAGAGTGGCAAAGCACTTGTCTAAAAGATATTACTTTGATGCTAGTTAATACTTTTGACAGTTCAGTTTCTACCAAGTATAAATTACTAGGGCTAACGTTCTAGGGAACTGCAAAAGCCAATTAAGAGGCACACCATTATCTTACTAATATTATAAATGCGAAAGTTTGGATGTATGGATGTATGGATGGATGTTTGTTACTCAATCACGTCACAACGGCTGAAAGGATCTGGATGAAATTTAGCACAGAGATAGATTATAGTCTGGAATAGCATACATAGGCGTACACATAGTACATGGCTACTTTTTATCCCGGAAAATTAGAGTTCCCGCGGGAACCACAAAACCTTGATCCACGCGTACGAAGTCGTGGGTATTGGCTAGTTTTAGAATATAATGCTAACAACAGCAAAAGATATCATAGTAGAGCATTTCTTGCTCTTAGAAGGAAAAATAAAGCTGCGTGATTGAATATCAGCGAAACTTCTTTATTAAGATAAATGCAAGACGAGTAGATACGAATACTACATCAGACTTGAACGGATTGAAGTTTGACTCAAAAGTAATTCTTATCTGAGTAAACAAAGATGTAGCGTTTAAAAACACCAATAAAGTACGAACGTGTTTATCGGGGAGAGGCTGAATTATTATTCTGAAGTCTCCAGAAAACTTGTCTTTATCAATTTAAATAAGGATGTTAACTCGTCGAGTTACTATCGAGCGATCGTCAGTATATGGATGATGTTATGTTCAGAGTTCCGTCCACGCAAGATGAATGGCAATTTGAATTGCTACACAGCATGTATAAGAAACAATGAGGCAAACACTGCATCAATCTCTTGATTGTGCTATTAGGTACTGCACAGACGTAGCAACTTGCAACTGTCAACTTTACAAATGGAGAAGTTAACCATTTTTATTAAATTTATTATGAAAATTAAGACATAATAAAACAAAAATATGAAAGAATCGTTAAAATATCTCAACAAATGAAAAACTTATGGAACTTTAAATTTGCGCTTGCAAGTGGGGTGGGCACCCTATCAACCGACTTTATAAAGCCGAATAAAAGAAATAAATGAACTTAACGTGACTTAATTGAATTAAAAGCACTTAATTTGTGTGTGAAGGTAATTTTGAAGTATTAAAACTCACAAAATTTCTCACTCGAGTAAAATACAGCAATCGGTGTACATTAAATAACTAAACTTTTAAATCATTATTTAAGTCATTTATTGATGGATTAAAAAAAAAAACACTGATTTATTAGTTTTAATCTATATTTTACTTCCGTTGTGTTAAATATGATATTCACAACATGAAACTTCTCCATTTCCGCGGATTCGAATATCAAAGTTAAAAACAGCTAGTTGAGGGTCGCTAGTTGCTAAAGCTCGATTGAAATTGCTACATCTGCTCACCGCATTAGTTAAGTTTAAATTTAACCACGCTGACGTCAAAAACTAACCACTTGCACATGGACTGTAAAATTATTTTTGTTAAATTGTTTAATGCTTATTGCGGTTGCGAAAAAGTGACAGCGTTACATAATTTAACTAAATCAGTTTACAAGTCTTTGTGCAAGCGGCCCTAAAATTGATTATGCTAAAATTGATTCAAGAACTCGAATAATTAGATATTATTCAGAATAAGATTACTACAAAGTATAGCCACTTATTCAAAAGAATACTGTTACTGAATAAGTTGCTGTCCTTCTGGCTTCTCGCAAAATGAATGGATCACAAAGAAAATGAAGGAAAATGAAGGAAATTATAATTTTATTACCTTTTGTTGTCACTAATCTGATTTAAGAACCTGATTAGAGAACTATCATTGAATGTTTTATTTGTTACGTACAAATAAAACATTCAATGATAGTTCTCTGAAAAATCAATTAAAAATATGGGTGAAAATATACCCGGAAAATTCTGAAATAAAGAGGATCTATCTAGGATTGTTCAATTTGAAATACTCTCAGAAGATGTATGGTTAGGGCGGTCCGCACTCTGTTATTTATGGGCACTTCAATGAGCCGCACCTATAAAGACTTACGAGTCACCAGGACGCACTTGGTTCATAATTAATGACAAAACTTGTTCGCGATTATTCTATTAACGCTTTTTAATAACTTTCTGCGTGTTTATTGGCCGTTAACACTTAAGATGAATGCCGGTTGCTGGAATGTTGATTGTTTCATTTGCAAATGCGGTTTGTTTTCGAACGGTTTCAAGTTCAACTCGATAAAAGAACAAAATTACAGAAACACTAGTTTTTATAAAACAACAAGTAAAAAGAAAAATAAAAACAGACCCCGCAGTTGTTAGTGATATGTCAGCATATTTTAAATAGTTTCAATTTGCAATTTGCATGCTTATTTCGGGGAATGAACATTACGGTGTTAATTTTTAACTGACTTCCAAAAAGGAGGAGTAATAAAAACTTGAGACTGACGACATTCTCTTGAAATAGAAATGGCTGGTTATCTCTCTGGTTTCTGTATAAGTAGATGCAAAACTAAAAGGCCAATAATAAAAGAGTCAAATAATCTAATATTTTTTTCGAGTCACAGTTTTAATTTTATATATTTTTTTTAATTAATTTACAAACATATTGCCAAAAACGTATACCTGCAAAAGGTGTAAATAATTAATAAACTCGTTTCACATTAACAACCAGCCCGACATTGACACAGAAAACAAAGGAGGACAAAAAGTGGATGTACTCACATGTCGGACGACTCCTGTTCGGTCGCGTTAAGGGTATCCAAGGCCTCTGTGGTGGTAAGGTGGCAGTAACTGAAACAAGTGATATTTACAATTAGCATTTTGATGGTTAACAATCAAATCATAATAAACGGCAATGAATCTTAACTTTTGTACATAAAATGAGTCATAAAAAAAGGTGCCGGTTCAATGTAAGCTTATAGTAGGGAGGCTTTTGCCATAATTGGGTTTTTAATAAAAAACTACTTCGTTCATTATGACGCCAATTGTAGATAAAGCTTTTTCCTTTCCAATTTCAAAATCTAAAATCAATATATCTATATATAATATTTGTTTTCATTTCATTATATCATACGTAAATCTTTGAGAGTCAAACTAGCAGAGGTTGACTTTAAGAACTCTGTCATCAGTTTCAGATTTTACGTACACAGGCTCAAGAACGATGGGATCAGTCTACAGTTTTGACGACAAAAAAGCAATTCAGTATCTGCAGCAAAAACCGCGATTCGTAAATCGTGCATCATAGCTATATCCCATTTCAAATGTATTTGCAATCGCTTTTATCGTCGGCTTCATAATATTTTGTGGACGGCAAAAAATCCGATTAATCCCATGCTGAATTATCGCTATTTTCATTAACGTAGAAACTACTTATAAAGCTTTTTTAGAAACATTAGTAGGTATTTGACTCTAATATATATTCTAACGCTCAGGTAAAAAAGAATAGTGACGTCGTCTCTATAAAAAGTTGAGTATTGGAATTAAAAGCTGCGTTAAGAAATTATTAACTAATGAGATCACGAGAATCCGAAAGTGACGAGTAAGTACTAAGTACCTATACTATTCATATTTAACTTAAAATCCCAATACCATCAGAACTTTTTAAAATCCAATGACGCTAATAAAGAGCGTCGTTCATTTTATAATAAAGTATTTGACTCTTACTTTGCATTTGTAGACTTTCAAGCTTCAATAAAAACACAGGCTTATATCATCCCAATAAAATCGCAGGAGCAATTCAACCTATTGTTAAAGGTGACAATAAATAAACACCTGTGAAATTAAACGAGAGATTGTCAAATGTCTCATGAGCCGCGGCTTAAAGCTTTCATCATCTAACGGTATCAGGAAAAGTATTATAGTTTAAAAGAAATAATAAAAAGTGCAGTAAAAACACCATTGTATTTGAATTGGTACACAATGGAAGAAGTGAGATGCTCTACATTCAGTTTATTTTCTATTAAGGGCAGAAAAAGTAACAATTGCAAGCGGTTGACCTTTGTTCAAGAAGTTATTACATTAGTTATAATATAAAGATAATGGTTTTATATATTATCAGTATATAAGATAGAAAAAATATATATTTCATGCTGTCGGTAATTTGAGTTCGATTATTGCACGACTGCCCAAAACAGTAATATTTAGGGTTCATGTATGTGTTTATGTGAGTTTGTTTATTCCTTCATAACTTCTAAATGTCGGAGCAGATTTGCATGCATGGGGTGTCGTTAAAATCCTTACATTTTCCCGACGGACGCTGGTTATAAATGTTTTGAAAAAAATCAATATAGCGTGTTTTTTAAATTATCTCTTGTTTTAAGAAAATCCATACTAATATTATACAGAAATTTCTTCAAAATTTCCGCACAGGCGACAGAAAATCATTTGTTCTGTGGAACAGGCCTAGAAAGTAACATAAAGTTACTTAACAAAGAGAGGTTTAAACGTTCTGGCGACATTGGTGCTGATGTAGGACATTAACCGCAGTCGATCCAATTGCTACACTTGGCAGAGTTCCCACTACAGACATGAACGAAAAGGACCAAGTTGTAAATGGGTTTGACTATAATTAACAAATTAAGGCTTTTTTCAATCCTAAGGCACCGAAGCAATATCCCTATTGCTTCGGTGTCTTGCCTTAAAGCTTCACGCGGAAGAATGGTTGGTTCAAAATGTAAAAAAGTCCATACAAACGAAATGTGATACAAACCAATTAATCTAATTTTATTACGATAAACAAGAAGTATCATATCCACTCTGTAACTAAAATGTGTAACTACTAAAACTTTACAACATATCAAAATATTTAAATATAAATATATATAGCGAAATAAACTTGACAATTTAAAAGACGTTCAGGTGTTGCAAGAAATTAAAACAACTGTAACTTAAATGCCATACGTATACATAATATACACATTACACATAAAATAAACTGAATAGTTTTTAAATGCTTCAGACTGTAAAGCAGAAGGAACTCACGACACAATCGCGAAGATCGCAAAACATTTCACCGATACAATTGAAAGCTTTTTTTTGTTGTAAAACATTCCGTCATATCAGAGACACGATAGGAATCAGCGATCATCAGTTGTTTCGTTCAGAGCGTCCGTGTCGCTCGGTTCGATGGGCGTATAGCGGAACATGTCGTGTTTATATTGCCTATGGAAATTTAAGTAATTTCATAAAGGCACTTTCAGACTGCATGTTCTACTTATTTTAGCTTATTGACCTCAAATAGAAACTGTTATTTATCAACTGACTGAGTGACACATCAACGAACAAGCTTTAACCTGCACTTGGAAGAATAATTTGAGGGTTTGAATGAGGGTTCTTATGCCCTTAAAAGTATTTTAAGCAATTCCATTCGAGCGTACAGAGCGTTTTCGTTAATCTTCGCAACTCTAAAAAATATTTCCAGATTTAAATACAATACAGCATGTAAACGCAAACGCAACGTCAAGCGTAAGCCGAAGTAAAATTTCATGAAGAACGTAGTCCCAGACCTGAGCGGCTATTTTGCGATTTATGCGTGCATTAAATAAGTATTTTAATCGAGGCTAAAAATGTTTTTAAAGATATGGAATACAGCTATCTTTGAACGATTAAAAACCTATACCTGCGTTGACAAGTGTCCAAATAAGAATGTAAGAAATGTGTATTTTTAATTCTTATGAACCATTGATGTAGAATTTTTTTAGTACCTATGAACCCAATACTCGTTGCAGTTGTCACTCTTGCCTTGACTTATTATCTTTAACAGTTACTCATAAGATACTATCTGTAGTGTAATAGTTTCATTGTACACCAAATAACAAGTGTAATACAGCTATTATACAGTGACTTTTATGCTTGTACAACTACTGTACAGCGCTACTTACGCATAGAACTGTACAATTTTTTACTTATAAGAACTGTATAAGCGCTTTTGTACAGCCAGTAAATCCAGTCTCTAGCATAAAACCGAACTTCAATACAGCTCGTATACAGCTTGCAATGCTGCTTGGGTACTCGATTGAACTCACAATCCCAACTCCTCAATCCTGATGCTGCAGGGTATAGAACTCTTTAACCATAGGAATTCACTATGCTAGCGGAGGCGTCAGGCGGTGCAGTGCGCTGAACGCAGGCGCGGGCTTCATCTCATTACCCTTTGTAATTAGGCCCGTAGGCTGCACCGGCCCTGCACTAAATCACGACAATGTTAGCATGCGACCGGTGCGGCGTCCCCAGCATAGCTCGCAACACAATACCCGTTTATGGATGTGTTATTGAATATTAAACGCTAAAACGCCCCGTCCGCTCCGCGTCGCCTGATGGATGTCCTTTTCGTAAACAATACTAAAATTGAGGGTCGTTCACACCTGAACAAAGAATCCGACTGGTTTTTTTCCAAGGTTGCGGTACCGCAACTTAAAAGATATTCAAATGATGGAGGGGAACGTGCTGTGAGATATATCTAGAATACAGAGTATCGGAGTTTGAATCGGGCGGCAGCAGTAAAGTAGGGGTAGGTACTAGGTACGTCAAAATTTTAGAACATTTAAATACCTGAATAGTTTTTAGACGTAATGAACCTTAGTTGAACCAAATACTCAATACTTTATTTATTTATTCATTCATTGCATTCATGTACATACATGACATGAGGCCCCGTCAGGGCATTGCAATTTATATATTAGTACTATAAACTTTAGTACTATAAAATTGATCTATTCAAAATAATCTACTCCTATAAAATCTACAAGCCAAAGTAATGAAATTGTTGAACGCGGTTTGATTTTTTCGTAAGAATTTTAGAATAACTAGCGATAACTAACGGTGCGAAATAGAAGGCGAGTCAGCACACGTCATGTCTGTTGCGAAACCTCTACTTTATTAGGATTCATACTCTGCTTTTGTACAAGTTCTCGAAAGTAGAAGTTTCACCTAATAAATTCCCTTTGGATTGTTCTATATGGTTAATACTAAAATAAAATAGGCCCTTAAACTGTAGGTAGCCATCATCTCCATATCGGGACAAACAGTACGCTACGGCAGTCGCTAAGCCTTTGACGATGAAACTCGTGAACATCAGGTTTCCGACAAGCCTAACAAGACAAGCGCGCATACAAGGTGTTGTGGACAGAGCATAAAAGCTGTTGGCCTGTGGAAAATTTTGATCTTGATCTTTTTATATAATCCATATACTTACATCACTCGCGAATACATAAATCTATCACGATAAATCGGCGGGATATGTAATGATTAACGTGGACGAACACTACCGGTCCGGATGGATGATTAGTATCTAATCATCCATCCATACTAATACTATAAACGCGCAAGTGTGTCTGTCTGTCTACTACGCTTTACGGTCCATATTTTCAACAGATTTTGATACAATTTGGTATAGGTAGGTTATATCCCGGTGAAGGATCTGGATTAAATTTGGCACAAAGATAGAGACAGAGAGAGAAGGTCTGGAGTAACACATGGGCAGGCTACTTTTTACCCCGGAAAATTAAGGAGTTTCCCCGAGAATTAAAAAACCTCAATCCACGCAAACGAAGTCGCGGACATCAGCTATTTTGTTAATATGCTAAGAATGAGAGTGAAATCTTTCAAGTTTTACAATATACTTCCTCAAAATTCCTCACTAGCTCTTGGACCCAATAGCGAGTGATAGTCGAATGAGCGCTAGATGCGTCGCAGTTGATAAGATCCGGCATGCTCCTCACATTGTTCGCGCTCCGATACGCGAGATAAGGCTCTCTCCTCTCATCTCTGGAGAGCTCCCGTGAGAACCCCCCGTCTGGTGTCACACTGGTTTAGACAGAAGCACGAGTGTTTGTCAATTAGGCCGACGGAAGCTGTTTTTTACCAGTCAAGTCTGTACGTACGTAATGTAACAAGTATTACACTGGCTTGAGGTCGAAGCAACTTTGTCAATAGAAAGATAAACTCGACCTAACTATTGCTGTTTGCAAAGTCTTTGAATTGATGCAGTACAACTGAGCTGAAATGATTTTTTCACCTCTCATGCTCTAAAAAGATGTATTTATAGCTTAAGCTTAAAGTTAGCATTTAGCCTCTAGGGATTAAAGTATTTTTTTTAAATAATTGCTGTACTTTTCACATATCTGTTGCGTGATATCCTCATTCGGTTATCCAAAATTTTTAGTCTCTGGTTACTATCAACAGCCAAAAAATTTATGTCACTTAGTTGAATGTCAATGTTACCCATCGTATCCTACCATTATCCTGCAGATCTAGGTCTATGGTACTACTGTATTTTTTTAAATTCCTTCTTGATATCGATACGGAGAAAAATAAAGTAAGTGTTGTAGTTAGCCGCGAAATCATAGATTTTTTAGTTGTAATTATTACATTTATTTAAATGGATGTTATATGGATGATAATTATTAATCTACTAGCTGATGCCCGCGACTTCGTCCGCGTGGAATAAGTTTATTTGATTCCCGCGGGAACTCTTCAATTCTCCGGGATAAAAAGTAGCCTATGTCATTCTCCAGGTCCTCAACTATACCCATGCGAAAAATGACGTCGATCCGTTGCTCTGTCGCAGCGTGATTGAAGGATAAACCAACAAACAAACTGACTTTCGCATTTATAATATTAGTATGAATTTCAAATTTCGATGTACAATAATAAGTACAAGGTGAAGGCAGGTAAAGTAAATGTGACTATTTATTTGTTAATATCAATATAATATTAAGTAAAAATAAAGATCTTACTGCTAATATGAAAATGTATCAGAAAGACAAATAAATAATTTAAAATCGTTATTTATTTTATTTTCTCGCAATCGAAGTAAAAAGTAGAGGGTTTACCACGGGACTAAAAGCCATTCTTCTCGATTCAACGTCATCATTAAACATCTCGTATGAAATGGCTCATTTTAGTCCCTTGATGAACAATCTACTATTACCAGCAACCTGTCAATCTGTTTAAATCTATTCAGCCGTGCATCACAAACTATAAGGCAAATAAAAAAATAAAATATTTATTCAAATAGATACCTAGAGCTCTTTAAGATTGATATGAAAGTAAGAAAATGCCTATCGATTTTATCCACTTTTGCCCGAAGGAAATGTAACACAGCTATGCGTATTAGAAATAAGGAAGCGAAAGGCTTCATGTTCAAGAAAGTAAGTTATATAAGAGTGCAAAGCCTCGCAATGTCTTGAAAACGTTGTCTAAACTATCTAAACTAATATTATAAAGAGGAAAGATTTGTTTGATTGTTTGGTTTTTTGTTATGGATAAGCTCAAAAACTACTCAACCGATAAAAAAAATCTCTCACTTATTTATTTTTAAATTAGAGATCACTAATAAAATTGCAATAATGTGAATTAAGTCGGAAAAAATTGTCTTATCCGAGAGCTTCCGTGGCGTGCGCTGCGTAAATAGTAAAAATTACACGAAAACAATGTATGGTGGAATTGTTCTTCTAAAAATGTGCTAAAAAAAGCCCGTAATCAAGAAAGAAAGAAAAACCATTAATTTTCCAGTTTTGCCACACATTTGCTTACCTCAAGGGTATGCTACCCCGGCGCGCTCCATCACCACCACCAACAGCAATGAGCTAAACTGCCTAGGTGACAGAAGCACCGCAATAACATATTATGTCCATCTTTTAAGGTTGCTCACAATAAACATTTTCATGACTTTTCGTTATAAAGCCACGGACAAAAACAACAGTTGTAATAAAAGCAAATAGCAACAGCAGGTGCAGAATAGCGATGATACAGCAAAATTATTTACAAGAACGAGACCATCTTTTCCAGCATTATTTATTAATGAGATACGGATCGATGTCGGGGTTAATCAATTCCGTGCAATTTTTAGTCCATTGACTACACCAAAGGCTCAGGCCAGACGCCGAGGAGCCGGGTAAGAACCGGTATTATCGGTTGCATCACATTCTAAAGCAAAAACTATACACGAGCCTGTTTCTGCATATTATTTTTTATTATCAACTAGAGGTCTTACCACAGATGTCTTACTTTTAATTGACAGGACGACATAACGGGAATGGCGCAGAGATAATGAATAGGTTATTATTTTTTGCTGACAAGAGTTTACTGTCAAACTTGAAATAAGAAAAAAATATTAAATCCCTAAAGAAAAAATACACATGCTGCTAAAAATCTTTTGATTGTTTTGCGACACCTAAAAAGAATCTATACTAAAACTATGAATAGTTTGGATGGATGGATGTTTGTTAGCGTTACTCAATCACGCCAGAACGACTAAACGGATCTGGATGAACTTTGGCACATACAGATTATAGTCTAGAATAACACATATCCCAGCTAGTTATTTATAATATTAAGACGCAAGATTAGGAAAGCTAATAAAATACTACTAATATAATTCTCGACTTCTGACCTTCAAGAAGACCAAACCTTAAATTTCTGGTAGATTTCGAGAACTTGGTCAACCGTCTAATACGCGCACTTAAATATAATTCACGGCTATGATACAACTTTATATTAAACTCATCGAAGTACGTAAGCTATAACGCAAAAATGATGGTTATTAATATGCTTTTTCAACTTAGCGCAATATGAATGTGATAAATAAAAATACACACACATTTACATTTGAAACGTTCTGTCACATTGAGTTATTATAATAAAGGCGTCGAGTGTCGTTGACCTCGCATAACAATTTTTTTGATTAAACACAGTCTAGCATAGAGATAACATGTTTACGAGCAATGAGCATGCAGACGAAATTAGCACTTACAATTCGGCAGATACAAAGCAATAGATTCCTTCAATTTTTGGCAAGTTTCTTTAATAAACCCTGCACACACATACACACTCCTACAAAAAGGCAGCAAGATCTAAAGACAAAATGGAAGTAGTCTAAGCTCCTATGATTACGCAAATATTAGACCTATAAATTCATTTTTTTAAAAACGTTAATTTAAATGGATATTTAATTTTGTTCTCGCGAGACCGAAGCTATTAAAAAGACGCACTTAGGTAACCATGATGTAAGAGCTTAACAAGAATATTGTTACGTTATTTTCCTACCCATACCAGCAAACGCAATATTTCAGCTTTACTGTGCGATCTTGGATCGTATCTTCTTGACAAAGTTTGTCGTTTGGCTTTGCAAGCCATACTGGAGGACACTCAAGGCGCTAATAGGGCTACTGTTCAAAGCCTACGCCAAGCAACAAAGGAGCCGATAGGGCCGTACATTTTGTATTTGCACTATAAATTAAAGGAAAAATTCTTCATACAATTTCTTTATTGTCAACGCTCTTTGACATCAGGATCACTGTATTGGAAAAAGTGAAAGGAGAGGAGAAACTATCCACCTGTGCAACCACCACGCCGGATAAGGCTGCGGTACATTCCGCGGCCTTATCTATGTCCGATACCTATACCCATATCAATGTCCATTGTCCAGCATGGTCTTCCATTCGTTGAGACAACGACGACGGACGGTTTTTAACGAATTGGTAGAGACTGAGCTCAAATTAAAGAGATGACATAGAGTAAGAAATACAATTGTAAACAGGTAACTGATTGAAAGTCATGATGGTCAAGTGAAATATGTTCGTTTAGACGAAGATGGTGTAGATTAAAATGTAGGCGCTCCAAGCAAATCTCTATGATTCAATCCTTAAAAACATAATGAAGGAACTCCTGAATACAATCAAAATCTATAAAAAACACAGGTAGGTGCATAATGTGCCTTTACAACGTACAGGTACGATAAAGGGTAGAATTATGAAACAATTTCTTTGGTACGGCCGAAGATCGAATTTAATGGCCTCAGCGGCCGATGACCGCTGCGATCTTATCTCGCGAAAATTGGAGAGCTAAAGTGTTTTTATTTTCGTAAAATAAGTATGATGTAACAGCGTAATCGCACTGACGTCATGCATTTGATAAATTTGTTTCATTTTTATTGTGGTCACGTTTTGATAATAGCAGTTGTCTAGTCGTTTTAGTTTCCGTTTTCCTTAAGCGAAAGTGTGATAAGTACCTACTAGAAAATACTAATAAATTAGAATGGATAGGTTGCTAACACACAAAATGTCGTTTTCCTAATATTTATCTTGAGTAATATGTTTATGTTGGCAAAATGCTGTGTGTAACTGCCTATGCCTTATGCAATAAATTCAAGCATCTCCGGCTTGCAGTAATTTTACACATGATTACATAATGCGTTGAAAGGTGCTTTCAACATTCAAAGTATTCATTTAAATGTTCTACAAAATATAAAGAGGGCACAATTTAAATACAAACAGATTCGATATTTTAGTGTTTTGACTAACAAAAAACGTAGCAATGTTATTTACAAGGTAGATATTAATAACCTTGTACATAAGTATAACAATATAAAAGCACTTGTATAACAATATAAAAGCTTCTCATTTTCGATCAAAAATTTCTATCAACGAAGAGTATTCATTAACCTAGATGAGCAATTTCGCGTTAATGCAATCTGGGAATCGATATCTTCTAAACAAACACAGGCCGCAAACGGTTTAAAATTATGTTCCACGACAGCCATTGTTCAAAAATCTTTATGAAACACAACATACATAATATGTAAACAAAAATTGTTAACACAATAACCTAAAATTTTAAGCAATCAAAAACAAATTAAGAGCAAGTCTATTTGCCATTGCATTGTGGGTCCAAATTTCCCATAAAACTAAAGTACACAAAATCTGGCGGTGGCAATACAAAAAAACGCAATTTCGAAAATGGTGAGAACTTGCAAATTGCGCAATGGGGTTCACGAGAGTGCAAATTGCGATTGTAAAGCGTAAAGCTTCGACGGCGGTAATTCGTCTTTTTTTGAACAGGATAGAGAGTAAGATCGATTTAAAGGTAACGAGACATTTCGATTTTACTGCTGCAGCTTTGATGGTTTATCGGAAGAATCCTGTCAGGAGTGAATGCGCTGAGGGTTCCGTTATTTAAAACATCTGTCACTGTAGGGTACTTATGGATTTCTGAAATTCTAAGAACTTAATAACAGTTTAAATCTACTGTAAGTACATCTAATTAATATGTATCTTGTTTATGTGTAATGATTTAAGATATAAACAGCTCTACTTTTACAGTTTTTCACGGATTCTTATGGAACTTCGCAAAAGTATTTTCGTGAAAATAAACCATTGTTCCAGGTATCAAATCCTTAGTCCGGATGCTGCAGAAGTATAGCCCTTCTGAATCGCAAGGAAGAAGGATATGAACGATAGTGAATTGATTTAGGAGAAAATAGCTGTGACCAATCTGTCTCACAAATCTCTACCGTCTACACCTATCCGTTTGAGACGTAACTCCAAATGAAACCTAAAAAGAGTGCGATATATTCTGCGAATACTCAAAGAGGACCGGTCGGCGGTGGTTGGAGCGAAGTACGGAGTACGGAATAGCAATTGATGCAATTGACCTAAATGGACACCGGGATTAGACCGTCCTATAAACTGGTAACAAGTAATCCGAAGCTTTAATAGATTTCGCAAGCAATTCGCAAGTTCGCAGTACTTTACGGATTCGTTCTCGTTTTGAAATGTTAAACGCCGCCATAGCAACTTTCAAAATAAAAAACTAAACTAGAATGTTTTTCAGCAAGCATTTATTTAATAGCAAGCTTTTGTTTCATATTATTACCACGAGAATTTGCGTTTTAACTTCAATTTAATTATGAGA
This sequence comes from Erebia aethiops, assembly GCA_923060345.2. Lineage (NCBI taxonomy): Eukaryota > Metazoa > Arthropoda > Insecta > Lepidoptera > Nymphalidae > Erebia > Erebia aethiops. The sequence goes on along the minus strand of OV281079.1, from coordinate 34,562,877 downwards.
CTCAATGAAAGTTTTTTTTTTTGATAATTTGAACTCAGTAGTTCAATGAAATAAAATGTGCTCTTAGAAACTGTTACTTTATTCTCTTAGCCTTATGTTTATTAAAAAAAATATTTATCACTTTATAAGATTACTCACGAGCCAATCTAGGGGATTAACATTATCCTTTGTTAATTAGATACTCGTAATAGATCCCACATGTTTTTACTAAATGTATTGTTTTTATAAATTCGCAGACGTAATTTTATACGAGACTGATCTATGAATAAATTTTTCTTTTTACCGAAGTGGGCACGAAAATTTCATTATTGTATTCAAATAATATACATTAGGGCGCCTTCAAATTTGCCGCAAAGTGCCGCGCGGAAGCAGCGCGGCTGATGCGCTGCGGTCGCGCTGCTTTTTAAATCCATATAAATAAAAAGCGCGCGACTGCAGCGCTACACTCGCGCTGCGGCCGCGCATCAGTTCATCGATTGACTAGTGACGGGTATGCACGTATTTTTGTTCAAGTCTAAACATGAACGAAAATCGGGTAGAAGAATTTATCGATGTCAAGGTGAGAGTCGTCCAGCAATATGGGATTCGAAGTCCGACAAGTACCTACAGCAATAAAATCGAAAAGAAAAAGGCTTGGGAAGAAATATGCATTAAATTTATTGACAATTTCAATGTTCTAAATGGTGAAGTAACTAATTGTTTTCTTGACAATCTTAAGTAATTCTGATTGTTTTTGTCACTGTAGTCTTTTACTTTATAAAATTCAGATCGTTGACTTACAAAATAGCGGCAACGTTTTCTTAGGTTTCCTTTTTTTTCTTTGTGTAAAATTCTTTTTCGTATTAATAGTAACACTGAGAGCAGTGTTTCTTCGTCAGAGTCCATTGTGAAAAAAAATACGCGCCGAATTGAGGACTTCCTCCTTTTTTGGAAGTCGATTAATAAATGTACAACGCTATGATGTTCGAACCTCGCGACAGCAGCGCGGCGGTAGCGCTGCAGCCGCGCTGCGGCCGCGCTACGCTTTGCGGCAAATTTGAAGGCGCCCTTAGACGGCCAAGCGTACTACAGTCACGAACTTTTACTATAATTACGAATAAGACGACGTCATGATATTTTAGTCTCAAACACTGTGGCAAAAAATTAATCACTGATAAAGTTGGTACTACTGTCGAAAAAAATTTTAAGTGTCTAATCAAAGAGAGATAGATATAACGCAAAGGGAAACTCTACGCCTAATATAATATTAGAAAATAATTTTAAAAAAATAATAAAGAAATCAGTAGAAACGCAACTTTGCCATAGAGCGAGCTATGGAAGACCGTGAAAAAGTAATAACGATATATTAGTAGGTATGGTTTTCTTTTTCGAGTGTTTGCCCGCTTACGATATAAAAAACTATACCTAGTTTAAAAACCAAGTAACTTTAAAATAATAAGAAAAAAAACAGACAATAGAAAAGTTTGAAGACATACACAGGTTATTTGAAATGGAAAAAGTTTGAATGTCCAATTAATTAACCACACTCCGTGGTTTCAAAATATAAATCTGTATATGATACAATCAGCATGTAGCTAGTAAGTACCTACCTAGTTGGATCAAAACGTTGGTCTTTTTTGCTGGAACATAATATTTTTAAAGAGATGGTGTTTAGTTAGGTACGATGTTTATCTAGGGTTCTGTATCTCAGAAGATAAAAACGGATATTTTACTAGCTACTACTAGTTCTATTTTCTAGTACAAATAAGGATTTGTTCTAGAAAATAGAACTTATCAAACTAAACATTTAGAGAACTAAATATAAGAAAGTGGCCAAAACAAAGTTCGCTCCGGTTTCATTAACTCACATTTATATGTGTCTCTCTGTCTGTGCTCTGTGTGTGCTTATAAAAGACTATTGAGCTCACCACTTGGCTAAAATTCGAGAGGTCATCAAAATATAGGTGCAGAACCTTTAATATGTGAATCCTACTCGTACATTCCCTTCATTTTTTGCACGCAAATCTCATAACATAGTCCATAGTTAGCTTAATATACGCCGGTGTCCTCCGCGCGACCGTTCACGGCCAAGGCCACTACACGCCGACCATTATATTATTATTTTCAATTTGACAGATTGCTTTAGTGACGTCTGAACGATTACCAATATATATGAAGAGTTCTTCCATCATAATTTATCTATTTGACACATTGGCTTGTCGCTGAATACCGAAGAGCATCATGAATAGTCAGGGAAACTTAAAGGGGATTTAACATTCATAGAGACAAAAATAGTGGAAATCCACCATTTTGGTTTATTATTTCAAAATGGCGTCGTTTCTCGTTCATGAATATTTTTGAAATGGTGGCGTTAAGAATGACAGATTTTTCCGTCGGAAAACGGATGGAACGATCGTTATACTGCCTCTATCAGTTTAGAAACTGGTAAACGCAGTATGAGGATCGCAATAACCTCTGATTGGCTAACATTATTTCGCTATTGACCAAAATCCATTGTCGCAGAAAGAAAACAATAAATTCGGCGAATAAAAAGAAAGAATAGAATAACGTGTTCCCAAACTTCCCAATCTAGCTAAATAAATACTTATGTATGAGTACACATAAAATAGACCAACGTTGCCAAGCAAATGCTAGCAAAAAATTTGAACCGCGCACGACCACGTGGCGGCCTCTAACGACAGTAATGAGTCGGAAAATTACAATGCCACAGACAGACCTGTCGTGACAGTGAAAAGAGTTGCGTGACCACTTTTGCACTGCCGACTAAATTGTACTAATTTTCATGAAATATGATATTGAAAAATCTTGATCGTGAAAAACATTAGACATTTTTAATCTCATAAAATAAAATAAAAACTCTGACTCATCAACTTCAAGCCCAACCTCTGATCTTGAAAGCTGAAATTTTCCACAGAGGTTCCCTTTTTAGTGTGGGCAATTGTAATGTGACCTCTGCTTCGCCTGCCAGTACTTGCTCGTAATTAGTATCAAACTGTTTACATGTATGTTGGGTTCTGAATTCTGATGGATCTCTTTAAAGTTTAAGACATTACTAGATTCATTTATTGTAGTGTACCTTTCCTGATGGAATGTGAAAATGGACGGAAAATCCTAGCGATGACGTATAGATGTTATAATAAAGAAAGTCATAATAAAGTTACAGGCATAGGCACTCATACCAGGTTCTTAGAAGAAAACCTAATGGTGAAAGGAAATGTTTATAAAGGTGACGCATTAGAGACATAAATTGGACATTTCCAATTGAGTCTAACTAGATCGTAAAGAAAACCGTTTGAATCGAATTAGAGTCACAACTCACAACTAACAGAAAGAGTTTTAGTTGGTCGGTAGTCATTCATCATTAGTGTCTTTTAAACTTCTATAAACCAACTTAAGGAAAATTTGAATGAAACCTTCTTCTCTCAAACTCTTCTCGTACTTTTGGAACATTCCAGCCGAAATCCGGCATAGCCAGGATTTTTGGGTCGTGCATAAAATATGGCGACGTTAAAGTGCGGTAACCTGCCTAGAATGAAGAAATAATAAAGGGTCTTTAGGTTCATATTACTCAGAAGTTATCTGCTCGAAATCTATCTACGTTGATGTGATGTCCAACTGGTAAGTAGTAAAGTGTACTATTATATAGGTATTCTGTGGTAAAGTGTACTCGGAGAATTCAATTTGCTCGCGGAGGAGTGGCCTGAATCAACGACGGTTTATGTCCAGATAATATCTGACCGACAGAACAAGCCGCTCTTGTATTCCCGTCACGCGCTCCCATTCCTTCAACTTAGTGCATCGTAAGTGAACAGTAAGTGCTTGCAAATGTGCAATGAGCAGTGATCACGCTAGTGTGGGTGTCACGCACTCGGAGACAAAGGACCTTGGTGACTTGGTGTGAACGAACTCGCGATAGGTAAATATCGTGCTATAAATTATGGGTTAACTGATTATGGTCCAGGGCTCGCTGACATATAATTATCAGCGGATATGTATTGTCTCTACAGCGGTGATAGCTTAGTGGTTAGGACTTCGATATCCTAGTCAGGGATCCGAGGTTCGCTCCACTGGAAAGTGCGTTTTAGGCCTGAATCTAGGTAAGTATTGCATTCGTATTTGTCTATTGATGCTGATAGTGATTCAGGCATTAAGCATCCAAATATCCCATGCACGGTAAAGAAAAACTTCTTATGGTAACCTGCAATAACGATCTCACAGGTGTGTGAAGTCCGCCCATCTACCCGCGTCTTGGTTTTTTTAAATTTATCACAGGAATGATATCCCCCAGTCTGTCGGCCTACAATGTTTGCTTAGTTTTGACGAGCCTACGCATTGGGTAAGAGGAAGTCATAACCGTTTACTACATATTCACAAGGGATTCGTGGGGTAGGGACAGTAGGCAGGTAAACACTGTAATCTAACATCAAATGTCACAAATGGTTGGGTCGTCGGTTTATGCGCAGCGATGCCATGTTGAAAACATCTCCATGTCATTCCAAAGATACGCACGTCCATATTACCACGGATATTACCTACCATATTCATACAAAAAACAGAGACTAGAGAAATAAGACAGACGGACCTCTCAAATAAACATATCCATAAACCCCTTGCCTTGGCCTTGGATAAAGTTTTACGTATTGTCTGTTGCATTATATTGACGTATTTTTGGTAACGATCACTAAAATTGTCTTTACATACAGTCATTTCACAGTCGTCTATTTAATCGAACTTGAATCCAGCGATTATATTTCCAATTGCTGCAATATTATACAAATTTTTCACTAATTTTGACGGATAAAGTCATAGAGTCCTTGTCACAGGCCTCATGTTCAAAGTACTGAGGCCTTATACCATCTATTATTCCAGTCTAAGGCCCAAACATGGAATTAATAAGAGAGAATTCTGCGAAATAATGGCCGTTGAAGCGGTGGTAAATGATGTTGAATATATCATCATCAGACGTAATTTTGGTAAATGTAAAGACGAAAAATGAGAAAAAGTCATAAAAATGAAGCATAATTTTTTTAGCACTTTTCGAAGAAGCCTTTGAACAAATGATGATGATTTGATTTTTTACGAGGCAAGGAATTAATCGTCTTAGTTTTGGCGTTCCGTGCTTGTTTAAACTTTGCAGTAAATTAAAATAAATGCCGCGTGAGATATATTTCTGTACACCCTCAAAGCTTTAGTTTTAAGATATCTACCATTACGGTACCATCACCACCATCACCATCACGATTTATACTGTTAAATATTATTGGCGATCAAAAAGTGTACAGTGTACTTTAAATAAAGTATAAATTCTTATTCCAATTCTCGAGGCGGTACGCGAGGAAGAAAAGTTTTGGTTTGAAGAAGCCTTTCATCCCACTTTTGATTTAAGCACATACTTTGCTGAATTCAGAAGTTGGATACAATATTACTTCGAAAGATATGAATTTGTTAGTTTTAAATGTTTTTTTTTTCTAAAATTGTCATTGCTATTAATATTTTGCCTTCTCCACCGCAGTGACTCGCAGGCACAGCGCTAGGTAAGTAATGGGCTGCGCCGCCCTGTACGACAAACAAGGCAATTGCTAGGACGCGCAGATAGCCATCACGCACGCTACGCTTAATACCATCCGACATTACGCGTATCTCAGCTTAAATACACGCGCACCAATGATATGCATTATTTTTATAGTGTGACAAAAAATATTAAATGTAATGAAAAAACAAAATGACTCAATGATTAGGTAGTGCAAAAAATCACTTCTAGCTTAATGAAGGCTTATCAGTTTTTTTTTAAATAAAATGCTAGACTTGATGTCTATAATCCATGTGTGGATTCAGGTCCCCGTGGGAATTTCCGCGACAAAAGTACTCTAAGTCCATGTCCGCTAAGTATAATGTGTGTGTGTGACGGGTGGTGGTGAATAAACGGATGGGCCGTGAAAAAGTAACAGACAGACAGACTTTTACATTAATATAATACAATTATTTATTGAAATAGTTTTTTGAGCACCAATGCGCCATAGAAATAGCACATTCTACGAATTACATGTCTAAGGGACTGTGTATCCTTGGTTTATTATTGCTATCAATGTCACGGACCGACGTTTGTCAGGTACATTTCATAAAACACTGGAATTTATTATAGACCCTTAACCGTTTCGACCTTACCTACGCACCAATTTTACATGACACTTTAATGGAAAATCTCAGAATCAAGGGTAATAATATTATATAAACATTGGCTCGAATCTATTATGTACTAGTTTATCATTTCTTATTTATTCGAGTTCTCGGGAGCAGTAAACTAAGACAGCGACAGATTTATTTGATAAAGGGGGCAAATTGAAGAACGATGTTTTGCCGAGTAACTACTATCAACGAATAGTTTTATAATCATCAATAATACTCCGTTGATTTGTAAATTAATCGAATATTTAAGAATTAATACCAATACTAGTGGTTCGCCCCGAACTGAGACCTCGCGGCGCCATCTATTGACATAAATATGAAGTTCTGTTAAAAATCATGTTCATTAAAAATAAAATAATTCCGTTTCCTTACAATATTTATCGTTCAAGTATAGTATTTGTTGTTCAAGTACAGGATATAATTCAAATAATTGATCAAGTTTCAGGCTCAATCTTTCAGAAAGTATAGAGTTCTGAGGTCAACTTTGGACGTTAGAAAATCTCCACTTTGAAAGCCCCCCATTTCGTCAATTTTGGGGGAAAAATTAAAAAAAAAAAAAATTTTTGGACTCTATTCCTAATTATCTTTAAAATGATATACCGCAACCCTACGTAACTCTACAAAAAATATTTTACTTCGCATTCGCTTCTATGAGAGCCCCCCTGAAATAAAGATTTTAATAACTTTTTCAGCCATATTCGGCGGGAGGCCATTGGTTTACATATTATATTTAAAGCTGAAGTAATTACGTTCAGTAATTCAGAAGTTATAATGCTCTGACAGACGGACGGACGGACGGACGGACGGACAAGTGCCAATTCACTCAAGTAGACTCAGAGACATTCGCTTCGCTCGGTCAATTATAAATAACTCAAAATTTATGTTAACAAAGAAAAGCGAACTAGTGTCTTCCGTTTTACTTACCTACCTTTTCTCAGCCCACCCGCTAAACCGATTTTTACGAAATTTTGTATCACTTGTATAGTACTACTTAGTACACTACACTACTTAGCAAGAATTGGGGCCAACGCTTAAAGCCATATTGTTTCATTATTGTTGATTGTTTCGTATTTTAGAATTATTACAATCCTTATTTTAGGAACGTCAAGGTACGTGACATCAAACTTTTATATTGAGCAATATTTCTTAAGTATAACGCTTTAAGCGTTGGCAGCATGGCCCCAGAAGTTTAGTTTACAAAAATATTACACGTGTAAAATCGGCAGGTGACCAAACCTTCCTCATTCTGAGAGGGGACTCACGCTCAGCAGTCAGCGGTCAGGCAGCGCGGCGGTGTGTTACGAGTACAATGATGAAATGAAACAGAAACTTTTATTTGGAAAAAATAAACTTTTCTTAGTAGAAACTTTATTTGGAAAAAAAACTTTTCTTTGTAGGATTTCGAACACGGGCCACGTGGTGTCGACGTTGCAACAGTCACGCGGTTGCGACAACAAGGAAAACAACTTGTTTTGTAAAAATACTTTATCCGGAAAACCCGAATTACTCGGAAAATTAAGGAGTTTCCGTGGGAATTAAAAAACTTATTTCATGTGCACGAAGTCGCGGGAATCAGCTAGTGGAATGTTTAATAATTAGACAATCCACACCAAAATGTGCAAAGCTTTGTCTTCTGTCGATTTGTCTGTCTGTTACTGTACGTGGTACCTTTTCACAATCCATTCCTTTAACCAATTTTTACGAAATTTTGTATGAGAGATACTTAGCTTGCATACTTGAAACGAATATAGGCTACTTTTTATGCCAAATCTAAACCCACGTGGTCGAAGTCGCAAGCATCATCATTATATAAATGCGAAAGTGTGTAAGTCTGTATATCGACCCATCCATTTAACCAATTTTAACAAAATTTTGTTAAGAGATAGCCTGGCAAGTATTTATCCTACAATATAAAAGACCATTTTCTTAAAACCTAAAATCATACGGACGAAATCGCGGTCACGATCTAATCTATACTTATAATAAAACTGTTGCTGGAAGGTTTCTGTACATTTAATATATTCTGAAAATTTTAATCGGGATATGCTTTACTATCGATACTGAGATTTTTATTTAATTTTTGTGTCTGTCTGTCTGTATGGCCGCGCATCACGCGAAAACTAATGAACGGATTTAAATGAAATTTGGTATAGCGGTAGCTGATACTCCAGTTCCGGGGCGGGAACAGAAGGTTTCTGAGTGCGCGACCCGAATGAGCAGTTAGCAGTCCACACAATTTCATCCAGATTCTATTCATCTTCATTCGACTGCTCCTGTGGGGAGCAGTCGAATGAAGATGAATAGAAGCAGAGCTAGAGCAGTCGTTGTTGATGGTTGTCTCTTATTTAAGAAAAAATTGTGTCTTCTTGGAATTTTACTTTCATTAGTATATATATAGTGTAATAGTACATAATATAGTATGGAAGAATGGAAGTATGGATACTCTTTATACTAATATTATGAATGCGAAAGTTTGGAAAGATGGACAGAATCTGGATGAAATTTGGTACTGGAATAACACATAGGCTACTTTTTCTCCCGGAAAAACAAAGAGTTAGCGCGGGAACCAAAAAAAACGTCAATCCACGCGGACGAAGTCGCTGGCATCAGCTAGTAGAATAATAAGAGAGTAATAGTAGGCTTCAAGGTGATGCGGATAAAATGTGCTTCCACGTCATAATATATTTAAACAAAGGAAGTAAAGTAATCTAAATACCTACCTATCTAGTCAAAATGGTCATGTTTCACGTATCTGTTCATCTCTGTCTCATTCGATGTAAAATGTTTTAACCAACAGCAGTTAGACACGGCTGGGTGCGTTTTATAACATCCATTCAAGTTACGTAACATTATTTATAGCTGAGATTAGAGAAAACCACTAAAGCCGAGGCATAACCAAAAGGTAATAAAATATTTAATGATATTCGAACCTCATTATTTACTTTTATTTTGAAAGGCAGACGCTAGTGTAAGCCTAGCGACCGCCTGCGACTTCGCTCCGGTGGGAATTTTAAAATCCAGCTTAATTCCTTGTCTAATATAAAAGGAACATGTATGCTAAATTTCAGCTGTCTTGGTCCGAGCTCATGTGCTGAGGGACAACAGACGTAAATACGAACTTTTTTCAATTGTCAGTATAAGATTATCTCCTTAACTTTTCTCCCCCTAACTGCTTAATTTTATGGCTGCCTTGCCGAGCGGTAAGGGCGCCTTTTGTATTCTACTGCCTCTTTCTTGGTATTTTGTTTGTATTCTTTATTATATCGTGTTTTTGTGATTTATTTCTTTCAAGTCACCACGAATTGGATGAAATAAACACGAGGATAGGAAACGTAACATAAAATTATGAAATCACGTTCGACTAACTTGTGCGGGGCGAGGGGAAAGAGCCTTGTAATTTTTCACAAAAAGCAACACAATGTTATAAAGGCGAAACTGCCACAGTTCGCTTATAATATCATTGGGCTAGAGGGGTATGGCCGATATCACGCGTTTCGTGGTTAATTCGACCAAGTACGGTGACTATTTGACAAATAAGTATTGCAAGTAAACGTTACTTAACGCCGACGCAGATCCTCATAAATTGCTTTTAAGTTCGCCCAAGTCCATGACGCGTTAGTTTAAAAAAATCATGGATGCTTCACGGATTTGATATAATCACTTCCACAGTGGTTGCAGTCACGAATGAAGATAGCTCAAGTAGTGTTACTCAACGCACATCCTCATTAGCCTCTCATAGTTCTTGCTCATACAATCAAGGGTCCTGGGAAAGATCACAGCTTCCCTCAACCGTTGAGCGCGTTACGTCACGAGTCACGCAACAACGCATTCAGTTAACCCACTTGCAGATAAATTTTCTTCATTCGATTTAATGGACCCGTTCGGTTTTATGATACCACTTATAAGCTGTAACAAGTTCTGCGGCCTGATGTTTACAAAGTTTATGTATTGCATAGATGTCTAAAATAACTTTTTTTTAAATAAGCTTCTCTCCAGCCATCAGACTCTGAACACCATCTAAGTTTTACTTGTTACGACCTATCTAATGAGCCCAAACACGATGGAGTTATGTTGAGAATTTGACGAGGCCACTTCTTTAGTACCAGCGTTTGTCAATTGTCATTCAAGTTACATTTGTGTTCTAAGTTTCAGCCCAATTGGTTGTGGGAACTGCCCTAAAATCAGTTGCAAGATTTGAAGATTGAACTTCACATACAAACATACATGACGTGTAAAATCGTTTATGTAACAGAACCCTCATTCTGAGAGACACACGTGAGCCGGCGATGGGTTGAAATGATGCCATGAAACGGATGTTTTTGGAATTTAAAAAAAAACTTTTTTTGTAAGGTTTGATCTTTCAACATCGCAATGGAGAAGTTTCATGATGTTGTGAATATCATATTTAACACAACGTAAAATGTAGATTAAAACTAATAAATCAGTGTTTTTTTTTTACAATCCATCAATAAATGACTGAGAAATGACGATTTAAAAGTTTAATTATTTAATGTACACCGATTGCTGTACTCAAGTGGGAAATTTTGTGAGTGAGTTTTAATACCTAGCCGAGATTTAATACTTCAAAATTATCTTCACACACAAATTAAGGGCTATTAATTCAATTAAGTCACGTTAAGTCCTTTTATTTCTTTTATTCGGCTTTATAAAGTTTGTTGATAGGGAATTATGACGTCACGTCTCCCGTCTTGCAAGCGCAACTTTAAAGTTCCGTAACTTTTTCATTTGTTGAGATATTTTAATGATTAAAATTTAAATTTAAATTAATTTAAAATTAAAATTTTATAAAAAATGGTAAACTTCTCCATTCGCAACAGTTGCGCGATTTAGACAACAAGGAAAATACTTGGATGTAAAGGAAGGATTACACACTGTATAAAAACACAGAAGCGGTTCAACGAGAATGTGTTTGTTTTGCGCAGATTTAACAGAAAAGCTTATCTGGCAGTTATAATCTTCCTGTGAACTCATATGTGCTAAAGGTAGGAAGATATTAACAGAAATGGAGACCATCCTAGTCATAGTATTATCTGATTTAGTAAATGTTTACGTCTAAATTGCACGTCATTTTTCAGGTGAAACGCATAAGCGACTTTGGACTTTGAAAAGTTTGGTTTTTCATTCTATTTCATTTCTTTATTAGTTTGTAAAATAAGGCCTATAAGAGAAGTTGTCTGCAAATTGCTTTATTACTAGCTGAAGCCCACGACTTCGTCCGTATAGAATAAGTTCTCCTAATTTTCATAACTATTTAATTTTCGGAGATAAAAAGGCACTATGGCACTCTCTAGGTCCTCAACTATACCCATGCAGAAAATCACGTCGATCCTTTGCTCTGGCGGCGTGATTAAAGGACAAACCAACAAACAAAATATAACACTTTCGCATTCATAATATTAGTATGATGATGCATATGATTCTATTAAATCATCATCATGTCAAGTCTCAACCCTTCGCTCTACTACTGAGCACGATTTCGTCTCAATAACAGAAGGTTAAGCACGGGTGGGCAGATTGACTTAAATCGCTCGGTGGAACGTCTTTACTCATAAATTCATAAAATTACCGATAGAATCCCGGACCTCCCCTCTTACTTGCAAAACAACGTTCACCGCTGCGCCAGAGCGGTCGTCTAAATATTTATAATCCATATGTTTACTACAATATCTGACACTTTGACGGTTAGATAAGATTCAACATAAAGCCACGAACCATATAACTTCTATCTGTGTTTGTTTGGGTTAAAGCAAACTTTAATGAGATAGCGATAAAACTATAGTAAGTGTCATAGAGGTGCCTGCATGAAAACAAGTGCGTAGTTTACAATCACTAAATCTTATGTAATGTGTTCTTAATGCTTTTATACCCATATTATTAATGTTTATGTTTTTGTCAGTTTATCTGATAGCTTTTTACGGCTGGTCTGTTGAAGTGTTAAACCAAATTTGGCAAAATTAATAATACTTATAGATACATTCGGATTTTTACCGCCCAAAACCATTTCCTTTTAAAAGGAACAACTCCTCCTTCTAAGTACTGCATCGGAAGGCAGCATCATCCGAACAAAAATCGGAAGAGGAAAAATTTCTCAATCTTCCTCTCTTTTGAAAGAAAATCAGAAGGAACGTCTAAATTTCCGTTTTCATGACACGAACATAGGTATTAGGCCATTGGCTCGGAATATAAAAAAAAAATCTGCAGATATTTTTAAGCGACGCCGCATCATAACATAATCTGTTACAACCTAACATTAAGGTGAAAAGTCAATTAACCTACTAGCTCGGCGGCTAAGTGCTTAAGGTTTCCTTAAACTTAAATATAATCCTAGTTAATGTTAAATTACTTCTAATTAAGGGATAATTTTGCTATATTAGAGACTAAATGATGTCCTACTGCATCCACTTGGAACTCGGTTTTTTTTAAATTCTTTACTTTAATTTTAATTTTCCGGATCAATAAGTACCGTATTTCGATCTCTAGGAAGCGGGCTAGCAGCTGTGCCAACTTTCGCCAAAATAGTTTAAGTTGTTGAGCCTTAAACATATAGACATACACGATTACGCACTAATAAAATATTAGTATACAAACCAAAATTCATCTCTTCCTAAGAATCGAGGCTTCACTAACTATATCAGTTTTTTTGTCATCAACTTCTAACTATATTCTCACGTTATAGTCTTATTTGCTAAAGTGATATCTAAGTTTACATAGAATTGTAGGTAGGTAGTTATGTACTTACTCAGCTTTCTAACGCTCTCCACAGTCTACACCTAACGTATTATTATAGTTTCTAATAGTTTACAACAATAGAAGGGGACGATCGATCAAAGGAAAATTTCACTTGAAGTAGAGACAATCTAAAATTATAGCTATTGCTTATCGTTGTCCAGGAAGTTCGTAATATCAATACTACACAATATCGCTCCAGTATCCAGAATATCCATATTAAGTAAATATAAACAAGATTTTTTGTTTGTCTGTCTGTTCGTTACCTATGCCTAATATGTGCGATCATCAATAATCCGATTGAGTTGAAACTTTGCACAGTTTTTCTTGGAACATCAAGAAGCAAGCTGTACTTAATTTCGTAAAGATCGGTTGATACTTTACAGGTTGAGCCCCGAAATTGAACGACAGAAAAACTTTTGCATTTATTCCATTAGTATGGATTTCATATTGCCCAGGAATTATGAATAATGTCTGATTAATCACTGCGTCCTCAATCTATTGACATTAAACCACATTAAACGTCCTCATATCCAGTGACATAAAAAAAACCTCGCGGGTCAAATAAAGACAGATCATTCCAAGTTAACGACAGTTTGTCAATGTAAAAGGATAGATATTTTTTCTAAAACAAAAAAAATACGCCAGCTCTAATGTATCTTAATGTATTTTCCTTAGGCGTGACAGTTGAGATTGATGGTTGGACAGTGAAAGTGAGGAGCGTGCAGCGACTGCGAACTCGGCTTTCGACAAATGGGAGGTCACGCCGAAAGGATTTATTTCTCTACAGGTTTTTTGGTAACGTTTTGACCTTTGATCCTTGATAAGAAGAAATGGAACGGTAGAAGTTTCAACATAATATATTCGACTCGAAATTGCTTTTACATACATTTAACTAATCAGTCCATGAATCGAGACAAATTCGCATATTACTAAAATAGCTTTTGCCCGCGACTTCGTCCGCGTGGACTACACAAATTTAAAAACCTTGAATTATCAAAAAAATTCCTTTCTTAGCGGATGTCTACGTCATAATAGCTATCTGCATGCCTTTCAGCCCGATCTGTCTAGTCATTTGAGCGGTGCTTTGATGGATCAGTCACCTTTTCCTTTTATATTTAGATGACATAGGGCCTCAGAAAGCTCAGATTAGATATTAGATATAAATAAGAAATTGATAAAAAAAAATCAGTGGCGTGCACAGGGTAAGCATTTTTTACAATTCAAAATAAGCTTCATATCCATATTCATTCATTTATTTTGCATTCGAATATAATTCTTATAGTAATTTACATGTCAATAGAAAAGTTCTTATCTCAATATTGGAACCCCTGTGGGGCACAGCAAAAAATCAGTGGTCGTAGAGAGACGGCTGCCTTATTTTTCTTCCAAAAAATCATTTAGTTTATAATATACTTTAATAATCAGAAATCTTTTTAAAGAGTTGACAAAAGCTGTATAATTCTCCAAGGATTTGATGTGGTCTGGGATTTGTTATAAATTTTTACACGCTTTTAAACATCTAGGGTAAGCAGTGCTTTTATTCATGTATGACATGCTCGCCAGTTCACTTCTCGACTTCATGCACTTAGTGAAGATTAATTTATTGCAGCTTGTTACAAAAAATTAACATAAAACTTAACCTGCATTGAAAATGCCGAATTTCAATGCCTGTTGAGCAATTTCAGACGAATACGTCATGCAGCGGTTTTCTACCCGCTGAAAGACGTAGCAGCCCTCCTTTCAATCCTGTCAGAGTATCTTTTGTTTATTTCAAACCTTTCTATTATTGTCCTTTTACCCATCAACTAAACTGGCAGATATGATATTTGTAAACAACAACCTAGCACATAAATAAATATGAAATACAATAATTTTAATAAAACTCGCACTTTCAATGCAGATTATGTTATGAAAAATAGTGTATGCGCCACGGTGTGAAACACAACTTCAGATTTCGGGTGATGCCAGCCATCGCTTCGCTCAGCAACTTCACCCTCGTCTGAAATCGTTTTGTTTCACCCCTTAGCACACAATATACTATTGACAAGAGTTTTGGAAATTCGACAGGCCACTTCTGTTTATTTTGTTACTGGAATCGAAAGACTAGCTTAATTTTAATAGCTATCTAACTTAATTTTAAATTTTAAATACACACACAAAGAAAAGATTATACAATATACATATTATAATAATAAACAAATAAGGATATTCGTTTCTCCAGACGCGACCTACTCTATTGTAATTCAAACTGCGCGACGTTTTAGGACTTCCTATGTAAAAAAAAAACTTATGAATAGAATTCGACGTTTTAAAATTCAAGAGATTTGCATATTAGTGTAGTTATACTTACCTAAATCGGCACCAAAGGAAATAAAATATTTAGTATCTGGACGTGACTGTTCTTTTAATATTATTATGGAGGTACATATTTGTAATAAACAAATATGTACCTCCATAATAATATTATGATTATTATAACCTGCCAGGTGTTTATAGAATTGGTCGAAATATATTTTATAACCAAAAGATTTAGTATGGATTATATTTTGCATATAACCTGCATTGAAAGTGCAAGTTTCAATGCCTGTTACTAATCAATTCAATCAATCAAATGCCACCTGAAACTAGTCAATTTCAAACGAATACGTCAGTACGAGTTTCTGCCCGCTGAATGACGTTGCAGCCCTCCTTTCGATCCTGTCAGAGTATCTTTTGTTTATTTCAAACTTTTATAATAATTGTCATTTTAACCATCAACTAAACTGACACATCATATTTCTAAACAACAACC
Source organism: Erebia aethiops (assembly GCA_923060345.2). Lineage (NCBI taxonomy): Eukaryota > Metazoa > Arthropoda > Insecta > Lepidoptera > Nymphalidae > Erebia > Erebia aethiops. Next base: position 34,547,150 of record OV281079.1, on the reverse strand, counting down.
TAGCAACTATAATAAATAAGAAATACAATTTTAATAAAACTCGCACTTCTAATGTAGATTGTATGAAAAATATAGTGTGTGACGCGGCATGAAACATGATTTCAGACTTCGGGTGAACTTCATTCAACCTCGTCTGAAATCGTTTTGTTTCATCCCTAGGCACATAATATACTATTGTGTATAAATATTTACAAAAAATAATTCGCCGTTCTCCAGTTTTCCAACTAAAAATTATTCCTAATAGGAATATAAGAAAATTAAACTGTGATATATTTAATTTTTCTTGAATGGTATGTACACAGCTTCATACAATTTTCAAGAAGAACATGACATAACATATTTTTTTGTGCCAGGACTTTGCCAAAAACTTGCAACATTTTTTTACTGTCACTTCTCTTGTGCTTGGCAGGATAAAATACATGATCTTAATCCATCACATGCCAAACTAATTAACGGTAGGCGTTTTCTATCATTAATACTATGCGGCAGAAACAATGATTCCGTCATACTTAAATAGGGAAAACACAGACATAAGTTGTAGACACTCGCATCAAACAATTTAATTATCAAATTAGAACTTATGAAAATTTTAAAACAAACTTACTACAGAGCACGTGACTGATTTAATAAAGAGTTATCTAACTAAGATAAGATAAGGGCCGTAAAATAAAAGGTTTAAGTAATTTTTAGAGGAATATTTAATCTACTAGTAGACGACGCCTGCGGTTTCGTCGGCGTATAGATTCAGGATTTTGAAAAATTACGTGAAATATAATTGATTTTCAGGGATAAAAAGTGGGGAGGTAGCATGCGTACTTCTCAGTGATGCAACGTATCTATGTAGTGTGTACCAAATTTCTTCGGAATCGGTTGAAGAGATGAGTCATGAAAGCGTAGCAGACAGACAGACAGACATACGACAGTTCGCATTCATAATACGTATAATTCACATTAACACGGACAGTATGGATTTATTTGAAATGGGCTGTGGGTCAAATAACAGCAAAATAGTATGTATAACCTTAGCTCTCTAAAAATAATCTTGTACTTATTAGGAATCTATGCCTGATACAAGATTACTATCTTTAGAGACTAGCAATTAGACTATGTAAGGCAATCTACATGGATATCCATGACGATGCAGTTGCGAAACCGTATGGCAGAGGTTATGACACGCGTCTATTTGGGACACAAGCCACAACTGATTTTACAAGACAAGAACAGACGGATGTGAAGTTTGCTGTTACTGGGGCCATACTGCCATGCAATGCAATACTTAAGGCGAGTCACCTGCAAGATTTTAGGAGGTGAGGTGTGGGGTGCCGCCCGCGCGTCTCGCGGTACATTTCTCGTAGAGACTGGCGGGGAAGCGGGCAGCGCGGTATATTCTGAAACCGCTTGGCAACGTTCAAATTCTGGGATTAATTTGAATTAAATAAATATAGGACTTCAGTTTGAAATAAATTTTAGCAGGTTCTCATTAATACTTCAAGAGGAATTTATCCATATAAAAATGATGAGCAAAGTCGAAAATTTTATTAATAAAAAATTCGTTTTAAACTTTTAATTTAGCCTGTTTCAAGATTTTTTTTGATCGAGTAAAGTACATCCTATCGTGTAACAAATTAGCACATTCTTTAGACAATATCTTTAAGTGTATCGGATATTTTTTGTAAGACCGTTATTTAATAGTAAATACCGAAAAAATTTGATCTAGCAAACCAGTTTTCACCGCTGAGCTGAGGTGACTCGCCTTAAGCGTTGGTAGTATGGCCCCTGAACGATCTATTGACGAACGTAAAGCGTGATGCTATCTTAAAAAGATGTTCTCTAGCTAAGTCGGCACTTATAATTTTCAGATATTAGTGTTTGAATTGGCTTACAATTTCCAAAAGTAATTCCCAACCTTTCTTACGAATTAGGGTGAAGGGAAAACAGGGGCATTGTAACATATTTATGACCAGCTGATGACCGCGACTTCGTCCGCGTGGAATAAGGTTTTTAATTCCGACTGGAACTCCTCAATTTTCCGGGATAAAAAGTAACCTTTGTCACCCATGCCAAAAATCACGTCGATCCGTTGCTTTGCTGCAGTGTGATTGAAGGATACTTAAACAAAAATAAACAAACAAACACACTTACGCATTTATAATATTAGTATAATTGCGTATTGCGTAACGATTGTTATCACATCTGAATGGTTAACATTAACACTCTTTCACTATTGGCCATAATCCACTATTCAATACCATGGATTCGGCCTAAGCCACAACAATTGAGATAGTAACCATGATCCATACAGATTTTAATGAGGATTTGTATAGTGTGGACTGTGGTGGCGTTGCGTATTGCTTGCATTGTGGCTTGCTTTTGCTGCGTGTTCAGAAGCGGAAGGGTGAGCGGTACATATCGTATGCTGCACATTGTACCACTTAGGTTTGTCTGTTTTGGCGGATTAAGCTTCTTTTTCCTTGGTTACCTAACACTGTGTTGCCAGAGCGGTAATCAAATAGTAGGTACAGCAAATGGCAATAAAATTAGTATGTCCGCATGCCAACGCAATTAAAATTAGTAACTAACAGCGATCCTCACAAACAAAACCGGTAAATAGTTCATCAGCGCACTTTGTAGTACGAACCGACAGTTAAACCGATTATGACGCTCGTGTATAATGTCGTAACTACGTCTAATTACGAGAGGGATCCGTATAAATCACCGCTCTCCATAAAAGGACAGGGAATAACAGCTGCGTCCCGTTTTACTGCACGTTGTAAAGCCTTGGACAGACCAACCGCGACGACCGTGGCAGCAGCACGGGACAGCAAGCGTCGTAGGATTTGAGATGTAAAAAATTATTTTTAAATAAAAAAAAACCGCCTTCAAAAACTAAAAAGCAAAAAATAATTGGATATATTTACATATTATTATTTCTACTCACTATGTAGAAGTCGGGCGAGCCTTGCGTCAACTTTGCTTATCCTTGTTATACCCGCCCGACTTCAACATAGTGGGTAGAAATAACAATATGTAAATATATCCAATTATTTTTTGCTTTTTAGTGCTGTAAATATAAAAAAAGAAAAAGAAAAATAGGTTCTCGAAAGGTAGACAGACCTGTACCTAATAACTATCTGGGTTCGTGTCCTTATAAAATTTAAGTTCCTTTGATTTCCCCAGGATTCCATCATCAGACCTAATGACCATGGGACCACCTGGAAAGTATACCCTTTCAAAAAAAAAAGAATTTTCTAAATCGGTCCAGGCGTTTTCGAGTAATCGGGGAACATACGTAAAAAAAAAAGATTCCGACGAATTGAGAACCTCCTCCTTTTTTTGAAGTCGGTTAAAAAACTGTAAGCGCGGAGTACTGCACTCAACGAGCAATAAATAAGCGCACGAAGACACCATAATTGAAATCCAGAATCCCTACTGTTTTATAATTATATTTTCATGTGTGTTTATTTTATTTTAAGATTTTTTTTACTGTGTTATATGCATTGAAATAGAATGAGTACTACTAAAAAAATTCTACATCAATGGTTATATGTTATATTATATTTATATTTCTCTGGGCCTAGTTGCCTGATTTAAACAAATAAATAAAATCAATAATTAGAACTACGTTCGCATTGCGAAGCTTGATGTGGACTTCCCAATGACGATAATGCGGTTTCTACGCTTTGCATTAAGCGTATTAACAGTTACTTGGTATACTCCACGCATACAAGTCAACTGATAGACGCTGGACATACCTAGGTCTCTTGCAGGGTCTTCCAAACGCCGCAATCGTGGTCCTCCTAAATCCAGCGGCTCTCTGCGTATCGCTTGAGATCTATCCAAGCCTCGACAACGCAAAGGCGCGATGATAATAATCACTACCCCTTTTTGTAAGACGAATTACCTACAAGCCGGGACGGACGGCTCTCGCAAATTATTTTATAATCGCTCGGAAAAAAGTGTTTTACTTTTTTCCGAGCGGTTAACATGTTATAATATTATAATAACAATTTACTACTACACCAAGAAGCATGTGTTTTAATTTAATACATTTCTTGATGTTACTTTATAATTTTTACCACTATAGGCATCTATCAGACTTATGTGGTCAAGACGAAACGCACTTGCATAAAATATGCCTATATTTGCAATTTAAAAAAAAAACCCGGATTATTATTGATGCCGTACGGCGCGGCGGTGATAAGTAAGAAGTTTAATCAGTGCTGGGTACTGGCTAATTTCAGAGTAGATGCACAGAGCTTGCCTTTAGCAATAGAAACGTGGCAACATAATATAGGAATGTGCCAATTAAGAGCGTTATGGCCGATTATAACTTAGCTGTATAAACTCACCGATATCAAGGCACTGAAATGTTCCATACATTTCAGTGCCTTGATATCGGTATCCTTGAGGCTTTTTCACTGCCCGCCACGATACCGAAATATCGGCACTGTAATGTCTGTGTCCCGTGTGTCGTCTACAATATTACCGTTATCGTGTCGGCTAATGAAAAAAATCGGTTGAAATTATATCCAAGGCAACTGAGTCCCTTAACCTTCAACTCCATGTTTGATTTCTACCCATTAGTTAAGTTTTGAATGTCACAGCGAATAAGGCGCCACGTACACCGGCAGAGTGGAGCGAAGACTCGGCAAAGTATTGCTCATATTTAACTCATAAGTCATAGCTGACGGTCGAACGCCTTTATGATGTATTACAATGGTAGTATTTTTGGAATATCAATGCGGGTGTCTTCAGATACATCCGCATCAAGCTAGACTTGGTTCTTATCCACTCCATCTGTAGGGGCTGACCATAAGGCTCAATCAAATTGTTTTGTGTCATGCGATGCCCCAACTGGCACGGGTGACTGGGCCCGCAAGGTGAATAACCGAACTTTATCTTTGAAGACAAACTGTATTGGACATATGACATCATTATTACGACTAGGGTTGCCATCTGTAAAGGAGCTCGAAAACTAAGGATTTTTGAGCGTAAAACTTTGATATATTCTAGCTATTCATTCTCAGCTCAATCGATTTCAGATAAAAAAAAACCCACAAATATTGCAAGTTAAAAAAAGTTTGTAAACATTTTTGTTGTTATTATTTGTTGGCACGGCGAGGCGCCACATAAAATATCTCGCTCCGGATGGATAGCGCGCGAAAAATTGAAACCTGCAAAAAAGCTGCATCAATCATTGCAAAAATCTCAATTATTGTTGTGATTGGCAATCATTTCATGATGTTCTTGCAGCCACAATGTATCTTAGCCAATTGAGAGGCCAATAGGAGATGATTGCATTCGTTACACTGGAGCTCTCAAACTCAAGACATTATGCACTTCCTGCCCGACGCCTTTCAAACTAAGACAAATCCGGGGAAACCCAGAAGAATAGCAGCCCTAATTGTGTCAATAATATTATCGTACACGTTGATTCGGTAACAAAACTGAATGCTATTGACCTTACGCATAATTACTTTGTTAAAATCCTCTATGAACACTACCCTTATATCCACGCGGATATGTGAAGTCGCGGGCTTGATCTAGCAGTAAAATATGCCAAAACTGGGCCATAAAATACGCGAAACCATTCCAGCAGTTAAGCATCGAAAAGCGTTCGCGTATTTTATTTACCTTATTCCGTGCCAGCTCAAATTCCTTTGAAAAGTAACTTCTGTATTCCTTTTTAGGTTTTTGGCTGCGTCGTTATTCGGGGCTTGGTCGTAAATTTGGTAACTGTACACAACTCCTTTTGGTAACCACTCCGAGTTTCCAGGCGAACCACGCCTTGTTCAAATTGTATGTTTCGCTTTGAGAATTCCGAGAACAATGCTACAGTCCATTTTATATTCTGATATAATAATATAAATGCAAACGTGTGGTTGTTTGTTGGTTTATCCACAACGGAGCATCCGATCGATTTTTTCATAAATAACGTTGATTAAATACCCGAAGACCAGACATTACGAACTGTTTTCATCATGGAAAATCAGACCGCACGGATTTTTTTTAAAACCTAAATTCAAGCCGATGAAGTACCTTGTCCTGAGCATCGCCTAGGTATAGGTAGGTATCGGGATGCTAAGCGATTACTTGATTTTACTAAATAAATAAAAAGTGTGAAATTCGTATTAAAAATGAAAGAGACAATTTCGAAGAAGCTTTAGAATATTTCTTGAATATAAAGTTCTTAAGGGTAAGTTAAGTTCTTCAGTTTTGTTATAAACGTCTTCCCAAAGGAATAAGGAAAAGGAATATAGATATATAATCTTTATTTAGGTTACCTATAAACCATTAAGGTACTTGTTAAAGCGCTATTGAAATTGGAACTCTGGGATCCTATTAGCCTGGCTTCCATTTTGTCAAAGGACTGAGGTTTTATAGGTTCTAAGGTTTTGCCTACTATGAACTGTAAAACGGCTGTACTGTTAAAGTAAAGCCCTTCAGCTCAGTAAAGCCACTTTGACGATTCCGTCGGTGATATTATGGAGTATGGACAGATTCAATTATAGATTATGTGGTTATCATTTCTATATCAGCAAACGCATATTCCAACATTAATTGCGTCAATAAATAAGATGTACATCTAAGACCACTCGTAGGTATGCTACTAGTAATATATGTATTATAATAATAATCTAATCTCGGAAAATCTTTGCAGTTAATACTAAATTCCTTTCGAATCCCTCGGTAAGTTGATGAGAATCACTTTGATCTAGAGGTGTGATTGGTTTTCGTGGATTAATTTCATGTACTACTACTGATGCCCGCGACTTGGTCCGCGTGAATTGATATTTTTTTGGTTCCCGCAGGGACTCTTTTAATTTACTGGGATAAAAAGGAGCATATGTGTTATTCCAGACTATAATCTATCTCTGTGCTAAATTGCATCCAGATCCGTTCAGCCTGTCTGGCGTAATTACGTAACAAACATCCATTAATCCATCCATCCATTATTTATACATTATTATCTACTATTTATACTATTACTACGAGCAAGTAACAGAGACAACTTAATTTACCTAAAATTACTATATGATATTTGCGGGATTCCTCGGAGCGATGATTTTCGCGGAATTATTAAAGACTTTTTTGGGTTATTTATCAAATGAATTGTGTGCCTTTTTATGCCTTGGAGGTATCTATCTATCTTGATTCTGAATTGGGTCATAATGGCCAAAAATAACCAAATCGCTCTCGGGCAGCTCGGTGGGAATCGCCGAATATATCCCGAATACTCCTAATATATGCATTGCGGGTGGCCAGTCACGGGTGTTTTAGGGATATCATTAGATCTTCCGCAATAAAAACACGATTTTTTTGACCGACAGCTTTTATCTGGAACTTGCCCTGCTGCCAATACGAAATTAAGTATCTGAAACTTGCTTGTCTGGTGGGAGGCTTCGGCTGTGGCCAGTTACCACCCTACCATCAAAGCCGTGCAGCTGAACGATAGCGTTCTGGTTCGTTGCAGTGTAGAAACCGATTAGGGTTATGGTTTCAATATAACTGATATAACAGCTGCCAACCCCCTACCAGGTTATCCCGTTATCATCTTAGGCTGCATTATTACTTACCGCCATGTAAAATCGCAGTCTAGGGCTAACTCATCTTGTAGTTGACAAAAAAATACTTCCTCATAACCAGGGCAAGGTTTTGCCCCTATCAATTTCCAGCAGTCTTTCATTCCAGGGTATTCGCACGATGGAGGTGTCAACGCTCTAATAATTGAATGAGGGAGCAAAAGCCACGAACAAAATGGTCGATTGATTGAAGCAAAAAACTTTCGACATGCAGAATAGTTTCAGTTATAAAGCATCTACACATCTGCGAACTGCAACTTAGATCGGCAGGTTACTTAAGTTACATCTAAATTCTGAACGTTGGTAAGGTAAGTTGACTGGTTTTGGTTGGCATTTCAATTACAGTTTCTGGCATTAGGTCAGAAGCTGTTTAGAGTTTTAGTTTACTATAAGTTGGCTGGTTTCGATTGGTTAGTAAGAGTAAATACAAACCACTTTCTAGAATTTCCACAACAGTTTTGCGTTGTTGTTTTACTATAGGTAGTTTGGAGGTTAGAATGTACTAGCCAATATTTTTGCAAGTGTTGAAGACGGCCAATAAGAAATTCGGTGAGAATCAGCTGCTGCGTGGTTTTTTTTAAAAGTCCGTCCGTCCGTCGCTTGATCCATTTGATTTCAGAATGCAAGATTGAGAATGTCTCAAATTTCGTCAAAATCAGTTTAAACGTAAGCGCATTTCTAGTATGGATAAGTTAGAACCGACTAAGCGGCCTGGGTGGACCTCGAGATTGTAAAGCAGAAGATCGTGTTTGGTGGTAAACCCTCGAAATGCTACGTATACAGCATGCTCAGTCAGAAGAATGGAGGTTGGAACGAAACGGTTAGTAGGATGGTCGATGGGCTAGCATATCTGTAGATGCTTTAACAAAAGTTAAAAGGCAAATCACGAAAGCTTATCATTAAAATAAGATGGTAGGTATTGTGAATATGAACGGTGTATGTTTTTATATTATAAATGTTGCTCACCAAAAAAATTGAGACGTCTCTCTCAACAAAGCTAACGTTATAATTAGGTAAAATTACAAAGCTCTGCGCTTGAAAGATTTGAACTTAATTATATGCCTATTTAACTAGTTATAAGTATTACATTGTTATGAAGACGTGCCTAGTCAATTTGATGAAACGTAATTGACGGCAAATACACCTACATGAATTCGCTTGATGAAAGAAAAGAGAATACAAAGAAACGAATGTGGCAAAAACGAAGTCTCGGTCTATGTCTTCACGACCTACCAGGCGCAGTTTTGAGCACTAACAAAACTACAGAAACGTTTTCAGAATTTGTGAATTTATAATTTCAGATTTTTCTTTGTGAGTCTGGTCTTGTGAGATGATACGGCCGTGGCTAATCAACACACTACAGGCAAAGACGTTGCCACTAAGCGATTTAGCTCCGATGCAATGCCGTGTAGAAACGATTTGGGTAAACCCATATATAACTGCCTTAGCATCATCAATAATTACAATCAGGTGAGATTTTTTTAAATTCCATTACAAGCTGGCCCTTTACTGCGATCACACCTAAGATGGTAGCGGGCTAACCTGTTAGGAGTACGGCAGGTATATTAAACCCATACCTCTAATCGATTTCTACACGGCATCGTACCGGAACGCTAAATTGCAGTGCTAACTTGTAGTGTATAGTATAACCATCATCAATTTGTACCATTTCAAATATCGATAAACTTAAAACCTGCATGAAACTTTTAATTGGTATTTTCAGTGGTAGTAAAATAGGCCATGGTCATATGCTTTAGGCCAGGATTACACTTGTAGCTAAGTTGCTCACATGAGTAATTGACGGTATTGTACCTAAGTCACGTTTCGTATGCAAATGTTAGTTATTTACTTATGCAAGTCACTTACGTAAAAAATTACAAGTGTATTTGCGGTCTAGATCAAAAGTACGTGCTCGTTAATCTTTCTTTAAATTAGCGAACTGAAATAATTGCCCACAGTTTTTGTGTGTCTTAAGAGAAGACAGGTGTTGTTCAACTGCGTAACAACTGCTAACAACCTCTTTATTTCGGCACCAACACTCCAAATTACTATAATTATTATTTTATCTATCGCGGGATGATCATGTCATAAATCTTAGGCGAAATTACAGGTTTCATAACTCGATTACCATGTTAATACCGATGAGTCACAGCTCACATCACAGATAAATAGAACAGCGTTTCTGACGAAGCAGGGGATCGGATTTAGATCAAGTACAACGTTGAGTTATAAAAATAAACCAAATAACGGCTGAACACTGAAAAGACACGGAATACGAAACGTCCACGTGCGAAAGACCGCTTAAATGTGTTTAATTACAATTTTCTATACCTGTTCTTTTCATGTCAACCTCGGAATAAACTCATCAAAAAGTGACAGTATCATAAAAGTTAACTCAATCCATTTAGGCAGAGAGTAGTAGTATTGTTTCCATTGAATTCTTTTGTATGTAAAATCTGATAATCGGCTGGACTAGAAAGGGAAAGCTCATCTACAAAGATTTTCAATTTTGTTGGCAAAATTTGAAGCCAAGTATATCGTCACAGGGACAAGGCCAAGATCGACCGAACCAAGAGAATGAATATTGGTTGCAATCAAGAGCAAAGAGCTTATTATAGGCCTTGTGACTTAATCGATAATGAAGTCGAGTTCTTTAGTTCCATCTATCGTCTATCACATAAAATGAAACCTTAAAATAAGTAATATATTGCACTCTATAACTGGCATCAACGTGGTATCACTTTTCTGTGAAATGTAATCTTATTAAAACGTTTTGTATTACTAGGAAATCTACTGGCGTAATTTTATGATATAATTAGATACAAGATGGTATTGCGTCGAATATCGCAGAAAGCGAACGTTTTTTTCCATCGCTGTGTAGTTAGTAATAATTTTACAAAACATCACGTTTATTTCGGCGTAAATTCAAATACTACTTTGAATTTGAATTTTAGGTTGAAAATAAAAAGCACAAAAAACAAGATTTCAGTACTATAAGCCAAGGTTAACTGTGATTAACTGATGATCGAATTCGTAGGACAAGGAAGCCAAAAGACTAGGTCAACCAGACACTAAACAGCATTCACATAAAAATGCCATTAACTACGAGCACGAAGTGAATTTGGCAAATTAAGGACAAGTCTACAAAATTCACGGTTTATTACGAAGTAGACTTTGCACTGCTTAATTGTACCGGCAGTTCTTTAACTGGAAATTTGCATTTCTAATTGAGCATACATCATTAATGTCTGAAATGAAACTATGAATACGAAATGACATCAGAATATAACTCTACACAAATGTGAATACTTATCACTCAAGTTTGTCAAAAGAGAAAAGAAAAAGGACCACTGACAGATTTATAGCGTCAAGTGTCCTTATTAATAAACTCGCACCTAAGATCAATCGTTTCGCTGAAGCGCTCTCCGAGCAAACAAACAACTGGACCATTCCAGCAATAGGTCGTCGAACCGAAGCAGCTGGGCGTCAAAAAATAACACAAACCGAGAATAGCGAAGATATACGAGCAACATATGCTTTGCCTACTTTCGAGGCAGCAGTTACCGGGCCAGACGTGCCGACTGCAGTCAGCCAGGCGATGTAAGCTAATTAACAACGAAATTGGCCGGAGACAGCTAGACGCCTTACTTCTATAGTCCGCGATGCATTAGGCCCCGCAATAATAATACGCGGCGAGGCCGACACGAGGCAATTAAAAAAATGGTGGAACTTGGAAAGCCCGTTTCCCACACATTACTCGGTGAACGTCGCGAATGTATTGACTTAAGTAGATTTAGGACTGGAGATGCAAGGGAAATTGCTGAAATGTAGGCGAAAGCCATAGAGCACGAAAACATTACAGCCATTCCTAATAACGCTTGTAATAACATCGGTTATACTCGTAATGCAGACATAAATGCAACCGCGTCGTTCCTCCAAAGCAATTTTATTATTGACGGTATGTCACGGACGCCAACGCTCACGCTCTGATTTGCATATCGCCAACGAAAGTGTAACGTTAAGTAAAATTGACCTGTATTTCTAATAGCTACGGAATAATGCAGCGTTTCTAAAAAAGCACTATGCAAATTAAGCGGCGTTGTTTTCTGAGAAACACTGAAACGTAATTAGTTACTGGCTTTCCGTTTGACCTATGGCCACGTAGAGTACTAAACAATCTTTAATTTCGTTTTAAATTGTGTGCCTAGTTAATATATGCAAATATTATATAATTTTGCATCCAAGCATGTTGTTTTGCTACCATACGACCTCCTTTAACGAGCCGCTATTACAAAAGTCATAGTTCAAACGTAACTAGGAGAACAGTAGTATACCTAATCATTGAAATATTCTATGTTGTCCAGCTGTTTAGAACCGGTTCACCTCAATATGAGCCGCTCCAGTTAGCTCGTCTCGCTCCCGATTTTCGTGCGAATGATTTTCTCGAATCTGCGTGGCGAATCTTTGGCTCTCTAACGCACATCTTGAGACACCGTGAAAATTGCGCTGTTATGCCTACCGCGTCAATAATCGTAAGCCAACAGCAACTGTGCCAGTGTCGTAACTATATAGTGTAGTGTTGTTAGTAAAAAATGCTTTTCAGTGGAAGCGAAAACTTTGAAAACTAAACTAGGGCTCGATTCATAGCATTGATTAAGATATTGAAAAAAATAATCTTTTCCTGGAGTTCAATATGTATATTCATTATTCAGGTCTGCATTTTTTCCACGTCTAGAGAGGTCTAGAGTTCTACATAAGGATCGACCGATTGTATCTTTGAATCTATCACCTAACTGTACACATGTTGTTGTAAATACATAATTTAGATACTTACCTACAATCTCGAGTTTAATTTTTATGTAAACATGTACTACCCAAGATACCCAGATGCTATTAAGATAATAAAACTATTTTTAAATCTTTTCCTCTTAACATTTTCTTCTCTTATAATTCCCTCCCGCTCGCCTATGACAGCTCTGTCTAGTAGCTGACCTAGATAATAAGACCGTGAGCCCAGCTGTGGAAGATTGAAAAGTTAAAAGACTTAAGAAATCTAAAATATTCAGTGAGTTATAATAATAGGTACGGTTAGCAAACTCCACTTATAAAAATCTCAAGAAAATCGAAGACGAAGCGATTATTCTTCATTCGCTTGTATTTGTATATGTCACTGTATAGATTGTAAAATCCGTTAGATTATAATCTAACGGTTTCTATCCCGCGAGATTATAAACTGTCGAAAGATTGTGAACCGTTCAATGTTCTGAGTATTAATTTATGAAATATTTATTGTTTTTACATTTTCTTGTCTCTTTCTTGTACAGTTCGCGCGCGAGTTGAATGCAGAGTAAATGTAAGTGTCACCATACATTTACTCTGCATTCAACTCGCGCGCGAACAATAGGTTAGGTTAGGGTTTGACATGAATATTCAGGTAGTGCCCGGCCGCAGGCCGGGAACTTAAGTTCTATCGGGTTAATATACCTAATATATTACAATTTAACGAAAAATAACGCGTTAAATTGTAAGCAGTATGCTACGGTTCACAATCTGTCGACAGATTATAATCTATCGAGATAAAAAACGTTATATTATAATCTAACGGTTTTTACAATCTTACGGTGACATATACATACAAATACAAGCGAACGGGCTACAGCCCGAGCTACAATACTGCAGGTATATGCCCCACTTTTTAAACACTGTAAAAGTGAAGTCACTCAGTTTCGTCAATTGCACGATTTACCCAATCCACGAGAGCGGAACGGATGTCGACGGCAGCACTGTGCTGTGTTGGACCGCGGCATCATTGTGGGGCGCAAGGAGTTGTGATACGTTATAGAGGCGTTGATATCCCGCAACTTAAGGCGCTGTAAAAACGTCTCCTACATTACGTCTCAAACGAGTATGGTTTGTTTTTTGCAAAAAAAAAAGCTACTTTTTCTACTTTAACACCCAATTTTCCAATTTTTTAACCGACTTCAAAAAAGGAGGAGGTTCTCAATTCGACTATATGTCTTTTTGATGATTCTTTTTTTGTTTGGTAGATCATACTTCAGAGGTGGTCCCATATAAATTTAATCGGAATTGATTAAGCGCTTTTTGAGAAAATCAACAAATATCTAAATATATACCCAGATAGTGGGGCTGATTCTGTATATCACAATCTCTAAACTAAACTAAAATGGCAGCTTTAAATGTAGTTCCGTCCCTTTCCGTAGGGAGTATTATGAAAGGGTTAGCAATATTTGTAATGCTGTAATTTTAGTTAAGTTTAGAGATTGTGCACTACAGAATCAGCCCCAATGTTTTTTTAATTTTTGGTTTAAGTTGGTACTTATAGGTATAGTTTTGAAGTCGTTTTTGTTTTAGATGAAAGCGAATAATTATTAACACCTTTTATTGCATCTCGATATACTCTATAACTCAATGGTTATTAACAACTGCTCGTATAACAAATGTTAGATAACCCGCGAGAGTTGAAGTAGATGAGACAAGACAATGGAGGACGATTTGGCATTCGAATTTGAAGAGTGAGAGCGCGCGGTAAATAGTAGAGCGGAAACCGATGCGTATGAGATTAGAATATTAGTGATGGCGAAAAAGACTTGAATTTTATATCTACAATTTGTTGTTTTATGTTTACAGCATTGTCCCCGTACATTGAGGATATGTTCATTAAACACGAAAAATTTAATCTTCACTGTTTCGTGTTTGATGAACATATTATGCGAATTAGGTTCGCTTGCGTACCTAATTCGCATCTAAGAACATGAGTTCACCAAACATGAAAAGTATTATAATAGTGAAATCTAAAATTGACTCTATCGTTACAATAGGCATGATGACTGATTTTGAAAAATGGTCAGATTATGTTCGGAAGTATCTACTATTTCGAAAAAAATATCTTATTTCAGCAGAAAAATAAGGTTTGGTACATAAAATTGGCATTTGAAATTTAAATTTTAAAATTCACGCCAAAACGCTCGCCGGTGTCATGGTGTCGTTTGTGACGTCACTATTGTTTTTAACCGACTTCAAAAAAAGGAGGAGGTTCTCAATTCGTCGGAATCTTTTTTTTTTATGGACGCACGAACGCCTGGAACGCCTGGACCGATTTTGAAAATTCTTTATTTGTTTGAAAGGGTATACTTCCAAGGTGGTCCCGTATAAATTTGGTGAAGATCTGATGAAGATCTTCGAAGACAGATGTTCCCCGATTACTCGAAGACGCCTGGACCGATTTCGAAGATTCTTTTTTTTTTGAAAGGGTATTCTTTCCAGGTGGTCCCATGGTCATTAGGTCTGATGATGGAATCCTGGGGAAATCAAAGGAACTTAAATTTTATAAGAACACGAACCCAGATAGTTATTAGGTACAGGTCTGTCTACCTTTCGAAAACCTATTTTTCTTTTTTTTTATATTTACAGCACTAAAAAGCAAACAATAAAATTATTAAAAAAAAAACCGCCTTCAAAAACTAAAAAGCAAAAAATAATTGGATATATTTACATATTGTTATTTCTACCCACTATGTTGAAGTCGGGCGGGTATAACAAGGATAAGCAAAGTTGACGCAAGGCTCGCCCGACTTCTACATAGTAGGTAGAAATAATAATATTATGTAAATATATCCAATTATTTTTTGCTTTTTAGTTTTTGAAGGCGGTTTTTTTTAATTTAAAAATATTTTTTTACCAATGTACTCTGTGCAGTGTGCAGTTAACAATAGTTTAATTGTCAAAGCTCGAAAACAAATAATTGTGACGTCTAATAATTGTGCTTCTTGGTGTTTAATCCATTATGGCAGATTGCTGTATTTTATAGTTTTATTTTAACAAAATAAATAGCAATCTCACGCGAAATAGAAAAATAAATACGTTTTTTATAATCCATGAATCCTATTTCATTAGATAAATTCATAATTTCATTGATTCTTGGTTACTGTCATCATGTTCTTCTAGTAAGTAGTGAATTAAAATCAAAATATCAAATTTGGATGCAATGAAAATAATTTTTAAACTCAATATTTGACTCTCGGTAAAGGTCTGAAAAAATCTATCCATAAATTGGACAGCGGTGAGGCCATGGTGAGGCATATTGTGTGCAGCTATGCATGGCGTATGGAAATCCATATTTTTTGTTGCTAACACTAACTTACACTATTAGCTTTTAAATTAGCCGCAACTGTGCCACGCGAATTTTTTTATGGACTTGAGCTTTGTTGAATTCAGACCTGCTGGCAAGTTGCGAGGGAGCCTAAGGTAAGGTAAAGGGTGCTTGCCTAGAAAGTGCTTTAATCTTGATTTGAGAGTAATTTGAATTATGAAAATAATAGAGCAGCGCTATTGCGTTTTACCACAGATTAAAAATAAACATGCAGTCAAACAGGTACTTCAGTAACCTTCGTCAACTGCAATCGATCTTAAATATCGATCGCTCGATCAAAATAAATCTCCTTGAAATTACGACACTGATGAACCTTCATTTCATTCCTTTTTAATACAATTTCATTGCACCTGCATGAAATTTGTATGCCTGCTTTGACACTGAAGATAAATCGCCGGCATACAGTCATATGGGTAGGCGTTTGATAAAATCTGGTGTTCGTGAGGTAGATTTCTAGCGATCATTCGGTAAATACTTTGTTCACACGCCCTTTCAGGTCATCAGCGATATGGAATACTAAACCGAGGATTCAAAAACAAAACTGAGATTTGATGTTATGGCTCTGAAAGACCCGCATACGATCAGCTCAGGTCTAAGACCAATTTTATAAATAGAGCGAATAATAAAACCTTCGGGATATTGCATTGGAATTTGGACGTGTCAAGAGAATGAGTAAAGATGGTGCATCGAAGCACCTTTAGTAGTCGGACAAAAGCTTTTAATCTAAAAAATCTAAAAGTTTCGCATGATGTTTTAAAAACCTTAATCTATGCAGCTAGACTACTAGATTATTATCATGTTTACGTCGGGTCTTCGAGCCACTGGAGTTACGATTACCTTATCATTATAGGCATTTCTATTAAGAGCACGTAACGTTTTAGAACAATTTTGTATAACCTATGTATTCTCTGCGACATCTTCATACGACTCTGGCATAAGTAATGTTAAGTCATAGTTAAACGGATTTATCTCGTCCAAATCTACCATCCACGCAATGGCTACCGCATTCTCGACAATACAATGTCTATTTATACATGAACTGCAGCGTTCAATTCAAGAACTAGCACAATAAACACAATTACATATAAATCTGTTCGCACATTAGTCCATTAATGGCAGCGCAGCGAATTCTTGGGTAATGAGAAAGTAGAAGTAATTCCACAGATATAATTATCTAGTCGCAAAATTCGCGCGCCTTAAATGGCCGTAGGAAGTTTTTAATTCTAAGGAATGCATGCTGAGTATATAAGCAGATTCAGCGATGACACCGACATAATATAGCACATATATATAGGTTTATTTTCAATTCAAAAGTGTGTCTATATATTTGTCTGTTACCTTTTTACATTTGGTACAGAGATAGCAAGATACATTTTAAATCACATAGACTACGTTTTATCCTGGAAATGTACAGAATTCTCACAGGACAGGATAAACAGGTCAAAGGCGTCCTCTAGGGATGTAATGTAATATTAGGGTTCTCCATTAATGTGCCTTTCCAGGTGTATAATCTAGATGACGTAAAATTTAGATTACTAAACTAACTAACTCAAAACTATTTGCATACGCCCCTTACCCATGTTGCTAATGAGTGTGCCCTCACCAATTCATCTAGTACGGTACGTGTAACGTGAAACATAAATGTACGTGCAGCTTTAAATGACTGAAACGACGCTTCCAACACCTACGCACGTATGTCGATTACAGTCAGTGAATCACGACTTAGGCTCTGGAATGCCATAAGTCATAACCTACCATTAACTTGTTCTCAGGTTCACACACGGAGTACTATATTCAATTCAACGTGGACATTCCATTTCACCTACAAATGAGGTGTGTCCTAGTTTACCATTGCTTGTATTAAACTTTTCAGAGTCGTATCCACTTATAGGCCATCAAGGGCAGGAAACAAAATATAATGTGATATTTTTCCAAGAAGTTGAAAGATGGCACTTTAGTTATAACGTGCGGGTAAAGTTTTGCGGTGAACTGACATTAGATTTTAGTAAAGGCTATTTCTTTATAAGTGTCCTTATAATGGGGCTGATTCTGTAGTGCACAATCTCTAAACTAAACTAAAATGACAGCATTAAAAATATTGCTAACCCTTTCATAATACTCTCTGCGGAAAGGGATAAAACTAGATTTCATTTCATTTCGGGTTTCCACTTAGCCCTACTAATAAGGTTATTTTGGAGAGATAGGTGGAGGTGTATCAAGCGGATCATACTCTTTTCTTACTATTCGAAAATATTCATAACGCACTTGAAACAATGTACTCTAATGCTTTACAAGATTTTCTCTGCATTAAACTTCAAGCTTTAGAAATAGTTTCTCGCATAATTTCCCTGAAGCACTATATCTCTAGTACAGGTAAGCGCCTTGTACTTAGACGACGACGCAAAACTTTAGTAACGCTTTAAGTAAGCCCCTAATTCAACCTAATCTGCTTTACTATCATAAGTACCCACAGTATGCCCGTATCTATTTACAAAAGCTTTATCACCGAGTGTATGGATGAAAAAATGATTATAAGTAGATATTATATTATACTAGATGATGCCCGCGACTTCGTCCGCGTGTATTAAGGTTTTTGGTTCCCGCGGGAACTCTTTAATTTTCCGGGATAAAAAGTAGCCTATGTCCTTCCCCGGGATACAAACTATGCCAATACCAAATTTCATCAAAATCGGTTGAACAGATGGGCCGTGAAAGCGTAGCAGACAGACAGATAGACAGACAGACAGAAACACTTTCGCATTTATAATATTAGTATTAAGTATTATATTATGTTTTCACATAGAGATTAGAATGGTCTTGATTGAAAATTGAGGGAACCGATTTCTTTTCGATATTAATTAAAATTGAAGACATCTACAAGATACCGATCAGTTTTACCCGACTGCACATCCCGACTGACTGCAGAGCTCCATTGCTTATTGAACTTATTGCTGTAAGCAAAATCTACCAGGCAGCCTTGAGCTAGAGGGTAAATTAAGTGCACATAAAAGCAGGATAGAGCAAGTAATAAGTAAACACATAAGTAGAATCGTTAGGTTCGTTCGTATGTGATTCGTTTGCAAAGAAATTAGCTTGAATTGATCAGTATCCGCAGACGCCTCGCGACGTGCTCCAGCCATTAAGGTCTAGCCCGACTACATACCTAATATGCATGGCGCGGGGCGGCACGTAGCAAATATTATTTGTATGAGTTTGTACAGAGCTGGACCCACTTAAGCGACGCGGCACGGAGATGCACTGCGACATAATTGTACTTGCCGCTATGAGCCGCGTCGCGCCGCGCCTCTGTTGTGGGACGCGACCTTTACGAACGCGCCGCTCGCCTATTACCCATCCATAAGCCAACAGTGCATAAATCAGTAGTTCTGCGATGGTTAATTCAGGGAATTCAAAGCATTCAAACGGATCGTAGGTAATCCTGTCGGTGTTACATTATGTTAGAGGCTGTCGCGCCTCAAAGGCGTTAACGAGGGTCGATATCATCTGATGAACGGTGCGGGCATATAATAAAATTGCAACAAGCGCGCCTTTGTGTGATGGGCAAAGGTGTTTATACAGAGAGTAAGTATAGATTTATACAGTGGATCGACGCTCATACAGATGACAGACCTACCATGACAGTTCGAGGGAAGATGGCGGGATTTCTCAATTTATATTGGAGATTTATAGTCTATTTGAAAAATATTAAATAGTTTTTGAGATATTTGCAAGAAACCAAACCCCATTTTTTTTCTGTTAATTGTTAATAACTTTTGCAATTTTTGCAAACGGGTCTTGAATTTTGTTCGAAAATGATCTACAGGCTATTCCGAATCGAATGATACGTCGTTCATATTTTTCGGAGGCGGAGAAAAACGTTCGATCCAAAAAGCACTTGTTGGATAACAATAACAATAACACTAACACGACTAATATAGGAGATATATAAATGAACAGAAAATAGTAGATTACCTTCGTAGAAAGGAAGAATGTATGTAATGTAATGTATGTCTAAGATCGCTTGATTATATCTTACTAATATTATAAATGCGAAAGTTTGGATGCATGGAAGTCGGTATGGATGTATGGATGAATGTTTGTTACTCAATCACGCCCCAACGGCTGAACAGATCTGGATGAAATTTGGCACAGAGATAGATTATAGTCTGGAATAACACATAGGCTACTTTTTATCCCGGAAAATTAAAGAGTTCCCGCGGGAACCACAAAACCTCGATCCACGCTTACGAAGTCGCGGGCATTAGCTAGTTGTTACATATATTCCAGCAGAAGATTCATTGGTAAAAAAAGTCCAGTTTAACCCAAAAATAATTTAAGCCGATTATTAAAAAATGGAGGCGGACAAGAAAATCGAAGAACCACGATTGGTACGCGCTGTCGAAAACGCAGGATTTATCAGTAGGATTATCGAATAGTTCAGATGAAATTTTTGATACGTGGTGAAAAATAGCAGGCACGGTATATATATGAGTTACCATAATGAGGCCCGCGATACAATAGATGAAACACTTCGCGACACAATGGAGAGAGTCGATGAGCCAGCACACAACATTAATAAACGTGGGCCGTGGCTACACGC
Source organism: Erebia aethiops (assembly GCA_923060345.2). Classification (NCBI taxonomy): domain Eukaryota; kingdom Metazoa; phylum Arthropoda; class Insecta; order Lepidoptera; family Nymphalidae; genus Erebia; species Erebia aethiops. The sequence continues at coordinate 34,526,797 of OV281079.1, read as the reverse complement.
TTCTCGCTCAACCTGACTCGGATACCGCTACCGGGATTAAAAGGGGCCACACACTTTTTCCAGCAAAAAAATGTTGTTTTACCAAACCTCATACAGAATATGTGAAATGTATATGCTTACTAATATTATAAATGCGAAATTTTAGATGCATGGATGTATTGATGGATAGATGGATATTTGTTACTCAATCACGCCAGAACGGCTGGACGAATCTGGATGAAATTTGGCACAGAGATAGATTATAGCCTGGAATAATAACACAACGGCTTCTTTATATCCTGGAAAATTAAAGAGTCCTCGCGGGAACCAAAAAAACCTCAATCCACGCGAACGAAGTCGCGGGAATCAGCTAGTTTATACATAAGATGTATTGTGAGGCACTTTTCTACTTAATTGTAATTTTAATTTTCCTATGCCGCTCCTAAAGTGATTAAAAAGAGGTTGCATTATTTTAATGAAAGTCCCTCATTTTTCGGTTTATATCCGTACTAGCTGATGCCCGCGAATTCGTCCGCGTGGATTGAGGCTATGTGATTACCTTTGGGCACATTTATAATATTAGTATAGATAAATTGGTATTTGAACTTTTGGTAAAAATAGGATCGCATTTCAGGATTTTTAAATTTCACTTCAACGTCGCCAGGGCGGGTAAACAGTTATGTGGATGTTTTATATCCGCTTCTAAGCCACAGAAAATCTTAGAGCCGTCTCTTATGTTAGCTTTTCATTCAGCTTGAGTCAGATACGGGCAGCACTACTGTGCCCAAGGACGGCCTATTTTTACACTACATTGGTTCCCAGTTAAAATGAACGTGTTCAGAAAACGTAAACAAAGTGAAGACGCCAACGTTCTCAACAACTTGTTTTCTTCTTGTAAAGAAAGCTCCCATGTGGATATGAGGCTTTAGAAGTACGAGAGCTTACCAAGACGGAGAATAACTATTATTACATAGCTATGTATGTTATAGATTATATGTATAGTGCGGTGAAGCTACAGAAAAACTCCAAAAATCCCTTCTTCCCTACTAATTTCCATATTAATGTGTCTGTCTATCTTTTACGGTTTCCCGGCCCATTGTTTCAACCGATTTTGATGAAACGGTACAGAAGTAGATTGCTTCCCGGGGAAGGACATTTATTCCGGAAAACTACTACGGTAAGCTACTTTTTATCCCGGAAAATTAAAGAGGTCCCGCAGGAATAAAACAAAAACCTTAATCTAAGCGGACGAAGTCGCTGGTATCATCTAGTAGAACTATAACACCATAACACTACGAGAGACCGAAGAACTAACACCAGAGAGAAATTACTGTACTACGACTAAACTCAATATCCCTATCAGTGAGAAAAACGAACATTGTAGCCCGTAGTTTTACCGATGGAGCGCCAATTACATGTGTGGGGCGATAATTTAGCGTCATTAATTCAATGCTGGATATCTGTGTCGCATACGGTTTGCACTTTGAGATGCAATTTGTGTTCAATTACCGATCTGTGCAATGCGACTTGACTTGCTCTTTTAAGCTCCTATAAAATCGAATAGTTACATTTTATTTGCGGCTTCGCGGTATTTATTATAGTGTTTTACATATCACAATAATATTAAAGCGCAAAACTGATCTGTCCCAACCCTACAGTCCAATTAACAGTCAAATAACAGGACACAGACTCTCCATAGTAGTAAAGTGCTAGTTTTATATTGCAGTCCATAAACATAAAGAGAAAATAGGAATATAAAACAAACGTCTTTATTAAACCTATTAAATGTTTTATTCTGAAACAGTAGCTCGTGATTGATTTAAACATATCGGGGAACGTGTATGGGAAAACAAATCGCGACACGAGAATTATATTGAAAAGTAGAAATTTACAATAAAGTATTTTATTGCTTGGAATTAATGAAAACTGTACTAACTCAGAATATTAACTGATGAAAATGAACAATTGGAATTTGTAATTATATCTGGTGTAAGCAATGACAATGTGCATAGTGACTAGACTCTGGGACGATTTTCATAAGCGAAAAAAAAAACAGCTAAACAGAGTTTTTTCCATGACTTTCGACTTTTTCACTCTTTTCATCTACACAATATTCATCAAAACGTTCGACAAGCTTTGTATCTTTTATAAAATATACTTTACCAGCAAAATAGGACTTAAATTTCAATTTCCTTTTGGTAGATAAGAAAGCAATTTTATATTGTAGTTTACGATATCGTTTTGAAATTGTAGCAAAAGTTAAAAGTGCTTAAACGTATTTTAGCATTTACGCGTATTTTACTTACATTTCACCGAAAATATTAAGCTAAGTGCTGTTTTCGATTAAAAGTGCAACGGCCAACGAAAGTGAATTGCAATGGAAACCGTTAACGTTATATAATTCCTGTGCTTTCTCATGAAGCCTTCTAACTTGATTTTCAGTGAAAACCGAGTCGAGTCGAGCCGAGGACATGTTTGAGATTAATTTGACTAAAAGACCTCGAAAAATATAGGTAGCTACCTACTATTTTTCGGGACTTTATCCCGCGGGACCTCTTTAATTTTCCGGGTAGCCTACGTGTAATTCCAGACTATAATCTATCTATCTGTGCCAAATTTCATCCAGATCGGTTCAGGCGTTCTGGCATGATTCAGTATCAAACATCCATCCATCCAAACTTTCGCATTTATAATATTGGTATAGATAGTGTGATATGATAATTAAAAAATATAACAGCTAAATTACGGTACACGATTTTAAAATGAATCAGGAAGTGAGCCAATTTTCCGTTCTAGCCAAAGATCACGGAAAAAAAAAATTGTTTAAATCTAAGAATATTTCACTTGGTCAAGACATTGCGTGATTCATATATGGGGAAAACATTATATTCTTAAAATTAGTAAATATTTGTCTTGTTATCCATTTTTCTTCCAAGTATATATATTCACTAACCAATGCAATATCTATTCTTGCAATAAGAAAGCAACATTTTCTTTGCATAAGTAAGTTTTTTTTTTTACGTCTAGAATCTTAAATTCTCAAATTTAAGACAATTATGTCTTAAATCTAGAACCTACTCTTCGAATTTACGCTTGATTACTCCGATTACTCCTTTGAGTATGAAGAGTAATATCTCTTAGCAAGAATATATTTATTGGACAAGAAATGTCATTGTTTCTCATCAAGAATATATCTATTGGTCAAGAATTTCCGTGATTCATATATGGGGAAAACAATAAATGGTTGTATCAAAACACAATTATTCTCAATACTAGTAAATAAATAGTTAAGTCAAGAAATGTGTCTTCCTTCTAGAATTTACATACTTGTGATTAAACAATATATTTGAGAATAATGCTTTTCTCAGTTGAACACTTTGTCAAACGGTTCCCGGAGTTTTCTTACAAGAAAATAAATTCTCAGTATGAAAAATAAATAACTTGTAAGAAGAATAGTATTTATTTATCTGTATGCTACGGCTTATTTCAGTGAAACAGCTTTAACTCTTGCATCGATTAATTCTATTTTCACACTGAGAACAATTTATCTATAGTGAAGAATACCAACAATCTTAGTTACCAGTTGATGCTCTTCAATGAAGAAGTTTTAGCTACTAGTTCAATAACAATAAGTTATTCTCTGGAGATCACATTGTTTTAAAAAGATAGTCTCAATGTTCTTAGTTCAACAATCATGCGTTTTTAGTGAAGAAGTTTTATTTCTTAGTTCAATAATAATATCGAATTTAAACGGAGATCACATTATCTAGAAAGAATAATATCAATGTTCTTAGTTCAATATATAAGCGTATTTCAGTGAAGAAGCCCATTCTTAATTCAAAAACAATAAGCAATTGATACGGAGATCAGATTGTCTTCAACCAATAATGTTAATTTTGTTGATTTAAGAACGTGTACTTATGTAGGTACTTAACTGAAGAAGATTTAGTTTTTGATTTAATTCTTTGCATGTTTCATTCGGAGATCAGAAATCTCTTAGCTCAATAATAGTGTATTTTACTGCAAGAAATCGCTCTTGGTTCGATGCATGTCATGTTTCATACGAAGATCAGATTGTTTCCAACGAATAATGTCATTATTATTGATATAAAAACCCTGTACTTCAGTAAAGAAGTTTTAGTTCTTGATCTAATTCATTGCATGTTTCATTCGGAGATCAGAAATCTCTTAGCTCAATAATAGTGTATTTTACTGCAAGAAATCGCTCTTGGTTCGATGCATGTCATGTTTCATACGAAGATCAGATTGTTTCCAACGAATAATGTCATTATTATTGATATAAAAACCCTGTACTTCAGTAAAGAAGTTTTAGTTCTTGATCTAATTCATTGCATGTTTCATTCGGAGATCAGAAATCTCTTAGCTCAATAATAGTGTATTTTACTGCAAGAAATCGCTCTTGGTTCGATGCATGTCATGTTTCATACGAAGATCAGATTGTTTCCAACGAATAATGTCATTATTATTGATATAAAAACCCTGTACTTCAGTAAAGAAGTTTTAGTTCTTGATCTAATTCATTGCATGTTTCATACGGAGATCAGAAATCTCTTGGCTCAATAAAAAAAGTATTTTACTGTAAGACTTTTCAGTTCTTGATTCAAATCATGGCATGTTTCACGCGAAGATCAGACTGTCTTATTTGAAGAATTACAATTATCTTGGTTCAATGGTTAATATGCGTTTCAGTAAATATTTTTCAGTTCATCGTTCAATTTATTCAAGCTAAAGACGTTTAGTCAGAATGTAATTAAACAAAATATTAACACAAATATTTAGTAAAAAAGTTGCAAAATAAAAATGAACAAATTTTTTTAATAAAAAATATTTGTTTAGTCACATTATGACTAAACTTTAGCTTGAATAAATCGAACGATGAACTGAAAAATATTTACTGAAAAGCATCTTAACCATTGAACCAAGACTATTGTAATTCAAATAAGCCAATCTTAACTCTAACAAAGCTCTTGAATCTGCTGTACATAGAACTGAAACGGCTTCAATAAAATACCATGATTATTGAGTACCATTTGAAACATGAAATGAACAAGAAAAAGCACTAAAACTCACTTACAGAATTTCGAGCCTGATGCACCGTCACATCTTTCAATCTGATCTCCGCGTGTCATTTCATGCCTGAAAATAGAGGTACGTAAATAAGTGGAGGTAGGTACTCAAATTAATAATAGATAAAATAATACAATGTATTTAATTCTATGAAATCATTTATTAAAAAATAAACTTCCTAAAACAACAGTATTGATCATTTTATTTAAATATTTTCTAGGTATTAATCATATTACCTAATAATGTTATAAGGGGCTGATTCTGTTTGCACAATCTCTAAACTAAACTAAAATTAGAGCATTACAAATATAGCTAACCCTTTCATAATACTCCCTACGGAAAGGGACAGAACTAGGTTTAAAGCTGCCATTTTAGTTTAGTTTAGAGATTGTGTTATACAGAATCAGCACCAATATCTTTATAATATCGCTTTCTCATGATCATTCGTAATTAAACTTAACTTATAGTGATTTTATATCTTTCAAAATGTGCGAACGAGAAGGTCATCAATGGTATTAATTATAATTATATTATGAACGCCAATAAACATAGCTCACTCTTATGTGAGTTTTACTTTATTATAACCTGCCCCAATAAAGAAACGAAACTTAATTCGTTCCTTTATTGATGCAGATTATTATTATGATTCTGGTTCAACATCTGAACCTTTGAATGAAGTCCCTAAATTTAAATAATAATATTATAAATCAAACCTCGACTTTATCTGATTATCAAATAGAAGTCGATAATGCGTTACTTACATTTATTGCAAAATTATATAACATGTCCAATTTGCCAAGAAGTATCATCCAAAATATAATTGAAATCGTGTCTGAGCTGTTTATATCGGAGCCGTTTAACATTATTAGACAATCCCTAATAATGTCAAAGAATGATTTGAATAATGATAGTTTGCTGTTGTTATCAATACTTCAAGATTCGTTTAAAAACATCAATACTGACGACCTCCGTGGCGCAGTGTGTAGCGCTGTTGCCTTAACGTGCGGAGGTCCCGGGTTCGATCCCCGGCAGGGTCAATTTGGGAATTTATAATTTCTGAATTTTCCCTGGTCTGGCCTGGTGGGAGGCTTCGGCCGTGGCTAGTTACCACCCTACCGGCAAAGACGTGCCGCCAAGCGATTTAGCGTTCCGGTACGATGCCGTGTAGAAACCGAAGGGGTATGGGTTTAATATAACTGCCATGCCCCTAACAGGTTGGCCCGCTGCCATCTTGGACTGCATCATCACCCGTGATCATCACTTACCATCAGGTGAGATCGCAGTCAAGGGCTAGCTTGTACTGGATTAAAAAAAAAAAAAAACTGATTATAAAAGAATAGAACATTTCAAACAATTAAGATCGTATGTCAAACCTATTCAAAATTGGTGTTTCCGAAGATAGTAATCGTAGGAATAACACTATTGAAATGGTAATCAAAAATAGATTTTCTTATTTTATTCCTTTGCGTGAAACTCTTACGGAGTTCCTTGAAGCAGCAAATACATTAGAAATTATAATTATATAGAGTACAGTAGGTACTTCAACAAGATTGAACAATAATTTTGTTTACATTTTCGCAAGCGACAACAAATCTGCGATGTATGGTGCTATTTTATCATACTTTGTTTCTATTTGATAGACACAACGCTGAATCAGCACGTATAAATGCGCAGCAGCTGCTGGATACGTGGCGTGAAGCACATGGTATGATTTGAACAATGTGTCAAAAGCTTTCATTGGCGAGGTAAACTTCCACATAACCTTGTCTATTACCAAATAATAGTTATCGTTACCATCACCGCCAGTGCCACATTTAAGTAGGTACGGTTGAACACTTTGCTTGCTGCGTAGAGCTTTTTCTTTTACTTCATCAATTTTCGTTTGTATATCTCCAGGATTCTGAAAACAATAGCAAACATATAAAAATTGCAAAATTGATAAACTTACCTACAAAGTACGCGTGTTTACTACTAATGTTATGAATGAGAAAGCTTGTGATTGAAAGAATATGTTTGTTCCCACTTATCTTCGATAAGGCAAAACAGATTTGGATGAAATTTGGTATGAAACATACCATAAAATTACATAAACGCGAGTGAACCCGCGAGGTATAGATATTAAAAGCATACCATTCAACTAAATAAAATAGTTTTATTTTTGTTATTTCTATGCTATCTGCAATCAGTCTTATTTGGTTTTGGTCTATAAGCAGATTAAATAAAATAGTACCCCAATATATTTACCTGGACGTCAATTATGAAGTTTTCGACGCATTCTAATGTGGAAAATTTTCTGCGCTTGTTCAGTCTGCCTCTCGGGGGAATCAGGTAGGACAACAGTTTTATTTGATCTGGCACTTTTAGATCTAAAATGTATTAAAACAGGTGATTTATTTCAAAGTAAGTACAATGCGAGCGGAGCCACGGGCGGATGCTAGTAACGTAAATAAAATAAATAAGAATACTTAGTTGATGCCTATAAAACTCAGAATCAGACTTAAAAAAACAGTGGCACTCCGAGAGTGCCAACAGAAGTGAAAAAAAATATGAAAATGAAACTTATTACCATCACCAGGCTGCTCTTGAATACTTTCATATAAAGTCATCAATGTGTCATCTTTTGATTCACCAAATTTGAGGCTGATGATTTTATTAATAAACCATTTCCAATTCCTAAAAAAGCATGTTGATCTTTCAGGATACAGTCTTTCAAAGTCCAGGTTTATCTAGAAACAAAAATTGGTTATCTGTAAACATTTATAATTTTACAGAAAAGTATTTGGCATGCTGGTGTTGGGCTAATCTAGTTAGAGACAACATAAACAAATGAATATTTGTGGGCAATCCACACAACACTATCTAGCCCTAAATTCCTTACTAATGTAGCCTATCTTGCAACAATAATAAAATAAAAAATACTTACCAAACTATCACTCCTTGGATCATTTAAAACGTTCCACTCGTCAATAAAATCCGAAACGTTGTTGTTGGTGCTACACTGCCTCACTTCGAATGTTTTGTTCCAACAGTCAATGATTTCACTCCATGGCTCATTGTTATTCTTAAGAAAAATTATTTGGTCTGTGTGATCTTCTGTAATATATAAATGTTATGTTAGCCAATACGTAAGACAGATACAGATAAATTGGTTGTAGGTATTACTAAGACAAACTACCTGACAGTACTACATTGACTACTACTTGCCCTATAATTTATAATCTACATTGTACCTACTTAGTAAGTACCTAACTACCGACTAATACTAACTAATATCTCAATATAAATAAATAATCTCTCAATAGATAAATAATATCTCAAGTATACCTACAAGTACTACCTAGACAAGTAACTACTCTAGCTACTATTTAGGTAGGTGTAATCATTTAAAACCTTTCAACTCGTCATATTTTTTTGTTTTATTTGGAATGTCATTCTCTTCTGATGTTGATTTTTTTCTCTTTTCACCAGACTTATACAGGGTATTCCGAATTTTATCGACCAGCTTGCCCTTAGCAAATGAAGGTTTACCGGATATGGACTGTCTTTTTTTAATTGGTGGTACAAAGTATGTGCCAGTGTTTTCACATGGAAATAAAGCTATTATTTTCGCAGTTAAAATGTTGTACTCTTCGTATGTTATTTTACTGAAATAGGTAAAAATAAATCTAACTTTAAGGGTTACTTGTTGGACTTGGAATCCTAAGAATAATACAAAAATGAAGTTTCATGTGTTGTAGGGCAGCTAGCATAAATGAAAAGATAAATAAAGCATAAAGATTATCTAAAATGTCACAATTAATTATCTTTAGGCCCACGCCATCCACAAAGTCCATCAAGAGAAGGACAATGCTTTTATTGCATTACCCAGTTTGTGCTTAAAGAACCGCATGAAATTATAGTGGTAACATGAATGAAATAGTATGTACTTACTAATTTACGACACGTGTGAAGAGATGTCTAACAATGATATCAGTAAGTTGATTTCGGTGCTTGTTTGTCAAAGTACTGTTTGCAGTGTAATAATTTAATATGCTCTTGCCACATGGTGTTACTGTTAGAAGCGTCTTGAGGTCAAAATCAGGGAAATTTGGTCGGACATAAATATCGCCTGTAAGAATATCTTGTAAGTCTTCCAGGTCCTCGTTATCCGGGAATAGATTAGGAGCAGTGATGCTGCTATTTGTAACTGTATTAGTCTGAAAACATTAAAGTAATTATTGTAAGAAAACCAGTTTTTGCCAGTAGATCCGCCTTGATGTTTTAAACTTAGGTATTTATTTAAAATCTTTTTTGCAAACAAGTAAGTAGGACAAGAATTAACAGAGGACATTTGATTGATTATTAATAATAATTAATAAATAATATTATCACTATAGGTAAACAGAATATTCTATAGTTAGGTAGGAAACTTACTGTGCTGGTCGCTACTAAATACTCATCAATTTTTTTTTTAAGTTCTATTCTTAGTCCAATCTTTGGGCACAGTTCTTTCAGGATATTGTCATTCATTTCCTTTAATTGTTCCACAGTTACATCATTTTCTAAAACAAAAATTTCCTTAATCACTAGACAAGTTTAAACAAAATACTAATTACCTAAATTTTATAGCATTCGAACAAGCGCTGATGCTGATGTATCTTAATATACCGGCTGTTAAGCAGCCTAAAGTTCATTAACACATTAAAATTGTGTTTATGACATTATGCTTTAATTTAGAACTTTGCACATTTTTTTGGAATAGTCATTGAATTAAATTCTACATGAATGGGAATAGTAATATTATATGGTAGTACAGTAGAGTACTCACTTGATGGCCTGTTCCAGACAAAATGTTTATCTAAATATTCACCTACCGTTAAAATTTGTGATTATATCCTGTGGGATATTCCACTCCCTAAGAAGCAACTCCATTATTATTATAGATAGGTAGTATATAGAAGCAACTCTATTATTATTATTATAAGTAGCATAGGTGTTGTACAGGTTTTGATTTAAATCTGCAAATAGACAACATAAATTTGTGATTATTCTAGTAACTACGTAAAAAAACAGCTGGGTAGGATAAGCATTCAGCAGGTTTAGCATTGTAGATAAGGTAGGTACTTATATAAGAGTAACAAGAACCTCTACTAGCTCATTAAGTTAGGTAATGATTACATATAGGTATATTTCCATCACCCAGAGACAACGTGTAAGGGCAGTCCAGCGAAGTACGAAGCTGCTTTTTACATCCAGAATCTAGGCACACTCGGCCGGTAAATGTAGGTACCTAGCTGGTGAAAATACCACCAGCCGCCTGACCGCCAAGTTTGGTGAAGTTCACCGTGCTACCGGCCGGGTCTGCCTAGATTCTGGACGTAAAAAGCAGCTTCGCTGGACTGTGAGAAGAGAATGCACGAGAATGCGGTTGCGTGGTACCTACCGGTAAATTTGAACATTGAAGCTCAAAGTATTCGTAAGGGAACCGCGAAATGTCTACCGCTTCGCATATCTGCCTACTACCAGCCTATCATTTCACAAGTGTTTATTATTCGATTTCGAACCTAATAGGTAGGTAAAACCAGATTAATTAAATGATTTTTGCTCACAACATGGCGCCTAGCCGGCCCCGTGCCATGTCATTCATCGTGCGTCAGTCCATCTTTAAGATACAATAACTTAATATCTATAATAAATTCCAATTAAACACTTACCTTAAAGCACACACAATCTCCCAATAACGCAAAAGAATCACATCTAGAACACCACGAGTCACGACCTGACACTTGCAGAATGAAAAGATGCGGAGCACTGCGCCGGCGGCGGCACATCCAAGACAAAAAGGATGTTGCCTGCTACGAAATGTTAATTACCAAAAATAAGGCCGAATATTTTACGTCTCCACTATTGACGTATTCCTGACATTGACTTACTACGAAATTAATTTTATTAATTTTTAATCATTATGCATACATAAGAATATAAATTAGTACATGACTGCTGAGGCTGAAAATAAAGCAATTCACGGCGAGTAATATTGGAAGAACGAGGCGCTAGCCGAGGCCTTTTTAGTTTAACGAGACCGTTAATTGCTATTTCGGCCGAGGCTTGTATAGTACTTTTCTCTAATTTGCGAAACCTATTACTATTACTATCCGTGATAATAGTCCGATTATGTCCGATTATTACATAGTACCTCCCGTGTGTATTATATATGTCACCGTAAGATTGTAAAATCCTTTAGATTATAATCTAACGGTTTCTATCCCGCGAGATTATAAACTGTCGTAAGATTGTGAACCGTTCAATGTTCTGAGTATTAATTTATGAAATATTTATTGTTTTTACGTTTTCTTGTCTCTTTCTTGTACAGTTCACGCGCGAGTTGAATGCAGAATAAATGTAAGTGTCAACATACATTTACTCTGCATTCAACTCGCGCGCGAACTATAGGTTAGGTTAGGGTTTGACATAAACATTCAGGTACTGTGGTGGGAACCAAAGTGCCCTAAGGGCACTTCGGTTCTATCGAGTTAATATACCTACCTAATATATTACAATTTACCGAAAAATAACGCGTTAAATTGTAAGCAGTATGTTCGGTTCACAATCTGTCGACAGTTTATAATCTATCGAGATAAAAAACGTTATATTATAATCTAACGGTTTTTACAATCTTACGGTGACATATATATATTTTATAATCACTACTAGCTGCAAACCTGACTTCACTCGGTTATAATAGTCCAACGGAGTGAAGGGAGAATGTTCAATTATTTTCCCTACACCTTGGGAGAAAAGAAATATTGCAACACCGAATACAAGCTTACCAGTTTGTTTTGTTTCCATACTAATTCCAAGAAACGTGAATTTGGTTCAAAACATATAATTGAATCATAGTTTAAATTCAAGAATATTATTGTTTTAGACTCAAGACAGCTTTTCTTCAATATTTTTTCAAGATTTAAAAGCTACAACCAAGAAACGTGAATTTGGTTTAAAACGCTCATTTGTATCCTACCTACCTAAGTACCTAAGTACCTACCTATTTATGTTTGTATCATAGTTTTCATATACAAGAAAAGACATGTACCTACGCGCCGAATCGAGAACCTCCTCCTTTTTTGGAAGTCGGTTGAAAATTATTGTTTACATTCAAAACTGTTCTTAAATATTTTTGACCGACTTTAAAAAAAAGCAGGAGGTTATCAATTCGGCTGTAAGTTTTTGTATGTTTGGTAGGTAGGCGCTTTGATTATAATTTATATACTCCCATATAATCAAAGGGTAGGCGATTACTCCGCCAATTATGATGATTCTTTTTTGTTTGATCGATCATACTTCAGAGGTTTTCCCATGTAAATTTGATGAAGATCTGATGAATATCTTCGGACATGGAGAACGGAACTCCTCAATGGATAAGAGTAAATTGCTCGCGATCAGTGTAAAAGCATAATAAACAGTGGGTTTTTAACCAGAGAGTTATATTATTTTAAAACGCGACTCAGATCAAATCTTCGGACATGGAAAATGGAACTCCTCAATGGCTAAGAGTAAATTGCTCGCAATCAGTGTAATAGCTTAGTAAACAGTAGGTTTTTAGCCAGACATCGATACTTCAATACTTATAATAAAACTAACAGGTCCCTACATTGAAGATATTTTGAAAATTTTTTTTGGAGGGCACTCATTATTCGATACTGAAGCCAAATCTGATTTTTTTTAAATTTTTGTCTGTCTGTCTGTCTGTATCTTGGCCGCGCATCACGCCGAAACTACTGAATAAATTCAAACGAAACTTGGCACGATTTGAGCCCATACTACGAGGTAGGACATAGGATACTTTTTATCCCGAAATTCTACCCCCGAAGGGGTGAAATAGGTGTTGAAAATTTGTATGAAAGTCCTTAATTTCTCAAGTTATAGCCATGAAACTTGATATATGAGCTGCGGGTTGAAAATGAACAAATACGTATTTCACAGTTTTTGAAAATTCGACTCCCAAAGGGGTAAAATAGGGGATGAAAGTTGATATGAAAGTCCTTCCTTTCTCAAGATATTCTCAAGTTACATCAACGAAACTTGGTATATTGGCTTTGGGTAAAAAATAAAGAAGTACGTATGTCACAGTTTGTCAAAATTCTACCCTCAAAGGGGTAAAATAAGGGTTGAAAGTTTGTATGAAAGTTATAGCCATGAAACTTGGTATATGAGCTGCGGGTTGAAAATCAAGAAAAATGAGTCCCACAGTTTTTGAAAATTCTACCCCCAACGGAGTGAAATAGGGGATGAAATTTGGCCTTGAAATTTGAAAGGCCTTCAATTCTCAAGATATTTTTCAAGTTGTATCAACGAAACTTGGTATACTGGCTTTCGGTAAAAATAAAGAAGTACGTAACTATGTCATAATGGCACAGTTTGTCAAAATTCTACCTTAAAAGGGGTAAAATAGGGGTTGAAAGTTTATATGAAAGTCCGCGATTTCTCAAGTTGATTGATTGATTGAGTTAAGGACCTGGATAGTGACCTAGGCTACTTTTTATCCCGAAAAATTAAAGAGTTCCCGCGGGAACGAGAAACCTCAAAATATGAATGTTTGTTACTCAATCATGCCGGAACGGCTGAACGGATCTGGATGAACTTTGCACAAAGACTCATTATAGTCTGCAATAACACAGGCTACATTTTATCCCGTAAAATTAAAGAGTTCCACCAAAAACCTCAATCCACGCGGACGAAGTCGCGGGCATCAGCTAGTATACAATAAATGTGAAATTGTGTGTGTGTCTGTCTGTCTGTTTGCTACGCTTTCACGGCCCATCTGTGCAACCGATTTTGATTAAATTTGGTACAGAGATAGGTTGTATTCCGGGGAAGGTGATAGGCACAGAGTAGGTACATTGAAGTTAGGCTACTTTTTTATCCTGGACAATTCAAAGGTAAAATGTTTATTCTTAGCTGATGTTTGAATCCATATTCATAGGTTATGAGACATTAATTGTCATTTAAGAGCTATAAAACAATAATATATTCTTGTTATTATTCTTAAAATATATCTATAACGTATTTTGTATCAAAAGCAAAAAAAAAACTTTTGTCTAAACAATATTATTGTTGAAGGAATATATACTATACCTGAATTCTTAATGCAATTTTTTATCATTCTTGTCTGGACTTGGTAAGCAAAAAAAGGTATTTTTTCTACAGTCAATAAATAAGTTATTCTTAGATAAAGAACTGTAGGTAATTCTTTATGAAAGAATAATGAAAGTATTCCAGTTAACACAGACATATGATTGATTGTAAAAGATAACCATATTCACCGAAGAAGATATTTTCTTGGCTTAAAATGTTGGTTCTTCACCAATTTTATAAACGATATTCTTCATAGAGCCATTGCACTCAGCGCAAAGCTGTTGAATTTGTCTAACCAAGAAAAAGAGGTCTCAATAGCAGACAGTTATAATGCTTAATTGAAGAACAGTAAGTATTCAAATCAATATAGACAGATTTTTTACTGTATAATCAATCAATCTTAAATGAAAAAAATATTTCTTAACATAAAATGTTTATTCTTGTCTGATATTTTAAATCCATATTCTTAGGTTAAGAAATTGAAGTATCTCTTGAGAGCGTTAATGAAACAATAATATTCTTGTTTTTAAATAGTAGGTTTTATTTAAAATGAGTATTTTACGTATTTTGAATCAAAAGTATAAAACTTTTGTCACAATAATATTATTGTTGAACGAATTTACACATTTTCTTAAACCAATAATTTCTTTTTATTCTTGGCCCTAATCTCTGACCTTCTTAAGCTAAATCCTTTTATATTCAGAGTAAGAATTCTTAATTACTTGTTTCAAAATACAAATGTTTTGTACAGTCAAGAGTAAATATCGTCTTGATCCAAAAAAATATGAACTGTAGGTAATTCTTTATGAAAGAATAATGAAGTATTCCAGTTAACACAGACATATGATTGATTGTAAAAGATAACCATATTCACCGAAGAAGATATTTTCTTGGCTTAAAATGTTGGTTCTTCACCAATTTTATAAACGATATTCTTCATTTAAGAGCCATTGCACTCAGCGCAAAGCTGTTGAATTTGTCTAACCAAGAAAAAGAGGTCTCAATAGCAGACAGTTATAATGCTTAATTGAAGAACAGTAAGTATTCAAATCAATATAGACAGATTTTTTACTGTATAATCAATCAATCTTAAATGAAAAAAATATTTCTTAACATAAAATGTTTATTCTTGTCTGATATTTTAAATCCATATTCTTAGGTTAAGAAATTGAAGTATCTCTTGAGAGCGTTAATGAAACAATAATATTCTTGTTTTTAAATAGAAGGTTTTATTTAAAATGAGTATTTTACGTATTTTGAATCAAAAGTATAAAACTTTTGTCACAATAATATTATTGTTGAACGAATTTACACATTTTCTTAAACCAATAATTTCTTTTTATTCTTGGCCCTAATCTCTGACCTTCTTAAGCTAAATCCTTTTATATTCAGAGTAAGAATTCTTAATTACTTGTTTCAAAATACAAATGTTTTGTACAGTCAAGAGTAAATATCGTCTTGATCCAAAAAAATATGAACTGTAGGTAATTCTTTATGAAAGAATAATGAAGTATTCCAGTTAACACAGACATATGATTGATTGTAAAAGATAACCATATTCACCGAAGAAAATATTTTCTTGGCTTAAAATGTTGGTTCTTCACCAATTTTATAAACGATATTCTTCATTTAAGAGCCATTGCACTCAGCGCAAAGCTGTTGAATTTGTCTAACCAAGAAAAAGAGGTCTCAATAGCAGACAGTTATAATGCTTAATTGAAGAACAGTAAGTATTCAAATCAATATAGACAGATTTTTTACTGTATAATCAATCAATCTTAAATGAAAAAAATATTTCTTAACATAAAATGTTTATTCTTGTCTGATATTTTAAATCCATATTCTTAGGTTAAGAAATTGAAGTATCTCTTGAGAGCGTTAATGAAACAATAATATTCTTGTTTTTAAATAGTAGGCTTTATTTAAAATGAGTATTTTACGTATTTTGAATCAAAAGTATAAAACTTTTGTCACAATAATATTATTGTTGAACGAATTTACACATTTTCTTAAACCAATAATTTCTTTTTATTCTTGGCCCTAATCTCTGACCTTCTTAAGCTAAATCCTTTTATATTCAGAGTAAGAATTCTTAATTACTTGTTTCAAAATACAAATGTTTTGTACAGTCAAGAGTAAATATCGTCTTGATCCAAAAAAATATTCTTGATGTAAATAAATAAATGAAGAATAATATTTTATATCTAGAAGAATTCCATTTTACTTTATTCAAGATATTATTGTTACCTTGAGTAAAAATATGCTTGAGATTAAACAATATACTTGAGAATAATTTTATTCTTGAATGAAAACTTTGCCAGACCCCATTTTTTTCCGTGATGTTGAATACCTGGGTCAATGAATTATTTACCTGGCTGCATTTTTATGCGCATGCCTATTAATAAAAGCACTGCAACCCGTTTAAAATAGTAGCAAGAGATTTTTTCTTTGTCCTGAGATTATAAGCTAAAATCATCCACGAGACATGTCTCACGACAAAAAGTTGAATAGGTATGCGGTTCTGTATGAAGTATTAACAAGGACTATATTTACACCAAAATAAATATTATTATAATGTGTATTTCGAAGACCCGTATCCTTGCTAGTAGAGCTATAAAAACTTAAATTTTACTTTATCGTATTTGACTGCAAATACTAAAATATTTTATTCGAGTGAGGAGACAGTGCCCATGTAAGTATGATAATTGGTAAGTTGGAGCAGGCTAGGCACAAATATTCACTCAAATATGTTTTTAAAATGTTCCTCTCTCTTACTGAAATGGGCAGTGCATGGGCTGCGACAGAACAAAAAATATAGCAAGACAAAAAGTTCCTATTTTGACGCAGCACTAAGTTCACCTCGTCACCCTTCCTCATAGCGTGGTCATTTTATTGTGGTACTAAGTAATGTCAGTTTGGAGGCAAACCAGACTGAATCGAAGGGACACGTGGACCTTGAGATAACCGCCGACCGCAAGATGCGGTAAGGCGAACGAACAGATACTGTTAGCCTTCGAAATAAACAAGGTAAGCTGATTCAGACGTCGCGCGTCGGCTTCATTCGATTTTATGGTACTGAGTTAAACAGAACGTATAATTCATGCAGACAAACAAAAACTGTCTTCTACATGGCTCTGCATGAAAGTTTCTGGAATGCCCCGCGGCCTCGTATAAAACTTTGTGTGTGGGAATCCGATACTAGAAATAAAACCACCATACCACTTGAAAATACGAGTATATGGATGATCTGTCTGGTTCTTTATTTCGTGATGAGGTAAGGAAAAAGTCTTGAAGGAACGGCAAGAAAAAGGTCGGAACAAAAAACCAAACGTGATTTTACTGTTTTTCGCAAGATTTTGGTAAATTGTAGTTGCTTTCACAAGGTGTTAAAAAAATTAAGTCAATAATTTTACTGGCCAATGTAACTGTTGTTTCCTGTCATTATAAACGATCGAAAATAAAATAAATATACCTACTCACCTACTTTGGAAAAAAAACTTAGCTTCATATGAATCAATTATTTTAACTGCGAAAAAATGTAAAGGTTAATTTCAACACCAATTTAGAAAACTGCTATAGCTATCTGTATGTATCTTTTTGGGTTTATTTATAACATCGATCTCACCCGATGGTAAGTGATGATGCAGTCTTAGATGGTAGCGGGCTAACCTATCAAGGTTATGTCAATTATTACACTCATACTCCTAATCGGTTTCTACACAGCATCGTACCGGAACGTTAGATCGCTTGGCGGCACGTTTTTACCGGTAGGGTGGTAACAGATCAGGAAAAATTCAGAAATTATAAATTCCCAAATTGACCCTGCCGGGGATCGAACCCAGGGCCTCAGCAACAACGCTTATCACTGCGCTAGTCAAATAAATAAATATTGTCAAATAAATACCTTTTCAAGGCTCTACTAGAATTCGGAATTCTACTCTCAAGCTAGATAGAATTCCATACAGAGCTATTAGCCTCCTGGAGATGACCAAGGATATTTTTTTCCCGTTCTCACAGGATTTTTAAAGTCCTCACAACATGCTCTTTGAATATAAGAAGGCGTTACTTAGCGACATAAAAATAATCCATGATAACCAAGGAATAAGAAGCTTAAACTATAACAATTCAATACCAACATTAAAAAAATAGGAAAGTCCGTCTGTCTGTCTGATACGCTTAAACGGCTCATATTTTCAACCGATGTTGATGTAGGTTTCATCTCGAGGACATAGACTAACTTTCGTACCGGAAAATTATTAAGGAGTTTCCGCGGGAATAAAAAACTTGATCCACGCGGACCAAGTCGCGGGCACCGTCCAGTTCGCTATAAAATCCACTAAAACAGAAGCGGAAAGTGTTTTAGCGGATTATAGCGAATTTCGCTTCTTATGCTTTGGTTATCATGTGCTTGATCAAAGGCGTGGGCAAGAGCTAGTTTCTAATACAATTCAAATCGTAAGTGTGACGTGTGTGTGTGTTGGGTAATCAGTTTTGCAACATCGGCCGCATTGTGACGATGCGCAGGCGCCGGGCGATGCCCCAGTGAAAGTGTGAAAGTGAGACGAACGAACTCAGTCGGCACTCGGCGCCGACTTGGAGGCGTCGGCTTATCGATACTTGATGACTGCTGATCATGTTTATTGAATTTTCATTATCGATCATTCTGTTTAACGACGATTAGCTGAGGCGTTAATTAAGTTTTCTTTTTTAAAATTAAACAACTGAGATTCGGTCTCCAGCCAAAACAGTGTTTCTAGGAACAAAATTGGACTGAAAATGATGTTGAAACTTTATACTTCCACTAGCTGATGCCCGCGACTTCGTCAGCGTGGATTAAGTTTTTTTTAATCCCACGGGAACTTCATTTTCCAGGATAAAATGTAGCTTATGTCACTCTTCAGGTCCTCTACTATACCCATGCCAAAAACCAATCGGTTTCTCCGTTGCGTGATTAAGGACTAGCCAATAAACAAACACACTCTCGCAATTATAATATTAGTATGATTTCATATAAATACTTATACTTCTAAATTAAGAGGCAAGTATCCGTTTAATTAAGGCATTTCCTTATTGGCAGGCGCTGTAAAAAATTAAAACTAAAATATGCCGTTAAAAACGGGATAAAACCTATAAATTAAACTTGCTTAGTGATTAATTAATATCTTATCAAAAACTTGAGCTATTACTTTTACGCCAACATGCTCCGTTATCTGTGTTTACACGCAATTAGCGAGGCATGTATCACATTACAACGGAGCAGAACAGGGGTTAAGTGATAAACTGGACACTTTAACATGCAATAATAATAATACAAACACCTACTCGTAATTAATCTGCATTATCCACATAAATATTATTGTAAAAGCAATAATACATACAAGTATCTCCGTTTGTTTATTTTTTCACGAGTAATTTAAACTGCTTAGGCGTTGTCTTACGTGAGACCCGACATTATCAAATTCACTGTAGCTGAACCTTCACGTGGCCTACGTTGACACCTAGATAAGTTTGTCATTTTCCATGGAGTCGCGTAACGTTGCATCGCTTTTGCCAAACACCTAGGACAACAGGTCAAAAATACTATAATCATAGCTAATACAGGGATTCTGTGTTCCTGGGCGGGGCAAGTAGCAAGGACAGGAAATGAGCAACGGTGCACAACAGTAACTACTTAGCTATCAAGGCATTTAACAAGGCTTAAATACCTTACTAGCTGGGTTAAGGAAAGACATGTTAGAGATCTTTGCCTAGCAATGGGACGATATATAAATTGTAAACTATTTATTTAACATAAGTAAGTAATATGAATTATAGGGTTATATGAATAAATAAGTGAAGTGTGGGGCGCCCTGCGACAAGAAGGAGCCACGACCTAAAGAGGGTGGCGGGAAATGGCTGGATGAGGAAGGATGAAGACTGGCTGTGGTGGCGTTCATTGGCAAAAGGTCCAGAAGTTGACGCCCAAAGGCTGAAATCTTGATGATGACGATGATGATGAATATATAAAAGCGATCATGGTAATTTACCACATTAATAGCTTGTATTCTAAAGACGGACATAGAAACTAACTGTGGAAAAAAAGGAAGGAAAAAAAACACGCGAACTAAGTAGCAGTACATTAAGTACTAATCTATAATGTTATAACAAGAAACTAAAGAATACCTACCATCCAAAAAAAACGTCATATTGTACTATCGTACTACGTGCCTGCCTGGACCCACATTGATGGTTATAGTCCAACTACAAAAAGGTCTTAATCATCCAGTATCAACATCGACTACTTTATATCCACCAGCCATCATAAATAAAAAAAGAAATTTGATGAGGTTTGATTACAAAACCTTATTGCTTGAGTCGGCACACAATAAAGGCAACAAAATAGGGACGTTGCCTCACACTGGTATGATACGTCTAATCGCTAAGTCCAATTAAAAAACAACATTAATAACAAAGTAAGCACGCCTACTCGGTTACCGTGTTAAGCGTACGTTCACCCCAAACATCCCATTAAAAGAGCTTGCCTTCACATTTAATTGCGTAAGAGCAGTAAACGAGGTCGTAATTGGAACGCGTTCCAATTAATGGATCGTGACGCATTAATGGGATGCTGGACGTTCAGATCGAAATTGGAACGGGGTATGTCGGTTCCCGGGTGAACGGCCGCCGGTGAAAGTCGGGAAGGATATGGGTCAGGTGGTCATTTACCCTCAGGTACGAGTCATGTCTCTCTAAATACTCCGTGTCAGGAGTGTTTGCGGGCCGGTGAAATAGGTACGTCATATTTTATAGCTACTTTGTTTGCATTCGTGACCTATTTGAAATTAGAATTTGTGAGGTATTTGCGTTTAGGCGACCTCAATGTTTTTTAATTTATATTTAAAGTGGCTTGTATGAAAAACATTTTAATTTGAGTTGGCGTTCGGTAATTCAAAGCGAACCTCCTGTAGCTATAATATGGTTTTATGCAGACATAGATAAAAAGAGCCGTGGTCGTCTTTACCGATCTGCTATATACTGGACGAAGATCTCCTGAAGGTCTCCACAGGACACGGTGTCGGCTAATCGCTTAAGGTCATCCGTCGACCTAGATGGGGTCCTTCGATGCTGCGCTTTCCGATGCGAAGCCTCCATTCAAGGACCTTGGACCCCCAACGCCTATCGGTTCTTCTAACTATGTGAACTGCCCCAGTAGTGACTAGAGATATGTTGGTTACTCTGAATCGCCCATGGATCCCCTCATCTCTGGTCTAATCACGTAGTGTACCTACTAGTGTTACTCAGAGCATAGCACTCTCTATGGCCTGTCAAAGAGCTATTCAGAGCCAATTTTAAAATCAGTAAGTATTTTTCAAACCCACCAGTGCCATTATTAAAAATGGGTCTATTGTATTTGTACAACTGATTTGAGATCTGCCCTCGTCGTCTTTGATACACATTGGGCGGAGCATTCCTGCAGGCGGCTTATGGCGAATGATAGGCAAAATGGTTTTTTCTCCGAAAATGCCTTTCAGACAGCATAAGTCGCTATCATCAATCTATACTAATATTATAAATGGATGTTTGTTATTTAATCACGCCAGAACGGCTGAACGGATCTAGATGTAATTTGGCACAGAGATAGATTATACTCTAGAATCATTTCTTTTTGGCCACTGTTTATCCCGGAAAATTAAAGAGTTCCCGCGGGAACCAAAAAACCTCAATACAAGCGGACGAAGTAGCGGACATCGGCTACTCGTAGTTGTATTTTAAAATTTTGTCTCACACTATACTATCAAACTTAATTTAAGATGATTTCTCTGAACAATCTAGATTCTAGATTCTAGTACGAAATAAATATAACTGTACTGTAATTAATTAGCGATTCAGTCGGTCATCAAGGAAACATAAATTAATGAATTTTTATATATGTCAGTGTTTAACCGTGTTTATGCAGTGTGTAACGCAATTATTATCACACTAATTTTGTGCTCTGGTAATATCACGTATGAAGTGCCGTTATTTACTTACTTAAAAGCCTTTTATTAGCCTGCTCTATTAATTTGTTAGTAAAATTTTGCAAATTCGAGGCACTATTATATTCGTACTAATTTCGAATGTGCATTAATTTCACGGTTTTAAGATACGATGTTTTTTATGGGATAATAATGCGATGGATACTTAAGTATATGATCCAGTCACGTCCGACTCTACTAACAAAACGAGATTTCAACTCTTGCCCTTCTGATCTGAACATTGAACATTGTCTTAAATTGCTTATAAGTGAAGATTTTAATAACAAAATCATCAAAAAATTACTCTTTATTTCTAGCGAACATATCTATTTACAAGCTTTCTTATTCCGGCCTATTTCCAGCGTCAAGGTGTTAAATATTTACCAATAAATGTTTGTTTATGAAGCTAGATTTGATGTTAATGTAGGCAAAAACGGGAAGTGTGTTTGTCAGCTAGATGCATGGTAAATAAAATGTTTAAATATTAACATCAATTTGATTTTCTATCGCCCCAGCATGAATTAGGGAACAGTCACGTCCTGAATAAAGGTTAAATCCTTCTAGAATATGATTCACTTATCATACCAACACATCCTTACCATACCATAGATAGCAAGCAAACATATAATGAAAATACTGGGTTTTGGGCAATCTAACTAATTTAACTTTATCACACCTACGTTATTATATGTAATAATGTAGGTGTGATAACGCCACTGATGAATAAAGCAATATTCATCAGTTTAGATAATTCCTATTGCAGGTGTTTTTCAAGGTGGGTCCTCTACATTTTCTTATATAATTTTACGTCAAAAATAAATAATGCGATAAAAATAAATAATTTGTTATGTAAAAGTAAAGTCGCGGTTATTTACTACTAAACTTTTAAACAGAAAATATAATATGCGGTGTCAAATTATGAAAATCCATACGCCTAACCGAGGACAATGACATCCCTTATTGGTAAACATGTAATACTACATTTAAATACATTATGTGCGCCATTATGGAATAATATTAATATTAATAGGAATTCGTGTACATTATAGACACTAAAACAACAAGGCTGACAATTGGGAAGTGTGAGCGGAAAATTAAAACTTTTACGTCTTTGTTCACGTATTAACATGGTAAAATATGTATGAATAACTCTAATATTTTCACCTCTTGCCTCCATCACTATCATCATCAACTTAGCCCAACGCCAGCAAACTGAGCTCGGTACTTTACCCTACTCTTACAGTGAGAAGTACACTGTCACATTTCACCACATTGGCCAAGCGCAGATAAACTACCTTCGAGAAAGTTACATGGCGAACTTTCATGCAAGCAAGTTTAATTTACCGTTAAAGAAAAATATATTATATCTTTAAAGTATTAGGTTAAAACGCACACAACTCCAAATTTTTTAAAGGTGGCTGGGATTGGAAAGGGGGGCCCCCTAAACAGACGGTCGAGAAGTCCTAACCTCCACGCTATTACCGAATATTGCGTTCAAGTGCAGGTCTATTACGTACTAAGAATTTGAGATTAATTTATCAAGGTCTGCCACATTAACGCACCTATTTTAGTATAAAATATTAGGCGTGGCAGGCCTAATAATAAAAATAGATAATTTTTTTAACATCACAGATAGAAGCTGAGACACGAGTGATAAGACATTATGTGCTAGCTTTGCATTCTTGACCACGTACTGACTACTGATATGTAAAAAATAAGTTTACTGTAATACCTAAATCTTTTTTGTACCTATGGGGTGGCAGACCTATTAAAACTTTTGGATGATAAAGTTATGTCCCATAATTACGAGACATCATATAATAGAAATTTGTTCTTTGTATCTATACTGATACTAAACATACTTAATATTATAAATGCGAAAGTGTGTGACACATAGGTGACTTTTTAACCCGGAAAATTAAGGAGTTCCCGAGGAAATCAAAAAACTTAAAACACGCGGACGGAGTCGCGGGCATCAGCTAGTTAAATAAATATTATAAATGCGCAAGTTTGAATGGATGGATGTTTGTTACTCAATCACGCTATAACGGCTGAACTGATCTGGATAATATTTGGCACAGAGACAGATTAATTATAGTCAGGAATAACACATAGGCTACTATTTATTCCGGAAAATGATATTCCGTCCACGCGGACGAAGTCGCGGGCATGAGCTAGTAAAATATATGTTACACATAACATGATAACAATGGAACCTAAACTAATAAAAAAATTGACCGGACAGACGTAGGGTTAAGGATAAGGGTTGCAAAACTACTTTTTAGTTACGCCACCATAAACATATATAATTTAAAGTAACAAAGGAAGAAACGTTCTTCTGTGGGTTATCACTTGAACAGATGTACTTATATTTCCTTTATTTATTTTTCTAATAAAATTAAAATTATCATTCATTGAACATTGAAAGCGAAAGCGAAAGTACTCGTAATTCGATTTAGAATAAGATCAAATTAGATTACTTGCCGCAAGCCGTTCGAAGTTTACACAGGGACCCAAGGACAGACTTTCACCTCTTACGAGTTCCCTGTTAGAGAAAGTTTCGTAGGCTTATTTCTAAATCCTTAGAACTGGATGGAAAGCTTTACAAAGAAACGAAAATCTCATTTGGAAACGGTTCAATGATCATTCGCTACTTAATTAGATCATTGGTTGATTGAATAATAACGGTTGGTCTATCTTCTGTATTTAATGGAAAAGGGAAGATGAAGAAACTTCGTAAAAACAACTATTGATAGCATAAATTTAAGTTTAAGTTTAAGAAAAATTTGCAAGTTTGTGTGTAACACTTGAAAGATTTTGTAACAAGAAAGGACAAAACGGATGGATTACCGAAAAGTAACACCGTATATAAAGTGCATAGTTATAGTGTACCGCAGACCGCAACGAAATTTAAACAGGGCTCTCAAGGACCGACTTTCACCACCAACGAGTTCCTCAAAGAGAAAGTCTGTGTGGTAAATTTAGTTTTTTTTTGTAATCCTGTCAACGAAATGCGTGACGCTCCAGTCAAGGACAAAGACGGTTGTATTCCGGAGAAAAACAATGTACGCGTAAACGTTATAACGTTATAACGTATGCGTAGATAAATACCTACGTAGATAGAAGATTCCGGTTACTTCGTGTTTGATATTCTTAAAATTTTATAACTGTCTGTATTTGAATAATTTGTATGCACACTGTATTTAGACAAGGCCTTAAATTCATATTTTAAACACAAAATTTTGCATATCTTACGCATTAATTGCCTAACATAATAACCTCTAATAGCTTTGCATATATAAAATGGTCGTCCCAATGGAATATATTATGTAAGATAAAAAGCTAAGCAATAAATAACATAAAATTTGTCGTAAGTTGAAAATTAATCAAGTTTGAATATTCGTGAGTCGTCGCTCGTTGTGCGTAACAAAAGGCAAATACCCGTTCTGCCCTTGACTTATATTCGATTTCCAGTTTATTTTCGGTAAATACTTTTGGAACCCATCTCAAACATTAACATAAAGATACAGTAGAGGCAGGTAGATATCCAATGAATTAAAAAATAAAAGAGTTCGGATAGCTTTGGTAAACAGCAGAGAGATCAGAGGATAGAGATAAATGAATTCCTAATGGATGCGAGAGGACACAAATATGTCTATTCTATTTATATTCCTAAAGGGTATTATTAATCAAGTTTCAAGATGCTCAGATTAAAATAAAATTTGATCGGTGCATTAAAATATTACGAGTAACATCTAGGTCCTAGAATACTTAGAAGCCTCAATATCGAGAGAATACTGAATAGTCACGGGCATCGCAAGCGAACTCCCCTTAGGCTACATCACATTATCCTATGCGGGTAAGCACAGCAGTACATAAAAATATCTGCATATTTTTTATTTATGCATATGCGATTTTAGACCGTCCTAACTCTCTTTTAACCAAGTACTACAACAAAAAATAGCGTATGAGGTTCGAATTTACAATGTTTTGGATAGTGGATTTTAGTCATAAACTAAAATAAATTAAAAGAGAAAAGTCTCAGATTTGCAATTGTAATGCCAATTTTGTTAGAAAGCAGTCTTTAGCGTAATCGGGGGTCTCAAGACAGGAGTTAGAAAGCGTTTCTGTCGACCGCGAATGTTGGGAAATTGAGATTTTCTATTACAATTGAGTCATAGCAAAAACTATTGTATTCGGTGACCTTTTTACCTCATTTGAATCCTTTTGAATTCGTCACGCTGTCGTTGATATTTAGAAATTTGATTGTTTAGCCGATAATAGCTTTAATAACGTCCCTTTGTTTATTGACCACATTTATTGCACATCAAATTACCATTGCAGATTGAGTAGGATTTCCATTTAGCATTAGCATTTAGTGTACGGGCACGAAATTAGCGACGGCGACAGCGGGGCGACGCGATTAGTCGGAGAGCTGGCTGAATTTTCATAAAACATTTTTGAAGAGGTCTAATTTATACATTATAAGTTTATAACCGACAAAAACGTCGGGGATTTGTTTTTAGAATTCTATAAGTACTAAATTTAAAGATAAAAAGAATCAAGTTGCCAAAAAAAATTTTTTGTCTTTTTTTTGCAAATACTATATGCTGCGCAGTAGCGAAATAACCGCAAACGCTCTACCAGACTGGCAGGACTGGATTCGCCAATTGACGAAATTATATTATATCACAATTTCAGCTTGCTTAAACCTCCCCGGAATTCATCGCCATCTTTCAGACCACATCGGCCCGCTGTCGCCGGCGCTTGGCCGTCGCTAATTTCGTGCCTGACGCCTTAAAATTAATCGATACTATCAGCGTAACCCAAAATAAAAGTAAATATTAATGTCAATTGAATTTTTTTGATGATGTAATGTTTGCACATTAATATCGCCATCATCAAGTATCAACACACCACCGCGCCGGTCAAGTGTTTAGGCTATAGCCCTCCAAACTGGTCCAGTACGGATTGATAATAAAGACGTAATGTAACGCGCAAAAGCAATAAATATATTTAATTTTCATATCTTGACACATAAATCAAATTCAGAAGCGGTTCGATTAGCAAATGTAAATTGCGTGCGTGAACGACACCTCGGGCTCTTGTCGCTTGTTAGTTGTAACTAAGTCAGTCAGTTACGTAACTTTTTGAATCATGGCAACAGAATTAAAGCCTCGCCGGGAATTAGGTGCCTCTTTGAGGACGACATTAGGCTAGATTTGAATATTATCAACGACCTCGATCAGGGGCTATTTCGAAATAGTATTCAATGTATCGATAAGCTACTTTTATTGTTAACAAAAGATACCATTCTATTTTTGACGACGTTTCGGTCTCCTAAGTAAAATATTATAGACATTTACAAAATATACCTATTATATTGGTAATGATTATTAAAAGTAGCCATAAATCAACAACGCCAAAATAAACAATATTAAAACTGCCTCGACAGTCTATCTCGACAGTCGCTTCACTTTTATACTAATAAATTAAAGACTACTATGAAATACTAAGATAATTAACAACTGGCTATTGTGATAACAAAAATTGACCATTTAGACCATAGTGTCGAGATTAGTTGTTATTCGCTCCCGCGCTGTGCAGTGGTCAATAAAGTAAAAAAGTATTTTCACGCACGTGCGTGCAAATTAGGAAACCGGTTATGTATTTTCGTAGGCTAGCTGGGAAGGTATCAAATTATTTACTGAAGTAACTTTTATGGCTTCACACTTATGGATTCTTACGTATGATTACTTATTACAGTAGTTCATTGACACTGTCATCAACCATATCGGAGAAACTATCGAGTCTGCTAATAATGCATGCAAAAACACAATAGGATTTTGAATTTGGAGTCCATAATATTACCTATTACAATAATTATTACCTCTTACAATAATATTACCTATTAAAAAAGTAAGACGATAATTACAAACCTCTAAGCGCACAAACCTACCAAAAATCAATGTTTATCTTACCGTTGGGCGAAAAGTGTGCCCTACCTGTAACAGAAAGAAAAAAACACTTTAAGTTTTAACACTAACATATATATATAATATTTAACAAGCCGATGCCGAAGCCGAACTGATACAAGTTAATCAGACAACCGACTTGTGTATTTGCTTCTGGTGCAAGAGCAAATCATCAAACATTCAGCAGGAAATATTTCGAAATTTCTTATTTGGTTTGGAAACAGAAGATTTATGAAACTATAAATTATGTAGAAATTGACTTTCACCAAATCGAATCAAAGCACGTAGTTTTTTGAAATTTGCCGCACCACTAATGTTAGTGCCTTCCCTTGTTTAGTTATGTTTATCATGCTAGTCCAGCCACTAACTACGCGATGACGCTTAGAACATTTATGGTATAGCATCATACTATCAATTACAGCAGAGCAAACTTATTGTTCCTTGTTTGTCATAGAATTCTACGAAATAATATCTACTTCAACCAAGTACGTTATATTAGACTTAGCTACATAAGCTACGGTCGAGTTTCTAGCCAAAGATTCTAATTTGTATCACGTCTAGTCAACAATTACCGATATTAGCATGTCGATGACTATCGACTACTAAGAGTTACGATCTGACTCAGTAACAATACTATGTCATCATTGGATCGATTCTATCTATGTATACTAAGCAATTAAGTGATCGAATGTTTGTGTGCTATGAATAATTGCTGTGATCCGATAAATATATTATTCATTGAACGTAATTTATTAAAAAGACTGAACGAGATTAAATATCTCTATTCACTGTAAATGAATTACCGTTTTCATATTGTGACTATAAACCTATCTATCGATGACTCTCCGACTTTATTTATGACTAAACCACGATCTGACCCGATTTTTACTATTAATGATGCAGTCTTTGATGAAGAACATAAGTGGAAAAGTATAGAAATTTCATTTGAAATGTTTTGTAAATTGCATAATATCTCCTACGGACAAAATGTAGGACTGAGACTAAACTTCGGTTCAATAAGCTTTCCAAGAATACGAAATGTACACTTCCAATACCCAGGGGTACATACACTTCCATCCCAATTTGTGAGTCGTACACCGAGCTTTAGTATGTAAAACATGCATTTATGTGTCAAGACCGGTGTGACAGTGCACAACTGCGAATTGCAGCAAGTAGCGACCTACCTTTATCATGCATCTACATACATCTACACGCAAAAAATGCTATTCACCATTTATCTCTCCCATATTTGCATGCTATGTGACGTTTTAATGGAGGCATACAATCTCTTTTTACATTTCTCGTGCATTAAATAAGTCATCTATCTCCAACATCTTGACAATGGCCGGGATTGTATTTTCATCTGGCTTTTAAATAAAGTTTCTCCTTTCGAAGTGATTCTTCATATGGGTGTTGTTACATATTTTTTGTTCATCTGTTCGTTTGTTGTGTCGAGATATAAATGCCATTCAATATGAAATCACTTCAACCGTCAACGTTTTTTTTTTTGACTTTATTGTTTAAGTATGACAAAATGGATATTTATGTTACATTTTCAATTTTCTATTTGTCCATTCGTCAGTCCGTGAGATAAAACCTATGTATCGATTTGAGAATTACTTCTAACCAAGAATTAACATGACGAGCTTCTATAACCGAATTTTATAGATTATTGAAATCTGCATCGGGTGATATATATGGGAACGAGTGCCAACATCCTGAAGATGCTCCGGTGTCGGGGCGAAACGTGCGTCGAGAATAGTAAAGTCTTGTGTGGTGGTGCATGTGAGTGGTGGTGGCATTGCTTGCTTGGGAACTTGGCTTTGTTGCTTGGTTGGGAAGGTAAACGGTGCTTCGCTTATAGCTGCATGCTTGACCATACAGAATTTTTCTCTGTTGGCGGATTATAGCAAAATAATTGTAATCTTTTCTTGCTAAAGTGCCAACATTATCAATTATGGCAGCTAACACAAAAACATTTCTAGATTTCTATGTGCGAAGGATTTATCACCGGTAAGGCGGGCAAGGTAACCCGGAATACGGCTTAAATCATCTTCTCACAGATGTCATCGTAAACTACAATTAATACTCTTCTCCTTGTAATAGATTGAAACACGTTTTCTATCCCCAATATATCTTGGGACATTCTGAATAGATTGGTGTAACTTGTAATGTATTTGACAAAACACCTTCGTGTATTAAATGATTCTCAGAAATCAGTTGTACGAGTTTTTCAGTATGTGTAAAAGCTCTATTTTGTGATTAGAAAAAGATGTCCAAAGGGTGTAGTCTTCTTAGCGTTAAAATCATAACAAATAAGAATTAAAGAAAATATATAAAAGTAATAATGAAATCTTAAGGTGAGAGAAACGACAGACAAATACGCGGCTGACATCAAGTCAATTTATGTTTATATAAAAAAGATAACAACAAAATACGTCGGAATACAAAAGAAAGACCCGTCATTAAACATCATTTATATTTCTTTAGAATCAACAAAAAATCTTCAACAGGGGTGCGTAGCGAACCATAAAACATGGGAAACGAGAAATTTCGGCGCGTCGCTTACGTTAATTGACAACCAATTAAAGCAACGTTTTGTTTTAATTTTTTTTTATCTGACAGTCGACTGGCAGAGGTTTTTAGATCGTCTCTAATAGATACCAGGTGAGTTAATGGTGTGGGCGATGGATACATGGAATTGGGACATCGAATATAATATGTCAGTTCGAGCTTTTGTAACTGTTCATATAATCATGTATTGAAACGTTTTTTTTGGATGTCCTCGTCTTGATTTACGTTTTGTATTGTCGTGCGAATCTCGGAATGGATTCTGGATTCAGCGAATGAATTTCATATATCGGTGAGTTATTGATTCTTATGTAATTTGTTTTGAGTGACCACGCACCGGAAAGCGCAGCATTGGACGACCCCCCACGGCCCACTAGCATTGAAGATCTCAAGCGAGTAGCTGGGAGCCGCTTGAAGCAGAAGTCGTCGTCCTCTCAACCAATTAAAAAAATTACAAACTTCGTAGAAATCTAGTCTTAATTCCACAGCTTTCCACACTAAGCGAGACAGTTTTGCGTAGAGACTCGCGTCACATGCCGTGCTCTTCCAATCAAATTATAAATTCAGCAGACAAGATACATAAGGAATGAATATTCATGATGTAACATTCTCGCGAATAATGAATTGATATAAGTACAGCGTTTATGACAGGATAAGAGGTTTATTGAAGTCTGAAGTGACGTGTGAGATAACTACATTGTAGACATAATCTACAAGATGTACTGTATCCAATCGCGCGTGTTGTTTACGTTTATTACCTACAACAAATGATATATGCTCGAAAGATTGTGCTCTTTCGTGGAAAAATTATCATTATCGATTTTACTATGTATTTTTGAAGGAATCTGTGACAACAAATGAGCGAGAAGGTACATGAAAAAGTATTGCTAGGGCAGAATAAGATAATGCAGGACGTTAATGGATCAAACTGTTATTCAATTGTGCTAGAAACAAAAAATACCTATAGACACATCAATTTTAAGTTTTATCTAGTCCATAAATAACTTTGTTTGCCTAACAGAGGAGAAAATGCCGGCTGAAAAACCTACGCCCGTGATTTAATAGAAGCACCCGGGCATTATTCAGAACGGAAAGTTTCATTATTCTAAATTTTAGGTTGTCGAAGTTTGTCCGAAGAGGCACTTTACGTAGATTGAACAGCTTTTTTGTTATAAAACTTAAAATAAAGAGTGGTTTCTGGTTTATAGACTTTTTTGTTGCTGGCTTGCGCTGAACGTCAATCATGCTTTATGGAAAGCAATGTTGAGGTCTAGGTTGGAGCGCGCTTGCCCAGAAGATCTTAGTTAAGCAAAACGGCTTCAGTCGTGTGACTTTTTTTTTAATTTTTAATCCACTACAATTTAGCCCTTGACTGCTATCTCACCTGATGGTAAGTGATGATGCAGTCTAAGTTGGTAGCGGGCTAACCTGTTAAGGGCATGGCAGTTAGACTATACTGTTTCATTTACAAGAGAGGCCGGAGTGACAAACCGCACCGCGCCTCGTGACATCCAATTAAATTAAAATAGACAAGACAAGAGATGAATTAATATTCAGAATACATTCGTGTGAATGTAAATTAATTTAATGGTACAAGTAGGTACACCATTAGCGACGGAGATAATCATTTTAATGAAGAGTCTTGTTAGACAAGTGGATTGTTATCAGATACTAAAATAAGCATTTTAGGAATGACGGTGCATACACCGTCATTCCTAAAATCAACAAGACATATCTTGTTGATTTGAGTGGCGAGAATATTCGGCATTTGGCACAAGGCACAGGACTGTAACTATATCTTAACCTAAATCGTAACGTAATTAACATATAACTATGAGGCTAAACTTGCATCTAAGCATATCCTTTGTAACTGCCCAAGCCTAATGCATTCATGAAACCTATAATGAAGAATACCTACATAAAACATAGAATCTCTTACAACAGGATACCAAAAAACTTAAATTCTTTGTTATATTACTAAAACATTAATTTATTTAAAACGGTGGCCTGAATAGTAACTGACCAAAAAGTAAAATAAGGAACATTTTTTGTTTGGAAGTTATCAATATTTTTAATCTTGATAACTGTTCGCAAAGGTCAAAGCAATCATTACATTAATTATTCCTCAGATTGACACCAAAACATATAATAGAGATACGCACAGAGGAGCGCGGTGCTATTAAGATATCATTAATAACAATACAGTTCTCTTTGATTAAAGCCAAGTCCATTATATTCGAAGCAATAACACTTAAGACAGCAGCCTCTAGCAACCTACAGCGCCGCTGGCGATAGAAACGCGCAGCGATAACAAGACAACAAGCGGGCAACGTCTTCCGGCAGTCCTAGTCATTCAAGGGATAAAATGTGAGGATTTATAATAATGATTGCGAGCTATCTGGGTCGGTTCTATTTTACTAAAAAATATTTTAAAATAAGAACCACAAAATAATTTGCAAGTTGCAACCAAAATATAATAAAACTTTAAAAAAAAATGTAAACTGACTTCAAAAGCACTGAAAAGGATTAAACCAATTTTTAATTACTTTCATCCAATTTACTCTTAGCCAATGAAAAAAAAAACTTATAATGTAGGTAGTTTTTGAAGGCGGCGCCAAAATAATGGTTCTTGTCCAAATACAAGTATATACGTGTACCTACTAAGGAAAGTAACAATATTAATTGGCCTTATATTTCATTATCTACTTAGTATTTTTCGGTACGGTTTGGCGCCGTCCTACAACCTACGAGTATGTTACGGTTTAATTTATCATGAGGTTAACTACTACTCACTAGTGTTTAACTTGGTTGCTTGCTAAGCTCTGGTTTACATGCCAATGGATTTCAGTAGGCGTAGTGAATCAGCTTAATTTGCTCACCACTTTTGCTGTTCGCTTTGCATACCCCTGCCGCCTTTGTATATCGAGCGAAGATCTGAGGTTGGGTTGCGTGTGAACGACAATATAGGAGTGCATAGCATGACTAATCTGCCGTGTTAGCATTCACCGCGGAGCTTCACCGGTCGATAATATGAAACAAGGATCGCCGGCGTCTGCTATATGTGTAAATTTGAAACATGAACAGTTTAATTAACAGGATGGCTCCATGAAATATGGATTTTATTTCCACGGTCTTCCTTGAAGACCACGATTGAATTCCGTAAGCGTTTTGCCGCACTTTTTATCACGCTTTCTTTACTCATCGTACTGTCAGTCATTTAAAAATTTTGCTTTTAAATCAACACTGAATGCAACGATCAAGAGAGTCCTCCTCTCCTCCTCCCCGTCCTCCAATCGTAGCGTTCAATTATTTGGCATGTGACGTAGATAAAAGAGCACGCATTGAGAGCAGAAATTAACGACCGTTTGCGATGGAATCGGCATTTAAAAATTTCATCATCTAAGATTAACTGGAGCACTGGTCTTATCTCAGAATAAGGGAATCTCTACCTGTCGACAAACATTTGAAAAATCCTCATATCATGTCTTTATTAGCAGACATATCTATTATACTTAGGGATGCGAAATAATTTTATTATATCTCTGTATGGACATTTTATTTTTAATTCCAAGTTAAATGGCGGCACGTCCTTTCCCTCAAAGGCGCATAATTTAAACGATGACACGCAATTAGCGCAATTAAAATGGAATCATCGTTTAAAAGAGCAAAGAAATATTTACCCTGTTTTTAACCCCTTTTAATTGGCTGCTTACCGGATAAAACGTGATCCCATTTTGAATTCTGTAGTTCGTAAAGTGGGACCGTTCGTCTGACGTGCAGGCACAACCGATTTAAAAATAAAAGTTATGAATTTTCTATAAATTTTTCTCAGACATAAATATTATTTACAAAAACGCGTTTCAATGACACCTAAAGCAAAGTTTTGACAGATTTTTTTAATGATTCTGAAAATCTGACAGTTTTGCAATAATTAATACGCGTCCAACACAAATTTTAATATTGTTAATTTATACGACTTCTGAATTTAGATTTGACGACCTCCGTGGCGCAGTGTTGATCGCTATTGTCTTAGCGTGCGGAGGTCCCGGGTTCGATCCCCAGCAGGGTCTATTTGGGAATTTATAATTTCTGAATTTTCCCTGGTCTGGCCTGGTTGGAGGCTTCGGCCGTGGCTAGTTACCACCCTACCGGCAAAGACGTGTCGCCAAGCGATTTAGCGTTCCGGTACGATGCCGTGTAGAAACCGAATAGGGGTATGGGTCTAACATGACTGCCATGCCCCTAACAGGTTGCCCGCTACCATCTTAGACTGCATCGTCACTTACCATCAGGTGTGATCGTAGTCAAGGGTTAACTTGTAGTGGATAAAAAAAGTTTGTAAGATGTGTAGACGGCCGTTAGTTGAATCTGTCGAACAACCTAATACGAGTATAACCAAGTCATAATGGAAACACGGATGCCAAAAGGGCGTTCCAAACCTTAGCGGTCCTTAGATAGATAACGATGAACAAAAACTATTTCATTCAAACATTCCAGATAAATGCTACATTTTCTTGTGACTCTAAAAAAGGTTCCAAGTAAAGTTTAGGTATCGTTCAAGTAGTAACAAAAACGAAGGTGAACTTCTTTCTAAAATATAGGTCTCAGGTCTCCAAACATTACATCTAAAGGTTTCTTTTGAGGTGAACTCGTTGTATATTAATTTCCACTTTCCATTTACCTACACAGTTCTTACTTAAGATGACGCTCCTGACACGACGAAAGAGGTTTTTCTTTCATTATTTATTGATTTTAAAAGAACTGAGTCATTAGGGTGAATATTATTTTTCGACTAATCACCAATAACTAAAACAATAAGCTAAGCTCCTAAAACTAATTAAAATTACAACTAAGTAATGTTGTTACGTCGGGATGGCCAAAATGATGTTGATGATTGACTTTTTACTTTTAACGTACCGTCTTGGCGCTTGTCCCGTGCCTCGTGCCAGACGCAATCCAGACGAAAAATTGAGGATCGCTTACAATTTGTATCTGAGATAATGAGTACATCAAAGCTAGGATTTAATATGTTTTTTAAAAACTATTAATCATACCAAACTCTAAATAAAGGTCTGAAAGAACTTACATACCTATTTTGACAACATCGAGGCATGTGCCGAACGTTGCCAACCCTCTCTATGAGGTTTAAAAATACCACCCTTTTTGCTGGCAATGGACAGAGTCCCCTTAAGCATTTCAAAAGAGACGGGAATTATTTCTCAAGGCGCAGGTGTGAGTGTTTGGGTGGATGAATAGGGATCTGGAAATCTGTCGTCGTCGCTGAAACGTAGGTACAATCGTATTACATATTTCATGTCTATCTAAAGCCTTATTTTAGATTTTAGTGAGAGATGGTGCTTCCTTTACAAAAGTTCTAACGTGGTTTCGTGTCTTGCGTGAGCACATATTTTTTGCCTACTTTGCAAATCGACACGGGCATAATGTAAGTATAGAACGAAATGGGAAGACAGACCCTATTTTTAAATTTACTATTATATATTATATATTATATCAACCACCACTACAGCCCATTAACGTCCCACTGCTGGGCACAGGCCTCAACTCTCATAGGATAGAGGGAATTAGATCTTAGACCCACCACGCTGCTCCAATGCGGGTTAGCGGGCTCTAACTACTATTATCGTGTTAATGATAATAACCGGGACCGATGGCTCAATGTGCTCTCCAAGGCACGAGGGTGACTCAACGCCAACTTCCTAACTCCAGGCTAGTACCTACTGAGAAATTCTAGTTAGAAAAAAAACCCAGGACTTAATTATGGCCCGACCCGGGACTCGAACCCGGACCTCGTCGGCCGCAGTCGAACGTGCTAACCACTAGACCAACGAGGCAGTCATTATTATATATATTAATATTATATATTTTATATAAATGAAAATGAGGACACCGAGTCGTTGTTAGGAATGGCGACTTCGTTTGAAAATAACAAATCGATGTTCTACGTAACGTAGCACTACGATGTACTCGTATAATAATTATTAGATGGAATAGAATAGAATCATACTAATATCACAGCTAATATTATAAATACGAAAATGTGTTTGCGTGTTGGTTTTTCCTTCAATCACGTCGCAAATAAGCAATAAATCAACGTGATTCTTTGCATGGGTATAGTCGAGGACCTGGTGAGTGGCATAGGAATCTCATTGTCCTGGAAAAGTAAGGGGTTCGCGTGGGAATTGAAAATAGTTATGTGAACACGATTTGAGTATTGGCGAAAATATTTTTCCAATGAATCATCCAGGCCCGTTTGAATTTAATTTAGAAGCAATCTAGAACTCAAGTCATCTATCTTGTGATATTTATACTTATAGTATTTTAAGATTGTATTTTATTTTTATTGTTTTTATTTTTTAAGTATTATTGTATTTTGTAATATGGGCCTTTTAGCCTGAAAAAAATAACTAGCTTCCGCAAGAAAAGGTGACGGCCAAACCAATAATAATAAAGTTATACCTACAAGATTTAAAATACTTTTGTCACCATGCCAGAAAAAACATTCAGAACCCCTTTAAGAAAGAAAAACCGTCGCCTGAATAACTTTCAACGCTCGATGCCTACCGTTACGTGAATGCGGTTTTAAAAATGTAAACACGAGACTCTATGGTCGCGTTAAAAGTTTAAGTCGGAAGATCTAGGCCGAAATGACATGTCAAGCCTTGCTAGGTCACAGGCGAAAGAGACGTTTTACCTACACGAAGTCAACAACTTCCGTTCCAGTTTCCACTACACTTTGAGACCCACGCCGGCCATGTTTAAAAATTCTTTTATGCACGAATGCGCTCTGTAGACCGCGACCGAGATTTAGGTGCCTATATTATACCAGAAACGAGCCGTAGTGACCAAAAAATAATAATACGTGGATAGTGGAGGGTTGTAGACTCAAATCGGCTAGGTATTGCAGCTTTTTTTTTATTTTTTATCCACTACAAGCTAGCCCTTGACTACGATCTCACCTGATGGTAAGTGATGATGAAGTCTAAGATGGTAGCGGGCTAACCTGTTAGGGGCATGGCAGTTATATTAAACCGATACCCCTTCGGTTTCTACACGTCATCGTACCGGAACGCTAAATCGCTTGGCGGCACGACTTTGCCGGTAGGGTGGTAACTAGCCACGGCCGAAGCCTCCCACCAGGCCAGACCAGGGAAAATTCAGAAATTATAAATTCCCAAATTGACCCTGCCGGGGATCGAACCCAGGACCTCCACACGTTAAGGCAACAGCGCTACACACTGCGCCACGGAGGTCGTCAAACGACGGAGGTCAGCTTCTACATGATAGTGTACTAATATGGTCGTGCACATAAACTATTGGTTACTATGGTTTCAAAATAAAAAGAATCCATGGCTTTATTTCTCATACTCACTCTTTTGATTGAATTAGCATAAGTATATATTTTTTCTTATATTACGTACCTAGCGTACAAAGCGTCGCGTCGGCTCGAAGCATCCGCGTTGGGGCAGACGACGTTTGGTCGTGTCGCCTAATAATAGTGTATGACCAAATGACTTCTCGTCCGTCAGACAACATTGTCTGCGCTCTAATTGTACCATATGATACTAACGTGTGCCAATTATCATGTCTTCACCAAAAGGTTCAGTCTTCTTTCAATCCATAATCTCTATTTCCCTTCTCTCTAACTGATATAAACACACTAAGTTACTTCACTACTTCATATAGAGACTTTTTTTATAGGATTCAAGGTGTTTGTTTCATCCAAGGATCCAAGTAGGTAGCTTTATGCATTGCTAAGCTCAGTAGGTATAGCCTTCCACGCTACAAAGTTTCATTTCCACAGCAAGCTAAATAAATTAAACGCATTCGATCAAGGCCGCGAGTACTTCGACTGGTACGTAAAAAAAGGCGACTTGTTCAGACATCCTATATTATTTTTGCTCTGATTCAGGCAAGGTCACGCGATTGCGCATATATGCGAACCACGCTCTGATTGCCGCCAAGTGTATGTTTCAAGTAAGTAAGTATAATAATTCATGTTCACGTCGACGCAGACCCGTCAAGACGCTACTTTTGATTCATACAGCGCATTTTCGTTCACATTTCTGTACCACGTACTCGAAATTTATTAACTAAAACTTGACCGCGATCTCCCGTGGTAAGTGATGATGCAGTCTAAAATGGTAGCGAGCTAACCTGTTAGGGATATCGCAGTTATCGCCACGGCAAAAGCCTTCCATCAGACCATACCAGGTATTTATAAATTTCAAAATTGACCCGGACGAAGATGGAACCTGGGACCTCCCGCTTCAAATAGACAACAGCACTCACTACCGCACCAGGGAGGTTGTCAAATCAAAACTTCTATAACTGTCACGTTATAAGAAGTCCACGTCCACTATATGGACCAGTGGTGCAAAACGTCGCATCGTTAGCAAAAAGGACGCGGATGTTTTGTCCTGCGCGGTAATTAAATTATTCATATAACCTGCATTAAAATGCGAGTTTCAATGCCTGTTGAGCCATCTGAAACTAGTCAATTTCAGACGAATACGTCATGCAGCGGTTAGAAACCCCAAAGGTGATGGTTTTCTACCCGCTGAATGACGTAGCAGCCCTCCTTTCAGTCCTGCCAGAGTTAGATACTCTGTTTATTTCAAAACTTTTTAATTGTCATTTTACCCATCAATTTAACTGACAGATATGATATTTGTAAACAACAACCTAGCAACTAAAATAAATAAGAAATAGAATTTTAATAAAACTCGCACTTCTAAAGCAGATTATATGAAAAGTAGTGTGTGCGCCACGGTATGAAACACGATTTCAGATTTCGGGTGATCCTAGCCCTCGCTTCGCTCAGGCAGTATACTATGTCTTACGTCTTCAACTTTATATTTACGACAAATTCAGTTATTTTCTGACATTCATTGAATTCATGACATTCTACTTACACATTTTTTGCTTAATATTTTACTACTTTTGAGCGCAGTTGTTATTGCATCGAATAACGACTCACTGTTTTTGACCATGTCATTCTTCATAACCTAAAATACCAACAGCACTTGAGTGTATCTATACCAACATTTTGTTAAAAGCATAGTATTCAATTTAATTTCTATCGGCATAAAGAAAAACAGTGGCAAGTGAATACGTTTTAACTCTATCCATATGGTAAGTAGGTACAAGCAAAAAGGTTGTATTCAGTACTATCCAGCTTAATATTAATGAGATGAGAATCTTACGCCCTTGGTACTCAGTATACGGCGACCGGTCGAGAGCTTATAAAGGAACGAGGTTACGTTTACATTCGGTTCATGACTTTGACTATAAACGGAGTGTCTTTATGCGAAGAGAGCTATAAATCACTCGTTGTTTCACCCCATTTCATCATTTATGCCCAGTAGTTGAGATTAACAAAAATTCAGACAAGTGCAAAGTAGACTCGAACACGAAGGGTTCCCTACCATCGTCACGTCACGTCGTCAAAGATTAATGAACACTTTTTAAATACAAGTTTATTGTATAGGCTGCTTTAACAACGTTATAAATTAGAGGGTAATTAATTAATTTATATGTTGTTATAGCAGCTTTAGTATTACTTACATTATTGGAAAAATTCAAATGTCTACCTTTTACGGTTCAAGAGATACAAAAAACGCCGAAAGATCACCGTTTCTTGTAAATTCCTCTATTTTTTTAATCAAAATTTATTATTATTATTTGTGGTTATTGATAGCGGCATAAGAAATACACACTCTGTGCAAATTACAACTGTATTACTAGCTATTACGGTTCATGATAATATACAGTCCGCGGACAGACCGACGGACGAACGGATAGCGGAGGCTTAGCAACAGGGTCCCGTTAGCATGCTTTGGGTACGGAACCCTAAAAAGCAGAAATGGTAAATTAATCAAGTACCTGCCGGATTGGTAGGTATTGGAAGGTTAAAGTTCGTTCGTTCACTTTGAAGCAATTGAAGCTCCGTTTTTATCAAAAGTCCTTCACCCACATAAATCTCTGGCAACGTTGTATGTCGGGTTCAAGTGGGCGAATTTTGATAAAAATAGCTTTGAACTTGTATTTAACATTGCCGGCTCACTACTAAGCAAGAGTCTCCTCTCGTAATGAGAAGAGTTTGGCCATAGTCCACCACGCTGGCCAAGTGCAAGAAAATTATTTTTAATTATTAAAATTCGAGAAAATTATGAAAGCTCTCAGGCATGCAGGTTTCCTCACGATGTTTTCCATCACCGTTTGTAGCAAGTGATATTATTTATTTTCTTGAATCGCACATAAATCCAAAAAGTAAGAGGTGGCGTGCCCAGGGATCGAACCCGTGACCCGTGTAGGGGAAGTCGAGTGTCTAAGCCACTAAGCTATCACCGCTTCTTCAAAATATTTGTTGGAATTTAATTTAAACGGCAACGAGGAAGCTAGACCGAGGAATGGCGAGATTTAAAATAACTTACCTGAGTCCTCTACGAAAAACATTACCGTCTTAAAAGTTATTATAAAAAAGTTGGAAATATTTCTTATTACATTTTGCAAGCGGGCGATCGAGGGACGAAATCCCGGAATAAATAAGAGCTCCTACAAAAAGGAAAACCAGAAATAGATCCTGTGCAGACTTTACTTTTAATTTAAGTTCCATATAAATTCTCGCTCAACTCTAGAAGTTCACTCGTGCGGGAATAATACCGGTATGAAAGCGGGCTATGAAAGAAATTGCGCGCTCAACCTAAAATGTCACAGTGCTCTCGGAACTAATATTTCCGCAGGTGCTATCTCAAGCGGTGGATCTTACCAAACAATTGCCGTCACATTGTTTGGTCCAACTTCGGAACACGACCGTTGGACGTGCACGAACTTCATTACACGTACAACTCGACAAACTTATTTGTGCGTGTGGCGGTGGCGCCACAGTCTATTAAAGAATCAAAATTTTAGGATCTACACAGAGTAGATTCTGTTAGTTCTGAATTTCAACACGTGCACAGATAAGCTTGCCAGAGGTATCTGGTTAATAAAGCCGTTGTATTGTATGTGTTGAGCTGGGATCTGAGAAATGCGAGCTTATCGTGACAACGCCCACGTTTGATAACATCGCCAACTGGCAAGAAAATTGGACCTTTGTGATCACGTAATTTAAGTTTTTGTCAAGTTTGTTTTATCGTCTCCGCCCACAGCTAAAAGGACGTTGGAAATAAAATCTTCATTAATTCCATCTTACAAGAAATCTTGTGCAGTAGCAGGCGTTATCAAACCAGACTCTCAAGCCACGCAAACGAACTAGCCTCACAGCTTACGGGAACAGGCAGCCTACAGTTCTCCAGGCTAAAAAGAAAAAGTGTCATCATTGACCGCTAAAGATGATTGTCAAGACGACATGAGCGAAGGGTGACTGGACAACTTGCTCAAACTCAAGCCACAATCAGAAGTTTCTTCGCACAACAGAGCGGATTATTCCTTACTTTTAGCAGATTGCCGTGTTGAAGCAAACAGAAAAAAAAATTGTTCCATCGATAAACGCCAAAGAATTTAGAACGATAACAGCATGTATGTGTAATTGAGAAAGCTTTATTTGGTATATTTTTTTGAGTAAATATAGTTAAGGATTACGCTTAGTAAGCTAATGATAACAACGCATAGTTTTTAATCGGAAAGTACTGATTGATAATGATAACATGGTTTTAGAGTCTAAATATCTTTTCATAAATAAAGAGAACTACTGACTAACGGCTAAAGGATTCAGGTTACAAAGAATGACTAAGTTATTTTCTAACGACTCGGTAAATGAATCAGGAGTGATACCGCTAAGTCAAAGTAAAAATTACGCGTGGATTCTGGTTTACCGATAATCCACACTAATAATCTGTCTGTCTGTCTGTCTGTCTGTCTGCTCCGTTTTCATGGCCAATCTATTCAACCAATTTAGACGAAATTTGATAGAGGTAGAATGCACCCCGTGGAAGGGCATTTTTATCTTACTAATATTATAAATGCGAAAGTTTGGATAGATGTATGGATGGATGGATGGATGTATCTCTCTCTTCGGTCGTTCCTTCATTGCTGAAGATCGTGGTCCTGGCTAGATCCTACCCTCGAACGGATCATTCGTTTCCATTGGCCTCTGTTGGTAGCCATTCTCACTAAAGAATGAAATTTCAACGTGCTAGACTCCCTCAGCTGGTCAGACCACCTAGAAGGATGGATGGATGTATGTATGAATGTTTGTTATTCAATCACGCCCCAACGGCTGAACGGATCTGGTTGAAATTTGGCACAGAGATAGATTATAGTCTGGAATAGCACATAGGCTACTTAACTTTTTATCTCGGAAAATTAAAGAGTTCCTGCGGGAACCACAATACCTCGATCCACGCGTACGAAATCGCGGCCATCAGCTAGTTTCGGATAATCTTTCGCACTTCGGAATTTTTCAAAAAATTCATTTCATGCGGGCGAAGTCATTATCCCGTAGGTTTTATATTAAGTAAAAGTTTTGACTTAATACTGAGGAATAAAAAATTTAACGTTAAAAAAACTAAAAGCTACTGTTATATTCCTGGTAGGTAACAAGTTCCTATGAAAATTTAGGAGGAATCTTAGTTACTAGTTTTAACTATGTTACAATCAGACTACCAAGTTGGTACAATCCAGAAGGTAGGTACATGACACTTGTACAATACAATTTAGTGTTCATACGAGAGTCTCAGACTCTATTAGGTACTACAATTATTAAACTAATTGACAGAAATAAATTTTCCCATTATGTAGCTTTTAGAGCATCCGCTCCGCTAATCAACCTTAATTTGACAACGGGGCAGTTCGGAATAGACGTTTGGATGTACCTACCTAATGGGATAATTTGTCCTCATTATACTACAATCAGGAGTCAAGGGCGGAGTTTTGGTGGTCGTCTATCATTCTTTATTATTCACACTAAACTGAATACAATCCATTAAACTTAACGTGGATCATTGCCACATATTTAATGTCTCTTATTT
Source organism: Erebia aethiops (assembly GCA_923060345.2). Lineage (NCBI taxonomy): Eukaryota > Metazoa > Arthropoda > Insecta > Lepidoptera > Nymphalidae > Erebia > Erebia aethiops. The sequence continues at coordinate 34,483,084 of OV281079.1, read as the reverse complement.
TCATGTTTTCTTTTTAAATTTGCAAAATTCAAAAAATAAATAATAAAATACAAAAAACTTATGCTTCAGGAACTATACAAAGAACAAACCAACATTTCATCAAATGAACGTACATTCGCATTTATAATATATGTATGGATAATCTTTTCATTAAATAACCTAGACGTCTGGCCGTCTATCTAGACGTCCGCTTACTTTATTATTCTAACCTAGATCGTATACATTATTGCTTCATGTTGCAGTTAGTACAAAGAGATAATAATAACTGGTACAACACCACTTAATAATACCGCTGTCATGTTGTAGCAACAAAAATTAAACACGTCCATCTTTCCTTCGTATAAGGCGTTCAAACTAAGAACTGGGCAGCCCATGACCTCTCATCTCATCTGTCATCTGTTGCCATATCTGTCTGAAAATAGTTATGTACCATGCAATAGTATATTGTGTGCTCAGAGGTGAAACAAGACGATTTCAGCCGAGGGTGAAGCTGCCTGCCTGAGCGAAGCGAGGGCTGGCATCACCCGAAATCTGAAATCGTGTTTCACACCGTGGCGCACATACTATTTTTCATATAATCTGCATTAAACGTGTGTTTTATTAAAATTGTATTTCTTATTAATTTTAGTTGCTAGGTTGTTGTTTACAAATATCATATCTGTCAGTTTAGTTGATGGGTAAAATAACAAGTAAAAAGGTTTGAAATAAACAAAAGATACCTTCCTGGCAGGATTGAAAGGAGGGCTGCTACGTCATTCAGCGCGTAGAAAACCATCACTTTCTGCCCTAGGGACGAAAGTAATGGTTTTCTACCCGCTGCATGACGTATTCGTCTAAAATTCACGTGGTTCAACAGGCATTGAAACTCGCATTTTCAATGCAGGTTATATGAAATAGTATATTGTGGGGCTAGGGATGATTCGCTCAGGCATGGCATCACCCGAAGTCTGAAAACGTGTTTCATCCCGCGTCACACACTATATTTTTCATATAATCCGCATTATAAGTGCGAGTTTTATTAAAATTGTATTTTTTATTTATTTTAGTTGCAGAAATATAATATCTGTCAGTTTAGTTGATGGTTAAAATGACCATTATAAAGGTTTGAAATTAACAAAAGATACTGTGACAGGATCGAAAGCAGGGCTGCAACGTCATTCAGTGGGCAGAAAATAATCGGTTTCTTCCCTCGGGCAGAAAACTTGACTGACTCTTTCGGGTCGCTCAACAGGCATTGAAAATCGCACTTTCAATGCAGGTTATATTAAAAAGAATTTCCTTGCAACATAACAATTTTTTATTTTTTATTTATCTGAGTCTTAATACAGCCATGTGTACAAAAGACCATTTTTACTAGTGTTGATTGCGAGTTAATTACACAAGAGTTGCGTGTAGAGTTCTACACACAACTCTCAACATACATCTCCGAATACCTTTATAAGATAAAATTTTAATAAAACCAAGCTGATAGTACAATCTATGAAGTTTCAGGTGTATTGTCTTCTTGTATAAAACTTTAAGAGCAGTGATAAGTGCCGGTGTAGGTAACTATCCTTATCTATATCTGGATCTTACCTATAAACTTAATCATCTCTCATTTTTTAAGTAGGGAAAGCTAAAATATTCATCAAGTAAAACGCTTCCCCATATTAGGAGGCCGTTAAAAATTGGGCGACAACCTAAAGACGGCTCTTCACTTCAGCATATTCAGGCCGACATCTGAGCGGGATTACATTAAAGAGCACATAATAGGATTACGTACGTCGCAGTGGCCCAGTTCCGTGAACCGTTACCAAGCCGTACTCGCAGGCGATGTGACAATATAATGATTGTGTATTTATCGGCTCCGGTGGGTTCTCATATTGGAACCCGTCAGAGGCTGTATATGGATGCGTCGAACTGATGTACGAAAGCATGTCAAAGTCAAGAATCATTTATTCAAAGTGTATAATCACACTTCTTGGGCAACAATTGTCAAATGTACAGTAAGAAGTTAGGGACGTAGTCTGTTCAATAAGTCACTTCACATCGGTAAATTGCAAGGTAAATGAAAAATAGTCTAAAGCAACACTGAAAGAATCATCGATGAATCAAACAAATGTGAGAAACGGTCGAACTCTTCAAAAGTACTTTACAGCAATTATTGGTGTTGTCAGAATGCGATTTTAAATATTTTCTAACATTTCTTTGTAAACTGACTTATTGAACGGACTCAAAAGGTGATATTTAATTACGGTATTTTAAAACTAAGGCTTAACGACTACGGTTCCAGACGCAGCCATAATTAATGATGAAGTATGTATATTGTATAGTGAATATGTTATATTCTAGGCTTGAAGCTTTGCAAAGCCTACTCGAACCCTAGTTATGATCATTGACCAGTCAATCCTCAGCTGTGGCAAGAAATCTTAGCCAAAGGAAAACCCCTCAGTATATCTCTGAGTTCCACTTGCAGGTTAGACTTAATTTGGATATTAACAGAACTTTCTTCTCCTTACTTCTGGACGGGTTCCCGAACTACCTTCCTGTTGTGCATGGTTCTACTTTGGAGACAAGTGGATTACCCAGACAAACCTAAGATCGGCATTGTTTCGGTTTGTTGTAATGTATAAAATCCAGTTTATTGTGTATGGTAAACGCATTCGTACACGGAAAAGATTCGTGAGATGGAATTTCTCTTATAAAAGAAGGTGAAAGCTGCATCTGCTCGGGCGTATGACGCGACAACAGTCCCAAGTTGGGAACAATGGCTTACGAGTCATATCACGCACCATGATTGAACGAGCCGGCCCGATGCATGAACCGCGTGCCATTTCGCTGGACCGTGACTCACGAATTAGAACTCCGTCGAGATTGTAATTATATAAGCATTTTAGAGATGCACTTAGGGTGCGCTTCCACCAGATGTTTAAAAAAAAAATAACGCGATGCGACTTTTTCCACCAAAGCTGTGCAAAGATGCTTAGCTGATCGTTGTGCGAGTAAACTGTGGTGTTGCACAATCTTTATTGTAGAAAAAGTATTTTAATATAAAAGGATTTTTTTCTTTATAGAGTTAAGGTTATTATCCGTATACATATCTACCAGTTAGCTCTCACAAACACAGTGTAAGTATTTACTTCAAGCAGTAGCTCGCTTAGCTCTCGTGACTAGCACTCTGTTTTGTGTGCACAAAGACTTTTCTCCGCTTTGGAAGGGATTTCTACCAAAGCGGAGAGGAGAGGAGATTTACGGAGACTAGCGGCATAGCGGGCAAGTTATTTGCACTGATGCGGAGCGGAGATGTACGCTGGCTAGAGCAAGGCACTGCCGTCTCCGAGTGGAGGTAAAGTTAAGCAGGTTCAGGCGCTGCCAGTGCCACACACACACATTTAATATCTCCGCTGCGCGTTGCCTGTCTGCTCGCCGCACAAAGCTGACATCTTCGCTGAACTTGCCCATAGAAAAATAAGACATCTCCTCTCAGCCCCACTCGATTGATTTCCACCAAAGCTAACCGAAGAGAAGGTGTGGAAATGACGATAAGATTGGCTATTTACAAAACAACATATTGGTGGAAGCCCACCTTTCAGAACTGCGCTGAGCAAATCTAGGAAAATGAATCAGCTTTTCGAACATATCTGGTAGAAACGTACACTTGCGCGTTATAAATGAGAATGTCCAACAAAATGGAACTGAATCAGAAATACCAAAATTAAGGTCAATTACGAATTGAGAAAATTGGACCGGTTTAAACAATAGAAGAGAGAAGCGTGCCCACGATGTTTGTAAATTATATTAAGTACAATACTCCTACACCAACCATTTCTCAGATAAAGTAGGTTACAATCAGATAAAGAACAATAAAACATGAGATACATCAGAAAGTTTAGTTGGTATTCGTTGGCTAATGTAAATTTAAATTGACTCTTCTTATCAAATTTCTTGGTCTAGTTAGTTATTAAGATTAAATCTTCGAGCATGAATAATAAACGCAAAAATTCACCGCTAACATGGATGTTTATTATAATAGACTGTGTTATCAATTTTGGTCAGTTCATTGGCATTTAATCTGCAAACAATGAACTTCACAACCTTGTTCCTTATTCTCCGTTCTACCACAGAACAGCGAGAAACCGTCTGCGTTGGCACTTGGCATCCTTATGTGGTTGATGTCAAATTTGCCTCCACGAAACTTTTTTGCTCGACGTTTCTGATCCGAACCGCTAGGGTGTGAAAAACCCTCTCAGCGCAAGTGTTTCCTGCCACGTATAACTTAGGTACCTTCAAGGCAAGTGTGAATAGATAGGTATCTTCTAGGCAAGCGCGTTTCTCATCACCAAACCTAGACCTCATCATTGCTTTGCACTAAGCATTATTGTCGTCAAGCGCAAGCCTATCTCACAATTTAAAAAAAAATCATCACAGATAATCATGTACAGACACCGGATGGGTAGACAAAGTTGACTTATATTGTTGGTATCCGGAACAATACGACTACAATTTTCTAAAACAAATATATTATGACCACCACTAAGTTTTATGACAACTACCAAAGATATTTTTAAATATCAAAGATTTTTTTATTTCAAATTCAGCCAATCACTTAGTACAGTTGAGATGGTAAGAACGATTGATGAAACTCTTCCGGAATAAGGCTCCTGGTCAGCATCAACAAAAGAAGTTGTCATACTTGTTTTCGTCAAAACATGACAAGCGATAATCAACAGCAGTAGCAAAAGTAGCTGCAGTGGTAATAATAGTGTGGTTTTAACAATGCAGAGTGGGATCATTAAAGTCAGATACTAGGCTCAGATAAGTTTGGAAAGTGTCGAGGTGCAAACAATGAGCGCAAGTGGAGCGGCGACATAGGCGCTCTCCAATTAACAAGATAACTATTGAGAAGGTGGTCCGAGAAACAGACCAATGGAAACAGAATAAGTATAGAAATGTTATAGAAGCGTGAGATTGTCGAATGGGCCCATCGATGAGCGTCATTGTAAAATTTCTTTTGGAGTATCTGAATTAGCTGATGCGTCTTCGCCCGCGTGGATTTAAGTTTTTAAAATTATCGTAAGGACTCTTTAGAATAGCCCATGTCACCCTTCAGGTCTTTTAACTATATTCATGCAAAAGTCACGTCGATCCGTTGCTCCGCTGCAATGTGATTGAAGGACAAACCAACGAACGAAAACACAATTGGTAGGATGCAAGAGACATGTTCTTTAGAATCATTTTTGTACATTTTGAGTCGCCCGAAGTGAGTTGCTATAAATCGGCGACGCGCGGTCTTCATAGTTATCATAGTTATTAAAAAATAAAAATAACCAAAACACAAGTATGTACATTGTACATGTCGCCGTAAGATTGCAAAAACCGTAAACCGTAATAAAAAAATTGTAATCTAACAAGCGAAATTGTAAACTGTCGACAGATTGTGAACCGTTCAATGTTCTGAGTGTCAATTTTTGAAATATTCATTGTATTTACGTTTTCTTGTCTTTTTCTTGTAGGTTCGGTTAGGGTTCGACATAAATAATCAGGGCCGCAGGCTGGGCACTTAGGTTTTATCGGGTTAATATACCTAACAGTTTACAATCTACCGAAAAATAATGCGTTAAATTGTAATTGAATCCTATGACAAAAGCTACCAGAGAAGCTAAAAGAGAAAAGCCATTCAAAGCAATATTTTGACAGTTAGATACAATACCATAGAAAACATAAAAGGTCCAATTATTTGGACAATAATTATAAAACATTATTATCTTTGAGAAATTATAAGTTAAGGCTTGTTGGACACAAGCCCTGTATGTTGCGATTTGGAAATAGAACGTTTATTGCTTCTATAAATAAACTGATGCAAGAATCATCAAAATCGGTCCACCCGTTTAGGCTGTAGCTGTCCTGCAAGGAACAAACAAACATATATAGAGTAATGAACACATAACCCTTTGCGTTCCGCAGTCGTGTAAAAACGAAGACCAAAATAGTATTATTAGACAACTTCTACTACATCTCGAATTTCGATCGAGCTGTGAACGATCAGTTGATCACATACATACGAATGCTAAACCTAAAATTGTGCTCATAATGTACTGCGATAAGCATATTCTTAACACTTTAATTGAATATCAAGGAAATTACTTAACAGACGAATTGACTTACAGACTTACACGGTTGTAATCAATATATGCGGTTAACGCGTCCTTACTTCATAATAAGTATGTGTTAAACTGTTGCCCGTTGCAAAGTGCAATGCAGCTCGATCGGTAGGTACGTGAAATGTTATAAGCGACGTCATCACACATGGAATTGTATCATTAATTGTGAAGACGAAAAGGTTTATTTTTGTGTATGCTGTTAAATTTTTTGCTCAAAGTACATTGTTAATAGTTCGCGTTTCTTTATTGACGCCCGCACCGTTGTGCGTCGGTGTTATTATTTTTGTTCTAAGTCTGTCTGTCCTTAGAGGCGTCCGGACGTCTGTTACGGTATTTTCGCCCGAAACTGTAGCGTAGTTAGCGGAGCTTTATTAAATATCCTTAATAAAGATGTTCTCATTCTCATTGAACGAAAGGTCAAATCAAACAAAGACTGTGATTTCTTAGTAATATTTCTTAAAACAAACTAAACATCAATCAATGTATGTTCATAATCTAGCTCATCCACGTGATTAGAGTGTAAAAAAGTCCCGAGGAACCCTTTGATTTTCCTGGATAAATTTAGGCTATATGTTCTTCTCCAAGATGCAAGATATCTCGTATAAAATTTCATCAAATTTGACCAATCCGATGGGCAGTGAAATACGCAGACGGATAGACAGACGGACACACTATCGCATAATATGGAAAAGTCCATCCGACTGACTTTTCAGCTAGAGATCTCGTAGATTGTATTTATAACCATTGTATAACGTACACCAAGCCCCTCCCTTTGAAATGATTCTCAGAAATACCTCCCGATTGAAGCTTATATGCACTGAAATAAACTGAGGTATAACAAAAGAGTTAAGGACCTTCGTGGGTAAATATTACGACCCCGCAATTTTAGGGTACGTTCGCACTGCGAAAAACATTCGCGCGAATTTTATTCTCGCGATTTATATTTCGCGTACGGATTTCACCGCCGCACTGCGAATACTCCGCACTGCGAATGCGATGAACATCATACAACTCCGTACAGCACAAAATATTCGCGCGAATATAATTCTTACCGCACCGCGTGAAATTATATCAATCCAGCGAATTTTATTCGCAATTGCGTATACACCTAATGATTACCACGAACGTAGGGTGGTAACTAGCTACGGCCGAAGGCTACCCACCAAACCAGACCAGAGAAAATTCAGAAATTATAAATTTCCAAATTGACACTGCCGGGAACCGAGCCCGGGACACGTTTAACCACGTTAAGACAACAGCGCTCAACACTACGCCAGAGAGGTCATCAGTATTAAACAATTGCAAAAAAAAAATCGCGTGAGCATTTTTCGCAGTGCGAACGTAGCCTTAAACTGTTTGCCCTTACGTACGTTTTATGTTAGTTTCAGCAAAGGTTGTCTGGAGGTGAGCTTTGAACAATTAATGTATTATCCATACTTACTAATTAAACAAATGAGATAGTGTCTCTGTCGGTCTGTCGTCTGACTGTTACCTTTTCTAACCTTGTTTTAACTGATTTTGACGAAATTTGGTACAGCGACAGGTTGCATACCAGCGACGGGTATAGAAGTAGTAGTTGACCTTTTGTACATAGGGTTGTCAAGGGATCAAAATCCACACAGGTGAAAGACATCGTCTACTTAGTTAAAAAGTTAATTTATCCGTGTATTTCTCATAGTTTATTCAATTGATACTAAATAAGTGAAAAGTTAACCATAATATTGGAAGTTAAACGGCGGCGACTCGATGCGACAATATGATTTAGATCTGTTGATTTTGGCCATGGCTCAAGAAAGTGGTGCCAGAGAGTGGACGTTAATTGATTTAATCTATTAGGTCATAAGTACGTCTGGGGATTACGAAGTACTGTTGTAAAAGAAACTTATAAATTACTTAGCTAAGTAAGAAGTTCTTCGTTTTTCACGCTTACTAATTTGATTTATTATTGTCAGTAATTTCAGGCTATAGTAAAAGTTTTTTATTTTATTTTCATTGAGCTATCGCTGGCAGCGGCGTAAAATTTAATGTCCTCCCGAGCAAATTTCAGCTACGGTTGCCAATTTGTACCGAGATTCAGCCATCTGCGCGGAAGATATTATAGTGCATTAGTATCTGCCCAAGCACAGATAGTACACTCTATGGCCTAACTTATAGTTCGACGGAATTCGACAAAGCCGATCGAAAGAAACCGACGGCTTTAGGTACTCTCTGACGCTTGAGAGTAAACCACGAGATCAGAATTCTAAATGTAAGCATTGCTTACTTAAGGTTTATTACTATTTTAATTAAAGTGATTTAAACTATCTTACAAAAACTGTTACTGAAGTATTACTTTTACTCAAACAAACGCTTCTACTCGTTTTTCATAATACGAGTAGGTACTAGTATCAGAGAATTTCGAACAATAGAACGACTAACGAGGAAGCATAGAAGATGCAAGCTGTACTCAGCAGGATTACAAAACCGAATCGAGCTAGTTAATTCCGCTCTTCGGCTGAAAGAACGTGGAAATACGCCGTAAGCGGATTGATTAATTTCCGCTTACGATCTGCTAACTGATAACACGGCTGCTCACCGAAATGATGCTATTCGCCACTTGCTATTATGCACTTATTATGTACGCAATTATGCACTTCACACGTCCACTTTACATACGGCGAAGAGTTATACGAAAACATTTCAATGCGAAAGTAAGAAAATTACATTTTTGTTGGTCAACCGCTGAACCGATCTTGACGAGGCACAGAGATCCGGCGGTCATAGGACTTTTTATCCCGGAAAATCACAAAGTTCACAACAGGACATTCAAGAAACCTAAATCCACGACAATCTGCTAGTATTTAAATTATCGTGGACACGCCTCGTCCGATGGAATTACTAAAAAATCTTTCTTAGTGGTCAGTGTTGTAACCTGTAAGACACCATACACGGAAAATATCACACTTTTAGACCCAGCTGTATAAACTGTTCTTTGATAGTAAAATGTCCGCCAATCAGTTTACCCTTTCATATTTCATCAATTTAAAGAAGCGCCGTGTGGCGGAAAGTTGAACACGAAGAGTTATGAAGTATTCTTGACGATAAGTCTATAAATTCTAAGCAGCACATAATTGCTTAACGAATGGCTCTTAATCAGAACATACTAATCAACTTCATTTAACATTTATTCAAAAGTCAAAGTCAAAGTCAAAGTCAAATTCAACAAATTAATATAAATTATAAAGGGCTAGATGATGCCCGCGACTGCTTTCGCGTGTATTTAGGTTTTTTTCTGGAATACAATGTATAGCGTAGTTATACCACTATACAGGTGGCTAAGTATATCCTTGAAAAAGAAACACGTCGATCATATGCTTCGTTGCGGTGTGAGTGAAGAACAAACCAACAAACTCAAACATAAGAGTGTAGCGAAGTGCTGCATACATAAAAATAGGAAATAAGTACTGCATCTTTGATTGGTAGATGGGATCTATGAGATTAGCCTAGAGTAGGAATTGCAGTACCTAATTAATAATATACACGGATTATAACTACAGCCTACTTTAAAGAGCTTGCTAATGTATGCACAATTGCTAATAAATAGGATTCTGGGATGATTACGCTTTACGGTGAACCTGATAGATCCAGATTTGCATAATTGTCGGTCCCGGCAAGGCGGTCTAGTGTAGGTTTTCTTGAGGGTAATCAACGTTTACAATATTGCGTTCGTTAGTACAGTCAACGTCAAATATATTATGTGTCACCGAATAATAATAATAATAGTTGTAAACATCATTAATTTACATATAATATAAAGTGTCGACGGATTTCAACGGACAATAGTACCTATCGTAAAATAATTTAAGGGTTTGTTAAGGAAATTTGTGATGAAGTACAGTTAAGTGAAACGAATATTAAAATATTCTTTTTCTGATTAAAAAAAATTATAATAATAAAAAAAATTCAAATATAAACCTTTCAAACTAAACAATATAGCTAATATAAAGGTTAATTATGAATGTACTATATTTATATTACGACCTTTTGTCTTCGTAACACCGCGAGGTGTCGGCCACGGTTACACAGCACTTATTAATATTATATAAACCTTAAAACTAAGGCATTCAAGTTTAATTACGAATGTACTGTAATTTGCCTTAAGAAGAACGGTGTCGGTCTCGTGTATTCCACATTTTTACCCCTACGAAAAGTACTTAACGCGCCCAAAGAAGTTTTCACTTCAAAAATATAAAAAAATAAGCAGAACATCTTAACTTCCGCAAAGATGTCCATTTTGGTCGCGCACGTTTAATGTTACAGCTAAAATATGGGATTTCAAGCAATGCCACTTTTCGAAGACTAGAGTAAGGGAGAGATTATTATTTTAAAATTATTTTTAAATAAAAAAAAAACCGCCTTCAAAAAGTAAAAAGCAAAAAATAATTGGATATATTTACATATTATTATTTCTACCCACAATGTTGAAGTCGGGCGGGTATAACAAGGATAAGCAAAGTTGACGCAAGGCTCGCCCGACTTCTACATAGTGGGTAGAAATAATAATATGTAAATATATCCAATTATTTTTTGCTTTTTACTTTTTGAAGGCGGTTTTTTTTTTATTTAAAAATAATTTTATTGTTTGCTTTTTAGTGCTGTAAATATTAAAAAAAAAAAGAAAAATAGGTTCTCGAAAGGTAGACAGACCTGTACCTAATAACTATCTGGGTTCGTGTCCTTATAAAATTTAAGTTCCTTTGATTTCCCCAGGATTCCATCATCAGACCTAATGACCATGGGACCACCTGGAAAGTATACCCTTTCAAAAAAAAAAAGAATTTTCCAAATCGGTCCAGGCGTCTTCGAGTAATCGGGGCACATCTGTCTTCGAAGATCTCGGGGAACATCTGTCTTCGAAGATCTTCATCAGATCTTCACCAAATTTATATGGGACCACCTTGGAAGTATACCCTTTCAAACAAAAAAAGAATTTTCAAAATCGGTCCAGGCGTCTTCGAGTAATCGGGGAACATACATAAAAAAAAGAAGATTCCGACGAATTGAGAACCTCCTCCTTTTTTTGAAGTCGGTTAAAAAGAGAGAAGACCACAAAAGGCAACGAAGAGGTCCTGAATGAAAATCACAACGAATATATTAAATTAATTCTAATAAATCTGACACTTTAATACAGTTCTCATGTTTGTAGGATGAAGGCGATGCAGAAAAGAATGCGTTTCTGCAAATAACAGACAGACGACGTCCAGGAGGTTCTTTTCTGCCAAGAAAGATTGAAGATGCTCCTGAAGAATTTGGTCAAAAAAGTGGTACTTTTTTGGAGTCGAAGCTAAAAATTCCTCACCTGTCATACCCATTGGTTGTCGTTTTGACTAATAGCAAAAGCCTTAATCCTAACGAAATACAGCAAACCACGTGGTTGTAGAGTAGGAATATAACAAATGATAAATAAATTATTAGTTATGTTCCACATGCCTAAAGTTCTTTCGAAAAAAAGTATGTAAGTTTTTTATAAAAATATTTGATAGCGAATGTACCAGGAACATTTGGAAAGTTAAGTGTAACTAGATGGACGTACGCAGACAGTTGGAGGGGCATGTCACAGGAATCGCGCTCCGGTGGGCACAGGGCCCGGATGATGTCCCCTTTGAGACCGACCGGTATAACAATTTCGCTGCTAACTGGCGCGTAAGGTGAAATTCCGTGAATCGTGTATTTACATACGTTTTGAAATGAAACTAGACTATGCCCGCGCCATCGTCTGCTTTGATTTAGGTTTTTTGAACGCTCGGTTTTTCGGCATCAAAAGCCTTAATCTCTGAGTCAATATTCATCAAAATTTATTAAAGAGGTGAGCTGTGAAGGCGTGCAGTACACTTGAACACATCTATTATTAATATTAGCACAGCATAAGTATACCTATAGGAAAGAACGTGTCTCCTTGGACTGTGATATAAGTATGGATATAGTACGTACTAAATTGAGCTGCTGAACTGTTTTGTATGGAACACGATGGTCACTTATTTAAAAAATGTTAAGGGCCTATAACATCGACCTGCGGACGTCCACCTTGAATATAGGCTTTCCCTAGTGAGCGCCAACAGATTACAGACCCTGTCATCAGACTTTCTCATGCAATCGTTAAAAAGTACATTAAATATTTTAGTCCACTTGCTTAGACGTGGATAACGGGAAAATCATTAGTTTCTTCGACGCCGTAAAAGGAAAATGTTCTTTTTAAATTGAACGCATTAAAATAAAATAAATTTCATGTAGCTAGATTTTATTTAATGTTTCTACCCTTCTCCTGTCCTAAAGTTCGTCTGTACCTTGTTTTGTCGTCTTTATCTATCCTCCACATTTCAAATATCATAATAATTGATAGGAGACAGAACGACAGAGAATAAACCTTAGAGGCTTTTCATCGCGCTACAGTTAAAAAGTTGGTCATATTCATTTTACCATTGAAAATGGTTATCAGATGCAAATCGCCTGACGTATTTTGGACATAGCTTCGAGGATTTTTGGATGATCGAGATGGGAATAGTACAGAGTTGAGGAATTTATAGATACACGTGTGAGCCTTTGAATTTTGAAAATCGGATGGTAATATTTTTTTTTAATTTTGGAAAATGTAAAAAAATCGGGTCCTAGGGTATTAGTTTAGCGAATGGCGAAAAAAATTTGTAAATCTGTTAATATTGTAGAAAAACGAGTATTTCCGTATATAAAAAGTGATGTAGCTTCTATGTTTATTGACCGATCGTCATGGTAATAATTAAATTGCATTCGACTTAGAATTTTGAAAATCGGTTAATAATTTTTTTTTTTACTTTTGAAGAAGAAATTTTAATTTTTTTAGGAATCAACAAAAGCTGGAGTGATTATTGACCGATTGTCATGGTAATGGTGTTAAAAGATGCGCACCCCGCACGGGTTTGATGTGCTAATTCTCTATTCAAACTCGTGTTCATTATAAGGAACTCGTCCTCCAATCGCGCACGGGTTTGCAACCGAAATTTTCTTCCAAACTCGTGTTCAATTCAAGGCGATCAATTTGACAACGCTGTGCATCACGGGAGTTTGGGAGCGACGACGGTTTTTTTTGGTGAATTTCATGCTATAAAAGGATAATAATATTATTTAAACATGTAGATCTCTCCCAAAACCGAATCAGCACAACCCGACTCCAGGTAGTCTTGTGTGCCCTACCCCTTTTTTTTTGTTTTGGTATCGGGGGGGAAATCTTCATAGATGCCTGATTCCTTGGGTGAGAAATCAGGTTATGTGAGATTTTTACTCACCAAAACCCCCTCGGTGGCCACCCTCAGCGCTGTGTTGGGAAGCTCCGAGATCTCAAAATATGAACGCATCGGAGCGTCCCGTGCGCGATGCTCTTTGGGCTCAACCCGGAGGACGCAGCCCCCTCCCTTCACGTGCTTCGTTCGTGCGTTGAAGCACGGCAACTTGTGCCACAACCAAGCTGCTGGCTACCCAGGGTCATCCAAGGGGGAAACGACTGGAGCCCCCACTCCAGGCCGTTCTTGACCCTGAAGTCCCTTCGCCTTCGTGTGCCCTACCCCTAGAGTGTTTTTGTAAAACGCGAAGCTAAAATCTCGTGAAGGAGGTCCTAAATGAAGCGAACCGGCGACCTCCGTAGCGAAACGAAGGTCGAGTAGGTGAAGCTGAATGAAGGGGCAACAAAACGAGTCTTCTGGCGTAGCCCATCCATTTTTATAAATCGTAATCTGTTAATTATTATGTTCATGATTAAAAAAGTATTTAACTCCAACGGGCGAAGCTGCATGCTATCAGTCAGTATCGCAACATCACCCGTTTTATAGGTTTAGATTAAGTCGTTTAATGCTACATACGTCGGCATCTGCTAGTCGTAATAAAGTACGTTGGAATCGATAATGTAAGAGGCAGCTGTGTTTTTTTTCTACACCGGAATTCACAATTTATAAGGTAGAGGAAGCGGCTATTATAAAATGTTTCATCTGTATACGGAGAGTAAGAGCTACCTACTTAGCACTTTTATATAACAATTAATCATCAAACGCGTAGGAGTTAACGTCGTTAGAAGTATAATAAGTACTCGTATTTGATTCTTGTAAAAATAGAAATAATCTTATGAATTAACTTCAACAAGTACTTTTGATTTGATCATCAACTACTACTGAATCCATCAACCTTGAAACGGAATGTCCTTCCTAACGAGAATAAAATAAACAGCAAGACGCTCCGCGGTTGTTCCTTATAGAAAATAACTCCAGTGCCGCGTATTGCTAAAGCGAATCAAATCTTTTCACCTCCTCTTCCAAAACCAATTTTTTTTATCATTTACGTTATCATTGTATTATGTATAGGTACTAGCTGTACTAGTATGATTATTTAGGCGACTTGTCTAAAATAATTGTGGATTATAACAGACGACGCTCATTCCCACTAACGAACTGTAGAATTTGCCCAATCACTCAATTGAGTTAATGGTACAGCTCCAGCACAAATTAAATATTCGAATTTTAGATGAAATTTAACTAAACAAATATTATCCAAATCAAGTTTTCGCGACGTTGTCTTCGCTGAAACGCTGTTTATTGAAATAAGAAAGCTTGGTTCCGTGTCAAAAAACAGCTCTCTTAGGAATTCATCGTCATCATTTCAACCCATCGCCGGCCCAATAGTGAGCAGGAGTTTCCTCAGACTAAAGAAGGCCAGTTCTTGAGCACTATACCGTCACACCGTGCTGTGTCCATTCATGAAAAATAGTGGGTACAAAAATATGAAAAGGATTTTGAACAAGCTATAGTGATAAATGTGATCGTTAGACCTCGTGTAACCTTAACAATGGATAGCAGTTCCCTGCAAAGGGACCTCCGAGTGATTTACTCAATAAAGGAAGACCCTTAAAAGGGGTCGCAGTTTATAGCACCGGACTTAACCTTTTAGTGTGTAAGGTTTATACATTTTGAATTATGTAAAGGAAAACCTTGTGACCTACATAACTCGTAAGCGTTTTTGGTAGTTCTGTAGTATGTGTAAAGCGACCCATTATATTATGTACATACGCGGACCTACATTGAAAGAACATGAGGAGTTAACGGGAGTTAGAGTGGTAGGGTCTTGATTAGCTATGATGGGAGTGACCAATGACCTTTTTGTATAGAAAGTCATTGTGAGTGACACAATATTGCTGCTCTTTGGGCGGTGGACCAATTTATTTCGGGTCGCATATTTTTTTTGTTTTAAATTGAGGAACACCAAAAATTTTACATATACCAATTTAACAAACAATACGCTAAAATATTCATACAAAAGCAAATTACATCGATTAAGACGATTTTAAACTTCCTACACATAGCAATTATTGCGCAAGCGCATAGAATATTTCGTGAGGTGTTTAAGTCAAGCTTAGGGCAAGGGCCGTTGCGGCCAAGGATACCAGCGGAGTAGAAGGGACGCTATGTATTCACCAACAATCGACATTCCAAGACGTATAATATCTTATTGAAGTATAAGTATGAGGTATCTTCTAGTTAATTATCTTATTGTTAAACTAAAATCGTTATCCATACTAGTTTATTTTATATGTAAAGTAAGTCTGTCTGTCTCATTAGCAAGCATAAAAATCCGACCCAAAAGCTTATCAATAATTCATCTCTTCGAAAAAAAGGGCAAAAGCCTTAAATTTACCTTTTTGGACTTATTAACGGATTTACGTTTTTGAACAAATTTGTAAATGTATACATTTCGGGCAAAAATAAAAACTTAAGGCTAATTTAGGTATCAAGAGATGACCATTGAGAGTCACTTATCAATCTTTCGAGGACAAATGAAATGGACAAACCCTTTTAGTAAAGGACCCCTTGATACACAGACGATCATTATCGAAGAAAGGAAAGGAGGGTTTAACAGGGCATTCCGATGCAGCCAACGCCCGTCGCCCGACTTTGAGTTATTCAAATGATACAGTCACATATTTGTGTAACAATGTAATGTATGTAATGTTCGACGATTCAATAACTTGGAACGCGTATGCTTTATCAAGGGCACTGCACAGGGATTGACACACCCTGAGGAAAATTGCCCTGGCTTAGTGGGCTAAGCATGGGACCTCTTAGTATAAGATGGGTATAGACCAGAGTCCACCACGCTGGCCAAGGGAGGATTAGCAGACTTCACATACCTTTGAGGACATAATCAAGAATTCTCAGACATGCCTTCCTGACCATGTCTTCCTGCAGAAAGTGATATTTAATTTATTAAAACGCACATAGCCCCAAATATATTTAGCTGCGTACCTGGGATTCTAGAACCAGGTTCCCCTGAGTAGAAGGGCAAATTTTAACCACTAGGCTATTTTCGTAATTAGAAAAAAAAATTAAAGAGCAAAAATATTGAAGTAGCAAATTGATAATTTGATACCAGAAAATAGTTATGGTCGATGAATACTCATATATTCTGTAGAACCAAAATAACTGCGAACGAATTCCCGGCTATGAGGAATTTGATCTGAAAGAATCAAAAGGCTTTTGGAACCATCCCTTATTTGGTTATTTGGTTGGTATGGTAGTTCGAAATATACCTACTAACAAAGGAATACCTACTACCTATCTACGTACTATAACAAACGAAGTAAAAAGTTACTACATAAAAATATCATTAGGCCACGAATAAGTTCGAATAATGGCATGCCGGGCTCGGGAACAAGGATATCATACGCAAAGGTCAGCCGGCGTGAGGAGATACCGGTCAGCCTTGAAGCAAGTAATTCACTTTCGTACTCAACAGTACACGGCCCTTCGTGTGGCCTCATTTCTCAACACTGTTTGCTTTGTTCTTTGATGCATATGGCGATTCTGTTTGCGATGTTGACTTTTTGCGTTGTTTGCTCGCTGGCTACCGTCCTGTGCTATTAGTACCAACTGCGCGTTTTCCAGCTAGTAGGGCGATGTGGTTTTTTGTTTTCTTCGTCATCTACAGTGCTATAGAAATAACGAAGTTGAAGTGAGTATACAGTGCTTAAGAGCTTTCAACGAGATCCTATGCAATGGTTTTTCTTTATTATTGTTTTTTTAAAATTAAAGTGAAGCCTTTTACCGGATATATTGACCTAATGCCACAAAGTGCACGAACTAATAAATGCGTCAGCGCATTGGCTGGGCAGCATCTATTGTTGCACACGAGTGAACGAGTCAGGGAAAAGCTTAGTATTATTCCAAATTTGAGTACAAGCATACCATATTAGTGGTAAAAGTTTCTGAAACATTTCTAAATTTCAGTTAAAACTAAAAGGAACACTGCAGCACGACTTACGTCACCGCGACACGATATTTTTTCCGCGACCCGATGTCAACCGTTGTTCTACGTGAGCGACAAACGTGGCTCGATACGACGCGACGCGACATTATTCAACGCTGTCGCGTAGACAAGTTTTTTATTTTCTATGGTGCTGTATCGCGTCGCGTCGCTTCTGTCGCTGACCTAGGACAACAGCCAAGTCAGTGACAGACAAGCGAAGGGACGGACATCGGTTCCATAATGGTGAGATTCCACCAAAATTGTGTGCACGAATATGTTCATCTCGAGTGCTCTCTATTGTTAATATTTGCTTGTGCGAAAAGAGAAATATTTGTGCAACGGCAAACCATATGCAGCACAGGTGTACTGGCGCCATAAAGGCGAAAACACGCCAGACAAGCCAAAACGACCGCACAAAACGTCCACGTCGGAGGGGAACGACATTTTGTTTTGTCGCTTAGTGTGCACGTTCCATGTAAAGCGAATGTCACGGATTATTTGCCCGAGCATTTTGCCAGTTAGGTCCGTAATTTTGGCCGTCAGCATTCCGTTTTTACATTCGAGTACGGAACACTAAAAACATTGTTATCCACGCTATACCTATAGTTAGTAGGGCAAATAAACCAGAAACAGGCAAAGAAACAGGTTCCAAGGAGAGGAGTACAATTTGCTATTTCGTGTTTTAATTTAAAAAAGCCGACTCGTTCGTCTCAAGAGTAAAATTTATCCCATAATTAATATCTAGTTAACATAATGAGAGGACATTATTATAATGTACCGGTCGATATCTACGAAGATGAATAATTCTAGTCTACACTGTATGCAGTTTTAACTCTGAATGCATAGGGTTGACATTTTATTTGAATTTTATTAATTTTATTTTAGATACTTATTTGAATTTTGTTTATCTTTCTAGGTTAAACAGCTAGCATGATACATGGGCCGCCAGACCTTACTTTTGGTAGAGAAGTACAAACTTGGTAGAATTCTTTTACGAAAATTTCCCCTAGAAATTATTGGAAATTATTCTGGATTGCTTTTCGTATCAAATAAAAACTAATTTACGTATTATATCAAATATAACCTAAGTATAGTTTTAAATTCATAGCATGAAAATTGTAACACGGGCGTGGCAACCCTACTGGAGGGACATAATAACTTTAATTGTATGTAAACACAAAAGTATTACTGTTGATTGCACAAAGGCACACCGACGTTTGTTAACGGACAGTCGAGTGCGCAAATAATAAAATCGTGAACTTGCTTCCATATGCGTTGTGTGAAAAAACCATAGACACCTTTTCGTTATAAAAACGGGTAGAAATAAATTATTGTTTCTTTTTTTTGCCAGGTCGTCGAGAAGCTAACCTCGAATATTAGCATGTGCAGGGGGGTACTACCATCGCTCAAATCAGTATTATTTCAAAATCACAGTTATATGTCACGTACCTTGACGTACCTAAAATAAGAATTACAATTCTAAAACACGAACGTAGACAATATTAGAACAATACAGCTTTAGGCGATAGTAGTAGGCTCCCAGGTAAAACAAGAATAAAAGTTAAAAGGAACGATATTTTTTGAATGGAACGTTTACAAAAAGAACAAACCTAACTTTTAACAAAATATCAAGTCAATAACTTTACTATTAATACTTAAAGAATCATCCATCCTGGACGGATTCTGAACATGAGGGTTTCTTTTTGCCAGTATGACTATTGAATACATAAAAACGCATCGTATTACGGTTAAATGAAAGCGACAATGTGACAATCGCAGTTCACACTGAATCGCTGAAATCTTCTTACAATTGGCTACAATAGGGAATATGCATGTATTTTTTTTATTTTTTTAAACTATTCTTTAAGTGATTACATAACTGGAAAAAAATATAACACTTGCACAATTTTATTAAATAAGCTAAAAAAAATTAATTAAAAGTACTATCATTTTCGGACGATTTAAACGCCCCCATTTTGGCGCGCTCGTTCTGTGACGTCACCGTCCACTTTGAATAAATTATCAACGAAGTGTTTGATAATTGATTCAGTTTTATTATAAGTGAGTGAAGTAAAGCGTAAAAGATTAACTTATTGTGATGGAAGATCACCCAAAAGCTTATTATAAATATTGTATCGTCCCTATGTGCAAAAATAATATTAAAACTGCACCTGACAAGATATATTTTCATATGCCCAGAGATGCAAACTTAAGGAAAAAGTGGTGCAAGGTGATGAGGAGAGAAAATGTATCGTGCTTGAGTAGTTTATATTGTTGTGAAGATCATTTCGACGTGAGTATTAAATATGTATGTACCTACCTACCTACCAAAAATCTTTTTCATTAGGACTCGCGAACAATATAAACAATAAACTAACCTAAAAATTTAATTATATTATGTTCATAAAGCTATTGTGAGTCCCAATGTTTTTACTTATTTATGATACATTACAGCTGACTACGATTTTTGATTTTGATCACAAAACGGTAAACTTACTTACCTAGGTTTTTTGTTTGCACTGTTGTTAGGTTCTATTGGAAAAGAATTTCTCAGTTGCCTTGACGAAAACAACTTAGTTTGTTAAAGTTCATAAAGATGTTCTCAACATTTAACGTTCCTAATACTTACATATCTTTGAATAAATAAAATTTACCTACTAGCTGATGCCCGCGACTTCGTCCGCGCGGTTTTTGGTTCCCGCGAGAACTCTTTAATTTATAGTTTACTACCTATTCTTAGACCTACCAAATATACAATAAATTGGTCAAGCCGTTTCGGACGAGTTTGGTTACAAACACCGTGAGGTGTTTGTTAGAGAATTTTATTTATTAGATGTGGTACTTACTAGTTTTTTATTCCACTTAATTAAGAAGGACACTTATTTGAAGTAGTTCAAAAGTCTACTTATTTGTACTCACATAATATTATTTCTGTTTTCAGATTCAAAAAGATACACAAAATTATATGAAATACAAAATAATGACATTGGAACATGGACAAAAAGTGTCACTATTATTAAAAAAAGGTGTTGTACCACATATATTCCAGTGTCAGAAAAAAGATAAATTGCGGCTACCACCGGAGAGAAAAGGTGCTTTGAAACGGAACAGACAAGCACTGATTGAAGAAGCTCTAGCTGAAGCTTCTTTATTTGAAGCTGGTCCCAGTACGGCATCAATACCAAACTGTATGGACGTAGAATTTAACAGCCCCGAGATTAAAATAGATACTGAAGCTACTAGTAAAAAAATATTGCATGTTGACAAAGCTGTTCAAGTTACTAGTAAAATTCATTATCGAAGCAAAGGTGTAAATGTGAACTTAACAGCAAAGAAAAGTAGTATAGCATTATCTCCGTTTTCTATACCATCTAAAAATAATTCTACATCTCCTTTAAAATCTGCTAAGTCTTCTACTATAACAAGAAAATTATTCTCAGACAACCCTGCTGATATTGTATCTGTCACTAGTGTTAATTCACAGTCTTCAGTATCAACTGATTATGAACCATTACATAGTTCATCTGATTCAAGTTGGCTTATTGAGGATGAAACAAACAATGATCTACAATTTAAGAACATAATGCGTAGTGGCACATTGATTGCTTTAGAAAGGGAACCTAAAATGTTATTAGGTTTACCAAAGAACACATTTTATTTAATAAAACTATTAAGTGAATATGTTCCCATTTCTATTATAGATATTTTTATTACACTAAGAAAAATAAAATTAAATGAATCTTTTAATTTATTGGCTTTAAACTTTGGATATTCACAGAGCGCAATCAGCAGAATTTTTTCTAAAAGTATTGTAATCATTGCAAAGGCATTGAAAGAGTTGATTGTTTGGCCAACACCATCACAAATATTTGAAAAATTACCTATTTCATTCAGAGCTAGGTATTCTTATGTTGTTTCTATAATAGACTGTCTGGAGATACAAATAGAAAAACCTACAAATCCAGTGCATCAGTCATTAAGTTGGTCGCAGTATAAGAAGTGTAATACTTTAAAATATTTGATATCATGTACTCCAGATGGTCTTGTTAATTATATATCTGATGGATACGGTGGCAGGGCAACAGATGTCATGATAGTAGAAGACTGTGGTTTCCTTGAATACTTACCTCCTCAAAAAGCAGTTATGGCAGACCGGGGTTTTAAAGATTTGACACGACTGTTAACAAACAAGAACTGTACCCTTGTTAGACCTCCCTCGGTTTCAAAATCTACACCTAGTACAAAAGAAGATGTCAGGCAATCAAAGCAAATAGCGGCTTTAAGAATACACGTAGAACGTGTCATAGGTAGACTAAGAGAGTTTCATATGTTACTGCCTCACGCTTGTATTGACCATAACTTGATCCCTGTAATAGATGAAGTAATAACAATAGCGTGTGGATTAATTAATTTACAGTATGTGTTAATAAAAAAGTAATTTTATTTTGTATAAAAATGTGTTTTATTTAAACAAAATAGGAAAAATTGCATCGGACCAAAATTGTGTGCATTTCATTAACAGATCCTCACAGAACTCCTTGTCATATAGTTCTTCAATCACATTAATATTTTTTGTACTTTCAAAGTCACTTGATGCAACACAGAACAGAGCTTTAGTTCTACTGTAAAAATGCATTTGAAGTTGTATCTGTGCTTTGTATTTTAAAGAAACTTGGTTATCTTTAATGTATTGACTCATTGCTTTCTCAGATAAAGGGCATTTCACTTCTATAACATAATCTTCAGTAAGCCCATCAGGTGAAGCACCCACAATAGGATATTCTGAGCTTAATTTTAAGCCACACTTTTTAATTTTTATTTTTCTCAGTTGTTCAACCTTTTTTAACACTTCATTTTCGAGAAGCCGACCTCTTTTCATTGCTTCGGTGTCTTTTAATTTTGTTGCCCCCATTATAGATTCAGTCAACGTACCATGCAATGTTTTACAGTGGGCTGCTTCATGAGCTTTTGAAGCAGTTATACGAGCATATCTAAGTTCATACCACAATGGACAATCATTTTGGTCAACTGTTGCAAGTGCAGCCTTCTCACAAGAATTTTCATCCATCGTTTGTTTACAAAACTCTATAAATTCTTGGGCATTTGTAGGTTTACTTTGCATGCTACTTATTAAATAATGAATCGACAATTTTTCCAAGTGATTTGGTACTTTATAATATTTCATAAGTTGACTATCCATATTATCAACATTGCTACTGTAATCTTTAAAAATTGAGAGAAAACTGACATTTTGTGATCCCCTTGAATCATTACTTGTCATCGGTAATGAACACATGTCTTTTGCTTTTATAAATTTTAAGCTTGTGCCTAACGAAGATAACTTAGGCTTTTTCCAGTAACATTCTATACTTGTAGATGGTGGATCCTCACTGCGTCTATGAAGCCAGGCTAAGAAAGCAATGGCATGCTTACAGCCACCTAAAATAAAAAAAGTATTGTTATTCTACGTACAGTCAGTACAGTAGCTTTTACCTGTACACTTGTTTATCATGTTTCTTGCAGGAACTATTTAATTTATCAGTAATATTCCCTTATAATCATACTAATATTATAAATGCGAAAGTGTGTTTGTTAGTTTGTCCTTCAATCACGCAGCACCAGAGCAATGGATTGCCGTGATTTTTTGCATGAGTATATTTGAGGACTCGGAGAGTTACACAGTTACTTTTTATCCCGGCAAATTAAGGAGATCCTGCGGGAACTGAAAAACTTATTCCACGCGGACGAAGTCGCAGGCATCAGCTAGTATAATAATATTATAATGTGAAAAATTGTGAGGATGGATATATGTAAAAGGATGTTTCTTTTCCAAAAAGAAACATGCTTGCATACATCCATCCTCCATTATAATATAATTATGAGGGAATATGACTGATAATTTTGATTTAATAACGTGTTGTTATCGTGAAATTGATAATGTAAGTGATTACTTACCTAAATGTGCTGCACAATCTTCACATTGAACAGACAGAATATTTCCCTCGGTCTCATTACAAGTAGTAATCACATTGTAATATTTTTGACGGACATTGTGCTCTGGTGTTATTTTAGCCTTTACCACGCAGAGATCTTTCTCACGTTTTACTTGCACATATCCAACGGCTGAATCGCCATAAGATTCTCGTTCAGATCTGTCACAAAAAAATAAAATTAGCGGTATATATTTCAGGTTATAATAATTTGATTGACTCATCTCACGAGTATATCAATAAGGAATATGAAAATTTATCGAATATCCATAACTTATTTACCTTGCAGCTTTTACTCCTCTTAGTTCAGCGGACGTAAAGTCAAAATTATTTGCGAAGTATGTAGTCATCATGAACACATCAATTTTAGGCAGATTATCCGACTGTGCCTTGACAAAACCGCTTTCAGTCATTGTGGCGAGTCTTTTTTCACAAGGAATCACTTCTTTCAGTTAAGAATTCCGAAAAACACTAATAATTTATCAATAACAGCGGCAAAACAATGTGAATAACCTTCAATAATCATACAAAACAAACGACCTGTCAACAGTCGACAGACTACAGAGTGGACGGTGACGTCATTTTCGTTCGGCCAATAGCGTTGCGTTTTGGAAATTTGAGCGGGAATTTGAAAAATACTACTTTTAAATAATTAAATTTATTAATATAAACATGATAATTTGTAAAAATAATCATCTGTATATATTTCTTCAGCAATAAAGATTACCCATAATTTTTTTTGTCCATTTCTAAATCACATGCATATTCCCCATTGTTGTACCAATAATACATTAAAGGTATGCATCCTATCGCAATAATTAAGATTATAGCAAAAGCCGCATCAATCATCAACCGTTATCGACTATCAGGTAATATCTAAGTAAAATTAAAGCTTTCCAATAAATCAAAATGAAGGTAAAATGATCAGATATTGCTGAACTTTTCAACCCAGTTTAATAAACTGAGTATCTCTCACTAAAAAAAATCTTTTCAGTTAATCGTGATAGCTCTTCAGGTCCCAATAACGCTGAATCGCCGAGTAGTGGACCTACATATCTTCGAACTCTCAATGGATTGCCAGGGCATAAAGGACACATAATCTTTCATTGGACATTCTATTTTATCATGTTGGAAATGATTCTCTATTTGCGAAATGTCTAGACAATATTCTCGGAAAGATATTAAAAGACCGATATTGAACTCTGTTCGGCAGTTCTGTCAGTCGGTTCATACGAGCGTATGAACTGCTGCAACTGATCTTATAATGGATACATTCGCGCTCCCGGAGTGCGCATCGTTGGACGCTTCGCGACGAGTGATCCGGGAAACAAAACAAGTGTGTTGCTTCACTTTCTTGACAAGGAACGCGCCGCATCTCCATAAAGGAGCCCTTACCCGTTGTCCTAGGTGAGCGACAGAAGTGGCTCGACAAAAAGCTATGCCATACAAAATGACTTACGCAGGCCACATAAAGGGTCATTTATTGTTTCATACTGTCGCGTCGCCTCGTATTAAGCCGCGGTGTCGCGTTTGTCGCTCACCTAGGACAACGGGTAAGTACGCTTTAAGCGATAATACTGCAGTTTAAAACAAAACTGGGAATAGCTGTGCAAAGCAAACAATGCAAAGAACATCTATTCTTTGATAAAAGCCAATGATATTTAAATGCAATTTTTCAAGATCTAGGTCCTCGAGTTCATAAATCAATGTTGAACTCGATCACTCGCACCGTCGCATCGCCTTTATAATTTATCGAGCCAGTTAACAATAGGTTACAACTTACAAAGTTACAAAGTAAGTATCAAGTTGGACGTTTGCCATGTAACAATGATGCAAAAAAAATAAGTCCACATTTCCAACAACAATATGGATACCTGGTATTGTTACACTAGCATGCGCATCGCACGGGTATCCTCAATTTATTAGGCATCTGTCCAACGAGCGAGATGCAAGCGTGAAATATCGATGAACCATCGACGAGGCTGGAATTAATCGGCATGCATATTGAATTATGTTGGAACTTGGTTGCACGCGAGGAGATTTAAACGCTATTTTAGTCCTAGATAGGACATAATTACAGTCATAGGTCAATAATAGTATACCTAGGGCTACTATTGACCTATGTCGAACACTACTGCTTATCGGTTTTTTATCGGATATACCATGGGGAGTGTGCTCTGGAACTTTATAACCTTGTTCCTCCTTCTCCGTTCTACCACAGAACAGCGAGAAACCGTGAGCGTTGGCACCCTTATGTGGTTGACGTCCAATTTGCTCGCACGAAGCGTTTTTGCTCGACGTTCCTGATACGAACCGCTAGGGTGTGGAACACCCTCCCAGCGCACGTGTTTCCTGCCACTTATAACTTAAGTACCTTCAAGGCAAGAGTGAATAGGCATCTTCTAGGCAAGCGCGTCCCAACCTAGACCTCATCATTGCTTTGTCCTAAGCATGATTGTCGTCAAGCGCAAGTCTATCACGCAATATAAAAAAAAAAAAAACTACGCACACTGTATATTTTTCACATGGATTTGTTTTGTCAAGCAGCGTGATTGGTTGGTTTCTTGCTTGCTTTTGCCTTCGTCGCTTTACGCGCTTCCACGCACAGCTTTGCGGACTCACCTGAGTTGATTTTTTTAGTATTGTTGACTACTCGCTTTAGTGTCTATAGTGTGTCTATATCACACTAATATCAGAAATGTGTATGTGTGTTATCTTTTCACAGCCAATCCGTTAAACGGTTAAACCTGTAAAAATTGTGTTATTTTCCGACGAATGACAACATTACTAGGTAATTTATCTATCTAACTTAAAGATAAACTTCATCATTCGGCCGTTATTACTCACAATACAAAATTATTGACAAAAGCCGCTCTTCCCTATATAGTGACTCTTTGGTTAGCATGCGAATGGCGAAGGGCGAAGGTGAACTTCTTAGTGGGGCATAAATCCTTAAATCTCGTTTAATACGTAAACCCTGAGCACGTTTTGACGGCGTGCGACAGAAATACGTGATGAAGAGCTCCGATGGAGACTAGATTGTCGGGTAACAGATGGCTTTGTGTTTAATCTAGACGTTTCTATTTTAGAATGCATTTATTTATAGTAACTAAAAGAGAAAGTCACGTGGCTAATTGTGCTGTTACTTTTATGTCGTCAACTAATAGACGTCCACTGCTGGAGATAGGTCTCTTGCAGAGATTTCTACACGTCGCGGATATGCACCGCCTGGATCCAACGGTTCCCTAAGACTCGCTTGATGTCGTCCGTTCCGCTAGTGGGGGTCTACCAACGCTGCGCTTTCCAGTGCGGGATCGCCCTCCCTGCACTTAAGGACCTCGAATTTTATCGGTTATTCGCACTATGTGGCCTTCATTGCCACTTCAGCTTCCTCGTGCTCTATTCTGTCTAACAACAGTAAACAACAGCTCTTTTTTGCCATTCCTTTCATGAAACTCCCGTAGAAAAAGGACAGCTCTATATATTTTCTTGTCATTTTAGTTAACAGATTGTGTACATAATCGAACTAAATGTAACGAATGTAGACATGTTAAACCTTATTATTTTTCCAAAATGTATGGAAAAATGGCGGCGAATGACATGGCGGTCACGGTGATAATAGTATATTGTGTGCGAGGGATGACACAAGACGATTTCAAACGAGGGTGAACATAGGTACCTGCCTGAGCGAAGCGAGGACTGACATCACCCAAAGTCTGAAATCGTATTTCATCCCGCGTCACACACTATACCTACTTTTTATATAATCCGCATTAAAAGTGCGAGTTTTATTCAAATTGCATTTCTTATTTATTTTGGTAGCAGAAATATGATTTCTGTCAGTTTAGTTGATGGTTAAAATGACAATTATAATGGTTTGAAATAAACAAAAGATACTCTGACAGGGTCGAAAGGAGGGCTGCAACGTCGTTGAGCGGGTAGAATATTATCATCATCTTTCGGTTTTATTGGTTTCTGCCCGCTGAATGAGGTATTCGTCTGAAATTGACTAGTTTCGGGTAGCTCAAACAGGCATTGAAATCGCACTTTCAATGCAGGTTATATGAAAACAATACTACAGCTCTTACAGTGCAGCAGCTGCGATAGACTGACGGGCAGACAGAATGGACGTAACTAGAAGGGTGTTTTGTTTCACCGTTAAATGTACCTACCATAAAGGTCGATGACCTAATATGATGCAAGCTATGCGGGTAAATAATATTACATTATAGATTTTACTGCTTAGCATGAGGATAAGAATATATATTCTATATTCTGTTATAACCCTAATTAACATGAAATAAAACTGCTATAAATTTTGACGATACACAATAATTCCACTTTATCTATTAAATATATGGCCAATAAAATTAAATCATTAAATGAATACTAATCTACATTAATGATATTCATTTCAATCGGATGCCGTAAAGTTAAAGTGAATATTTATGTAGTAGAGGATACGGTTGCATCTTTTATTTATGACTTTAAAGCTTGGTCATATACAACGCGTAACGCTATGGATACGAAGGATACAAGCTGTAACTAATAAAAAATGTTATAGTAACATTAATTCAACCAATCACAGCAACTGAAATTGTGATAGTATCTTATCAATTGTGATAATATTTAATACTCAGGTTCAAGGTCAGAGTTCTTATTCCCTTATATTTAATTGTTTTTCCTTCACGGCGTGTATAATGGTGCGCTACGTAGGTATAATAAGACGTACTCTATATAGCTCTTTTTTGCAAATCTTACACGCCTTCAGTGCGACACTCTACTAGGAATTTTAGACGTCATAAACATTGCTAGATCTCGCGTTGTATTTGGCAAAGCCTCTATTGATTTAAAAAAATTGATTACATCCGAGAATTTCATTAAAAATCAATGAAAACCGGATCAAAGTTTTAATCTGATTCGGGCGCCACGAAGTAGCAGATAAAAAGCTTCCACATTAGAGCTTTACAACCGAAGATTAGTATGTTTTACAGACTTCTACTCCCTACTACTTAATAGGACAGCAGTGGAGGATGCTGTCTTTTTCGGCAGCAAACATTATGAAAGGGATAGCAAGACAATTGGTCTTGTCATTATAGTTCAGAGATTATCAATACCAACAGAATTATACAGTCTCTTAAAACTTTGAAACCAAAAAATATACAAAAAAAATTATACAACACTATATACTCGTACGAAAACTCACAAAAAAGAATTCATATGACTCATTTGAAAAGCTAGATGTAACGGAACGTTGGAATAAGTCGTTATAATCTAAATGTCGATGTTAATTAAGCTAATTTAGATTGTGTAATGTAATGTATTAGGTAGAGAACCAGCAGGAATGCTAAAATTCTAAAAGTACTCTTTTAATACCACTTTAGGACTAGCTGTAGAATTTCAATTCCGATTTCATTTTGGTTAGTAAAAAGGGAGATACAAAATTTTAAACGAAAATACCTACGTTTTGAGCTATAGTAATTATGACATATTACAAAAATGTTACTGTTATTTAACACATACTTTTATTGAATAGCCTTCAATTCAAATGTTTTCTATTCAATCAAAATTTAAAAGTGCTTTTGAATCGTCAAGTGAATCTACCACTGGTTCGGAATGCCAATCCTACTAAGAAGAGCCAGCAAGAAACTCGCCCGTTGCTCATTTTTTTCTTCTTCGTTCCCATAATATCAGCCATGTAGATGTCCAATATCGGACATAGACCTTTCGCATCCAGGCGTGCCCTGCCTCCTCCTCCTTGGACAATCCACTTCGTATTCTGCGTCCACCTTTTTGGAGTTGTCTAAATAAAATTGGATTTTGGAATTATCAGATTAAAGCTATAAAGTATTATAAAACAGCATTCCATTGTCAATAAGCATCATTACTCAAAGTCTGAACAAGTACTTTAGTTGTATCCACATTAGAATGCAAACTGTTTCCGCGTTCTAGGATAGATCTAAACAATATACAGAGCCGACGACGACGATAGTTTCTGAGAATACGCAAGGCCATATCATGTAGGTACTAGGTACCCATGTTCTTATTATCATCAATACAATAGTATTTAGTTCTTTAATATGGATGTCTCGATACCTTAGCTACAATATATAAATCCTCGTTTAATTCCCAGTACTTTGAAAGGATGTTTGATTTGGATACCTCATGCTTTTAAATTTGATTCTTGCCAAACAAAAAAATCATGAGAAGACTCAAAGAACGCCTAAAGATTTTTTAAGGAATTGTAAAGGGAAAATTTAAATACGTAATGATTTGACTTTATTTCTAGGTTATCGTTTGGTACTTACTAGAATCTGAGAAATCGGCTCGGCCGGGCGAAAACCTGTCTGAAAACAGTTAAAACTCCGCCCCTAGCTGAAATTATCCGAAAATTTTATATCTCATTCGATTACGGTTTCGTATAGATTTTTATTTCGGATGTCCGATAGTTACGGTTACGGAGCTCCATAACACCCATGTTGCAAACTAAATAATATGCATCATTTCATTTCTAGATTATATTAAGTAATAATTTTCCAAATCAGACCCGCTTAGCCTGTTTCACTGCCTACTTGTTGTTTACGAGGTGGATGATACTTCACAAAAAAAAAACGTACGGAATTACCTATTATAGGTTCAGCGCCTCGCCTATCTAATCTATTAAGCATGAATGCAAAGTGCAAACAAGGGTCGGGTTGCCGGCCAACCGACTGTAAATAATACCTACCCATGTGCAGGCACGATGAAACACTCGGGGGTTTTTCTCGTATTTCCCTGCCCATCTGATAAGCGCGGGTCGATGCACGGGTGGTGTTTAAATTTTTAATCACTGTAAGGGTTTTTGTGGGGTAGCGAATGGTGGGTAAACCCACACAAGGATCTTTTGTTCCGCGACTTTTTGACCTGTCGCTGGACTTGACGACATAGTCAAATTATATTCAAATTGTTATAAGCGAACTAACTAAGATCAGATTTATTTCCACCCCTATTTTGTTCGGCTGAATATTTTTCTCAGCTGGCATAGGGCCTATGTCCTATGTCAGCCCGCGTTATCAAAAAAAACCTAAATATAAACTAGAATGTCTAGAATTTGACTTTTACCTACGTCATTGATACGTCTGTCAGTCAGTTACTCCTTTTATATAAATATATTCATATTATAGATTGATTGAAGTGCCATTTATTGCGCCTTAATATCAGACCGAGATAAGGAGGAATATTTTTTGGACAAATTTATGCAACAACATTTTTTTCGTTATAAATTAAATTCTTTACGACCTCATCCAAAATTATATCTGCCCAAAATATCTTTGAGTGTTAAATACAATTAATAACAACAACTTTAAGTCGTACGACTTTTCGCAAGTGTAAGTATTTACTTGGCTCTAAATAGGCGCCGGGGGCTAATAGCGAGGGTTAGATAAGCCTTGAAGGCTGGGATTAGCGGCATACGGTGCTGCATTTTTGTTTTAAATATTAACTGTACTGTAAATATTACCAGTCCTTTCTGTAGGTGTGTATACATACTTTTATACCTTACTTAAGTAAATGGATAATTTAGGTTTTATATATAAGCTTTTATTTAGCTTCACATATATGTTTGTAAGTATATGAATTGTGAAGTTCAAAAATTGTTATTCCTATTAGATCAAGGCTAGGCTATGGTTATTAGTATATAAATGTCAGAACATTAGTCATTAGTGTTTATTTCTTTATGGCGCCATATTTGGAAGACTGTGGTAAAAAACGTACCTACTAGTCTAGTGACACGCATTATATTATACCAATTGCAAAAATTTAGCTTGAACTGATTGCGTTAATGAGTATACTCGTCAATTACAAAGTCCTGTTAACGAATACTTGTACTCATAAGGCGGTTGTCGAGTGCATTGAAGATGGCCCAATTTTTGACTTCAGGGATGGGTTTGAATCAAAGAGACAAATCAAAAGTCTCAACACTAGGGCGCGAGCCAAATGCAGTTTTGGTTTCCAGTAGGCATAGAAATTTGTCCTTTTTTATGATTTTTCACTTATAACTAGCAAACCCTCTATATATTCGTTGACTGGACTAAAAGTAGAAGCTTGTTGACTTTTATAAAGCTTCTGAAGTATGCCATCGTAACTTTTTGGAACAAACTTTTACAAACTCTTTTGAAACGTCAGTCTGTCTGTTGGTAAGATATCCACAATACTAACAATGTCTAAATGGAGCTGCTGTGAAGCGAACGAAGTTACGGATAACGTAAGGAATACACTCCGAAAATCCGAACAAAGGGAGTCGAGTTTTATTGAGGCAACTTTTCACTCAGGTCTAGTTATTTGGGAAGTATTTTTGATAATAATAAAAAAAAACGGCACGTTAACGTTATTAACGTTTAGAATTAAACTCGTAAGAAAGTAGAAGAGTGAATCTATCCAAGCAATAATAGTGAATTTATCCATACTGTGCGTCTGCCTAAAAATTTTATTTATTTATTATTTTTGTACAAAAATATCGCCTTAAAAACGAATAGAAAAAAGTGGACAAAGGTCCTTACCTTTGTTGTCTTATCTCTAAAAAGAATCTTACTTCTCAACCGAAATACTTAGGCTAGCTTGTCCTGTAATTTAACCACATCACCGCGTAAGGTATTAAAGCCGTTGTTACTCAAGTGCATGAACAAAATAAAGTATGAACTGCGAAGCGGACGAAGGACGCTCCTGTTAAGTCCCGTTTCGCTACTGAGTTTCGGTATGACGTGTTTCATACAGTCATCATCATCATTTTAAACCATCATCCATCACGCAAGCCAAGTGTGGATTGGCAGATTTCACACACCTTCGAGAACATTATGAAGAACTCTAGGGGCATGCAGGTTTTCTCACGTTTTCCTTCACCGTTTGAAGCGTTATAATTAAAAAAAATTAACGCACACACCGTGAAGTTAGAGGTGCGTGCCCGTCGTGTCGGTCGGGTGTCTAACCCGTTGTCCTAGGTGAGCGACAGAAGCGAAGCGACGCGACGCGTTACCACGCCATAGAAAATGACAAACGTATCTACGCGAAAACGTAGGCCACGTGAAGAGTCAGTTACTGTTTGATACTGTCGCGTCGTGTCCAGTCGCGATGTCGCGTTGGTAGCTCACAAAGGGTAAGCCAACTAGGCTATCACCGCTTCAATACACACAGTAGGTACTTTCTTTTTATGGTGGTCGTGTATAAGTGTGACGTTCGCACAGTCGCAGTCGCGCTGTGTCGTGTCTGTGAAGGTATTTACAATCAAGTGAGATCGCAGTAAAGCGCAAACCGGTCACCGATAAAAGAAAACATAATTAAATCCCACAATCTCGTTAGTCACCGGTACAACAGTTGTATCTTAATTGGCACTGGAACGAAACACTCGCGTACCTAGTGTAAGTAAAAATAATGAAACCGCGTCCGATTAAACGCCTTGTTAAGGCGTGAAGTTCGTTTACATAGAGGTTTATAAACTAAAGCTACGCGCGCATTATTGAGAGTAGGATCACTCGCATCGGAATGTTAATGTGAATGCCTTATTGTGCGATATCTAGCGGAATTGTCTGCACTTTATTTTCAACACCATCAGTTTCAAGTCTAAGCTAAACATCCCTTAAAGCGTTGCGGCCCGGCTCATTCTAGGGTGCGAACGCATTTGCGATACGATACAGCCCGCAATTCGTTGGATAGAAGGAAGAGTTACTTTACGGAAGTCCACATTTTTTTTTTTTTTTTTTAATCCACTACAAGCTAGCCCTTGACTGCGATCACACCTAACAAAACATGAAAACCATAGAAGCTTAATTCGCTACATAGTCCGCTAAAACAGAAAAATCTATGTGGTAGGACGTGCACCATGCATGCATTAACATCCAGCCAGAGCCTTCCTCATCGAGTTAATTTCCGCCACTCGTTTTATACCGTCGATGCATTGTGCCTATGAACGTTATTAAACGTAGTAGGTGTATGACATTAGCTGTTATTGTAAATGCACCACCTACATAAAAACAAAAAGCGATACTCTGACCGACCCTCACTAAAGGGCGACGCGATAATTAGAGATTCTGATCTCGAAAGGTTGCTTTGAGCTCTATAGTCTATCCGTCTGACCTTTCGGACAAGTCGTGTCAACGGTTTTAAAGGTTCAGCCAAAACTCAGCACGTTTTAAGTGGCAATTGTAATACGGTTGTAGCTGTACAATTTAAGGATTTTGTGTAAGGGAATTTACTTAATTAGCTCAAAGTTTTTTTGCCGACCAAATAATGTTCTGTAGACTTAACACTAAAGTTTGATAGTTCCAATGCGAGAATTGAATGCGAGATACGTTGAAGTGGCAGTGGCTGGTTACGTCTATGTCAGACCGACGTTGGAGTCCATAGGTCCACGAGTGGAGACCGTTTCTTGCTAAACGGAGCGTAGGGCGCCCCCCTGGTGGTGCGATGATACCGGCGTGTGGCTGGCATTGATTGGATGCGAAAAGCAGAAGAGCACGTTGGCTTTACTTAAAAGCGGCCTCTGTCCAATAGAGAGTGCATAATCGGTGGGTTTGCGAAGATGATCAATGTGACGATTGGAATCGAATATGCCCCCTATTAGGGAAAAACAGCATCAATCATTGCTACGATTTCAATTGGCTAGAATAACTGTATTCTTTGTGTGACATTACATTTTTTACCTGAACAGAACCCCGGATTGGATGGACACTTTCTCACTACTACTCGTATATTGGTATGAATACACTGTTGCATCAGGAATGCCATCATTATTTAGCCAATACAATAGGTATCGATGATGACCTCGGTTGTTAACCTCTTTGGTAGCAAATGAACTTTATAATAGATAGACAAGCATATATATGCCACTTGTTCAGAATAAAATTCCTTTTACATAGAAGAAAGAGCAAGAAAAAGCAGCGGTTGCTCATTTTAAAAATTGCCCTATTTAATATCTTGCAAAATTATTTATTAAATTTAAAGTGCACAAAACTTAAATTTTATTTAATTTAATTAAATTTGCTTTTGAGTGAGAATTGAATAGACAGACAAAGCAGGTCAAGCGAATAAAACAAAGATCGTAATAAATTTCTAGTCAGTGAAAACTTGTCAAGGCGAAGTAGCTCTCATTTTACCAAAAATATGAGATTGCCGTGAAAGAAAACAAATTCTTAGAGGTGATAAATACAAAATTACCGTGTCTAAAAGCAATGCTTTTTTTTAAATCACATCTCACTAATTAGGCTTTTAGGTACGGTTAATCCAAAAGCCAATAATTTCGCTTTGAAGATTTAGAGTCTAAAGTTATAACCAAAAATTTATAATGTTCTGTCAGTCGGTTTAAGTTCAGGCGAAAAATCCAGATTAATTAATACGGCAATTAATTTAACTAATACCTAGAAATTTAGTTTCGATATGGCAACAACCTAATTTAAATTTTGAGAAATAAACAAGCCATGTCTGATGTGTTCATAAACAGGCATGTCTCGAGCTCAAAATAAAATAGAATGGAAGTAGTCAAAAATAGTACGGAGGAAGCTAGAAACACTTGTCCCATAGTGCCATTATATTCCAATAAATAAATCCATAATAAAATTACAAATGCGAAAATATTTGCCTATCTGTCTGGCCGCAACCTTTTCTCCTTAATCGCTAAATGTAGTCAAATAGTCGCCAACTCGAACTCGTGTAAACTTAGAGCAAAGCTTACAAACAATAACAATTTACAAGGTTTACGATTCAAACAAACCGATCTGTAATGGAGCCGCCCGCGTTCAGCAAGGGCATGGCGTGTCAACAAGACATTAGCGATGTATGCAATCTTGATCGCGCTATGTAATTATAAACTTTCATGCGACATGATTGCGTCCGTCATGCCATTTAATATCAATGCGAATTACGAGCACATGTGTTCATACCTTGTAGTACACATTTACATGTTCATTTTTCAAAATACTTCGAAGGCTACTAGATGATGCCCGCGACTTTAGCAAGCAATGGACGCCTGCAAGTTAACGAAATATTGATGGTCATGTAACTGTGGTACTGGTAACTCAAGTAAATTTGCTTCAAAAGGATTGATTTTAGATTTTTAATAGATCGGTCAACAAATTATTCTACAGCAAATTTTAATTCATACAGACGTTTACAAGCTCTGTTATACCATCAATCTAAATATATATAAATCACTTGTCACGTTGTTTGTCCGCGATGGACTCCTAAACTACTTAAATGATTTTAAATTGAATTTGCACACCGTGTGCAGTTTGATCCAACTTGAAAGATAGAATAGCTTACATCTTAATTTATAGCCGCAATATTATTTTATGTCGGATTTGCAATGTAAGACGGAGAAAAAACGGTCGAACGAAAACGTTTCTTACGAAAAGCTCATTCCACGCGGACGAAGTCGCGGGAATCATCTAGTAGTATATATACTCGTAGTTTATTATTGAACGCACTACACAGACTGCGGAGCAATTGACATCTAACCTATGCAACCTTTTTTTTAATGTATGTTACCGCATATTTCCGTGGTTTCTGAACCGATTTGATTTTTTTTTCTATCAGTCGTTAGAGGAAGCTCTCGAGGTGGTCCCACAAAAAACTCCAAATCCTCAACCCTGACACTAAAAAGTTAAAAATAAAAATTCTTTCAAAAAAACCGACTTCAAACGCCACTGTAAAGTAAAAAATAATTTTTATTTTTACCCACTATGTTGAAGTCGGGCAGCTATAACAAGGATAAGCAAAGTTGACGTATGAGGCTCGCCCGACTTCAACATAGTCGGCAGAAATAAAAATTATTTTTTTCTTTACAGTGGCGTTGGAAGTCGATTTTTTTCAAAGAATTTTATCATCAGAAGTTAGTATGCTCTGAAGCACGGAAGGAAAGAAAACAGTCAATGCTTTGTCACCTTTACAGTATTCTACTCCACTCACCTGCGACCACATTTCGTGTAATAGTCTGATAAATGTTTAGGTAAACTCCAAAGATCACGAAAACCGCAGGTTATAAACTAAGTTATTTCGATGCAAGCAAACTTCACTTCAGTCAAAATTTTTTTGAAATTTATCATGGACGTCTAAAGGTCACCAATTCCAAAGGGCACTTTGACGTGAGTTCACAGTGACTCCATAAAGTATTTATGTATTGTAAGTATGCAATCATCTATTTTTAATAAGCACCCACGGTTAAGTCGTCACTTACGTAAGGTAAGATGATGAAGAGAGACATATTAACAATTATAACGATGAGACTTGATATTGCCAAACGTCCGTACTCCGTATACCAGTTTATGAAAGGTATATAATATATTCATCTCAAATAATAAGTTGTAATTAATTTCGCAATAAAAAAATCTCTACATCATAGAGGAGACATGTAAGCATTGATGTAGAATTTTTTTAGTAGTACTCATTCTATTTCAATGCATGTAAGAGAAATAAGTCAATCATGACATTATCCATACTAATGTTATAAATGCAAAAATGTGTCTGTCTGTCTGTCTGCTAAGCTTTCACGGCTTATATATTCAACTGATTTTGAAGAAATTTGGTTTAGGGAGAGTTTGTATCCCGGGGAAGGACATAGGCTACATTTTATCCCGAAAAATTAAAGATTTCCTGCGGGAATCAAAAAACCTTAATCAAATAAAATCATCTAGTATATTAATATACATGTGCAATTAAAGTACCTAAGCGTTGATGTAAGGGTTAAATTAATATAAACAAAAATTTCAATTCAGAAGCTAAAATAAATTTAAAGTAAAACCCGTAAAATGAAGTCACACTTTCGCAATTCTAATGAGACGATGTAGCAATGGGACTATATAATATTATGTTGCATTGAAAAGTTAGGCTATAAATCCACGAAGTCATGAGCTTTTTACGATCCCGCAACGATTTCGCTTAGGCAACTTAGAGAGAAGGCAAAGCAATTAACCATAAACAGATGTCCTTGGTTTTGTTACTTGTAGGTACAAACTTACAACATACGATTTAGCTGTCATCATGGTAATTTTATTATGCATCATTGCAGATTGCAGTATGACGTAAACACAAATACAGACCAATTCGTCTGAAGGCCTCAGATAACATATTTCCCAAGCAAGTTAATTTCTTCAACAATTTTGTGATCACGCAGAATTTTAACACCTTATTTTATATTTATCTATTATCTATTGAATACTTTAAGAAAAAAATTGGCCAAGATACCTAGATACAGTATCAGCTCGCATCAATGAAATTATAAAATGCATTAATGATGATCATGATATCATCACATCATGACAGGATAATGACAGTGAAAGCGTTACCAGCGGTATTTATAAGATAATATATATTACTTACGTATCTCGAATCTCGATTAATCAACGACTTTAGCATACCTGAAAAATAAAAA
The DNA here is from genome assembly GCA_923060345.2 of Erebia aethiops. Lineage (NCBI taxonomy): Eukaryota > Metazoa > Arthropoda > Insecta > Lepidoptera > Nymphalidae > Erebia > Erebia aethiops. The sequence continues at coordinate 34,445,261 of OV281079.1, read as the reverse complement.
TAAACCGGTTTAGTATTATGAATTGTAATCTGTTCCAATTAAACTAAGATTGCTTATGAATGAAATAAAGAAGTGATAAATAATACAATGGTGTCACGGTGTATTAATACGTTCGCGGAGGTCGTCAAGATGCTATAGAAAGTGGATGACACCGGGGCAGACAAGATTTAAACGGGACAAGACTTCTGCCCTGATGATCTTGTGGACATGATTAATTATTTATCACCTATGAAGATTGCTTGCAACTGCGTCAGTGTGTCAGAATACTGTAAAATACCCTTCGTATGAGAAATACGTTATAAGTTAAGTATTACATCAATTTCAACGAAAGATTTATGTTATGTTTAAATGAAGCGATATTATAGATAACTGATATAAAGGGGAGACCTTCCAAGATTACCTGTTACAAAAGACATTTTGTGATGCTCGAACAAACAATTACAAAATAATAAAAAAAATATCAATCTTTATTTATAAGTGTTAAATTGAAATACTTCGAAGAGAAATCAAGTAAAGTTGTCCGATATAAATGAAGACAAAATCGTTTCAGAATTTACAATCATTGCAACGACGTTGCAAAAACGTTTGATGTTTATTAAGCGCATTATGTTATGATCATGTTGAAGAATTATTTGGCCTTAAAAGTGCATGCGTTGCTATATTCGAAGCATGTGGATTGAGCAATCGAGTCGCGATGCTAAATCATAATATTTGTTGCGAAACAATGTAATCGAGCAAAATAATGTTCATTGCATTTGTGTTGTGGCTAAATCGAGTCACGCTCCGCGAGATGTTGGATTGGTCCGCAGGAATGCGGCAGATTCAATTATCTTTGAATGCCTGAAGATGACAAAATCATAATGATGTACCAGTTGTATATCGAGAAAGCAGTGCGTTTCGCTTTATATACTTTGTGATTAATTTTAAATTGAAAGACAAGAATACTGTAAATAATATGTACGGACTATTTGAATCCTACTAATATTATGATAATTAAAGTGAAAGTTTGGATGTTACTCCTTCACCCTATAATAACTGAACCGATTTGACTGTTTGGAACGGAGATAGCTTATACCCTGAATTCGCACATCTACCTTAAAAATTCCCACTGGGATAAATAACCTTAATTTATGTGGACAAAGTTGCGAGCATAATATACAATTTTTCTAAGAGTCATCAAAATTGGTAATTGTCTGACAATATATTTTAGAGGATTGATGAGTAAACCCAATATAATATTATAAGGAGCATTAATGTCTGACTACGAGTATTGGCCTACTACAAGTAAAGCTATCAGTTGTTCTGACCCTACCGACTACCTTAGCCGACACGGATGTGTTTTAACATAAATTAAACTGGTGCTTTCACGTAAATGGAAACCAGTTTATAGGAAAAAAGCGCACAGAAATCGACAGGTGTGCCGGGACGTCACTACCGGTCGCCGGCTGATAAGCGAATGTATGCCGGGCGTTCACCTGCGCCCACTGACACAGTCTCTATCCTTGTCCTGCAAGCCAGCGAGGTGTAACGTTGAAATGGGACGCATGTATCCGAGCACGGACAAAAGCGAGTGCACGCAACAATTCCACTCAACAATACGTTATGCGACATTTCAATTTATGCAGAAAATATCTGCATTGTGGTAATTACAGTTATCCCACGGCACGACAATAGGTTCAGTCACATAGAAACTTGCGGACGAAATGTGTCGTCATATTCCATACTGTTTTACACCGAATGAAAGGGTCCCCAACGTTGATGTGTTACGGTTCTCATCACACTGTTTATTATAGTAGATACGAAAGTGTATAAATTTACCTGTCTATCTGCTTGAAAGAATTTGTATGTCGAAATTAATCTTGATTTTGGCACTAACTGCCACTAAGTTAACAAGCATTTTGAAGGTTTTTTTTCAGGAAAGTAATATTAAAAGTGTATAAAATCCACAAGGAAGAAGACGAGGCAAAATTATATGTATAATATACTGTTATGTATGTATACTAGTATTTTATTTTGTATGTATGTTATTAATTTGTGTATTTCACGTATATATTAATATTATATGTATATGTTTATGACAATTATCATAAGTCTTATTAAAAGTTTTTACTCTAGTTTATAAGTACCTACTCAGTTTTATCTATTTTTCTTCATTCTCACATTCTAGGGCTGCTGGAAGAAATCTCTTCTAGAGATAAGTTGTCCTTGTACATGTCCTTTAAATTTTTATGTTTAGTTTTTAAGTTTGGTACTAAATATATAAATAAATAAATCACGAATTTGAGTGGTCCATACAAATAAGCACGCATAAATAATTTAATTTATGTGAGAATTCGATCTCCATAGTGCTTAAATTAGCCGTGTTAGAGATAAGATCGGCAAAGTTACTTGCCATTTACTATTCAATTGTGTGTAAATAAAGCTAAGCGGTAGGTGTATTGAAGGTGATGGAAATACTTGACGTATCCTGGACTATTTAGTTATGGACTTGACCTTTTCTGACTTTACAATACCTGCATGTATATATTGTATTTCTAAATTTTATAAAACCAATAATACTATAAAAATAATTAAGTACCTACTGAAATAGGAAACCAAGTTTCTCTTAAACAGAAAACCATCTACACAAATAAATTCAGAAAAACCTTACATAGTCTTCAAAACTCCAACACGACCCACCTTAATTGATCTCCAAATGCCGTCATCCCAAATAACCATCATCAGTCTTAAAATGGAAAATTATAAAAAATATAAAAACTGACTTCAATAACCACAAACACTAAAAAATATTTTAATTTATTACCGAATTATATTATATACAGAAAAGTTAATGTAGTTCTATAATAATATTTTTTGGAGTCGAGAGTGAGGTATGATCTATCAAACAAAAAAAGAATCATCAAAATTGATTCATAATTGGCGGAGTAATCGCGTAACAAACTCGCCGAATTGATAACCTCCTTCTTTTTTTGAAGTTGGTTAACTATGACAATAACATAAATTTTGTAAGCCCAATTTTTCCGAAATAGGTCAATCCGTTGGTCTAGATTTTACTTTCACAATGGCGCGAAAGAGCCAAATTGTCCACAATCGGCGCGCAGTGGAAAGCATTTGCTGAGGCAGCGTTTACCGGTTGTTAGCCACCTATTTGTGCAAACAATGGGCAAGTGAGCGCAGCGGTGGCATTTACCAAGTCAGATTGCATTGTTCGCTTCCATTTTTTGTTACTCATTTAAATATAGATCACAAGCTTTTTGCGAGATTCTCCGCTGACAAGTGACAACCTCAATAAACAAAACAATTCACCAATCGTCGCTTGGATATGAACAAAAACTTTGCAAGCCACTTTCGTTCATTTTACGAGAGCGTGAAGACATTGGAAATAAGATATCCATTACTTATTTAGGAAATTGTTTTGAAACAGCCGTTGATAGACAGATAACCACGTTCACTTGTGCCCCCCTAAAGGGTTGATCGGTAAAATTATCATTCTGTAATTTGAGTGACTAAAATATTTAAACGTTCTCTCTCTCCGAAAGTTTCTTCAATACCTTCTAAAGAGCGTGGTTCAACCCAATCAATCAGCTGTTTTCACTGTCTCCAGTCCTCCAATTTAGCACACTTCAAGAATTAATTGTGAATGTCGTGTGGCCTGGTGTCCGCGCTTATCACTTGAATCTACTCATTCTATGGTTCACGCTGCCTAAACAACGTTAACCCAGGTCGTTTACTAGGTGAATGGATTCGTTCTGTTAGTCGAGTTGTACGAAAAGGATTTAGGAGCGCAGCGCATTGTTACCACTCGAAAACATCTATTATGTGGCTTAATTACACGCTGTTAAGAGAGCAGAATTTCCTCAATAAACATCTAGCCTCCAGTTGCTCTCAGCATTAACAAAGATTTAAGATGTTAAGAAAAAGTATTAGCAAATATGGGCATTACTATTTCAGCCAAAGTGCAGAGGCAGTGTATTTCTGCGAAACATGCTATCGCCAATAGAACCGCGGTCTTTAGTGGCAATGCAGTTTTGTAACAACGGGCGCAAACGCCTGCGATGGTTTCGCAACTGGGTTCTTGAGGTACACGCACATTATGGCGGGCCGCATCGAAAGATCCGCTCGAATCGCTTGTGCGGGGGATTTATATCCGCACCCGCCAGTTGCAGCCCGTTTCCACGTGCGATATTACTATTTTCAATGCCGGCAGTATCAAATCTAATGCTAAGAACTTTAGAGCATACTTTGACTTTGCTCAGACTTAAGTATCCGTTGAAACGAGACATATTTATCTCTCTCTCTGGGCTAAAAATCCGTCAATGCGATGCGGTACAGTTCGCTCTTGTGAGTGAAGTCGCATTGCAGGCCGTTTCATCTGCAGCCTGCCTAAGTATGCGCGCACCTTTACGGATTCCCACGCGGATTTCGTATACAGGTGCTGTTCAAAGCAGTTCGCAATAATTGCACGTTGTTAGCAAAAACATACTGCAGAAATCTAATTAAGAAATATTCTGACTCGCTCACTGACTCCTAAACGCCCGGCCTATCGACATCAACATTTATATGTATACTTAAGAACCTGTAATTATGCACACACACATTTTGCTAAATTATGAGTTTCCCTTGATAATGTAGACAAAGAACAAGGCTGGAGTTTCGGGAACACCACGGGCGCGAAGTCGCGGGCGGTCGCCAGTCTTGCACTAAATAGGCGAGACCGAATAAACCCTTCGGCGTTAAACGTCTTGACGGTTTACGCATTTTATTAATCACCTGCTTTTGTTGTGTGAGATTTATCGAGTCACGGCTTATCCCAGGTATACGCTCGAGTCGAGATGCAATAGAACGAGGCGCAATAAATATGTAATTCACGAACAAAACACCTAAGAGGTCGCCTGCTGCGCCTACTGATTTACATTTACGAGTTGGAACACGTTGTACCACGCCTGTGCCCTTTGAATTTATGTTGCCTACATCTAAATAACATCGCGGGCTTCGCAATTTCAAGGTTAACTGAGCTATAACCGGAGATTTCGATTAACTGAAGCCATTACATGTTAGATATAAAACAAGTAATGAAATAGCAAATATTTGTCACAATAATCTGATGGATTAAGTATATTAATAAAGAGTGTGGCGGGAAGTGAATGGATGAGGAGGATAAGAAGATCACGCCACCACATCCTATACCGGAGGACAGGATGTGGTGACTGGTGACATTCACGAAAGAAGGCCTTTGTTCAAAAGTGGACGTCCAAAGTCTGATACGAGGTTGGTGAAGCTGGTTTCGAGTCATAAATATAAGTAAGTAACTAAACATTCTCTATTAAATACAAAACAGATATGATATACAAATCATGGTAAGTATCTAAATAAAAATCACTACTCTTCCGCAATCTAAATGGATGGAGATGGATTGCGTTGAGACTACTTGGTGCACACGTGTACCTATATTGTAAAAAGAAGAAGATACATACTAATATTATAAATGCAAAAGTGTGTGGTGTCTGTTTGTCTGTCTGTCTGTCGGCTACGCTTCAACGGCCCATCTCATCAACCGATTTTGGTGAAATTTGTTACAGAGATAGGTTGCATTTCGAGGAAGGGCATAGGCCCTTAGTTCCTCCTTATTAGGCTCCTTAGTTATTTATCCCAAATAATTAAGGAGTTCCCGTGGGAATAAAAAAAACGTGAATCCACGCGGACGAAGTCGTGGGCATCATCTTAATTAATAAAGTTAATGAAGTTTCGCAACCAAGCCGAAATGTGGAGTGGTAAGTAAAACTAGCCAAAATTGGAAAACAGATAAACAAATGATAAACAAATTCTGTTTCCAAAGGAAAAAGTGACCTCATTCGAATTTCTACTTACTACATTCTACATACTTCTACTTACTTACAAAATAAACTAGATCCTAGAATATAAAAGTTAATCTAGTAGTTCAAAGACATGAAAATATGATAAAATTAAAGCTACTGACGAACCACTAAAGTAATAACGATTAGGTATGAAGCCAAACGACGGACGTCGTTCCAATATCTCTTATGTACTTCAGTTAAGGGCGGGAATGCAGCAGCTGTGCATATAACGCGTTTAATAGGCCATAGACGAGGTGCGACCATCGACAACCTTCCGTTCTCCCCGGCAAACGCCAATGCCGATAAGACTATCAGGTATTCGCAAGCGACAATTATCGTTTCATTTGCAAATTCTACAGTAGCTCGTTCGATATCACGATATGATCTACTTAATAAACCTCTAACTGATGCTCACGGGCGGGAAACACGGATTGTACCAATGGGTTTACGGTAGCACAGTAGTTTAGTAGTAACTACTTTTCAGTAGTACTGAGTTCTAACTTTTCTAAGGCAAGAATTTTGAAATGTCCCCTAATGGAGTAAAATAAGGCGTTTGGCACGAATCTATATACTAATATTATAAATGCTATAGTTTGGAAGGATGGATTGGAGGATGGGTGGATGGATGGATGGATGGACGGATGGATGAATGAATGTTTATTACTCGATCACGCCACAACGGCGGAACGGATCCGGATGAAATTAGGCACAGAGATAGATTATATTATAGTCTGAAATAACACATAGGCTACTTTTTATCCCGACAAATGAAATAGAGTCCGTGGGAACCAAAAAACCTCAACTTACGCGGATGAAGTAGCGGGCATCAGCTAGCTATTTTATAAATAAAAATCATTTAGGGCGGTAAAATAAAGTCATTTCTTTACCGCAGAGGGCATGGGTATATTGTGGACCACGCAAAGTAAGCTACGCAATTTTTTTTATACATTTTAATAAGAGTTCCCACTATTTTTAAATCCACGCAATCAGAGACGACGGCATCATCTAGTATTAATATTACAAACTAGGATATATGAACGTTTTAATGACCCGGAAAAATTGCAGGATATAGATATTTTATGCTTGGAGTACATGATTGGAGTCAATTTAATATACACTAACACATTAATAACACATCAGTTCCCGTACATATATATGAATAAAATAAATTGACTTTATGTGCGGTATACCGGAAAATGGAATTTTACGATAATAACCAATAAATGTTTACTTATCGTAAACCTAGTAGAGCGGACACCTATTTATATCAAAGCAGAGTGCTTATGGATCACGGGATTTCCATATATACCACTTAATATGTAAATAAAACTAATAGTACTTCAGGTATTCACTAGATGATGCCCACGACATCGATGCTTGGATTAGAGTTTTAAAATCCCGAGGGAACTCTTTGAAATCCAGGGGGAAAAGAAGGTCCATATCCTCTCCAGGTCTTTAACTGTACCTATATTCAAAAAATTATGTCGATCCGATGATCTGTTCCAGTGTGACTGGAAGACTAACAAACGAACACATTTTTCCATTTATAATATTAGTACGGGTGGATATAACTTTCGTACAATACCGTACATATTTTAAAAGTAAATGTTAGGAGGATTGTTGTTCATTGCACGATTCACTAAATTTAAAAAAAAAGTTTCATCAATGAAAGAGCAATCAGACAACATCAAACAAGTTCCGTATTCAACAACCATAATGCACCTTCACACATAAGTATTGTATTTAGGAGCGTTGAGTGAAATCGTAAACCTCGAAACCTCGATGAAGACACTAGAAAGATTGAAAACGACAGTAAGGAAGGGGATCTAACGGAAAAACGAGAATAAGCATATTACGCAAACATCAATACTGAAATAAACCGCGCTGTTTCATTTTACAATGTCGATAAACCAAGAAATGTCTCAAATCATTAATCTTTACAAGATTATGCCCACGACTTCGTCCGCGTGGATGATTCATTTTCAGGGATGCAACCTATCTCTGTACCCAAGCTTCTGTCCGTGTAAATCCGTATCCAGATAATTATCTGGATTGTTATTATAAAACTGTAAGTTTAGAGTCCATAAACATTTTACATGGAAATGAATGTAATGAATAAAAGTGATGATGCAATTTTTGATGGGACGCTTTATCACGAACATGCCTATTCACTGTTCCTTTAAAGTTTACCCAAATTATAAGTGGCAGGAAGTGACGGGAAGCTTCTTCTAAAAGTTACCAGTACATTTTACTACGTTTTGATTAACGTTGATTTATTTTAGGAGATCACGGATTTAATGTAGTTTAAGATTTGTCCGTCTAACGGGAGACGGGTCGAAGTATAAAATATAAATCTTAATTCAGAAACTGTAAACGCTGAATTATCACGTGGGCAGGGATGCAAATCTACTAACTATAGGTCATATGAGAATAAATTGAAAATAACGTTTGTTGACAAGCGACATCGAGGGCAGGTCGCTCAAAAGTGCGCAATGTTAAATCCTTAGTATAAGATGGTTAACCGTCGACCGAGCATGGTAATCATGCCACCACCAGTGCGGCACACAGGCTAGCTTAGCGATGATTATACGACGACTCGAGTACCACCGGACACAACACCATAAGCATAGCTTCCCTGCACTGTACCTTTTGGCCTTCAGTCACTCAGATAAGACCCGTTATCTTCGATTTTTTTTTAATTTAAATTAATTTGGTCTTTTTTTTATTGGGAGATATGCTTGCTATTTATGACACTCATACTTAGTGGAAAGCAATGAAGAAGAAGATGAATGAATAGAAATGCCTTTTCACTCTTGCCTAGAAGGTACTTAAGTTTTATGTGGCAGGTGTGTTGGACGTCAACCACATAAGGATGCCAACGCTGACGGTTTCTCGCTGTTCTTTGGGAAAACGGAAAAGAGAGAAACAAGGTTGTGAAGTTCCTGAGCATACTCCCCATGGTATCTTATTTTATATCTTCTATATATAAAAATGAAACCCGTTTTCCTTGGTCACGGCATCACGCGTGAATGGCTGGACCGATTTCACTAATTCTTTTTTTGTTGTATTTGTTATTATTAGGAGAAGGTTCTTACGGAAAAAAATATTAAGAAAATCTCTCAGAATACTAATTGAAAAATATACATTTAATTTTGCATACTAAGGCGGTACGAAGTTCGCCGGGTCAGCTAGTACCTATATAAAAATGAAACCCGTTTTCCTTGGTCACGGCATCACGCGTGAATGGCTGGACCAATTTCACTAATTCTTTTTTTGTTGTATTTGTTATTATTAGGAGAAGGTTCTTACGGAAAAAAAATATTAAGAAAATCTCTCAGAAATATTGAAAATATACATTTAATTTTGCATACTTAGGCGGTACGAAGTTCGCCGGGTCAGCTATAGTATCCGATAAAAAACCGATAAGCATGCGACATTGCGTCGGTGTTGTAAACTTATCGTGTTTTAAGTTTTTGACACACGAACGTCTCATACTAACCGCACTGAGCAAATGGGAATAGGCCGACCTTGGATGGGTAACAGTTAACGCCCGAGACAGCAGCGGTCGCACGTCAATCATATTATTCTATTAGTACAAAGCCGCATACTGAACAATTCATTACATCTATGAAATTTCGTTCACGATGTTTAGGTTTGATTTAAAATGTTTACGTTTTAGTGATTTATTGTTTTTTTTTTGTTTGTGTTAGTGTCAGTCAATTTATTTTTTCCTAGCTCTTGACTGCAATCAGATTAGAATTGCGACTTTGTCAGAAAGGATTTGGGCTTTTACAAATCCCGTGGATATACTTTCATGTTTCGTAATAAGAGGACCTGTTACTCTCCAGGTCCTCAACTATACCCATGCAAAAATTACAATATAGATCCGTTGCTCCAGTGCGGTTGAAGGAAAAATCTACAAACGAACACAATTTCGCATGTATAATGCCTATTAGAATAATCTGATTAATTAAAAGTAACGAAACGTGCCTTTTGATTTTAATTCTAGTAATCATATTAGCTTACTTAAAAGCTTAACTCAAGAAGTGAGATTTTTACGTCGAAATTGCCCCACTAATTTAATTTGACTACGCAATTGGAGCTAAGTAACCTGAAGAGGCCGTTTAGCTGCTGCGGTTAGAAAAGCCATGTCGAGTTAAAGCTTTATCAGTGCAGGCACAATTGCCCCATATCGAGTTAAATAGACCATAGCGATAACATTCCAGTACCTGTAGCTAGTACTAGCTGTAGTCAACAACTTGTAATGGTGCTTATACTGTACTAACTACTATCGCATTAATGTTATGATGGTTACTGTGTCTACCGATAGTAGTCCAACTTGCAGTTTCTAGTTCGTTATGAGCTTTATAATAGTTTTGAAGCCCCCGCGCACTAAGCTGACTGTCCCAGCCCGGCTACAGCAGCTGAAACATTAGGCAGCCAGACATTAGGCAGCCGCGTCTATAAGCAGCCTGCAGTTGTGTTCCTTCATTCCAGCGTTGTCGAAGTGGAAGATATTATAATTTTTGTCTTTTGCATCGTGTAGAAAACGCAAAGCAAAAAGCAGATTCAGCGTTTAGGTAGGTACTTTCTGGAGCGGAATCTGATTTCCGAAAAATTACGATGAAGGCAGCCCGTCCCACTCTGCCTGCGCACAGCTAGTTGAATATTATGTTGCACGTGCTAAATGCTTCCGACAAGAGCAAGGAAGGTAGGTATAGGGCAGCGGCTAGCAGGGCAGTAGTGCGCACAATAGAACTACCACCATTTGATAGCACTAGTTTTAATTATAGTACGACTAGTGCGACTAGGGTAAAGGATAAATGGAAGCTTAGTATCCCAAAACAAAGAAAGCAGGATTCAGGGGCTGTTTCCGATCTGCTGCTGCCAAAGTATGGAATGATCTCAGATTGGGCAGCGAAACATACTTATGGCAACTAATATAATTTATTTAGGTTTTCTACCCCAAAAGATTTTCCTTTATATTTTTTATGATTACATTAATTCTGTTTACTTTAAAAATTAGTTTTAAAAAAAAACTTATGTTCAATATCTTAATCAGTGTAGTCTTGTAGTTGTAATAAAATAATTGTATATTTCACTATTCAGGAGGGAACATGTAGTGCCACTAGGTTTTTTCTTTTATTGTGTTGTTTTTTATTTTGTATCATTTTCAATTAATTCTTTTTCGTTGTAATTTTATAATATGTTTACAGTGTTAGATATAAGCTTTATAGCGTGTCGGGCGGCGCAATTAATTTATTAATATTTTCGTCAGGAGCAAACTGAAAATCAGCGCTGGGTATTGGTAACCAATGCCCAGCACTAGGCAGAGTTCGCGACCTATTGTGTTATTGCTAGTCGTAGATTCTTTTTTTGTTTATTAATATTTTTTTAAGTCTGCAACAATGTAACGCAATAAAGGATTTATTTATTTATAGACCAGTCAGTTAAATTCAGTTAGAAGATTGTTTACAACATAATTTTAGTGTCACGCAACTCGCATAGTATTCAGATTCAAGTTTAACTATATGACCTGTTAACTAGCCAACGTTTCCTTGCCATTTTTTTAATAGAGTAGGTGATGAAAAGCATTTGGAAAGCAAACTTCAATTATGTTGTAGAGCTGTTATAGTGTCTCTCGAGAATTCTCCGATGATACTAGTAAAACGATAGTTGAGTGTTAGTGTTAAAGGACCAGTAACTGTGTAGTGCTCCACTTAGTAGTGCTACTTGTGACTTTTCTGTTATTATATTATTGTGTCACACAAATAGTTACCTTGAAACTGACAAGTAAAATGGTTACAAAATTGTACCTAGCCCAATAGTAGTCTGTAGTACCTACCTAAGCGCAACAACATTATAGTATTCGCAATTTAAACAAAAGGGCAGACGTAAGAGAAAAACCAAATAAAGAGACATTAAAATCGATACCTCGCCGGTTTGTTGTAATAATAAAACGCGTAAGCTCATATCTTGAACCGATTTAAATATAGTTCACGATCACCTCGCTCTCTTCTTGATAGAAAAACTTGTACTATCTCGTACAAGGCAGTCCCTTGTGGCGTGACACTGGCGATAATTTATAGTGGCCTATATACACATATTGAATAGCTTACGTGGAATTCTCTAACGACTCTCTACGTCTTTATAGAGTTATTTAACTCTAAGACTTATGTATTTTCTCGAACGTAACTGTAAATTGTACATTTGCTTTATTTGCATCATTCCGATAAAAAGGGCACCTTTCGACACGATGATAGAAGTGTCTCAAGATTACAGACGTTTATAGATGGCGCGGTGTCGGTATTCTCGATATGATATATGCTTATATCGAAAGCTTACCGAGCTTGCTTGCTTCATACATAGGAATGGAAGCTTTCTTATAGGTATGAGATACAAATGAGCGAAGTGGTCCCATCGCAGCGGGACGACCATTTTAATGTATCTAAATTATTAAAACGCAATAATTTTCGGGAGTTAAATCCAATCTGGCAATAAATATAAATCAAATGTCATTTTTTTGCAAACTAAACGGTGCTTTGTAAAGGTATTAAAAGATTCTTAAGATATCAAATAATTCAAGCGTTTTATGAAGTCAATTATATTAAGCTGACATTTTTGAAATAATTTATTCATAAGATACTGTCCTTCCGGTTCGTCGTATCTTTTGGAATTTCGAAGTTTCCAGCTCTGATATCAAATTCATCATCATTTGAATTCAACTAGCGAACATAGTTTTTTCCTAATGTCACTATCACACCCGTTCTTCAGCCTTCCTCATCCAGCCTCTTCCCGACACTCCAAGTCAATCTAGCTGGAGCCTGGAAGGCGTCCCAATTTATGCTTACTTGTATGCGGTCTCCACACGCACGCATTAGAAATCACTCTAGAAATTTCCGGCTTTAGCGTCATGAGCTATTTCAGTTACCTTCCTGCGAATCTCCTAACATAACCCACTTCATTTATATACACAACACATACACCCCACCCCACCCCATAACACACTTGCTGAGCGACTTTAAATTATTGGATGACGTCATCTGCCAGTTTTCAACACTATTTCAGTGCCAAAATATTGAAAGTCAATAGATCAGGGGTCGAGTTATTAATGATTACTACAGTGCAAAGATCGCATTCACCTCTTATTGATCTTTGAGTATTGGCCAAAAATCCAATATCGCAGCTAGACCATATTAAATTCAGCCAATAATTGAGAATGTTATAGTGATCAAAGCACAGGTTTAAGTATTTTGAACAGCTTGTTAACTACTTGTTGTAACAATAATAATATCAATATTAATGACAGTTTCATTAATAAGGTATGTATAGTTTAAAAAAAGTGTCATAAAAGCTACACAAGCTCGTTAAATAACTTACGGCTACCAAGTGACTGTTTTATTAAAATTTAATACAGTAGGCGTTCGAAATATTGTTCGGTTTTATTATGTTGCAAGTTGTAGTTCCCGGTCGTGGTTAATTATATTTTCAATTTCACTACCTGACTGTCTCGCCGCGGGCACCAAGTAAGGCCTACCGCAAACCGCAGATATTTTGGACAGCTGATAATATTATTGAACAGCTTGTCCGATTTACGGAAAAGCTGCATCAATTATACTACGATGTCAATTATTGTTCTGCTTGACTTACTTTATGGTATTCTTCCTACATCAAATGGATTTTGGCTAATACCGAAGGAGTGTTAGCAAGTCGAGGTGATTGCGATCTGTGAGATGCGTAACTGTGCCGGTACAATGCTTTTGCAGAAGATTTCTATTTATTTCTTGGGACTGTTTTCAATGCTGGAAACGTGGTAACGTATTCTGGCAAAAACACGTATTCTGGCTGTAAGAATTTAAGTGAATTTCACAGTTGTGCTGGTATACCTAAGTGAGGAAGACGTGGTTATGGAAGTTTTAAGTTGGTAATCTGTGAGGTTTTTAGTTATAAACTTTTTGTTCTGCCATTTATTCCAAAATCTAGAAAATTGTGCAAAACCAATGATTTATAAAAACAACCGGACAGATTTAACTTTACCTACTTATCTGTAGTCTGCGAGGGCTCTTATTGGTACGAGTTTATGTCGGGCGAACTTCATCTGTGAATATTTGCGGTGGCTCTTAATAATTATATCGCTCGAAGAAGGTTCTATTCAGCAATCTTAATAAGAGAAATAAATATGCTAAAACAAGAGAGTAGCTCAAGAGCCCGTTGGAGATTTTGGAGGCCAGCTTTACATTAGCTAAAAGCTTCTTATTTTGAGAGAGACTCGGGCTCAGAAATTACTACGCGAATCTGCAATAACTTGAAGTGATGAAATACTACAAAAAAAATAAGCGGACCAACTGTCAAGTCTTCTTTATTTATTTAGGAAAATTAAAGACCAACTTTCATCTTTTATGAAGCGTCATCGACGTCGTCGTTAACCAATAGAGTTCCACAGCTGGATATTATAGGTTCAGGGTAAAATTACTTAAATCAATTGTTTAAAATTCATTTTTTGCACCTTTTCATATATGCCATCATAGATAGATAGATAGATAGATAGATAGATAATAAATTTATTTGCCCACGAAAAAACAGTTTACAATACTTACATACTTACAATTAAATCTATTTTTAAAATTCGTGAACAAATAAGGCTCCTCGCTCAGCACAAAGCCGCAGCAAGCTGCAGCGCTGGTCATCATCGATGTCACCCGACGACTTAGTGGGGATTAATTTTATCAAGCACGTCTTGAAAACTACCTACTGGCTCTCCTACTAAGCGGCGATGCAGACAAGTTGGAAACGCTCCAAGCTGACTGGACGGTGAACGGGCAGCATTACGCGCATCTGTGCAATTACTTACGGACAGGCGATAAAATTACTTCGTACATTTTGTCCGTTTTGAATTTGAATGTTTATTTTATAACAAGTAGTATGAATGTGTTGGAACTTGTTTATCATTTCGCGTTTGTTATGCAAACGTATCGTAATGTGGCTTTTCTCAGAACAGAATTTGCATAACGGCTGGCATTTTTTTAGCTTTTACATTTTTATATTAGACGTTAGAACGATAGTTCTTTATGGCAGGATAAAACGAAATGGCCCTGGGCTGGAAAACTTGCACGTGACCGAAAAGCTTTAATTCTCTGTATATCTCCATCTAATATACCTACACGTGGAGAGAGACAGCGAGTACCTATGTGTAATTATTAACAATTATTTTAGTTAGTTTTGAACATTTTGAACCGCAATAAAATGTTGGTAGGTTCGAATTTTACGTTCGAATTCATTAAATATATTTTTTATACAATAGCGAAAACTCGAGCGAAAAGAACTTACGTTTTTGCGGGGTGTCCAATGGCACCACACGGCTTGTTTTTAGATCCGCTTATGTCTTTCTCGAGTAAATTTTTGTATTGTTAGCATTATTACTGTTTGTCATTATATCTCATGAAACAGGAAGTATAATATCAGTTAATTTGACTAGTTTCATGTCATTCGCTTTAAAGTGGGGATACGGACGCCATATTGAAAATAGTTAGTATAAATGCGAGTATTTTGACGATGGTAAATCAGTCTCCTGCCGGCAGACTCAGCGATTATTGAATACTTTTGTGTTTAGATCGCATTTTGATTCAGAGCTTAACGATAGCAATCGTGGTCGGATCAAATGTATATTATCTTTAATTATAGCCAACTTTTATCTAATCACATTAAATCTCTCTTGGAACCTCTACACGTTTAACCATTTATTCGTGCAAGTTCCAAATGAGAGTACAAATATATTAAAAGTGTTTCATTAATACCTACTTCTGGATTGTCTCTAACAGTATGAAGATACGTAGAAATTTTAGAAAATGATTAATATGTCGGGGTACGTCCAACGATCAATTTCCAGTGCGAGACCGCCATTCAGGCACCTAGGGACCCCAACGCCTATCGCCTTTGAACTACGTGCCCCGTCAATTGCCAACTAGTGAATAAATCAATTTAAATGCGGATCTATACTAAATACTAATATTATAAATTCGAAAGTTTGGATGGATGGTTGGATGTATGGATGTTTGTTACTCAATCACGCACCAACGGCTGAAAGGATTTGGATGAAATTTGGCACAGAGGTAGATTAGTGCCTGGAATAATACATTTTTATCCCGGAAAAGTTCCCGCGGGAACCGAAAAACCTCAATCAACGGGGACGAAGTCGCGGGCATTGGCTAGTAACTATAACCTACCCACTTGACTGATCAATGATCACTGAAGTAATGTCATTTGAGAAGCTTACATTTTTATTCAGCTTTAAACTGGATTAAGTTGTTAGATATTATGGATACCATGGGCAAAAATTAAAATGCTACTAATTTTAAAAAACAATATTAATAGCTAAACTTTTTTGCTCGTTACTTTTTCATCTATTACCTAACTTACCTAAAGATTTTTCCGTGCCCGAAATCCACTTCAATCCTTACGTAAGATATTGTTGCTACGCGAGTCTTTAAATATCTATCTGGCCGGTGGCTTTTGTTACCGAGGAACTTTCGACTTTACCTAACGATCGCTTTATTTCGATTTAAAAGTCTGTCTAGAGGCATAAGTTTCACTCTTTATTTAATAGGTTTGTTAACCTCGCTTGGACGATTAGACAGCTGATGCCCTCAATGCTCAAGACGCGTCTTCTGCTGGACAGTTTTCATGTCACTAAGGTCTTGTGCCGGTAGCATCCAAGGGCTCATAGTAATTCGCTTGAACATTGAGCGCGTCCATTGATGGCGAGTTGAGACCAAGATGTTGTAGATTTGCCCATGTAGCTACTAGAAAAAAAAACAAAAGAAATGTCTTTATGCCCTGATGTTAGGGATAATTTTGTTGTGTGGGGCCCTCTTTGCCAATGAAATCATCCATTTCATCATAAATTCAACAAGTAGAAAATCAATAGCGGGCGCTAAACGAGGCGCGAGGCGGATCTCCTTTTCAGAATATGCCTTATGTAAAAGCATATTCATACTTAGTACTTAGTATTTCTGTGGCTCTACCGTTGGGCTCTACTTTAATACCTCTCAATTTAGTTATACAACCGAAGTCGTAGTAAGTCTTTCAGAAACGTATAGTATAATTCCATTAAATAGGTTTGGTATCTAGAACCTTCAATTACACGATCGAATTCACCGGTATATCTGGTAGCGGACCATAAATCAGCACCCATTAACAAGTATTTCAAATTTATCACCATTCAACCGTTCCCAGTGGCCATTGCTTCTCATTGACATCGGGTTTCCAGTAGCAGTTTCTCTCACGCGATTTGGATCACGGATATTATAGAAAGCGGCTTACGCAAAATAGATTTACGCAAACTTATAGGTAGGTACTTGAATGGTATAAAGTTGATTGTACACCACCGCGCACAAGAGACGCAATGGACGCGTCCAAAAAATAAAAACTAACCCATATTTTGGCTGACTGATCTATCATCATAGATCAGTCAGCCTATACCAGTAGGTTTAGAAACTTTAATTTTACATGATGAGGTGAAGTCCGCGATGTCGTTCGCATGGATAAAGGTTTTTGAATTTTGCGGCGATCATTCAATTTTTCGGGACAAACAAACAGCCTATGCCCTTCCCCGGGATACAAGATACAACCTGTTTTGTACCAAACGTCAAAACGTCGCATTCAAACTACCTACTACAAAATATATTGCGTAAGTTTCTTGCGGATCATGTCGTAATGTGCGACCAGCTTTAGACAAACTTTAGCAGGTACACAGTAAAGGTTAATGCTCGAACACTGAGAACTTGGTACATTTGACCTTTGACGGACAAATCTCCGGTGGATTTCGCGGTAAATGTCAAGTACTACTTGCGTTTACCTGATTGCTTTATGGGCAGGGTATCTACTGCGTAGACGAAGCGCGCAACGATCACCATTCATAGTCCGAGGCTTTCACACACCACGGCCTTGCACCACCAGGATCAAGCGACTTCCTGCGATGCACTTTATTTTTAAGAGAGATCTTATCAATCTATTTCCACGGACAGACAGGCAGATTTAATGATATATATACGTAAAAGAATCAAATAAGACCACTCAACGATTACAGAAGGAGCGGACAGCAAGTTTAATTTATTGATAGGGAGAAAAGACATAAATTACACCAATAAAATATAGTAATGTCATGAGAGGGAGAAATTCTACTAATATTATCCGTGTATTCACGTGAGTTTACAAGAGAAAACCTTTTTTTTTATCGATGTCAGATTTGCGCTTGGCTGCGATATTATCTAATGGGCTGTCATGGATGATGCAGTTTTAAAATAGAAAAATGTTGATTTATAGGAGAAGTTTACTGCAGCTATTTTCAATAAACCGTACCTTAAACTAATTTTCTGTTCTTCAAACCCTAGTACCTTATAGTCTAGAATAAATATGCAGACAGTATATAGAAATCGGCTGGTTCTGTTTGATAAAAGTTAATTATGTTTTGATATGGTATGCAGGTAATGCTTTAAAATTTATTTAGTAACCCTCACTCTTTAGATAGAGATATCAAGTATCGCATTGAAATTCCCTCTTTCAACCTCCTTTTTTCCTCCCTTTTTTTTCGGTATTTAGCTCTCGTAAGTATCTTCACAAATACATACTTAAAGAGAGAGGCTACATTTTGAATCATTTTAGTATCGGAAGTTTGTAGTTTCTGAAATTCTTTGGCCACATCTCCAGAAATGAAGGGTCAATTGAGAGTCTGTTGGTACAGGGTCATGTGGAGGGGAAGCGAGCCAGAGACAGTTCTCCTACACGATGGACAGACCTCATAAAAAGTGTGACCCAGACAAGAGGTGGTGGAGTGCTCCCGCAACGCTACCAACCGACAAAAATGGTACAGGTACAGTAAGAAGTTACTATTCTGAAGTTAACTAATAGTTAGCTACTACAATACGTATTGATTGATTGAAGCATTCAACTAATTTACCTTTTATTTCTTTTCTATTCTCTATTAATTCCCTATACAAAATTAATAGAGAATTATTAAAGATAGTTTTATACGAGTTTTTTTTTAAATATATAGGCTAGCGCTTGGCTGCAATCAGACGTGATGATTAAATGAGGGAGAGATTATGTTTGGCGTATGGTTTAGTATATAGGAAATAGGTACCTAATATGAAAGAAGGCCCCTGTTGCTGTGCTCATGTACCTATATCAATTTGAATGCGAAATGAAGGATGAGAAGTGACTTTTGGCAGATTACACGCGCGCTAACAAGCATACATTATTCAGAAATAATTTCCATCCACTTTGCTCTGTGATGGCGGAGAGAAATGACTCGATATTTGCGACCGGCGTTGTTTTCACTTTTTTAATGAATAACATGGGTTAAGAAGAGCTTATACGATATATTAGTTTATTTTGACGTGACTACATTTAAATGCGTAGGTAATCCGTAGTAATATAATAAATGCGTGAGTGTGTTTTTTGGTTATTTCTTCAATAACTCCGCAACAGCGAGTAACGGATCGACGAGATTTACTGTATGGTAATTTTAGGACCTGGTGATTCTACTTTTTATTGCGGAAATTTTAAGATTCCCTCTCCTAATTATTATGGGATCTTATGCGATATATGGGTTTATTTTGACGTGGCTGCAAATTAAATACGCAATAAATTATTAACATAATATTATGTCCGCATAAAAGATTTATGTAAGTACATTGTACACACATAAACATTAGGCCTACTATGTAATAATAATGCCGACGCTTGTCTACAGACAACGGGATCTATGAAAGACTCAACATTAAATATTAAATAAAATTAGACATTAGACATTAAATAAAATACTTGGTTCTTAAAAATTAAATATCATATTTCTTATGTATAATAAACACATAATCTATTTAAAAAATATCCACTACAAGTTAGCCCTTGATTGCGATCTCACCTGCAGCCTGATTCTGTAACTCAGTGGCTATCAAAGAGTGAAAGCCACTGACATATATTCTTTATCCATTGAAGGTTTGCTATGAAAACTTAATTTTTATTTCATAGCAAACCTTCAATGGATAAAGAATATATGTCAGTGGCTTTCACTCTTTGATAGCCACTGAGTTACAGAATCAGGCTGCTGGTGTAATGATCAACATTTAGGTCGATATACCTATTTTGAAAGACGGAGGCTCCCCTAACTTAAAAACTTGAAATTACATTAGAGTCTCAGAATAGTAATAATAGTTTGCAATTGCAATAGACAGCAGAGAAACTAAACGCTGTAGAGATGAACGCAATGGTTTGCGGGCGCTATAAATCCGCCCGACGCACAGATGGTGCCGGAGCAGCCTGCAGCTACCACGATAACTGTCTTCCAATTACTGAAACACCATACACCCCCATAGGTATAGGACCACACCCATAGGCTACGATGATGAAAGTGTTATATATAGTAATGAGCGGGGCGGGTGATGATTTTAATATTGGTACAAACTGTCACTATTGATGACACAATGGAATACCGAAAGGCGATAGCAAGATCGCCTGTTAGTTGCCTTGAAATATTTACTTAATGTTCGGTTATGATGTCGCATTTAACTGGATTACTGACTAAAAATTGCTGTTACCATGTTGCTGTACCATAGAAGCATGTTTGTTTTCTAGTAGGTATTATAGAGGCTAAGTGGTGATAGTACCTACCTATGTTTGCTTTTCACGACCCATTCTAGTTTAATAACAATTTTTTTTTAAAACGCGCTTTTTTCATCCCGTAAAATCCCCGAGATCTATACAAAAAATATATATCCATGCAGAGTATTAAGGGCGTATTTGCAAATATATTGGAGTTTTCGGTACATTTTTTGACTAAGTCAAGCAAAATAAGATGGAACTAAAAATGACTATACATAGATTGATCCTACATCTCCAATTTTTGGAAATAACTTTGTTAAAAATCTTTATTTTGAATACTATAAAAATGATTTTCCCTAACCTCTTCACTCAAAATTGACGATTTAGGGGCGAATTTGGGTACATTTTTTACTGTAAATACGCCGATTTTTTGTCATTAAAAAATACCATCTGATAGTAGATATGTTCACCTCAAAATTTTGGTAAGGAAAATATTAAAAATAGTACATATAGTACAAGAAATTAAATAAAAATCGCTTGTATTTTTTTCACATATTTTGTAAATCTTAACGAAGTGAAAATAAGGGTTATTTTGATCTTACTCGGTCTCTGGTTTGATTTGAAATTATAAATTAGTCAGCGTTTGACCGCCGTCGTGAGTGGACCCTGTCTCGGTTGCAAGCAGCCCGGTGTCGAAAAACATCGCTGTACGAACACGAAATACTTGAGTAGAGTTGAGTTGCTGATATATCGATAAGGTACCTATGGTACGGTACCTACATAACATATTTTTTTTATTTGATAGAATTTAGAAATTTATTACAGTCTCTCTTCCCCGAGCGTGGTAGTGAACCTGAAGGTATACTTCGAAGGCTACTACTGGAACTCCTAGACGCGTAGAGCTATTTGTATCGAATTTGGTCTTGTTTTGATAGTTATGATCAGATCTTACCTCAAGACTTGGTGGAGTGACCTGAAGGTACACTTCGACGAATACTGCTGGAACTCCTAGACGCGTAGAGCTAGGTGTATCGAATTTGGGCTTGTTTTGCTAGTTATGATGAGATCTTACCTCAAAACTTGGTGGAGTGACCTGAAGGTATACTTCGATGACCACTACTGGAACTCCTAGACGCGTAGAGCTAGGCGTATCGAATTTGGACTCAATTTGTTAGTTATGATGAGATCTTACCTCAAAACTTGGTGGAGTGACCTGAAGGTATACTTCGATGACCACTACTGGAACTCCTAGACGCGTAGAGCTAGGCGTATCGAATTTGGACTCAATTTGTTAGTTATGATGAGATTTTACCTCAAAACTTGGTGGAGTGACCTGAAGGTATACTTCGATGACCACTACTGGAACTCCTAGACGCGTAGAGCTAGGTGCATCGAATTTGGGCTTGTTTTGCTAGTTATGATGAGATCTTACCTCAAAACTTGGTGGAGTGACCTGAAGGTATACTTCGATGACCACTACTGGAACTCCTAGACGCGTAGAGCTAGGCGTATCGAATTTGGACTCAATTTGTTAGTTATGATGAGATTTTACCTCAAAACTTGGTGGAGTGACCTGAAGGTATACTTCGATGACCACTACTGGAACTCCTAGACGCGTAGAGCTAGGTGCATCGAATTTGGGCTTGTTTTGCTAGTTATGATGAGATCTTACCTCAAAACTTGGTGGAGTGACCTGAAGGTATACTTCGATGACCACTACTGGAACTCCTAGACGCGTAGAGCTAGGTGCATCGAATTTGGGCTTGTTTTGCTAGTTATGATGAGATCTTACCTCAAAACTTGGTGGAGTGACCTGAAGGTATACTTCGATGACCACTACTGGAACTCCTAGACGCGTAGAGCTAGGCGTATCGAATTTGGACTCAATTTGTTAGTTATGATGAGATCTTACCTCAAAACTTGGTGGAGTGACCTGAAGGTATACTTCGATGACCACTACTGGAACTCCTAGACGCGTAGAGCTAGGCGTATCGAATTTGGACTCAATTTGTTAGTTATGATGAGATCTTACCTCAAAACTTGGTGGAGTGACCTGAAGGTATACTTCGATGACCACTTCTGGAACTCCTAGACGCATAGAGCTAGGTGTATCGAATTTAGGCTCGTTTTGCTAGTTATGATGAGATCTTACCTCTAGACTTGGAAAAGTGACTGAAGGTATACTTTGACGACCACCACTGGAACTCCTAGACCCTTAGAGCCAGTTGTGTCCAATTTGGGCTCTTTGTTTTTTTTTTTTTTTTTTTTGTTAGTTATGATGAGATCTTACCTCAAGATTTGGTGGAGTGACCTATACTTCGACAACCATTTTCGAATTTCAATAAGTCATTTTATTTTGTTACCTTTTTGTTACAAAAGTAGGCGTTTTCCTAGTTGGAAGTTTCAGGTACAATATAGGTAAAATCTAATCATAACAAACATAAACCGTAAACTGGACACACCGAGCTCTAGTCACCTTAGTGTTCCATTACTCCACTTGATAACCTCCAAAGATAACTTCAGGTCACTCCTCAAAGTTCAGAGTTTTTTTAATGGAAGATAAGTTTGCGCTTGACGACAATCATGCTTATGAAAAGCATGAGGCCTAAGTTTGAGCGCACTTGCTTGGAAAATGCCTGTTTACTCTTGCCTCGACGGAGAAGTAAGATTTCATCATAAATAACAAAACGTATCAGAACTCGACACAACTACATCGAAGCGTCCATGAGTTCCAGTAGTAGTCGTCGAAGTATACCTTCAGGCTTCAGGTCACTCCACCAAGTCTTGAAGTAAGATCTCATTATAACTAGCAAAACAAGCCCAAATTCAATACACCTAGCTTTACATGTCTAAGAGTTCCAGTAGTGGTCTTCGAAGTGTACCTTCAGGTCAGTCTACCAAGACTTAAGGTAAGATCTCATCATAACTAACAAATTGAGTCCAAATTCGATACGCCTAGCTTTACGCGTCTAGGAGTTCCAGTAGTGGTCATCGAAGTATACCTTCAGGTCACTCCACCAAGTTTTGAGGTAAGATCTCATCATAACTAACAAATTGAGTCCATTTTCGATACGCCTAGCTGTACGCGTCTAGGAGTTCCAGTAGTGGTCGTCGAAGTATACCTTCAGGTCACTCTACCAAGTTTTGAGGTAAGATCTCATCATAACTAACAAATTGAGTCCAAATTCGATACACTTAGCTCTACGCGTCTAGGAGTTTCAGTAGTATTCGTCGAAGTGTACCTTCAGGTCAGTCTACCAAGACTTAAGGTAAGATCTCATCATAACTAACAAATTGAGTCCAAATTCGATACGCCTAGCTTTACGCGTCTAGGAGTTCCAGTAGTGGTCATCGAAGTATACCTTCAGGTCACTCCACCAAGTTTTGAGGTAAGATCTCATCATAACTAACAAATTGAGTCCAAATTTGAGACGCCTAGCTCTACGCGTCTAGGAGTTCCAGTAGTGGTCATCGAAGTATACCTTCAGGTCACTCCACCAAGTTTTGAGGTAAGATCTCATCATAACTAACAAATTGAGTCCAAATTCGATACGCCTAGCTCTACGCGTCTAGGAGTTCCAGTAGTGGTCATCGAAGTATACCTTCAGGTCACTCCACCAAGTTTTGAGGTAAGATCTCATCATAACTAACAAATTGAGTCCAAATTCGATACGCCTAGCTGTACGCGTCTAGGAGTTCCAGTAGTGGTCGTCGAAGTATACCTTCAGGTCACTCCACCAAGTTTTGAGGTAAGATCTCATCATAACTAGCAAAACAAGCCCAAATTCGATACACCTAGCTCTATGCGTCTAGGAGTTCCAGTAGTGGTCGTCGAAGTATACCTTCAGGTCACTCTACCAAGACTTGAGGTAAGATCTCATCATTACTAACGAATTGAGTCCAAATTCGATACGCCTAGCTCTACGCGTCTAGGAGTTCCAGTAGTGGTCATCGAAGTATACCTTCAGGTCACTCCACCAAGTTTTGAGGAAAGATCTCATCATAACTAACAAATTGAGTCCAAATTTGAGACGCCTTGCTCTACGCGTCTAGGAGTTCCAGTAGTGGTCATCGAAGTATACTTTCAGGTCACTCCACCAAGTTTTGAGGTAAGATCTCATCATAACTAACAAATTGAGTCCAAATTCGATACGCCTAGCTCTACGCGTCTAGGAGTTCCAGTAGTGGTCATCGAAGTATACCTTCAGGTCACTCCACCAAGTTTTGACGTAAGATCTCATCATAACTAACAAATTGAGTCCAAATTCGATACGCCTAGCTGTACGCGTCTAGGAGTTCCAGTAGTGGTCGTCGAAGTATACCTTCAGGTCACTCCACCAAGTTTTGAGGTAAGATCTCATCATAACTAGCAAAACAAGCCCAAATTCGATACACCTAGCTCTATGCGTCTAGGAGTTCCAGTAGTGGTCGTCGAAGTATACCTTCAGGTCACTCTACCAAGACTTGAGGTAAGATCTCATCATTACTAACAAATTGAGTCCAAATTCGATACGCCTAGCTCTACGCGTCTATGAGTTCCAGTAGTAGTCGTCGAAGTATATCTTCAGGTCACTCCACCAAGTCTTGAGCTAAGATCTTATTATAACTAATAAAACGAGCCCAAAGTCCGGAAGTGAAAAATAAATATAATAATATATCGAAGTATCGATAAGTACAAGTTGATTCAACGCTGCTTATTCGTGCATGTGTGTGCGTGGGAATGAAGCATGTGTAGTAGTGCGATTTCATACCTATCCGTTTCGGAAATACGTCCTTAAGTTAATAAATGCTTCTAAAAGCCGATCTATTTCCACTGCATATCTCTTTGAGTGTGTCATAATATAAGTGCTGTCAGCCTTTTTCCCATAGCGCCTGTCTTGTTTTACACGAGAAACCGTTGACGTTTTCCACTCAAGCCTGCCGTATAATTAAGAGACTTTGCATACGACACACAGTTGAAGAGCGTCAGACGCCACTGAAATGAGCATTCGTTATTGGTGTCTTCTAATAATCTTAGCAAGTCTGGTGGCGTATCGAAGCCGAGAATCTTC
The DNA here is from genome assembly GCA_923060345.2 of Erebia aethiops. Classification (NCBI taxonomy): domain Eukaryota; kingdom Metazoa; phylum Arthropoda; class Insecta; order Lepidoptera; family Nymphalidae; genus Erebia; species Erebia aethiops. Next base: position 34,419,757 of record OV281079.1, on the reverse strand, counting down.
ATGTCTCGAGACTAGTTTTTGACATGCCTCGAGACATGCGCTTAGCTGCTATTTTCAAGAAACATCGTTGACCTCTGATGAAGCTTTAGCTGACCCGCCACAGCATCGCTCGGGCGGAATTTCTGTCAATCTAAGTGGGGGTGTACGTTTCTATATTTAGGTGGTTTGAACTGTTAATTTATCAGTCAGTCCGTAATTATATAATATATAGATTATAGATGGGCCAAAAGTCATGATTCTCGTTAGGTCCAAGCATTTCACAAGCATTTAATATGAATGTCAAAACAAATCATTTCTAAAATTTTAACTTTCGCGATAATTAAGTAATTTGTAGAAAATATAACTATCGTGGAATAAAACTCTCAGAAGGCCGACACGACAGTACGCGAAAGTATAACTTTCTTTTTCTTTAAATTGCAACATAATAATATATTACTGCATTGACAAGCACATCTTTCACTGTCATTTGATAATTCGCATCCATTTCGAGGAGAAAATATTTTACATGTCGATTGGCTCGTTGATTTATCTATAAATTGATTGCTTTCACAAGTTTAGCATTTAACCAGTTGGCAGTCCAGTGTACCTACCTAATACCTACCCTATGCGGGATTAGCAGAGCGGTTCTGCCGTGTACCCCGTAGGGTACACAAGCAGGAAGTAAATCTATGGTGATTAGTGCCACCAACTAGTTAAATTAGAACTTAGTATTTTATTAGTAGCATGAAGTGCACCAGAAAATATACGAAACTAGTTGATGCCCGCAACTACGTCCGCGTGAATTGAGGTTTTTTGGTTCCCGCGGGAACTTAACTTCCAGACTATCTTTCTCTGTGATAAATTTCATCCAGATCCGTTCAGCCGTTCGGACGTGATTGAGTAACAAACATCCATTCATCCAAACTTTCGCATTTATAATATTAGTTTATCTTATCTTAATATTAGTCTGTGGGAACTAAGTGAAATCCGCATAAGGCAGCATGAAGCGCATTTTTCAATACCCATACATTTTTATACTAAGACGAGCAGCGCCGTATTTTTTTTGCTAGTATTATAACGTGATAGTGGTATCTTAGTATGTGATCATCTCAATAAATAAATCGAAGAGTGCACTCATCACAATTTCTTCGATTGAAGATCGCATTGAAATAAATCGATATAAACAAAATAAACGCTCGGTCATTTTCCATCTAAAAATAAAATCGTATTGTGCTTCTCTAATGATTGCGGAATCCCGCTTCTAAATTTACAATGCTCTATGTCACTTTTATTAGCTGAATAAAAACGTACACAGTAAATTGAAAGAACTAATTACTGCTAACTAACTAATGAACTAATTAATCACACGTCAGTCTAAAACAACTTTAGCAATGAAATCTTTTTTGGTGCTTTTTGAACCACCATCACTTCTCATCATTTTTTTATAACTTCTAATAGCTAATAGAATTTTCCAAGACTACGATACACTACTCGATCCGAATTTAAAGCAAGCTAAGTCGAGGGTAATAGCAAGTTAGAAACATAAAATTTCTGATTACCTTATTGAAAGGCATAATAGTAATTATACTTTGGTTTGGTTTAACATTTGGTTCGTCTGCTTGTTTTTTTTTTTTGTTTTTTTTTCAAAATATCTGTTCTTAATGGTTTCCAGACCCCGTCATGCGTTACTTGAACTTTCCTCTTTCATATGTAAAGACTGGCTGATGCCCACAACTTCGGCTGAGTGGATTGAGGCTTTTTGGTTCCCGCGGGAACTCTTTACTTTGCCGGGATAAAAAGTAGCCTGTGTGTTATTCCAGACTATACCCTTTATACCTTTATACCCAGACTATACTATAACCTTCCTCTCTGTCAAATTTCATCCAGATCCGTCCAGCCGTTCTTGCTTGATTGAGTAACAATCATCCATCCATCCAAACTTTGGCATTTATAATATTAGTATAGAATAAACTGGTAGAAATATTTTAAACATAACATTCAGTATGCAAATCCGCAGTACGAATATAGGTAGCCAACGAGACAGAAGCCTTTCAGTGCAGTCCGCAAGCTCCAGTTTCCACGGCTTCAAAGCGAAATAACGTTTTCCTTGGAAGTGTAACGAACCCGGTGGTTACAAAGGGGCCGTAGGTTTGAGTTCCGTGCGGTCACCGTCACCGGACACCGCGGAAGAGCTCAGGTATCCCAGTCCTCATAAATCAAACAACACTCCCCCTCGCTATCTCTCCAGCCCGACATGGCTTTTTGTTTACCGACCATTGTAGGTCTATTTCGCGAAATGATAATCTATGTGGAGCACAAAATCTCCTATCTTGTTTAGGTGTTTGATAGGGGATTGTAACTGTATTTTCTTTTAGGTTAGATAAATAAGTGTTACTTACTTTTGCAAGATAAGGTAAGTAATTCAAAAAACGAAACCACATATTACATAGATGATAGGTACTAGCTGATGCCCGCGACTTTATCCGCGTGGAATATGTTTTTTTAATTCCCACAGGAACTCTCCAATTTTCCCGGATAAAAAGTAGGGCTATGTCACTCTACAGGTCCTCGACTATACCTATTCCAACAGTCACGTCGATTCAAACTAACAAACAAACACACTTACGCATTTACAATATTAGTATGATATCATCATCACATCAGCCTGAAATTTAACAGATTTTTCTTAAAGAGCACTGCCATAATGGCTCCTCGCCTAATATCTTACAGCTCCAGCTCTTCGCTGTCATCGACGAACAGACGGACTACACGAAACTATAAGAGTTTTATTGTTTGCCTACGAAACCCTAATAAGTATAACTCCTTTGGGATTTCTTTGCCTCAAACAAAAAGCAACCTAGGTCAACATAGCCAGATGTCCGGATCCAATTTCTTGTAAATTGTTACAGAGATGCCATAGATATCTTCTGTCACAGTATGACTACTGTAAAAAATACACTTAATGCACATAAATTAAGTTAAGCTAGTAAGGTTTAGTTAGTAATTTGATTTTAATTTTCTTTTTTTGTATTTTGTAAGGTTTTATTAGATAATATTAACTGATTTTTTCGCTATAGTTCTGTGCATGCCATGTCCACATCCAGAAGACACAATGGTATATAATATTTTAATTTATAATGTTTTTTAGCCTTATCCGCAATTGCAGTCAGTTTTGTGGAAAAAATAACAAGAACTATTAGATAACAATCAGCTTATAGCTGTCTGGCAATTAATTAAGTACAAAAAACAAATGATTACAGATTTATAGTTTCTGCAATAGATATTTAGGATATTTGGCGACAAAATAGCGCCACTTAGGTTACACCGTATAAGTCTTAATAATTCTACCAAAAAAATATACAGAATTCGTCTATAAAAATGTGTTAAGAATAACGCAAGACTATATATAGCTTGATAAAAAAAATTGAATTTGAATGTTCAATAGCCAGAATACAACGAAAATAGGTAGGAAAAATATATAAAATACTTGAAGTAAATTCGTTTATATCGAATCGTCTTAGGCATAACCGAGTACCGACCTTCGTCTGAAAGGGAATGTCAATGCTAAATAATTTAATATTTTCTGTCGCCGCACATACTATGTACCTGTTATCAAGGTGATAAATTACTTTTAAACAAATATTCCATACTAAAAAATAAATTTATTTTATTTATTTTATTTATTTAATATTACAAATGCGAAATTGCGTGTCTCTGTTCGCCTTAGTCTGTTTGTTATCATTTTTGATCAATCTGATTAAACTACTTTATTAAAATTGGTACAGAGATAGGATGCACCCCGAGAAAGAAAATAGGCTACTTTTTATCCCGAAAAATCACAGAGTCGATTAAAAAACCGAAATCCACGCAGGCATCAACTAGTCAGTTATAAAATTTAATTTTCACGCAATACCTAAAAATTGTAGTGGCATAGTTGATTTAGATTCGATTAATTAGTCTTATAGTAAAGGTGTTTCTCCACAAGGTCGCCCACTGGCGCCATGCTAGTGCCGTTTCTTTAACGCTTTATTAATAAATCGGTATAATTGATTCGGCTTTAATATTCACTCAAACAATGCGCTAGTCTTTCAGGGACATATTTGTTGGGTTCGATAGAATCAGATATGCGAAAGTGTCTGCCTATCTACTACGCTTTCCCGGCCCATCTGTTCAACCGCTTTTCGCGAAATTTGCGATTGACTTTCGCATTAAAATATTACATTAAGATTTGTTGTCGAACTCAGTCTATCATGAATTTTAGACGTTCATTTTTGGAGAGCCCGACAATTTATAAAATCGTCACTTTGTTCGAATTCCTTTCGAGAGTATGCACGCAGATTGTGGCGTTCCGCGAATCAAACGCGCTGATTCAGATCGAGGTCTACTAGTCGAGATGTTCACGAATCGATAATAACTGCGCTCCAGCGAATCAGAGTAGGTATACACATAATTATAATAATAAATCTAGCAAACACGATCTCGCGGGCGCTGCCATGGATTTATTAAGGTTCAGTTAAATACCAGGTATTAGGTATACTATGTTTTACAAGTTTACAACTTTGGCAAGCGCTAGAATATTATGGATCCGTATATTCTTTGTTTAAATATAAATATATAGCGAGCAAACGAGCAGGCGGGTCACGTGATAGTAAGTGATTACCGTGAGGATGAAATTTGTTTCTGCGACGAAGAGTGCAACTGGAGAACACGGAAGGTATAATTTTCCTGATAAGCAATCAAGAAAATTATACGGAACTTACGGGCCATTTTAGCGCTTTTCCTATCCATTTGAAATATCTATAAGTACGTGATAATAGCACGAATATGTTGGACTCCGATTTATGGTATTATTCAGAAACTCATTTGTCAAAAGAAGCGATCGTCCGAGCGATACTATTCAATTTGTATGCATCAAAAAAAAGGGATTCTGATTTCTTAAAGACTCCTCGACCAGAAAATAACCTGAGATATCGTACTAACGAGGCTGCAATTAAAGTAATTATGGTAGGTTAAAAATTAGAGCATGTAGTGGGCGTGAAATCTATCTAACGCAAGGAAGAGTCCAAGGTGCGGTACGAGATCATCAACGATGTGGACAGGCCAGCTCTACCATGGACATCCTTTTACATGTAAAAGTAAGTAAAGTGACAGAAAGGAGGAGACATGGATGTCAAAAATGTCACAATACGCCTACAACTAATCTAGCAATTATAGTAAGTATTTTTTTATTGCGAAGTGTACTTATACAAATTATTATTAAAATTAGTATTAACCCTAATCGGGATATCCTGTTTTTGTGTGGACTTATTCCTTTGCCACTTTCCAGGTTTGCAAAAACCACTACGCAAAAATCACTTCGGTCTATCTTTTTATTGGACTTTTTATGATAGGAAATCCAGGTTTCCTTTAAATTTTTAAAAACCAACATCATGCGGACGCGGTCACGGGCATATTCTAGTCGTATAATAATGTAACAGTTTGTCGGACGCCGTAATAAATTAAATAATCTAGAACTGTTACGTAAATCAACAAGTGGAATCGAAACCGAATGGAAAAGCCCGCGGCGGTATAACCACAATGAGTAGGTACGTATTTCGACTTTCCATTAGCAGTAACTTAATAAATTGAAAATTACATTGTTATTTCGTGACCATCGACATCGAACTTCAGTTTGTTTTTGTAGAGTGTAGATAATAGGTATTAAATTTTATTATATCGGTACATTAGTAGCCTTGGAATGAACAATGAAAAGCAGAATATCTGTGCCCAAAATAACCACACAAACGCCAATATTGACCGTTAAAAACATGTCGATATTATAAGGCGATTAGACACAAATTAGTTCCTGAAACATCAATAACATTGAAGCTCTATACACGAACGTAGAACATCAACAAACACCGACGTTACATTCTTGCTTCTCCCCAGTTTCCGGGATGTAAACAGCGACTGTACGCTAGGATACCGCGTCGATACCTAATAATCAATTGCAACTTCACATTACAAATGGTCCCTGGGACTATAACGCTCATGACTTCGGGGGCCGCATCATATCATCAAATATTATAGGCTCTTGACTTCTCGGGCGCAGCGTCTTGTGTTAGCGGTATCAATGATACATTGTTTCCCCGAGGCCTCATCCGTATATTGTCTGCTGGTAAACGGTTATGTTCTCGTGAAACAGAAATATAGGGCTAATGCCAGGCAGTCATGTTAAACGTCCAATCTGACGGCCGCCCCGGGGATTACGTAACAACCTAACGATAGTCATTAGCAATCAATCTCGTGAATTCCGGTGGGTGGTAGACGCCTCGTCTGTGAAATTGGCGAAATGGGCCCTCGCGGTCATATTGTGAAACCTCATGCAACCGGGTACCGGGTACCGGGATTAAAGACTTGATCGTGATCAATTTAAGTACATTTACAGGGATCCGTAAAATATACGACCTTTACATACTAAACAAGGGTAATAATAATCGAAGAATAATAATGAAAAATGATATCCTTAAACCGAAATCAAGTGCAGATGCAGAATTATTACAATAGCAACTTATTTAAATGATATTAATTTCCACTTAGCTCCGAAAGCTCTGCCGGAAAATAATAATTTCAACTAAATCGTAACATAATGCAATATAACAGAATTAAACACCGTCTGGCCGTATCGCACTTGACTGATCTTTTTAGAGATTCACTCGCTTGTCCGACCGCAGAGACGTTAGAGAAGACCGCGAGATGAACATAGGGTTTTATCGAAATTGCAAACGATCCGGGCGATGGCTGCGGTCGGCGGCACGTGTTCACTCCACGTACGGGCAATTGAAAAGAGCGCAAGTTATCGCAAGAAATGCGCGGGAATCGCACCGCTTTTGATGCTGGGCGGGACGTACAGTACGATGTACGTGTTGAAGATTGATGCATTTCATTTAAAACTAAAACAGTTTTGCCACCCTTCATTGCCAACTAACCTCTGAAACAGGTTATCAATGTAGTAGCACAGGTTTAAGAATAGGAAGTTTGACTACGACGCGCACGCGTTGGTACAATACGTGCGAAATATGCATTTCGGTATTCAGTTCCGATGATTAGCTTTGTAGAAGAACCAAAAGACCTAATAATTCCGGCGATTGAAGGTCTAGTCCCTAGATGGACGTATTACATAAGCTGGAAGCCGCTGGAAACAAGCTTCGTCCATCAAAAGGAAAGTTAGCTATTATAGCCAACTGAAGAGCGTCTCTTGCAGCAATAAAATGATCAAATATATCCGAAAAAAGCGATCGATTAGCGAGCCTACTCCAGGAGTGTAGGCTCGCTCGAAACCAGAAATATTCGAAAGAGGTTGAAGCTAGCCTACGAGGTCAACTGGAGCAAAGACCAAGATAACGCCGACCTGCCCACATCCGTAATGTAACGAAGGTCGAGTAGATGAAGCTGAATGAAGGAACGATGATGCGAGTCAACTCACAAGAACCTATCATTACCTTGAGTACGAAACATAATGGCGATAGGAAACATGTGAATCTTCCGGAGCGCATGTCCTGTAGGCTGCAGGTTGTTAACCCATAGCGTTCATTACTGCTTCCGCTGGTCACGCATATATGCGTCTATGGGATATTGCGACACCAGTTGTAGTAGGTACCTTTGTTATGTGTCATAATATCGCCTGTGTAGTGTGTATATAGCATAACTTCGTTACAGTTGAATTGAGGTGTATTTGTGTGCTTACATTTTACACAGAACCGTGCAGTATCAAAGACATGTGAATGGTCGTGTCCCTAGTACTTCAGAATTGATCAAGAGGCAGCAGAGATTTTTTTGAGAGAATCCTTGAAGAGTACTATGAGTTACGACGTGTATAAGTATAAAACATTAGGTGTACATAAATTATCTATACCTACTAACTTAATATCATAAATGCGAAAGTTTGGCTGGATGGATGGATGGATGTTTGTTACTCAATCACGCTAGAACGGTTGAACGGATTTGGATGAAATTTTTTGCACAGGGATAGATTATAATCTGAAATAACACATAGGCTACTTTTTATCCCAGGAATTTAAAGAGTTCCCGCGGGAACCAAAAACCTCCATCCACGCGGACGAATTCGCGGGCTCAGCTAGCTATTCATACACATCTAAATAATTATATTTAAGAATGGTCTAGCAGTCTAGCTGAACAAACACTTAACTCACGTGTAGATATATATAACTCACCACAAAAGCCAAAAATATCATTAAGTACCTAACTTCTTAGTAAGAACTTTAATAAGGTATCTAATACGAACGTCTCACAGAATTGTAATGAGGGAAGCTCAGATGTCGCCGAGACAGAAAAAAACTATACAAAGAAATTTTGTAAAAGATCTGGTGAGAAATTTTAATGGCGCACTTGATAAAAAATAAAACTTCTGAGCAAATAATGAAAAAATAGAGAGAAGAAAACACCAAGAATAACCAGCTCATCCAGTTGCAAAGCTGAAGGGAACATTGCTAGAACCACCGGTGGACATTGGAACTTGGAGATCAATCACAATTTGGCAAAATAAATTATCATTCATTCGTTCATCTTTTGTCCTTCATTGGAGGTCATTCGGTTAAGACGAGCGAAGACTTCTAAAGATCCCCACCGGCTCTTCTTCTAATAAAGGACCTTCGGTCGGCAACGATGCGCGCTGTCGAATTCAAGGGGTAACCTGTCGAATTTTGATGGTCGAATTACGAGATATCTGATTAATTCAATGGAGCGGGTATTGTGTTACCCTTTTTTGTGTCCCTTCGCGCACCCGCGTGTTCTGTGATTGATCGTTTTGAATTAATTTAAGCGTGGACGTGTATAACCCGTCTCTTGTTACTGCGTAACTTTGGAATTAGAACGATACGCCTGTAGACACCAACTTAATATTTAAGCTCATTCAAATGAAGGCATTCTTTCTAAAAGAAACCTGACTAAGCGATCGAAACAAGATTTTCAAGCCTACTTGGCGGATTTTACACTTTGTCTGATTGTGATGTGTGATGACATGTGATGGATTGTCTTTCGGAGTATTATTAAGAGTTTGACCCCAAACCGAAAGAGAAATTATAAAACTTAATCCTTTTTATTTTTTTACCAAAGAAACGAACCACTAAAACTTTACTTAAAGAGTTTAGGTTTGAAATATATTTGTCTTCAATTAAGCATATTTGTTAAAGAATTAGCCAAACCAAACCAAAAAGCTCAAATCAGTATTCCATTCCAACAGTGCCATCGAACGTTTATTTGGTAACGATGTAACATCGAATGAATCGTATCATGATCATGATTGATAACACAATTCATAAATTACGCACAAGTCACACACGACCCGGGCACGTTCCATGCATTTAGATCCCGAGATACATCCCATTGTATTTTTCAAGTAAGTCATGCTGCAATATACGAGTATGAAACAATAATCGGGTACACAGACCACTGAGATGATATCTATGGAGCATCAAATACCGAAACTTTGTCTTAACGTCTTTATCTAATGATTAGAAAAAACGTAAACTTGGAACTTTGGAAGTGAAACTAATCAACACAACACGATGAATGACATCCTTATCATGTAGTCCACTATCATCTTAGACTGACCTACCGCCAGATATATCACCAATTGCGAAAGTGTGTTTATATGTTAATCACACTCCAGCGAAGCACCAGACCGATGTTATTTTTAGTATTTGTTAGTTTGAGACCTAGGCTACATTTTCCTGAAATATCACTTCCCGCGGGATTTTGAGAAAACCTTAATTCACCCGGATGAAGTCACGGGCGGCGTCTAATATTCTTAAATATTTGAATGTACCCTATATAACCTTAAAATGAATTAAACACATATTATAAGTAAAACGATCGAATCCTAATTAGTGAATCGTGATTCACAATAAGAGAAATAAAAAGGATAAGAAAAATCAATATGTAATGTAACCACTTAATATCGTTTTCCGTGGTTAATATAATGCGTGCAGCATTTCCATAAGAAATGTGTCATATGATAAAAATATCGATTGCATCGAGTACCATTGTACCGAGATTGGTACCGGTTGGTGGATTGATAGGTTGGTACCTACAGCGCAAATTTTCCTACACTTATAATATTTGGCACACGGAACATTGCTTACTCTAGTAATACAATATCTCCTTGACGCAGCTCGTCACTCGTGGGAAGGCCGAGATAAGATCGTACTTTCATCCGATCACGCATGATTTAAGTGCGAACCTAGCAACAATGCTGAAGAACGGTCACGTATTCGAAAACAAACAAGTGTTTGTTGAAGAGAAATTACACTTAGGTGGTACAGAGAAAGAGAATAAGTACAAATAATTGTTAACAAGACAACAAACAAGATGGTACGTAGTTACGTTTTCTATTGTATTCACGGGCCTATTATTGATATAATAGCATGCATCAATGATTGTATGGAACTAGATATTAATAACAATGTTCTTCTAACCGATTTCGATTTAGTGCGCAAGTTGTGTACGCAAACATAAGTGTGCTTTCGTGTTAGTAAAGGTGGGTTCACACTTTGATGAAGACGATGATGATGATGCAACACTAGATAAGATCAAACGCAGGAACTACAACTGGGTGGTCTTCTAGGTTCGGGTGGAATACTGACAACTTTCCAACTCAAATACCCAATACTATTTTTAACCGGAATTTACGATCCAGCAGCCGGATAAGCTCAATGAGCCAATCAAACGAGAGAGAGAGACGTGATACGTATTGAGTAAACATCATAACTCATTTTGAAAGAACACCTTAAACCCGCGTATATAATTGAAGTTTGTCAAGGGCCTATAAAACTCGGGCAGAACGATTGATTTGTACTATATAGCCTACATGCCACGCTCGGAACGGCGTGTGTACCCGAGCGGAGATATCACCGAAACTTCCCCAATAAAGGCGCGGAATTGCAGAGAATCACGCAGGGTCGATGAGACTCAGGGTCTTTGTATCGATAAAATTAAATGATTCATTAATTTTCGCTTCTTTTGTTTTCGTCATTGTCGACGTGTTCAAAATTAAGTTAGGATATTTTCCTACCATCATACCTACCACCTGTTCAACTTAAAACTTCTGTCCGTTTTGTGTGAAGTGAAGGCCAATTTTATAACGTTTGATAAGGTGGATCACCTATCGCTTGCGTCTTTGGCAACCTATAACACCAATGCTTCCCTTAATTTGTGTTATGCATTATTTTTCCGGAACGAATTTGGTAGGAATCTGCGTCGCAATCTGTTTTAGAAAACTAACAAAGTAAATAACTTCGAAACAGAATGTGTCAAAAAGAAGACAAGAATGATGAGAAAACGCATTCAAAGGAAGTGTTCAAAAGAGATTTCCTCTAGCAATACCAGAGAAAAATAAATGAGAAAAATTAGATTATTTGGTTTGTCCACAACCCAAAATAAAACGGCTTTGGTATACAAAAAATTCTCAAAAATATTTTGTTAAAGAAAACTATTATTTATTATAAACACGGAAAATTGGCGTCAAATCAATAAACCAATTTTAAGTCCCCAGTTCACGCTAGCCAAATAGTTCGGCGGCCAAATAGAGACTTATGTCAACATGTCATGTAAACGCTCTACACATTTCGTATAGATTCTGATAATACTCCAAAATCCATACCAGCCGGGAATGGCGAATAATATATTTGCTATACTATGTTCTAGTATAAGTTAACTGGAAAGCTCTTTACTTAAATGCGATTGGGAAAACCATATTTGCTGTATAGGTATGGCAGATGACTTGTGGGCGAAATGTATTCATATTTGGATCTCCCAAATTTCTCCCAAAGGAAATTCTGTAAAAATGAAAAGGGATGATTTGGACAGAATTGGGACAGAATAGGCTAATTTATATTAGGTAGACTATTGAACATTGTTAGCCCGCTATCATCTTAGACTGCATCATCACTTACCATCAGGTGAGATCGCAGTCAAGGGCTAGCTTGTAGTGAATAAAAAAAAACTACTTCTAGTAAACTTTGCCGAGTGCTTAGGCCAAGCGCATTGGACTAACGTATAAAAGTGGCATTAAGACTCGCTACAGATACTCGTAAATCACGACCGTAGTAAACTTTGCCGAGGGCATACACCGAGCGCGTTGGGCTAACGTATAAAAGAGGCATTACGACTCGCTAGAGATACTCTTAAATTACGACCGTAAGAATAGGTACTTCTAAATTATTTTAGACGCATGGCGTACGGATTAGTCGGAACACGTAAATAGATATTAGCGATGTTAAGTCGTAAATTATAGTGTAAGGAAGCGAGAGCCAGTGTGGCCGTTATTGTACGATCGTCTAATATTGTGAAACAATACATCCACTGCGTCCAGTCTAAGTTTCTTTGATACATAATATGCACATTGCGTGCTATTATTAAAAAATAAATTGTTCGTAATCAAGAGACTTTATAATAATTATAGTTAACGGTACGCAATAATAAGTTTTACTGGTGGGCTTGTTTAAAGATCTTTGTTACGCTTAAAAATATATTGAACAAAACGTATGAGCAAAATTTCTACAGTAGTAAACTTGAAGATAGAAGTCCTAATTTTACGATTCCATAGACAATTGTCTTGGAAAAAGCGAATCAGCAACATATTATTTTACGGTTTTATCCGGAACCATGACATTTATGATCCCGATCTGACCGTTTCGTTCCATGACTTAGTTTAGTGTCCTATAGCCTCAGGTTCCGTTACGTTAGCTATGTAATATATAGGCTGTAAACTACAAGTAGGTACTACTGGATATTTGAAATGCGTGGGCAGAAATATTGGGTTTCGGCGACATAAAAAGTATCATAACATCGTAAACCTTGTTATTTCATTCTTCCCATTCCGTGGTTATTTCTTTCGACGTTTTTTTCACTCTAGGTGATTCGATGCGCATTGTATTTTTACTGTCGTGCTCAAGTTCGCAACTTTCTACAAGGAAAATGTTGCATAATATATCTTACTATTGTAAAAAAATCAAGTGGTAAGTAATAGGTAGGCAGCCCATATTACAATTTCATTTTGTCTGTTTCTATATATTTTTTGTATTTCTTCTCGTATTTTTTTCTGTGCTTTGTTGTAGTTGCAGTACACAGTGTAGTGTGTACTTTGTTTTTTAAATACTAATAGCTTTGTGAATTGTGAATAGTAATACACGCATATTATAAATATAAAGTAACAGGCGGACCCGACTACGCTTGCTATTTTTGAAAATCCTTGCTAGTTACTAGTACAACGACGTTATAGAGTAAACCAATATGCCTTGTGCATATTGGTTTGAGATTCACTGTAAACATATTTTTTCATACATATTATTTGTTTATAAAACACATTAGATTCAGATTTTTTTCTTTTTCTTGCTCTTAATTAAATTCGACAATTAACCTTTTCAATTGGTCCACATTTAAAATCATATTAGAATTAGAACGCAAACGTTATTTTTTATTGGCCGTAAGCGCATTTTATGTTAATATTTTGTTTGGCCTTCGTACACAAAATATCCAGATCAAGGTGGAGTTTAATGTGAAACCCGGCCATGACCCCTAGTGCCACGTCCGGATATCGCTAAAGAGTATGGACATCCCACCATTTGGCAGAGAAATCGGGTATTACATATTCATGCTGCAGATATATTTTGCTAATAGACCGTGCGAAGGTAGCATTAGGAAATTTTTATTTTAACCCAGCTTTGAAAGGTCACGTGTTGGGCTTGGAGTGATCTAGTTATGTAATTTATTTACGTTATTACGACATCTGTATAATGTACAGTCAGTTGATATCTGTACCGAATGCTTTGAACTCTTGCGATTTCATAGTTAAGAAAGTTAATCTATACGCGGGCCGAGTGATGCTATCACTTATGCTGCGAAAGTTTTAAATGGGAAAGTTGTGTTATTCAATCAAACCTAAAAAGTCCGAAACTATGAGAAATTCCATACATTACTAAGAAAACATACTTGAACATTAGCTACGATGTAATAAAAGACAGAGCACGTAGAATATCATCTAGAATATAATAATATGTATTTTGAAGACCGTACCTAACATTTAATATATAATAACACCAACTGATATCTACGAGGATTGAGGTATTATAAATATTAGTTTTATAAAGAATATAATTTTCTCCTATGCAAATCTACTAACACTGACATAATACATTAAAATTGGTTTAGCGTTTGAATCGTAAATAGACAAAACACAAATTAACACTTTCACATCTATAAAACTACTAGTAGTATGTAACATGGCAGTCATATGGATTTGACGGAAACGAATAATATAGCTGTGTAGCCCTAAATTAACAAATCCAATGTAAACAAAGGCCTGTTCAATTTACCGATAACTCCTCATGACACTCGGCGGCGATTTGCAAATCTCGTTCAAGCACAGACTCTGTTGCCAATTTTGCAATAAAAAAACGAAATACGATTTCCGTTTTTTTTATTCTACTACAAGTGAGCCTTAGGCTGCGAAATGCAAACTCACCAGAATGCAGGGTACGAGTAGGTTAGTGATGTTGCAACTTACAATGTAAGATGGAAGTGATACAATTACATATAAAATAAAATAAAAAAATTAATATAATCCGTATTGTGTAAAAAAAATTAAAATAACCGTCTCCGTAGTTTCTGAAAAATAAACTCTCGACATTCACTCTGCATAAAATATGCGGAAGTTATGAGTTATGACAAACAAACAAACATCAAGAATGAGTGACAGTGAACGAAGATGATACAAACCATCACGAGTGGCCCATTCTAAATTCTCGAACGCTATACTGCAGAAATAAATTGGCCCGTATGCATTACAGCTTAACAGGTACACCCAAACGAAAAACAAAGTCGACCCTTTGCTATTTTCGAAGACAGATCTATGACGAGTTTGCCTAAAATTTAAATAAATCCGGACCAGGATTGTTTCAAGGCTTATTTTTAACTGCTAACCAAAAAGTTACATCCAAAAAATACATCAAAAAGGTTAAATGTTCACCAAAATTTGACACACTATATTATGTGAAATTATAACCAAACATTTGACATCTTGCTATCCTATTTATGCAAATTTTAACCACATATTAACTTAAGTTAGGTATATTACCCAATAAAACCTAAGTTCCAATGAATACCATCAACTATGGGCACATGAATATTTATGTTCTAAGCTACCTAACACAACTTTAGGTTTTGGCAAATATAGTACTTATAAAACAAGATTTGGAGAACATTTACTACGATTGATTTAGGGCTCCTTAACTAGCTGATGCCCGCGATTTCGAATGCGTGGTTTAAGTTTTTTTAATTTCCATGGGAACTTCTTAGCCTTTATGTTGCTTGTCCCTTCCCAGGTCCTTAACTAACAAGATAAACTGACTTTGATTAAGTATATTATGCTCGAATATGCTCAGTTGAGGAAAATTGGTTTCGAAAGATAGCAAAAGATAAAAGATGAAGATTACACACGCCTTCGTTTCATACGCTGGCACCAGAACGTGATGCGGCGTACAAATTAATCAAATGAAACGTGCTATTTTAATTAATGCCATTAGATAATTCTTGCAAGTTGAACGCACGCACGTGCTGATCATCTGGTCCAGCTATTTTGCCCTCCCTGTAGAATACTGTATAGTGTTCATGTATTCAATTATGTTTTATCTAGCATAAGAGTTGTATCTCTAGCCATATAAGAGTGGTATCTCTGGCCATAGGGACTGTACAAATTATTTGTTTGTTAAAAACAATGTAACATTAGATGACAGACCAGGAGTTTTGGTTAAAAAATCATATTTTAACCGTTAGCATTCCTCAATTTCGTTCATAATACAAACACGAACAAAATATAAATTTAATAATAAAACCGCAACGTTTTTAAAGCTGAGTTATCTGGCAATAAACTCGTTTATTGTATGATGGTTTTATCATGATCCCAAACACTTGCCACAAACTTAGATTACGATACGCTTTCATATATTATTAAGTGGCTCGGATGAAATTGCTGTTAGTAGGAGCTATCGGTTTCCGAAATGTTCCAATCGAGAATAGTACAAGCAACCTCGTAAATAAAGTCCATATTTCCGTTATCTAACTGTTATCTCTGTTACGTAACACATTAGGTATCACATTACAGGGTAAACGATCCGACCTTCGCACGCTTCGTTGGACTTTCCCGCAACACGACCTCACTATCCTCCAATCGAGCTTTATTCCACCGATATTTCCAATCCACTAAAAGCAAAAACATTTTGAAGACGATTAAACTCGTTTAGGTAATAATATGCTGAACAACAAAAATATTAGGCCAATAAATTTGAATTAGCTATGCCAAATAAACAACGACGCCACGTAGGGAGTATAAAAATAAGAGGTTATGGATATAGTCGGATATAGTATATTGGACATTTGTGAGATATTAAAGTTATTAAAATACGCATAAAATTATATTATTGCCGGCCGTGATGCAAAGGACTTGCTAAAAAAATTACTCACATTCAGTTTTAATTATAGATGACCTTGCACAACCCTTGGAATTCTATAAGATGCCTACAAACCCTCTCTTAATTTAGATAAATAAGTAGAAGTAGTTAGATAAGTAAATTTTAGAACGACCTTTTTAAGTTCATACATTTCGCCTACATGGTATTTACATCGAAAGTAAAAACATCGCATCCTTGGGCATAACGACTTGACACTTTCATATTTGCTAAATGGAAAAGAAAGCAAAAAGGTAAGATAACCCCTTCGTGACCCGATATTTAGCAGATTTAAATCCAACAAAGCAGTGCTAATTGCACCCGAGGAAAGCAACTTACGAAAGGCACAGTTGGAGACACATAACATTAAAATAATTATTAATCTAACGAGACAAGCAAATCAGAAAAATATAATAATATAAAATTATAAACATAAATCATACAGATGTCAAAGCAAACAGTTAAAATAGACAAGTTTATCACAAGGAAGAAATTAAATTCTTCACGAGACGGGAACACAGTAAAAATAAACAAAAGACAATTCTGAGTTGCGTGCAAATTAAGCGACGCTGCGAAGCACCTCGGTTATGTTCCATAATGAACTGCAACAAATCGAATGCAGTTGAAATGCGATCGCTGCGAAAATTGTCAGCACCAGCGGTTTGAACATGCAATGAAGATAAATTGCGCCAGTATGAACGAGCACTTGAGTAGTCGATAAGATGAATCAATGGAGAGTTTAATGAATACGTAAAATATTCCACTTGTCCACTACAGCAGTCCTCATTCAGATGGGCGAGCGTAAATGGAAAAGTTTGCAAGCTTCAAGATGGAGCATTCGAAATAGACTAACAGATATATAAAGTATTATAAAGCAATGAAATAAAGTGAAGCGATTGAATCAATAATGAGCAACAAATCGAATGCAATTGAAACGCGTCCCTATGTTAATTGTGAGTAACAGTGGATCCAACATGCGATGAAAATAAATGGCAGTAAAGTAAATTATTCAATCCATAAGACGAATCAATATAAGTTAAATTTTGTGACACATTATACCTGTCTACGGCATTCATTCATGAGTGAAAAAGGGATTGACATTTATTGAACCAAAAACTACCAAAAATAGAAACATTTCTTGGGCGATGTTGGGTTTACTCAAACTCGAATGCGCATTTCCGTAATAATTCCGTAGTGAAGAAATAAGTGGAACATTCATAAATACCAAAAAAATAACAAGTCGAAATTTTTGAATATGTCTGAAGTGGCGTGTTCTGAAATACGAGCGAATGAAAATGTACTCGTAGAGGACGCTGTGGAAATTCTGATACGTTACAAACGGTCTCCTTGTGTACGATACAGACAAAACTAAAATATAGTTACTGTAGACAGTAAAACCTTTGTCATTATACAATGGATTTTACTCGAATCAGACTACAATAAACTTCTAATTGTATATTCCAAGCACTTTATAATACAGAGCCGCAAGAATTTGACATATTTAGGTACCTACTATTTAATAGGACGAATACAATGGCTGAGGCAATTCAATTAGGGCACGTATTGTAGACAATCGCGAAGAGCTGGCTCAAGCTACACACAATGTATTTGAATAAACAAACTGTATTTAAAAGCAAGTTACAATATAAATTCAAGACGATCCTTACATCGTCCGTTTGTTTGCAATTATTATATAAGGTGAGTAGGTAAATTCTATAAAATAAATATATTCATTGATAAAAAATATAAAAAAAGTTTTGACTATATCTTATTTTTTGGAAATAAATCGGCACTTCGCTAGTATCTGGGTTTGTCTTCGGGATTATGAGCTATATTTGTACCTTTAGTGAAAATCGGTCAAGCGGATGAGTCGTGAGAGGGTAACAGATAGACAAACACACTCACATTTTCATTTTGCAGTTCACATTTCGCCAAACAAGCTGTAATGTCAGTAAAATATGCGGCGCCATTTAAATTCTCAGTAAATAATTTCATTATTGTCAGATTTATGTTTAAAATTAAAATATAATTCTTAGAAATGACAGTTATGAGTTTATTAACTTTTTTGCTTAATTGAGTTTAATTAAATTGATATTTGATCATTCGATGTATTTGACTCGATTCGATCTGTGGGTACGCCATATTGGAATAATTTGCATAAATCGTGCCTCGTGGGGACTCAGCGGTTATTGAATACTCTGGTGTTTAGGTTGCGATTTGATTGAGAGGCTCAAAAAATAGTCATTAGCTAAGACGAGTGTGATAATAAAGAAATAAATAATCAATCTCTCGTAGCTCTACATGTTATAACCATTTGCTCGTGCAAGTTTTAGTGAGAGTGCAAGTTGATGTATATTTCTGAAATGATGCATACATTAATAATAGTATGGCTACTTAATTATTATAATCGAAAATAGTCATTAGCTAAGACGAGTGTGATAATAAAGAAATAAATAATCAATCTCTCGTAGCTCTACATGTTATAACCATTTGCTCGTGCAAGTTTTAGTGAGAGTGCAAGTTGATGTATATTTCTGAAATGATGCATACATTAATAATAGTATGGCTACTTAATTATTGTAATCGAAATTAATTAATTAATTGGTTCAATTTATAAATATTATCTATTAAGAGTTTTAAAAATCACGTTCTTCTCACGTTGTATGAATGCATTAACCTCGAACTAATAAATTATATTATAACTTAAATATGCCAATAATTTATATTGAACCAGTTGTTATAATAGACTCAGACCTATATAAAATAAAATAAAAACCAACATATAATAATTAAGTCTGGTATGTCGATGGGTGACCATGACATCTTAAAACTAGACAAATGTTATATTAGAAGGCCGGGTTGGGTGATTATAATGCATTGAAAGCAAAAAGGCATTGTTTAGAACCAGCAAACTTAATGTTGATGACTTTAGTACTAGCTGACTAGAAAATGCCCGTGATTCGCAGCGCGGATTTAGGTTTTTTGACAATCCCGTGGTGTTCTTGTTACGAAAGAAGCCCGCGGCAATTTGTGGAACTAATAGTGGTTAAATAATTTTATTCTCAAAAAAAAAATTACAAATTTCACTTAATAAGAACTTATCAGTAACATAATCTTAACCTAATAATATCATAAGGCACAGCGATGAGCAACAACACAATCGTAAAATGCAAGTGGGTAGAAAAAAAGTACCTTGCAATGTTTATAAATTTATTAAAAAAACCAATAAATGTTACATACATTAATTGCATAAACATGTGACTATTAGCGCCGCCTCTAGTAGACTTACGTACTATAGCATTGATTATCCGAATGAAGCCGGACTTGACACCTAACCTCGAGGCCCTAAGCCATGATGGCAGGCCTTAGCCGAGTTTTATGTGTCGGCTTAAAGAAAATTACCGGGAAAACGTTTTTTCCCGCACCCATACCACCGGGTAAGGACGCACTGCATCGAGGCCCGCTCCCCCGATTGGCCTACGGCCAATTGGAGATGACCACGCTCTCTCATGAAATATCCGTCCGTCCTCAGGAAGCAAGTGCCATATTCTTCATCAAGATCAAAAAAGGTAACAGATTTACTTTTGTAACTTCGATATAAATGTGGAAGTGTGGTTTAGCCCTAGGCAGTGACTTCGTTCGTAAAATTGTCGTTTAAAGTAAGCGTTGCCTGCGAATTCGTGGAATGAACGATGTTACAAATATTTCTGGTTTCTCGTAGTATTTATTTATTATTTTGCAGTAAAATTAGAGTCATTTCGTCTTCAAATATAGTTGTGACAGACTCACTTTCATGTTTTTTTAAATAACCTTAGTGTTAATGTCGATCGTATTTTCGTGCTGCATAATATTTCGGGTGAAGACTTAGACGAAGAAGAAAAAGACTAATTAGTATGGAACATTACGATTAACTAGGTAGACTTCGAGATCCGCGACTTAAAGTAGACATACTTAACTTTAATTATTAGTTTAGTACGTTAGTAGTTTAGTTATAAGCTTACTAAATCTCGAGCTCGAGTACCTAGCTGTTTATACTTTGCTTAAGCTTCAAGAGATATAACTAAACTCATCTAAGCAGCGATTGGAAATAGCTAATGGTACCTAATTAATTAAGACAGTAATGGATGTTCTGTATGTTAGGTAAATCAATAACTAGAACTAATAACTCATCAGCGTTGTTACTAATTAGCAATGTATCAAATTTTCAGCTCTATATGTCAGGTAAATCTGTAACTACAACTAATAATTCGTCAGCGTTGTTACTAATTAGCAATGTATCAAACTTTCAGCTCTATATGTCAGGTAAATCAGTAACTAGAACTACTAATTCGTCAGCGTTGTTACTAATAAGCAATTAAGCATACCTTATTACCATAACATACCTAATGGAAACTTGCAGCCTTCAATCAGTAGGAATATATCCAACCGATTACTGTGTAGCTTAATGCAACATGAAAATGTGACTGGAAATACGGCTCAATTAGTCAAAATAATAATTGATGACCAAACAGACTTGATACCTGTAAGACAAGTTTAGTCACATCCATAATACAATCCATACTTATAAAAATCTGTCTGTGATATTTTTGCAAGTGGAGACCGCGTCTCGGCAAAAGGCATATAGGGCGCCCCCGGCTAGATGGAGCGATGGCAGCCGGGGGATGGCTTGCATCAATTGGAAGAAAAAACCAACGTCGTCGCAACCTCGCGCTCTCATGTGCTAAGTTCTCTGTAAAAATATCGTACATTCATTCGCTGAGACGTTCTTTTATAAACTGATCTTCAAGCATCGTTGCCGGCACTATTTATGCCAGGCCTAAAATCTAAGAATTAATTGCGAGGTTAATTCAGCCCGCTCATAGAAACGGGCTAATAATACTTTCATTTTTAGATACCATCAATGCATTTAGGGGTTGCATACACTGAGCGAGTTTTCTTGCTCGCGAAATGTTTCTTAGCTTGCGTATGCACCTTTACTGTAAGTAAATGTTTTGACGCTAGATTCCATTGATAAAAGGAGTGTAAAATAATAATACTTATACATACTATAATAATTTAATAATAGCACTTTGCTTCGTGCTAGTAAATATAATGTACAGCTTCCAGTGATTTTAAAAGAACAATTCACCTAAATGTAATTACATTAATGTAAAAATAATCAAGCAATGATGGACATTTTTATTTAATGCTCGATTATTTTTTGTCTCACAATTTAACACTGAAATGGCAAATGTCAGGACGTACGTGTGGTAGTCAGCACTAACTAGCGCAATGTAATTTACCCTTTAGGAAAAGAACAGGGAGTGAATCGCGGCGTGAGAGCAGCGGAGCAACTTTCTCACCGCCTTCATATCGGGCGAGTGCAACCGGTGTGTTTGTACGTATACAAGTACCAGTAGTATTCGAGTTATGGCTGCATACTCATAGTAGTTACAAACTATTAGCGAAGTATCAAAGAAAAAAATGCAAATTTAAAAAAGGATTAATATATCTTGAGTTGTGTTTAATTGCTCAGCTTTAAT
Organism: Erebia aethiops; assembly: GCA_923060345.2. Classification (NCBI taxonomy): domain Eukaryota; kingdom Metazoa; phylum Arthropoda; class Insecta; order Lepidoptera; family Nymphalidae; genus Erebia; species Erebia aethiops. The sequence continues at coordinate 34,397,754 of OV281079.1, read as the reverse complement.
AACAAAGGAATTAGTCGGTCGTTGACTTGTTTTATTTTATTAAATTGGATTTCGTTTTAGTTCTCTATCATATGCACAATCATCATTATTTGCGTATTGATCCAGACTAATGCAATAAATGCGAGAGTAGGTAAGTATATCTTAGTCCGCCTACTTAAAATAAGCTTAAGCTTCCAACATTTTAAAATACCTATATAAAACATTGCTCTGTTAAACGTTCTCGCTGCTAGGATGACTTGCGACTTGCGATTTTTACCGCGGTTTTGGTAGCTTTTTTTAAAATGTTTGCCTCGAAGAAGCCTATTCACTCTTGATTTGAAGAAGATTACCGGTAAATATCGCTGGTAGATTATCCCAAAGCTTTGAAAGCCCATTAAAGCTTACGACTAATCTTTACCGCGCTGAGAGCTTAATCAGGCCTTTCAGTGAAATAGATAGAATAGAATGATTTTTGCTTTTGAATCTACCATTTGTTCAGTATGGCTTTCCTATGGAGAAGAACCAACACGAAACTCGGCAGAAGAGAGCCACACTTTATTACCATCACCCGACCTACCGTAACAAATGAAACAAAGAAAATTACACCTTCATTGTTTACGCCAACTGATCCATGACTAAACAATTAATTACAACGCACGGTGAAATTTCTCGTTTCAGAGAGATCGTAACCTCTCTATTTACAACCTATCGCATGCAAAGCAGTTACACCACTGACCTCCTCCAATGTCGGCTCTTTGTTTTTCCAGCATTCTCCTAAGCAAAGCGTTTGCTTGCGAGTTCACACGCTTCGATTTTTTATTGTTTTAATCATATAAGTCCTTTGTTTTTACTAAATAGCATTTTTCTCAAGGCGAATACACACTATGAACCAAATAGATCAACGTTCGCGTAAAAGTCCAAGTACGCACACTAGACGACCGGAAAAAACGTACTCCTCCTTCGACGCGAAGGCGACGTCTTCCGTGGGCGTATTGTTCATAGAGCTTCCTCTCATCTGGCTAGCACTGCGCCAAATTCGTCAAGAATCAAGATCACGTCAGTGTAAAGCATGTAAAGCAAACAAACAGCTAATTCTATAATAGTAGTCAGTTTTAGATAACCATGAGCTGTACCTAGAAGTGTCAGGTGGAAGAATCCCCAAGAGTCGTTTCGACAGAATCGGATTTCGATTCCGGAAGCAATTGTATCGGAAATCGATCCACATTCAGAGAAGCTGTCAAATTGCCTTATACTTAATACGCCAGCGACGACGTTTAAAATATAGCTATAGTTTCTGAACGTATTAATCATAATGTCATGACAAATTATGCCAATGACTTTGTTTTCTGAAACATCAAAGAGCCAACGCAGGCCTCACCGTGCGTTTTCGTCAAAATGAATACCTAGAGGTGAAATCGCAATCTAACAAGGGGGCTTTTGTTAGTATAAACCGCTACGTCCTTTACCTTGTTTTAATCCTATTAGATTAAGAACTTAAAGAAAAGCAACACTATCTGCTTTCTCTCCGCTCGTAGCTTTATCAGTCCGCGCCTATAGAAAACGCCCGGTGAAAATTATGAAATCAACTGTCAGTATACCCGCGGCAGTTATATCTGTCATATTACTATATCCGCTTGGTAGATTACGCCAATCAAATCAGTGGAAACTTCCGCTTGGATAACACTCTTCCATTTTTTGAGGCAGTTAAAAAATTTAGAGAGCTTAATTAATTTTAACGAACGTCCAAACGTTTTGATTGGTTTCTTCCGGTTGTTACGCATCCCTTTTCGCCAAATAAGCGCGGATCCATTTTATTCATATTTTCTCATAATAGTGATAGGCCTGTGACTTGCTCCGTGTGAAATTTCTAAATATCCCGTGCAAAAAACCTTAATTTTCGGTTCAACGGGTGAGCCGCGAAAAGGTAAACGTACAGAGGTATGAATAAGGAAGTATGGTTAAGGATTGCAATTAATTTAGTTCCACTATTTTTGTTAATTACAAAAAAAATTAAGTACCTTTAGTTGTAATGGATGACCGATCAAGCTAAAACATAAATCAGCGCGAATCTGGACGACCAAATACTCTAAGGAATTTCGATATTTATAAGACAGACGACAAAGATACTGGGAGTGGAAGGCAGAATAGCTGATGTAGGTAAATAGGTCCTTTGAAAATGATCAGTGATAAATAATGTTCAAAAGTCGACCTTAATTGATGACATGAAGATGTTTTGCCCAATTATAAAATATATATTGAAAAAACATCGAGAATGACAAAGCATTCTCATCATGATTTCTGTATCAGCACTGATGCGAATTAAACAGTCTTAAAAGGACAAAAACCTTGTTTTCATTTCAAAAATTTCTTACAACATACCTACCGAACGAAGAGAGCCCACGATCGTAATCAAATCGTCAAGCTTAATATTTCAATTTCAATTTGGATGCATACAAGAAAAAGCACATAAAAGAATTAATACGAAGTCATCGGCCGCTTAATGAGATGTTTTCATATATAAATATGGGTTCGTGTGGGATTATTAACATTCAAATGTCTATTCTAATAACTGAAGAGGGCATCTTTATATGTAAATGTACTCAAAGCTGACGACAACGAACACTGTCCAAAGCGGTCTAAGCATATTTTACATTAATTTATGTAGTGACTATGTAAGTGAGATTTTTTTATATTAAATGAGCATTGTACAATTGAATAACTTAATAGCCAGAGACCCCATTTAGACAGAATTATGAAGGGACCTACATTGCCCTCTGACAAGTAAATTATCGAAGTATGAATCGTTATCAGTGTCTTGAATTGTAGATGTTTACTGTATGTAGGACATAGAACTCTTTAATTCTAACCTCTTTGTCTTCGACCTTTTTCACATATATTATATCAGTGCCAGTCACTCATCAGATATCAATGCTCTACCTTATGAAGAGCAATTTTAATGACTGCGACTTTAAAGAATAAGGGCCTTGGTCATTTTCCAACAGTGGTTTAACTGACAACAGCAAAACTCAATAATCAAGTAACTATATATGTTCCAGCTGTAGTAAATAACCTCTCGTCTATTAATTCTATAATATGCAAATATAATGAACACGTCTGTCGACATTGATTCAGTTATGCTGACACCATTTGACACTTCCATACACATCGTTTTCTATGAGTCTGATGTCGCCAGATATGTTCCATTGATGTATTAGCATACAAAGAGACCACGTCTATCTCACAAGTGGGCTAAACGTCTTTGGTACATAGCGCTTTGGTGCCGTGACACAAAAGTGTAATGCGGTGTGAAACGCTAATTAATGTTAATACTATAATTTTTTTGCGCACTAACACGTCTTAGTAGACAGCTTAATTTTGTACTAGGAGATGTGGTTTAAACGTGTGGACTAAATATATTATTTTTTTACCGAAGAGATGAAAATTCTCTCTTTGCGTCGTATTCCTCATTACTGAGGGTAACCCCCTTTCAATTAATGAATTGAAAATTAACAATATCTAAATTGATTTATTGCTACGTTGGTCGCAAAGTTATCTTTACTATAAATGCAAACCCTTCCTAAGAACGACAAATACCAAAAAATATAGAATGCAGATTTGCAAAAGAAAAAGGGAGAATAAAAGAGGAATTAAGAATTAAAATAATTAAAAAACTCGACTGCCCTGCCAAAAAACGAACTAAAAAATTAAAAACGAACTAAAAAGTTAAATGATATTTTTTTGTGAATCAATGGATATTGAACTATAGTGTTATATGTTTTTGGAATCTAATCAGCATTTTCTAGATGATGATTAAATAGTTAATCTTATTTTCAAATATATTTTTTCCACTTTAGTCTGTAATGCGGGACCATGGTCACCCCATCAATTTTTTTTTAATTTTACTAGCTTATGTCACCCGGAATAAGCTAGGGATTCTAACGATACCTCATTTATCAAAATCGGTTCAGGCAGTTATGGTGGAATATAAAACTCACATACATACATTACATGAACCCTGAAAACAATATACTCCTTTTTTCAGGCAGTCGTATAAAAAAAAGCAAAACACATTTGTTGAATACGAAGTTTGCAGATTTCAACATAACCTTCAATCTTCATTGAAATCGATGAAATAGCTGACATTCAAGTTGATAACAAACAGTTTGTAACAAAGTGGCGAGTAATATAATAGGAAGCACAATTGAAGCGAATGATTTACAAAACCGGCCCCGATCGGTCTTGACCAGTCAGCGGCGCGCTCAATCCTGAATACTTCATTAGATGACTTAACATAACTCTTAATAAAGGAGTAAACGTTGCTATAACCATGCACATGCACTGACATGACTGTATACATTTTGCTCTCTATCGATACAATGTAAAGAAATAAGAGATATCGAGCTGAGAAAAATAGAGAATACGTAATAGGGGAGCATTCCACTAACCAATCCCAATAAATAATTTAGTGCTAGTCATTGATGCAGGAAAAATTTCGATCGATGTTTTATAAAATCTCTGGCGCAATAGGCCCCTAGATCAAACTATAGCGTCGATTTGTTCGACAACCTTGATTGAGGCGACGCAACTGCTTCTTGAACTATTTAATTATAACTATATGGCGAAGTTCGTAATATTGCGAGATGGTTCCTTAATTCCGACTAGATTTATGTTATAATTATATTAGTATACTTCTTTCAGATAAAAAAAACTTATACATACACAAAATGCTAAGCACGAGCATGCTATGACGCCTAAGAAACACCATTACACCACCGGTTTTTCAATGACTTAATAAAACAAAATCCTTGCTAGCTATGTCCAGCCTAGACACGTTTATTAATCAGGCTTTTATGCCATATTATGGAAACAAGGTGAAAGAAAAATAAAACAAGTAACAGCTTGACAGCAACTGTGCACTAGCTGTGATTAGCAATGATTTTCAGGTTGAATAACAGGTGCAAGCTGAAATATTGTAAGCTTTCGCTTGGTCTATATTGACACAGCAGGAAAAGAGCTTATGAAGACCCTTATGAATTATTCCGCACGTGGAAGGTTACGATATAAAAGATGTCAGATTGAGGGCAAAGCAGTTATTTTGTCCACTAATGCGGCCGTTGAACTGAAACGACATATTTTATAACATAAACATTCAAATATATGTGTCAACGTTGTCAAGGTCAATTAAAAGTTAAAGCATAAAGGTAATTTATGCCATACGTGTGGATTTGTAGGCAGAGACAGTCGATTAATCAACGATAATAATAATTATGTATCGATGAAATTGCTGACAGGCAATTAATAACACACCGTCCGTAACAAAGTGGCAAGTAATACATTCTAATAGAAAGCAAAAATTGAGTGTGTTGAACAAACTTGACGATGGATCTGATAAATATTATATATATGATCTAAAATAGTCACCTTAGGCAGTTGGCACCGGCTTGTGTAGATAATTAATATAAAGTTAAACAAAATACTTCATAAAGAACTATATGTACTTGCAACTTGACGGCAAATACTTGCAAGTTGCAGTCGTAGAAGCTGCAAGTATTGATTCTTATATACTTCTTTGATACTTGAAATTATTTATCAGAAAATCTAAATACGCTTTTAGAATTCAAGGGAAATCTCGTACTGTTTCGGAAATTGGACACTGATACAATGTTCCGCCGCGGTTCTGCCACCATGCCTTTAAATTACAATGACTTAGGTATATTCATTTTAACTATAGGTATGAACATACGAGAGTAATGTTCCGAACCCTTCCTCGCAATAATCTGCGCGATCATCGTTCGAGCGTCGACCCAAACCGGCGCATTCAGATGATAAGCCATTTTAAATGAGAATATTGTACTGACCGCCAGTTGTCCTCGCCTCTAACGAAAATATGGCTTACGCTGTGTGATAAATGAAGATCATATAAAACTGTTGCGATAAAATAAATATAGATTCCTCTGGCGCAACAGGAAAATCCCAAATTTTAACCCTGATTAAGTCAATTTGGGAATTAATATTCTTTTAACTCCCGTAAAACAAAAATGTAAGGACTTTTTAACAAAGTCTGCCACCAACACACGAGTGTCAGATGTCTGGTCTAAAAGAACTCTTTGGCTGCGTCTAGTTATTATTATACAAAAGTATACACTAATGCAGTTTAGAATTCAGGTACCTACTTATAATAATGTATATGTGATTATTAAACAGCGATACCTCCCTTTCACGTTACCACGATTTCATCTCAGACTGCAACTTAGCTCATCACCAGACAGACCATACAACCAATACTCGATGGCAACAGAGGACAAGAATGGGCTCGAACAAAAAATTTATTCTTAAGCGGGCCCGACTAAATGATCGGTTAGACAATGTACCAGTATCATAACAAAATTTATCTTTGTAAAATTTTCATAAAATTCCGCTAAATATCTTGGAGAAAAAATTTGCTGATTCTGAGACCCTGAAATAATAATTGTTTAATATACATTTGTTTAATATAAGTTTTCACCTTCAGAGTGTCAAGTTACAGTTCCCACGCCTTGAATATAAGCATTATGAAAATATATGCATTTTTGCCTTACCCAACGTATCTTTACTATTCTTAGAAAAATGTAATCGCACAGCACACCCGTGTGAGCTAAAGTTTCGCTTTTACAAATCATGAAAAGATGATACCTACTTGTTATACAGTCAACGCAATTTTTTTCAACTCAGAAAGCAGTGTGTATTGCATAATAATTAAAAAAACTGTAACCAACTAAGGACATCATTTCAAAGGCGCCCATTTTTGATCGTGTCAAATATGGCTTATATTCTGTGCCTTATGTGTTATGTCTCCCGGACAAAAAAAATCTTTATTCCCGATTGCTCTTTCATGCTTTCTCTTTACTGCTTTGTGATTTTGTGTTACTCATTTTGATTTATGCCTGTGTTAATTACAACTCTATTTCTTACAAGTCTATTTACTACTTACAAGTCTATTTGCTGATCCCAATATTTACAGCATAATCAACACAAATTATTATTTATTTATTTTATGTAAGTAGGTTAATTTTACATGCGCTTATGCGAGGTTAAGCTTCAACCTTTGGTCCATACCTTCTAAATAGCTGAATCTCCTTTGCCGGTACATTAGACTTTTTACGCACGACGTGTTTCGTATTCAGTCTCAAGCACACCATTTTGGCATGTGCGTATAAAACTCATCCAGCAAGGCATCATAGTCGTATAATATTAATATTATACGTCGGTACGCAGTCGTAGCATCTCGGATGACGAGTGCTTTCGCGAGTGAAATCGTGGGTGAAACCGCCGAGCGGATACAAGTCTGCTTTCTACCCCGCCTCCCGCCGTCCAGAAGAAAACTTGCTGTTAGTATAAGTCCAATAAGACTAAGATCATGTTAGCGACATTTTACTTCAATGAATTCTCTCCCAGTACTATTTCTTTCTTGAATTCGATGAAGCCGGTATCCACCTGATTTGCCGTCGAAACTCTAGTCCAGAAGCTTCCGAAAAACTCGGATACAATTAATGCGATAATCACTGATTAGTGAAAATGAGAGAAAGGTAATTATTTTACTATTTAAAATTAGCAAATTCAGTACCGTGGATTCAGCTAAAAAGGAGCCAATTCCTTACTGTAACTAAGTAGTCTTAGGCTGCCAACACTGGCTATGGTAGTAACTAATGAAGATACGAGTTCGTAGCGGACTACATACAGCAGCAACAGGCGACGTATTGCCGCGACAATACGTTTCTATGTATTTCTATGAAATGCCTCCCGAAGCTAGCGACTCCTGCAATAGAATCCAGTTGTGTCGCAGCGACACGTCGCCTGCTGCTGCTGTCTGTAGTCGGCTACGAACGCTAGTGTCTGCAGCTGCAGTCATCCAAGCGAGCGCCACCGTACCATATAGGTACTGACTATGACTACTGAGCCTTCCTCATCCAGCTACTTTCGTAGCGGCATATTGCAACAATTGCTAAACATTCTTGGCTCTGAATTGGCAAATGATAAATGATTTATTTATTTCACATAGGACAACTTGTGTCACTTATGAAACGTTAAGACTCTACCACCGGTTCGGAAAGATGTTCTACTGAGAAGAGCCGGCAAGAAATTCAGCAGTTGCTCTTTTCTTCAAAAATATAAACAGGTTACAATAATTATAGGTACATACAACACATACGTTACGATACAAGTATTATACTGACTTGTGGGTCACTGGATGCGAGGCCGGTTGCTTCCATGCAACTTTGTCATTAATGAAATCATCGATAGTATAATAGCCTCGACTTAACAAATGCTGTTTAACACAGTCTTTAAATCTATATAATGGCAAATCCAGAAACTCTTTTGGAACCATATTATAAAATAGCTTAAATATTAAATATAGATTAATGTCAAGCAAATAACATTATGCCTAGGAATGAGACACACATGAGCGTGCTTTTTCCAGTCGTCTGGTAAACAACCTATAGACACGTTTAATCTATTAATTCTAAATTATCAGATAAACTCTATGATCGGGCTATAAATCACTGCAACATTATAGCAGATTTACTTGTCAAAACGGTAAATCCAGCTACTGAATATACGTGCTATAGTTTCATAGAATAGGAAATTGTCGTTTATTGAAAACAAAAATGAACGAATTTACAACAGAATAATAATCGATTTTTAAGACTGAAGACTTTTGACTGACTTTAGTTCCAACTTTACAAAAATTTAACTAAGTACCTAATAATATTGTTATTAGTAAAGTGCTTGGTTATAGATAGTCAGAATTTCTATTCAAAGTAACATCTAAGAGCTATTTAAAGTTAATAATCTTATCGCGATAGATTACGCGGACCCCATATAGAAAAAGTTGGATCTGCAAAACAGGATCGTAAAGAACACTTTAACAGCTTTATAGCAGTCGATCACAAAATTAGACCAATTTATTTACCAATTGAGATAAAATGAACTAGAAAGCGTTAATATTCGTGTGACACTTACAGACCATAAATTATAGAGGATTTCAAATTTACTTTCAAGGATTAAGCTCGAATGTAGATTAAAATTCTGAACCGACGAAGAACTAGATTATGATCAGGGCAATTATATTAGAATTTGAATAATGCTGTTATATTGATTATATTAAATTTCTAGCCGTCTTTTATAGCTGCGAAAACGTTATCTTATCCCACCGTGCTACTTATGATGTTTTTAAATTTTTAAATATACTTACTTATACCAGAAACTAGCGCTTTCCCGCATCTTGAATATATCAAAAAATATATAGGTGGCTATCTAGGCTAAGGTTTTTGATTCCGTTGGAATCTTATTCTCAAAATAATTTCTTGTGTCTTCATTAGTTTCTCTTAACACAGAGATTTGAGATGTGCATTGATGCATTCCGCGGTCGTGTTCCAACTACTCTGTCTAATAGCTGTTGTCCAACCAGTTGCTAAGGACCTGCGAAAGGGGCGGTTGTATAATGATTAAATATAATTTGATTTGATTTTGATTTACTAGTACTTAAGGCCTAGATATCTGTTGAAACAAGAGTTTTTCTCCATATGAGAGAGTATGATATCGTCATCGTGAGGAAAAGATCGTTTATTGCGTCTCAGACGTGCAATATATAAGTTTGTCGCTATAGTGTAGGCGTGCTCATATTTACATTGAAGCGTCTTCAATACCCGGTCGTCCACAAGGTCAAGCGCCACGTGCGCTGGCTACAGAGTCGCTGGCTAGGGTTGCCAGAGCTCGAAATTTCTTGGAACATCCCCACACTCTTGAATACGAATATCTCCACACACTTATTATGTTAAATTTGAGATTTTGACGACCTCCGTGGCGCAGTGTGTAGCGCTGTTGCCTTAACGTGCGGAGGTCCCGGGTTCGATCCCCGGCAGGGTCAATTTGGGAATTTATAATTTCTGAATTTTCCCTGGTCTGGACTGGTGGGAGGCTTCGGCCGTGGCTACTTACCACCCTACCGGCAAAGACGTGCCGCCAAGCGATTTAGCGTTCCGGTACGATGCCGTGTAGAAACCGTAGGGTATGGGTTTAATATAACTGCCATGCCCCTAACAGGTTAGTCCGCTACCATCTTAGACTGCATATTAAGGATATTTACTTCGAACTAGCAGCAGTACTATGCACAATATTATCCAGAAGGTTGTTACATACAGTTACAGTATCTACACTTTGAATTTTAATTAAAAATCTCTCGATTTTAATGAAATTGTCTCGATTATAAACAATTTATATTGAAAGCCACGATTTTGGTAATCCATACTATTATTACAAATGCGAAAGTGTATCTTTCTGTCTGCTACGCTTTCACGGGACACCGGTTCAACTGACTTTGATGATTGTTATTGGGATAGGTTGTGTCCCGGGGAAGGACAAAGGCTACTATTTATCCCGGAAAATTAAAGAGTCCCCACAGGAAAAAAAAGAACTTAATCCACGCGGATGCAGTCGCGGGCACCATCTTGTATCAGTTACTTATATTTACTAGGTAGGATTTTCTAACAAATACAAGAAACCAGTTCTGGATACATATTTCGCAAGCGAGCTTCAACTGTTTCGTGTTTTAGGTGCTTCCTCTGAATGTCGCAGTGGCAGCCCTATTAGGGACGTGTGCACTGCTTTGTTACTGTTTCATGGTGCTGTATAACAACCATTCCCGAGTGCAAAGCTATTTAACACGTGACGTCAAAGAAATTTAAATATTTGTAAACACACCGCTGTTCATATAGATATCACCTTGAGTTCGTTTCAGGGTCCATCACCTAATATACATAACCGGCAAACAATAATGAATTGAGTATCAATAATTATGCCTTTAACGAGAGAGATGTCATGCAACTGGAGGAGCATACCTCATACTCGTATATAATATTATAAATGCGAAAGTTAGTTTGGATGAATGGATGTTTGGATGGGTGGATGTTTGTTACTCAATCACGCCAAAACGGCTGAACAGATCTGGATGAAATTTGGCACAGAGATAGATTATAGTCTGGAATAGCACACAGGCTACATTTTATCAAGGAAAATTAATAAAGAGTTCCCGCGGGAACCTAAAAAGACTTAATTTACTGAACAACACAAAGCTCTACTAACGATTTTCACCGAATTCGTAACAATTAGCCTCAACCAGCTATTCGAAATCGCACGCTCTAGTAATATTACAACTTTAAACTCTTTACATGTAATGCATAGAGTATGTTGATGATTTTATATTAATTAAAACTCTAGTCCCGAATAGAAACGAGTCTTAATATCTGTTTTATTGATTGTGGTCATTCATGTTTTTAGTTTTTAAATCGAGGACGCCGCAATATTTTTCGGGTCTGGTAATAAATATTTTTTGTTATGCTCATAATAGGAACACAATATATTATCGAGGTAAAATATGGACAGCATTTAATAATGCATGCTTTTTCCGTGTCGTTTTACCTGTACTTATAACCTATTCTGTGGTTTACTTTGTCATAAATAACGATAACAAATATTAAACATAATTGTTTACATATTAAGCTCCGTAATAATGTATTTTAGTTAATAACTATTTATCGATCAGCTTTAATATTATACTATTTTATATAAATATTTATAATATATTAATATTTTTTAATGCAAAATAGGTATACTTGCATTAAACAAAATATACTACAAGCTAGCATTGGCTAACTTGTAGTATATTTATACAATTTATTTCACCTGTTGGTAAGTGATTATGCAGTCAAAGATAGTAGCGGGCTAGCCTGTTACTGTTTGATGGCACTGATACTTAAAGTTTGGAGAAAGTTTACCTAGAAGCTTCTATAAGGTCGTCGCGGAGTAACATTTCTGTTACTACTATTTCCTATTCTGTGCTAGTACTGAGAAATTCTATTCAGAAAAACCCAATACTCAATTATGGCCCGACCCGGGACCTCGTCGGTCGCAGTCGAACATGCCAACCACTAGACCAACAAGGCATTCCTGGTAAATGGCAAAGAGCAATCCCAACATAACAAATCTTTATCTTCATACAGGTTTAACGTCTTGCATAACGTAATACGCCAACGTTCACGGTGCTAAAATAAATTTCTTTTAGTGCCATTGTTCTTCATACGACGAAGCCTCGCTTTAATATTGTCTCCACGTAACATTACGAGTGGCAAGTCACAAGTGTTGGGGTAATAAAGTGCCTTAACGTTATAAAACTGCATTATCTCATAACAAACATACATAGTTAGATATATATACCTAGTATTCTACGTTGTAAACAAAACATACGACACAAGGAAAAGAGCTAACTATAACTTGACAAGTACTGAGAATGATATAGAATATCATATCTATACTAATATTATAAATGCGAAAGTTTGGATTAATGGATGTATGGATGGATGTATGGATGGATGTTTGTTACTCAATCAAGCTAGAAAGGCTGAACAGATCTGGATGAAAGGCACAGACATAGATTATAGCCTGGAATAACACATGTGCTACTTTTTACTCCGGAAAGTCAAAGAGTTCCCGCGGGAACCGAAATAACTCAATCCACGCGGACGTAGCCGCGGGCATAAGCTAGTACCTACTATTATGTCAAGTAACCACTTCCCGTAACACACATTGAGGTACCTATTTGAGTACATGTCCCGTAAAATAACATGTTCTGAATAATTTTTGTCTAGTTTATGAATAATTTATATCACTACTCATCACGTTTACCTAGTAGTGGTCGAGTAGATTTAAATTTCATCTTTAACTATAAGAGCTCACAAGCTGAATTAACACTAACTACTAATTATTTATTTCCCGCTGTTTCTCACTATCTGTATTCTGTATCTATAATGAGAACATTATCTAATCATCTCTAAGCTTTTATTTGCAATCCTTTTTATCCTGGAGTCATCCCATTGGAGTCGACTTTATAGTTTTAATATCCAATCCACCAGCCCGTATTCGCCCACTGCTAGAAACAGGCCTTTTACAAAGCGCGCCACCGAACACGATCCTCCGCTTTCCCCCTCCACCCGTTTACAAGGTCTCCAGAACATGTCTGCCATGACGGCCGTCAACTTCTATGACGGATAAGACCTTCCCTCTTTGATTTTGAAGACCATGGTTGATCTTCAGAATCGTAGGACACATGGCGTATCACCCATGTATCCTATAACAGCTAACCAGTAAGATACTTCGCAACGCATACTCAAATGTGGACAAAACCTAACGTACCTAATAGAAAAGCCAGTGTATAAAGGTATGTCATGCCATTACAAATGAATAACCCGGTTAGTAGTGCTTAGTAGCTTATCCTTAAAAGTAACTGGAATGTCCATAATCGCTTTATGTCATCAGGCTAGGTCGAGATAGGAAGCCATAGGAACGCCAATAAAAATGTTGTAAAGGCGCGACCACTGCACACACACGACTTTCAAGGTGCTCACGGCTCCCCAGGCGGTATGACACGGCAAACAATTCCTGTATGTGGATCAGGATATGATTGTGTATCTTATTTTCATATAATTTGCTATGATCTCAAATTTCGTTGGCACTAGATGACTGTCGCATTCCATGGGTGCTGCGGCATGCCAACATGGCTATGACATGCCATGGTAGACTTCAGCATCTCTGCCTTTCATCAAGAACTGTGATGATCACAAGATCATTCTCTATCATTTATAAATGCAATTCTTAGGCAGAATCGAGTTCTGCTATCAAATGTATAGACACAGAATTGAGTGGCGATATCCTTCGGCATGCCACAGTATCCTTAAGCGCTGTGAACCATCTGAAAAGTGCTAGCCCTCAAGCGTCTCAAACCGGTTTGTATCCTAAATTAAAGATGATAGCAACTATAAGCGCGAGAAAAAATTGTTAGATACTTACCTTAAGGCACTACCATACGTACATATTTCTAGTAACCGTTGCAAACTGGTTTGTATCCTATAAACTTACGAATATCGCTACTCGTGTGTCAAGTTCTCACCTCGTAGGTGTGATATTTGCTACCTGGTAAGCTTTGGCTTCGAACGTTTCATCACAAAATAGGTGGTTTCAATGTATTAACCCTCGTTCGTCAGAATTTGGACATAATGTTATAATGTAGACTTTTTAAAAAAAAGTCACAGTAAACGTTTCGCGTTGCTTGAGTGTTCTTTTTCTTTTTTTATTGCTTATAACTGAAACGGATTCCGGTTCAGATAAAATGCTATTTAACCACCCGATATTATAATTTTTTACATTCAATGCTGACAGAGCTTGTTCCCTCAGACTGTTAGGGTGTTCTTTTTCAATACTCACCTTCTTTACTATCGCTGAGCTGGGAGAAGGTTACTAGGGTGAACTACTGCATTATTATACAGCTACCTGTAGTGCAGTAGTTCCCTCTGGGTACCGAGTTTACCTCACTAGTTACATAGTGCCCGTACACTAGCTTTTATGCAATCGGAGCTAGGAATTGGTATAAGCTGAATTTTCCTGCTAACACCCATGCCATACATATTATTAGGTGCTGCGCAACGTCCCGCAAGCACGCTAATTAGTTGTTTAGTTGTATTCTGGCCTGCCTAAGCCTGAGCTTGGAACGTTGACTAAGATTTGGAAGTTCTTGCACCAAATCCTAGGTCAATGTACTCGTTTAGCTTCCTTGTGATAATACTTAACGTAGTCCTAAGAGAGCCGATTGTATCCTTTCAATCTTCAAATTCAAAGAATTCAACAAATGAATCGATACGCCGCTAATTGTTAATGTACTTATTTTATTCTAAAGTATACTTAACATACGGTAGCTGCTGTGAAAATTCTTACCTTGCTACCATAAAGAATAAAAATACTAACAACCGTCGTCGTGTCGTGACATTGAACAAGACGACGTCCTTGTTCGAAACAAAGTAATGTACATAAATGTTCCGCAAACACTTTCGTTTGGGTGCTTGGAGCATTTTACAAGTGAAAGCGATTTGGTATGCGATCGCTTTATCTTAAATGAATATGTTTCGTCATCAAATGACAGGCAATATTCATATTCCAGCAGTCTATACAAGCGATGAATGGTGATAAGCTGGTGATGGTAAAAAAAATTTGATTATTACTAAAGGAGACTGAACAAACACAGGCCATGCTTGTGTCAGAAGATAATTATTTTCATAATTTAAGTTTAATTTTTTAATTCAGTTTGGCACAAAAAACAAAGTGCTGCCTATCCCGAGATTTTTTCATCATTTTAAAAGTACTCCAATTGTATTTGTAAAACCAGACTCCATTTTTATCCGTAGACATACCTTGTGATGTTATTGTTGAAATCGATGAAATAAAAACGGGCGGTAATCGACTTTTAATCGATTAAAAACTATCATTTTCATAGTATTATAAAAAAATATCGATATTTATTTGCAAACCATTTTGATAGAATCGACTCAACTCGGTGCTAGTTGAAACACTTGCAGGTTAGTTGTCTGTGGTTTTTGCTTACTGACATTTTTGCTATTTTCGACAGCAAAGGTGATTCGAATTTAGATATTTTATTCCCATGCCGTTGTCTTGTACGTCGAGTTGAGATAAAGTATATTATTTCCTCCGTTGGCGTTAGGTTTTATTTTAATCTTGCTAGATATTTATTTCTCATTTCCTTAAAATAAAAATATTGTAAGTAGAAATATTTGTAACTGAAATAAAATCAATATTGGTTTGAACAATAGTTTTCTTTTTCCTTAAACAATGCAATGTACAAGATTGTAATAATCTTTCTAATACCTACCTAAAAAAGGACCTACTTTTTATATAAGTAAGTACCTACCTGTGCAGTGTGCATGTTTTCTTTGTAAAAACGCAATGTTTTGGTAGTTTCGTTGTACTAATTTTATTTTTGCAGTTCTTGCTATCAATAGCCCAACTACAGTTTAAATAATAGTTACTCAACCTAGTAATGTCTCAGTAATTATTAACGAAGCATATATTCCAGAGCTAGGGACCTAGTACACTAGTTCGAATAGCTGGTAGGCTTCTGGTAGGTATAGGTAAGCGTTGTCTATTAGCAAGGTCAAAGTAATACTCACTGGTACTGTTAAAGACATTATTTAAAAATATAAATACAATGGCACCTTATATATCTTCAAATATTGATTCATTGGCAATAACTATTTACTGGTTTTACCATAGGCAGCAGTAGAATCGTCCTGGTGAAGTGTGGTACCTACTACCATACCTAACCTAACCTTTTACATAAAATTGTTTTTCTCAAAAACTGGGAGGAATAAATTAAAAATTGTTTTTGTTTATGAAAGTAGGGTTATCAAACTTTATTTTAAGCAAACTTTTATCGAGACACAAAAATATTTGTTAATAGCCCAAACTCCATATAGTTTTGCTCAGTCTCCTTTCGGAGTTAAACGTTAAACGCACATAGCGTTTAACGTTGAAGGAAAACATCGTGAGGAAAACTGGGAGTACTCCTTTTCAAAGGTGCGTGAAGTTCGCACATCTTTGAAAAGCCGCGCTTACCAATTCAAACTTGGCCAACGCAGAACTATGCCACTAAATCCTTCTCAATCTGACAGAAGACGTATGCTCAGAAGTCAGAAGTGGGTCGCCGTTGAGTTGAAATTATTTTCGACTAGCAATCCGCTCTGGCTTCGCACGGGTAGGACTAATCATCATAATAGTCCATACCCAATAATAGCCAGTCGGCACTGGGCAGCACATCAGGTTTTACATTAGCATTTCTATTGCTATTCTATTGCGCGTTATCTTATTTCGATGATATCTTCTAAGACATTCATCTGAATTAAATGGTTTAAAGGACGAATTTGGTCTATATTAAATATTTGGGATGACAGACTATAATATTTTGATAAGGATCAAAACAATGTCAGTAAAAACACCTTCGAAAGTAAAGCTTTGTATTAGACCAAATTTGAAAATCATAAAAATGGTTATTGTGAGACAACCTTAAAAGATAGATACATGCTATCGCGGACTTTTTTTAGAACTTTGAGGCACAGTTCCACCATACATTGTTTTCGTGTAACTTTTACTATTTACGCAGCGCACGCCACGGAAGCGCTCACATTTTACGATTTTTTCCGACTTAATTTACATTATTGCAATTTTCGTAGTGATCTCTAATTTTTTAAAAATAAAATATAGCCTATATTATTCACTTATAAAGTAGCTTTCTATAAGTGAAAGAATTAAGTAAAATCGGTTGAGTAGTTTTTGAGTTTATCCATTACAAACAAACACAAACAAACAAATAAAAACAAATCTTTCCTCATTATAATATTAGTTTAGATAACATAGCAAATAATATTATTTGATAAATTATTCCAATTATAAAGATTATGTCACACTATCTAATCGGAATTTCGTAATAATGATTGATTTCTTTCTCAAGTATTTTAATTAGTTTTCGTCGTGTATTTAATCATTGCTTATCTATTCCCCTTCCGCTGTTAACTGTTATGTTATTTAGGTGTGTTTGCTTTTAAATTATACTAACTACATGGTATACCTTTCTGATTGGCTGCCGAATGAATACATTTTCTTCCACTTCATTTTGGCGCTTCCAATGCGGCCGACTTAAGATGTTGTTTACAATAGCATTTACAGTACTAAGTTACGTCCAGCGCCTTTTGCTGTAATCTGCGATCAGTTTTAATCACATGTCATGTTTCTACTCTCTAGTCTCTACACAAGTAGGTATACACAAAAATAACTAATTTTTTCTATAACGAGAACTATAAGGAAAAATTATTAAAACTTCGTTTTTTGGCGTAAAAAATCCGATCTTTATCAATTAAAGTTAAGTACAAGAATTTGCAAATTTGCAAAATAATATTAAGATCGTTGTGACTAATTATTAAATCCTCTGAAGATTTGTCATGATCTCTAAGTACCTAGAGTCTAAAAGTGTATATTTCTCAGCTGTGATACGGTAACATAAACGGAAGATCGTTTTAATGACCTGGAGTTGATAAAAGTTTTCTCTCAACTACTTTAGGTAGATTCATCAGAAACAGAGTAACAAAAGAAGCTTGTAGTAAAAACCAGAAGATGCTAATATTTTGGTTTGCACTAAATACACTGGTCACATGCATGTGGTATACATGCAGATCACTAAATTCCCAGTTATTTTGTTATTTGATAACAAGTTAGCCATTAACAGCAGAATCACTTGGTTGTTAGTTGTTAGTGAAAATGCAGTCGAAGACGAAAGCGGGTATGGCAGTTAATTAAATTCATACCCTTAATCAATTTCTATTCAGCATCGTACCGGAACGCTCTATCGCTTGGTATAGGTAGTGGCACGGATATACATCTAAAAATTGAAGTACTGGCACCACTTCGAACTCCCCAAGGCATCCTCGTCTCGCAGTCGTCTCGCAGTCTCGCATCCAGTGACTCACAAGTGAGTGTAATACTTGTAACGTATATTTTGTGTTGTCTACTTATTGCAACCTTTTCTTTTTTAAGAAAAAAGCGACTGCTGAGTTTCTTGCCGGCTCTTCTCAGTAGAATCAGTTTTCCGAACCGGTGGTAGAGTCTTAACATTTCGTAAGTGTCACCAGTTGTCCTACATGAAATAAATAAATCATTTAACATTTCTTCAAAATTCAAATGATTTTTATTCAAATAAACATTTATAAATATTTTTTAATCGTCGAGTGAATCTACCACTGGTTGACATTCCTACCGAGAAGAACCAGCAAGAAACTCGGCGGTTGCTCTTTTGAAAAAATAATTTATAATTTCATGAATTTGTAGAATACATTAAGTAACAGCTATCCTAAGCATTGCTGGAGCGAGTCAAATCCTTTTTTCCTTTGTCATTTACGTAATATTTAACAGATAGAGATATACTCGTATATATATATAATTAATTAATTAATAAAATTAATTAAGCTTTTTTCAGGAGCATAATTGTAATGAACTTCTTAAACTTGTGTATAGGCAAGTTTTAGATAGGTTGTGGAATTTTGTTATAAAATATAACGCTCATTCCCACGAACGACCTTCGGACCTTCTTGAGGTGGAGCGATGGAGTCACGAGCTTATGACGGCCTCTAGTTTGTCTATCATGCAGATCGCATATTTTTTTGTAATTGTGAATCATAGATTTAGTATTGGGTTCGCGCGCTTCACCCTCGCGTACCCAATAGGTACTATGTTGTGTGTGTGTACTATGTTGTGAATGTGCTGCTTTACGAAGACAGAAACGAGAAAGGAGAGTACGAGAAATAAATTACTATATTGCGAGGCTACTGAGGGAATACCTATTTCCTTAAATTTCTCTCTACGGGATTCGCGCGGTTTTAAATTAGAAATGGCACGTATTGCCATTTTTTTGTAATACAATTTTTTTTAAACTTTACCCCATGCTCCATAGTAAGATTCCGTAAGACATAATACTATGAAAGTAAGCAAAATACACAATTTTTTGCAGTTTCAACGTCAGTAAACTGCCAAATCTTTCTGACAGCGTAAGCAGCAGAGCTGAGTTTGCCAGCCAGAGTTGATATATAGGTGCCCTATTGAAGCTTTGAATCTAAGGTCACCCCCAGGAACACAGTGGTCTCTTCTATTTTTAAAATATCATTTATTTTTTTAAATATCATTAGTCGACTTGGTATTCGGCAATGCGAATTCAAAGCATTTGGTTTTCTTTGCGTTTAAAAATAAATTGTTTACAGTAAAACAGTTAGTGACTTGAGAAATTGCATTATTTACGTCTTCATAATGGTTCAACTTAACTAAAAGCATCTCATGCTCAACGCAATCGAATGCCTTAGACAAATCACAGAAAATACCAATAGCATTCTGTGATTTCTCCCACGCATCGAATATATTCGATAGCATATATGCTTTAGCAGAATAGCTCCCGCATCGGTTGTTGATCGGCCTTTAGTAAAACCATACTGCTCTGAGTGAAGTAGTTTATTTGAGTTAAAGTGCAGAAGCAGTTGGTTGAGAATAATTTTCACAAATATCTTGCTGAGTGCTGGTAAAATAAAAAAAATCTGTAGTTATTAGGGTCACTTCTACTAACAGATTTAAAAAGTGGAATCAATTTACTGCATTTCATAAGGTCTAGAAAGGATCCTGAATCTACAGACTCATTAAATATTAGAGCAAGATATGGTGCAATTATATCAATAACATTGCTGATTATTTTTACTATATTTATCATTTATCATCTTTTCGAGTTCCAAAACGTCGCTTATCAACTGCACCAAGTATCGCAGACGTACCTTCTGTAAACAACAGCACAATAGCAAGCGCGTAGCTAACCAAAAGCTGTTCCACAACAATACAAAGTCGTGTAAGGAATTACATAAACGCTCCGCCTGTTAACGACACGTGTTTACTAGTTTTTTCTATTGTAATTGCTGAAGATATTTAAAGCGGACAAAAGTCATAAAGCAAGTAAAAGGGGACAGTTTGGCTTCTACAGAAGAATATTATTTATTAAATACTAGAGTATGCCCGCGACTTCGTCCGCGTGGTGTGGTGCGGCATCGTCGAGGCAAGCACGCTGCAAGCTAGACCTCATAGCTTTTCATAAAGCACGATAGTCGTCAAACGTAAGCATGGCAAGACCCTGAAGAAAAACTCCACTCCACACTTCTCCCTCGCTTAACAGACTTTCTAGTAGCCACTCTGCCATTGAAATGATAGTTTTATCTCTTTGGTAACACCGCTATTGGTTCCTTGTTATGGTTATCGCGTATCCATCTGGTGAATATGAGAGAAGTTTAAAGAACTCGCCGGACTAGTTGCGTAATGCGTTGCGTAAGTTACTCGTTACTAAAGTTGCAGCAACTGTGTATGAACCAGATCATTTGGGTTTGAGAAATTAAAAAGACTTGCCTTTACATGATCTTAGTCCGACTTGTATATTGTATTACATATATGTATTACATTAGGTATAATACTCATAAATATGTTGGGCAACAGGCACATATACTTATTACATTTTTTTTTCAGTACGTAAGTATCATATTATTTCTGCGATAAAAAATAGCATATTCGTGTTCTAAAACGAAAGCTACGCTACAGTCCTAAACGCGGTCTGAAATGAAGCCCATCACAAAAAGCCAAGTAATTTTTACACCTCAACCGACGAAGACGCGCCCCAGTCTTATTTATTATGCTGATGAAACCAAGTGAAAGCATGCAGTAACGAAAAAATTAAGTAAGTATGTACCTAATAACGACCACAAAACACATGACTATAAAATGAATCCGATATTCCACCCGGGTTTGGTCAGCTAGCTAGGTACATAAACATGACTTTGTGCAAGTCAAGATACCTAACAGTTCCATTCTATAGGTCTGAAAAAATATTTTTAATGAAATTCAAGTCAACGAGAGCGTTGCAAGTATAGTCTGCACGCGAGATCTGAGGAATCGGGGGTTGAGGTAACGGGCGGGTGTGCACCACGCCCGACCCGTTGCTTCATACCCCGCACACTCCCATACTAGTGCGTACCTTGACGCAAGAGTACGCTTTATCGAGTCCTGTTTTTAATTTTGCGATAGCAGTGTTACATAAAATAGTAATAAACTTAAAAGTTTCTTTGTGTGTACAAATAGCTGTTTAATTTTTAAATTCCTTAAAGTATTGATTATTTTGACGGCAACAGTGATTAATTAGGCTTTACGTTCATTTTTTACAGTTCATTATTGAAATAAAACATCTTAGTTTGCATTCACACAAAAAATTATATTGATGTCACAAGCATGTCACAAGTTTTCTTTTTTGATATTCGATTATACCATTAGGTAAGATTAAATATTCGAATGATGTTTTAACTAACATATAAATTATAAAACCTCAAAAATTATAAGAAAAATAAATTTTATGATACAATTTGTTTTTTCTTCCTTCGCACATACTATCCTCATTTATCATATTATCATTCATCATTATTTAATAATGATTTAAATGCATGCGCACAGATAAAAAAGATGTGTTAGTACGAAGTATCGATAACGTAATATCGACTAAATCACAACTCTATCTCATTACGTCAACATTCCTTAAGATTCCTCGGACATCGCGCGAGAACTGTAGGTAGTTAGGTACCTACCGGTCAAGCTTCGATGCAATCTCGTTTTTATATCGAGATTATTTACCGTTATTTATATACCGTACTCAACACATAATTGTGATTAATATATTGATACTGACATTTCATTTTTCCAAAAACCTATAATTAATAGCGTTTGAAGGTGAGTGTTCTAGTAGGGCAGTGGGGCTGAATCTGTAGTGCACAATCTGTAAACTAAAATGACAGCATTTAAAATTTTGCTAAACCTTTCATAATACTCCCTGCGGAAAGGGACAGAACTAGATTTATAGCTGTCATTTTAGTTTAGTTTAAAGATTGTGTTAAATACAGAATTGGCCACAATGCGTAAATTAAGTTAGCGTTAAGGCGATACAACCAAACGAAATAATATAATTCTGTCATTAAAACTAACTAAGTTTTAGAAGATGTTAAATCAACACAAGCTTAATAATAATCCCAAGACTTAACCAACTTTAGTGACGCGATTAGTTACTTGAAAACTTAAATGCACTTCGCACTAGTAATGTATTTTTTTATATTACTATTATTATTTTTAATATATTTATTTAGTTTTCCCGAAGAAACAATACAATTATTTAGGGTAATTCAGTTCAAAATAAAACAAAAAAGCATATCAGGGCATGATGGTATTTTTTATTGTACAAAAATAGTGTGCAAGCGTGTAACTCGTGCGTCACGACGTACACAAAACAAATGAATAAACCTATTAATTATTTTATGTATAAAATGCATTCACTCAGTAAGTTAAGGGCTCCCACAAACTGCAGACTTTTGATCGGTTGACAGTACGAGTAGAAGCGTGCTTAGAGGGCAGTTGCAAACACTGCGCCGACCGAACCGATAATACGCAGACAAGCATACATTTTCCCTTCCTAATCAAAACAGAAACTATACCTTAAGGTATTAAAAAATACAGCAAGATAAAGTCCAAAACAGAATAGTGAAAACAATCAATCTTTGCATGGTGACTTTAAAATGTGCTACATTAATGCGCCTCCCGTGAACCAAACCCAAATACGTAGAGAAATAGTTCAGGATAACGCAGCCACACGTGGTTTATAGGAAAGTTAACGTTAACGTTAACCTGTCTAATGATAGTCACTCAGCGCCGATCATTGCGAACTCAAGGTCATTGATTAAATAGCTAGTATGCGCATTCGTATGCATAAAATTTAGTCAGTCGATTAGGATTTGGGAAGCTAGAGTCGTGAATTATTGCCATGTAATAGATGCAAGAGTAGCTATTAAAATCGTTGAATCTGCGTTTAACTTCACACCATGCGATCAAAAGAATGTGGTTTGCGGGGAGCTTTAAGACATAGCCTATTTTTTGTTTACATTACTCTTTAGTGTATCGTTGAGTTTTACATGCTGTTAACGCTCATTGTTCCCGAGACAAGAAGTCGGCTCGACGCAGACAATTTCCAAAAAAAAACACTTTTCGATTATGATCGCATAGAGTATGTGACGAATTTCTCTCGAAAGGAATAGGTGTCATCAGAAAAAGGGTTGTTTGCTAAACAAATAAGCCACGAAACGTCATAAAGCGCTACAAGAAATAATATTATGTAGTTCGCGTTTACGATTTAAGTAATTTACTTAGATACAAGGGATGCTATGGCGGACACAGCATCCCCAGTTTTCTTCTTTCATGCGTATAGCTTCACATAATTCCTCTGGTTTCTTTTTAAACTATTTGACAAACTAAAATTTTGTATACCGAGCAATTCCAAAGACATCATATAATCGATAAAAAACTACGTTCACGCAAACTTAATAATATAATTTTAACAATAACAAACATTTATTCAGTATGGACATAATATTTATCAAAATACTTCACAAACTCTTACTGTGCACTCTGGGTAAAGTTACCTAACTAAATAAATCAATTTTCAAGTCAGGTCAGTCACTGATAAACTTTTACATACATCACACTCTGGTAGTGGTTACTTAGGAAATTCTTATCTGAGTAATAAAAAGTGCTATCACCCTTTTACTTTTTGATGACAGAGAGGGGACCTGGCACGCTAATGTAACCGGTTTGTTATTTGAAGAGCGATAATAGCTTGATATAGCATAAGTTATAACGCAATCAACGGTTACGGCCACTGGTTGTATAAAACATCAGGTACGACCCTGCTAATACTCAGATGAATAGTCGACACTACTCAGTTATCAACTTCCAATTTATTGTTTGACAAATGGAATTCCAAAGATTTTACACTCGAATTGGAATTCGAAAAATTTGGAATGGATTCCAAATTGAAAGCACCATATTTAATGATTGATATTTAGTGCGTCGTTACTAACCTAATACTCCATGTACTTATATTTAATTTCAGTTAAAAATAAAATAAACGAAATCAATATGCAATAAGTCTGTATTTGCTTGAAGAAACTAAATAATTCATGTGTAACATGAACCGTATTTTCGGCTTATTAAAATGTTGGTACGATATAGACATTTGACTTAACGATTAAGCTGCGGTAGGGCTTCTCTACCATTGAGCTTTTAATCTACACCGTCTCTAAATAAACTACTTTTTAATAATTTTAAATGGAAGCGACTGTATCTGTGCGAAAATTCCTTTTAAATTAGATTTTTTCTCGACTGATAACACACCGTAATAACTCCTAGTCTACGTCGAGCCTATCTTGGAGAAAAATAAAACAAGAACCGATTTATCATGTCCTCCCACACATATACGTCGCAATAGGCTTACACAAGACAAAAATTTAAAAAAAAAACAATACAGTTTACACAAAACAGAATGTATTAGTGTAAAACCCAACGATTTCGTGTGTATAACTTTGTTATATTCACATTTATCTACATTATACGGAACTTTATCTGGTGTTCCCACTGTTGGACCCTTAACACGAAGACAAAAGTAACAAAAATAAAGCAATACTTGTAATGAGAAAATTACTGATTCGCCGTTCCTGTTTTTAACCCTTCCACGAAGAAATATAATGAGAGATGGTATTTTAAACAATAATTTGCTTGTTTGATTAAGTATATTTTGTTTGAACTTCAACGAAGTAGGTCCCTCTTCAGGTACATATATACAAAACAGAATAAATAAGTTATTGCTTATTTATAATGGTATACCAAGACAAGACACAACTTATTACTAATCCAATGTAATACATAAATGTAATGTACCTTACATATGTAATTTATCACGATAGTGTATACGATTATTTTGTAGGATATTGCTAATAGTGATTTGGCAAACATTTTTTTTTACTATCGAGATTTTAAATTCTACAATATTTAGCAGTATTTAGTTCTACGCAAAAGAGTCAATGATACTCTCGTTCCGGTCGTAGAACTAAAAACTAAACCTATAACCTATGTCAGAGTTAAAGCTGTGTCGTATCGACGAAGTGAATCAACTGCGCGCTCGCCGAACAGACACTGATAACAATATTGTTAAGGATAAAACATTATCTTTATTATTCATGTAAAGTGCACCTTAGTAAAACAGTAATAAAATTAGTTACAACGTACCTAAAATCTACATCTACATGTATTATTATTCAATCGACGATCTTTTTTTAGTGCAGATACTTACGTATTCTAATGCGGCATTCATGTTTTTCTATTTCATCGCGTTTTATATCTGTGTTTTTTTTTATTTGCACGTAAAATATGCTTTCTTCGCCTGCTGTCTGAATAGCGGCTAATGACGCGTTAACGTGTTTATTACTTCCTAGTATTTGAATGAGTGATAATTTAATAAAATCTAAACAATTAAATAATTATTCGAAGACCATCATTGTAATAGTGATGATAATTAAAACTCGACCATGTTAACGATAATACACTGATACACTGACAGCATACTTTCTTGTTAATGATGAAACAGAACAAGAAACCCATGAACTTGTCGAATGATTTGAATAATTAACAATGTACTCCTCAATTATCGGTCTACCGTGATGATTTTGTCACAAATAATTAATTGATAACGACATTCATGAAATATCACTATCCGCATTTGACTTTCAAAATACGATAAAATAATTCACGATGTACGTTTACTATGTACACCGTGGAAAAAACAAAAAAAAAACTGAGCTTAATATGAATGTTGGATGTTCCATTTTTTTTGGATTAACAGTTATTAAACACGTTAGAAGTAACTAGTTGAATTAATAAAATCTGTGAAAGTAGCTAACTATGATACATAGTTTAACGCATCTAAAGTACGTTTTCTTGTTAAATTATTTAATTGCCGCGATTCAAGGCTAAGTCACTAGTTTCAGACCACCGGGTCGGCTGCAAAACGGTTATGGTAAAAGTGAGCCAAGAGAAGGAATAAAAAAGTCATTAATGCTATGAACCGGTGCGCACGAGGCGCCACCCGGAACGGCGTGCGGTGAAAACCACGGGAAACCGCAATAGCGAACACGCATCCGCGCAACCGTGTCAGTAGTGTGAAACTACAATTGCACACTGTTAAGGCAATTGGAAAACGCTTGTAATATACACTTACTACTTACTACCATCGAAATATTATTAGTCTAAGCTTACTACCCTACCATCAATGAATAAATAATCCCCGGAATGAAAAGAACCCAACACCTTACATCATGTCATCCAGCATTGAACGACACAAATATTTATTGACAAAACGGCGAATCATAATTTATAAATGCTCCAGACAAAGTTCCATCAAGTTCTCCTAAGCTATAGTTAAAAATAAATTAATTATAGAATCTACAGGAAACCGATTCGGAGATCTCGCTTTTATTGGGTCGCGTGTTGAGACACTCCGCGTTTGCCTCGCTGTGATGATTTGAGTCCAGCTCAAATGGCGAGCGTGAAGCCCCTCTGAACTGATAAATCATACGCATCCAAATATTACGTTAGTTAAAATGGTCAACGAAGACAATTAGGCAGAAACTAAGGCTAAATCACAAATGTTGCGCGTGTTCTCGCCAGCCCCGAGTGCCTTCATGCACCCCGAATCCACATTTACATTCTTTTTAACATTGTTTGCACTTGCCACTTTTTCACAGCTCACTGCACTGTTTGATTTCAGCTCAGATTTCGTGTTCGCACTTCTATCGTGAACAGCACTTTCACTTTTATCGTCGAAAAAAGAACGACGTTCTGAGGTCGAGGCCGAGGGCGAGGTCGAAAATAACTTAATCTCCAAGTCGCGGTGACCGTTTATTGAAGTGACAATCTCTGAAGATATCTCTAAAGCCAGCGGCGACCTGGGCTCTGGAGAGCTGGTTCTTCTCGGAGGTGGGAATAACGAATAGAGATTTGGAGCGGAAAACGCCTCACTGTTATTCGCTTTCCCTTCCGGTATTCTCGCTGAAGGATCGCTCCAACTACGTCGTAGCATTGTATCCGCCCCACGCCTACCCAAAGGTCCCACAACTTTCATTGAGTCTTCTAATTTAGTGGGTGCAAAATCAACACTTGAATTTTCATCCAGTAAATGTGCAATTGAATTGGCATCCCATATCTGTCCAACAGGATCACAATATCGACACTGACACGAACTAACAGCTGATTCTGACGGAGAAACCGCCTCCGCTAATCCAAAACGAGCAGCCTCGAATGCCTCTCCTAAGGCAGCCACCCTATATGTCTCCGGCGGTGGGTCCGGGTAGTCTAAGACTTTCACGTTCAAAGAATACTGTAACGCCATATCTCGCGTGTAAGATTTCTCGTAAATGCCGTGCGATGACGACCCCATATTAGTACAGTGTTCGACATCGCCGAGATCCAATGCGCCGGATGTTAAATCGTGTGGCACTAAGTTATTAGGTTTTCTATCTTTTTTACGTCGCTTTCGAGGCTTTATAATTCTTGGCAACATTGTTTCAGAATTCGTGGAGCCGGAACTTTCATCACTAGCGACACTAACTGCGTCCGTATTGTTGTTGCGTCCGCTTCGAGCTGGACGCGTTTGCTGCTGTTGTTGTTGATTTCTATGTCTCGTATTTTCAGGGTCACATCTGTCTCTCACAATATTCTCCGTTCCTCCAACGGTGCGATGATTACGTTGCTCGGGTACGGTTGTATATTTTCTTCGATCGTGCCTGTTCTGTATGATGAGTGGAGCTCCCTGGGCGTGCATGGCAAGCTTGGATACAGGGTTGTCTCGGGGTGGCGGCGTGCGCCCCGTCATGGAAATTAGGGGCGCTCCGAGCCATGCGTTGGGATGTGGTGGTACACCGTAGGGCGGGTAGAATGGTGGCGGGAATCCCGGTGCGGTGGCGGCATAGTGAGGGCGAGGGGCATCGCGGCGCCCGAGGGCGGCGCGCTCGCCCGGACTCATTTCGGTAATAGGGTTGTTTAACCCATATTCGAGTTAGTTATATTCAATTTCACGGCGAAACTCCAAGTTGCGACGCGATGTCGTAATTGTAAACTAACATCGGAGGCGCGTCCAAGCGGGGCGTCCTTGCGCCGCGGCAGCCGGCTGAGAACTGAAGTGAATGAGCGCGATTCGGTCGCGGCCGCGATAGCCGAGTGGGAGTGCCTGGCGCACCACGCGACTATCGCCGGCATAGATGCAACGGAAAGCTTACAGCGCTAATCACTCCGCCATTAAATCCTTGTTTACTTTTGCAGCGCTCTAAGAATAATAGCTTTGTCGCCTATGCCCTATGGGATTAATCTTTTTTTCGCAGATAACTAGTGACATTCCATGTCCTTATTCATATTTTTCGATTCGTTAACATACCTTTATAACAATTATTCTAACTACATATAGTGAGAGCATACTTTATTAAAGAGATTAAAACATAAAAGCTTATAAATAATTACGGCTATTAAAAAACCTGTCATATTTAAAAATAAACTATTCGGTAAGCAGACGCTGAGTTTCTTGACGGTTCTTCTTTCTTAATTTCTTTCAGAACTGGTGGTAGAGTCACAACATTTCATGTTCCACTACACAAGTTGTTTTACGTGAATTGATAATTTCATTACAAAAACTTACCTATATAATGGCGCAGCTCAGTGTATTGGATTTATTCCAAGCGAACTTACCTGTAACAACGAATACAAATATTATTACTGTAGTAAAGTGTAGTTTCATTTAAACATGATCTTTCTTATTAGAAGCTCTTACATAATAAATCGAAAACTAAGTCATTTTTTTTATTAAATTTATTAAATATATAGGTACAATTTGAGAAACTTTGAGAATGCTAAAAAATCCTCCTGTACGTCATAAAAATATAGACATCAATAAAAATTCGTTCTGCGGTCGACAGATATGAAATATTATTATATTTATTCAAAATATTATATATTAATTATCATTGAGGCGTTATAAATTTATAGTCTACGCACATTAACTATTCATAGATTGCAACGCTATGTAAGCGTTTAAAATGAACAACGCAACAGCGTAGCAAAGCCATGACGAATGGCCCGAGAAGATTAAAAATGTAATAGCATGTAGTGTAACAACTAGAATACAAGATTATTAGCCTTCTAAACAATTTCAACCCGCACTGCCTGGGTGCGTCAGTGGTATAAGAATCGACAGTTAGACATCTTACCCTGGTTGACTGTCAGGCGCGGACAGCCTAACCTAAACTTAAAGAAGACGGTTCAGATTTGTATGCGGCTCGGCGGGTCATGTACCAGTAGTGAAAAGTAAGAAAACAAAATATTAAATCAGCTTTGTTTGTTTAAATCCACGAATTCGTCCTAATTTTAGTGGTGAAATTATTTAATCTATCAACGATTAGCAACACAAAACATGATTAGGTGACAATGGCGGATTCACATTTTTGACGTTTTCTGTCAATTTTCAAATATTATGAAATAAAAATAGCACGGTGACTCGCGTCACTTGCCAGAAATGACATTTGACAAAAATTGCGCCTACTGCCTTCTCTATGACAGAAGGGCGCCATCTTGGAAAAAAAATCAAAAAACTTGAAATAGATTTATATTTTTTGTAAGTTATTTAGTTTGCTATTCAAATTTATTTTATTTTTAGTAAAATCTATGTATTTTAATCTATTCATGATAAAGTGAACAAGACTACACCCAAAATGAACCTTCTCTTTTTTCACAGAATGGCAGCAATATCAATGCATAGCGAAGATCGCCATCTGCTGGCTGCTGCACTAAGTAAGTTATTTATTTATTTATTGATAAAAATAGTAACATTTACCATGGTCACGATGGGAGTCACGCCTCATCTCATCGCTTGCATAATCAGCTGAGATTTCAATCATTTCAGTTGAGTCAGTTGATTCGTCAGTCAAGTGCAAAATAATGAAACAATAATAAACAAAAATAAGACATTGCTGTATCATTATAAACAGTCTCTCAAATGAGTTCGCAATGATAGGGAATATCACTAGCATGTGTAACATGCAAAGTCCATGAATTTTGCAATTCCGCTGACCATTGCGAATCGGTTGTGTGATGTGTCGACTTGGCAGAAAATCTGTGTGCAAAGTCCACAATATCAACCGATAGTATTCGCAGGTCGCTAGTCTGCATTGTAATTTGTACAATACGTTGAGTTACCTGAGGACATACCTACTTATATTATAAAATTGTAGTCTATCGATTGTCTGAAATAGGTTTAGTAACTTTTAACATATTTTCTGCATTTATTATATTAGACCTAAAGCTTTTGTTAGGTTTTCCACATGTTTCATATTTCAAAAAAAATACTATGAAGGTTGTAAGCATGATGAGTGTGCGTGTGTGATTTAAAAGGTCAAAAACCATTGATGTAGAATTTTTTTAGTACCTATACTAGATGTAGGATTAGCGCTTCAAAAATGTCCCCGACAAATTACAGCACAAATACGAAAGTGCTCTTATTTGACTTTAGTACGGGCCAACCTTAGCCAACATAACGACGCGTCAAAATGCTGCAGTGCTCATATAAAAAGTGTGCTAATATCCTTTGGCCAATGTTTGTGACAATGCGTCAAATATTGTAACAAACATTGACTGTTCTGGATAGACGGGATGCATGGAGTAGTGTTGGTGTTTTAAAAGTATTGTTGCTTAGTGATTCCCTGGTAATCCATTTCGTTATGCAGTAGAGTTGTTTAAGCCATCTAAAATATACAGATAACATTAATTATGTTCAAATTCATTTTGATAAAATTGATATTACTGGAAACACACATACCTTAGTTACATAAATACACATAAAATACATGGGTACATAAAGATATTATATACTTTACATAAATATTTTATAAAAAAATGTCGTAAAAAATAATAAAAGCCGCAAAGGCTGAATCTGAATAAAGTTTACTTGGTACTTTTTAAGTTTACGTGTAATACGTCAATAAAACGTAGATTTTTAACCTTGATATTAATTTTAAAATGAAACTAAGTAAGGAAAATTTAATTTTAAGTTAAAATCTTACTTCTTAAACAAATGTTAGGTAGTTTAGTTTTAGTTTCCTCATGTTTTTACACAGATACTTATGCATATCATAACATTGTATAGTTATAAATATTGATAGAAGAGGAGAGAGTACGCCATTTAAACCTACGTGGTTTTTCGCAGTGCTACCCACCAAAACTGTATCAATATTTATTTTGATAAATAAAACATACTGTACAAGTATAACACTGTGAGTTGCTGGGGCGCGTAAGCTAGTAATAAATATACACGACCACATACCACCACAATATACAACTTTTAAAAAATCAGCAACTCCATGTCTTCATTGTTCTATTTGAATTTTGTTCCATTGAATTTTTTGTTTTTGCCTTTTTACAAAGACAAAAGGTCTTTAATATAAACATACTACATTCGTAATTCAACTTAAATTCTAAGTTTTAAGGTTTATAATAAACTAGTGTTTCGCCCTGTGCGCGAGCTGCTAAAGCAGCTCACGGGTTGTGGTTTGACTTACAAGTATTATTAACAAAGAATTTCAAGATGGCGCTGTTTTTTTTAAACTTTGGTATCAGTTCCCTGTTTTGTAATCCCAGGGAGCCCTAAATATCGATTTTGAACGAAATCGGTCAATTAACAAAGAATTTCAAAATTGCGCTGATTTTTTAAAATTTTAGTACCAGTTTCCTGTTTTGTAACCCCAGGGAGTCCTAAATAGCGATTTTGAACGAAATCGGTCAATTAACAAAGAATTTCAAAATGGCGTTGATTTTTTTAAACATTGGTAACAGTTTCCTGTTTTGTGATCCCAGGGAGCCCTGAATATCGATTTTGAACGAAATCGGTCAATTAACAAAAAATTTCAAAATGGCGCTGATTTTTTAAAATTTTGGTTTCAGTTTCCTGTTTTGTAACCCCAGGGAGTCCTAAATATCGATTTTGAACGAATTCGGTCCATTAACAAAGAATTTCAAAATGGCGCTGATTTTTTTAAATTTTAGTACCAGTTTCCTGTTTTGTAATCACAGGGAGTCCTAAATATCGATTTTGAACGAATTCGGTCCATTAACAAAGTATTTCAAAATGGCGCTGATTTTTTTAAATTTTAGTACCAGTTTCCTGTTTTGTAATCACAGGAAGCCCCGTCGTGGGTAAAACGGAACCGTATCAAAATCTTGCATAGTTCTAGTCTTGTAGTATTCTTCAATATTGGCCATATATTTACTATGGAGAAATAAATTCCGCCATCTTGAATTTTTTTCCTGTTCATCAAGTAGACCTCCAGGTCCTGATCATCTTTTGCCAAGAAACCACTCTTCCATCTTGTATACTTTCTGAGATGGAAATCAAACAAATTTGTATGGCAGCCATCTTAAATCCGCCATTTTGAATTTTTTTTTTGCTCTTTGTCTATTGGATGAGGTTCCGAGTGACATTAGTTCGAGGACCCCCCACCTATCTTCAATACCTTGGCCGTGCCCTTTACCCGTCTCCGAAATCCTCAATCATCAGCTGTCCCCATATTCTTGTTTAAGTTATATTTTCTGACTTCTACACGAAGCCATCAGTGAAAAAAAATTATTTCATTCAAAATTTTACAGGACGACATTTTTGGGGAAAATCTCGAAAACTACCCCAAATGTGGCAACACTGTTTAGATATCTCGATACTGCCGGTCGAGTTACACAGTCGATATCTACATGTCAACTTTCCCAAATGTTGCCAACTGCCTCAAAATCGTGATCGAAATGTTCAAAAACACAAAAAGAATACAAAATGGCCGCCACCTCGTTTCACAGAAACATTTCACACAGTTTCATAATTTTCCCATGAACTACAGGATATACCGCCTCTGATGACGTTGCAATTTTTCATCTCGCTCGAAAAATCAAAAATTTCAAAACACTACAGCTCGGCCGCCATCTTGTTTTTCCAATTTTTTCTACTTTTCTGTAGTGATCGTTTACTAATTTCTTCAATCATTGCGAGTTGTAACGAAATCGGTTGGAAAATAAAAAAGTTACAAAAAGAACGTCAGCCGCCATCTTGTTTTTCCGAAATGTCATAATTTTTCCCTAATCCCATCCCGCACCCGAACGTATTACCAGTACATGAACTACCCCGTTTCGGATCTGTAGCGCTGCGGTTCGGGGTAGAAAAATCAAAAATTTGAAAATACTACAGCTCGGCCGCCATCTTGTTTTTACAATTTTTTCTACATTTTGTATTGTTCGCTTACTAATTCCTTTAATCATTACGAGTTGTAACGAAATCGGTTGGAAAACAAAAGAGTTGCAAGAATCACGTCGGCCGCCATCTTGTTTTTCCAAAAGGTCATAATTTTTCCCTACTCCCATCCCGCGCCCGAATACATCTCCCATACATCATTGTATCGTTTTCTGCCTTTTTTTAGTAGAACAATTATGCGGGTATGTTGGTAGTTTTATGTTTGTTTTTTTTTCATGCATATGGTCGAACACACCCCCTCTTTCTACAATATCCTGGCCGTGCTTTTCACCCGTCTCCGATATCCTCAATCATCAACTCGCTTCACATTTTTCTCCCAAATATTCGTTAGAAGTACCCAGTCCTTATAAAGTTCCTAATCGCCATATAATTTGGTACGAAAAAAAATATTCCGCCATCTTGAATTTTTTTTCATTTCGCTAAATAGACCTCCTCGTCCTGATCATCTCTTGCCAAGAAACTACAGTTCCATCTCTTATATTCTCTGAGATAGACACTGACGAAATTTGTATGGCGGCCATCTTGAATCCACCATTTTCGAGTTTTTTTTAAACTCATCGCCAATTGGATGAGGTTCCGAGTGACATTAGTTCGAGGACCTCCCACCTATCTTCAATACCTTGGCCGTGCCCTTTACCCGTCTCCGAAATCCTCAATCATCAGCTGTCTCCATATTTTTGTTAAAGTTATATTTCCTGACTTCTGCACGAAGCCATCAGTGAAAAAAAAAATTTTCATACAAAATTTTACAGGAGGACATTTTTGGGGAAAATCTCGCAAACTACCCATAATGTGGCAACACTGTTTAGATATCTCGATACTGCCGGTCGAGCTACACAATCGATCCATACATGTCAACTTTCCAAAATGTTGCCAACTGCCTCAAAATCGTGATCGAAATTATCAAAAACACAAAAATAATATAAAATGGCCGCCACCTCGTTTCAGAGAAACATTTTACATAGTTTCATAATTTTCCCGTGAACTACAGGATATACCGCTCCTGATGCCGTTTCAATTTTTCATCTCGCTCGCACCCAGCCAAAATGATAGCTCCTGAAAAGAGACCATGTCGAAAATCACTTTTACTTTGATAAATCCCAGTGTTGCCAGACCTCGGCGACGAAAACACCCAAATGTCATTCGTACAAGTGGGACACGTGGTCCCTCCTACTCGAATTTTGCAAAAAATACGTATTTCGATTTTTTAATTTTTGGGGTAAATGGTGAAAATTTCCCGAGAAATGGGGTAATTTTTTTCCCCCAATCCATAGTTCGAGTCGGTACACACAATCGCCCCATAGAAGTCGAAACGCTCCGACGTTGCCAACTGGGAGAAATTTGAATTTTAAAATTGCGTTTTTTCGTACTTCAAACCGAACGGCCGCCGCGACAGCCGCCATCTTGAATTTTTAAAAACCACTCCCATTCTGTCAAAATAGAGGATAATTGTAGGCGAAAATAGAAAAAATTATTACGCTCGACTACGCCGTTTCGGATCTGTGGCAACGCGATTCGGGGTCGAAAAATCAAAATTTTCAAAACGCTACAGCTCGGCCGCCATCTTGTTTTTCCATTTTTTTCCACTTTTTCCATTAATCGTTGTCTATTTTCTTCAATCGTCGCGAGTTGTAACGAAATCGGTTGGAAAACAAAAGAGCTGCAAGAATCACGTCGGCCGCCATCTTGTTTTTCCGAAATGTCATAATTTTTCCCTACTCGACTCCCGCACCCGAACACATCTCCCGTACATCATTGTATCGTTTTCTGTCTCTTTCTAGGAGAACAATTATGTCAATGAGTGAGTGAGTCAGTCAGTGGTAATCGAGCTATATATAGTATAACTAGTGTTTCGCCCTGTGCGCGAGCTGCTAAAGCAGCTCACGGGTTGTGGTTTTTGGGATATTAGGGATCCCCAGTTATCGAATTTGAACGAAATCGGTCAATTAACAAAGAATTTCAAAATGGCGCTGAATTTTCAAAACTTTGGTAACAGTTTCCTGTATTGAAATCCCAGGGAGCCCTAAATATCGATTTTGAACGAAATCGGTCCATTAACAAAGAATTTCAAAATGGCGCTGGTTTTTTGAAAATTTTGGTAACAGTTTCCTGTTTTGTAACTTCAGGGAGTCCTTAATATCGATTTTGAATGAAATCGGTCAATTAATAAAGAATTTCAAAATGACGCTGATTTTTTAAAATTTTGGTATCAGTTTCCTGTTTTGTTACCCCAGGGAGTCCTAAATATCGATTTTGAACGAAATCGGTCAATTAACAAAGAATTTCAAAATGGCGCTGATTTTTTTAAATTTCAGTACCAGTTTCCTGTTTTGTAATCGCAGGGAGCCCCGTCGTGGGTAAAACGAAACCGTATCAAAATCTTGCATAGTTCTACACAGTCTTGTAGTATTCTTCAATATTGGCCATATATTTTCTATGGAAAAATAAATTCCGCCATCTTGAATTTTTTTCCTGTTCATCAAGTAAACCGTCAGGTCCTGATCATCTCTTGTCAAGAAACCACACTTCCATCTCTTATACTCTCCGAGATAGACACTGACGAAATTTGTATGGCGGCCATCTTGAATCCACCATTTTCGAGTTTTTTTTAAACTCATCGCCAATTGGATGAGGTTCCGAGTGACATTAGTTCGAGGACCCCCCACCTATCTTCAATACCTTGGCCGTGCCCTTTACCCGTCTCCGAAATCCTCAATCATCAGCTTTCTCCATATTTTTCTTCAAGTTTAATTTTCTTACTTCAATACGAAGCCATAAGTGAAAAAAAAATTTTTTATACAAAATTTTACAGGAGGAAGTTTTTGGGGAAAATCTCGAAAACTACCCCAAAAGTGGCAACACTGTTTAGATATCTCGATACTACCGGTCGAGCTTCACAACCGATCCATACATGTCAACTTTCCCAAATGTTGCCAACTGCCTCAAAATCGTGATCGAAATTTTCAAAAACACAAAAAGAATACAAAATGGCCGCCACCTCGTTTCACAGAAGCATTTTACATAGTTTCATAATTTTCCCGTGAACTACAGGATATACCGCTCCTGATGACGTTACAGTTTTTCATCTCGCTCGCACCCAGCCGAAATGATAGCTCCTGAAAAGAGACCATGTCGAAAATCACTTTTACTTTGATAAATTCCAGTGTTGCCAGACCTCGGCGATGAAAATACCCAAACGTCATTCGTACAAGTGGGACACGTGGTCGCTCATACTCGAACTTTGCAAAAAATACGTATTTCGATTTTTTAATTTTTGGGGTAATGCTTGAAAATTTCCCGAGAAATGGGGTAATTTTTTTTCCGCAATCGATACCTCGAGTCTGTACACACAATCGCCTCGTACAAGTCGAAACGCTCCGACGTTGCCAACTGTGAGAAAATTGAATTTTAAAATTGCCTTTTTTCGTACCTCAGACCGAACGGCCGCCGCGACAGCCGCCATCTTGAATTTTTAAAAACCACTCCCGTTCTGTCAAAATGCAGGATATTTGTAGGCGAAAAGAGAAAAAAATATTATGCTCGACCACGCCGTTTCGGATCTGTGGCGCCGCGGTTCGGGGTCGAAAAATCAAAAATTTCAAAACACTACAGCTCGGCCGCCATCTTGTTTTCCAGATTTTTTCTACTTTTTCTTTTGACCGTTTACTAATTTTTTCAATAATTGCGAGTTTAATCAAAATCGGTTGGAAAACAAGAGAGCTGCAAGAATCACGTCGGCCGCCATCTTGTTTTTCCGAAATGTCATAATTTTTCCTTACTCGACTCCCGCACCCGAACACATCTCCCTTACATCATTGTATCGTTTTCTGTCTCTTTCTAGGAGAACAATTATGTCAATGAGTGAGTCAGTCAGTGAGTGAGTGGTAATTGAGCTATATATAGTATAACTAGTGTTTCGCCCTGTGCGCGAGCTGCTAAAGCAGCTCACGGGTTGTGGTTTGACTTACAAGTAGTACAGACTTTAGTATACGATTTTGAACGAATTCGGTCAATTAACAAAGAATTTCAAAATGGCGCTGATTTTCTAAAACTTTGGTATCAGTTTTCTGTTTTGTGATCCCAGGGACCCCTAAATATCGATTTTGAACGAAATCGATCGATTAACAAAGAATTTCAAAATGGCGCTGATTTTTAAAACATGGGTATCAGTTTTCTTTTTTTTGATCCCAGGGAGAACTAAATATTGATTTCGAACGAAATCGGTCAATTAACAAATAATTTCAAAATGGCGCTGATTTTTTAAAACTTTGGTATCAGTTACCTGTATTGAAATTCCAGGGAGGCCTAAATATCGATTTTGAACGAAATCGGTCCATTAACAAAGAATTTCAAAATGGCGCTGGTTTTTTGAAAATTTTGGTAACAGTTTCCTGTTTTGTAACTTCATGGAGTCCTAAATATCGATTTTGAACGAAATCGGTCAATTAACAAAGAATTTCAAAATGGCGCTGATTTTAAAAACATGGATATCAGTTTTCTGTTTTGTAATCCCAGGGAGCCCTAAATATCAATTTTGAACGAAATCGGTCGATTAACAAAGAATTTGCAAATTGGCGCTGATTTTTAAAACTTGGTTATCAGTTTTCTATTTTGTGATCCCAGGAAGTCCTAAATATCGATTTTGAACAAAATCGGTCAATTAACAAAGAATTTCAAAATGGCGCTGATTTTATAAAATTTCGGTAACAGTTTCCTGTTTCGTAATCCCAGGGTAAAAAATTTTGCATAGTTCTTTCTACACTTGTAGTCTCTTCAATATTCGCCATAATTATATTTTCTATGGAAAATAAATTCCGCCATCTTGAATTTTTTTACTGTTCATCAAGTTGAACTTCAGGTCCTTATCATCTTTTGCCGAGATATTATTCTTCCATCTTTTATACTTTCTGAGATAGACACCAAATAAATTTGTATGGCAGCCATCCTAAATCCGCCATTTTGAATTTTTTTTCAGCTCACGGTCTATTGGCTGAGGTTTCGAATGACATTTGATCGAGCACCTATCTTGAATGCTTCGATCGGTTCATTTCGGCTAATCGGCCGCTATCTTGTTTTTCCGAAATGTCATAATTTTTCCCCACTCCCATCACGCACTCGAACATATCTCCTATACATGAACTATCCTGTTTCGGATCTGTGGCGCCGCGGATCGGAGTTGAAAAATCAAAAATTTGAAATTACTGCAGCTCGACCGCCATCTTGTTTTTCAGTTTTTTCCACTTTTTCTATTGATCGTTTACTAATTTCTTCAATAATTGCGAGTTGTAACGAAATCGGTTGGAAAACAAAAGAGTTGCAAGAGTCACGTCAGCCGCCATCTTGGTTTTCCAACTTTTTCCACTTGTCCTATTGATCGTTTACTAATTTCTTCAATCATTGCGAGTTGTAACAAAATCGGTTGGAAAAAAAAAAAGTTACAAAAAGCACGTCGGCTGCCATCTTGTTTTTCCGAAATGTCATAATTTTTCCCTGCTCCTGTCCCGCAGCCGAACATATCTCCAATACATGAACTACCCCGTTTCGGATCTGTGGCGCCGCGGGTCGGGGTTGAAAAATCAAAAATTTGTAAATACTGCAGCTCAGCCGCCATCTTGTTTTTCCAATTTTTTCAATTTTTCTATTGATCGTTTACTAATTTCTTCAATAATTGCAAGATGTAACGAAATCGGTTGGAAAACAAAAGACTTGCAAGAACCACTTTGACCGCCATCTTGTTTTTCTATTTTTTCCACTTTTTGTTTATATCGTTTACTAATTTCGTCAATAATTGCGAGTTGTAACGAAATCGGTTGGAAAACAAAAGAGTTGCAAGAATCACGTCGGCCGCCATCTTGTTTTTCCGAAATGTCATAATTTTTCCCTACTCGAATCCCGCACCTTAACACATCTCCCATACATCATTGGATCGTTTTCTGTCTCTTTCTAAGAGAACAATTATGCGGGCATGTTGGTAGTTTTATGTTTTTTTTTTCATGCATTTAGTCGAACACACCTCTTTCTTCAAAATCCTCAATCATCAACTCGCTTCACATTTTTGCCCCCAAAGATTCGTTAGAATGAGGGAACCATAAGTACCCAGTCCTTATAAAGTTCCTAATTGCCATAATTATAATTTGGTATGAAAAAAATATTCCGCCATCTTGAATTTTTTTTCATTTTGCTAAATAGACCTCGTCGTTCTGAACATCTTTTGCCAAGAAACCACACTTCCATCTCTTATACTCTCCGAGATAGACACTAACGAAGTTTGTATGGCAGCCATCTTAAATCCGCCATTTTGAATATTTTTTTTGCTCTTTGTCAATTGGATGAGGTTCCGAGTGACATTAGTTCGAGGACCCCCCACCTATCTTCAATACCTTGGCCGTGCCCTTTACCCGTCTCCGAAATCCTCAATCATCAGCTGTCTCCAAATTTTTGTTAAACTTACATTTCCTGACTTCTATACGAAGCTATCAGTGAAAAAAAAATTTTTCATACAATATTTTACAGGAGGACATTTTTGGGGAAAATCTCGAAAACTACCCCAAATGTGGCAACACTGTTTTGATATCTCGATACTGCCGGTCGAGTTACACAGTCGATCCCTACATGTCAACTTTCCCAAATGTTGCCAACTGCCTCAAAATCGTGATCGAAATTTTCAAAAACACAAAAAGAATACAAAATGGCCGCCACCTCGTTTCACACAAGCATTTTACATAGTTTCATAATTTTCCCGTGAACTACAGGATATACCGCTCCTGATGACGTTTCAATTTTTCATCTCGCTCGCACCCAGCCGAAATGATAGCCCCTGAAAAAAGACCATGTCGAAAATCACTTTTACTTTGATAAATCCCAGTGTTGCCAGACCTCGGCGACGAAAATACCCAAACGTCATTCGTACAAGTGGGACACGTGGTCGCTCGTACTCGAACTTTGCAAAAAATACGTATTTCGATTTTTTAATTTTTGGGGTAAATCTTGAAAATTTCCCTAGAAATGGGGTAAATATTTTTCCCCAATCAATTCTTCGAGTCGGTACACACAATCGCCCAATAGAAGTCGAAACGCTCCGACGTTGCCAACTGTGAGAAAATTGAATTTTAAAATTGCGTTTTTTCGTACCTCAGACCGAACGGCCGCCGCGACAGCCGCCATCTTGAATTTTTAAAAACCACTCCCGGTCTGTCAAAATACAGGATAGTTGTAGGCGAAAAGAGAAAAAAATATTATGCTCGACCACGCCGTTTCGGATCTGTGGCGCTGCGGTTCGGGGTCGAAAAATCAAAAATTTCAAAACACTACAGCTCGGCCGCCATCTTGTTTTTCCAATTTTTTCCACTTTTTCTATTGACCGTTTCGTAATTTCTTCAATAATTGCGAGTTGTAACGAAATCGGTTGGAAAACAAAAGAGTGGCAAGAATCACGTCGGCCGCCATCTTGTTTTTCCGAAATGTCATAATTTTTCCCTACTCGACTCCCGCACCCGAACACATCTCCCGTACATCATTATACAGTTTTCTGTCTCTTTCTAGGAGAACAATTATGTCAATGAGTCAGTGAGTGAGTCAGTGAATCAGTGGTAATTGAGCTATATATAGTATAATAATAATAATAAATTGACGTTGTTGATATTGACAATGTGATGCCAAGAGTTGCGTCTTGTTCCAAAATAGTGTAAAGGTATCAATTTGGCAACGTATGAAGTACCTTATTGCTTACACATTAAGTTTTATTTTAATAATAAATATTTTTGTACTTATTTTAAAAATTACTTTTTGTTTTGGATTGAAAGGTTATTCCTACCTTTTCTCTGATGACAGAACGTCTTAAAAATTAATATTTTCTAATCGTAATGTAGCTTTATGTGTTAAACTTAAGGTGCATAATTAACTGAAGTTGTTGCTAATATAATACCTTTTTCTACATTTCCCACTCAGCATACAAATGTTTATGTGTGTGCAAATTGGGACATTTTTGCGATATTTTTTGTTCGTGACCCTGTTTCTAGTACTCATTCTATTTCAATGTCAAAAACAGTAATAATATTCTCCGACTTGACATTAGTGTCTAGGGTTAGACATTAGACTTGTCTAATGTCTATTGAGTTCGAGTACAGCTGTACTATTACCTATTATGTGGTGAGACAACTACAAGCTCAGTCCTAGATTCTAAATAAATTAACTAAATTTACAAGCTAATTAACACGGTTATCTGTTTGTTATCATCACACAAGACAGCTTAAGTTTCTCTTAATTCTTTAGTGAAAATAATTATTTATATAATTATTTATGTACGTGAGAACTTCTAACATTTATATAACCTAAAAAATAGCAGCAGTGAAAGTGAGAATAAGCGGGGCTTAATTTGATACGTCAATTATAACGTTATAATTACAAACTACGAGTGTAGGAATGAAACGCAGAGTGTTTTACAACTTTTGGCGCCAACTATTAATATATTCGCCTAATATGGCGTCTATAATGAATTCATCATGAATCAGGATGAAGTTATTATATCTACTAAAGATCACTTTAGTGATAAGGCCGCCTTCGCGCTTTACCACAGTTTCCTGTCTTTTATATTGTATGCATAATTTTGTACCTATGTTTTAAGATGCAATACAGACTTATACTACTACTACTACTGTAGGGAAAAGTTTTGAAAGCTATTTCAATGCCGAAATTAATTAATCCCTCTTCCGAAAAATTTATCTTTAAGGATTAAGGGTTATTTTATCGTTAAGAAGCTAATTTGGGTTGCAAATTTCAGGGGCCTTATACATTTTACCAACTATCGACTATGGATTTAACAATACTGGCTTGTGCCACTCACTTTGCCAGGTTTTCTGTGGTTTTCTCTTACACCTATTAATTAATTTTAAAAACCTTTTGATTAGCTAATAAATTAATAATAAGACTACTATAGAGCTTTCCCTGAATATATTTTTTAATTATAATTAACGGCGTCTAGTTATCATAAAACGATATGAATAACTAAATAGTGATATGAATGAATAACTAAATATATATGAATAAAATATGGAACCTCGCCGCACTCAAGGTGAGAAAGACAAAGCAAGATGCATCTAGGTAGTATGTAAATACATGACAGGTCAAAAGAGTCACCCCAGTGCTCAACCTTTGGAAACTCCTCGCGCCCACAGGGACGGGTGAAAGTGAACTTAATGACTCACGAACCTCTCTCTAGATGTACGCCACTCTGGCCATATAGCTACATTCATTCCGAACAACCACATATCACCCAAAAATGAACAAACAATCATGATATTTACAATCGACGCATAAAGTTCATATTTCTTTGTATGATTTATTGTTTTTATAACCCGGTGGATGTGTGTATTGGATCCCATTTAGCATATGCATAATTGCATACGTGTTAACGACTGACTTTCAACGTGAGTGTTTTTATCGAAAGTTGTTTACGGATTTGGCTTCGCATCGGTGATAATTACAACCCAAAATGTTCCATCAAAATAGTATCATAAACACAATTAACATGCACTTTAGGAGACCATAATTTCAAACCAGGGCAGTGTCTTAACTCTTTACATTACATTTTTTTATCGGGAAAGTACGAATATGCTTTATGTTAATGACGAGTATCAGATTTCAGATTGGTCGGTCATAAGTGAGTCCTATCTTCTGACTTATCAAAAAATTACATCTC
Source organism: Erebia aethiops (assembly GCA_923060345.2). Taxonomy (NCBI): domain Eukaryota; kingdom Metazoa; phylum Arthropoda; class Insecta; order Lepidoptera; family Nymphalidae; genus Erebia; species Erebia aethiops. The sequence continues at coordinate 34,354,378 of OV281079.1, read as the reverse complement.
TTCGAAGAAGCGTAAGAGATAATCTTGATTCCTCAGAGAACATTAAATGAGCATTTCCAGTTTCCACCCACTCACCAGAGAAGCTGGTCTCCAAAAATGGAGATGTTATTTCCCTAGCAATGACTGTCAAATACATATACGGCAAAGAGAAAAGAGTATCTTTAGAATTAGGGCCGACTTGCACGACACTGCCTGATTTAGTTAAATTTTTGAATGCTGTCACTTTTTGATAAGTTTATTTCAGGCCTGACATGAAAAGGACAGGCATAGAAAAATATCTATTTCCTTAAATTTCTCTCGTAGAAATTCGCGCAGTTTTAAGTTATTATCTAGCGATTTATAAAGGACTAGCTGTTGCCCGCGACTACGTCCATGTGGATTGAGGTTTTTTGATTCCCGCGGGAACTCTTTAATTTTCCGGGATAAAAAGTATAGCCTTTGTGTTATTCCAGACTATAATAATCAATCTCTGTGCCAAATTTCATGGAGATCCGTTCAGCCGTTCGGGTGTGATTGAGTAACAAACATCCATTCATCCATCCAAACTTTCGGATTTATAATATTAGTATAGAAATATAGATTTAAGATGCGACAGCGACATAAACCGGGATAACCATAAACCAAAATCATCGAACCCCTTTATCAATTTTACTCATACGCTTCCTTTACAATAATAAACTATATAGCTATAAACGCAGTATAAAATCGGAACAATAATTCATTTTAGGGATGTAATCATCATCATTCGCATAACAGCTATCGATATTCCATATTCGTAGAAGGTAAAAGGAAAGCGTTCTGCGGCTACAACGACCTCTTGCCAAGCGTTTGCGTGCTCACACAAAATTTATACTATACCCACTCTCGCTCTCGGATGGGTTGCAACGAGGTTTATTGCAAGTTATGATGGTTATTACGAACCGGCCATTACCAATTCGTGTTAGGTGAAAGTTATTAAGGTAACTATCCAGACTGAGCTCGATATTGCGTAACCACTGACGCATCGTTAATCACCAGTGAAGCGATAGAAACATTTCGGTGTAGCTAAATATCGCTGCCTCGTTGGTCTAGTGGTTGGCATGTTTGACTGCGGCCGACGAGGTCCCGGCTTCGAGTCCCAGGTCGGGCCATCATTAAGTATTGGGTTTTTCTGACTAGAAATTCTCAGTACTAGCCCGGAGTTAGGAAGTTGGCGGTGTTTTACCCCCGTACCTCGGAGAGCTCGTTAAGCCATCGGTCCCGGTTGTTTTAACTAACATAATAGTAGTCGTTAAAGCACGCCAACCCGCATTGGAGCTGCCTGGTGGGTCTAAGCTCCAATTCCCGCTCCTATGGGAGTGGAGGCCTGTGTACCCAACAGTGGGACGTTAATGGGCCGTAGTGGTGGTTGTGGTAGCTAAATATTAAACGCTTGATACCTTAGTATCGAAATCTATTTTGTATTGATATGTATTTAGCACTGACTAGAAAGGATAACAAAGTAGAAAATTAACTTGAAAACAAAATTCAAACCAATTCATAAAATCTTCTGATATTTCAAAAAAAATAAACTGCAGTCAACTAAAATATCGACATTACAATACTATCAAACTCACTATCAAAGCATCTCTAAAATGATTCAACCATAAAAGTAAAGACAAATGGATTTGATTGACGTTAAGTGCTCCATCATTCATTTGAAAAAGAACTTTTGGACTCAAATTGCTTGAAGGTTTTTAGAAAGTAGATGGATGATTAAGTATCGATACTTTGAATGTTACAAAACGGACCTAAATGAAACCGATCATAAATTAATAGATAATAGAACGCTCTACTTATTTCTGAACAGAATTGATTGAAAGCTCAAAGGTTTCTGATACCTAAAATCAATAAAATACCATGAGGAAAGGATCAACATCGTAGATATACATTTAGGAATGTTATTATTTAAGCTCAAATAAAAATGTATTTTTTTCATGTAGAACATACTTGTGTCACTTATAATACCCAACTAAGTTTGTTCTGGGCTTGTTCTCAGACCACGATGCGTTTTGAACCCTCGTTTGAAGATAATTAATAAATTACATCTGTACAAACGTGTATTACCCACTTAGAACTCACTCTCACACACAACCCTACCGCCGCGTTCAGAAATCTGATTCTATTGAGAAGAGCGGAGAAAATTAACATTCTAAATCGCAATTACAAGTAAGTAATACAAATTAAGACCATCAAGAAGTCACCAAGAAACTAAGCTACATAAACATAAGAAAAATACAGCTAAAAATTATGTCCTAGGTGTCCAAAGGTTATTCTTAGATAGAGTCCTACAGATCTAATACCTAAGACTTCATCTAAAGATTTTAAACTAGCATCAAAAGTCAAAACACTTCTCTTATGTAACTTTACGTAACATAATAATTGAATAGATTACTCAATAGAAAGGCATTAGATACTAGGTGAAAGTGATTGCAACAGTTAAGGATAAAAACGGATATGTCATCTATAAATTACGTCACACTTGGAGGGTCAATGGAGGGTCGGGGGATCTGACAGTGATACAACCAGTCACATTATATCAGATTTAGATGTCAGTTTGTTTCTTTTTTTTAAATTAATGTTTTACTAAATTCATTAAACAAAAATGAGTTTGTAAATGTAAAAAAAAATGTTTAAGTAATGTAAATTAAATAGTAAATGCCTAATGGACTGACGATAATACGAGTATAAAGAGGGTCGCGGAAAGGGGCTACTGCGTTTAAATTCGCCGCTAGAGGCGCTAGTGCATAGTGAGGTCTCCGAAATGTCAAATAGGTATTATCACTGGGCCTTTATCGCGGGTCTAATTATTTCATTAATGTATTTAGTAATACCGGATTAATTCATGAATATGTAAGATACGTGTCAATGAACATCACTGCTCTGCGCTTTGAAAGCGGAGCTAAAAAAATTGCAAAATTAAGCGGGTTGAAACGGGTTGGTTGAAAGAAGAATTCAGAAGTTAGTACATTATGTCCTTTCATCCTGTGTGCTTACAAATTAAAAATGTATTTTTTGTCAAAAGTATGCTTGTTTACCGAATTTACAGCTATACTATGGACCTTACTCGCCAGTGGTGCCAACTAGTGAGCATATAAACGTTAGCCCTAATGGGGGCTATCGCGTGTGAATTTGCCACTAGAGGCGCTGGTGTCGCGTGAGGTCCAATAACGTTCACTTTTCACTGGTTTTGGCGGGCTTCGTGACATAAATTATAATTTCTTTAATTTACCTGTTGAAAAGTGATCTCCTTCGTGAAATTATCGCAAATATGGATTATTTAGCGATTAATGTGAACGGTTTGAAGGCGGAATTAAGAAAAAGAGGCGTATAAATAAGCGCAAAAATGTCTTTTTTTGACGTTGTTGAGCTCTTTCTGCACGTTTTCTTTTAATTTCCTTTATCTCTTCTCTCTTGACTAGGTAGGTACAACTTTTGGCTTTAATTTAGGAGATGAATAAGAAAGATAATTACTTACGGTTTTCTGTACTTATTTGATTATTTGGGTAACACATAATCGTCGGGTTAAAATGTTTTTTACAAACACGAGAATTTTTTGTCGGGTATAGTTATTCCTGCAAATCGCCACTAGCCACTGTTTTAGAACAGTTTTATCTTTTGGAAACATGTGTTCTCCTCTTTTTTCGGAACAAAACGGAACTGCACAACATTGCGGCATAGCTACTCGATATGATGATAGATAGTTAACTATTTAACTAAACTAATACCTATTAATTATAAAGAGGAAAGATTTGTTTGTTTGTTTGTAATGGATAAACTCAAAAACTACTAAACCGATTTTAAAAATTCTTTCACCTATAGGAAGCTACATTATCAGCGAGTAACATAGGCTTTATTTTATTTTCAAAAAAAATTTGAGATCCTTACTTAAATTGCAATAATGTGAACTAAGTCGGAAAAAATCGTCTCTTCTGAGAGCTTACGCGGCGTGCGCTGCGTAAATAGTTAAAGTTACACGAAAACAATGTATGGTGAAATTGTTCCTCTTAAGTTCTAAAAAATAGTCCGCGATAGCAAATATCTATCTTTTAAGGTTGACTCACAATAACCATTTTTATGATTTTCAAATTTGGTCTAAACCAATGCTTTATTTGCGAAGGTGTTTTTACCGACATAGTATTAATCCTTATCTTACTAATATTATAAATGCGAAAGTTTGGATGTATGGATGTCGGTATGGATGTATGGATGGATGTTTGTTACTCAATCACGCCCCAACGGCTGAATGGATCTGGATGAAATTTGGCACAGAAATAGATTATAGTCTGGAATAACACATAGGCTACTTTTTATCCCGGAAAATTAAAGAGTTCCCGCGGGAACCACAAAACCTCGATCCACGCGTACGAAGTCGCAAGCATTCGCTAGTATAAATATATTAATCATCTCAAGTATTTAACTAAGATAAAAATTGTCCTTTACACCATTTAATTTATATGAATAGCTTATGAGATATCATAGAAATAATGAGGATGGGGCGTACTCTTACAATGTAATATTAAAATGTAACCTGCCCACTGCCCATTGGCTATATTGGGTAGGTATATATTAGAATTATTAGTGCTACCCGTGCGAAGCCGGGCGGATCGCTAGTAATTAATAAACTTAATGAGATTCAAGATTTAAAACTTTGTTTCGGCGCCAATCTTATAAAGTCGCCTTTGACAGCTATACCTCCGGACTTTAGTCAACAGTGGCGCCAACTGGTGAGCAAAGAAACGATAGTCCCCATTGGACGAGGAAGGCTCGGGACACTATGTGGTGGCGCTCTGTTCAACATTGGACGTCCGCAGGCTGTTTTTTTTTTAAATTTATTGACTAGCGCTTGGCTGAAATCAGACTTGCTGGAAGTAGACATGCAGCCTAAGGTGGAGCGCGCTTGCCTAGAAGATGCCAATTCACACTTGATTTCAAGATACCAATATTACAAGCGGATGGAAAAAAGGAAGCCGGAAGGGCGTTCCATATCTGAGCGGTTCGAATTAGAAACGAGGAAGCGAATCACTGAAAAGATGCAAAGCCTGACAAACAACATCAGCGCATTGTAATAAAGTACGATTAATAAATATCGCAACAAAAATTATAAGATTTTTTTGAGTATTACAATGGAACCAAAACAATTAATAAGGAAACCACAGTCACACTACAGGTTTTATTGGAACACACTTTCATAACGAACGTAATAACTATTACAAATGTTACATAATAATTGAAAGGACAAAGAGATTTGGTGAAAGCAATCGTATAACGGTATGAGATATACAGAATCAGTATTGTATAGGTACATTGAATGCGAACACGTGCTCGCATAAAGCAAACAAAAACTCTGGGTCTTTCAATAAGTTCCGTTCAAGAACATTACGTCAAATTTGATTATATTATTATTAAATTGTAGTGCCTGCTTAGATACGGCTGCGTGATAAAAAAACCTTTTTTAACAAACGAGGCGACCTAATGTTTACCGCCTATGAACATTTCTGGCACCTACTCAATGTATTAAAATACGATAGGCAAATTGACGAAATATAGAGTTACTGTTAAACGCAAATGAACCAATAACTGCTTTAAGAAAAGTCATTAATAAAAGGAAATTCAATTTTTTCCGGTGATCGGTCTCAATTTGGTCATATCCCCGGCGTGCGCTTGCAGATTTCTCTCGGAGTTTACGTAATATCATCGTTATGAAAGTCGCGCGTATTTCTGATACTTTCGCGTTGTTCCGATCACACTTTCAAAAAGTACACATTCGAGAACATTTGTATCATACTAATATTATAAATGCGAAAGTGTGTTTGTTTGTTGGTTTGTCCTGCAATCACGCTGCAACGGAGCAACGGATTGACGTGATTTTTGGTATGGGTAATGGGTATAGTTGAGGACCTGGAGAGTGACATAGGCTACTTTTTATCCCGGAAAATTAAGGAGTTCCCGCGGGAATCAAAAAACTTAAACCACGCGGACGAAGTCGCGGGCATCAGCTAGTCATCTATATATATAAAATTCAAAGTCCTGGCTGACTGACTTATATATCAATGCACAGCCTTAACCGCTGGTCCTAGAGACATGAAATTAAGAGGGTGTGTTCTTTGTGATGAGTAGGTATCCACTAATAAAGGGTTTTTCGAAATTCCATCCGCAAAGGGGTAAAATAAGGGTTGAAAGTTTGTATGAAAGTCCGTCATTTTTCAAGTTATATCCATGAAACTTGGTATTCGAGTTACCGGTTTAAAATAAAGAAATACTTGTTTAACCATTTTTGAAAACTCTTCCACCAAAGGGTTGAAATAGGGAATGGAAGTTTGTATTCCTTTATTTTACAAGATATTTTTGAAATTAAATCTACGAAACTTGATATTTTGGCTTTCGGTAAAATAGAAAGAAGGATGTGTGTCACAATTTTAAAAAATTCCACTCAAAGGGGTTAAATAGCGGTGGAGTTTGTATTAAAGTTCGTCGTTTTTCAAGCTATAGCCATGAAAAAGGTATTTTTACTTCTGGTTTAAAATTATGAAATACGGATTTCACAGTTTTTGCTATCCGCAAGGACGTCAAACAGAGAGATTGTTTTTCAGTCAGCCGCAGCAGAGCATCGCATCTACGCGATTTTTTGCATGGGTATTAGCTTACTTCATATGGTACTCAACTATATATACCATATGAAGTAAGCTTCTTTTTATCCCCGAAAATTAAGGAGTGCCTGTGGGAATTAAAAAACTTATGCCACGCGAACGAAGTCGCGGGCGTCCGCTAGTTGTGATGTAATATGGTAAATATGGTATAATTCTTGTTATATTCTAAACATCAACCTATTAGAACCTATTAGCCAATTAACGTTCTTGTAATGAATTTCCAATTTATTTGGATAGAGTTTGATATAACGGACCTTGCAAAATGGAATATCAAACTGAAAGCAATAAAAGCAATTTCCTGACGTTCCTTCTAATATTTTCCAATCAAAACTTTTTTTTTTTTGCGTGATAGGCTTGCGCTTGGCGACAATCATGCTTAGAGCAAAGGAATGATGAGGTCTAGGTTGGAACGCGCTTGCCTAGAAGATGCCTATTCACTCTTGCCTTGAAGGTACTTAGATAATTTTTTCGTTTCCTTCGTTCCTTTCGTTTTTCGTTTCGTGTTCTTCTGAAGAAAATCAGAAGAACCTTCAGATTTCTGCCAGTGTATAGGCACTAATAAGCACGGTGAATCAAAATATGTATTTGAAATAAAAGAATAAGTTTTGTCCGATATGAGAAACTTTAAAAACCTGAAGCGTTAAATTATTCTATGCCTGAGACATTTTTTCCTAGTTGCTGAAAGACAACTTGGAAGAACCCATTTTTTATCCCTCAGTCAATATTTATATTAAAAATCAATCATGGCAAAAGCTCTCGAAAAGACAAACAGGTCGTTATTAGTAAAACCAGTCTGGAAAAATGTTGGCAAGAATTGCATCATCAGACGGTTGTGTTAAATCAGCATTAGAACATATTATCACACATTATTGCTACGTAAAGTTGTAGACTTTGCGTCTTTCGTATCAGGGTTGACGGTCGGTTTTTGTGGGGTCGTAATATAGGTACGACAAAAACATTTCCAAAAACCACCTCTTTATCTAACCGTCTTTTTCACAATAGTTGCTGCTCACAAAAACGTTAATCGCAAAACAATGCGAGAAAATGTTTTCAAAATACAATAAAAATATGCAGAGTAATAGTTTCCGCTGATCAGTCATTATTTTCAGAACATCTACTGATAACGATAAGTTACGGTGTTTTTTTTTTTTGAAGTTGTGGTATTAGGCTGGTGAATTTTATTAATGCCGAAGAATTGAAATATTGACCATTCATTTAAACTACTGCTCGTTTTTTTTACTCGGTTTTAAATTACGCAAGTAAAAAGGATCACCACCAGCAAAAGATCATGTTGGAGGATAACAAAACATGTTTGAAAAAATGATTACTATTAACAAAAATATACCCAACTTGCGGAAATATGTTATATGTAAGTGGCATGGATAATAATAAACTACGGTATTTATTTTCAGAATGAAAATAAAAGCGTCCTCCACAAGATTTATTATACTTTTATCGACAAAGTGATTGAAGAGTCAGCCCCGCAACAATATTTACATTTCACGGGAAAATGTTGCGTTGTACAATACCTTATTGAAAGATGAAGGGATCAATTTGACGGTGAATAAATTATTTTGAATAGGATCATAACTTTCAGTATGACTTGCTATTTATTGACAGCGTAATAACTGTACGCAGTTAATCTTGAAATCGCAGGAGTCAGGACTCAGGATGTCGGTCCTTTCTGTAATGGCATCCTGTATTAACTCATGTCCGTAAATGGCTTTTAGCACCATATAGATCGATTGCTTATTATCTTCTTTGTTTATTCAGATCTTTATCCCAATCATGACCAATCCCTACATATAAAAATTAAAAGTAAAAAAAACTTGTTCAAAAACAAGCTTTTATTTTAAATGCGGTAAAATGAATAAAATAAAGTTTATTTGTGTATTGTTTTGCATTTTAAACAACTCTTAGGTCATTACTTAAACATTCCATAGGATTCCTCGGAGCTCGCGCGCGGACTATAGGTTCCCTGTATAACGTGGGACTATCACCTACAAGTAAAACTGCTAGTTCCACTAAGAAAGGATTTTCAGATTAGAAAAAAAAATCATACTTACGAGTTCGATGAAGAAAACCGCGTATGCAATTTAATGAAAGTAAGCTAACTACGTAATAAGAAGGCTTTCTTATTTTAATTTATATATGCATTGGGAATGCTAAGTAATTGAACATTAAATATTCGTGACTTTATTCAACCTTCAATTATAATTAATATTAACCCACACTGAACCTCAGTAGGTTATCGTACCCACTGAGCTTTTGTTTGAAGTGAGTGAGACAATGGTTTCAACAGACTGATGAGCTTTGAACTTACAGCCTTCACAAGCCGTTTATACAATCAGGCTTTAAATGAAAGTAAAAGCATTGAATACATATGAGGAACCAAACCACTGGGATTATTTATAAATAAGGTTGAGGACGCTGAATATTTTAACGCGAATATTTTTTATATTAACGCGAGTTTAAAATAGTTACCAAATGCAATGGCAAAAATCATACGATACGATACAAAACTTTGCAGAGAAGAAATATGTCCAGAAATCGTTGATACTTTTAACATAATGAACCCCATTCAGATTTATTCAAAATCGCTTCGCATATAAACCTGTAGATTTGAATTAAAAACATAAAAAAAGGAATCTTAAGTATGAACCTCAAATATAATTTTAAAAAAAATATATGTGTAATATACATACAATCATTTTCAAACCTCTTAGCGTATGTTTGGCATAAGTTAGACTGCAAACAGTTGTCACATAGGTAGTCATTTTCCAAGTTCCTGTTCTATGACCTCAAAACAACTGGTCTAGGTTTCGCTGAGGAAACCTGCTAAAACGCATTTGCTTCTCAATTATTATTACCAATATCATAGCCTACTTTCCATGATTTTATCCAACTTGTCATGAGGTATACTTTTGTTGACGTTTCAAAAAAATCCATATATATAAAGCAAACAAAGCTTTAATCAAATTGAGGAATCGGTGATAGCCTAGCCCTACAGCAGGGCGACCGCGTATTTTCTGCATCAATCGTTGTTACAGTATCTATTGTTGTGATTGGCTGAATTTATGGTATTCTTGCTGCGTCAATGGATTTTGTCCAATAGTGGAAGAGTGTTAACCAATCAGAGGTGATTGCGATCGTTACACTTTAGCTGACATTTTTAGCCGGTCGCCCAGCTGGTTGAGACACCCGACCTCCTATACTGGGTCGCAGGTTCAATTACCGGGCACACACCTCAAACTTTTCAAAGCTATGTGCGTTTAAAAAAAAAAAATATCACTTGCTTCAAACGGTGAAGGAAAACATTGTGAGGAAACCTGCATGCCCGAGAATTCTTCATAATGTTCAAGTGTTCATTTCAAAAGTGTGTTTAAATTTAATGACATTTCATATCACAACTATGTATTTCATACCAACATCCATGCTATAGAAGCGCGTTTTTAAGTTTGATAAAGAATTGCTGATTAGGTGGAGCTGTGATCAATATAAGATTCCAACAGAGTCTTTGTGTGAGTTTAGTTTAGCCCTCAGCTTTTTCTTTTTTTAGAGACTGCATTGGCAATGTGTAAGCCATTCATACCTATTATATTGCGCGCATCGTGATGTTCGCTATGGATCACCTTCCCGTTGATGATTTTACGCCATTTAGATACCAAGTCCTCGACATTGTGTCCTCGACAAGGACAACATGGTCGGGTGAATTAGATAATCACTATAATGATAAGAATCTCAGTTATATTACGTATAACCAGTAACCACTGCAAAAAAAAATACGCTTCTGTAATTTCAAATCATTTTTTTTAGTTCCCCTATTTCATTTGAATTTTCCCTAGGCCCGGATTCTGTTTTTTCTTGACCCAATGAAAGGCGCTAAGTTTATCACAGTATCAATACAATTGACAATAACTTTGCAAATCGGTGCAATGAATTCATTACTTCAAACTTTTTCTTAGATTACTATACTACAAGACTAAGAAGTTTAGTTATAGTTCTAAACCCATATAAATTTAAAAAGCTTGTAAGCTTTATTACCTATTTAAAATTAAATGAATATTGGACGAAGTAATATTTTGAAGCTCAGCGTCTAAGAAAATAATTTATTGCTCCAAACCATATTTACTTTCATCCAAAGCAGGAACTATTAGCCTGTAGTTGTTAACTATATCGCGCTTGCAATCATTTTGTACTACAGTAAGGGCTCCTAATGACTCCTTGCTGCTATTGCAGCGTGCAGTAGCTGTTATCAAATGTATGGACTGGTTTTCACTCTTATCAGCATTGGGTAACCGAGTAAGATTGCATGTTACAATTTATAACGTGTGTTTGTAAATTTTCTTATCTTCATAGGAGAGGGAAGGAAACATATTACGCTGGACTGTAATTACTAATTACCGTAGCAACTCCAGGGACAAGCTTCCTAGTTCACAAAGTCACTAAAGGCAGAAGTAATTAGCCATATATGTAAAACCTAAACCAGTAAAATCTTTGCCAATTTTTTGTATAAATGTCTATTTAAACAAAAATGTATGTCTGTATAGTCTTACACAGTATACCTATTTAAATGGTAAACTGATAATTTTATCGAAAATAAATCTATTTTAATACCCATGATAAACCTAATGAATTTCAGAAATTTGTTAAAACAACCAAACATAAGTTACAAATTTTTTAGCGAGGCAATTTCGAGAGCTTCTTTAGTATTGAAAAATCCGATCATCTGAGAAATCTTATAGAAATCAGGGGTCAAAAAAATACCTACAAATATCATGACAATATTCATTCTTCCGCAATCTCAGTCATAATATTATATTTTTTTGTAAGATGATACTTCAGATAAAAATAAATTCAAGTACATTGTCATATAACCGTGTTTATGTATTACTCACAAGTAATTTTGCAATCGATTCACGTATAATTTGATAATTTTATTTTTCGTTTTTCACCTTGAAAGTACGAGGATATTTATTTCAAGGTAAAATATTAAGATAATATTACGATAAGAGCTTCGAAAACAGTTTTAAACTCTTCAAAGTATAAGATTACATCGATTTTTATTATGATAAATAATCAATTCTATAAGACAGACATTTAAGATTCCGATAGTGCGAACCCGATTTAACATAACCAAAAAAACAAGTCGATAGAGATTAGATAATATAGATACTCAAAACCATCAAAGAATGGTTAAAAAATTAATCATGAAACATAATTTGTATAGAGATTGCTAAAGTAATAGTGTGGTAAAAAAAATCAGAGCAATAGTTCAAGTAAACAAAGAGGCAGTAATTCAACACTTGACTGAACTAGAAGAATTTACAATGTAAAGTACACAATATGAATTTTTCTCAAAGAAAGAAAGAACCGTTAATTTAGATCACTTCATTGAGTGGTTTATAGCTAAAAATGCAATACATAACAAAATTATTGTGTCAATCTTATCAACCAAAGAACTTATTCAGTTACCAGATTTCATTTATTTCCACTACATTATCAAGTCATAATGACTTGACACTAGTCCAACTAGTGATTAAGTCAGATTGTTTACGTGTTTTTTTAATCCACTACAGATTAGCCCTTGACTGCGATCTGACCTGATGGCAAGTGATGATGATGAAGATAAGTCTTAGATGGTAGCGGACTAACCTGTTAGGGGCATGGCAGCTATATAGCTTACCGAAGGGGTATGGGTTTACCCCTTCGGTTTCTACACGGCATCGAACCGGAACGCTAAATCGCTTGGCGGCACGTCTTTGCCGGTAGTGTGGTAGCTAGCCACGACCGAAGCCTCCGACCATGCCAGACCAGGGAACATTCAGAAATTATAAATTCCCAAATTGTCCCTGCCGGGGACCGAACCCGGGGCCACGGAGATCGTCAAGGTCGGAGGTGTGTGTATATTGTGTGATATAAATAAAAGTATACTCGTTCAGTTTTATTCTTATACTATTGTAAGTATGGTTTCTGTGTTTAAACATTTTCCAGTGTCTTGTAGTTACATTGAATTTGACTGTCGTCTTCAACTTTCTAAAGTAATTTGCGTAAGTTATCTTTACGAATTGTGAAACACGAGAGTCACTTCTTTAATACCAATAGGTATTTACGATTTTTCTCATAGTGAATGCTTAAGACGACGCTTTTCTGTCTCGCTGTTTCTAACAAACTAAATTTTTTATTGAAAACCCCATAACTAATGTAAATTAACAGTGAATTTAAATGAACATCTCCAGCCGTTTGGGTGTTATGATAATTTTTAAACTCAAAAATATATTTTCGAGTATAGACAGATATTAACTACCTATATTTTGTAATATTTTATTTGACTGAATATACTCATACATTAATTTGGCAAAGATGAGCTATTCGGCTATAGAGATATTCGGCCTTATATGAGTATTGGAAAACCACTTTTTTACTGGCAAAATGCCAGGCCTCTTAAGTACCTTCCTCTATGGATAAACACGTAATTTGAACCATAAGCTAGTCAAAGAGAAACGCTAGCAGTTCCCGTATAAGTATTTACATAAACACAGGCAGTGCAGGCAATCACTATTGGAACGCACGAGCCGGCGCCGCTGTGGGGTCTAATGCGATTTTGATTGGCACCGCTCTAACACTTTCACTTGCGTTCAGTGTTCATAACTTCTTTGTCAAAGATATGTGTACATTATTATGTAACAGATAGGACACAGTAGTTTGGCACAGTGTTTGCCAGGGTAGGCCATATTTAGCCATTTAATTTTACCTTAGGTGCACGCTCTATGTCTGTGTGTACACGCTGCTGGATGTGTCTTTGGCGAGTAGAAATCCTATGGTCGATCATAGACGCGTTGGTTTTGTACCTACGTAGTCTAGTGCGACATGACAGTTAGTTGCTATTGACCGAATGTGATGGAGTAGTAGAGTTAAGAAGGCACACCCTGGCTTAAAGAGCAAACGCATAAATGTGTAATTGTACTATATACCAGTTTTCAATTAGGGTTATTGAGGCCACACCTGGGAGGGAAAGACGTACACACATATGTCTGTCGTAGTGCGCTTATGCTCAAGGTACACTCTCTATCATTAGTAGATCGTCACGCCGGCTTACTTTGCGACATATATACCTATATACCTACCACTTTCCAGTAATAAGTTTCTAGTTTAAGGCAGAAATCAGGGACGAAGAAGAAGGAAAAAATGCCATAAAACGAAAAAAGCCGTTAGGCAATTAGTCCATAATCAGAATAAAACGCTGGACAGGTTTGAAGCTAAGTAAATCATGAGATAAAAGAGCTGATATACATTAGACCCTCTATCTTCAGGCTAATCTCTAAGCTGTACCTTTGCCACGGCTCCTAGCTTCTTCGACAGCGTATTTGTTGAGCGTATAACAATTCACAATAAATGGGATTGAGAAAATCTATCCAAATGACATTTGTCATTTATAGTGGTTTTTCTGTAAAATGCCTATCTATATCCACTATCCAGTACGCAATAATTTCGTGTATTATATAACTACTCGACTAACAATATTGCGTATAGCTACCCATAATATTTGTTAAGTCTAGTGGTTGTCGTAACCTTAATACTGAAGTCTGAAAAGTTTTCAAACAACAATATCAATTTAACCTTCAGAAAAACAAGGGCCAAAGAAATAATATAATACGTACTTAAGGAGAAACCTAAGAGAATACAAAATGTTAATACGATGCCGTGTTGAAAACGATAACTCACCTAACTGCCACGTTTACAGGTTTTAAATTTTAACATGTTAGCCCGCTACCATCTTAGACTGCATCATCACTTACCATTGCATTGCATTGCAGTCAAGGGCCAACTCGTAGCGGCGTAAAAAAAAGATAAGCGATAAAAGTCGGAGGAATACAGTGGTCTCATAATGGAAATCAAGAGTCTAATGGATGTTTAGTGTATCATTGAAGTGTATTTACGCTCACCGAGTACTGGCGACGGGGAGGCGCGTAGAAATGAAGTTTTTTCTCGTCATGAAGAAATTAGATCTAAGAGTCGAACCACAGGCGTCAAATGTCCAAAATTCAGAATTTGCAGAAGTTTCGTCGCAATTTTTTCTCGTGTAGTGTTTAGATCTAATTTAGTTTAGCGTTTAGACTTTTCTTTAGTAAGTACGCCAAAGACCGTACGTACGTAGTACTAAGTAGTAGTCTATCTAGTATGTATCATACTAATATTATAAATGCGAAAGTGTGTTTGTTTGTTGGTTTTTCCTTCAATCACGTCATAACAGGGCAACGAATCGACGTGATTTTTGGCATGGGTGTAGTTGAGGACCTGGAAAAAGACATAGGCTACTTTTCGTCGCGGAAAATTGAGGCGATCCCGTGGGAATCAAAAAACTTAAACCACGCGGGCATTAGCTAGTCTCCGTATAATTAACTTTTGTGACAACTTATTCTGGATGCTAGATGAAGCCTGCGACTACATCTGCGTAAGATTTAGGTTTAAAAAAAACTCCGCGGTAACTTTATGATTTTACCTACCTTTATTCATGCAAGCTAATCAGTTGAGCGTATAGGTCGTTAAAAGCTAAAAGGCAAATAAACATACTAACACATTTATAACGTGTATTGGTATTGGTAGGCGCTTTAACAATTTTGGTGAGTTTAATAGAACGTCAACGCAAAATGTAATGAACGAGTTTGGCGTACTAAAAAACGGCGTAGATCTAAACGCTACAGTAGCTAGATCGTGCGTTTTCAAGATTACATCAATAGGCACTTGTAGTTACACAATTACTGTAGCCCGGTTGCTATATATCGATTGATATCAGTATTCATTCATTTGTAACTGATTACGTATTGTAATCTATAGTTCCCTAAACGATTTTTATCATACCTAATCGTTGGAATTATTTTGCAGTCGCTAATTTTAGCTACTAACTTATCTGTTAGGAAATGATAAATTTAAAAGACACTTCGTGAACTATAATTATGAATGCTTTTAACCATAAACTGGTATCTACCTATACTCGGCTACTTTGTGTTGTTTTTTTTTTTCAAACATGACGAGATTTCAAATCTTTCACCAATTCCTCATTAATTCATTACACTTCAGATTGTACATCTTTAACCTAAACTAAATCCACTCGGACGTAGACGTGGGCGTGAGCTGGTTATAAATAAGTCTGAAATTATTTAAAAAAAAAAACATTTTTAAATAACAAGCTTTCATCGTCCGCCATATTGAATTAAGTGTGACATATTTTTCGTATTCTTTTAATTGATACCCATATCATGGGGTGCATAAAAATTTACTACTTAGTCCCACTTAAAAGTTACTACTTAATCTTTGGGACTCCGCCACATTAGGATGACGTCACTTAACTAACCCTGCGTTGTCGTCCAACCGAACTGAAATAGTGTTACATGCAAAATTTCACTTAGGTTGGAGATATCAGATAACTGTTTCAAATTCAGTTACAAGATTTGGCCACCAGCAAGTTCAATAAAAGCTTGTAAAAAATGACGAAGATACGCCCGGCTACATGTTAGATGTTTTATTAATTTATGTAGAGCTGAAAGAACTCAAATATATACATGTGTGACTTTATCTTACTCTCACTGTTGCTGATTACAGTCAAGAGGCAAAAACGGCGACGAAATCGCAATCCGTGTGACTGTGCTGTTAGTTCTGAGTTGTGGTTATATACGGCACACGAGCTTGCTTTACGACGCAATAAACAACCGCGTGTCGAGCCTCCGAGATCGCAATATTAAGAGCTATCCAGTCTCCAATACCTATTTGTAGCCTATAAATACGAAGATTCCCGTCCAATACCGTCATCTATCGTTAGTTGATATCTCTATAAATAACTCTGAAAGTAATAATGTATCTACTATAATTATTTCAAGCAATAGAAATAAGGAAGTTGCTCTCCAAGACAGATCATGGTTGTCATCAAGAAATAAGCCGCGCGTCGGCTTTGCCTATGCACGTTGCGCCTAAGGGTATTAGTAATACTATTTAGAATTCTGGAAGGAAGGAAAAATGAACGCGACTCAGTAAACGAACGCGTATTTTATGCGAATCCGGCTGTAAGATAGACTGCCTAAATAATGCCTGAATAACCGGTGAGTGAACGACTAATGACAAGTGACGAAGTCCTATTTGTGTGTAGTGTACTGCTATACTTTTTTCCTTTGCATTTGACCGTTATACATCGGATGTGCTTTCATTTTTAAGATAAGAATACTTAGTTAATAAATGCCTTATTTTCGAAGCTCAAGTCCTTAAAAAATATTTAAGGGATAACTGTTAAGACTATAAAAAGACAATGAATATGCTCCGAATAACGAAAGTGATTTTCATTTGAGAAATTTTCGCTACGGAGATTATCTTTTTCAATCTTGAGTTTTCGAGACGAGTCACGAATCCGAGTGTATTGTAATGTCAGATAATAAAGTCAAAGTAAACGTAAATAGAATCGAGTCACAAACGGTTTTCTTTCTCTCTGTGAGTTTCGTTTTCGTGTATAACAAAAGAATTCAGTCGATCTGCATTATAAATCTATAGATAGTTGATCAAGTTTCAATCTTTTGGGCATACCTACTCTCACCGAGCTTTAAATAACTAAAAAAATTGATTGGCGGCCATTTATAAGGTGGTCAGATATAATATAATTTTCAGCATCTTTTGTCTTAAGAAGAACGGTGTCGGTCTCGCGGTCGGTCTCGCGGTCGGTCTCGCGTATTCCACATTTTTACCCCCTACCAAAAAGTGCTCAACGCGCTTAAAGAACTTTTCACTTCAAAAACAGGAAAATAAGCCAGCAGTTACTCTAATCAAAAAGAACGTGTAAAAATATTACGATTTTTTGACAATGCTAATTGCAAAAATTTCTTAGGCCTATAAAGCCAATTCTCAAAGCCGGCCTAGTAGGTTAGTATATTTAATCAACATACACGAAGCTCTGCATGACACTGCTAATATGCACACAAACGCAAACATAGTAAGTAATAGTTGGTAGAGAGATCGTAGAGTTGCAAAAATGGCCGATGCAGTCTTGTGAAGACTAACTTCAGGTTCGACAACTTTTGAGAAAGCTGAAGATAAAAATACCCGAAAGCTTTCTTTTATGACATCGGATAAATTCGGAGTTATGCATTTTTAATTTCGACGTATACGTAAAACGCCTTGTCACTCTTTTGAACATATCCAAGTTTGAAATTTGTAATGTATTTCATATGCTTTCGAGACATAATATTATTGTCATATCATGATATCATGAGAATTAGTCTTTTGGTCATCTTGAAATCCGGAATTGCTTTCTATAGTGTACAAACAAGCTTAAACATCATTCATCATTGTATATTAAATGCAAAAAAAGAAAGATAATCTTTCATCTGTTCATACAGTAGCAAAACATTAATGGTAATTTGATTGACACGCGCGGAGTCTGAGCAGATTTAGATGACTTTCAAATTGTAAAGATTAGAATTTCGGTAACAGGCACGTTTCACCGCGATGCGTTATCTGTAATGAGAAACTCTCTACTGTTCACTTTTATAGGGTAATCGAAATAATCTATACAAATATTATAAATGCGAAAGTGCGTCTGTCTGTCTGTCTGCTATGCTTTCCGGGTAATTTTTTCAATCGATTTTTACGAAATTTGGTGCAGAGGTAGGCCTCTGCACCAAATTTCTGATTCTGAAATCTGTGATCAAATTTCCTGCACCGGGATGCAACCTGTTGCATCCCGGGGAAGGAGATAGGCTACTTTTTATTCCGGACAATTAGGGAAATCCCACGAAAGTCAAAAAACCTTAAACACGCGGACGAAGTCGCAGGCATCATCTAGTGACTTAATGTACCTATAAATATATTAAATCAGTGGCCTATTAAGTCAAACCCTGACATTAGTGTAAGGATTGATTCACATGGACAGAGTGCAAGCGAATGAAAGCTACAATCTAAATTTTTACACAAGTTTAAGAAATCCATTAAAAGTATGCTTCTGAAAAAAAGCATATTATATACTGTTGAAGATTACGTAAATGATAAAAGAGCATGGACTTGACTCGCTCCAGCAATGCTAAGGACAGCGGTTACTTATGTATCTACATATTGATTACATTGTGAATTATTTTTTTCAAAAAAGCAACCACCGAGTTTCTTGCTGGTTCTTCTCGGTAGGAATGGCATTCCGAAACAGTTTTAGATTCACTCGATTCAAAAGTTTATTTGAATAAAAAATATTTGAATTTTAATTGCATATATTATATTGACGGTTAACCGATAGCACAATATTAAATAAACTGCTTAGGAAAGTATATTCTACCGAGAAGAGCCGGTAAGAAACTCACAATAAAAGGCCCACAAATATTTGTTGGATAGGTTGTTACTATTACAAAAGGTTTATAAAAATTAAACAGTGTTCAGAGACAGGTTTCATTATTTACCGTGATATTACTTAATTTTTAGTTTCTTAAAGAATATTGTAATTAATCTTGTATCACTAAAAAAATCGTAGGAACATTTTAACAATTACAGCTTAATTTTGTGAAGAAATACTCTGTAACTTCATGAAAGAAATAATTTAAGGCGACCTTTAGACTTAGGATAGGACGTCCGTCCGCCCTTCGGGAGTCGAGTAAACGTTAACGTTCAAACGGATTATCCCTTTCTTAGTAAACGGAATGCTGAAAGGATATTTGGCGAACAAGTCCATTCACATAATGTTCACAAAGGTGGGGTTTTCCATTTACCGAAACCAAGATTCGAGTCTGATGTACTTTATATATTCGAACTAAGGACATGTCGAACTATTGTTAGAATGGACAAAAAAACGTGGAAAACTTATTTCAAGAAGCCCCGTTTGCACTTTTCACTCAAGGGCTTCCAAAACTCTCTTCTTTTATTGATAGTTTACACAAACAGTACTTTAAGCAATAAAAATTCAATCTATACTTATTAATCAGAAGGGGTACTTTATGGGTACCTATTTTGAATGAAGATGCTTTGAGTTTGAATATCATAGATGCGAAAATTTGTCTGTCTGCTATGTATCACCGATCACGGTCTATCTTAGTATATATATTAAATGCTTATTTTGACGTTTGATACTGAAAAATCGAAAGTTCCCATGGTATTTTAAAGGCCTAAATCTCGCAATAGATGTCGTAAGCATCGTCTAATCATTGATAGTCGGATTCATTTAAAACTTAAAACTGAAGTAAGTTTATTCCCATACCAATACCACCCGAACTTAGGTAAAATTAAAATGAAATGAAAATTCGTAAAATGATTCCACAAAAAAACAATGAGACAGTTCAGTCACCGCAAAGTGCAGATTCGCGCAAGGATAAAACAAAGAGATAACATTAAAACTGTATGAACAAACAATGACACCGGGCTGGAAGGGATACATCGCCGACCTCCAGACTGCGTCCCGTCGGGACAAGGTCGCCCCGCCCTTGCATCTATCGCCCGCCCTTCGCAGTTAGGCTGACTACGCACATAGCTACTGTCGTTCACGCATAGTCGCCTTAACAGTCGTTTGTTGTGATGTGTTATGTAGACAATGTCAAAAGGCCGGTATCCAGTGCCGTGTAATATTATATAGATTGAAGATTATATACTTACCTAACTATTGTAATATATTGTAAAAAAAAGAGCAACTGCTGAGTTTCTTGCCGGCTCTTCTCGGCAGAATCTGTTTAAATAAATAAACTTAAACTGAAACTGAAGAGTTTATTATCTATGGTAAAAAAGATGGACTTTAATGGAGTTAAACATTTAATTTATTTTAGTGTGGTTAAATTTTAGTACTGCTTTGATAGTGATGTTCTAGTTGCACTTTCGATACATACTCGTAGTGATTGTACCTACTATAGTTGTAATATACAAAGATCTTTATACATTTAGTTTTATTATATATATCGAGTCGAGAGACATCAGTTTACGCATGTTTTTTGGACTTGAGTCAAGCTTTCGACCTGGTGAATTATAATATTCTCTGGGCGAAACTATACCAATGTAACGTTCCAAGTGAATTGGTGGGTCTCCTAAGATACTGGTACGGAAACCAAATAAATTGTGTTAAATGGGGCGACACGACGTCTAATTACTATAAATTAGATTGCGGAGTACGTCAGGGTGGTATTACCTCTCCGGATCTTTTTAACTTGTATGTGAATGACTTGATAGAGGAACTGAGAACCACAAGAATTGGATGTCATATCGGTAACACGTGTGTTAACAGTCTCAGTTACGCTGATGACATGGTGGTTCTCAGTCCCTCTATTAATGGACTTAGGAAGTTACTTTCAGTCTGTGAGCATTATGCCAATGCACACGGGCTGAAATATAATGCCAATAAGTCAGAAATGATGGTATTTCGCGCAGGCAAGGGTCCGGAGAGGGTACCTGAGGTTTTACTTGATGGGTCGGCAGTTCGGGTTGTGAAAAAGTTCAAGTATTTGGGACATGTTCTTACTGAGAATCTAACGGATGACTGCGACATTGAGAGGGAGAGGAGGGCACTCTCGATTCGTTGCAACATGCTAGCCCGAAGATTTGGAAAATGCAGCAAATCGGTCAAGATTGTACTGTTTAACGCGTATTGTCAGTGTTTTTACACCTGCCAACTATGGACAAGTTTTCTCAGAAGGTCCTACACGGCAATGCGCGTGCAGTACAATGATGCGTTTCGTATATTGATGGGCTTGCCGAGATACTGTAGTGCCTCGGGCATGTTTGCCGAATCGAGAGTGCCGGATTTCTATGCAGTAATGAGAAAAAGAGTTGCCTCCTTCTGGGAGAGGCTGCGTGCATCGCATAACAGCATCCTCAAAATGATCTGTGATGGAATGCCCAGCAATATCTTCACATATTGGCTATCTGTGCATCGAAAGAATAATCGGAAATAGTAAGTTAGTTTTGACCATGACGCCTGGGAAGTGTTTTTTAACCTTCCTAGATAGTTTATAAGTTTTATGTATACTTTACTGTATGTAGTTAAGTACTTTTTATTTTATTTTAATTTTATTTTTTGTATTTATATTAACTCTTTGTGTGAAATATGTATACTGGGCAACTTAGCCTTTAATAAAAACCTTATTATTATTATTATTATACCTTGATGCGACGAACAACCCTTGATTTTAAGCTTAATCTGCGTTTTAACTATGATCACACACACACACTCTTTCAACCAGCAACAAGGTTTGTTATATGCTCAAGAGTCAAAGTGGACAACGTAGGAGGGCATGTCTACGCTCATTTTAGTTTAACGATACTCTAATGGATTAATTGGTTTATTCATGAAACTGGTGCAAGATTAACGGATGGTGAACGGTTTGTGCTATTGCATAATGGATACGCAGACTAGCAATCCAATAGCTAATAGCTTAAGCCGACCAGTGGTTTGACAAGTTTATTTTCAAAATCAATATGTTTTTATTCAAATAAACTACTTACAAGTGCTTTTTATCGTCAAGTGGATCGACCACTGCTACTTAGCTTAGCTCGGAATCTGATACCAGAGCGGTGTAACAAATAAGCTGTTAAACCGGCTAAAAGCGAAGGCCCTCATAGCTTAGGGTTCAGGGGTGTTTTTTTTTAAATAAGTATCATGCAATAATCCCCCGATATTGGAGTCGGAGACCTTGTCTGTCTGTCCGGTTAATTTATTAATCTAATATTTAGTTAAAGACAAAATGGACATCACAGGTTGACCATTTTTATCGAAGTTTCTTATTATATTATCACAATAAACATTAAACTGTCGATCTCTATTTCCAACTTATTTATTGTTCCTTATCATAGCGTAGTTTTCCACTTTTTTACCAAACTCAAGGAAGTGTCCTTGGTCCAACTTGTTGGTGATTAGTGACGCTAGGTTTTCAATAGTCACTCTCTTGTCAGTTCTCTGCTCTATTTCGAACCGTAACTCCCCCCTGCCTGGCTCGCAGTCACAATATGGATTATCTTTACATTTGTACTTGTGCAGGTACTCGGCAAAACCTCCATGGCCTGTCAACAGCTGCACAAGTATTGGGGTGAGCTCCATTTTTTTTAATTATTTCGTGGGCTGTCATTATGTCAGGGAAAAATAATTTAGTTGGCTTTCTCGCTATTTATATATCTTTCGTTCCAAGTTTGGACCGTCTCCATTCGTATTTGTCTCTTAATGTATGATATGGGGCATTTGTCATAGACGGGCGCTGTTTTCTTATATTTTGCCGCCTGCTTCGCCAATTCGTCCGCTCTTTCATTCCCTTGAACTCCTATGTGCGCCTTTATCTAGAACAAATTTACTGTCTTGCCATTTTCTTTTGAATGCTTAAGATTCTCTTTTATAGAAAATGCCAGTGGATTAGTCACGCCAGTATTAAAGAGGAGCTCAAGAGCTGACCTCGAGTCGCTGAGGATGTTATTTTGCGAGTGAGTGTGTTGGCAGTTTTAGGGGCTTGGTACAGCGCATACATTTCTGCTTGAAATATCGCGCTGAAAGCGGACAATTTAAACTTTTTTGCTAGTATTTCTCGGTCCTCATTCCAACAGGATACGGTTCAGGGGTTAAACTAGACGGCTAGATACAACATTTTCAATTATTTGCTGATGCGATATTAGCTTATGTGTGGCCAGCCTTAGGGTGAAGCCGATTGCCGCGATATCACCCAAAGCACGCAATGCCACAATCACGTTTGGGCATATTGCAAGGCAGTAACCTAATAAATTATATTCGTAGCAATCGAAGCAAATGGCGCAAATAAAGCTCGCCAAATCGAAACGTTTTATTTATTTACGCTTCAAGCCGAGTCCCCTAACATAAAGGTAATCTTTTTTTTATAAAATTTAAAAATAAATCGTACTGATACTAATTTTATTTTTTCTAAGTACTTTTTTTATAGATTTTCTTTACAAGTAAAACTACTTAAACATAGACCAAGTAAAAAAAATTGTATGCACTAGAAAAGTTCAATAGGGAAGTTACGAAATCCCCTGCCGCGATGGCCCTTAGTCCTATAGGACGGCTTGGTGAGAAGAAATCGAAGAATTCCCCTCGCTTTTTTAACGAATCGTACGTAAGTATTAAGAGTTTCATGTAAAGTAAAGAAATAGTTGATAGTTCATCAAAAAACTTTGCTATGGTGTGCTACAAGCTGCATAGATATCGAAATCTCTATTGATGTCGATTGTCGATATCAATGTCGATTTATAAAATATATCCTCAAAATGTGATGTCCTCCTGGTCGATTTCGGCCACGGCGACTATTTGAGAAGATTAGTTGTGATAGTGAAACTTCAAAGTAAGTATTATCCCTTATTTTCCTCGCAGGTGTAGTATAAAGCACTATGTATCACACGGGAGAAAGTACGATTACACCCTCGTTAGTAATCGGTCACTTTCTCCCCTCGGTGAACAATGTACTATTTCTCACTCAAATTGTTTCTGCTCACTGCTTTAAACGGAAACGAGATTTGCTCACTGGTTTTAAGCAGAAATGGCGCGTAATTCGAGCTAGAGAGGTGAAAAAGCTTGTTTCATGTTATAAAACAAAAGTCAAGTCTTCAAAAGGTGTTATTACGAAACAATTTAATCGTTTATTCGTGTGACAAAAAGTCGCACACGAATTTCCATTCCTTTTTAGGAATCATGTCGAGTTTCGTTAATTTGAATTTAAATGCGCTTATTAAAACGTGACCTCACTTGCGAGTGAAAAATGCTTAAGAAGCATGACTTCTTTTTCTGCGGTTGTATCCAGCGATCGTGATGCGGTTACAAATCTCGCCTCACCAAAAATATTATCGGTGAAGGAAACTGAATTAACGACTTATTATTCTGGTTGTGGAGTAACTTATTGTCAACGGATTCAACAAATAGTCACAGTTTTAAACGCACCTAAAAATAAAGAGCGGATCCCTTATACTTTAAACTTTTTTTTATCCATTGAAGGTTTTCTATGAAATGTTATCTGATCTAATGAATGGTTTGCTATGTAAAGAAAAATCTTTACATAACAAACCTTCAATGGATAGAACATAATTGTCAGTGGCTTTCATTTTTTGATAGCCACAGAGTTAGAGAATGGAGCTACTGTACATCAAGTTACATGCAAAAGTGAGCTTGCGTTGAACGTGAGCAACCACACAAAAATTGTTCGGAATGTCCAATCCAACGCGTAGTACGTACAAACAAATAAGAGGAATATTTGCAGACTGGAAACTTAAATCTACATCCAGCCAATAAATTGAAGCTTACAGATAAAGAATGCATAACATGTACCTATTAACGATTCGGTAAAATGAATTGAGCAGAACAGCGAAATTATAAAATTACACTGTTTCTACTTTCGATCCCAATCGCTCTCTAAGGAAGAAGGAATATATATCAAAAAGATATATATATAATCGTCATCGAAATTTGATATCAATTCAATAATCGAACAACAAAATCAACCCACTCTATCGAGAGACTAAAGAAGATAAAAACTACTCTCATTCTTAAGTTTCGAGTAAACTGGATAATATCGATAAGGACCCCTTATCGGGAATTTGAAATCGGAAAATGTTTAGATCACGATCGCTTTCAAGCGAATGAGGAGGATATATGAATAGCTCAAATCGGTATAAGAGAGTCGTGTCACGATTCATGTCATCGAATAATAAAATGTTATCGATTGAATCATCGAACAACAGAATCAACACATCACCAACAAACAATACTAGAAACGGATAATATTTCGCAACGGCGTACGCTCTTGCGCAAATCGCTCGTGACGTCACTGGGCCGGCTCGGTTCCGCCTTCACTTTCGCGTACACTTTCACCGATCGGACTACCGATATAGATAAGGAGGTGGTGGAGAAGTTTGTGATTAGGTCATCAGACGTCAGTGAGAAAGAGTGGTAAAAAAATTGTAGCTGAAGTAATGCTCATGAACAGAGTAGCAACACTAAACAACGTGGCAAAGTCGGGTGAATCGGGTTTAATACATAACAATCCTGAATCTAAATAATTGTCCTGTACCAGGTATTTAATTACAGTGTACCAGGTACATAATTTGAGTCGATATATTAATAGGTCAATACAAGTAATATTTTATGAAAGAGGCAAAACACCTACTCAAAGCATTACTATCAAATACGTCTAAAGCTGGCGAAATAATAAGGAAATCTTGCCACAGAGCATTAGTATAGTACCAGACTTTTTCGGGCATTTTGGGCAGTTTTTTCACCTGGCAATTTAGCATAATGCCAGAAATTTATTTCACGAAACTTCCTACATTAATTATCATACTAATATTTAAATGCGAAAGTGTGTTTGTTGGTTTATTGGTTTGTTCTTCAATCACGCCGTAACGGAGCAACGGATCGACGTGAATTCTGGCATGGGCATAGTTGACGACCTGGAGAGTGACATACTTTTTATGCCGGAAAATTAAGGAGTTCCTGCGGGAATCAAATAAACCTAAACCACGCGGACGGAGTTGCGGGCATCAGCTACACTCGCCGGCATATTTAGCGGAACATAAAAAAAGGTCCATAATTAAAAAAATATGATTTTATTTTAAGATCTACTTATTACACTTCCTTTGTTATTTAAAGTTTCATTTGTTTTACTTAAAATGAGATCACATTAAGAACAGATTTTGCGAGTAAAGGCTATTTGTGAAAAATTGTACATTTTTGAACTTTTCATGTAACCGGGAAAAGTTAAATTTAATAATAAAATAACAATTAATTAAATTAGAAAAATGGTGATTAATATCGCGTATTTCCTCCACGTGCTCTTATTAAAGTTTCTACCCGTCTAGGCATACTGAGAATGATGTTATCGATGGTCTCCTGGGATAGTCTCCGCCATTCCTCAACTACGGCGATTCGCAGTTCTCCCACGTTGGCAGGAGCTGGAATTCTGGACTTAACTTTTCTTTTCAGCAAGTCCCAAACGTGCTCTATTGGGTTCATATCCGGTGATCTCGCCGGCCACTCCATAACAGTGATATTCATATCATTAAGATAAGCTTGAGTTACCCGAGCAGTATGCGGCCGAGCATTATCCTGCATAAAAACAAAATCGTCACCGATATATGGGGCAAACGGTACGACATTTTCTTCTAAAACTTCTCTGATATAGCGGGCTGCAGTCAGACTCCCTCTGTCAATCGCTACCAAGTCTGTGCGAGCTCAAAAACAAATGCCCGCCCAAACCATTATTGATCCACCACCGTATGCAACTGTAGTTTCAAAATTTGTGTGAATGTATCGTTCTTCTTTGCGTCTGTATATTCTTTGCCTGCCGTCAATTTGATTTAAGAGAATTCTGCACTCATCACTTAACAATACCTTACTCCATTGGTCCGCGTTCCAAAGTCGATGTTCCTGAGCAAAAGTTAACCTGTTTCTACGATGATTTACCTCGAGCCTTGGAGCCTTGGCGGGCACAAATGAACCCAAACCAGCTTCTTCGAGCCTTCTTCGTACCGTACGCTCACTTACGGTTACACCCCGCACTGCTTCTAACTCATGTCGGGCTTGGACGGCCGTCAAACGGGGGTTCCTACGTACACGAAGCCGAATGAAACGATCATCCCTACTCGAAGTGCGTCTTTTTCTTCCTTGTCCTGCTCTTCTCACATAAGTACCGGTCTCCCTGAACCGTTGGATACTGCGATGGATCGTTGAAACTGGTCGACGAAGATCTCTGGATATCACTCTGTAGGTTTGACCACTTCTTCGCATTTCGAGTGCCCTAGCAATCTCCGTTGGGGCTAAGTCAGGCATAATTCAGTCATCAACTCCAGAAAGATACGCGATTAAAAAAAACTAACAAAAAACAGTATTTCAATGAAATTTTAAATCAAACTCAGAAGGAAGAAATACTCGAAGTTCGCTCCAGATAAGGTGTATTTGAATAAAATTAAAACAATTGCATAAAATGTGATGTTCAGTTGTTTTCTTAATTTGAAAATATTTCTTTTTAAATTAAATGACGTATACACCAGCCAGCAATCTTATATGATACTGATATCAAACCTTTTTTTCATGTTCCGCTATATATGCCGGCGAGTTTAGTTACTTATAAGTTGCACGCGACCTATTTTTTTCTGCCATCAGCTTCCCACCTATTGAATCCGCGTTACGATGGCATTGTCATTCGAATCGATGACCAGTCAAAATTGAACCGATAAATTATTCAGCGCGTTTGTGGGTCGGACGTGCGATCTAATAGTGACTGCACGCCGTGAATTTTATCGCGTTAAAGGCAAAAAAGTTAATGTGCGCTGGTTCTTTCTCTTTTCGAACCAGTCGTGATCAGATTTACCGTAAATCTAGGAACTATTTCCTGCCATGTATAACTTAAGTACTTTTAAGGCAAGGTTCGAGAAAATAGATAATAGAGTCAAAATTACGACTATCTTCAAGAAGACCTAGACGACAAATCATCATCTGACATCTACCCATCGCTGGCCTACTACTGAGCACGTTTCTCCTCTCAGAATGAAAATTTTGACCATCGTCCACCACGCTGACCAAGCGCGGATTGGCAGTCTTCGCACACTTTTGAAAACATTATGGAAGGCTATGCGAGTAGGTTTCGCACGTTGTTTTCCTTCCCCGTTAAAGAAAGTTATATTTTATTTATTTTAACGCATGTAACTCCGAAATAATAGTGGTTTACGAGTAACAAGCCTTATGTAATTAAGGGCCTATTTTTCAATTCTCAGTTAAACGACTGGATAACTATCGTGAGAATAAAAATCACGTCACGTTGATTGCTATTAAAAATTATGAAGGCGTAAGAATTTATTTAACAGCAATCAACGTGATGACATAATAATTGCTAATATTTTTTTACAGTATGTATGTTCATCACGTCTTTGAGAGGTGATATCTAGTGAAAGGCCCGATGAATAGCGTCAGTTCTGATACTGTTTACATAGGTATTGCACATACCTTAATACTGTACAAGAATTAGCCTTTCTAGTTATGGTTCGTTTTTGGTAACGATAGCACGTCTTTGAACGGCCATATCTAGTGAAAGGCCCATGCGGGCAGACTTTCACTACCATCATCAGTGGAGAGTGTAGCACCCACCTATTACTGAATCAGCTTTTCAAGCGATAGTTACCTAAAGTGCAGCTATATCTTAGTCTTTATCTATGTACTTTTCGTAGCAACTTCACACTAAATATGTGCAAGCGAGATAGACACATATATCATTCAATGCCTAAGACTGGGAAAGGACGTTTGTTTAACGCATGACGTTTATCGCAAGAATTCATAACCTCTACTTTGCGCAATTTTGATTTCGTGTTTGGTTTTGAGTTTATGGAGTTTATGGAGGTTTATGTAAATATGGAGCAAGGGAAGAAACGTGATAGTGCGTCAAACTTTCAAGTCAGACGTAAACATATTATAAATAAATAATAAATAAATAAATCATTTATTATCTTATCTAGTTAGAAAAAAAAATCAGACGCCGTGACCAACACAGACAAAGATGCAGCGTGGAATAAGTGTGGAAAATATCCATTGTTACCAATAGATATATCTACTACTGTAAGAAAATCCCTCCATATCATGATTCCATAATGAAAACACCGGTGCTGTATTCCTCCATGTTTTATTTGTCTTTTTTATAAACCTAACACTACTAATGACCGTATATTGCGTACAAGGAGGACACGGAATGAAAATTGATAATTCTGAATGAAAGAATAGTAACATTTAACTAGGCACATAGGTCCTACTACTATACTAGGCATATAGGTACTAGCTACACAATATAACCTAAAGACTTGAAAACGTCATAAGAAACAGACAGATAGCTCTTTATTCGGCTCTCAAAGATGCAGATAAATATATTCGTCCATTACAGACTTTATTCGACAGTTAACTCATATCTGCCTATTGAGAAATACGAATTTGCGCTATCCATCGAATATCTACTATCTAGTCGTTTATCTGAGGATTGAAAAATCGGCCCTTAAAAAAATAAAAATCGACTGCACTGACAAAAACCCATGTCAAAGCCCATGTCACTCGGGATGATGTAAGGATTCTAACGATACCCCATATATCCAAATCGGTTAAGGCATTTAGAATTTATGGTGGGATAAAGAAACCCTTGAAAACATTACAATGCTTTCTTGGGCAGTCGTGTAAAACATAGAGCACATCATTCGAACCCCGGACCCCGAGTAGGAGGCCTCTAGATCACTACTTGAATACTTGAAAAGCTCAAACGACGGACTCACACTGAGGGGATACTTAGCTCAAAGCAGTATTGTTTAAAAATGACGTATAGTAAGTTTTATATGACGAACCTTGACGTCCCAAAAACAAGGATTATAATTCTGAAACAAGAATGTCATCAGTATTAAAACAATACTGCTCTAAGCGATGGTAGTGGGCGCCCTGGACAATAATCGGTTAACTAGGCTCCGGTGAATTCAAACGAGTCAAGTAGTAATGTACGCTTGTTACTCTACAATCAGTTTCAAATGAACCGCGACTTCTCATTGAACAATACCCCCTTTCAATATCGCCAACCAAAATATAACCGAATTCAAGTTAACCTTGTAAGGAGTAGGCGAAGAGATGACATTCAAAACTTGTGACAAACACAGCAAAAAATAGAAGTTATATGTCAAATGTAATGCGAGGAAGGCGGAGTCAATGAGAGGATCATGTTTGGTGGAGGCTATCGAAAAGGCCTATGTCCAGAAGTCCAGAACAGGCAGGCTTAGTGGGTAGGATGTCATTTGTCTGTACCACTTGGTAACTTGTTGCTTTCAATTGCGAATCAGTTTTCCGAACCGGTGGTAGAACCATTTTATCAATTGTGATTTACATACATCAAAAAGTAATATTTGAACTTTTCGTTAAGATACAGTCAAAAATAGGCTTAACACAGTTGTGAGTACACATTGCTTATTACCCGTTGTAACAATATATCCTCGAATGAAAAATTATCCAATAAAATATGACACCGTATTATAAATAGCAACTCGTGAGTACTTATACGACATTCAATCCGTAAACTCCTTCATTCACTAATTGAATGATTGATATTAAGCATTTTGCCACATGATTATAACATTCAAAAACTGTAAATTACCATCATAGAATATCGTAAACACTCGAAGAAGTTTTAGTATTCAGCCTCAATTTTAATCTGACCTATGCCAACAAAAATTACAATGCATTTGACACAATCCGGTTTCAACGTCCGTCTCTTTAACTAAATGGTTTCCACGGACGTTTTCTCCAATAGCCGCGGTAACGGGCCGGTGTCTGAAACAATCAATTATATAGACAAACACCTTCCCACACTTTCTAACGCCATTGTAATGGAGTGAAACAATCATATCTCCCGCGTATTTATTGTCATGTACACTTGAGTAGTTCTGCAACTAAAGACAAAAATGAACTAAATCTTATCATTCACTCACTCAACAAACAGCTCACGAATTTGGCGTATCAGTAACAGTATAAATATTTAACGAACAAATTGATTGAAATGGACTGAAACAATCATTTATCCCGCAGATTGACTGTCATTTACACTCGATACAGCAATGACGTCTGACCTGAGACTGCTAAAAAATCTCCAAAGTGAAGCACAATTGGATATTAAGGAACTTAGCGCATGAGTTCTATGACAGAAAAGATACGTATCACTTTTCAGTACAACGTTTGAACAACACTATTGTCATGTCATATCGGGTGTACCTTTTGCGACGTTATTTTAGTCGGACGACCGTGATTTCTGCAGACTTTCATTCACGACCTTCAATTGTGCGCATATTCGGGTCGAATTGTCATTAAGGGAAACGCTGCGCGGTGCGTTGATGCGTAAATTGCTGTCAGATAGGATTTATACGGATAAAGAGCCGTTCAAATTGAACCATGTCATGGCCGACTCTAATCGATAGCAAGACAAACCTCGTGTAGGATGGAAATGTATTATTCATCCCAAGGTGCAATAATCCATTCCATTAAGTTCGTATTAGTAATATCATCATTTTAATATAAGATAATTTGGAAATTAGAGTAGGTACAAGTAAAATAAAAACATGGCTCTTAAGGGAAATAAAGAAACAAAACAGCAGCATAAATTCGGCAGTGTGAAAAATTCATCGAGAAAATGAAAGCAACCAATAGAACGTTACAAAAGTTATGCGAAGTAATATTTGTTATTAAAAACGTCAGATACAAACAATGTCTCAGTAAACAATGAAAGCGGTACACATTTTTTGTAAAAGACGTCTTGATAATAGCACAAAAAATTAAAATATAAACTCGCGTCATAGAAATAGATTGAAATGTCGGAAAAGGTATTGATCAGAGCGATAACAATCAAGATATTGCTAAAAGACGACCAAAACCAAAAATCCACTGACATTTCGACTTTCTAGCACGATCACAATGAGCACGGAAAATAAAGGAATTTTACGGTAAAAAGTATAGTTAAAAGTAAATCAAATATAGTACTCAAAAAAATTAGCAGCCGCCAAATTCAATTTTTTTTAATTCAAATAAACTTGTGCTTTTGAGTCGATAACCGTTTTTTTTAATTCACTACAAGTTAGCCCTTGACAGCGATCTCACCTGATGGTAAGTGATGATGCAGTCTAAGATGGTAGCGGGCTAACCTGTTAGTTAACCCTGCAGTTTAATTTAACGGCATCATACCGAAACGCTACACCACTTGGGGTAGGGTGGTAACTAGACACGGCCGAAGCTTCCCACCAGGCCAGACCAGGGAAAATTCAGAAATTATAAATTCTTAATATTCGGGGATCGAACCCGAGACCTCCGCACGTTAAGACAACAGCGCTCAACACTGCGCCACGGAGGTCAATCTGGAAACTCTTTAATATAAGTAGACGCCTTGGACGAATAAAGTTAAATAACTTTATCCATTATGAATTGAATTTAGATACTTTCATTATAATCAACTTTCTCAATGAAGTATCGTATAAAATAAAAATGCATGCAAATTACCTTGATGTTGTAATTTATTCATTTTGAATCGCACTTCGGATATTTCGCAGCAGCTTCGCTCACGTTAATTTCGAATTTATTGATACTCAATTTCATGATTATAACTTCAGGACTGACAATCTTTATTGACTGACAGAATTTTCAAAAATCCTTTTTAGCGGATGCCTACATCATAATAGCTGTATGCCGTATGTCCAGCCCGATGTAGTGCCAGTGGTTTGAGCTGTGCATTGATAGTACAGTCAGTCAGTTACCTTCTCCGATTATATAACCAGCGGTTTAGGCTGTGCGTTGATATATAAGGTCAGTCAGTCAGTCAGGACTTTGAATTTTATATATTATATAGATTTCTAAATTGTTTATTCCAGTTGGAAAGATTCGACCGTGGCTAGTTACCATTATACCGGCAAAAATAGCATGTATATGAAGTTTCATGATACTTTAGGTCTAAGAATAAAACGCCGATTGAAAAGGATAAAGTACCTACTCGTAATCGACGACTAGACGACTATAAAAAGTGAGTATAGAGTGAGAGAATAAAACTATAAAATACAACAATCCACCACAATGGATTAAACACCAAGAAGCGAACGTCACAATTGTTTGTTTTCGAGCTTTGACAATCACACTATTGTTTAATGCACACTGCACAGAGTACATTGGTAAAAACAATAGTGGCGTCACAAACGACGCTATGACACAGGCGAACGTTTTGGCGTGAACTTTAAAATTTTAATTTCAAATGCCTACCACCTTATTTTTCTGCTGAAATAAGATATTTTTTCGAAATAGTAGATACTTCCAAACATAATCTGACCATTTTTCAAAATCAGCCATCATGCCTATTCGGATTCAGCAAATTAAATCATGGACTTCCGCAAAGTAAATTTCCAGATTTCGATGAAACGATAGCTTTCATTTAGTTTTTCGCTCTTGTTGTAAAATTTAATTTCGAGCAATGGGGATGATGCCTATATTAATAGTGAATTATTAAATAGAGCGTCTTCCAAAAAACCTAAAATTCACATCCTCGGTTAGTTTTAAGTTTGGGGTATTTTAAAATATAGATTAAAGAAAAAAAGTTCGTTGAAATTTGATGACGTCACAACTGTGAATTTCATACAATTTCCATACTAGAAGTGCGTTTTTAAGTTTGATAAAGAGTTGCTGATTTGATTGAGTTGTCATCATCCCATTGCACCGTTTTGACACCATCTCCTCAATTGATGGAACACATGTGTGGTTGTGATGAAGGTTAATCGTTAAGTGAGGGTAATCAATAGATCACGGTCAAGAGCGAAGCCTGTCTTCAATAAAAAGAGGTCAATTAAGATCCGCGTCTGACAACACGGTCACTCACTCGTTCTAATTGAGCAGTTCGTCATCACGCGGTTCCAATTGAACGTGTTTTATTTGTATTGGTGTAAATATTGGGGCTCGTGCAGCGTGCCGGTGATATTGCGTGACTTTGGTTGCAGCGACTTCCAAAGACGAATCAGGAATTCAGATACTGACAGAAAAGTACCTCATAAATGGTATAATAAACCGAGACCAGCTAAGAACAGGTTCTCAAATATCGGTCAGTATATATGCTTAAGACCGGACTAAAGTTTAGATTGACCGATACTTGAAAACGTGTACTTAGCTGATGGCGGTTTATTGATACGGGCCTAACAAAATGGCGATGTCTCTATTATTTAGAACATTTCACGAGGAAGATTTATCAGACCCCAACGCAAAAAGCGTGATATAAATAGGGACGATTAAATAATTCTCCTTTAAAAATTACCATTTACAGGGTTTGTAGCTAGGATAGGCATTAGTTAAGTAATTACCCATAGTTCATAGGTAGGTCAAAAAATGTAAGCTAAAGCAGTGCCTTTACACCTCTATGACGTGCATCCCGCTACTATTAGTTTACTTTAAAAATAAATTATGGACTAGTTACAACCATGTCTGGTTTGTCCAACCAACCCCCTACCGGCATAAACGTACCGCCATGCAATTAAGCGTTCCGGTACGCTGCCATGTAGAAACCGATTAGAGGCATGAGTTTAATATAACCGCCGTACACCTAACAGGTTAGCCCGCTACCATCATATACTGCATCATCATTCATCGCATCACTTGAGATGTCAAGTCAAGGGCTTGTAATGAATAAAAGAATATGTACCCATAACTAAACCGCGAGAGTACAATTAAAGCGCAAGCAAGTAATTGCAGCCACATGACTACGGACAGCTCAATTCCAGCTGATGACAGAAGTGCTTCTAATTGACCGCTTTAACTCGTGTTCATTATTAAGTACTGTAAATTCACACTGCGCCATTTAGATTATCATCTAACTTGCACAATTAAAGCTGATTGCTCAGTAAATATCCTGCAAATTACAACGACAAATAATATTTTTCTGTGAAATATGATCGTCGTATTTCTTATCGCGAGCCGTGATAGCCGTAGCAGACAAACAGAAAGACACACTTTTACATATTTAGTTGAGTGAGAAAACTAAATTAATCTTGCACACTAAATATTTTATTTTACACTAATTTCGTTTTACAAAAATTGTTGGCTGTTGCCTCGTCCATCATCGATATATATGTAGGTACTAAATGGGCCCTTTCACAGAAAAATTTGGGGCATCCGACTTGCTGAACACGTTCCTCACCTGTCCCCGTCGTAGCGCTGTCACGGTCGCTCGTCGTGTAGATAATTTGTTATTATTAAGGTAACATCTAAAGTCTTATTAGTTTATTATATTGGTAAGTGTTTCAATTCACAATTATACATTTCCAAAAAAAACGTTATTTAATCTTTCTATTTAATATTTTTATCCATTAAGCAATTATTTAATTTCCGCGGCAAATTATGATTTTTTTTTTACTAACTGGCCTCACGGCTTTGTACGGCTATGACCTATATTATCTATGACCGAGTCATACGTTTTCAAGCTTTCATTCAAGATGGGGCATATGTTGCAAGCAAGTTCCCGCTTTTCGGACTAGATGGTGTTACTAGACATACGCCCACATTCTTTGTTTGACAGGGCCCGTCTATGTAAATTGAGGTCCAATGACTAAGGAATATGTATGATTGAGGTCGTTGTCGTCCATAGATAGCGATAAAAAAGCAAAGCGATTTGCCTGGTGGGAGGCTTCGGCCGTGGCTAGTTACCACCCTACCGGCAAAGACGTGCCGCTAAGCGATTTAGCGTTCCGGTACGATGCCGTGTAGAAACCGAAGGGGTATGGGTTTAATATAACTGCCATGCCCCTAACAGGTTAGCCCGCTACCATCTTAGACTGCATCATCACTTACCATCAGGTGAGATCGCAGTCAAGGGCTAGCTTGTAGTGGATAAAAAAAAAAAAAAAAAAAAAGCGACTGGAATGACAGGTGACAGATTCATTTTATTGTCAAGCGTTACGTTCGGAAACTAACAACAGTCAAGAATAAAATATTTATGCTTATCATTATTGGTTCAATTAAATTTTAATATTAAACAAGAGCACCCAATAAGTTGTTCCAACGCCACGTTAGAAACTCTGTGATATTCCGGAATAAAAAACAGCCTTCGTCTTCATTCATGGGTATAACATGCAAAAATCACTGAAGGGTGAACCAACACACATACTGATTCCCATTTTATATATGTATAGTTATAGATATAGATAACAACCAAAAGTAATAACTGCCGTTGATCGTAAAAAGATAAGCAATTGAGCCTATAATACTTCTGATTATTTCTTATTCAACCATTCATTACTTATTCAAATAATCCTCCAAGACTCATGTTGGTAAGATGGATTTTTCACAGCATTAGGCTCCATGAATACATTAAAATATAAATATAATATCTTTTTACATCGAATATAACAGTATATTAAGTCTATGGTATAGAACATTCCATAGACTCAAAATATTTACTATCGCGATCATTCAAACTTCCCGCTAACATGTCACTGCCACAGACAAGCACAAAGTATTCTTGCACTCTTGTCATATTCTACCATAGACCACCACCATTTATGTCACCGCTACATAGATGGCGTTAGTTGTTCGAAAGTAAACAAAGCTACTGCTGCCATCTGTGATTCCATGGCATAAACGTACGTTAAAACTGTAAACCAATATTTTGCTTTGTTACGGGCCAGATAATTTGGTAAGATCTATACCCTCATCTGACGTCACACTACTGTGGCAGAAACATTCTCATCGTCCTAAATCACCGTAGACACAGAAATTACGTTACAGATTTTTTTTGGGTTGTTTTTAGGATAGATAAATAAACAGTTTGTCTACTTTTAATACCGAATGGCTTTTCCATACAATGTTCATGCACCTTTTAGCAGTTATAAGCCAGGTCAAGTCTGAAATTTGAAAGGCGAAGCTGCAAATTTGGTTTAACACACTATTGGTATCAAACCTAGCAACATCCCAAAAACTCATAACTGAGCAATTTTTTGCGACCTTGTTTTATATGATTGTTTTATATATTATGTCATCGTAAGATTGTGAAAACCGTCAGATTGCAATCTAACGCTTTTTAATTCGTTCAATGTTCCGAGTGTTAATTTTTGAAATATTCATCATATTTACGTTTTCTTGTCACTTTCTTGTAGGTTAGGTTAGGGTTCGACATAAATAATCATGTAGTGCCCGGCCGCAGGCCCGGCACTTAGGTTCTATCGGGTTAATATACCTAACAGATAACAATCTACCGAAAAATGATGCGTTAAATGTAAGCAGTTGTTGCGGTAAAGTTGTAAAAACCGTTAGATACATACACAATCCAGGTACGGTGACATATACAAATCCACAACGCCACTTACCTTGCATATTGTCGAGGAGATACGTCAGCAGCTTTGACGTGCCATTGCTGTCGTTGTATATGGACAGCATCTCCTTGCTGAGCGGGTTGCCTTGCAAGCCCAGGAACTGGAGGTGGAACAACTTGCCCAGGTCGTAGGGCAGCACCCTCAGGTAGTTGTTGTGTAGGTGTAATTCTCTGTAACAGAAACGGGTATTTTCAATTCAGTTAATTTATTGCGAACTTAGGATTACTATAGAATTTTAATACATTGTGTCAATGTTACACTTAATATATTCGGTTGAACAGATAGGTCGTGAAAGCATAGCAGACAGATACACTTTTGCAATTATTATATTAGTATGGTCAGTACAATATATGAAAATGAACATTCAAATTGTGCCTACCAGCATGCAATATCACAAATATTGTACATCATGTAAATAAATACTCAAAACATAATAAATTATGAAAATATTTAAAAAATAAATTAAAACCAATAATCACAAACACGAAAAAGATATTTTAATTTATTACCTATATTATATTTAAAAAAGTTAATGTAGTTCTATACTAATATTTTTTGGAGTTGGTGCCAATTATTATTAGCCGCACGATTCGTTTATCCTTCATATTGTTTTGGGTCACATTGGCATTTGGCACCTCATTGGTATTTTTTTTTTCTTCGGGTGAGGAAAAAATCCCTACGGACTTCTGCCTAATGGCAGGGCATGTCCGACTTGCACGGACTAAAATAACCTCCCCCTGTCTTCGAGGTCAGCACGGAACCGCCACTGCATTACTTCGTGCTGACCCTACCGACAAAAAATATGATCATAGAACTACATTAACTTTTCTAATTATAATATATTCGGTAATAAATTAAAATTATTTTTTAGTGTTTGTGGTTATTTAAGTCGGTTTGAACTTATTTTTTAAATTTTTTTTATTTTACAATTTTTAGTGGTCTCGGCTACTAAATGATTCCCGCGACTTCGTCCACGTCGAATAAGGTTTTGATTCCCGCGGGAACTCTTGAATTTTCCGGGATAAAAGTGGCCTAAGTCATTCTTGGGGATACAACCCATCCCTTAACTAAATTTCAATAAAATCGGTTGAACAGATAATTTTTTGATTCCCGCGGGAACCTTTAATTTTTCAGGGATAAAAAAGTAGCAAGTCTTTACAACCTATCTCAGTACCAAATTTAATCAAAATCGGTTGCACAGATGGGCCGTGAAAGCGTAGCAGACAGACACTTTCGCATTTATTATATTAGTATGGATGTCTGGTTAAAAACTTACTGTTTACTAAGCTAATTACCGTGATCGCAAGCAATTTACTCTTATCCATTGAGGAGTTCCGTTATCCATGTCCGAAGACATGATCTGAGTCACGTTTTAAAATAATATGCTGTCTGGTTAAAATCCTACTATTTACTAAGCTATTACACTGATCGCGAGCAATTTACTCTTATCAATTGAGGAGTTCCGTTCGCCATGTCCGAAGATATTCATCAGATCTTCACCAAATTTATATGGGACCACCTCTGAAGTATGATCTATCAAACAAAAAAGAATCATCAATTTACTCTTATCCATTGAGGAGTTCCGTTCTCCGTGTCCGAAGATATTCATCAGATCTTTCCCAAATTTATATGGGACCACCTCTGAAGTATGATCTATCAAACAAAAAAAAACATAAAAATTGATTCATAATTGGCGGAGTAATCGCGTAACAAACATACAAAAACATACAGCTGAATTGATAACCTCCTCCTTTTTTTGAAGTCGGTTAAAAATGAAAGAAGAGTATATATGTCACCGTAAAATTGTAAAAACCATTAGATTGTTATCTAACGCTTTTTATCTGGATAGATTGTAAACTGTCGAAAGATTGTGAACCGTTCAACGTTCTGAGTGCCAACTTTTGAAATATTCATTGTATTTACAGTTCGCGCGAGAGTTGAATGCAGAGTAAATGTATGGTGACACATACATTTACTCTGCATTCAACTCGCGCGCGAATTATACGTTTTCTTGTCTCTTTCTTGTAGGCTAGGTTAGGGTTCGACATAAATAATCAGGCACTTAGGTTTTATCGCGTTATTAAACCTAACAGATTACAATCTATCGAAAAATAATGCGTTAAATTGTAATCTTTCGAGAGTTTACAATCTCGCTAGTTAGATTATAATCTAACGCTGTTTAAAATTTTACGATGACATATATAATGCTTTTGGCATCACAGCAATAAAATAAGTTATATATAGTGCATTCGCCATAGTACTGCGCATTATACCCCTTAGTGATCTCATGGAAAGAGATTTTGAGTATTTACTTACTAATAACACTGGTGGGGCAAAGTGTAATTTTATAAATAGTAAATAAAATATCGCTTGGCTACTAGTTGTTTATATTGTAGTAACACAATTATTTTGTTGTTATAAATTTGCATTTATGTTAATCACGAAAATCTCATTTCATATGCTATCCAAAACTATTTAACATAAACTGGTTCGCTGAGCAATAAGTGTCCTCGATTTAGGTATTCATTATTAATATTAAACGGATCTGTTTTGGATTCGCCAATTGTTTACCAAAAACGTCACAAGACGCCTTATCATGCCATTCCACAGTTCAACGGCCTTGCAAATAACACAGATACCTACTCATTTGTTTTGAGAGCGAATATCGTACATTTTCAACCTGCTCAAGGTGGTTTATCAAATATTTATATATATGTATTTACAATTATCATAATGATCGTTTTGTTGATAATGCAAAGAATAATGACCCCAGCAGTACGATCAAAAGATTACATGATAATGTTTTAGTAAGTAAACTTTTTTTCGTTTCAGTACATTTATCTAACAATTTTTTTATCGAAAACAGAGCTTATAGATGGCTACCTATAAGCTCTGTTTTCGATAAAAAAATTGTTGTGTAAAAAGCCTAATTAAATTATATATAGATCTATATATAATTTAATTGCATTGTAAAGTTAGTACCAGTAACTTAAAAATCT
Source organism: Erebia aethiops (assembly GCA_923060345.2). Taxonomy (NCBI): domain Eukaryota; kingdom Metazoa; phylum Arthropoda; class Insecta; order Lepidoptera; family Nymphalidae; genus Erebia; species Erebia aethiops. Next base: position 34,313,886 of record OV281079.1, on the reverse strand, counting down.
AGTTAATATACGAAATGAGGCGACAGTGCTGACTGTATTTCCACGTTGGAAATGGACAGCCAGGCTGACCTTTTGTGTTAAATATGAGCCAACCTTTTTGTCACGAGGCAATTAGCAAATCAATTAATGAAGTGAAATGTCTCGCAAGAATTTATTTTTAATATTGAGGGCGAAAAAACTAATAGCTGGTTCACCTAAGGGCGGTTGCAGATTATCGTTTTTTCGGCGCGTATTAACTCATTTTTGTAAGCGCGTGTAGGCGTGTATATGTGCACCCTTTGTGATATGCGCAACGAGTGTTGACGCACTTTTAAGCTCGTATACTACTAACTGTTACTACTGACTGACCCACAAGATCGAGCGAACACACCTGAATAAGTGTGTGTACGCGGCGTTCAGTTTTTTTAAAGCGCGAAATGTGGCGCGCGTGTAAGCGTGTAGCGAGTAACGAGCTTAATAGCGCAAAACAATACGCTAGTCTGTAACCGCCCTAAATGTTAAGTGTTTACCGCCACCCAGAAACATTCGGATGTTCAGGATCAGAGGCCGCCAATGTATTACCGGTTTCTGAGGATTATAATATACTGGCTCAAGCCCGCGACATCGCCGCGTCGAGTAAGTTATTTCATTCCCACAGGAACTCCTTAATTTTCCGGGATAAAATGTACCCCATATCACTCTCCAGGTCCTCAATGAAGGACAAACCAACAAACCAATAAACCAACAAACAAACACACTTTCACATTTATAATATCAGTATGACGGCCTTTAAAAACCATATTAACTTACTTCTATAATATTTTAACGTATTTTGACTCAATTCTTAGTTGTTTTGTTCAATGGTTTATCTCTTTGTTGTGAAATATTATGCGATCTTGTCACGGTTCATGGCCTTAAAATCAATTTAGTTTGACCTTAGTGGAAATTCTGATCAGTGTCAAGAACTCGACGATTAAGGAGGACAGTGAGAGGTGGACACAAAATTCTACAGATCGTCAGTTCACACCTTTGCTAAGCAAAAGCCTTGCTACCTAGTGGACAGCACGGCTCAAATCCTTTAAAACAGGGATTCCCAAGGTGGTCGATATCCGACCCCGTCGTCGGGGCCTCGTCGACCCCTCGATTTCGGTTTCCCAGGGGTCGACATGAACGAAAACTGGTTTTGGGGGTCGACGAGGTCTAAAAGTCGATCCCTATTAATAAACACAAGTTCTTATTTGAAACTTTCAAGATACTGTATAAGTTGTGTTACGTGTACTATCTAGTTATAAGAATAACTAATATTTTAGTAAGATACCATTGTTGTACTTTTAAAAAACTTTTGATCGTCATACTTAGTCGAAAAAGGCTTCAGTGTGGTTATAAGTATTTTAACAAAACAAAGAAACCGTTTAAAAATCAACGAACGCGGAGATTTAAGGCTGCAACTCACCAATATTGAACCGGATTTAGCTATATTGGAAGAAAGTCACCAGGTTTGTCCAACACGCAGATTTTTTTATCTTTATTTTGCTATATTCATGTTTTTTTTTCAAATATAATAACCTACTAAAGTATTTTTACGTAATTTGTATTAATAATTATTCATTACACTTGATATTTACAATTTTATGTCTATTTAGTTTGTTAAATTTTGATGAGAAAATGATGTCAAGTTTACTCAACTAACCGCAAAGTTTTTAAATTGGTAAGTATTTCGTATCAATAGGAAAAAACTAGAGATAGGATTTTTAAAGTAATTTGGCTACGGGGTCTGAAGTAGAAAAAATTCTACATCAATGGAAGTAGCAGTTCATTTTGGAAAAGAGGTCTCTTGCCCAAAACAGTTAAGGAATCCCTGCTTTAAAACGTTCGCAAAAGCTTATACGATATGATGAAATTAGGTCTAAAATAATTATATTATCAACTTAAATAACGTGTGTGCGTGTGGGTAATACTTAATCTAATCTAGCACGGCTCAAATCCTTTAAAACGTTCGCAAAAGCTTATACAATTCAAGATGAAATTGGGTCTACAATAATTATATTATCAACTTAAATAACATGTATGTGCGTGTGGGTAATACTTAATCTAATCTAGCACGGCTCAAATCCTATAAAACGTTCGCAAAAGCTTATACAATTCAAGATGAAATTGGGTCTACAATAATTATATTATCAATTTAAATAGCATGTGTGTGCGTGTGGGTAATACTTAATCTAATCTAGCACGGCTCAAATCCTTTAAAATGTTCGCAAAAGCTTATACAATTTAAGATGAAATTGGGTCTACAATAATTATATTATCAACTTAAATAACATGTTTGTGCGTGTGGGTAATACTTAACGGCGTTGACTCCGTTTTCGTCGATTCTAAAATCGATATAAGTTTGTAACGCGTAGATCGAAAAATTTGAAATTAATATATACTATAATTCACTATATTTTCAAGTCTTGGATCACAGAAAAACATGATTGGACGAAATTTATGCGCCTCCGTGGCGCCGTGTGTAACGCTGTTGCCTTAACGTGCGGAGGTCCTGGGTTCGATCCCCGGCAGGGTCAATTTGGGAATTTATAATTTCTGAATTTTCCCTGGTCTGGCCTGGTGGGAGGCTTCGGTCGTGGCTAGTTACCACCCTACCGGCAAAGACGTGCCGCCAAGCGATTTAGCGTTCCGGTACGATGCCGTGTAGAAACCGAAGGGGTATGGGTTTAATATAACTGCCATGCCCCTTACAGGTTAGCCCGCTACCATCTTAGACTGCATCATCACTTACCATCAGGTGAGATCGTAGTCAAGGGCTAGCCTGTAGTGGATAAAAAAAAAAAAAAAAAAAATTTCTCGATAGAAAAACAAACCAAAGTCATGAAGAATAAAAGCGCAAGAAGGCTTTTTCGCTTAAATGACAAAGCCTATAAGAACAAAACTTTCAGTATAGGTGTAAAACAATAAAATTGAGACTTGGATCCCGTTAATTTGCGGTAGGTATCGTATTTCAAATGATATTCTTGAGTACTTTAATTCTCGCATGTCTCCATGAAATGTTCAAATTGCATGGAAAGCGAGTACAAACAATTGTCGACCCTATTGCTTGAGAGTAATGATACAAATTAATCCGAGTTATTACTACATTGTAGCCGTAGTATTTATACTTTCGATTAGTTGCTTAATTTACAAAATATGTTTTGAAATTTGAAAATGTGGGCTTTTTAGATAAAATAAGTTTAACCTATTATCCAAATAGGCTTCATGACTCCTTTTTATTATTACGCATCTTAATCTTAAATTTTTAAGTACGATAAAAAAATAATAATTAAACTTAACTGAACTTAAACCTATTTTGTGAAATATGTATTTAAAATAATAAAAGATATAATACCTCCTTATCTAGTCGATTTTACTGCGTTTTTAGCACTTGATAAAGTATCCCTATGACATACAAATTATAATTAAAACACGTTAAGTAGTACTATCATATCCAAATGCTATTTGGATGACAGGTAGCAGTTACTTTACAGACGCAGTGTTATAAAAACTTGTTCGCCAGAAATACAAACAATACGATACAATACAATACAATACAATACAATAGAAAAAATACAACATAAGCTTTATGACCTTTTAGTTCGCAGTCATAGAAAAAGTTACTGGTGTAAAATATTTGTCTTAAAACTTACCTTATTTACTATATTAATTAATATTATAATATAAATTGAATTGTATCAAAAGTTTTTTTTGTATTTTTTTATTTGATTGAAGATTATATTTCATAAGTACCTAATACCAATTAAACAAGATAAGAAATCTCTTGGTAAGAATTAAAAAAAATATTATGCTTGGAAAGTAATGATTATTTCATACGATGCTAATCCTAGTACATATTTATCTTTCCATTTATTTTTACTGGTTCAATTTAGCGTACTGATGCCGCGTATAATTCAATAAAAAAATTATTGGAATCAGGATTGTTTCGATCTTACACTATTATCAACTGACATCACAGTTATTTTACTTGTATATAAAACGTATAGTGAAATAAATATTACTTTAATCCATACTAATATTATAAATGAGAAAATGTGTCTGTCTGTTTGTCCATCTGCCACGCTTTTACGACCCATCTGTTCAACCGATTTTAATGATATTTGGTATAGGAATAGTTTGTATCCCGGGGCATACATAGGCTACTTATAATCCCGAAAAATTAAAGAGTTCCCGCAGTAATCAAAAACCTTAATCCACGCAGACGAAGTCGCGGCCATCATCTAGTAATACATATATAGGTAATATATTTTTTATCAAACGTATATGCATTTCATTAATTGCCCACAATTTTATTTTTTAGACTATAAAGATTAAAGGTAATAAATATCATATATTATTAGAAAGAAAGAAAGAAATCTTTATTCAGGGATACAAGTACAAGAAATAACTAATAATAAAATAAAACTTTATAAAATGAAACAGAAAAAACGCGAAATGTGACTTATTAGGTATTAAGATTAATAAATATAATTATTAAGTTCGCGCAAACTAACAGAGCAAACTTGAATGGAACTACAAAGTTAAGAATTTATGCAAATGCGGTGCGTCGTTTTATTATTATTCTACACTGTGGCCATTCACAACAGGTAACAGACGTTGGAGTGTATTAACTGTTACCTTGCTCTCAAAATGAAATTTCGGCTCGAGTAGCGAGCAGCCTTAATTAATCTAATCTAGCACGGTTCAAATCCTTTAAAACGTTCGCAAAATTGTATACAATTTAAGATAAAATTGGGTCTACAATAATTATATTATCAACTTAAATAAAATGTGTGTGCGTGTGGGTAATACTTAATTAAGTCTAAGAAAAGCTGAGTAAGTTGTTATAAATTCCAGCTCAAGCAACTAACAGTAACAGCTCGGGCAAGTGTACATATCCAGCGTGTGCATTTTGACAGAGTTCTTAAACGTCTAACTACTCAACTTAGTTCCATCAGATCTCCGAGCTCGGCGGCCTGTTGTTGGAAATAACGAGTGTGTGCAAAGCAAGTTGATGGACTGGTTCGTGTACAGATTGTTCCATCGATTTGTTTATGCTATTTAACTCCTTACCTTAGTTGTATCAGATCTCCCAGCTCAGCGGGCAATGTGCGCAGCTTGTTGTTGGACATATCGAGCGTGTGCAAGTTGACCAACTGGTTGATGTCAGGCGGGATCCTCTGCAGTGAGTTGTCGTTCAGGTACAACGCCGTCAGGTGAGTTAGTTGAAACAGCGGGGGCGCCAGCGCGCGCACACCTCCTGTTACCTGCAATACGAATAAGCGATATTGAATATACCTATCCGATAATAAAATAACATTAGACATATTTATTATTAGCTAATGCCCGCGACTTCAAAAAAAAATATTTCAAAAATTGGTTCCCGCGGGAAGTATTTTATTTTCTGGGATAAAAAGTAGAGACTTCCCGACTATAATCTATCTCCGTGCCAAATTTCATCCAGATCCGTTCAGCCGTTCTGGCGTGATTGAGTAACAAATATCTATCCATTCAAACTTTCGCAATTTTAGTATAGATTTGTAAACGATTAGTTTATAATTGTTGACGAGGCCAACCAAATATTATCTTAGCACTAGCACGCAGTTAAGAACTTAGCGATTTTTCACGTAAAGCCACCGGTCCTTCAAGCGCTTCATCTCTCTCCGGTCGTATCGGATTACTATTCCATCGTACTTTGAGAAAAGGAAATAGAGAGTACACTTGTGTTTTTTTACACTTATGAATCTCCCACGCAGATGGCTAATCTTTGTGGAGATCGGTCTTTGCGGCCAAATATATTTCTTGGTCAGTTATTTTTAAAAAATGTTACATAATAATTATTTTAAGTAATTATTGCTTCATTAGTTACTCATTTCTTATCATGTAAATTGTTTTCCCCAAATTAGGTTTTTCTTTCAGTCTAAAACGACGTAATGTACTTGAACTATTAGATACACTATATTTTATCAAATAGTTCTAGTTCTGTCCTCTCTGGTCGCTGCATTGGTATATCTTGTATTACTATAATATATAATTTATTGTATAGTAGAAATATTACATATCTAAGTAAGAAAGTTTCTGACAAAAATACGAGTATGAACTCAACAACATGCAATCTTGTAACATTTCTTGAAGCAAGTCTAGTTTTTTTACTTCTAAATGTATTGTTCTCCTTCTTTTGTTTTTCAAACAACCCGTATCAGAAGTTATGCGAGCATTTCAAAAACCTTTCTATTAAGTTGTATTATCAAAAGGCAAATCAGTTTAGAGCAATTTTGATATCGGATTTCAGATTGGCCTTCAAAATTTTGATTGCAGTTTTTAACATAAAAACTGTTTGTTTACTATCCCTTATTTCAAATATTAAAGTTATAAAAAATATAAGTAAGGGCTGACCAAACAAATAATAACCCTCGCCATAATATTGCGGAAAACCAATAAAACTAGTGACACCGATAGAAAATTTCTACTGGTAAATGTGGCGCCCCAAACAAAAAACTGTTTATTTTTATTGTTCTAGTTAAGCGTTTCAAATAATAAATAATATTTTGATATTAAACCAGCAATAAAATACTTATCTCAAGAAATTGGGATCGTTTTAGTTTTAACACTTATAATTTTCTTATGGGTCGTAAGCTGGATCAACGTACCGAAGCCATTCAAACACAACACAGAGAAAATTTAGAAACAATGAACTCCAAAGTATCCCTGCCTTGCTCCACTTTATAAGACGTCAATAAAACAAGAAAAAGGTTTAAAAAACTTTAACCCGACTACGGAAGTAAGATTTCAAAATTGTTTTTCTGTCGCTTGGTTTGTTTTAAAATTGTACTAAGTATATTCATATTTACGACCTCGGAATTTTCTCCTCTTTCATTTAACCACTCGATACATTGAGTCCCCCACGTTTTGGGATGTAACATCCGTCATATAGATTTTGTTAGTATAAAATGTAGCCGATATTATCCGGACCATAATAACAAATCGATAGATACCTCATTCATCAAAATCGGCCCAGTAGTTTAGACGCTACGGTGGAAGATACATAAATACAAACATACATACAAAATGTTAAATCCTAAACCTTTATTTTGACTTTGCCGTAGTCGAGTAAAAATAAGAGAAAAAGCAAAAGAAAGGATTCAAAGAATTAAGATTAAGAAGGGTTAAGACTGTTTAAAAAGGCGAAAGAATTTCCAAAGTATCATATGATATCGTTACCTCGAGCGTAGTCCAACATCCTCGCCTGCCAGATGCCCGTTCTGCGTCCGACATAATGTGATATGTGCGTCCGCTTGCACCGTCGTGCTTGTCTTTGTTGCGAGACATGTCACCTGGAATATGAAAAAGGCTAACACGTTTTTAAGATAGAAATTTCGGTGCGTAACAACGACATGCGATAGCGACACATCTTCAGTTTCGCACTCCCTCACCTCATCTCATACATCCATTAATGTTCTCCGTACATATCTATATAGTCCGTTTTTCTTCAACCGGAACAAAAGGCAAAGTAAGTAAGTAGATTCTTGCAAGTATAGCTTCTTGCGTAAGAGACGCGCTTTTTGGCGGATAGGGCATTGTTACCGCGAACCAGAAAATCCTAGTCCGAGAACTTCTAAAGCGCCGGACAAAGCGCGTCGCTTATGCTTTTTACAAGGTATTTTAATGTTTTCGTAATTTGTTTACATTTTGTATAGTACTCTAAGAAAACCAAGACTATTCAAAGCGGTCTGCAGGTGTCGCTTACATAGAGTCGCGTGTCGCCGTCGCACATTGCAGTTACGTAATTTTGCCCTTTTTGCTCGAACTGTCTCTGATCTCAACGAAATTACACAGAATAATTACTACCTAACTATTAAGTAAATATAAATTACTCATGTAAGTACATGTTTAACTATAATTAACAACTTAGTCTGTTTTTACTTTTTACTCGTTAACTAATCAAAAATACTATGAAATGAATTAATCAAATAAGATGCTTTACTATTAATACTTTGATAGTGTAAAACCGCAGCGGAAAATAGATTAATTGTAAGCATAGAATTTTTACTTAAATCCCTTTTTTTTTAAAGTAATAAATACGCTCTTACCAAAGAAGAGCTCGTAACATGTCTACAAAAGGCTAAATCCTTCGGAGAGTCGTACCACGCACTTTTTGTTTTAACGTCTTTGGCGCCTTTACGCTCGAGGTCGTGATGTTGTAGGCATTTGACTTACGATGTGGTAGAGAACGTCGCCGTTACAAAATACGGTATAACTACATCGCCAGCGATTATCTTGCGATGATCAAGTAATAGCTTTGAACAAATAAATATGAAAAATGTTCAATTCTAAAACCCATACGCTCTTCGTTACTATGTACCTGGACCAGTTATGAGTCTTTTTTACCATTTTAAAATCTCTAAATAATATAAGTAACTACAAATGAGCATCTCTCATTCGTCAAGCAGTGGACGTCTAGTCGTCTACCGATTGAGACGAAAAAGCTACATTCCGAACTATTTTTTTAATGTTTAACAATGATTTTGCTAACTTATACTATACTTGTACCGAATTACACAATAATAATGCATCGAGTCGTACCAACCAAGCCGTGGGCATTCGATGTCCCAATAATTGCTTAAGAGAACAAGAGATAGGCGCGACATTTTCTAAGGATTGCATACAATAGCACTTGGAAAATGGAAATGTTAGACAAATGAACTTCTCAGTTGAAGTAAGTTATAGAATATAGTAAAGCATATATGTGTTTAGCTTGACGCTTCTCGATATGAGAGTTCAAGCATTTAATAAACAGGAGTGTACTAGAGGCAAAGGCCAAATAGCATACCTAAGCTTCGTTCTGTTGTAATACAATATTATAAGATGTTTATAAGTACGTCCCTATAACCCTTCCTTAGTGACTGTGCGCCTAATTAATTGCGTGTGTCGTGTAAACGTTAAGGTAGCGTTTGCTACATTTTGTTGTATGCGATACCTCGTCCCCCATTGAAAGTGACAGTTTGCATTTTTGCAAATAAATTTGTATGCAACTCAACTGATGTTAAATAAATGCTCGAAGTTCTCAGCACCCGTATCACTAGTGTGGTGGCGATAGATTGAGATGATGGAGATGCTGGTTTGGTTTGATTGAGCATAAAATGTACCTATTTGTAACCTCTACAAGGATGCCCACCGCCGTCAATCGTGATACGAGTGATTCTCAGTGCTCTGTCAGGACATTCCACAGAATTTTTCGTGTTTGGACACAGGTGCAACTAATGTCCCGGCAGCCCAACCCCTAAACCCTACAATCTAAGAGGTTACGTATTTGGTTCAGGGATCCCGCGCACTGGTTTTCCAAGGACGCAAGCTAATCGATACAAGCAATATATATAGATGAGACTAAGCGAGAAGTGCGGGACGACATGAAATATTTATTTCATGTAGGACAACTTGTGCCCTTAGGTATGATTTGTCAAGACTCTACCATCACATGAATAACATAGAAGATAGAATTAATAGTTACAAAAAACATCTGCCTAATGCGGCTATAGTAGCCTAGTAGTCTTTGACTCGGACTACTATTTTAGGGTTCCGTAGTAAAGCAAGGAGCATTATAGTTTCACAGTCCGCCATATCACGGTAATTTTAAAAATCAACGATCATCAAATTAAATTTTGTTCTGTTGGGATAACTAAAAAAACCATTAACTAATAAGAGGTAGCAGAAAATGTTGGTATGCAACGCAATATAAACCTGAGTAACCTAACCGCTACCTCCACAGCTATATGACCCACTGTCAGCGCACAATACCGAGTATAATGCCAAAATTACACTTGTGATATGCAAACCAACACAACATACACAACTTGATGTGGTCGCACTTTTACATAATCGCCTTAACTTCGCAAGCATCATTTTACATTAAGTAACTACTCATCGTATTTTATTCCATTCTTTACATTATAAATGAGAAAGTAACTCTGTAACCTTTACACAGCTTAACCGCTGAACCTATCTTGACGTGGGTCAGAGATACATGTAGATCTGGCATTCTGGGGACTACTGTCTCGGAAAATCAAAGAGTTTCCACGAGATTTAAAAAACCAATTCTTTTGGGTAGTTAGGTTACCAGAAGAACTTAGTATCATATTTAGTAGAAGATCAAATTACACTAAAATATGTAATTATTATTGCAGCAAATGAACAAGACAAGAGGAAAGGCTACAATGAAACTAACTTTGGCAAATATATAGGAAAAGAATACATTTCTAGTTTGAGATTGGGATCGATTTTGAGATTTAATTCTATCGGAAACTTGGTTTCTTATCATGTTAACATCTTAACAAGTTCTCATCTTATATTCTTATTGAGGTAGTGTTTTTAAAACTCCGTAGTTTCATATTTATTACGCGTAAAGAAATACCAAACAAAGCCAAGCATTTTTTGATGTGCAAAATTCTACGTCATCAACTGAATTTGCTTCCTAAACGAAAACTGCAAACGGCACACAGCACAGCGTGAACGGTTTCGCAAGCACGAAAATCGCCAACGCTTCTGATTCTCTGTGGTACCGTGGTAGTGACCTAAGTAGGCCAATTTCTAATCCATTCATGTTCGAGGCCCAAAATAATCAGCAGTGTTGCTTCACTGCTTTGTGCCGCTGGTTCGTTGCTGCCGTGGGCTTCAAACGTTGTGACAGGCCTTGACATATTGATTCGAAACGAGTCATCGTTTTCTATGACCCGAAGGTCCGAAGCATGCACGATAGTTTTAGTTACATTGGCGTAGCGTCGTAATAGCCTGTCAATATATGCTCAATTATACGGGGTAGACCATAGAGTGCATTGAGTGAGGCAGAATTGTTGACTTTAGGGAAATTTTGGAAGCATGTTTTTCCGCTTATGAAAATCGCTTATTTTCTGAAAACGTTATAAAGGATTAGAGAGTGCATGGAGAAGGACAGAATGTTTGATTTCCATTGCTCTGATTTGAATTACGCCAGTCATTGAGTACTCAATTATAATGGGGTAGACTGTAGTGGGCATGGGGGCTAGTTTTTGAGTTCAGGGATGGATTTTGGAACGTTATGAAGCAAACATACCAGACTCTATTTCCGCTTATGAAAATCGCCTATTTCCGGACGAACGGTTTGATAGATTTTCAGAAGCTAAAAGCTACGAATGACCTTTTAACTCTTCACGCTATTTCTGATTTATGTACTTATGTAAAAATGTTCATAAAAATATAAAACTGACGTTTTCTACGAACTGAACCTGAATCAAGTTTAAATTAGTTTAAATTAAGTAATTTAAATCGAATTTAATTAGAATTTAAGCGTCACTTGACAGCTGGTGCTCGATCAATTACTTTTAATTGGATAGTTAGCGTTGGCGCGATCGAATACGAAAAAAAAAACTCGTAATATTTTTACTTAAATATTAAAATTACTTACTTTCCAAATTCACTCAGTACTGGGTCCTGCTACTTGCATATCAACTGACGCTGTATTAGTATAGGCCATCAAAAAAGTATGTTAAAGTTAAATTAAGTTTTAAGGTCACTAGCGATTATCCGTTATTACTTGTCACGTACTGAACACATTTCAGAAACAAAGCCGCGACCTAGATTTTAATATAAATAAATATTTATAATTAAAATATATATTGTATTGAACTGTACCTACCTAGTTACTTAGTTAATTAGAATGAGACCGATTAGAATACGCGATACTACAAATGCACAAGCTAGATTCGCCGTCATATCATTCGCCTTTGTTTTCCTTTTGTACTGTCCTTGGCTATAATTAGAGGACTATTCGCGGTAAATTATACCTACTTCGATATAAAAAAGAATAGGTAATAATTTATATATTACTTATCTTGTTTAAGTAAGTCAAGTACTTACTTAAGTAATTCTAGATCTTTAATACCTGAATACGTAAACTAAAATCGGTTGAGCAGATGGGATTCAAAGCGTAGCAGACAGACATATACACTTTCGCATCTTATACTTATTAGTATGGATTGGATATGGATGTAGTTAACGAAAAATAGTTATCAAAGTGGATGGAAGGGTTCTATCAGAGACTAAACTTTTTTTTTATCCACTACAAGCCAGCCCTTGACTGCGATCTCACCTGATGGAAAGTGATGATGCAGTCTAAGATCGTAGCGGGCTAACCTGTTAGGGGCATGGCAGTTATATTGAAACCATACCCCTTCGGTTTCTACACGGCACGGCCAAATCGCTTAGCGGCACGTCTTTGCCAGTAGGGTGGTAACTAGCCACGGCCGAAGCCTCCCACCAGGCAAACTGTGTTCTGTTTGTTTCATTATTCAATTTTTAAAAAGTTAGGAGTTTGACGATATTTTCAGTTGGACGTTTCGCTCTACCGAGGTACTAAAATTCTACATCAGTGCTCCACCGGTCAAAGAAATCTGCGTAGCGAGGTATACCTGATAAGTGATGACCCACGATCTGGATAACTTAATCATCATAAGTAGCTCAGTACATTGAACCCTGTCCCAACAGGGCTTTGGCATAAAATGAACTGATCTAGGTTCTAAAAGAGTATCTTCGCTAAATCTCTTCTTGCTAACTACTAGCTCTGTTATTAAGAATTTTAAAAACCCCCAGACCCCTACAGAAATATTTCCATATTTTTTTTAGCCCTTGACTGCGATCTCACCTGATGGTAAGTGATGATGCAGTCTAAGATGGCAGCAGGCTAACCTGTTAGGGGCATGGCAGTTATATTAAACCCATACATACCCCTATTCAATTTCTACACGGCATCGTACCGGAACGCTAAATCGCTTGGCGGTACGTCTTTACCTGTAGGGTGGTAACTAGCCACGGCCGACGCCTCCCACCAGATTAGACCAGGGAAAATTCAGAAACTATAAATTCCAAACCCTGCCGGGGATCGAACCCGGGACCTCCGCATTTTAAGGCAACAGCGCTCAACACTGCGCCACGAAGGTCGTGAAAAAAAAAATTATAAGAGTTTTAATCTCTTACAAGTATCGAAATAATATTATGTACCTACTTAAGTACCTAAGACCGAGATCTCTACACTAAAAAAAGTCAAAGTTATAAGCATAACACCCCCCTTTTTGAGTCAGGGGTTAAAAATAACGTAGGTACCTATCTACCTACGTAGGTAGTAGGTACCTACGTTACTTATCACATGTACAGATTACTTGGTACGTTCTATGTAAACATCCTCATATAACTACGATAGATACATATACGCAGTCTAGATACGCGAATGCAAACATTTATTTAAATAGGTACGACCATCTCAATCTGTTATTGTAATGGTATTTGCCCACAGTTTTCACTCGCGCGTGAAATGGTCAAACGCACATTCTCTATTCCGTACGGTCTTATGCATAAGTCACCAACGCTTGTTGCTATCCTTATTTATTTAATCAATTTAGCCAAGACTTTATGGTAGTTAAGTACCTACTAAGGAATTAAATCAATGGAAAAAGGTTGACGGGAAGTCTAGAATTTCTTACCACTTCTGATAAAATTCTCTAAAACCTACATGTTACATGGCACTTCGTTCATCTCACGACTAAGCACCACTGTCATGACTCATGTTACCGATGCCAGGGGCTCGATTCGCTCGCCACTTTCACTCGAATTGACCTATGAGGTCGACAGCTTAATAGGAGACCTTCTCTGCAAACTTCTGGCTTTGCGCTAAACACTATAGAAATACAACAGTAAAGACTGCGTAGAGTAGTTGTAACCCAGTCTAGTTTTAAAACTATTTATATATAAACCATATAGGTAATGGCTTTAGTTCACGACATAGTGATCATCAGTCTAATGCTAGTTCTAGCAACTAGCAGGACTATGGACATGACCAGGCATGACCCTACCTTCAGGACCGATGTTCTTTGCGAGGTCTTGAGATAGCTGTCACCCACTATCAATTGTTTTTATATAACGCCTATGCACAAACAGCCACAGTCTACACAGGCATAAATGGAAGGATGCAGCCCCTACCACGGGTGCACATAATATGCGTTCAACTATCTCACTATATATAGGCCATAGATATTACTAGTACTTCCTGTGGGAATATCTTAATTTTTCTTAATAAGAGGAGCCAGGATGCAACCTTACTCTATCAAAGGGCACAGTCCAGATTTGTATTTTTTTTTTTTATCCACTACAAGCTAGCCCTTGACTGCGATCTCACCTGATGGCAAGTGATTTCAAGTTAGGCGAGTATCTGAACAAAGCTAATATACATATTATATAACAAGCTTGAATAGATATGTCAGTGAAGGCGAGAACAGGCAAAAAAAGACTGCTTACTTCCTAACAGTTCTCTTTGTCTTCGCCGCCTCATTCACTACAGGTTTGATGGTTTTCGAACTTGAGAAACAGTTTCGGCACTAGACGTGGAAGCTGGTACCTGGTCATCGCCATGCAACAGGATTGAGTCGACCTCCACCTTGGTAGTCACCCGATAGCGTTTACCGTCACGACACACGAATTACAATAAGTCCTTCCCTAGTCCAGCACTTTGAGACTCCAAACTTCTGACTTGCTACCATGAAGGCATCATGCCGGTCTTTGGTCAAGAATTCAGACAGAGTTATACCCGTACTCTTAGGCGCAGTTTTAGCGAACCAGACTTGATTCCTTACTGGCAGATCACGGAATTTCAAAAGTATAGCCCGAGGCTTGTCACCCAGGTTGGGAAGCTTTAGATGACTGGACAAAGAAGAGCTCACCTTGGCTGGCAAATCATTAACATTGCTCTCTGGGATGCCTTGGACCAGTAACATCTTCCGTTGACTCCGCATCTCCATCTGGTCTGTTTGTTTAGCCAGTACTTCAACCTGCTGTTGGAGACCGCAAATGCAGATAAAACAAATGAGCGGAATGTTTTTAACTGACTAGCAATATTGGATGTGGGACTTGTCGCTGGAATTGCTCCCTGGAGGCTCCTTTGAAATTCAGCCATTTGTGTGTTAAAATACTCCGTTAGTGCTTGAATGGAGTTTTGAATGGCCTCCATAGTAAAAGTGCTTTGGTTATGTGTCTAATGAACAATTTCTTGAATTACGCTGTTAAAGTTCGGATTATTTGATTAAAGCTAAAACTGGCAGGTAGGAAAACACTTAGTACATAATATTTGAGTAATATATAATTTAAATTAATATTATATCACAAGAGCCGAAAAAACGCGTACGCGTATTTTGAGTGCCTACCCTCGAAAAAAGAATATTAAAATTTAACACTGACACCTCTACTCATTACTAAGCACAAGTGTTATCTCGGAATGATAAGGGTTTGGTCATAGTCCAACACGCTGGTCAAAAAACTACTGAGCCGGCAAATACTTATGCAGTTTTGTGTTTTAGATATTAATTTATATATACTTTTGCTAAGTTCTAATTGTTGTTTCAAAGTTATAAAGGTCATAATGGAGCTCTGCAGTTCCTCATGGGTTTTTTTTAATTTTATTACTTGTTCATACATTTTATCATGCTTTTTACGATTCGTCATCCTGTTTAAAACTCTATCTCCAAGCGAGAAAGTTGCCATGGTAGCGAAGCAAAAAAAGAGAACGATTGTCCTGGCCTGTGCCGATTTGGAATAATTAAGTTTGCTAGTGATAGGTTAAGCGAAAAAGATGATATAAATTAAGACATTTAGTTTAAGGTTTAGATGATCACTGCCAGATCAAACATAGATGCAGAATTCTGTTCATTGATAAATGCCTTGCTCACCCTAAAGATGTTGAGCTAAGGAATATGTTAAATTATGTTCTATTAGGTAATTTCAAATTACTTCTTAATAAGTAAATACTATACTATATATAATATATATATATAATAAGTAATACATGTAAGTATGTAATTCTTAACTAAACAATTAATTACTTAGTATATAATGTTTAAATTTGCCATATCCCGCATAATATACTCTTTCTCGTTTAAGACATGTTTTGGATAGGCCTAGTATGTTTTACATTTTGATACATAGATTTACTCAAAGAGACTTAGGTATATAAAAAAGACAAAAGAAAAGAAACAGTGTTTTGAAGTAAGTAGTTATCTATCAAGGACTAGGTATATTCAATTAAAACAGACACAAAATGTTAGATAGCATATAATAGTAAGTATAGCACTTAAAAGTTACTTCAATAATGCAATTTCTTTATTTATTTTAGTACCTAAGTAATACAGTTAAAGTATTTTTCTTACAAACAGTAAGTAATAATACATAGATTTAGTATTGGGGTCCCACGCTTCACCAGACCAATGCTAAATCTATGGTAATATATTCATGTGAAAATTGACAGATAAATCATTGACTTTCTCATTTTTACTATGAACACATTGTAAACAAAGACAATGATTATAATATTATCCTACTGAATAATAGTACTTTTATAAATATGATAGTGTTTACTTAGTAAATTATCCTTCACACCACATCATAGAAATGTGATTTTGGTATGGATATTGTAACTGCTTGTTAGCACTAACTACTGAAGGGGTTTATGATACAGTGGTGACATATTAGCTGAGGATGATAGTAAAAGAACTGCAGTGACAGAGGCTTCTTTTATTCTACAAAAATTAAAGAATTCTTACAAGATTTACTTAAAATAAAACCTAAATCTATGCAGACGGTCATTGGTATCATGTAGTATATAATATACTTAATAACATAAAACTATAGTTTAGATAGACAGATAGATAAATTCTTTATTGCCACACATAATATAGAGATAACTTATTAACCCTTCCTCTGCGTATAATAAATATTAAATTCGCGCGCCCCTGCGAGCCCATTTTAGCAGGTGTCGAATTTCGCGAGCCGCCGGCCGCCCGGCGCAATATAAATAAACATATCTCTTATTACGTACTAAAGCTATGTAAACAAAGTATGTCATTCAAATCGTTATGAACTATAGCTATAGATTAAAGTTTAAAAGGTAATCGCTCTTCTTTATGGTTAACACAGAAAAATAGCAAAAAAAAAAAAAAATGATCCCGTTTTTAAAAATAGAATCTTTGTAAAACATAAAATATTACCCGTATCTTTGTTCTAAATTCGTGGTTTTGTCTATGGTTAGTCATTTCAGAGTATTAAGACACGATACAAAGATTCTTTTCCATATATATTTAAAAAAAAAAAAAAAAAAGAAATAAAAAAAAAAGTATCAAATTACAAGTGGTGTCCTCCTTGCACGAAATTTCTACCCATAGATTTATTTCATTGAGTAGGGCCCCCAAAAAAATCCCAGTGTGTCCTTGTCTATCATAGTAGGTTTTACCAAAGTTTGAAAAGAATAGAGACAGTATGGTATTTGTAAGAAATATAAATGTGCCGAGTCTGCGGAATGCGCGTGGCGTCCATACTAGCGCGGACTTTAGAAGTCCGTTTCGCAGTTGCCCCGTTAAATATGTCGAGGACTTCTGAAGTCCGCTCCGCAGGGCACCGGTTAAACAAAACAAAACAGAAAACAATGCGTGTGCAAGAGCGGTTTTATCACAAAAAGTGATCTCCTCCAGACAACCCATTTCATAAGGTACATTTCAAAAAGGAGGGGGAAAGTGCAACAATAATAATAAACATGCAATAATAATATATTACTTAAACTATACATACTAATAATACATAAACAACTAAATATATATATATATATACAACAGTACATAAATCTACATACAAAAGAAAATACTTAAATATTCTATAGCATATTAGAAAGGTTATTCCTTAACACAACTCTTAAGGATGGTCAAAGACTTTGACTGCCTAATGTCCCTTAATTCCAAAGCAGTACAGCCTTATCTGTGAATGAATTACCATATGCCCCTGGTATGGCTAGTAGGAACCTATAACTTATTGTTGTTTCTCGACCACAAACAAAAAGGTACATCATAGCTGCCAAGAAAGTTGAATCAATCTTTTGATAAGGTGGAGTACAAGAGAGAAAGAGCATGTAAATTTCTACAAGATTGAATTGGCAGCAATTTCAACTGAGCACGAAATTTGGACACAAGATCATATTTCCATAAACCATATATGAAACATATACATAAATTTTGCAATCTATCAAGCTTATTGAGCATGGTCTCTGACAAATCCAGATAGCAAACATCAGTGTAATTTAAAATAGGTAACAGTATTAGCCAAAGGGATTTTAGTTTTTACAGGTAAAAATGCTTCCACCGTCTTAAGCACCCAACAGCAGCAAAAATCTTACCACTCAACTCCAATATTTGAGGAACCCAGGACATAGTATTATCAAAGATGAGACCAAGATCTTTGACTGCACTACTCAGGGGATTAACTGTACCATCCAAGAGAACAGGTGGTATAGAGTAATTTGAAAGTAAAGAAATGTAATAATTGCTACCTATAATATTCTCCTGGGTCTTACCTAGATTTATCAAGAGACCATACGACCGGCACCAAGCACTTATTTTATTTAAATCAGCATTGAGGGAATCAATAGCAACAACAAGGTCATTAATGCAGAAGAATATATCTGCAAGTCATCAGCATACAAATGGTAAAATGATGAAATTATTGAGGAAATAGAATTAATGTAAATGGAAAAGAGAAGAGGAGTTTAGATACTTGACCTACAATTTAATATACCTAATTACTAAGATTCATATTTAAACTGTAAATTTTTTAGAACATGACTTCAACCTTGCTCTATTATTTAGTTTAGATGTTTGCCATATAACATATCAAATAATAAGGTAAATTAGCGTTAGATTGTCTTTAATCTAGTGGCACTGCAGTTAAAATTGGGGCCAGTGTCATTTAAGACAACATCTGACATTGAGCTTGGATGTGAACACATTAGATGCCTACAGTAAACGATAAATGACTCGACGAACAACTTGATGCATTTAATTACTACAAAACGACATCGTATGAATACCTTCAAATCATATTATAAATAAACTACACTTATGTACCAAAACACTGTACACTATTTATGAGAGCATATTGTACTGCCATGTACCTTTTTACCACTTCGAAGGTTCATTAGGGGTGTTAAAATTACTTTGTCTGATAAAGGATTATCTTCGCCCGAGAAATATGGACAACGGGATCGTTCCATAACCTGCGACGTTTAGGAGGTAAACCTAGAGATTGAAAGGAATTAATGGTCATCATACGCTTCCGACAACTATAGGTGGTCTATTTTACGAAAAAACTACGGATTTAATTCATTAAATTGCCAAAGAAAATGTAAATGCGTATCTCTATATTCAACTGACATGAAAGAGATGGGTCGACGCACAATTGACGGACTCCAAGCGCCAAATCACAATCGACTTTTCTAATTTATTTTGACGCGAAATATATTATTCAAAACACAATACGAACCTTCATCTACTCCTTATAAGCGTTAACTTCAATCCGGGTTACGGAACGGGATAAAAATCACTAACACACAATAGCATAATCTTGACAAACACCACATCGAACGTCCATTTCAGGTCCATTTACCGACTGCAGCGACAATCTATAATAGCGGCGATTTCTAGAACGTTCATTTTTTTTTTACTCTTTAAAAGTCGCGTTCCTTTTTCTACAAAATCCGAATCTTTTAAAATGTTATTTAATTATATTTGCTAAATAACTATTTAGAATACATAATATTATGTGGGTGCTATAAAATGGTCCTGTTGTGATAACATTATGTCTGTGCGTGCGACGTGCGTATTAATCACTAATTATTGGTCTTGTGTCTTGTGGTCTGTCGGGTCTGTGGTGCTTCCGCCATACAATGCTTAAATTAAGCTGCGTCTACACTCGTGCAAAACGTTTAGTCAAAGCTGAGATTATGTATTTGACTATAGTGTTCGCGATAAGAACTGAGCCGTTGGGCCATAAATGGGAATGTGCAACGCTTTGCGCCTTATCGATAAAGTACTCAGGTAGGTGAGTGGTGCAAAGGCGCTGCTCGCTACCTGAGTCCGCCTTATCGCGGCGGACAAAACTACCTTCATTGGGGTTGTTACTTGTTTACGTATAGAAATGTAACAAGGATATGAGTTATGACCTCTGTACATTTTTTCATTTCTATTTCTCACTTCAATCTCGGTAGTTGTGTATAATGGAAAATTTATTCTCTAACTCAAATAGTTATTAACAATATGTTTAAGTAATAATCATCGATAACGCCAGTGTTCACTCTATGCAAATAGAAAGAATACCAACATCTGCTACGAAAAAGAAAGACATTCAGGACTGGTTGACGAAAAACAACATCAAATTTACAAAATATAATGAAATAAAAGAAGAACTTTTACGAAAAGTTAAAGAGAGTAGGCCTAAAAAAAATTTTTTAATTGATCGGTTGGCAAATGAACATGGTCATGAAGTGATACGACTACCACCATATCATTGTCAATATAATCCTATTGTTCTCATATGGGCTCAGGTAAAAGGAGAAATTGCAGCGCAAAACCATACTTTTAAAATAGCTGATGTTGAAGTTCTTCTGCGTAGAGCAATACAAAACGTTACCAGGGAAAACTGAGTTAAATGTGTGAAGCATGCCGCATGCATTAAACTGAGTTAAATGTGTGACCTCCAGGAAACTGATTTGGAAAAAGCTTTTTGAGAGATCAAGTTAAGCCTTTGATTAAAAATCTACAGGAAGACGATAGTGACACAGATGACTCAGATGAAGAAGATAATTTTTAGTTCGTAATAAATATATATATTATATTTTTATTATTATTAAATTGGCACTAATAGGGACTGCCGATAGATTTTTTTCTAATAAAAAATAATAACTACAATAATATAAATATAAACCTTAAAACTAAGGCATTAAAGTTTAATTACGAAGTACTATATTATTATACTTAAGACTTTTTGTCTTAAGAAGAACGGTGTCGATCACGCGTAATCCACATTTTTACCTCCTACCAAAAAGTGCTCAACGCGCCTAGAGAAGTTGTCACTTCAAAAATTTAAATATTCGTTTCCACTTCTATCGACAGTCCCTATTTCCAATCCAAATTCCCAATCGGCAGATTTTTCGTTTTTTTTTAATTCCCGCCATTTTGATTTCTTAGCTTTTACAAGCATATTGAGAGAGCTTATGACAAGAATATTCCATTGTAAATTCCCTCACTTAGCCCTCTATTATTTTTTGATTTCATAAACAAAGCGCTTAATTAAAATGTATAAGGCTACAATTTACATAGACTGACCTCATGACCCGGTGATGGAACAATTGGTATTGGTATACTGTCTCTATGTAGGTATTTATTACATTGGAAATTATGTTTTAGTACATGGTCTAATTTGTAAAGAGACGGACTAGATACACTTCCTAGATCCTAACTAAAGTTAATAGTTAGTTAATTATTGACACTTTGATGGGTATTATAATAGTACACAAAGCATTTTTATTCAATCTGTAAATAAAAAAATGGTTGAAGTTAGTAAGTTTTTATTGCACACTTCTGGAATTTGTCAACATGGTTGTGCAGAAATCATTCACCCTTGGACTGATAGTTGTTTAGAAGCTTTTTCAAGGATGCTTCGAGCATGTTTGGGGGGAAATTTCAAGTTTTGGCTTCCATTGTGCTGTCTCAGCTGTGTGAGTATTATTTTCATTGACGTGCTAGTTTTCAAAATGTTCGTGTTTCAAAATGTTCTGAGGATGAATCTCTTTTTCATTTGATTATTATAATAATTGAGAAGCTTTTTGTAAAATAATGTGTTTAGTTGTGGTGTTCGGTAGAATCATAAAAGTCATAGGGACTGCCAATAGAAGTGAAAACGAATATTTAATTTTTTTTAATAACTTAATTTATTTTTTCTAATTAATAAAAATATATTTAAAATATAAACCTTAAAACTAAGGCATTAACGTTTAATTACATAAGTACCTTATTTATACTTAAGATTATATCTCTATGCTTAAGGTGCCAGCGGAGAATGAATTGCCCATACAAACGTAATACCAAAATAATTAATAATTTGAGAACATTTCCACCAAAATGAGAGTTTATTTGGATTCAAATTGTATTTATCTAGTCCCCTGGATTTATATGTTTTCAAAATACTTTCCTAAAATGAAATGTAAATGAATTGCGTTTTGCATATTTTTACGACAAGATGGACATGTTTCCCTCTTATTTGTTTCATATTAAAACCAACGATATCTTACGTATTAATTGGTCAGCAGCATAGCCTATATTGTCAAGTTACAGAATAACAAAACGAAGTAAAAAGCACGATAAGTTTTCATTCATCATTTTTGGTATTCACGGAACAAGACTAAATGTATAACAAATTCTGTAAGCTCATATTGCTATCTCGCTTGAACGCGATCATGTGTCATCAGTGAAATAGAGATAGCAATATACCGGCAAATTTATATTTGCGGTTCGAATAGAAGTTGCGAGCGGCGCGAACCGGCCTCTTAAGTGCCGATTTCACCAACTCCGCGTTACGTTTAACCTAGGATTAAAATTGATGTTTTGACAGATGCTATGTAGTAATTCTATCAACTTTTCAAATTTAATCCTATGTTGGTGAAATTGACACTAAGAACTTTTGTCTTACCTTTTTTCCATATTTTTACTCTCTGTCAAAAAGTACTCAACGCGCTTAAAGAAGATAGATAAATTCTTTATTGCTACACAAGATATAAAAATACATAGAAAAGAAAACAAAACAAAACAAAGTGCGCAAGGGAGGTCTTATCACTAAAAGTGATCTCCTCCAGACAACCCATTAATTAAGGACCTTTAAGGTAGGAGCGGGATAGTGCAACAATATAGACAGCTATAATAATATACTACATAAACTTTACATACTAATAATACATAAATAATTTTATAAATACATATTAAAATAAATATATACCTATATAAACCTACATACACAATACTTAAATATTCTATAGCATACTAGCACTAGATAAGTAATGATCCTTTAACCGATTCTTGAATATATTTATAGATTTCGATTGTCTAATGTCATTCGGTAGGACGTTCCAAAGCTTAACCGTCTTTACTGTGAAGGAATTCCCGTACACCTCCGTATGACTAGAAGGTATTCTCAACCTGTTGTCATCTTTAGACCGCAAATAAATAGACAAGTCGTTGCTGCCAAGAAAGTTGAACCGCTCTTTTAAGTAAGCTGGCGTTTGAGGATAATATAATATGGAGTACAAGAGAGAAAGAGCATGTAAGTTTCTACGGGAACGAATTGGCAGCCACTTTAACTGAGCACGAAATTCAGATATATGATCATACTTGCGTAAGCCAAAGATAAATCGTATACAAACATTTTGCAGCCTTTCAAGTTTATTGAGCATCAAGAAAGAAAGTGAAAGAAGTTTTCACTTCAAAAAATATACATGTAAATAATATTGACCAATGGAGAAGTTTCATGATGCGGATAATATCATATTTATCGCAATGTAATACTATTATGTTGCTTGGTTGAACAAACCGTAATGTAGCCTGGCCCTTAAATATACCTTTGGACCTCATGCTGACCAAAATTCTTGGTCGAAGACCAAGACCCATAATATACTACTTTGGACGTTTGAACTTTGACCATAGACTGACATAGAGAGTACATGACATAGAGTAATATATCTTCTCTGTCTACGGTCTCTGGTTAATTTGTCTCTGAATAAGGACCATGCATTTTTTGCAACGTTTGCGTTTCCTTCATTGATTTTTTGACAGTGTTATTCATTGGTGTTAATTTTGACATTGACATGATTGACAGCCCGTAGTACGGTGAGAGATGGGAGAGTCTTTGTTGTGTTCAGGATCCGGGTTAAGAGTGCGTGATACGCGTGATAGCTCCCTGTCAAAGAGAATATGTGTGAGTGTGTTTGGACGAGGGATCAGTCTCTCACATTTTCTTCTCCTGTCCTAAACTTCTCTATAAATTATATGATGTTCTTCCCCCTAAAGTTCTCCGCCCCTTGAATGTTGATGTAGTATAGTAGTTTCCTATTATTTTTATATATATTTGTGTTTGTCTCTATATGGTATATTATTATTTAGTGTAGTTTACTAACAAAATATATATAAATATGCCTTCTATTATAGAGCGTTTTGAGTAATTTTGGCACTCTGTAACCGGCCAATTTCCTTCGTGCCTCCCTCAAGTTACTTGACATTGGCGAAGTGCACTGTGCTGTTTTGGCACTACTGAAAGCCAAAAACCAAGAAAAGAAGAATGATTGTCAGCATCATGATTTTTTATCTGTCAGATCAATGACCTCTAGATGGAGTGATGGTCTGCTCGGTCGAGAGACAGCCATATTCAAGTACAATACTTTCTTTGAGAAGTATATATAATAAAATGATGCCATAATCATAATTTACTCCCAAAGTGGTGACTCCTGTCACATAGGATAGGAAAAATATGGAATAAATAAAGTTTTATTTGACCAACACAATTAAAAATATAAAATTATATTATATTATAATAAAATATAACTAGTGGTTCGCCCCGAACTAAGACCTCGCGGCGCCATCTATTGACATAAATGTGAAGTTCTGTTAAAAATACTGAAGCTCATTAAAAATTAAATAATTCCGTTTCCTTACAATATTTATCTAATTTTAGTATTTGTTGTTCAAGTACAGGATATAATTGAAATAATTGATCAAGTTTCAGGCTCATCCTTTCAGAAAATTTAGAGTTCGGAGGTCATCTTTGGACGTTAGAAAATCACCACTTTGAAAGCCCCCCATTTCGTCAATTTTGGGGGAAAAATTTAAAAAAAAAATTTTTGGACTCTATTCCTAATTATCTTCAAAATGATATACCGCAACCCTATGTAACTTTATAAAAAATATTTTACTTCGCATTTGCTTCTATGAGAGCCCCCCTGAAATAAAGATTTTTATTATTTTTTAATCCATATTCGGCGGGAGGCCATTGGTTTACATATTATATTTAAAGCTGAAGTAATTGCGTTCAGTAATTCAGAAGTTATAATGCTCTGACAGACGGACGGACGGACGGACGGACTGACGGACAAGTGCCAATTCACCCAAGTAGACTCAGAGACCTTCGCTTCGCTCGGTCAATTAATAGTGTCACGGGAATGTTTAAATAAATAATTATTTATCTAGTTTCATGTATTATTTTATCTGAACTCATAATATGTATCTCAGGTGAGATCGCAGCCAAGGGCTAACTTGTAGTGGATAAAAAAAAGTTAAAATCGAGACCATAAATGTAAGTAACTTAACTACATAATAATTTACCCTTAACTTTTCTTGATATTATTTCCTACATTACATTGCTATTTGTAAAATGCTAAATGATATAAGACATTGCAAAGTATTACAAAATCAGAAATTATATATTACATAATACACATAATATTACAACCCAGCCATATAATTTACCTAGCCGTCATTGAAAAATTCATCTAGGCTGTAGTAGGCTTTGCATAATAACCAATATTCTTTCAGACTCTCTTGAATTTAGGTAAAGGAAAATATTAGAATTACGTTAACTTTAATTCACATTTTCTCCTTGATTATTATAACTTTTTACAAACAAAAACATAACAAACATAATAAATTTTGTATGTAAAATTAGGCGTCATAATTTCATAAAAAATCTTTATTCAAAATAGGTACCTACAAATTACACCTTCTCAACGTCATGCTTACAAAGTATAAGACGTGACGGTGTAACTACGGTATCTTAAACTAAGCTACGAGGGTTATTTTTATAAAACTCGGCTGGTTTTTTAATAAAATAACCGGTAAATTGACAGACATTATACTTCCTGTTTCATGAAATATAATGACAAATAGTAATAATGCTAACAAATTTAATAATGTTTATTCATTTGCGTCACTTTTACTTTGAGAGAAAAAATCGGCCTTGAGCGCGTTCCCGAATGGAAGGATTTGAATTTGTGTTCTAGCAACTTGAAGTATTTTAAATCAACTCTGGCTGGCAAACTTAGCTCAGCTGCTTACGCTGTCAGAAAGATTCGACAGTTTACTGACGTTGAAACTGGAAAAATTGTTTATTTTGCTTACTTTCATAGTATTATGTCTTACGGAATCTTACTATGGGGTAAATCAGCAGATATTAAAAAAAAATTGTACTACAAAATACGTGCAATTTATAATTTAAAATTGCACGCGCAAATCTCTTAGAAAGAAATTTGAGGAAATAGGTATTCTTACAGTAGCCCCGCAACATATTTATTGTAATTTAATCTTCTACCCCTTCTACTGGGGCGGCCATTTTAGAAATTCGAGACGGAATGGCGGAGGCCCGCGTGTGGCGAGCCGCCGGTGGTCCCGCGCCTGTTTAAATAAATATAACTCGTATTACTTGTACTAGAGCTACGTAAATAAAGTACGTCATTCAAATCGTTAGGAACTATAGCTATAGATTAAAGTTTAAAAGGTAATCCCTCTTCTGGTTTACACAGAAAAATAGCAAAAAAAAACAAAAATGATCCCTTTTTTCAAAATAAAATCTTTGTAAAACATAAAATATTACCCGTATCTTTGTTCTAAATTCGTGGTTTTGTCTATGGTTAGTCATTTCAGAGTATTAATACACGATACAAAGATTCTTTTCCATATTTATTTTAAAAAAAAAAAGTATCAAATTACAGGTCGTGTTCTTTCTCGCACGAAACTTCTACCCATAGACGTATTTGTCTATCTTGTCTATCTGTCTTTTCCTTGTCTATCCTATTATTTAATACCAATGTTAGAGAGGAATCGAGACAGTATTCTATTTCAAAAATGTCGGCAACCACGGAAACGCGTTCCGCGCGATACTGCCGCGGCTTCCGGGAGTCTGCGTACCCGTTCCGCCATGTTTTTATTGCGGACTCCGGGAAGCCGCTTGCCAGTCAGGAGGGTAAAACAGCACATTCATAATAACAAAAAAATATGCGATCGCATGATAGGCAAACTAGAGGCCACCATAAGCTCGTGACTCCATCGCTCCGCCTCAAGAAGGTCCGAAGGTCGTTCAAGGGAATGAGCATTCTATTTTATAACAAAATTCCACAACCTACTTAAACTTGCCTTTACACAAGTTTAAGAAAACCATTAAAAGTATGCTCCTGAAACAAGCTTATTATACTGTTGAAAATAACGTAAATGACAAAGGAGCATGGATTTGACTCGCTCCAGCAATTCTAAGTACAGCTGTTACTTATGTACCTATTCTACAAAATAATGAAATTGTAAATTATTTTGTTTCAAAAGATGCAAAAGAGCAACCGCCGAGTTTCTTGTAGGTTCTTCTCGGTAGGAATGGTATTCCGAACCAGTGGTAGATTCACTTGACGATTCAAAAATACCTGTAAAAGTTTATTTGAATAAAAATCATTTGAATTTGAATTCATACTCATTTTAATAACAAACTTTTCTTATCACTATGAAAATTAAAAAAATAGGCCCTATTTCTTTAATTTACTTGAGTAAACATTAGCTACACAAGATTATAGTTACTATAATATAAAGATCCAAGGAATAATATGTCACTAAATCAAGATTTTGACCAATTTTATTTGTGAAATGTAATTTCATCGATTTTCCTCTCGCTGCGGCTTTTGCAGCCTAATATACTGCAATCCACCATTGCACTATACCTTAACAAACACAAAATTTCACATACGATTCCACCTACAAATGTTATATTATTAATAAATAATTATATCTCAAAAAGCTTGACTATCTAACTAACCTCCAATGTATATAGCTCGCACGCGAGTTTAATGCAGAGTAAATGTATGTGTCACCATACATATGCTCTGCATTCAACTCGTGCGCAAACTATACATAAGTTATGTGTCAACTGGTTTCGTCAAAATTAAAATATCGATTGCCAAACAAAAAAAGAATGCACTTCCCTTTCATCCATGTAAGGGCATAAGCCATAAAGCTATCTCTTAGCTCTTAGTTTTAGTCTCAAAGCCTTAAGTTGGAATATGGCTACATCTAGTAATAATTAATCTGAGATAAAGCCAATGACTAAGGAAACTATATTCATTGGATAAAGCCGGTCGGCCGGACTCTGCAGTTGATCATGACAGCGTCAGCATGACAGCTGCATGACAGATCAACTTGTCTCTGATGAAGTGATGACAGTTTACTCATTTACTGAGTTTATGATTAAAATCGACGATCGAGTATTGTATCGACGTTCGTTTCGTTCTTCGGTTTGTGAATGTGTACATATAATTTGTATGTTCTATTTCGTACTTGAGGAAATCTCTTGAATTTACCTCTACAGTCTACTGCGTCAGTTAGACTTATTAACGTTTTATTGTGATATTCCCAACCGGATATTAAAATCAGTGAACAGGCAACAAGTTACAATCATCACACAATAATACTATACAGACTTCGTCAGTTCGCGATTGGGTTTTCAGCTTGGTGGTTGTTAATGACCTAAATAATATTAAATACGACTACAAAGTACGAAAGAGGGATTTACTAGTGTTCGATAAATAACGCACGATTGTACTTTGTACTTCTCGCAAGGACGCCCATGTAGTTAAAGCCGCGGTTTTGCCAGAAAAGTTTAAATTTCAAAAATGGTCGAAGCTAGCAAACACTGGTTCGAAAAGGCCTGCAGCGCCTGTGAATGCCACACTTTAATTCACCCTTGGACACAAAAATGTAGTGATGCTACAAGTACTATGCTTTTGAGTTGCATAAAAGGAAGCTACAAGTTTTATGCCATGGTTTACCTTGTAAGTTATTCCTTGACTTGTTTTTATGACCTTTGACATACTTTTATCAATAAATAGCTAATGCCCAAAACTTTGCCTGCAAATTTTTTCAAAGAATCCTTTAGGATTCTATTTGATTTTCTATTTATGCAAGATAAGTGTGTACCAACTTCAAGAGTTCAGAGTGAGTATTAGCTTTTCACAGTCCATTTGCCTATTTTTAAAATGACTATACAGTTAGTGTGCGAGTTGAATGCAGAGTAAATGTAAGTGTCACCATACTTCGCACGTGCCATTTATTTTACTTTTGACCTAGGCATGTCTATGAATTTTCTTAATTATTGTCAGGCAACTATTGACAGAAAAATGCAATACTCCATAGATGCATATCATTTTTTACCATAGTGAAGCAATGTGCCCTTTTATCCAATATTTTATAACTCATCTAGTAATAATAAGTATGACTTTCCTTTTCAAAATAGTCAAAGAGCTTCAACACTAGCTTCCTTTATAGTGCTTTAAGCACCATAAATATTTTGAAGATGGATGGTTTCTATGACCTGATGGATTCATGTACATTTACTGTACTGTTGTATAATATAAATTAGGTATTTTATTGAATTAATATATTTAGTCTAGTTAGGTATGTTTATAAATAATAAAAAAATGTTGAGAAAAGATAAATATCAATTTGTCAAAGTTACAAGATATAATAAAAACTTATAGACTAAACGTTAATCTTAAATCCTTAGATACCTACTAACAAAAATAAAAATAAAACCCTAAATGAATAAATAATTTGTCAAAGCGATTAAAACTTCTTCATAAAGACAGTTGATTGTTATCAAAAGTCGAATCAGTAACACATTATAACATCATTGAATCGAGCTGCCAAAAGTAAAATAAATGATTGGACAGATATAGATAGTGCTGTCACTTTGTCTTCATTTTATTTACTTACTTAAATAAAAATCTCACGGACGTTCTTTTATTTTCCAGGAGCTACGACCATCCCCAACAAGCAACCGGTCTATGGATTTACACCAAATTTCATCAAAATTGGTTACTTAAACAGTTAGGCCATGATCAGATACACGCAGGATAGACAGACATGCTTACTTGGTTTTCAAATATTGGTCTAACACGAATATTTTAACTATCCAAGGGCTATTAGTAACTGAACCCTTAGCTATTACCAGCAGTTAGAAATTGCTGTTACTCAAATTTTGGGTCATTATAACATCATTTATGTACTTTATCTTGTATGCATTACTTATTTATTTATTAACCGACTTCCAAAAAAGGAGGAGGTTCTCAATTCAGCCCGTATGTTATTTTTTAAAATGTATGTCGGTGCATATCTTTGAATCTACCGATTTGAAAAATTTTTTTTTCACTGGTTAGAATAAATTCGCGAGGTGGTCCCATAAAAAATTCTGACTCCAAATCCTCAATCCTGATGCTGTAGGTGTACCATACCACATGAAATCCTCAAAACTAGGGAGTTAGGAAATTTTGATGGGGAATTCATATAGTAGGTATCAAGTCACGTGTATACAATACAACTCTGAGTCCCAACTCCTCAACCCTGATGCTGTAGGGTACAGAACTCCTTAAACATAGTGATTTAGGATTTTTAATGGTGAATTCAGATTGTAGGTGTCAAGCAGCGACTTCATACTTAAAACCAAGTCCTAACTCTTCACCTCTGATGCTGCAGGGTACTGCACTCCTAAGCCGTGGGGATTTAGTCCCTAAAAAGTTTCACTAAAAAGTTAAAAATAAAAATTCTTTCCAAAAAACCTAACCTAACAAAGTTAGCTAAGCATAGTTGACCCATCAGGTTTATTTATCCTTTCACCAAAGGTTGTCTGTAAGAGATTGCACTAGCAATAAGACCGCCTTTGCACAATTCTATGTAGTCTTACTAGCTATTAAACTGTATACTGTGTATTTTATGTGTGCAATAAAGATATATAAATAATAAATCATTTAAAATTACTTAAGTATGTTTTTGTTGAATAACTACTTAACATGACTTATAATTAACAAAAAAGAGTGCAGGAAGTGATTTTATAAGTTATATATGTAGGTACAAGCATAATTATTATTAAGCATAATTATTTTTCTGGCAGATTAAGATAGCAACTTGTGATATTATGCAGATTATGATAAGGTATACTAGGTTTTAAATAAATTTTTCTTGATAATAATAAGTGAATTTTGAATTTTATGCTATGAGACAATCATGTAGGATAAAAATATCTACTTTTTGGTATTTGGCCCCTTGATTTCTTTCTTTCTCTTGAAATTCTGCTAAACTTATCCTTACCCTTATCCAATAAATAAGGATGATTACTACTTAATAAGAAGAAAATCTGTCTTAAAATGTTGTGTTTTATCATATTTTTGATGTCTATGCGACTGTCATAACAAGTATAATATGCCGTGATAATATATTCTAATTACTTTTCATACATTTACTGAAAATAATACAATAGAACTTAATGCTAGCTAGCCTAACCTAATTACTACATAAATCATGCCCGCGTGAAATGGGGACAAGAATGCTGGCTGCATTTACGCGCTGGACAGCCAGGCTGATCCTTTGCGCAAAAAATGAGCCAGCCCTTCTGTCACCAGATGAGGAAACGAGGCAATTAACAGCGGTGAAATATCTTGAACTTAACTATTCAAGTTTGTTGTTCATTGAAATTGGTTTTTAAAATGGCCCTAGAAAAAAAACAGATTTACAAAAAAAATTCAGACACCTACTTATAACATTTATCTAAACTATAAAGAGGAAAGATTTGTTTGTTTGTTTGTAATGGATAAACTCACAAACTACTCAACCGATTTAAAAAATTCTTTAACACTATTCCAATAACATAGGCTATATTTTATTTTCAAAAAAGTAGAGATCCTTACGAAAATTGCAATAATATGAACTAAGTCGGAAAAAATCGTCTCATCAGCTTACGTGGCGTGCGCTGCGTAAATAGTAAAAGTTACACGAAAACATTGTATGGTGGAATTGTTCCTCACAAAAAGTTTTAAAAAAATAACATATATGATGTAGCTGTATTAAGGTTGACTCACAATAACCATTTTTAAGAATTTTTTTAAAATTTGGTCTAAACCAATGCTTTACTTGCGAAGGTGTTTTTACCGATATAGTATTAATCCTTATCAAATAAATATGTTTGTCATCTCAAGATTGTCCTTTACACCATTTCATTTAGATATTAAAATTTAAAACCTGCCCACTGCCCACTGACTATATTGGGTATAGACTTAGGATTATTAGTACAACCCGTGCGAAGTCGGGGCGAATCGCTAGTACTTAATAATAATAATAATAATTTAATTAATTATACGATAAATGCTTGGATGCCATTGGTGCTGAGTATTTGTGTGAGATACCTGGGATTGATATCTGAGGTGTAAATTAGTAAAGTCAGTTATATGATATATATGTCACCGTAAGATTGCAGAAACCGTTAGATTGTAATCTAACTAGCGTAATTGTAAACTGTCGACAGATTGTGAACCGTTCAATGTTCTGAGTGTCAATTTTTGAAATATTCATTTCTGTGGCCGGGCACTTAGGTTTTATTGGGTTATATATATCTAACAGATTACCGAAAAATAATGCGTTATATTGTAATCTGTCGACAGTTAACAATTTCGCTAGTTAGATTACAATCTAACGGTTTTTGCAATCTCAAGGTGACATATATATATATATATATATATAGGGGTATGAACCAGTCTGGTTTTGCTCTTTCTGACCAGTTCAAAAGAAGAAGACAATAGGTACTTAATATATATTTTGATGTATGAACTTATGTACCTAAAGTATGAATTTTTGTCTGAGTAGGTAGTTGTTAGTAAGCAGTTTTTTATTTATTGTTATGTATTATTGAGTGTCCTAACATGTAGTTTTATTTACAGATACAAATACTAATGAGAGGTAAGAAACTGGGGAAAAAAGAGATGATAGAACAATTCAAGCTTTATTTGAAGTCTGGTATTTTTGGATTAACTGTTGGAAGCTCTTTTGTGACATTAAATTGTATATTTAGGTAAGTATATTGAACATTTTGATAGCAAAGTATTTGTTTACTACTAGCACTAAAAATCACTTTGTTGAGTGAAATGAAGCTTTTACAGTTATAAAATACAAGCTGTTGTCTGAGGCGTTCACATTAAGTTTGATTTTGATAGGAAATAATTAATTTGACGACCTCCGTGGCGCAGTGTGTAGCGCTGTTGCCTTAACGTGCGGAGGTCCCGGGTTCGATCCCCGGCAGGGTCAATTTAGGAATTTATAATTTCTGAATTTTCTCTGGTCTGGCCTGGTGGGAGGCTTCGGCCGTGGCTAGTTACCACCCTACCGGCAAAGACGTGCCGCCAAGCGATTTAGCGTTCCGGTACGATGCCGTGTAGAAACCATCTTAGATTGCATCATCACTTACCATCAGGTGTGATCGCAGTCAAGGGCTAGCTTGTAGTGGATAAAAAAAACCTTAGTGGTTGAATTTTCAAAAATAGTCTCTTACTCGTAACTAGCATATGTATGCCATAAAATTCGAGGATAACAATGCACTTGTCTAATGTCTTGCCTGATCATCCAGTGGTTTGAGCTGTTTATGACAGATCAGTTAGTCAGTTTTCATATTTGGATATACAACAGCTATTGGTTTATACTTAATATATTTATGAAACTTGAAAACCAGTGACATACCTACTTTTGACATGCAAATCGACTGGATAAAATAGACACTATATATTATTATTCTTCTAGATATCAATGATAAATCAATATCTAAAAGAATTTTCCATCCTTCAAATACACTAGGACTTAGGATAACTATGTCATTTTGTGATTGTTACCCATAATGATACTCTTTGTATTGTAATAACACTTTACGACATTGGTGGCTCCTACCTGCATAGTCACGCGATCCAGATTGATCGTGTACAGAGTGGATTGACGCAGTTATTTTGACCCATTCTAAAATATACATAAAATTAAAGCTTGCGTTTTGTCAGTAATATACACTGTATTATTTTGTTTACAGGAAACTTTTCTTTAGCCAATTCAATTATTACACAACAGTTCTTCTTCCTTGTACGGTCAGTGGATTGGCCGTTTACTTTGAACCACCTTACAGAAGAGTTATGGTTGTCAACCTCTTTGTTAATTTGGTAAGTTTAATTATCAGTAGTTAGGGGATTTCGGAAACTGAATATTCAGTTAGCAGTGATTTTCTACTACACCTCAAGTCACTTTTAATAATTTGCACTGTAAGTTGTACATCAAGCCTTCAGTTGAAATCTATTTGTAGAGTTTTAAGCAGGTTATATGATAACATTTTCTTTTTGACACATTTCTGAAAAGGTTGGAGACACCTGCACTAGACAAGCTTGGTTTTATTTGTTAAGGCGAGCAATCTTGTTCCAGGTGTTTGAATACTGGGCTCGGACATTAGAATACAAAGGTTGGATGAGGCGGTCGGTCGGTCGCGAAACTCTCATATTCATGCTGGGTAGCTCTGCCCTGTTCTATCTTATGCGATTGGAAAGAGAGAACAGCCAAAGGACACCTTTGTTCTGGTGAGTGCCTAAATATACGTTTATTCTTCTTTATGTATTCTTTATGCTATATTATGTTTACAGCTGTTATTGGTAAAAAATTTCAGACAATTTTCATAATGGATTTCGTGATCCAAGTCGCATAAATTGAAAAAAGAAATTGGCAGTCATAGGGACTGCCGATAGAAGTGAAAACGAATATATTTTTTTCTAATTAAAAAATAAATAATAATGAAAATATTTCAAATATAAACCTTAAAACTAAGGCATTAAAGTTTAATTACGAATGTACTATATTTATATTTAAGACGTTTTTCATATAACCTGCATTGAAAATGCGAGTTTTAATGCCTGTTGAGCCATGTGAAATTAATCAATTTCAGACGAATATGTCATGCAGCGGGTAGAAAACCATTCTGCCCTTGGGCAGAAAGTGATGGTTTTCTATCCGCTGAATGACGTAGCAGCCCTCCTTTCAATCCTGTCAGAGTATCTTTTGTTTATTTCAAACCTTTTTAATTGTCCTTTGACCCTTCAACTAAACTGACAGATATGATATTTGTAAATCACAACCAAGCAACTAAAATAAATAAGATTTTTTTAAAAAAATAAAACTCGCACTTTTAGTGCATATTATATGAAAAATAGTATGTGCGCCACAGGATGAAACACGATTTCAGATTTCGGATGATGCCTGCCTGAGCGAACCTCGTCTGAAATCGTCTTGTTTCACCCCTAAGCACACAATATACTATTGTCTTTGTAACAACGCGAGGTGTCGCCCACGGTTACACAGTACTTTTTAATATAAACCTTCAAACTAAGGCATTAAAGTTTAATTATGAATGTACTATATTATACTTAAGACCCTTTGTCTTAAGAAGAACGGTATCGATCACGCGTAATCCACATTTTTACCTCCTACCAAAAAGTGCTCAACGCGCCTAAAGAATTTTTACTTCAAAAACGAACACTTAAACGCATCATATTGGCTGGTCGGCATGGATTTAGGTTATTAAAAAATCTAGTGAAACTGGTTTTCCTGGATAAAAAGTGGCCAGTGTCAAGCTCCAAGGTGCAAGCTATTTCAGTGCACAATTTCGTCAAAATTGGGTCGTGAAAGTATCTAGTATATGCTTTCGAATTTATAATAATATTATACTTGGATGCGTAGCTTTAGTTTCCATTTTTGATAAGAAAATATAAAATTTTATATGAGTGAATTATAAAATGTGCTGCCTTTATTAGGTTCTTTACACCTCCAAGAGTATCCAAAGAAGTTGGAGAGCCAGTGAAAGGTGTTGAGGGGAAAAGTCCGGCGTGCCCTCATAAGGGACCTTGCATGAACTACATTTTTAGGGTAAGTTAAATGGTTATTAAACTACTAAAGCACTATACTACTATACCGATTTGATAGCCATTATGACATCCTACAATAGCGATGAACACATTTTAAATGATTGAATGTACTCAGTTGTATCATATTTTATTTTTAATAATTCAAAATTCGTTGGCGCATATTATAAGGTTATACTTTACATACTAATACCAATACTATACTACCTAATTAATATTATGATAACTGCAAAAGTGTCTTTATTTGTTGGCTTGTCCTTAATCAAGCAACGGAACGACGTAATTTATTGCATGGGCATAGTTGAGGACCTGGAGAGTGACACGGACTACTTTTAATCTCGAAAAATCAAAGAGTTTCTCCGGGAATTCTAAACCTAACGCAAACGCACGAAGTAGCAGCCATCTAGTGTCTATATATATTTGTTAATGATGAGGCACAAGGTGTGAAAAACAACTTTGTTTGCTGGCATAAGATGACGAGCCATGTCGTTGATTTAAGGACATATTAAAGTTGTGACAACATAAAATTAATTGTAATAACAAAGCCGTTCATAACGTAAGAGATTAACAAATAGGAAAAACATAACGTCACAAGAAGTCGCTTATGATAAGGATTATAACAATTAACGTTTGTCTTTGTACCACCATATTGTTGTTTTGTCAGACATAATTTAAATTATTGAGGATATATTTTAAACTTTAAATATAACATATATATAACGCTTCTAAACAACAAGGATAAATCTCGGCTTAGAGGCTGGTATTTTTGTGGATTTTCCATAGTTAATCATCACAATATGG
The DNA here is from genome assembly GCA_923060345.2 of Erebia aethiops. Taxonomy (NCBI): domain Eukaryota; kingdom Metazoa; phylum Arthropoda; class Insecta; order Lepidoptera; family Nymphalidae; genus Erebia; species Erebia aethiops. The sequence continues at coordinate 34,277,411 of OV281079.1, read as the reverse complement.
TGTCACTAACAAGTTTGACTTTATACAAACGTAAGACCAACCACTATTTAAAGAACTTGTCGAAAAATATTATAAATGCAAAAGTTTGAATGTATGTATGGATGGATGGAGGGATAGATGGATGTTTGTTACTCAATCACGCCAGAACGGCTGAATGGATTGGGATGAAATTTGGTACATAGATAATAGTCTGGATTAACACATAGGCTACTTTTGATCCCAGAAAATTAAAGAGTTCCCGCGGCAACTAAACAACATCAATCCACGCTGACGAAGTCGCGGGCATCAGCTAGTAACTTATATGAAGATCAGAATGTTTTAGACAACAGTAAAAATTACTCGCGTTCAGTGCTGCAGAAATAGGTCTCTCATCTCATAAAATGGCCCACTACAGTGAAGAGAGTACCCCATTGTAACTGATGTACTTTATGTTTTTTTGGTAGTATTTTTAACTAGATGATACACCCACAATTTGTTCATAATCATAATCATAACCATAATATTTATTTGCTCATTGTAGGTAGGTTCGCGTGGATTAAGGTGATTACCACGGGAACTTTCAATTCCGGGATAAAAAGTAGCCTATGTCCTTCCCAGGGACAGCCTGTACCTTTATCGGTTGAACACATGGGCCGTAAAAGCGTAGCAGACAGACAGACACACTTTCGTATATATTAGTATGGATTGTTTATTCCCGAGACTGGTGGTGGCATGTTGTTCCAACATTTTTTGCTTCTTATTTATTTTAACCCATTTATTATTTAAAAAATCTTTTTATTTCCAGGGTGCGGCTCAGCTTTTCGGCGTGGGTTGTCTGATGACTGTCCTGCGGACCATCATACCAAGGATCCTCACGCCAAAGAAAGCGCTGAAGGCATTGAAACCGTCGCATCTCAAACTGGGCTTGTTCTTTGGTGGTTATATTGGTATTTATAGGGTAGGTTTTTGTCATTTAAATCGAATAATATTATAATCTACAATTAACACGGTTTTCGTTACGCCATTATGAACCGGTGGTAGAGTTTAGACATATCATAAGTGACACAAGTTGTCCTTTTTTGTTGTCCACTACAGCCCATTAACGTCCCACGGCTGGGCACAGGCCTCCACTCTCATAGAAGAGAGGGAATTAGAGCTTAGACCCACCACGCTGCTCCAATGCGGGTTGGCGGGCTTTAACGACTATTATCATGTTAGTGATAATATTTTTTTTTTGTTTTTTTTATCCACTACAAGCTAGCCCTTGACTGCGATCACACCTGATGGTAAGTGATGATGCAGTCTAAGATGGTAGCGGGCTAACCTGTTAGGGGCATGGCAGTTGTATTAAACCCACACCCCTTCGTTTTCTACACGGCATCGTACCGGAACGCTAAATCGCTTGGCGGCACGTCTTTGCCGGTAGGGTGGTAACTAGCCACGGCCGAAGCCTCCCACCAGGCCAGACCAGAGAAAATTCAGAAATTATAAATTCCTAAATTGACCCTGCCGGGGATCGAACCCAGGACCTCCGCACGTTAAGGCAACAGCGCTACACACTGCGCCACGGAGGTCGTCAATCAAAAAAGTAAAGGCTGAATTGTCCAGGCTGGGAGTTAAGAAATATAACCTAGAGCCATGAATTCAATAAAAAAAACGTAATTACAACAACGCGCCGTAGTCTATTCTATACTATCATTAATCTGTGCGCGCTATTTTTAAAAGAGTCATTGATGTTTTCTTATAAATTATCAATAAATATGAGCGGTAAAAGTGATGTGGAATCATAAAATTAAAACAACAATTAAGTATTTTAGATCTGAGAAAAAACCCGGGCTTATAATAGCCGCCAAAAATCTCGAAATAAGTATGGGCGTATACTCGACTTTTATATTCAACTTTTCTCACAAACGTATTGAAAAATATTGTGTGATACACGGGCGTTAAGGTTTCTACATAATCTTGACGATGGTCAGCCCTCGACCCTAGTCAACTCGTATGTAATAACCTACTCGTATTTACCGGTCTTATATCACAAACTACTATTAAAAATAGCCAATAGTGTTAGCTATGAAGATCAAACTATTATAATATTTCAGCTAATAGTATGTATGCTGTGCCGTAAGAACGGCAGAGACAGTGCGCTATATGCGTTGCCCGCGGGCTTCCTCGCCGGCCTGGCGTTCCGAGCGTCGCCTTCCACGCCTATCGCGTTGGCGCCCGTCACTTCTACCTTACAGGTACGCACACAAATTGAAAGAAAAAAAAAATACGGTTGTCTGTAAAGTCGGTAGACGGGCGATAGTTTTACGTGATATAACTAGAAGTTCCCTCGCGTGCTCGCGTGGCGGCGTTCCAGTAGCAGAACTATTCGAACTGCTAGCTCTGACGTCACGCGATCGTGCCTCTCTATCGCTTGTTCCGCGCTCTCACTCGCACGCTCAGGCTCAGGCGGAACGTGACACTTTTTCGTGCGTGCAGCCGGTGTTCATCGATTTATAAGATGTTATCACGTCAAAAACAAACCAAAACTCTTCCTATTGTCTCTATCAATCCAATTTTAAGTAGCGAGAATTCATATTTCCATACTAATTTTATAAATGCGAAAGTGTGTCTGCTACGCTTTAACGGCCAATCTTTTCAACCGATTTGGACGAAATTTTGTATAGAGATAGTTTATCCCGGGAGAGGACATCATGCCGGAAATTCCCGAGGGGAAAAAAAACGACGAAGTCGCGGACATCATTTAGTGTTATTATAACACGTTTAACGTATTTCCAGATCCTGTTCTCATGGCTATACCAAAAGGGCACGATACCCGAAAGCTGGCCGCTAGTGGAACTCCTCTACTGCATATGCCAAGGCATATTGTTCCATGCGCGAGTCATGCACGAGGACGTATGCCCGCGATACATCGTCAACCTCATGCATACCGTCACTAGTAACAAGTAAGTATATTGCAATGCGTTCAAAATAAGAATGGGACAGTCATTGACCTGTACTGGGTATTTGACAATAAGTCAAATCAGCAACTATTTTTCAAACATTAAAAGGCGCGCTTTTAGTGTGGGATGTTGTGTGAAATACAGAACTGTGACGTGATCAAAATTCGACGCACTTTCTTACTTCAATCGATGATTTAAAATAGTTTTCAATCATAAAACTAACAGGGGACGTGGATATTAAGGGTGAGATCTATAGAGCGAACTTTGACTTTGCTTAGACTTAAGACATGTTTAAAACGAGACAGATTTATGTTACTCACATAAGTCCATCCCGTTTTAACTGTAAGTAAAGTCTGAGCCAAGTCAAATTACGCTCTATAGATCTCAGCATTAGACTTTTGGAAGATCCTCTATTTTATATTTAAAAAAAAACGTTTATTTGAATTGTTGTCAAATACCCAATTGTCGCGCCTTGACAGTGGGGGCCACAGTCCACGCTGCCTATTTATTCTGACAGGTGGCGCATGAGCCAACCGGCTATACCGAGCTGTCAAACGTCTTCGCTTATTTCAGTTTCAGAGGGTTTTGACGACCTCCCTGGCGTAGTGTTGAGCGCTGTTGTCTTCACGTGTTCGATCCCTGGCAGGGTCAATTTGGGAATTTATAATTTTCAGAATTTTCCTTCGACCGTGCCTAGTTACCACCCTACCGGAAAATACGTGCCGCCAAGCGATATAGCGTTCCGGTACCATGCCGTGTTGAAATCGATTAGGGGTATGGTATAACTGCTCCATCCCTAACAGTTTAGCCCGCTACCATCTTAGACTGCATCATCACTTACCATCAGGTGAGATTGCAGTCAAAAGCTAACTTGTAGTTGATAAAAAAAAACACGCTCTAATTGGGCTCAGAAGTTGGAGCGGCTAGAGCTCAAATGGCTACATCTAAAATTAAGAAGCGAAATTAGAATTTTATAAAAAATTTTTTTTTTTAAATGTCTGTTTTACATTGATTTTTGATTGAAGTAGTATATTTTCAACTATTGACACGGCCGAACCGCTAGTGGCGCCCTCTAAGATTAACTTTGCATTTTATCTATTTTCAATAGACAGAATGTGAACTGATGTATATGAACGTATTTCAACCCTTAGTGATTGACTCTGGCCTCCAATTTAGGGGACTCTCAAGAGGGTTCAAATCGCGGGCACACACCTCTATATTATGCCTGAGGAGTTTTCTAAACTCATTTAGCCAGTGTGGTGGACTATGGCCTACACCTTTCTATCCATGAGAAGAGATCTTGCTCAGTAGACGCCAACATCTAAATAAAACTTCTGATTCTTGACTTAATTTTAATTTTCTTTTTCAGAGCCGATGAAATCCAACACGCCTTTATACAGAAGATTCTCAGGTACAAAGACTTCCATCCTTAAATACATACCTACTGATTATTATTATTGAAAAAAGAAATACCCATTAATATATAATTGTTGTGCGTGTATAATTTAGGAGGGCCGTCTGTGATTTTTAGTTTAAACGCATGCTTATATTTTTATAGGGTTTATTTCTAACCTCTACTTTGGTAGACTATGGGCATCATTAAGGTGCAAACACATTATTGGGGCGAATTCTGTTCTGTAAACTAAAATGGCATCTCAATTTATATTGCTATCCCTTTCATCACTTCCCACCATCGCACATTGTATGTTTGCACCGAAACTAAATATGTAGCCCTAAAACTAGTGAACAAAAATGTTGAAAAAAAATAAAATAATGTTATTAAAGAAGATAATGTTTTGCATATATTTGCTGTTGATCGTTCGATGGAACAAAATTAGTTCATTGATTTTCATAAGGACACATAAAAGAAGTCTTTCTTACGAACTTTTTCTAAAATTTATTCGTATTATATTATTTTTGTTCCTAATTTGTGAAATACACCAGTAGTTTACTATTTAAATGTTGTCGTCTTCAAATATTGGGGCATTTCTGTGCAATAGGAAGTTATTTTGTTACTTTTGATATTGCAGTAGGAAAATCTTTTGATTTAATATAACGCGCGGTTCTTATATGCGTACGGAATGTATGTACTAAAAGAGTTGTTATTAAAATTGCTTGAGAAATAAATAAGAATAATGACAACCATATACTATGACCTTGACGGCTTGTTGGTAACAGCCAATTGATAATATCGCTTCTTTTTGACAATATTATATCCTTCTTTACAAAAGTTTGCTTGTAATAATTATGTTGTGTGTGCCTTGAACATAAATATGGGTGCTATAGTCAATTTGAGTATGTCCAGAAAGGATTCTTAGTGCGAAAACATACTAGGGACCGCACAAAGAAAATACGTCCGAGTCGCAAGGAACTTTATTAATACGTTTTGTCCTGTTGTGCTAGTCTGAACAGTTTCATGTAACAGTAAAAGTGCGTTACGCGGACTTTATGTTCATCGCAATTTTTTTTGTTTCGTAGTGTGTTTTCGTGCTTATGGTTAAAGTGATTCGACCGGTGCATTAAAAAATGACGAAATTATATTTTGCGCTCGGTTTTTTTAGTTAATCTGTACCTGTAGTTACTAGTACGAGTTTTTATGTATCGAAAACTGCAATGACGTATGTGGCTTTTCTTATGATGAATTCAAAGTTTAAGATAGATTCTTCTTCTGAGTTTGTTTTTTGGTTTTTATTTGTGCTAACACAGCACAGTTTACTTCGCCAATGAGACATTGACACAACCGATACACTCGAAAGTCGAAACTTGGGAGGCTACTTGGAACCCGTTTTGTATAGAAGTGTATGGCGAGCATTTGAAGTGAGACACTTAATCTATCGCACGACACTCAGTGCCGAATGTCGCGGTTGCTTAGCTCAGTCTACCTTTAAGTGTATTGGTTTAGAATCATATATTTTGTACTTGAACGAATTAACCACGGGACGCGTGATATTGGCCATATTCGTCTTACCCCTCTAGCCGCGAACTGTGGCAGTTTCGCCATTAATTATGATATAGTGATCGACTTTTTCATGCACTAGTGTCAATAATTGGACAGAAAAATTACAAGGCACTCTCTCTTCGCCCCGTAAAAGTTAGTCGAACGTGATTTCATACACTTTTTTTAGGTTTCGGATCCCGTGTTTATTTCATCCAAGATTTACCACCGATTTTCATTTTACAAAATATCGTTAGGTAATTTCCGTGGATGTTAAGAGGAACTGCCACGTAAGTCACATTAAGTATCTATTTGAAAACAATAAAAATACGTTCTAGGGGTACTGTTATTTATTGAAAGTTTATATCTTTATTTTTGCTAAAAATGTAAATAAAAAAGCCGCATTACACATATTATAGACAAATACAGTGGCCGATAGTGAAGATTACACATCGAGCTTTAGAAAGAGAAAGGCTGCGTCGGCTTCGTAGAGCAAGGTACTCTCGCATAGTCACATCTATGTGACTTCGCTGACTTGACAGTTTGAACTCTGTATAGTCTTAAAAACATATCTGACCGTGACAGCGTCGCTAGTAAATATTAAAAATAAAATTTAAAAATAAACTTATTAAAAATAAAAATAAGTTCCAGTATTGGCCACAGTTTGACAGATTGTACCCTAATTATGTAAAACCAGCATCAATCATGGTTATAGTCTCAATTGTTGTGATTGGCTGCATTTATGGTATTCCTGCTGCGTCAATGGATTTTGTCCAATAGCGGAAGAGTGCCATAGGTGATTGCGATCGTCACACTTTAGCTGTCATTTTGGAACTATAATAATTTATATGCCTGTTTGGTTTTTTTTTTATTTTTGTTTTTCATACATACCAATTAGCGACGCTGTCACTGGGACTGATAAGTTTGTCTTACTATGGCTGAACGAAAGAGACGAAGCAGCCGAAATCGAAGCTGCCGATTATCTCTTTCTAAAGCTCGATGATAATATTTACTGCTGAGTATTGTAAACGGTTTGAGGCTAGTCCAGCGATCTTTGATCGATCTTTAATATACAAGTATATTGGTGCTAATTTGGTCGAATACAAATTGTTTCACTAAATTGACGAGTAAATTTTTTAATCCTTTTTACAAATATATATACTATTTATTACCCGTGGCTCAAGGGAACAATAACTGAGTTTTTGAGAGAAAACATCATGTCAATCTGCAACTCCTTTGCCGCGTAATTAAAATATAATATAATAATAATATATCCCGCAGGAACTGTTTGTTTTCCCGAGATAAAAGTAAACTATGTCACTTTGCAGGTCCTCAACAATACCTGAGCAAAAAATCAAAATATAGTTTTGTTTTTAGACTTGTCAATTTATATTAGGCAATTTGGATACAACCGAACTAACGCCATTGTTTAAGTAAAGTAAAAGGACAACGATTAAGTAAGAATTTGTATTATTTGCATATTTAATTTATAGATAATATTTTTTTATCTGGGACTTTTTTCATATATTAATTTAAGTTGCATAGATTATATTTAGTTTGTAAGCTAGCATAGTAATATTATTAACATCACGTTGTTCAGGGGCCGTACTGCCAACGCTTAGCAATACTTGGGCAATATTACACGAAATGACAGTTTGATGTCACATACCTTGACGTTCCTAAAATACGGATTATAATTCTAAAACATGAAAGTCAACAGTAATGAAACAATATGACTTTAAGCGTTGGCAGTCTGGCCCCTGGGAACAATAGCACATCATAACTTTAAAGCACAAATAATATAAGGCGTTCATTAGACTATGGGACCTGGTACATGGATCGCGATCATGGATCCGTCAAATAACTGACCCATTGTCCTAAGTAAGCGACAAACACGACGCGACAGTATCAAACATTATTTATTTTTTATTGAGAGATAGGCTTGGGCTTGACGACAATCATGCTTAGTGCAAAGCAATGATGAGGTCTAGGTTGGAACGCGCTTGCCTAGAAGATGCCTATTCACTCTTGTCTTGAAGGTACTTAAGTTATAAGTGGCAGGAAACACGTGCGCTGGGAGGGTGTTCCACACCCTAGCGGTTCGGATCAGAAACGTCGAGCAAAAGCAAAAGCTTATCCTTCAAGTGGCCTACGTTGTCGCGTAGACAACTTTGTCATTTTCTATGGCGTCGTATAGCGTCGCGTTACGTCGCGTTGCTTCTGTCACTAACCTAGGACAACGGGTGACAGTGAAACCCATCGTCTAATAAACGACATGAGGTTTAGGGTGCGTTTCGACCAGAGATGCGCGAGAAAAATTACCTGTATAAACAACTCATGTCTAACGCGCGATAAAGAACTGGCAACAAATCCTTTCCGTGCACAGTTGACTCAAAAGAGAGAGACTGCTATGAAACCCACCAATATTAGCGCTTGATTTTCATAGTTTAGTTCGCTAAACGTTAGATCAAGTCCTCCTGTTGGTGGGTTTGATCCACATGCGTAGCTGATCAACGTAGCACATCTCTGGTACAACGGTACTCTAAGGGTGGAAGTCAACCATTAGTTGTTACTAGTTAGATTCAAATATTTCGTAATATAAGCGATATGGGTACATTTAAGGAAAATAGAGAATAAAAGTTACATGCTTATGAATATTTATATATTAATTATTAGGTGTGAAGTTTGGTGGTTCTTGGTTCGTATGAACGCACGTATACACTTACAGCAAGCGCGCGAACTGGATGCATTCGGGCCTTGAGTTAAAGCTTTCAAGAACTTGTTCCGTCGTCCACTATAACTAATCGATAAGTTTCCACGAGAGATACATTGCTCAGCTATGAATGTGTTTCAAACCCACTTTACGTGTTAGATCAAGCACGCCTATTTGTGGGCTCGACACATATCCGTACTGAAGGAACCAGAAGTTTTTAACTTCTGGTTCCTTCATTATGATGGACTTCCGCAAAGTAACGCCTGCCTCTATCTAACATATCCGTACGTTAGCAACATCTCTGGTGGAAACGCACCTTAAGCGTGCGAAAGATGTCTTAAAAATTACTTTGCAGGCGTGCGAGGAAGGTAGTTCTCACAGCTTTAACTCCAGGTCCGAATGCATCTAGCGGACCTAGTCGTAGATTTTTTACCTATTTGATCGTGTTAAAGTTAACTACCATTTGTATGGAATTGATCGAACCCCAGTTGTCATCTGTCACGCATTTCACAATAATATACAAATCGTAGTTAACTTTCACGCGATCGAAAAAGTAAAATATCTCTTACTAGGCCCAACCGTTCGCGCGCGTACTGCATGCCGAGTGGGAGATTATGTACGTATTCGATCCCGACAACGCTAGCTACCATATATATGGATTTGATCGATAAGCGCTTGGCAATTCCTTACAAATCGTAGTCGACGTTTTCGCGATCGAATTAAAACCCCCACTAGGCACTCTGTACACGCAACGTACAAACACTGTTGAATACTCATCTGCTTGTGGACGGCGTCGTTTTGTGAAATGCCCGACTGTTATGCAATACGGTGAATAATTCTACAATTCGACTGCGACAAATATATTTGAAAATAGTAATAACCTCTTGGGTGCAACTTCTCTACGTACTGAAAAACTTTCGTTATACAACTTTAAAAAAAAACTTTATCATAATATACACCACAAAAAATTAAACTTCTCAGTGTACACTAGACACTTTCTGCTCTGTTTTGAGAAAGCAGTAGTCGATCGATAAATAACCGGTTCGCAGACCGCGCGTCGCGTAGAATAATGGCGTCTTAGGGCAGCCAATTTATTTTTATACTAGCTGACCCGGCGAACTTCGTACCGCCTTAGTATACAAAATTAAATGTATATTTTTCAATATTTCTGAGAGATTTTCTTAATATTTTTTTCCGTAAGAACCTTCTCCTAATAATAACAAATACAACAAAAAAAGAATTAGTGAAATCGGTCCAGCCATTCACGCGTGATGCCGTGACCAAGGAAAACGGGTTTCATTTTTATATATATAGATTGATATGAAGAAGAAAAACAAATATTTTTTGAAAGTCGTAGAACTAAAGTTGTTCACTATTATAGGTACGTACAGAAGTTTCTCCTTAATATGGTTCTAGTTCGCGCCAACCTAATAGTCTTCTGTGAACTGAGGGGCGACTGCTTGTTTGCGCAGCTCTCACACAAACTGTCGAAGTCCGTTCCATACTACGCGCGAAAATATGCTATTGCGGTCAACTTCTGATGCGACTAAATGATTGGCGCCAGCTATATGGGTACTTAGTTTTTAAAGTTACCCTGTATTTAGGTAACGTGCACTGTTTTTGTTGTAAGAACAAATAGTTTTTACATTGTGAACAATATTTATTTTACGTTTTTTATTTATTAATAAGGAAATGGTGTTGTGTTAATTTAATTGGTTTTACATAATTTATTAGCGGTTTTCAATTGGATTTAATTAGTTATTAATAATTATGATTGTTGCATTCCTTTTAAAATTGAATTGTTTTAAAGTTGTAATAAAACTCGTGTGTACGAGACAAAGTATCATGGACCTTATAATATTATTTAAATAAAATTACCAAAAACATTAAAATAAAATATTGTTATATTTTTGGAATAAAACAATTTAAAATTGCATCTGTTGTATTTATTGTTTCGATATCCCTTTTAAACTGCATATTATAATTATAATTTATAAATAAATATTATAAAATGAATTGCCACGATTTAATGATTTCTGCAAGCTTGCAAACTAATTTTCAAATGCAAGTTGACAGATAAAGTTCATTGACAGTCCTATTATTAGGCCCACTTGCACAAGGACTCATAAAATGATTTATATAGTGTTCCGATATACACTGCGAGCACTGGAAGGTCAATTTAGTATACCTACTGCGAAGCCGTTCCTTTATAGTTAGCTATACTGGTTACTGCTTTAAATGGAATGCAGTCAGCACTGAGAGTACCAAGAGCCAGTACTCGCAGTACAAAAATGGCGACGATTTATGACGTCCTATATTTCTCTAGGTTACTGCGGCAGTATACTGTCAGTCCATGACGGAACGAATTTCTCCCCAGTAAGAGCACTGAACAGTGCTCGCAGTGTACATCGGAACATACCTACCCTTAGTTCGGTTTTAATGCTGTCACTTTTGGCAACTGCAATATTGCCAAAAAGTGACAGCGTTACAAAATTTAAGTAAATCGGTTTAAATATCCTTGTGCAAGCGGCCCTTAAACTTGCACTTAGTTAATTTCCTCAACTCTTGGTCCACCAGAACTCGGCCGCGCACAACTTGGCCCCCCACTCGGTATGGCACCATGCAACTTCATCATGGCTGATTGGCAAACAGTCTGAGCTGCTTTTAGATGGTTCTCCAGCTCTGCTTGAGGCGCATCGGGATTCGTTTCGAGCCAATGCAGCTGATTTGTACATTCGGTGACGACTGCGCTCTTTTCACCGTCAGTTAATCTGCAGCCGGAGTTTTCGGCTGCCTGTGGACAATAACATTCCGGTATCAGGACAATCTGATGATGTCTAGCATATATGTATAGCACTTGTAGTCGCATGTTTATGCAATGAGGAACATTCCAGCCTACGTTCCTTAGAAATATCGTAGGTAGGTCCTCATGTTACAAACTGAATGTGTAAACTAACCTTTATTCTAATTTAAAAGTGTAGACCTACCTTTATAATATTTTTTGTCTATGGACCATGCCGACACTATTGTAAAAAGGAAAATAAATAAAGTTGACACTTGCTCGTGGTGAACCGAAAAAAAACCGGCATCTTGTTTTCTTTTCGCTACTCCTCATATAAGAAAAACCTGCAAAGGGAATGTAAATACGACCGGCATCAAAAACCCGGTCACCTCATATACAGTGGTAATCGGAGTCAAAATTCGATGCAAAGCAGAAAAAATTAAATGAATTCATCGAAATCACGCAGCCGTATCGCTAGCAGGTATAGTGTATTATCTATGCGTATCGCAAAACGAAATAGTGAGCGACTGGCCGTAGTTTTCTCCGTAAAAACTTTTTCAGGTATCAGGCCATTAAACTATGGTACTTATCACCTTATTGGACGCTTTAAATATCCTTAGTGTGTGTTTCAGCGCCACCTATGATGTTTCTAAGGAACGTAGGCTGGAAAGTTCCTCGTTATTTTATGTAGTTAAATCATCGATGTAAATGTAGGATTAATTCCACTAATTACCGCGGGACTTCTTTCGTGACACGGACATTGAAATTGAATTGGCCACCGGGTCAGATAAGTTTGTGAGACTGCGCTTTAAATGTCTATAATAGCCATAATAACGCTGCTTAACAGCAATTTAGCGGTACTCGAGTTGAGTATTAGTTCGGTTGAGTGACGACCTTGCACAGGAAAGTGTAGGGTTGAAAGACACCAGAAGAATAACGAAGAAGCAATAGGTCGACAGACGAACTCAAGCGAGTAGCCCTGGTTCTGGAATCTGGATGCCCGCGATTTTCTCCATATGGATTAAAATTTTTCAAGATCTCTGATATTCCGGGCTAGTAATAGTAGCTTGTGTTCCTATCACCATCTATCACAGATGCAAGTATGAGTCGGGTCATAACTAATAAGGCTGTAAGGATGGGGAAAGTAAAAAGGTACACAGTAGGACAGATAGATGTACCTATACTTTCGGATTGTACTATTAGCTTTCAGAATAAACAATGCACCATAAATGAGAAGAAAATAGGTAAGTACCACTTTACATCCATACAAATACGCCTCGAACTGATTTCTGATTTCCACCCTTTTCCTGGTTGCTTCATCTTCGGCTTTGAACTTTTCGGCGTCTTGTAGCATCTTTTCAATGTCCTTCTTGTTTAGGCGCCCTTTGTCGTTCGATATAGTAATTTGCTCTGAGCGCCCAGTGCTTGTGTCATGCGCACTCACACTAAGAATACCATTTGCGTCTATATCGAAGGTTACCTACAATTTCAATTGACTTATAGGGATTTTATCAAATCGCAAATGAATTTCATCAGAATCTGATCTTTGGATGACCTTGTCGTTAACTTGACTAAGGAAATAACATTTCGTCTATTTAGGTACAGCGCGATTCCGTCCTTGTGCCCACGTCGGTTGCTATAAGTTTATTTAAAATCCAAGTTGGTTGGTTATCGACTTAGATCATTATAATTTCTAAGAGATTCTTCATTCTAGATTCTATAGTAGTACTTACAAGATTCTGTTGAAGTACTTACTTCGATTTGTGGAATACCTCTCGGAGCTGGTGGAATTCCAGTTAAATTAAATGTTCCCAATAAATTATTGTCCTTAGTCATCGCTCGTTCTCCTTCATAGACCTGCAAGGTTATATGTCGTTTACTATATGTTCCCATTACTTGAAGCGGGCGGGAAATATCTTAGTCCACCAGGCTGGCTAAGTGTGGATTGACAAACTTCACACACCTTAGTGCACATTAGGGAGAACTAGGTCACACGAATTAAGTAGGTCGTCCTCGTTATATCTCACGTTAGGTCGACTTGCTTTTACTTAGGAAGTAGGAACCTACCTACCTGTATTGTCACAGCAGGTTGATTATCTGCATAGGTGCTGAATATTTTCCTCTGCGCAATTGGTATTCTTGTATTTCTTTCCACCAGCCGCGTCATGATTCCTCCAGCAGTCTCTATTCCCAGAGACAGTGGAGTAACGTCTACGAGCAGCACATCTTGAATCCGTGTGTCTTTGGAACCGGTGAGTATTGCTGCCTGAACAGCGGCGCCATAGGCGACTGCTTCATCGGGATTGATGGATAGGTTCAGTGTTTTGCCGCTGAAGAACTCCTTAGAATACAATTTAAAATAACTCCCGACATATTTAAGTAACAGGATAGATAAAGTACTTGCAATTCACGAGTGCGCGTGGTTGAGTTAAAATCCTATCTGTATACATTTATACACGCGTAAATGTGTGCGTGAACGTTATTGCGCGTACGACTGACTGCTCCGAGAGGCACGCACACTTAGGTACGCCTACAACTAACTACAAGTAAAATTCACGCGCGCCAGTGAATTGCTTGGACTATACCAAAATCGATTCGATCAGACCTCTGGAAGTTGCTCACATCCCTTCATCAACTAGAAAAGAGCTGATGATTTTCAAACGCCTGAACCGATTTTCTTGAATCATACCTTGGAAAATTCGATCAAGTCACCTTCCAAAAAAAATACTATATCAAAATCGGTTCATCCGTTTGGGAGCTAGGATGCCACACACAGACACACAGACACATAAATACACACTTATAAACACCCCTCTTTTTACGTCGAGGGTTATATATAAGATTAAAACATGTTAACTAATTTTACTAATTTTGTATTGTAAATTGGATGTTTTAGTAGGTCTAGGTGAGCCTGTGGTTTGCAATCTGTATTTTTTTTTAATCCACTGCAAGTTAGCCCTTGACTGCGATCTCACGATGGTAAGTGATGATGCAGTCTAAGATGGTAGCGGGCTAACCTGTTAGGGGCATGGCAGTTATATTAAACCCATACCCCTATTCGGTTAATATGGACGACGGATAAAGTCTAGGTATAAGTAGGTATGTATTATGTAATATGGGATTCTTTCACTGGGCTGTGCTCATACCGATGTACCGATGGATATAGCAACTCTATACCAACCTGGAGTAGTCTTTGAACTTTAGGGATCCGCGTTGAACCACCAACCATAACCACATCGTGAATTTCTCTCGTATTTAAATTGGCATCTTTAAGTGCTCTTTCAACTGGCCCTAGAGTTTGGCGAAACAGATCGGAACACAATTCTTCGAAACGCGCTCTTGTTATTTTTGAATAGAAATCTATACCTTCATGTAAAGCATCTACTTCTAAGCCAGCTTCTGTACTGGATGACAGCGTACGTTTAGCTCTCTCACATGCTGTTCGCAGTCGTCTCAATGCTTTGGGGTTATTTGTCATATTCTTCTTATACTTTTTTTCGAATTCTTGACAGAAATGATCGACCATTCGGGAATCGAAATCTTCACCCCCTAAATGAGTATCACCTGAAGTAGATCTCACCTCAAAAAGAGATCCTTCAGATATTTGTAGTACAGACACATCAAATGTTCCACCGCCGAGGTCAAATATGAGAACATTTTTCTCTCCTTTTAAATTTTTATCAAGACCATAAGCAAGAGCTGCCGAAGTTGGCTCATTGATGATTCTCAAAACGTTCAATGCTGCAATTACTCCTGCATCTTTTGTTGCCTGTCGCTGGGAATCATTGAAATATGCCGGTACTGTTATAACAGCGTCCTTTACAGTTCCACCAAGGTATGTCTCTGCCGTCTCTTTCATTTTTGTTAGAACCATTGACGATATTTCCTCAGGTGTAAAGCGTCGTTTGTCTCCCTTGTATTGAACACAAATTTTGGGTTTGCCGTTCTCGGCTATAACTTCAAACGGCCAGTGCTTTAGATCTTGCTGAACTTTAGGGTCATCAAATCTTCTACCGATTAAACGTTTTGCATCGAATATTGTGTTTTTTGGATTCATTGCAATCTGTAAAAAGCGGTCAATTAATCTTTTGAAGCGAAAGGGAGTCTGTCCCAGAACCGATGGAACTAAGAAATCTTCTTTTCTAGAATCATAAAGTACTTAGTGGCTGCGTAATGGTACATTATGGAGCCTACAGACGGAGTGGAGTAGCGTAGAGGTGCAGTTTTAGCTGCCATTCATCGCTACGTTTTGATTGGTTTTGATTCTATTCGCCGGTTGGCCTGCGCTGGCCTTAAAGGTAATGTACCGACATCACCAGGGTGATGTCGGTAGCGGAACCATCCCGGATGAAGAACGCAGGGAAAGGTTTGTACATGCTAAATGGTTCCATGATTCAAATGTATGGTTATAGTTTCAAATGTATGGTTATGATGTTTGAAAGATTGAAACCTACTTGATTCTTAGCAGCATCGCCGATGAGCCTTTCAGTTTCATTAAAAGCCACATAGGATGGCGTGGTCCTATTTCCTTGGTCGTTTGCGATGATCTCGACCTTGCCATGCTGGAATACGCCCACGCAGGAGTACGTGGTGCCAAGGTCTATGCCCACCGCCGGTATGGCCATAGTTTAAGGCTGTTTGCGGTTTTTTATTTAACTGGGGGAGCACTCAGCACACTATTTGGAGAACACCCAAAGATAACTGATACAAGAACATGTTGGTATGTTAGCTTTGCTTTGAATTAGGACCGGTCCGGCGCAGGTGCGGCTGCGGCTTCATGTACAGGAAGCCTTACATGGGATTATCAAGGCGAAAATATACTACAGACAAATAATTTTGATTTGGAAGCGGATATAAAATCTGATGCGGACGTGGATATTCCGCGCAGACGTTTTGATCTGTTCGACCCGTAATGTGTTTTCATTCTCAAAGTAACACAGCAAGCAACATATTGACCACTGAATAAGTAAGTAGGTATAAATATAAATATTCTTGTCTCTATTATTGGAAGTTCCACAGTATTATTTATTTATTTAGTGAAACTCAAATCAAATCAAATCAAATCAAATATTCTTTATTCAAATAAACTTTTACAAGTACTTTTGAATCGTCAAGTGAATCTACCACAGGTTCGGAATGCCATTCCTACCGAGAAGAACCAGCAAGAAACTCGGTGGTTGTTTTTTTTTAAATAATTCATTTACAATTACTATATCAATGTGTACATAAGTAACCGCTGTCCCCAGCATTGCTGGAGCGATCAAATCCATGCTCCTCTATCATTTACATAATCTTCAACAGTATAATAAGCTTTTTTCAGGAGCATACTTTTAATGGATTTCTTAAATTTGTTTATTCAATTTTCAAACTTGCAAGTTGCAGTCAAAACTTAGGATATTTTTGGAAGAAAATTCGATTACTAAGATATAATACTTATAATAGGATCTCAATAAGCAATTTTGCTAGCTTGCAAAAGATTTTGACTTTATTTTTACTTACATTTTCTGCATGTTCAAGCGTAATAAGTTTTCGTATTCAATTCAGCTCGATAAGGTTGATTTGCATTTAAAGTGGACTTTATATTACTTGAATTGAAGCTTTAAGAAGCTTTACAAGTATTGGAGCGTGTATGAGAATTTTCTATATTTTTCTTTTGATCGGTATTCCGTGTACCAACATAGCGTATCTATTGGTTATATAGACTCACATAATCTACTATACTAAACATTCACCTCCAAATAAAACTACGTCTACTTGTATCAAAAACTACGAGTACGTGTATTGTTTCAAAAATAGAGATCTGAAGATCCTTTGAGGTTCTTTAATTATATACTGAAATAAAAAGTAGCCTACATTCTTCGTCAAGTCTTCAACACTAGGTATATAAAAATCCATGAAGAATTCGCGCTGATCCGTTGCTTCAATGCAACGTGAGAAGGATCAACCAAATAGTTTCTTGATTGTGATCAAATAAAAAACCTTTTCTTTCTTTCTTTCTTTCTTTCAAAAATTAACAACCACAACCACATTTAAAACCACATTCTCATTTTATTTTATTACAAAAATCTATAGATTTAGGATTGGTCTTTACGACAAAGACCAATGCTAAATCTATGCAAAAATCATGGAGCTATGGAAGTAGTAGAATTAACAATTTGGTTCACTGCATAGGTTCCTACTTAAACTTACCGTAAAATTGTAGAGCCGAATGCTTGATTCATCTTTGGTTTATTTTTTATTTGCCTTTAAATTGCATTTTCAAAATTTTGCCTTTGTTGATCATTTTATCCATTTGAAAGTTTGTCAGTGTGAAGCTTCAACTTTCAATGATTGAAGTTCATGATGTTCTTTTTTCCTAATATAAAGTATAGAGATTCCGTATCTGAAATTCTACATCAATGCGTATAGGAATAAGAAGGTAAATATTTATTTTTTATTATCGTAATTTACATTATCGTAATGCATGGTTTGATGTGACGTCATTCTAAATCCAATATGGCGGACTAGTAATTTTTTATGCACCCCCATGATATGGGTATCAAATAAAAGGGTTTGCTGAAAATAATATAAAAAAATGACGTCACACTGTGTTCAATATGGCGGAATTTAATGATTAAAAACTTATTATTAGTAAGTAAACAAATCTTCTAGTAGTTGGGTATTGGGTATTTGTAGTTGTGACACTTGTATTTCATTTCACAGAAGTAGATTTTGGTAGGTCAACTGCTTAATACTTCCTTTCAGAAAAACAACAGCAATACTTTTCCAAGGATATTAGGGCAACGTGCCACATACACATTACACATATATAAGTACTTCAACTGGAGCAATCTCGAGGACCCAATAACACACAACTCTTGGTTTGCTTGCCAATATTTCTTGAAGCAATAAGCTGAAAGTTTCTATTCTCTAGCATTTTTACCCCAGTAAAATGTAGCTCCAGCTATTATATTACCTACCGTAGCAATAATGATTATGTAGGGTGTGGCATAGTTAAGGCTCTAGATACCTGCTATTCAGTATTTAAATTTAATAGATTGTAGAGAACTTATGCACTCTGCTTATCTTTCTTGCTGGTACTCTACTCGGTAGGAATGTTATACCGAACCAGACGGTAAATATTCTAAATGTAAATGGAAATTTAGATCCACATGATGATTCAAAAGCACTTGTAAAAGTTTATTTAGTTTATTTAGGACTAATAAACATTTGAGTTTGAATAACATAGAAGCCACATCGATTCCAGTTCAACGTTGAAAATACTAAAATTCTACATCAATGTTGAAAATAATAATTCTAGTATCCAGCAAAATAGTGTAGGTAACGATACAAGCCATACTTAGGACAATAATAAGCTAATATTTTCTGTATAAAATCCGTTCGGCTTTGAATATTATCGTTTTCCCTTTTTCTTCTTCTTATTAAAGTCAGGGGGGCAAAACCCTCGGGCTTGCAGCAATTCTTGCACATTGTGACATGCGTAGTACACGTTATCCATTGCTGCATCAGTGAGCATATCCACGTTACATCTTCCTTTAGCTTTGCCCTTTTTCGCCCTGCCTCCCCCTCCTCCTGCCTTTTTGGCCTTTTTCTTGTCCGTGCCTTCATCTTTTTCCTTCTTTTCCTTTTTCTTGCCTTTTCCTTTACCGGCCATCGCGGATCGTATCACGTTGCCTCAGAAGCGGTTGCTAGTAAATATTGATCAAACAATTAGCTTCAAGTAGGTATTTTTGCGCGTCATTTAAAATAAGCTGTAAAATATTATTTCAAAAATATAATATCTTACTTAGCAGGGGTAGTATGTAGTAACAAACATTTTACCTGTTTTCAAAACCTAGAAACTATTTTCTTTTTACTTATAGCACGGGCACAAAACATAGTACTCGGTACCTATATGTTGTTATAGATATAGGTATTCCTATAATTCTGCGTGTAACGGATCATCCACAGAACTCTAAATATGGGTACTTACTAGAATTCTATATCTGCCTGGGGAGGGCTTTGAGGCAAAGACGTGCCGCCATGCGATTTAGCGTTCCGATACGATGTCGTGTAGAAACCGAATAGGGGTTTTATATAACTGCGATACCCCTAACAGGTTACCCCGCAACCATCTTAGACTGCATCACTTATCATCAGGTGAGATCGCAGTCAAGGGCTAACTTGTAGTTGATGAAAAACAAATCATTGATTGCAGGAAGAAATGGGCGCGTCATCGATTTTCTTGAAATATTAAAGCACTTGAATATCTCTAGCTTTCAAAACATTGCAAATTAAACCGTAAAGCTATGCTATTAATATCTGTTATCCAACGACGCATACCTACTGTTGATGTTGTACTACTGAATACACCATTACCTGTGCGAAGACATTTACCACCTGGAGTGTGTGGAATTTTAAATAAGTAAAACACAAATTTAAAGGAAAAATAGATTTTATTTTCTCTCGATCAAGTAAACAAATTATTATAATACAGCTCGATTTTTATGAAAGCCATTGAAGTGCACAATATATATCACACGGAGATCATTTTATCATTTATTTACACATCGATGCCTCTATTTTTACCCGCGAATATAATAGCTGCTAAAATATTCCTTTGTCTAGTGTTTCTTCCAGTGGCTTATAAAAATGAAGTACCTCATGAACGCTATGTACGTATGATGGTAGAAATACATGCGTATATTGCTGGCGAAAACATAAGGCACCTCAGGGTGCTCATGGACCTTTATATTTTTTATACTTATCATTTCTTTATTTAATATTATAAAGTGGCTCTCTCAACACGTGTTCAACTTCAACGCGGTGCAGTTTGGATGCACCCACTGCCGTCGTTGGCGCTTCAGCTCTACCCGCGTAAAGTAGCTGTGAAAAAAAAAACAAATCGGTTCAGCGTGCTCGGGGCTCGAAGCCCATTAAATCGGCTTATTTATAACCGCACCATTGTGGGATATGGGGGTTACTTCCATCGTTAAGCAGTATTATCTTAAAATGTCAGTTTTATATGAGGTACCTTAACGTCCCTAGAATCCATACTGATATCCATTCTTTCTAATATTATAAATGCGAAAGTATGTCTGTCTATCTATCTGTCTGTCTGTCTACCTGTGAGTCTGCTACGTTTCACGGCCCATCTGTTCAACCGATTTTAATGAAATTTGGCACAGGGATGGGTTGTAAGTATTTCGGAGAAGGACTACTTGGCTACTTTTTATTCCGGAAAATTAAAGAGTTCCCGCAGGAATCTAAAAATCTTTATCCACGCGGACGAAGTCACGGGCATAATCTTTTCATTGTCGTCGTAGTACCAGACCGGTGCGAACTCTTCGTCCTGCTGAAATGGCATAGTTAGATTACATATTTCCCTACTCAGATATTAAACCCATAACACAGAATAGGTGGCAATGGCATCATACCCTTAATCGGTGTCTACACGGCATCGTATCGGAACGCTAAATCGCTTGGTGTCTTTGCCGGTTGGGTGGCTAGCCACGGCCGAAACCTCCCACCAGGCCAGACCAGAGAAAATTCAGGAATGATAAATTCCCAAATTGACCATGCCGAGGATCTAACCCGGGACAACAGAGCTTATCACTACATCAATTCGGGCCGCATGAAGCTCGGCTTTAAACGTCGACTTATTTTAATAACAACTGGCCGATTTTTATTCCTTAAGGCGAGTCACCTCAGCTCAGCGGTGAAAACTGGTTTGCTAGATCAAATTTTTTCGGTATTTACTATTAAATAACGGTCTTACAAAAAATATCCGATACACTTAAAGATATTGTCTAAAGAATGTGCTAATTTGTTACACGATAGGATGTACTTTACTCGATCAAAAAAAATTTTGAAACAGGCTAAATTAAAAGTTTAAAACGAATTTTTTATTAATAAAATTTTCGACTTTGCTCATAATTTTTATATGGATAAATTGCTCTTGAAGTACTAATGAGAACCTGCTAAAATTTATTTCAAACTGAAGTCCTATATCTATTTAATTCAAATAAATCCCAGAATTTGAACGTTGCCAAGCGGTTTCAGAATATACCGCGCTGCCCGCTTCCCCGCCAGTCTCTACGAGAAATGTACCGCGAGACGCGCGGGCGGCACCCCACACCTCACCTCCTAAAATCTTGGAGGTGACTCGCCTTAACACTGGGAAAAAATAATTAAGTACCTATAGAACTTTTTTCTCCAAAAATATTACAAAAGTGACGTTTTTTAATTTTTGCTTTTTATTAAATATTATACAAAAATGGTAGACAAGAGAATTAGGGACGTTTCATTGAATAGGTAGTAATTTTCTCATCAAAGGCATGGAAATTGAATGGCCTTGTACTGTGAAAACTTGTACAGACTCTTAATCTTAAATTATTATGAAAGATATTTTTGTAATCATAGCATGATGTTATTTTACAAAATGGTTTTGTTACTAATTTTACACGACAGAAAAGGTTGTAAGAAAGATTTAAAGATTTGTATGTGAAGGTAGGTTAATAATATCTTTACTTCTATCATATGAATGCGAAAGTTTGGATGGATGGATGTTTGTTATTCCATTACACCAGAACGGCTGAACTGATCTGGATGCAATTCGGTACAGAGATTCGATTATAGTCTGGAATAACACATACTACTACTTTTTTATGGCTACTTTTATATCCGGAAAATTAAAGAGTTCTCGCGGGAACAAAAAAATCGCCATCCACGCGGACGAGGTCACATCAGCTCGTTGTAACATTACAATCATATTGAATGTGAAATGTCTAAGTCTATCTAGAATAAATTAGTGCCTAATACTCCTCTTTGACTGACACGTCCCTAATACTTTACATGGCGCTGTCGGTAGGATACGAACCTAACGCTTCCACAGAGAATTTGATTTCCAAATTCCTGATGTACCTAAACAGGTAGGTAATATTTGTAAAAGTTGTACCTTTTTGCCTAGAAGGTTCTCAAAGCGAGGCTTAACAAAAGTCCAGGCTCCCATGTTTCTGTGTTCTTCTTGACTCCATATGAATTCTGAAACAAGCAAGTAGGTATAGGCCGACCGTTTAACTCGCGTATCGCCTGCGTGGTAAGAAGGGAGCGGGGATACAAATTTATTAAATTTTTAAAGATACTTATTATTTTATTATTTACCAACAATGTCTATCTCGAGATAAATCTTTGGATTATTGACTCCGTGTGTAGCGTTACCCACCCCCGCCTTCCTACCGCGCAGGCGATACGCGAGTTAAACGATCGGCCTATAAGTAATACTGAAATCTCCGAAACTTAAATATGTATCCGAACAGTAAATAGGATATTTTAATTACATAGTTAAAGGTATTACTGAAATATTATGACGTTTCAGGAACTTATTTTGATTTTTTTTGGTGAAATGAAGTCTAAATTCAAAAATAAATTGAATAAACAAATAAATAAAATTCCACGGAACTCGCTGATTTTTTTGGATAAACCTAGCGTATGTTTGTCCCCGGGATACAAGCTATCAGTGTACCAAATTTCAATATATTTGGGCCGTGAAAAGTTAACAGACTGATAGAAAGACAGGCACACTTTGCATCTGGTAATAAGTATTATAAAGGTTAGTAGATATCTGAGTAAAAAGTAAGTAAAATAAGTAGGTATTTCAACTGTACAACTGGACAACTGTAGATTACATACACGTATAGGTTCTATCCAAGAAAATCAATAGGTACCTACCATAAATGTGATCTATGCAAAGAGATAACGATCCTCAATCATGAGGATCACAACGCGACGGCAAATATGACGGCCCATATTTTCTAAATCGGAATGCTGGTATTTAGTTCAACTTTATTACTGTTTGTCTTCCTAAGTAATTAAATATCAAATACTCGTAGAAACGTAGTTATATGAGCAAGTTGAGATGAAACTGTACGCAAGCGTGTGTGAGGAAGAATTTTAATTAAAACCGAATGAAATTGGATTCGTCCCCAGAGCCCTGTGGAACCGCACGGTACGGCCATCGGCGGAAATGAAGAGGTGGAAATGATAGAGGATAGACATGACTTATCTACTTTCAGATATGATGTGTGATGTGAGGTTAGAGGTACAAGTATCTATCTACTTGAACATTCACTACAACTACCATTTTAAAAAATTAAATTCATTAGATTCGCAAAAGAGTATTTCTAAAGCGTTTTATTGGTTAGCGATCTTAAAATTTGATAGCATTTAAGAAATTTCAAATTCAGACTTTCTAGATTATATTAAAATGCGAAAGAAGTTCGTCTGCGTGGAATTCAGTTTAAAAAAAAACCCGCGGGTTCTCTTTATTTTCCTGGTCAAAAAGTAGCCTATATATCATTTTAGTGGTACCTATACATGCAAAATATAACTTCGATCCGTTGCTTCGTTGCGGCGTGAATGAAGGACGAACCAACAAACAAGCACACTTTTGCATTATTTTATAATAATATGGGTATAATGATTCAGCCATCAACCTAACATAAATATTAATCTATTGAGCAGAATTACCTATGGTTAATCTCAATGAGAAGAGCAACTGGTAAAAGTTTGTTTGAGTAAAAAAGTTTCTGTGGTAGGTAAAGTTTTTAGAGGCGAATAATTCTTCATACTTACTCCTCGCATTTTTATACTTTCCAACTTCCTGTTGCAAAGCCTGTAGCGGGAACGGACTGAGGGACTCTACCCTCAAAATGGCGACGTCGTCTATCTTAGCTTTTAACCTCTCCTTGTGTAGCTCGTAATAATGCTTTCCGCAGACTAGTATCACTCGGTTGACCCTCAGCGGATCTGCTATGGTATCACCTGCAAAAGAGATCCACTCAATCAATTTATTACCTTGGATCACAAAAAGCCCTTTATTATAAGTTTAAACAAAAGCAGCAAATAAAAGCTAATAATTAGTGGTTGTGACAAACGCGAGATCAATTTCTGATTAATTTTATTTATAAATCACATTGAACACTCAAAGCATAGGCTTGCACTTGACTGCAATCATACCAAGTATGTGATGAAATTATAATATTATGTAGGTAAGTTAAGTACAGGTAAGTACCGATAACCGGCTTAAAATGTGTCCCCGGTGCAAAGTCTGATAGAGGTGATGTGGCGTCGGCTAACCGCAGCAATATTTTCGGAGCCGCCACCACCAAAGGCTTCCGGTAGTTACGTACCATCTGAAAAAATTATCCTAAATATAAAGAAGATCCATAAAAAACAGATGAAAAATTCTGTCCAAACGGTGCAAAAGCTAACATTGGGTTGAGGAAGTTAATTTAAAGCCTTTGGTCTTTAGATAGCGTTAGTCAGAAGAGCGTAGGTAACTAGGCGCTTTGATGTGGAAGGATACGCATTTTAGTTTTTTTCCTATAATATTATGTCTGAACCGAAAGATTCTCCCAAAATCTGAATAAAAAATCATTACAATTTAGTTAAAACAGATTAACTACGCTTTGAAAGATTTTTGAAAGGAAATAAAAATGTTTACTCAATTCTATAGTGTTGTAGAGAATAATAAAAAGTAAATATATTCGGTTTTACCTGTCTCCTTAGCAAATGGAAGTACTGGGCAGGAGTTGTTGGGTTAACTACATGCATGCACACTGCTTCGGAGTCGGGTTTGGTCTCGGAACTGTCAGTAAGCTGCAGGAACCGTTCCATCCTGCATGAAGAATGTTCTGACGCGGCGCCGTCGAATCCATGAGGGAGTAACATTACCAGACCGTTGCTGCGAACCCATTTGCCTGAGAGTTGTTATATTACAAACTTATTATATCAAAAATCCTTTAATTGACTTAGATGTCCAATTCCTTCAATCTCTTACTCAACTCACTACCATTTTCATGAACTAATAAGTACATTATAGAGTCTATCGACTCTATCGTGAATGTCTAAACACAACCAGCACCATTATTTTTGCCTAAATAATATAAATATTATGTCCAACAAAGTTTACATACCAACGCCAAGACGTTTTCGTCTCAAGTCGAGCGTATACTTAACAAGATATTGTAAAGGTATTTAGATAATTCTTATTTTAAATAATATTGTCTGCAATTGATGCATTGTGATCAAGTGATCTTTTTCTAACCCTAAGCCATGTATATTTGAGTCTTGTTTTATGCATCCCAGCTATTAAATGAGTACTTGGTGCCAGTGGCATTTAATATCCACAATGTGGCAAAACACATTTGATGGATAATATTAAATCTGGATAAATTATATATTATGGAACTCACTCTCTCCAGAAGCTATGTAAGTATCGACAATAATTTGCGCTCCAGTGTAAAAGTCTCCGAACTGCGCTTCCCAAATATACAAATTGTCTGGAGAATCGAACGCCATGCCGTATTCGTATGCTAATACTGCTTCTTCTGATAAAATTGAATTTGCTACCTGGAAAAGAGATAAGTATAAGTATCTAATTATCGATTAAGTTTATTTTTATTTTTAGGGGCCCTCCGTAATTTTCCTGGATAAAAAGTTGTAGTCTATGTCCTTCCCCGAAATAACAATGTAATAACAATGAATAGAAACAACATATATGTCTGTAATAAGTTCAGTAATCGGTTGGGAAGATGGGTCGTTAAAGCGGAGAAAACGGACAGACAGGCAGACACAATTTCGCATTTATAATATTAAGTATGGCTGGCAAAGGCTTCTTTTTGTCTTAGTAAGTAATCGTAAGAGTAACTGAGGGATTTCAAAAAACATTATCCATGTGGACGAAATTTCAATCTTGTATAGGTATGTAAATAAATCTAATTTATTTATAAAGGTTCTTAGTAATGTAAGTTGTCTATATTTGAGCCTAACAATATTCTCATAATAAATATATTTCCGTTGGTACCGTTGGTCTTATAATCAATCGTCCACTATACTGAACTACTGTGTCTGAATCATAGACATAGGATTTTTTCGCTACGATTCTAAGTCTATGGTCTGAATTCATTTACCTCAGATAGCTCAGGGTCACTCGGCACGATACATAATATTAATCAAATAAACATCGGTATTTATATTTTCTACGAAGGAAGACTAGACTATTCTACGCATCCATAAAGTATTAAAGTGTACAATATTTATGTACATCTTATGTGTCTACAATTTGTAGACATTCATTATACGGGAGAGTTCGTCAGGATTCAAGTCAATATTACATTCCGTCCATAATTATTATCCTGGGAGAGCGGGCGCGGCGGTACGAGATGTCGAGACAGACGCTTCCCTTCTAATTATTGCTTTTAACCCTTTCTATAATAGTTACATATAGCTAGATGTAATAGACAAGTACCTATAATACGATACTTATTTTCAATATTTTGGACAAAAGGTTATAAGTCAGGAAGCCTCAGCTTTTTATTTACGCGTGAATCCATACTTTAATATTATAAATGCGAAAGTGTGTCTGTCTGTCTGTCTGCTACACTTTCCCGGCCCATATCCCGGGGAAGGACATGGGCTACTGTTTTATCCCGGAAAATTAAAGAGTTCCCGCGGGAATCAAAAATCTTAATCCACGCGGACGAAGTCGCGGGAATCATCTAGTCTTCTTATAATTTTTAAATTTTACGAGGAATTAAAAGTGAGTTATAAAGATTTCAATTGTCTGTACTTAATATTATAAATGCAAAAGTTTGGATGGATAGATGTATGTTTGGTACTCAATCACGCCTTAACAACTGAACGGATCTGGCTGAAATTTGGCACAGAGATAGATTATAGTCTGGAATAACACATAAGCTATTTTTTATCCCGGAAAATTAATGAGTTCCCGCAGGAACCAAAAATTTCAAACCACGCAGACGAAGTCGCGGGCATCCGCTAGTGTACTATTAAATCTTACTAATGTTATAAATGCGAAAGTGCGTCTGTCTTTCTCTGTGTCTGTCTGTTTGCCACACTTTCACGGCTCACCTTTTCAACCGATTTGGTGTTGTAAATGAAATAATAATTAATAAAAACGGTTGTTAATCAAGCTTACCTCAAATGTCATACACTATTCAAAGTTACCTGTAAATATGTAATACCGTTGCTTTTTACTACCCAAACTTACCTACCTCTAAGAATCCTTGCTGCTCTTGATGAAGGTGATTGAGTGGAACATGTATGTTCTCCTTTTCCTGATCTATAAGCATCACGTGTCGATGGGAGAACGTCCCACGACCAACATCTTCTCCGCTCAATCTTACATGACGACCTTCCATGAGAAGGGAACCTGGATGTTCAAACTTTAATAAATCCACTTTTAATCACCAATTCTTGTTTAGTATACTTACTCAAATTATAAATGTATAATATTTTGTATGAATTAGTAAGTTTTGGTTGTAACTGCTGTACTTTATTTCAACAATACAATTATGGGAGAAACAATTGTTACCGATTGCCAAAGCTTCTGCGGTTGCCCAGTCGAGATCTTTTTCCTCATTTATTTTGTTTAAACGGTTTTTGACATGGGTTTTAGCAAGATGTGCGTGAATATTCTGAAACAAAAATAATAAAAACCTAAATGAGAATTCAATAAAATATATCCAGCCTAAATTATTTTATTTGAATATTTTCATGAAGTAAGAAAAATCTATCTATAGGTAATTAATCTATTTATAATCACTCAGCCTATGAGTGGTCTGTGATCTATACTAATATTATAAATGCGAAAGTATGGATAGATGGATGTATTTTTTTTTTCTATACAAGCTAGCCCTTGACTGCGATCTCACCTGATGGTAAGTGATGATGCAGTCTAAGATGGTAGCGGGCTAACCTGTTAGGGGCATTGCAGTTATATTAAACCCATACCCCTTCGGTTTCTACACGGCATCGTACCGGAACGCTAAATCGCTTGGCGGCACGTCTTTGCCGGTAGGGTGGTAACTAGCCACGGCCGAAGCCTCCCACCAGGCCAGACCAGAGAAAATTCAGAAATTATAAATTCCCAAATTGACCCTGCCGGGGATCGAACCCAGGACCTCCGCACGTTAAGGCAACAGCGCTGCACACTGCGCCACGGAGGTCGTCAAAAGGAGGATGTATGGATGAATGGATAGATGTTTATTACTCAATCACGTCAGAACGGATGATCGGATCTGGATGAAATTTGGCACAAAGATAGTCTGAAATAATACATAGGCTACTTCTTATCACGGAAAATTAAGAAGTTCGTAAAAATCTCAATCCACGCAGACGAAGTCGCGGGATCTGCTAATCATCCATACTTGATAATAAAAAAATATTTATTTAATGTAAATATTGTGTGCTTGTCTGTCTCTACTCGGAAAATCTAAATTCCACAAAATACGCAGATGAACACGCGTAAGTACCTACTGCATCTAGTCAGCTAGTTTGAAATGAACGGCCGTTATCCGTTAAACTGCAAATTGAAGATTAATCTAAACTCAACCCTTTACCTAAATAAATTTTCATTAAGCTCAAGAAGGCTAATAGTAGCCAGAGGCAGTAGAGAGAGTTCGAACTTCGGGCTAATAACCCTTTGACTACTAAGTGTTCCACTGAAGATCAAAAGTTTTCACTATGAAGATTTTATTTGTTCCAGAACTAAGACTAATTAGCAAATTGGCTAATTAGCAATTTTCTTTCCTATTTTGTTGGTAGTAAAACTTTTTTCCTTTTTCCTTCTATCTAATTGGGAGTGAAAAATCTTCAAGGTCAATACAGTTTGACCTAAAAACAAGCCCGATCGACAGTTTTCGTTTGCTTAAACAAGTGCAGACCGAATACGGATAGTAGTATTAGTAGCCTATCGTGTAGTAAAATTATTAAAGTACTAGATGATGCACGCGACTTCGTCCGCGTGGATTAAGGTTTTTTGATGCCCGCAGAGACTCTTAAATTTTCCCCGGGATACAATCTATCCCTGTATCAAATTTCATCAAAATCGGTTGAACTGATAATTTTTTTGATTCCCGCGGGAACTCTTGAATTTTCTGAGATAAAACGTAACCTATGCCCTTCCCCGGGATACAACCTAACCCTGATCTGGTTGAACAGATTGGCCGTGAAAGCGTAGCAGACAGACAGACACACTTTCACATTTATAATATTAGTTAACGTACTATTACCTATTTTGTGAAATTAGTATGGACGTATGGATGATAGCTTCGGCTTGGCCATTTTGGAAGACAAATGTATTCGCTGTGAAGCTTTATTAATATTGAAATTGAATCTGAGTTCTCGTTAACAAGAAACTAGATTTTACCTCAATAAGCAAACTACGAAGCAACTCATCGATCACGTAACGTATAAGAAAATAGTTATTATAAAAATAGGCCTTATTGCATAGTACTAATGCTTATTTTCGATTCAACCGATTAATTTGTTAACGCTGAAACGTTTCACGGTAGGTACTTGTTAGTTGAATTTACTCTACTGATTGCCTTGTTCGAACACGTTTTTCAATGTTTACACATTGAAGGTAGAACCTGCTTTCAAGAAATGTTCATGCAAGTACCTAAGTATTTTAAATTTTATAACGCATGAAAGATTGCGTTTTAAATACCTATCATTAATTTGTAATAGGTGTCGATATCTTTTATTTTCTTCCATAGGTTCTTTAATCCTTTTGTAGCTTTTCAAGTTTTCATCTAAATCCTTGCAAGGTTTTACCAAAAAGGTTTCACAAAAGCTGTGGACGGAACCTCAAGACATTTGTGACCTTTCGGAGCAATTAAACTTCACGAATCAGAATATTCCTCAAAAGCACTGTGTCCCAGCTTTCTTCTTTTTCTTGAAGAAAGAATACGAATACGGTATTATTTAGTTTCTAGTATTGATTGATCTTTGTAATGATTTTTTTCAAACTCATCCAATCGAACCAATTTAAAAACAGATCGGAGTATACACATACAATACCTACTTACTATTACTGTAATAGTACGCTACGATTGTCCGAAAACGATTCTTTTCGTTTCATCTTTATGTTTCATATCTATCATTGTGGTAACACTAGGTACTCTTACACGGATCAAAATAGCACAATTTCATTGTATCGATAGAAAGATAGAAAATAGTAAATAGGAATGGATTCGCCGTACCCAGTTGAAAGGAAATTTCGTTTCATAGATAAGAAAAGGAATTTTATTTCCTTGTCGTCTCTCTCGTGATATTGCTTCTTCGCATCGAAACTTTCGCTATTTACAGTTCTTGGGCGAATTGTTGTTTTCCAATCTTTAACAGCGATGATTTACTCGCTACTCGATTTCTACACCTATTGAATTGTTTCTGAATTTATGCAGTTTGGTTTACTTTATGTAGGTTTTCGGGTAGATTTCCGTAAGGCTTATTATTTACTGCCTAAAGAGCCGCAATTTTTTTAGGTGACCGGTATCATGTGCATAAACTAAGTATATTAAGGAAATTGTAAGCTGGCCCCTCTTTCCCACTGGGCACTCTGGGCACGAGCCCAGGGCCCCGCGATCGATGGGGGCCCCTTAGTTACTGCCAGATCACCAACCGATAGATAACCGATATTCATTAACGATAACCTATATTACGTTCAAAATATACCTCAGTACTTAGTAAGTTGACCAGATTTAAAATTGATTTTGAAGTTTTTTTTAAGTAACCGTTTAAAATAATAGTTGAATCAAATATAGTTGAATCAATCTAGAATATTGCTTATCTACTCTTTATGCATGTTTTAAGTTTTTAACAAAATAGACAAAGGACTATTTTGTTATAACCAGGCATGCCTTTGGCCCCATTATCCTAATGTGCCCAGGGCCTCCATTAGGTTAAAGACGGCCCTGATTGTAAGACGTAAGGGTCATTGATTTTTTAAATAGAAAATAATCTAGAACCGCAATATCTGTATGTGGTTTATCCCTTAACTTTATCGTGCGGCATAAATCTTAATTTAAGTACAAGCGTAATCTCAATGTACCTAATTGTGATGCAAATCATCTCCGCTTGAGATAGTAACGCGAATATAAAGTGGATGTATTTACACACTTTACCGCTAATGTTAATCTTAGCATAAATAACAAACCAACCCCGCGTAGGTAAAGGAGGGAGACCTTAATATGTTTCTAGGACTATATAATAAAAGTTAAAAATAAAAGATATCAAATTGCGAAACGACAACTTTTCTAAATTTCGGCAAAATTAGCAACAAACAAAGCTTTCAAATAAAACATTATTCTTTTATTTGTGCTTTTTCAAATTCAATGAACTGTAAACGTTAATGATCTTTTCATTAATCCTTAGAACTAACATACAAACATAGCAAAAGAAAAAAAAATTATTATGGATTGTCTGGAATTCATATTAAGTCAAGCAAATATTATGCGAAAATAAGCGACAGACAATGTTTGATGTATGTAACATATATCCAACGCGGAAATGCAGCCAGCATTCTTGCCACCATTCCACGCGGGCATGATTTATATTGTAATTAGGTTAGGCTAGCTAGCATTAAGTTCTATTCAGAGATTTAGCATTAGACCAATGCTAAATTTATGTATTCTTTTCAATCAATGTATGACAAATGTATTGACATGTAACAAAAATCCATGGAACTAATAAGTAGTTGTACGTAATACTTATTAGTTCCATGCAAAAATCAAACACGTAACCATACTTTATAAGCTGTCAAATGAATACGATTTTCTTACACAATCGCACTTCTGGTAGAATTTCAATTGAGTTGTTCTATATATTATGTATACATAAATAAAAATAATGATACATACAAAATCACTAGGCGTGATTACAGAAGCTCGGCCAATGAGCTTGAGCATTTCCTTTTCAACGCCAGTGTCCCATATCTCAACGGCAGCCGGAGCAGCGGACATTTCTGACCATTGTTCTTGGTAATATGTCACCTGAAGCAATATGAATATTCGGTTGAAATATTTAACTACGAGTAAAAGTTTATCCATACTACTTGTGTGTCTATTTACTACGTGTGTCTGTTTCAGTTTGCCACTCAACTACTAAACCGATTCTTATGAAATTTGGCACAGTGCATTCTATGAAATAAAGAATTACTATGGCAAATTTTAAGAAGTGACTAGTGAGGAGTTAAGTTTAAATAGAATGAAAGTAAGAGGTAAAATTACCTGATAAAATATGATGTTTACAAAAAAGAAAGCGATCTACTGCTTAGAAGTTATATAATATATTAAACGCTCTATCAGACACATAAATAATTTATTAATTACAGATAAAAGCGATAAACCGATAAAATACTTAGGTACATTAAAATTAGCGTAAAATGAATTTTATATTTAAGTAAATTCGAAAGGTAAGTATCGATGTCAAAAAGTTACCTGTGGTGTGTAAGTATTGGCTGCTTCAAATTGTTCGTGTAGAAATTTTGTGTATTCCGAGTTGATATTTTCTACGTCCTTTTCAGTGATCAATGATTCAGATACAAGTCTATTTGCATAGAGATCGGGAATTGACCTAGAATAAAAGTTAATATTTATGTTCTTGTAAGTTAGTATGTCTTAAGTAATTACTAGACGATTCCCGCGACTTCGTCCGCGTGGATTAAATTTTTTGATTCCCGCGGGAACTCTTTAATTTTCCGGGATAAAAAGCCTATGTCCTTCCCCGGGATATCATCTACCCCTGTACCAAATTTCAGCAAAATCGGTTGAAAAGATGGGCCGGGAAAGCGTAGCAGACTGACAGACAGACAGACAGACAGAAACACTTTCGCATTTATAATATTAGTATGGATTGTTTTCGTAAATAAAATTTTGTACGGTCAAATAATTACTTACTGTCTATGATGTATAAGCTTATAAAGTAGGGGATTTGTAAAGGTCGGATCGTCAAGCTCATTGTGTCCCCATCGACGATAGCAATTGTAGTCTATGAACACGTCCTTACGGAATCTTCGTTGGTACTCAAACGCTATGTTCGTTGCTTTTGCGACTAGCTGAAAGATTATTTTCATTAGTTTAAAAATTCCATTAAAGTATTACAATTAACCATCATCTCCATGTGGCACTATTGCTAAAATTACTGGTTGCATTATCGTAGTAATAACCAGGCTGATCCTTTGCGCAAAAAATAAGCTCTGTCACCTGACAAGGCAATCTACTGCGATGTAATGTCTCGTAAGATTTTTCTTCAGCTCAAAACTCAATGCTCATAATGACGGCCAAGCGGAATTAACATGACAAAGATAGTACTCAACTCTGAGAGAGCTTGCGTCGCTATAAGCAGATCCCCTGTTCCGTGTCGCTAACCATAATATGCTATTATAATGGCTTATGATAATGCCAGTCTTACGTGATATTTACGATTTTGACGACCTCCGTGGCGCAGTGTGTAGCGCTGTTGTCTTAACGTGTCCCGGGTTCGATCCCCAGCAGGGTCAATTTGGGAATTTATGATTTCTGAATTTTCCCTGGTCTGGCCTGGTGGGAGGCTTCGGCCGTGGCTAGTTACCACCCCGCGGGCAAAAATGTGCCGCTAAGCGATTTAGCGTTCCGGTACGATGCCGTGTAGAAACCGAATAGGGGTATGGGTTTAATATAACTGCCATGCCCCTAACAGGTTAGCCCGCTACCATCTTAGACTTCATCATCACTTATCATCAGGTGAGATCGCAGTCAAGGGATAACTTGTAGTGGTTAAAAAAAAAGACGATATGCAGAAGATAAATTGGTATTTAAAATAAATTAATTGATGACCACTCTGGTGCAGCGCTGGTGGTGGTGGAGCGCTGTTGCCTTAACATGAGACCTCCCATGAAACCTCTCATAGGAGAGGCAATTTGGGCATTATCTTAGACTGCATAATCAGGTGAGAATGCGGTCAAGTGCTAACTTCTAGTGGCAATTAAATAAATAACTTAACAAGTTATATTATTATTTTCCTGATTTTCAAAATTACCAGAGTAAGGTATGTAAAAACTCGATGGTAAAAGCTTACCTCTGGGTGATCACCATTCACATGTATGACGGGGACAGCTATTGACTTGGCTAGGTCTGTTACATAATGACAAGAACGGCCCCTGTTCGCTGGTAATGTAAAGCCTACCTGCACAAAAATTTATATTAAACCCC
Organism: Erebia aethiops; assembly: GCA_923060345.2. Taxonomy (NCBI): domain Eukaryota; kingdom Metazoa; phylum Arthropoda; class Insecta; order Lepidoptera; family Nymphalidae; genus Erebia; species Erebia aethiops. The sequence continues at coordinate 34,243,024 of OV281079.1, read as the reverse complement.
AACAAAGGCTAAAATAACATGAAACATTCGCTGACAGAATTTATAAATTTATTATGAAGCGTTTAATTTCAATATCAGAGAGGAATAATTTGAATTCGGATACGGGGTTACATATTTGAGATTGGTAGTTGGTCCTTAATTGGTGATTGAATATTAATTTCATTCAATTTCGACGATTCAAGCCTTTTAGTACGCAAAATATTCAATCCAATATTGTCCCTGTTATATTTTGCTACTGGGCTTGTAAATGCTCGAATGCTCGATTTCACTAAAACCGAACCTTATTTTTTTCTGAGGCCTTTTATGGCATACAACTACGTGCTGAGTCTGAGCCTATTCCATCAAAGGATTCTAGTGAACAGTAGAATTATGAAACTCTACTGTTCACTAGAAATTGCTTTTGGGTTCTCAAAGCAGATTCTCGTGAGAAGATATGGCAAGAAACCAAGTTTGAAGTTATTTAAAAACTAGACGATGCCCGCGTGGATTAAGTTTTTATGACTCACGGGAACTCCTTAATTTTCCGGGATAAAAAGCCTATGTCCTTCTCCGCGATATAATCTACCTCTGTACAAAATTTCATCAAAATACGTTGAAAAGATGGGCCGTGAAATCGTATCAGACAGACAGACACACTTTCGCATTTATAATATTAGTATGGATACCATCAAACAAAGTTACTAACCTGGTTATTTACAACTACGTGTAAAGATCCGCCGACTTCAAAATGTGGGACTTGTGAGAGCATCAGGGTTTCTTGGTTTACTCCCTGCCCTGTGAAAGCTGCATCGCCATGAATCTGTAAATATAGACGAAAATATAACTTTAAATTACCTAACCTTTTTTGAGAGAAAATTGTTATGATAAATGATGAATGCTTAATGATTTATTTATTTCACGTAGGACAACTTGTGTCACTTATATGATAATCTTTCCGAACCGCTGGTAGAAACTTGACGGACTCTATTACTCTATCACCGGTTCGGAAAATTGATTCTACTGAGAAGAACCGGCAAGAAACTCAGCTCTTTTCTTAAAAAGAAAAATGTTACAATAAGTAAACAATACAACACACACCTTACGTTACAAATACTGACTTAGAATTTAGAACTCAGGTCCAGAGGAATTAAGATTTAAGATAGGTGGGTTTCTCTACGTTTCGTCTGAATATGATTTAGCTTTCGGGTTAATACGATAATTCGGTATTATATCATACTGACTATAACTGACATGCGTTTCTGCATAACCAACGTTTTGTCAACATAAAACAATTTTATACATCATATAAAATAATGCCCCGATCAGTTCATTCTAGATAAGTTCTCGTAAAATCTATTTTTAATGGTCTCAATTTCGTTTTAATTACCTGAACATTTAAAACTTTGTCGCCGAACCTCGACGTCTCGCCGCATGAATAATCGCCCTCCATTAGCTTTAATTGCTTGGATCTAGTCTTTCCCATCGAAACTGGGTTTGCAGCCTGGAAAATGTAAAATACTCTCTTTGTAGGTAAGTACATATTTTCTAGAAAGAAGCTACTTATACACTACATCAATCAGTAGGTATTTGAGCGAGACTACTACTAACTCAGTTATATAAAGGGTACTTATGAAAGTGGAATACGTATTTGAGCGAGAAATTCAACGAGTCGCGAGTAACCTCTAATCAAGCAATGTATGTCTTTACGCGGTTGATTACATTCGAATTTCTCGGCCTACTAACTCACTTGGCGTAAAGGTATAGAGTCTGTACTCTGTAGGTAGGAAAGGATTTTTTTTTTGTACCTCTAAATGTGATGGATTGTTTATAAGGGAGAATCTCACTTTGTTGCCGTACATACTGATATCGGTAGATGCACCTGTAAAGGAGGATTTTGTTTTCAGTACAATATTAGAGTCCTATTACAATGATATTTTTTTTAAGTCAAGTTGGCAACTATTTCGGATTTTCCGGAAAATCCTGTCTATTTAGAAGGACTTAATCAGCTAAGGAATCTCTGTATCGCGTTTGCAGAGTCGAAAATGAATCGAATGATATACGTTAATGTATTTTTTTCCACCTCGAATTTCTTTGAATCATTGTGATTATAGTCCAGCGTCGATATAGTTATGAAAAATAATTAAAAAAAAACATAACAGGCATAAAAATTAGTTACAATTGTAGCCACCGGTTCAGATAAGTTTGACGGACTGTATCTACTTTGAGTTTACTATTAGATAGGTAAGTAGGTATGTTATTGTTTATACTTTATAGTAACGACTTACTTAAATGTGTGGCGATATCGCAGGCAGAATTAGCTTCAGCAGGAACTTCTGGATTGCCGTTAAACTTATGGAATATCTTCACCGGCGGACACTGCAGCAGGCCACTCAGCACATTCAACTTGCCCCTGTGCGCCATTGCTATCACCACGTGTTTTAATTCTTCTAAAATAAAAAATATACAAATCACTCTGTATCGTGTTCCTCATTGCTGACGGTCATGACCCCTTTCCATTAATCACTTAATAGCTGGGACTTTCTTGGGATATTAACGCGGTTCCCAGGTCCTTTCGCATACGATTCGACTAAGAGTACCTAGGTACTATTTCAATTCTTCGGTTTCTAACGATTACTATCAGATTTTAGTGACAATAACCGGAACCGACAACTTAACGTGCTCTCCAAAGCACGGAGGAAACGAAAAGGCCAAATTCGGACTACCACATTCGATCACCCATCCAGTTACCGACTTGAGTCAACGTTGCTTAAAAATCGCAGTCGACTCCACTAGGTCACTCGTCCCGCAAGATATAGTAATAGGATGAAGAGAAAGAAAGGCCTATAAAGTAAAATTACTGAATATTATAATTGTGAAAGTGTGACTGCCAGCTATGTTTTCACGGCCCATCTGTTTAACCACTACAGCCTATTAACGTCCCACTGCTAGGCACAGGCCTCCACTCTCATAGGAGAGAGAGAATTGGAGCTTAGGCCCACCAATCTGCTCCAATGCGGGTTGGCAGGCTTTAACGACTATTACCATGTCAGTGATATTTTTTTTCCATTTTAGACATAATTTACACCCAAAAAGTTGAAGAGACTCAATAAATTTAAAAAGAGTCTGGGTTGGACATTTTCCAACCCAAAGCTCGCAGAGTCGCGGTAAACTTCGGTATAAATTCGAGATATTAATTACCAATTTGTGCTTGCAGTCTCGCATAACAACGGAGAACTAACACAAATTGATTGTATAATATCCAATTTACTTTCAATTTAAACTTTGTTCCTACCTGGAGTTAAGGTCTGAACAAAGCTATGTTTAAAGAGATAATATGACATTGTAACGCTAAATCCCATGGGGGTACGTCTTTTCCGGTAGGGGGGTAACTAACCACGGCCGAAGCCTCCCACCAGATCAAGCCAGAGTGAATTCAGAAATTATAAATTCCCAAATTGACCCACCCGGGAATCAAACCCGAGACCTAGACCACGATATGACCACAGCGCCAGGGAGGTCCTCAAAATGTATATGTCACCGTAAAATTGCAAACACCGTTAGATTGTAATCTAACTAGCGATATTGTTAACTGTCGACAGATTACAATTTAACGCATTATTTTTCGGTAGATTGTAATCTGTTAGGTACAATAACCCGATAAAACCTAACGGCACTACCTGATTATTTGAGAACTTGTCGAACGCTTACTCTGAAAATGCCTTCACATAAAACAAAATTTTTCGGAAATTCATTCAATGTGTAGGCAATTGAACTGTGGAATCCACTCCCACTGAATATAAGACAGTCGAAATCGCTGGGCGTATTCAAAAATGCTCTTAAGAGGTACTTACCTTGCAAATTGAAGACGACTTTAGTTTATTTTTAATTTTATTGTAAGTATATGTACGTATAATATGTAATTGTATATTTGAGCTATATTATGGTATATATATATATATATATATATATATATATATATATATATATATATGTATTACATATTATGCTAGTTTATAATATATTTAGTTATGCATTGTATGTATTTGTGTATTGTTGTCTATGTATTTATGTATTTTTATGTAATTTTTTGTGTGTAGTATAGTATAATTAAATAAAGGTTGCCTGGTAGAGATTGCTCAGTAAGCAATAAGGCCGCCTTTGCATACCTAGTTTTTAGTTATAACTCTACACTGTATTATTTCTTGTGTGCAGTAAAGTATTCATCTATCTATCTATCTATAATTTTGCGCCACCTGCAGCCTCCAATCCTTCTGTTCTCCTAACAAGGTTGCCTGGAAGAAATTGCTACTTAGCAATAAGGCCGCCCTTTGTACTTCTTTGTTTTATTTTATGTTTTCTGTAATTTACTTTTGTTATGTGTGGTACAAATAAAGAGTTTAATAATAATAATAACAATTATTTATGTCAAACCCTTACCTAACCTACAAGGAAGAGACAAGAAAACGTAAACATAACGAATATTTCTAAAAGTGACACTCAGAACATTGAACGGTTCACAATCTGTTGACAGTTTGCAATCTCGTTAGTTAGATTACATTTTAACGGTTTTTGCAATTTTACGGTGACATATTATATAGATATATATATCATCATACCTATTCCTGGCTCACTACTTACTAAGCACCAGCCTCCTCTCAGAATGAGAAGGCTTTGTTTGTTTGTTACTAACTTAATACCTAGAGGTATTCTCTTCCAGAACAGAGTTCGGGACAGAAGAAAACTTTTTTTTTGGGGATTCGAGGGTATCGTCGAGTGTGCCTGTCTTTGCCGTTCGCACATAAACCAATAGATGGCACTATATACTAGTAGCCTGAGTCGTGATTACGATGTTTTCTCTGAATTACGCCATATATAGGACTTCCAAAGATCAATAGTCGGACCAGTGGTCTCCAAGCACAACACCCGCTCGGAGCATGATCATCCTATTGTTACGGTCGAGCCTTATTATCACCTGCTCCCGTACAAGTGCCACAAAATTAATGCCACAATACCATAAAATTATTGTAACTTACCTTAAACTTATTCAATGTTACCTGTTTCTATCTCACGGTCTTACCTGACGTGGTTAGTCTGAACAGAGTTGAAAAGAAAGTAAGAAGGGATTCTGCCCCTTCCCCGCAGTACCTCTTCACTGTGGGGTATTTGACAGACAAGAACTTGTCCCAAGCCTGGGAATGTAACAGCTCTTTCAGTATTTCTATTCTTCTCTCTCCGTCTAACGTGTCTAGGCCGCTTTCTATGCGCTGCGCAAACCATTCTCTTTCTGCTTCTGTCTGAAACAATATTCCATTGATTAAATGGTCATTTGTTTCAAATTACACATTGATTATTCAAGGGATGATTAATTAAGGGATGATTAATTCATGAGACGATTTATTCAAGTTATTAAATTTCATTGTAATTCTTTTAAAATTAAAGGTATCTTGATACATTATAAGTTGACAAGCAAACTGCTTCATTCACCTTCTGATTATTGATAAAGGAACTGTTGATTGCTGAGTTTCTTGCTGGATCTTCTCAGTAGAACGGTGACTTTCCGAAACGGTGACAGAGTCAAAACACATATTATAAGATACACCCGTATGTTTTACATGAAGGAAACAAATTTGAGTTTTGAGGTGCTAGGTTCAAATCAGGTTGGGTCGAGCCAAAAAAAGTTAGCGAACTATTTCTGTGTACCAAATATCACATGAGTATCTCAATTCAAATCATGATTGATTTAAAGAACGGGCTGTGAAAACTTGTTAGACAGAACGATGGATATACTTTCACATATTATTTTATGATTTTTGTATGGTTTATTTTAGCTACCTCTAAATAACAACTGCCATATTAATCATGTAATTAACCGTAATCACTCAAACTTACCTCCAAGTAAGAGAACTCGTAGGAAATCGGGCCGCAATAGATGATCTCTAATTTCTCGCGCACATCATTCGCCGTCTGTCTTCCGTTGTGTCCGTACAATAGGCCCGAGTCGACGACATCGCTGCCCAACAGACCGTATCTTGATAAATCGAGTTCCTTTATGCATCTGGAATTCATCGAAAACTGGATGAAAATGTGCAAAAACGTTAACCTGGGACCTGGGTAACATTCATAAGAACTCAGTCAACGACTTTTATTATTCTACCTATATTATTATACGCATAGATGCGTCATAATTCTATGAATATAAAACAGTTTACCCGTTCAAACTTTCTAAGTTATAATAATATGTGAATTTTGATAAGCATTTAAATAAACAAAACATCGCGAGGAATCCTGTATGCCCGAGAGATGAATCTTTCCTGCCTAAAAGCCTGCCAATCTGCATATGGTCAGCGGAGTGGAATCCGGCTAAAAGCTAATGTTCCGCAGCTGAATAAGGTAGCCAATTTTGTGACATTTTTTACTACGTGAAGCATACAATATGTGGATCATCTCAATCTCAACCCATTGCCGGCCCACTACTGAGTGAGTTCTTCTCACTTCTCAAAGGGGTTTTGACCATAGTCTACCATGTTGGGTTGACACAGATTTTACACACCTTATCATTGTGGATACAGAATACCTAGTAATTATTAATCGATTTAATTTTCGATTAAATACCTATATCGATATACATGAGTCTGTTATTGTGTTTACATACCTTTTTTCGTCTCTATAGTTAACGTTATCGATGTTTGCTCGCAGGTGTCCGTATGTCCGATAAGCATTCACTAGCTGCTGCGCCCGACAGTTCTCGTGGCGCTTTGATAACACTTCTTCTGGTATGTCTAAAAAAAGGTCCAAGTTAGGTATATTGAATAGCTTATTGGTGGAGAGTCATGTCATCATAATATGAGAAATCACACATTAGTGCTCCGGGTTTGATTTGCCATCAAAAGAATTTCCTGTGTAAAGTAGGAAATAGTTTTTTGGTAGGCAAGTCCCTGTGGTCTTTATATGGCCTGATAATTTTAAACTTCAATGTGAGTTAGTATAGTAAGTCAGTCGGTATAATGCTACTTGCTAGTAGCATACTTATTCTGTGCTACCTCTAATTTAGTTTGTCCATGATATAATGACGAGTATAATATGTGCGTAAATAAATGCATAAAACACTCTGATATAATTTGGAAAGCCCATAAATATTGTGGCCAATTCTGTATTTAAACACAATCTCTTAACTAAACTGAAATGACACCTCTAAACCTAGTTCTGTCCCTGTCTGTTCTGTGTTCTGAGGTGCGATTATGTAAGAATTATCAAATCAAATCGTCAAAGTTCGGCGTCAAAGTAAAATAAACCATAACAGCATTGCAATAGAGCTCAATTTCGTGAAGCCGAACTTTGACGATTTGATCGGCAATCCTTACATAATTGCACCTCTGTTCTGTCTGTTCTGAGTATTATGAAAGGGTTAGTAATATTTTTAATGCTGTCATTTTAGCTTAGTTTAAAGACTGTGTACAACAGAATCAGCCCCAATCATATACAAATCAAATCAAATCAAATCAAATCAAATCAAATCAAAGAACATTTATTCAATGTAGGTAGGTATACTAGACTTATTGACGTTCGGTTATTTATAACATATACGAGTAACAATATAATGGTGATAATCAGTACGACTTCTTAAACTAAAGCTACGAGGGTTCCAAACGCGCCCTGGTCTGAGAAGAGCCCACAACAAACTCAGCCGGGGTTTTTTTTTCATTATCACCATTTCACAATCATCTTAACTAAGGAACTATCAGGGCCATTAGAGAAAATCATTGCCAAGCTTCCTTGTCATTTAAATAATCCTTTACATGGTAATAAGATTTTTTAATGAGTTTACGTTTTACATTAACTTTGAACTTATTAAGAGACATCTTCAACATGTCTTCTGGGAGCTTATTGTAGAAGCGGACACTGTTTCCAACAAATGAATTGCTAGTTTTACTGAGCCTAGAAGCAGGCATTACAAGCTTATTTTTATTTCTAGTATTGACATTATGACAATCACTTTTCTTCTTGAATTTATCAATGTGTTTATGCACGTATACTAAATTTTCAAATATATATTGGTTGTGCACTGTCATCATTTTAATTTCTTTAAATTTATCTCTTAGTGACTCTCTTGGTCCCATATTATATATGGCTCGAACAGCCCTCTTCTGCAGCACAATACAGTATATTATGATTGGGGTCAATATAACAGTATTGGCGTATTATGTATTTTATTATTTCTCAGTAGTAGTAGTAGGTAGTAGGTACCTAATATTTATACGTAAATGAAGTATCTAACATCGACAAAATTATTGCAATGTAATCTTTTATTTGTATGGCAAACAAAATATGGCCTTACATTTAAAATTCACAAATAAACATACCAGATACTTAATAACAAAGATTATAAGGCTCATATTCGCACAGAAGTAGGTTACTGATACTGTTATCACTATGACGTACCGAATTCGATTGACTCTCGCGGTCGATGCCCGAACACCCCGACTCCTGAATGATACTTCAAATATTCCTTCCATCTGATCACCTGTCCCACTCGCACTTTACTGAAACCTATCATGTTTCCCTTTCACTCCTATCAAAATCACAATAATATTGCAGACCACAAACCTCAAAACATTTCAAGGCCTTCTTAATTTAAAACATTACTGGGCGCGGGAGTTTACTGCTTGGCAATTCGAAACATACTGTCGTTTGTCGTTTCAGTGAAAGAGATAGTAGATAATATCTTCAGCGATAGTAATATTTGTATCGCAATGTTTAAAAGACGTACAAATTACAGATAGTTATCTTGGTAAATAATGTTATTACCTACTTTCGGTGAAAGACGAAAACGAAGGTCAAGGTCTTCGATAAATTTAAAGATATTAAGGGCTCTTTTAATCACTATGAGCTCTTGCGTTCTAGAAATCACGTGTTTTTACGTGCCAATATATTAATTACTAGCTGATGCCCGTGACTTCGTCCGCGTGGTTCAAGGTTTCTTGATTCCCGCGAGAACTCCTCAATTTTCCTGGATATAAAGTAGCCTATGTCACTCTCTAGGTCCTCAACTATACCCATGCCAAAAATCACGTCGATACGTTGCTCCGTTGCGGCGTGATTGAAGGACAAACCAACAAACCAACAAACCAATAAACCAACAAATAAACACACTTTCGCATTTATAATATTAGTATGATTAAGTTTATGTGCAATAATATATTAGTTGAAATTAGCAAGCTTTTAATGCATATAATGAAAGGTAAGTACGGTTAAAAATGTAAGCAGTAGGTTAGTAATTGGAAACACCACCTGAATAATTGCCTTTGGTGATTTTTACAATGATAAAAAAATTGACGACCTCCCTGGCGCTGTGTTGAGCGTTGTTGTCTTAACGTGGGAAACCCGGGTTCGATACCCGGCAGGGTCAATTTGGGACTTTATAATTTTTGAATTTTCTCTGGTCGTCTGGTGGGAGGCTATCGACAAAGACGTACCGCCAAGCGATTTAGCGTTCCGGTACGATGTCGTGTAGAAACCGATTAGGGGTATGGGTTTAATATAACTGCTAATAATATAACAGGTTAGCCCGCTACCATCTTAGATTGCATCATCACTTACTCAGGTGAAATCGCAGTCAAGGGCTAACTTGTAGTGAAATAAAAGAAAAATATAAAAGTTATTAATAATTATTATTGTTTAAATGCTGTAATCAGCTTAAACTAACAAGCATAATGCATTAAGAGATGCACGAACGTGTTTTGTTCCGATAAATTACTGTGTGGAACAACAATTATTACTGTTTGCTTACGTATTGTTATGGAAACATTGTTAAAATACGGTTGTAATAGGGCTAGAAAATAGCAATATTATGATTAAAATTAACAAAAATAGTATGTGCTATTTATTTTTTGTTAATGTAAAAAATAGACTTGGTTATTTTGGGGATAGGACCAGCCTGCACGGGATCGAAAATGTTTTTTCGATGTCTCGCATACCTTATTTGAAAAGGTAGGCTATTCACTCAATAAATCTTAAAAATCGAATTGAAATCAAAGAAGTGATCTGCTATAACTAATCAGGCTAGATCTGTTTGAATTAGGTAATGGTCTTTAACTAAGCCTGATTAACAGCGTGATGTAGAGTACCTATTAGGTACCTACCCATGCCTAAATTACTGCTTTCTAGAGTTTCTAGTACTAATAGGGCTGTACTATTAGTTATTACCTACTCTGTGCTAATAGTTACTGAGCTAAGCCGCGGACAGACGGACGCACGGATATGGCGAAACTACAAGGGCTCTCTGTTGACTAAGAAACTCTGAAAAAGCGTGATAAGGTGTTAAGTTACTTATTTCTCACAAGCTGATGCCTGCGACTTCATACGCGTGGATTGAGGTTTTTAAGTTCCCGCGTGAACTCTTAAATTTCCGGGGCAAAAAGTAGCCTGTGTGTTATTCCAGACTATATAATCTATCTTTGTGCCAAAATTCATCCACATCTGTTCTGCCGTTCTGGCGTGATTAAGTAACAAACATCCATCCATCCAGCCATACAAACTTTCGCATTTATGTTATTATATAAATAGATAGATATATAGAATAAATATAGATTAGAAAAGATTCATTAATTATTCGTTGCAGGTTATTCTGGGCCGGTATATTATTGTCGTGCTGCTTCGGCGCCGGCTCGGTGCTGCAGTCGGCACTCAGGCTGTTCTCCACAGGCGTGGCCTCCTACTCTTTGGAGACGAACTACCTGGCTTGGGACACGCCCTTCCCGGCAGTGACGGTGTGCGATGCCTCAAACGAACTTAATAGGACTTTGGAGTACTTGAAAGAGTACGTTTTCGGAGTTTACCTCCTTTAGAATCGTATATAAGCCCGGGGTATGAAAAATGTATGGGGAGTAAAATCAAACTTTCTCCGTTACGTTATTTACTTTATGTTCCCATGGTAACACTTGTTTAATGTTTATGTTTCCATGACTATGTTATGTATTTTGATGAATATAAATTATATATTATATTACCTGGTTCAAAGGTTTTCCATCGCCATTCAGCGCGGCAATGCTGCAAGTTTGATGGGTACCTTTGGCCCAGAGGCAACCAGGGGTGGTCTTTTTGATTAGGGTTTTATTTTTATTTTTGTTAGTAGGTATATAAGGATTTTAGATTAACGTTTAGTCTATAAGTTTTTATTATATCTTGTAATTATATAATTAATATAAATAAATGTATCAGGCATGCTTTCAGTAGGTTATATAAAAATTGAGTTCATTTACTAATCTATATAATTTATAATCATTCGTAAAGACTTAAAGAGTAAACTCCAGTCGTGCGTCGGAGTTGACACACACATTTTTTTAAACAACATTTATTGAAAACAATACAATTGATCTTAAAGCTATAGCTATAGTCTAATCTAATAACTAAAATATATAAATTATGCCCGCGTGGAATGGTGACAAGAATGCTGGCTGCATTTCCGCGTTGGACAGCCAGGCGTTTCCATTTGCTCAAAAAATTACCCAGCCCTTCTGTCACCAGATTATCTGTAATTCACATATTATATTCTTACTTTAAAATGATAAATGTTTGAAATCATTAATTTAATGAATCCATACTTAATATTATAAATGCGAAAGTGTGTCTGTCTTTCTGTCCATCTTTCTGTGTGCTACGTTTTCACGGCCCATCAAATCGATGAAATTTGGTACAGAGATAGGTTGTATCGGGTAATATTTCCCGCGGGAATCGAAAAATCTTAAGCAATGCGGACGAAGTCGCGGGCATCATCTGGTAAATAATATGTTCTAATACACTTTCGTACACAGGCACAAGAAATCTAGCGTCCTATCCCAGTTCTACCGGGACGTTGCATACTGGACCGTGAGGTACTGCAAAACCTGTGACGCCTGCAAAAATATTAATATTGACTGTGAAGAAAATTTCTACCACGGCGTTAACGAGATCCGATACAAATGTCCGGATTTATTGACCGACTGCTGGTGGGGCGGGAAGCATTTCAGATGCTGTGATATGTTAGTTTTGCTTCTATGTTGAGTTATTTTTGCGATTTTTATTTTACTCCAGTATTCTACCAGAAATTTCTGAAAGTTTCCTCTGCCACGTCCGTATTATAACCCCGCAGCGTTGTTTTTTTTAGAGGCCTCGTCAAACGACTGGTAGAAAAATACGTATAGTCCCATAAACTCATCCTGACAGACATAAAAATTAGTTCCAATTTTAGCCACCGGGCCTGATAAGTTTGTAGAACTATATCTACCTACTTAAACATCTGCTTTATTGTTTAAGATTCCATCCGGTGAAAACAGAATTTGGGGAATGTTACGTCTTCAATTCTGCACTATTGGGTAATAAGAGTATACATACTGTGAATAAAGTGATTGGCCTTCCTAATTTACTCTTCTCCGCAGTGAAGACAGTAGACGTAAGTTTCTTAGCTCGTTTTATTTATTTTGCGTTCACACAGTTAATTACATCATAGTACTTAAAGTTACCAGAAGTAAGGTGGTAAGTACCGCGATTTTCCGCTGCGAAAAACGAGATTGTCGCAGTCAATGAAATTTTCGACACCGAGGTTTCTTTGTTTCGTGTCAAATTTTCACAGGGAGTCGCTTTTCACTGGCCTGCAAAAGGAAAACAAAACTTTCATAATATTTAGAATGATTTTGGCATTTTAGAACTTATACCATATTTTCCGGCTTTTGCCGACCCAGACAGTGCCTACACGCGAGGATTCGTTCGACGACGACGATTTAGAGCGGTTTCCCGCTGCGAAAAACCAGTTACCAGAAGAATACCGCCGGGGTCAAGCGACTGCCTGGAATTCACTGGAACGATCGATGTCCTCCGTCCCCCCACTAGGTGCCAACGTTTGCTAACGCTACGCTTCCCAGAGCGGGGTTGACATTCCAGCACCGTAGGACCCCAACGCTCATCGGTTCTTCGAACTATGTATGGCTTTAAAAATATAGTTGCAATGTTTTAGAGTGACGCGTTCCTCCACGTTCCCAATAAAAAGGGAAAAAAGGGCTAACTTGTTCTTATACTTTAGGTGACAGTACACGCTCCTGACGACATGGTTTCTGCAAGATTCGAAAATATCCTCGGTAGTGCTTCCAGTATACCCCTTGTTACCGATTTCGAGGCTATTTTGAAGATAAGTATTCTTATCTTAAGTAATCACTCTATTTTCAATAATATGCGAGGTATTGAAACAGGAAGTATCACTTATCTCTCACAAAAAAAAATCTAGTACGTGTACTAGAAAATATTACAATACCTCAAATCAAAGGCGGTCAAATTAACCCACCGGTTAAATTAATTACCTATCGTTCAATACAAATGCTGATCCAGTTGAATATATCGACTTTTATAGAAATTGATTTCTCAAGAACACACTGTTGAGTTTTCACTTATGTAGAGATTAGATATAACATTATTAAAGCTGTTATGAATCTTGTTTTAGCAATTATTCTCTCATAAAGCTTGCACGTGTTGGATCAAGGTATGTTACGCACGCTGCCCTTATTTTGGGATAGCGCTTTGTCCCTTGAAAATACACCTTGTCCATACCTACCTATTTAATACAAGATGATCCCCGCGACTTTGTCCACGTGGATTAAATTTATTTGATTCCCGAAGGAACTCTTTAATTTTCTGTGATAAAAATGTCCTTCCCCAGGATGTAACCTACCCGCACCCATATACCAAATTTCATCAAAGCGGTTTAAAAGAGGGATGGATAAAGCATAGCAGAGAGACCGACATACTTTCGCATTCATAATATTAGTATAGAAGTATGGATACGAGTAACTACTCTCATAAAATTGATCTTTCAGGTGGAGCAAACAGTAAACGACGCATCGGTGTTATCTCTACCAGTGTCAATGCGAGGTTGTCTATTTAAGAACGAGCAACCCTCGATTCAGTCGTGGCCCTTCCAGCAGTATACCTACAGTGCCTGTCTGCTCCACTGCAGACGTCTGGCACAGATCACATCCTGCAACTGTACACACCACTTCATGTCCGACATATGTAAGTAGAGCTCACGGTGGTACCTCTACTGGTATATATGCAAAGTTGTCTGTTCAAGAAGGAGCAAGCCTCGATTCAGGGGTGGCCCTTTCAGCAGTATACCTACAGCGCCTGTCTGCTCCACTGCAGAGGTCTGGAACAGATCACATCCTGCAACTGTAACACCACTTCATATCCGATATAATTATGTAGGTAGAGCTCATTGTGGACGACTCATATCAGTGGTACCTCTACCGGTATACATGCGAGGTTGTCTGTTCAAGAAGGAGCAGCCCTCGATTCAGGGTTGGCCTTTCTAACAGTACACTGTACCCTTATTTTATTCCATTACAAGTTAGCCCTTGACTGCAATCTCACCTGATGGTTTAAGTAATGATGCAGTCAAGGATGGTAGCAGGCTAACCTAGTAATGTGTATGGCAGTTATATTAAACCCATACCCCTAGTCGGTTTCTACACGGCATCGTACTGGAATGTTTAATCGCTTGGCGGTACGTATTTGCCGGTAGGGTGGTAATTAGCGTCACGGCCAAAGCCTCCCACCAGACCAGACCAGACAAAATTCCGAAGTTATTAATTCCCAAATTGACCCAACCGGGAATAGAACCCGGGACCTCCCAGCGCTCAACACTGCTCCAGGAAAATCGCCCAATACTGCAAACACTGTAGGTATTTGCCGTGCAAGCGTCAGAGATACAAGACCGAAACACTTTACACACTAATTATTACAAACAAATACGGCAATAATAATAATCAAAAGTCTATTGATAGTAGTCAAGTCATCGAAGCTTGCCGCATTTCTGCGGTTGAACAATCGGTTTAATTAGTTCATATAATATTTTGAAAGGTAGGTAGTCTCAACTCTCAATAACCATAGCCACAGACATTTATGAGACGAAGCCTTTGAAGACGGTTCGACAGGTTAACAGAATAGATAATAGTTGGGTTAACCAACACAAAAGGTTGGTTGGAAGCCCTTGACAAGGGTTTATCCATAAACGTCCGGTCTGGGGGGCTACTACCATTGATTAAAGTAGTATTATAAATTATTTCACAACTAGCTTATGTTATTAAAACTAGCTAACTTCGTCCAAACGCCTATTTAGGGGTTGAATTTTCAAAAACCTTTTCTTAGCGATGTCTACGTCATAGTAGCTATCTGCATGCCTCGATTCGTCCAGTGGTTTGAGCTGTGCGTAGATAGATCAATCAGTAAAACAGTCACCTTTTCCTTTTATATAATATTTAGTTTTTTTTAATCCACTACACGTTAGCCCTTGACTACGATCACACCTGATGGTAAGTGATTTATTGATTTATTAAATAATATCCTCGGTACGCTTACAGCAATGCCAAAACGCATACCGAGTCAAGAATTACAAATTTGACAAAATTCATTAAAACTAATATTAAATACGTCTAGCTGTTGGTGCTGAGCAATCACATGATGAAGTGATGATGCAGTTTAAGATGGTAGCGGGCTAACCTGTTAGAGATATGGCAGTCTTGTCAGATTGCATGTCTCTATTGGACCAGCGGTTTAGGCTTGGACTTTAAATTTTATTTAAATAGATAGAT
Organism: Erebia aethiops; assembly: GCA_923060345.2. Classification (NCBI taxonomy): domain Eukaryota; kingdom Metazoa; phylum Arthropoda; class Insecta; order Lepidoptera; family Nymphalidae; genus Erebia; species Erebia aethiops. The sequence goes on along the minus strand of OV281079.1, from coordinate 34,227,431 downwards.
CACTATTTTATGTCACGTTCTTGTTAATTCTAAAACACGAACGTCAACAATATTAAAACAATACGGATTTAAGCGATGGTAGTATGCCACTTGGTTCATAAACGTTGACGACCTCCCTGGCGCAGTGGTGAGCGCTGTTGTCTTATAAGCGGGAGGTCCCGGGTTCGATCTCCGTCAGGGTCAATTTAAGAATTTATAATTTCTGATGTTTCTCTGGTCTGGTCTGGTGGGAAGCTTCGGCTGTGTTACCACCCAAACCACCCAAACGGCAAAGACGTGGCGCCAAGCGATTTAGAGTTTCGGTATCAAATCATAATGGGTATAATGTAAGTGCCATACCCCTAATAGACCCCTAATAATAATAATTGCTTAGCCCGCTATCGTCTTAGAAATGCATCTTCACTTATCAGTTATCACATATCACAGGTGAGATCGCAGTCAAGGGCTAACTTGGATTTAAAAAACTGTGTCATTCCCTTTATATAGTTCTAAACTTTTTTTATAGTTGGGACCCCGGCCTGTGACATAAAGGGACTGATCTGTTTGTCGCGCAAAAAAGGTAAGGAATGTCAGCTCTATTATTAGGTCATCATGATCACTTCAACCCATTGCCGGCTAACAATGAGATTTAGCTATAGTCCACCACGCTGGCCCAGTTCGGATTGGCATACTTCACACACCTTTGAGGATATTATGAAAAAATCTCGGGCATTCAGGTTTCCTCACTATGTTTTATTTCACCGTTTGCAGCAAGTGATATTTAATTTCTTAAAAAACACATATCATACTAATATTATAAATGCGAAAATGTGTTTGTTTGTTGGTTTCTTTATCCTCCAATCACGCCGCAACACAGCATCGGATCGGCAGCAACGGCTTGGGTATTGCTGAGCATCTGGATAGTGACATAGGCTACTTTTTATCCTGGAAAATGAAGGAGTCGCATCCAACACCTAGTCTTTAATAAGTTAGAGGTCCCAGTGATTGAACCGTTCGGTTGTCTAAAATTTAAACCAATTAAATTTATGGTTTAATCGACAAGGCTATCATCGTAAGAGCTAAGATACGTCTAAGTGATATGACCATGTACCTACTTAAGTATTTTTGTTTCTACCATCCTACAGCACAAGCAAAAATACGTAAGCATGTTCATCCTATCTGCCGACCGTCACGTATGGTGCATCCACACAGCAGTTACTTTTTGTGGAGAAACGTTTCCAAGCGTCAGTGGGCAGCATCCGATATAAAAATAATACTATACTGTGTGCTTAGGGGTGAAAAAAGATGATTTCCGACGAGGGTGAAGATCTGAAATCGTGTTTCATCCCGTGGCGCACACATTATTTTTTTAAAAGTGCGAGTTTTATTAAAATTTTATTTCTTATTTATTTTAGTTGCTAGGCATAGATTTAGCATTGGTCTTTAGACCAATCCTAAATCTATGTTGCTAGGTTGTTCTTTACAATCAATATCATGTGTCAGTTTAGTTGATGGGTAGGTAATATGACAAATAAAAAGGTTTGAAATAAACTGACAGGATTGAAAGGAGGGCTGCTACGTCATTCTGCGGGTAGAAAACCATCACTTTCTGCCCGGTTTTCTACCCGCTGCACGACGTATTCGTCTGAAATTGACTATAGTTTCAGGTGGCTCAACAGTCATTTGAAACTCGCATTTTCAATGCAGGTTATATGAAAAGAACTTTATTGTCAGTTGTCGTGTTAAGTATCGTTGCCTTACTTTTGAAAACAGTCAAAACGTGGAAAAAGTCGGCAACATAAAATTTTGTTTTTTGGTTTGTTTCTGAACATAGGCCCCTCAACGCGCTTGTTGCTGAATGTTACTCTTTGACCTTTGTTAATTTATGTTACTGTCGGTATGGATGCGACGAGCAACATCCAACAAATAGCAACAAGTAGTCACAAAAGTATGAATTGTAACGTAGTTGCATTATTTTGCTCCACAAAAAGTAGCTGCGGTGTTGTGTACCTTTAAGTGATGGTGCTTTTCATGCGTCATAGTTTAGATCCAAGGTTTACCTGTCCAGATAATTTAGTCTTCAGGTGTATTTACACATGCACCAAAAGTGAACGCGTCGCAGCAGGCAAATATTGTGTCTCAGTCACAAGCGATTTAGCGTTCTGGTAGAAGCCGATTAGGTATATGGGTTTAGTATAACCCCTAACAGGTTAGCCCAGCTACTATGTTAGAATGGATCATCACTTACCACCAGGTGAGATCGCAGTAAAGGGCTTATTTGAATTTAAAAAACATATACGCGCCGAATTGAGAACGTCCTCCTTTTTTGGACGTCGGTTAAAAATATAGCTGAGCGCCCCGACTTCGCATGGTTAAGTTTGCACGAATAGGATTACTGTGCAGTTATTTTGAAAATATTGTTACGTATTTAAGAAAGAAAACTTTCAGGAGTGATACTAAAATATCCATGCGACTGCCCTACAGCGTGCGACGACACCCAGTATAAGACAGTTCATATATTCCTCAAGTGAGTAAAATATTTCAAAATATAACTCTACATTCTAAGTAGGTACTTACAATGCAGATTCGCCGCCGTGGCCAAAATTCGGACAAAGGGATATTTCGTCCCAAACAAAGACCTCGCGTCTTATGAGTTCGGACTTCGGACCTACTTTAAACATAATCTTCGCTAACTAAAGCTTTAGTAGGTAGTGAAATTTGCCACTGCAGACTGCCTCGTTGGTCTAGCGGTTAGCATAGTCGACTGCGGATCACGAGGTCCTGGGTTCGATTCCCGGTCGGGCATAAAAATTGGTATTGGGTTTTTCAATTAAGAAATTCTCAGTGCCAGCCCGGAGTTGGAAGTGGGCGGTATTTCACCCCCGTGCCTCGGAGAGCACGTTAAGCCGTCGGTCCCGGTTGCACTAACATGATAATAGTCGTTAAAGCCCGCCAACCCGCATTGGAGCAGCGTGGTGGGTCTAAGCTCTAATTCCCTCTCTCCTATGAGGGTGGAGGCCTGTGCCCAGCAGTGGGGCATCCCCAAGGGCTAAAATAGGGGATAAAAGTTTGTATGAAAGTCCTTTATTTTACAAGATGTTTTTCAAGTAAAATCTACGAAACTTGGTATTTTGGCTTTCGGTAAAAAATAAAGAAGAACGTGTGTCATCACTTTAAAAAATTCCACCCCCTTGAAGGGGTTAAATAGGGGTTGAAAGTTTGTATGATAGTACGTCCGTCGTCGTTGTTCAAGCTATAGATATGAAACTTGCTATTTGGGGTATCGGTTTAAAATAATGAATTACGAATTTCAGTTTTTGAAATGTCTATCTACTCAAGAACGTCAAATAGAGAGTTTGTCCTTCGATCACGCCACAACAGAGAAACGGATCGACGTGATTTTTTGGGTGGGTATAGTTGAGTACCTGGAGAGTGACATAGGCTTCTTTTTATCCTGGAAAATTAAGGAGTGCCTGTGGGAATTAAAAAACTTATGCCTCGCGAACGAAGTCGCGGGCGTCCGCTAGTAATATTATAAATGCGAAAGTTTGGATGGATGGATGTATGGATGTTTGTTACTCAATCACGCTCCAACGGCTGAACGGGTCTGGCACAGAGCGAGATTATAGTCTAGAATAGCACATAGGCTACTTTTTATCCCGGAAAATTAAAGAGTTCCCGCGGGAACCAACAAACCTCAAACCACGCAGACGAAGACGCAGGCATTCGCTAGTATTTTCTATACCTGTCAATTTTCATGTCACTCAGAGTTGTTTAATCATTTCTTAAGGATCTCCTTAGTGTAGATTTTAATACAAAATCTATACTAAGGAGATAACTAAGCACTAAGATACATTTAAATATGCATACGGTAAATAAATAGCAACAATCTTGATTCTCGAACAAACATAATAACATCATCGATATTACATTTTAATTATGTAAATATATTATATTTTAATTAAGTAAATGTTTTTCATCAAAAGCCTTATAAGTATTTAGGCGTGACGGGCTGCTTATATTGTTGACGTCGCGTCGGTACTAAAATTCTACAACAATGCGTCAACCAATGATATTTATATGTTACTACCCTGACGTCAACTGGCCTAATACATAATATAATTTTGGTGTCTTATATTGTAACTAGCTGATGCCCGCGACTTCGCCCGCGTGGATTAAGTTTTTGAAGTGAAAACTTCTTTAGCCACGTTGAGCACTTTTTGGTATGGGGTAAAATTAAAATAGTGGATTCGCGGCGTCATCGACATGGATGTCGCCGACGTGCTCGCGTTGTTACGAAGACAAAATATAAATACACGCGCTTAAATACAAATATACTACATTCGTAATTAAACTTTAATGCCTTAGTGTTAAGGTTTATATTTTTTTTCTATCGTTTTCACTTCTATCGGCAGTCCCTATGACTGATACGATACCGACTAGAAACCGATTGTGGTATGGGCAGCGGGTATGAATTTAATTTATCTACCGTGCCTAACAAGTTAGCCCGCTACCATCTTAGACTGCATCATCACTTACCATCAGGTGAGATCGTAGTCAAGGGCTAACTTGTAGTTGATTAAAAAAGCTGATGACGACCATGCTCCTATTTTACAGTCGTGTGACCAAATCGCCGGAGATGATGAAGCGTGGATCCCGTGCGAGGATACGCTTTGCTCAGCTCCCATCCCTGAGGGTGCGGAGACTGGCCATCAAGGATACGCTCGGACTTGTTGGTTAGTACTTAGTACCTAAACACCATTTTTATTTCGAGGGCAAATGTACTAAGTTTTTTAAATTATCGAAATAGGGTATTTGACTACTAGTCGAATCAACAACTTCTTTTCAAACGTCAAAACGCTTGCTTAGTTTGGGATTTTGTGTTGAATATTGAACAGTGACGTCATCAAATTCCGACGCACTTTTTTACTTTCAGCTCAGTTAGTGGATAAAAAAAGGTTAGCAGTAATTTAAGTGCACACGATTATTTGTTTCAGTGGACATCGGTGGAGTGGGCGGAGTGTTCTTCGGCGCCTCCCTTCTCAGCATCATAGAACTGGTTTACCTCTTTTGTATCCGACGAAATTGATTAACAGAAGACTATAATCATACTATGGGGGATGGATGGATGGATGGGGATACCTGAATGAAATTTTTCAAACTTAAAAACGTGCTTCTAGTATGGCGTTTGCATGAAATACAAACGCCATTGCAAAAGTTGTGAGTTGTGACGTCATCAAATTTCAACGCACTTTTATTCTTTAATCTTCAAAGTTTAAAATGGTTATCAAACTTACAACTAACCGATGATGACGATGTGAACCCTCTATTTAATAATTAGTAAGAAATTATTTTGACTGAGACATCCCTATTATTAAGAAGGTTGCCTGGAAGAGATCGCTACTAAGCGTATAAGGTAATACATATAATTACATATATATACTGTTTCACATAAATGGTGCAAAATTGTGAATAAAGTGTTAATATTTTTTCTAGGATAGTACCTACCATAGATTTATTATTGGGTTCAAGCGCGCGAACCCTATAATAAATCTATGGATAGTACCTGATAATAATATTATGATGTGACAGCCGTGTTTTATACATGCGAAAAAATCCTATGTCTATGGTTTTATAGCACCGATAATCGTAATAATTTGACAGCTTATAACGTACTTCAAGAACTGTTGGAGTTCATATTATATGCTTTTTGACGTGCAGGCATCTAGATTTTCTTACACAACGGGGGGCTGTTTGGTCCGCTAAACACATCTTCGCCCATCTCCGCTCTTATGGATACGGTATAGAGTTTAGACATAGTAAAATAATACTTAGAATTACTGAAATGTGGTACCTACCATTTAATATGTAGTAATATTTTATTTAGGTTATTATATTATCTCTAGTCTCTATTCTAGTCAGGCACTTTTCCGACAAAATACGTGGGTTTAACCGGTAGTTATTTATAGTTAAAATATATTAGTTATTAACCGCGTGTATAATTAATTACATTAATACAGTTAATAATATTATTGTCGCTCTAGAGATAAACAAAACAAAACATTGTGGTCTAAATTTTAATTTCATATCTTTTCCGTGTTTATTTTACCCGTGGAATACCCATAAAGCCGAAGTTTGGTAGCTTTTTAGGGTTCCATTCCTCAAAATTCTGTTTTAAAAGCCAAGACTTAAACTGCGCACACGATTCAAAATAAGATTTACCCCTTTACTTATCGTGATTTAAAATAAGCGTTTTTTTTGCCTCCTGTGTTATTTACTTCACAAAGTAAAACTCGGTTTTATCCAACATTGCAATATATCCATAATGAGGTACGGAACCATTGATAAAATATAAGTTTCTATAAATATATGCCTGCACGCTATCTCAAATCAATAAATGTATATAAAATAATATTCCTGGCCCGCATCATATACATTTGCTTACAAAACTACAATCAAGTGGAACGTGTCATGTACCTACCATTAAACCTAGTTCAAACAAAGGCAATAGATAAAGTTCTAGCAGTGAAGTGAATTATATAAAAGACGCACAGTGTATTTAGTAGTTCTACTGGCAATATGTTGGCGAGAAACATTAAAATTTATAAAGCAATAATAGCATTGATTTTACTATGTGGTATGATAGAAAGTCGTCAGATAAGTAGAGGAGTGAAAAACAGGCAAGAGAACAAATCTTTACTACAAACAACTACCACGTTGCTTAGTGACAGGATTTTCTTTCCCGATGAGAGAGCAACGGATCCACCAGACTCTTTGAGTAACAAATTTGGGATCGGTGGCGGAGGATGTCCCTATGGAAAAAGGAGAGTTGGACCTTTTTGCGCATAAGTGTCTTGGTACCACTTAATCAAATTTTTTGCTCATAAGTCAACAGCTCCTGTCCTTCTAGAACTCACACAGATTGTAGAAGATACGCAGCATGCAGCAGGAAATATTGGATTTTCCTGTCTTGCTCTTATGTCAACAGCTCCTGTCCGTCTATAGCTCACACAGATTGTAGAAGATACGCAGCAGGAAATATAGGATTTTACTCTCTTGAGCCCACAAAGTTTAGCTATAAACAAGGTAATGGCCTATATATTCTGCGGTGACACTGCTTCAAAATAAGTTTAGGTATAAATAGTCTAGTAAACGGGGCGGTCTGTTAATTTAAATGCTATATTCAGTGGCACATTATTAACATTTGTCAACGAACCCGCGGTAAATTATCACGTCTCGAATAACATTGTTTTTCTGTGATCCAGTTGACTCACACCTAGTATCGAAGTTCTCTCGAATTAACTTTTTGTGGAGTGTAAATATATCTAATAAATAAATAAACCTAATAAATACATTACTAGCAAAATGTTAGTGGTAAACTTATGTGCTCTAATAACAGTGCTCTTTTTGTGCACAGTCATAGAAAGTCGGGAAATAGAATTTGGCAAAGAAAATGCTGGTTTACGACAATTACTGAGGACCAAGAAATCATATAGCGATATAATTGTCTTTCCCGAAATAAATAGAAGAAGCGCAGTTTTTGGCAAAAATGCTGGTTTACGAACATCATTGAAAACCACGAAATCTAGCGATATAATTGTCTTTCCGGATGATGTGGAAAAATATAAGGTTAAAATACCATCTGTTGTAATTACGAATAGAAATTTTATAACTGAAGGTGGTAATAACTGCGCCAGGGGTTACGTCAGAAGGGGTCCTGCTTGTATGCCTAAACCTAAGGGATACCGAAGAAATTAGGTCAAAGTCCCATTGGATTTTGAACTCTATGTTCTGAGCAACGGAAAACGGAAGTGCTGTTTATTTCTGCGTAGATCCAGAAAGGATATTTTTGATCTTCAACCACATACAATTTGAAAAAGGGACGCAATATATAATATACTATCTTACTTTTCATTCTAAGCAACCTTAATGGACTGAATGCTGTGAAGATTTGCTTAAATAATTCCTCTCTCCTCTAAAGCTCTCAAAAATTTCTCTTTTGATAACTATCACCAAAGTAACACCATTTGGTGCGTTTAGAACTCTCCTCTGGTGAAATTTGTGATGATCTGCCCGCAAGCGGCTGGGGACCTGACTACTTATCGCCGCTCAAAGACGAGTTACCAAAAATGAACAATATCTAGAAAGGCGTATTCTAGTCTATTATTAAAGTATGCGCTGTATAGGTACCTACAGTACTTTACATAGGTGTAACCAGTAAAACTGACGCTATTCATCGGGGTGTCTACTAAATATCGCCTCTCAAAGACGTAATATACTTACAACAAGTAATAAAATTAAAATAAAAAAAAACCCAAGACGAACTGCAGCGCTCCATTGTGATTTGTGACCTTATAACTTTGTAACAACAGAAGAATTTAGAACTTCGCAGAAGTAGTTTTATCAACACAAAAGTGCATCTTTGTCGGCTCAGTAGTTTTTTGACCAGCGTGGTGGACTATGGTCAAATTGTAATGTGTAGAGGTGTCAAATAGTGAAAAAAATATATCAGTTCAAAAAATATGTTAAAAATATTATGCATTAAAAAAAAGGAGTTTCTGTGGCCACCTTCTAGCTCCATCACGATACCCTGGGCAGCATCTAAGCGCTTGTCAAGATAAATCAAGAGTTCAAATACGACGGGTTTACGATGAGAAGGAGTTCCTATGACCACCTATCAAATCACGATTGCAGCACAGCTTGGTGGACTATGGCCCTAAAACATATCTAAGAACCATCTTAGAAGCTAAAAAAAAGCTAAGCTAAACTTTATTTAAAACAAAAACCACAGCTTGGTGGACTATGGCCCTAAAACATATTTAAGAACCTTGTCAGAAGTTATGCATATCTATAGCAAAAAACCTCATCCTAATCGGTCCAGTAGTTTTCCAGGAAAATGGTAACAAACAAACAAACAAACAAACAAACAATCGCACAACCTCTTAGGGCAAACACATATTATACCGTCTCCGTTCCGTCGTGGGTAAAAAATAGCTCAAGTGTTTGAAGGCGTAGAATTAATTGCTATGCTAATCTTGTTACACTTGTTTAATTATGCCAAATTTAGTTAACCTATTAATTTATGTTAGTGTTAGTGTGTAGTATTTAAATATCTCCGATTTAAGTTATTTACAATTTAAATATTCAAAATAACATATAGGTATCACCTTTATGATCAACTGTGAGAATACTAATATAAATACAATCTGAAACAGGAAAATTAATAGTAAGGTGATATTTAGAAAAATTCGTGCTGTAACATGTAAAAATGAGGGATCATTGGAACCAGATTTTACAAAAACTTTTAGTTGTTTTAGTCTTGATCTTTTACGACTAATTTGAAATAACTTTTGTTTAAATAATGTCTCAAATTAAATCACAATAGTCGGAAAGCCATAACGCCTTGAGATTTTCATGAATTTCCCGATAATTTTCTGCTGTTGCCATACGATTTTTTGACCACTTTTTTTAATTACGTCATACTTAATGTATTTGGGTAGCGAATGATATTTATTTGGTAATAAAATTTTAATTTTTGCTATCCTAAAGTCGGAACAGAAAATGATGTTTCGAGTATAACGACCTACTGTGTGTACTACTGGACTACTGTAAAGTGCTAGAATCCTGGTCATATTGGTATAGGACACAGGAGTCCAGCACTATTCTATTAGTCATTATTTACTCATGGATCCAAGATGGGATTTGATTGTGGTTTTTTTTTCACACACAATAACATTTCCACATAAATTTTAAATTATTAAAATATGACACACCACAGTTCGCTAATTCAATAATAATAATTAATAAATAATATAATAAATTAATTGGTAATTTCATTGGTTCATTATCTCTAAACTAAACTAAATTAACAAATCTAAATCTATCTAGGTGCTCTCCTTTTCCTCAAGAAGCACTATGAAAGTCGTGAGAACCTGTTATTTTAGTTGAATTTAGAGACTGCGGCCACATTATCTTATTATTGCTAGATATCTTAAGGTTAATGATTGGTTCGTTTTTGTTTTGTATATTTAATATGATTTGACGATGCCGAATTTGACGATGTTTTGCACATAGGTTCAAGAAATCTTATGAGTCATGTGTGTCGTGTCGACCACATACTTTTGCTTTTAAATTTTTATTGTACTTATCTACTCATTTGTTTAAAATAATTATTCTAATATAACACCTCCCTAACATTCTTTGTTTTTTTTTATTGTTTGAAGTAAATAACCTTGGTAGGTAAGATCGTAATCTTGTAAATCTATTGAATTCTTAAGATTAATGCTGTGGTTTGGCTGACCTAAGTGCGTTTTGTAATGGCTCAGTTTTACCCTAATAAGCCCTTTTCTGGCTATAAATGTTTCCGGTGAAACTTGAAATGTTTATGACACTAAATACGTTAAAGCTCAGAGCACAGAATAGGTAATCTCAGAGTGCCATATTGGCATTAGCAATAAAAATTGCAGGTGATGAAAATTTTATTTTCTGCAGAATGTAGTTGCCATTTAATTGAAACTAACCTTATATCTACATTTTTTACGCCACTACAAGTAAGCCCTTGACTGCAATCTTACCTGATGGTAAGTGATGATGCTGTCTAAGATGGTAGCGGGCTAACCTGTTAGGGGTATGGTAGTTATATTAAATTCATCGTATTTGTACACGGCATCGTACCGGAACGCGTAATTGCTTGGATGTACGTCTTTGCCGGTAGGGTAGTAACTAGCCACGGCCGAAGCCTCCCACCAAGATAAAAATTAAAAATTAAACACCTCCGATAGATGAAAACCTAGATCTGTTATCTATTCATTGAGACCACTCAAATAAGCCCAGACTTCTGCTGTAAGCCGTTAAGGAGTTGCAGATTCCAGGTCATGCTACCAGCCAAGGTCAGGTCAAGGCTACCAAGTTCTTACAACGTCCATACTGCCAATGCTTAAATTGCTTGCTCATATTGTTTTATTATTGTTGACTTTCGTGTTTTAGAATTATAATCCTTATTTTAGGAACATCAAGGTATTATTCGCACCTGAGTTGAATGCAGAGCTTAAATGTGCTAGTGCTGTGACCTTATTACTGACAGTCACATCGATAAATTACAAAAACAAGCATTGCATTATTTTAAAAACATTTAAAATATTGATCGAAAGACAATAAATAATGAAGTGAAAAATGTTCATTTCTTCTGTAAAGAAAATAAAATCATTGGGACAAGTAGGGACGATTGTTTTAGTTAGATAAAAGTCCTTTCATCCCACCATCTCGGAAAGAGTATTTTTACTCTTCGATATTTGAATGCAAAAGCCGTTATTATCCTCTACAGGATAAAGTAAATTGAATTTAGAACATCGTGTGCACGTTAGTAAATATCACTCGTCTATGAAGTTTGTGAATTCAAAACATCATTCAAACCTGTTGACTTCTACCTCTATGGTGCCGAATTTCCATACAACCGTTTTTAATTTGTTAAAAACTCACACTCGTAACCTTCTTGGTGTACTTTTTTAATTTGCTTTGCGCGCACCATTTTCTTTCACGTCATATTATCTTGTGATTTTTTTTGCATTTAGTCATTTCCTCGCTGAGGTGGGATGAAAAGTTACGTGTTGCACTCGAGTGAAAAGATGTAAGGACCTCTTCGTTCTTCGTGAGCTTCTTTAGCTTCTTTTTGTATTACAAATAATGTTATATTTGATACTGTGGTATATCGACTCGGTCTGCCGTTAAAGGCAAGGGCAAAAAGTTATTTTGCCATTCTTCAGTACACATATCCAATGCTTTTTTTGCAATTTTGCGTGCTTGGCGATGAAAAAACATGCGTTTTTTTGTTACTGAAGTCATTTTTACTTGATTATTAAGCGACAAACAAGCAACAAGCGTTCGATCAAAGAGTACGTATGTGTCAGAATTTCCTAGGAAATGTCGACATAAACGGTTTACGTTAGATACGTTAGAGCTCGAAATTCGTCAATGAGATGATTTAAGCACTTTATCTAGGAATAGTAAACATTAACGGTCCCACCACGTTATATCGCGAAATCATATAACTGAATTGATTATTATTAGATTTAGATTATTGAAATAATCAAGTAGGTATATCATTACTTGATTATTTCATGAAAAAATCAATTTAGCTAGGTATATGATTTCGCGATTTAACAGTGGAGGGACCGTTAATGAAGGGTCATAGTTTTCATCAAGAATGATCACCTAATTAATTGATTATATTATAATCAAACGTCTAACGTTGGGTGTCCATAAAAATGTAGAAGTAAAAAGAATGGGCTATACCAAAAGACTCGCTTCGTCGCCCCTTCATTCAGCTTCACCTCGCTTCATTCAGGATCTCATTCGCGAGCTTCTAGGTTCACACTTTACAAAACACTCAAGGGGTATAGACCAAACAAGACTACCATGAGTCGGGTTAAGCTGATTCGGTTCAGCTGATAACGGCTGAACAGATTTGATTTTCTTGAATCATAATAATGTTTATCCATAGTCATAATCAAACTCTTTGAGGATGGCCTGACAGCATGACAGCATTAAATTGACAAGTATAAACGCAATAAATTCTAATATTCTTATTTTTAAATACATATTCTTTGGTTTTCCTCCTAAAATAAATCTTCCAATCATGAATTCCAAATTATTGTGCGCTGTTCTATTTTTAACTGTTTCCTCAAGCCTCGGCCAGGACGGGTGGTATCCATGGTATGGGAACGAAGCGCCGAAACCCGCGGGTGGTGAGTAGGTATTGATTTATTCGATAACAAGCTGTTAGCCCTGGACAGTAGTGTAGTGGAACAAAAAAATGATATTATCATCATCTCATTATATAGCTGGCCCATTATTGAGCACGAGTCTCCTCTCAGAATGGGAAGGGGTTTGGCCATTAGTCTACCACTCTCCAAGCGCGGATGGGCAGAATTCATACAACTTTAAGAGCTTTATGGCAAACTCATGACTCTAAAGCAAATAAAAATCACGATGATTTCCTCCACTGTTATGGCAAGATAGCGTATAGAAGTGATTTTTAAAACAAGTGCGTTTTACTTCACTAAGTTACGAGGTACTCGTACGTGTCTGCGGATCAAAATTCGTACCTCTGGCTGCCCGAAGAGCAGGTTCTTATAACCGACTAGATATTGCCCGCGAGTTCGTCTTTCCCCGACTAGTATGTCCTTCCCCGGGATGTAACCTACCTCTATACCAAACTTCATATATATAAATATATATATGTATATATATATATCACTAGTGGGCCCGGCAGACGTAGTCCTGCCCTAAACCTAGAATCCGATTGCAGCGCCCCCTACCGGGTCCAATTGTGAATATAAACCATCCCGGTACCTCCTATCTTTCAAGTTAAATCAAACTGCACACGGTGTGCAAATTTAATTTAAAATCGGTTAAGTAGTTTAGGAGTCCATCGCGGACAAACAACGTGATTTATATATATATATATAAGATTATACCTACTCTATATCAATCGATAAGATGGGCCGTTAAAGCGTAGCAGACAGACAGACAAACATACATACTTTCGAATCCATACTAATATTATATAAATGCGAAAGTGTGTCTGTCTGTCTGTTATGCTTTCACGGCATATCTATTCAACCTATTTGGATGAAATTTGGTATAGGGATAGTTTTTTATCCCGGGGAAGGATATAGCCCGGAAAATTAAGGAGTTCCCGCGGGAATTTAAAAAACTTAATCCAATCGCGGGAATTTAAAAAAGTCGCGGGCATCATCTAGTTTATTATATTAAAGTATGGATAATGCTATGAAAAACAACAGTTTTATAAAACTATCGTTATTACAGAGGATATGGATTGTGATTCACCAGTCTGCGTGGGACCATGTCCTGAAGCCGCCCCTCCCCGCTACTGCCCCGCGAACATGACAAGCTGTGCCTCCGGCTGTGCTTGCATGCTGGAATGCAGGTCCCCCGTCTATGTATGTTTTCAGACTAAGTTCTGTATGGCACGCCGGAGATATCTGAAGAGACCCACTAAACAACCGTATTACTATGTCAGTGTTCCTGAGGATGTTGAATAGTGAAGCTGTACCCTCAAACTTGAGTGTAAGTCTCCGTGTACTTCCAGACCAAGTTCTGTATGGCACGCAGGAGATATCTGAAGAGACACATTAAGCACCCGTATTTTGTACTATGCCACCGTTCCAGAGAGTATTGAATAGTGAAGCTGTGCCTGTAAATTTGAGTGTACCTACATATCCTGTGTGTTTCCAGACCATGCTCTGTATAGCACACAGGAGATATCTGAAAAGACCCATATATACCTATTTATTTTTAAATTTCCATTGAATAAATTATTGTTAGATATTTTCAGGTATTTAAATACTTACGCATTGTGTTAACTGCGACAAACGCAGCAAAGCGACGCGACGCGATAGTATCAAACAGTTGCTAACCCTTCACGTGGCCTACTTTGTCGCGTAGATACGTCTGTCATTTTCTATAGCGTCCTATCGCGTCGCGTCTCGTGGCATTGCTTCTGTTGCTCACCTAATGCTCACCTAGGACAACGGGAGATCCTCAAAGATTAAGCTTTTTTAAGAGCATGCATGGTCTTATGGCCCCTGATTACATTTGCACTATTGACTGAACCATTTATGGTAAAAATGGTAAGTAATAAAATTCTTGCAAAGTACATGTAAATAAAAGTATTAAAACTTTCTAAATTTCGTATTTTTTCTCCATAAAAGTCAGCAAACTGAGAAGTTGAAAGTTAAGAAGTTTATGATAACAATAACTTGATATTCTCGGAAAAAATCCTTTGTCATTCAGAGGGTTCGCAACTTTTTCGATTTGGAAGATGATCGTCCGACATCTGGTTGTTTCAGGGGATATACTTGGGTAGCTACTTTATGTTTCTGCAAAGCCTGTTACACACAACGCGCGCGACGGTATCGATGCGGTAAACGTGTCTTAGCAGTCAGTACAGTCTTTGGTGTCACTTTATTGAGGCTTGCGCTATTCATTATTGATCATGCTATTTCAGTCATCATTTATAAGGCGGAACATACTCAAAAGTTAGATACATACGCGATGTTTTGACCGCAAATATCGGAGCGTGTGGAAATTCGAACAATCGTGCAAAAGTTTTTTTTTATTTCCAGGAGCTGAAACACCACTTTCATGGATGCAAGGAAAAATAAGAGGGTTTCGTACCTAGGGTAATAATGTTCTGTTATTTCATACATCTTCGTTCGTGCTTTACAGAACCACCTTAGGTGTGGTTATGCGTATGAAGCTAAGTCCAATAATCCTATCTTAGCGTGTGCCTACGTCACTACTATTAAAATTTCTAACCCCAGCGGTTTAGGCGCGGTTTAGGCTGTGCGTTGGTAGATCAGTAAGTTAGTCTGGATAAGTACTTTTATATGTAGGTACAGATGGAGAGCTTAATGTTGAGCTTAATGGTGAGTGACCACAATGCATAACTCTAGAAGCATTTAGATGACTCCTTTGAGGCGAAAAAATTATAACAAATCATATAATTGTTAGGTGCCATCCTGCCTACGTCCTGCCGTGCGGTTACCTTTCCGCATTGTGTGTGTTTCAGGCTTTAGTAGCATGCACCTATTATGTAAATACAAGTGCGTGTTGAGGAATAAAGGGGGAAAAGCTTGTGATCTTGCTAGAAAAGAGGTTTACCAAGTTGACGACCTCCCTGGCGCAGTGTTGAGCGCTGTTGTCTTAATGTGGGAGGTCCCGGATTCAATTCCCGACAGAGTCAATTTGGGAATTTATAATTTCTGAATTTTCACTGGTTTGGTCTGGTGGGAGGCTTCGGCCGTGGCTAGTTACCCTTACCACCCTACCGGCAAAGATGTATCGCCAAGCGATTTAGCGTCCCAGTAGGTACGATACCGTCTAGAAACCCACTAGGGGTATGGGGTTTAATATCACTGCCATATAATCCCTAACTGGTTAGCCCTAAGGTAACTGGTGGTCCCTAACTGGTTAACTGGTTAGTAACATTTTAGACTGCACTATCACTTACCATCAGGTAAGATTGCAGTCAAGGGCTAACTTGTAGTGGAATTTAAAAAAAGTATTTGTCAAACAACCTACCTGGCACAGGGGCGAGCGCTTCAAGTTTCCATTTTCGATTCCTGACTGGGGTAATTTAGAAAGTTTCTAATATACTTAATGCTTTATGGAGTCGGCCCATACCGACTCCATATACCTACGTAAGCTAATATGGAGTCGGTATGGGTTTTATAATAACTAACTTCAATATATCGGTAGGCACGATCCATCATAGACTGCATCATCATGTTTTAATTAATATTTTGCATCATAATATATTGTGAGATCGCACAAATAGAGTCTCACAAAGAGTCTTATAATAATTTAAGAGTAACAAAAATCACAAAATGGCGAATGATGAAGTAATAAAGCTTTGAAACACGAGACGGATCACGGACTAATAAAAATGAATTACTTAAATGCAATCTTGGACGTTCTAGCGCAAGTGCTTTTCAGTAATAAAAACTTTTTTCATAATAACAGTTGTCCTGAAATTCAGACTTCGTTATGATTTTAATAAAAAAGTCTGCGGTCTGTCTCACTCGTAGACATATTACTCTTTCGTCAGCTCTACGGCGACGGTTTTTTTATTCATTATATACCTACCATTGGTTTGGTACTTTGCCCATACATACAAGAAAGCAGCAAAATTTTATCGTGCAAAATATTACACACTTCACGCGAAAGATACAATATTAGGACGTATTTCTTAATTTATTTCGTAGAACCGTTTATTGATTTTATTATTTGTTGATTTTTTAATACTGTTTATTACATTTACCAATTCACCATATACAGGTTTGAATTTTAATTAGCAACAATACCAATACAAATATGGTCTAAATAATAATTATTTTTCATGAAGATTAATTTAAATAAGTACATCATAGAAATAAAATATGTTCCACTTCTAAACATATTATTATTACACAATATATTACTATTTCACAGGCAATACACGGGCTTAACATATTATAATTACTTATTATACCTACTTACCTACTTACATGTTTATCACATTATCTTAAAAAGGTCGTGATCCAATGACGAGTCTTCTGTACTCAGAGTGATAATATCAGACTTTTAACAGTCAAAGGTGGAAGTGATCTTTTAAAAAATTAATGCTCTAGATTAGACAATTATTTTGATTACTCAAATCATACTCAATCCAAAAAGCATTTATGGACATCAAAAATAATAACGCCCGGAGGGATTAAAATCGCGTCATCCCACTATGGCATCCCTCTGGCCTGGTGGGAGGCTGTGGCCGTGGCTAGTTACCACCCTACCGGCAAAGACGTGCCGCCAAGTAGAAACCAGCCCGCTACCATCTTAGACACCATATTTGCTTGTGTAAGGAAATCTTAGTTGTTTGTCAAACGGATAATTCGACCTGTTTAGGGAGCTCACAGATGCCTGCACGTCAAATAGCATGTATGAACTCCTTAAACAGTTCAAGTAATACTTTTCAAATGATTACAATTTGCTCAGACAATTGTGCCTCTGGTGAGATCGCAGTCAAAGGGTTAACTTGTAGTGGATTAAAAAATACTGAGATCGCCAAAGGATCATCGGTCGACATGTCATCAAACTCAACATAGTCCATATTTGTGCATCACACATCAAGTGGGTAGGTCGGGCGGTGGGTTCTTCTCCCTGGTCTGAGGACTGCCCTCAGGCCCACCGTCCGCGCTGGTGCCACTGTTGACCGCCACCGATGTTAAAGGCACCTGAGAAATAATAGGCAAGTAAGTATTTACTATTCACCTGAGAAATAATAAAGGCAAGTAAGTATTTCCTATTTGGAAGCGGTAATAGCCTAGTGGTTTAGACACTCGAATGTCAACGGATACAAAATTCTTTAAAATTTCTCGGAGGTGTCTGCTAATCTACACTTGGATAGCGTGGTTTACTATAGCCAAATCCTTCTCATTCTGAGAGGTACTCATTCATTGAAGGCTAATTACTATGAAATAAAAAACACTGCAAATTCGATCACTCGTCCAGTTACCGACTTGGGTCGACGTTGCTCAACATTCGCATTCGACTGCGTTGTCTCAACTAGGCCACTCGTGCCTTGAAGAAATGTTAGAAGTCTCATTTTTTTAAGGGTTGCAGATAGAGCCGTTATATAAAGTTCACTCACGAACTGCCTAAAATGTTGTGCTAAATTACACACCACAGGTATAATTTTCGTGGAGTAATCAAGAGTTATTTCTCATCTTATCTGAAGACCTAAAAGTAAGGTGATTCCTACGTAATTTGCAATAAAGGTCATATTTCAGTGGAATGTTAGATGTAGGTAAGTATAATATAAGGGCGGTTTCATACGTGAGAGGAATTTGCTACGAACTGTCTGGGACCGCGTTAATTTGGTACAGAATATTTGAACGCTTCTTTTGTCTCGGAGGTTCATGACAGTTTATTTAATGTCTTTCATGTCTGTAACCATAACTTAAAACAAAGCGAGATCGCAGTCAAGGGCTAACTTGTAGTAGAATAAAGAAAACATTTATTACGAAAAAATCTCATTTCAGAACCCTCGTACATTGCAATAATAATATTGGTGTCATCGATAGACCCTGACAAGCAATCATACTACGATTAAGGTTGGACAAACAACTGTAGGACCAATATTGGTTCTATGCTCGTGCAAACGAATATGGCTTCGTTAATTACTAAGGCTTTTGTACATGGCTATGCAGCGTGTTTTGGTTCGTTATGAATCTCTGTATCGTTTCGTGTTAATCATTGCTGATATATCTGGTTTTTTTCACTACAAGTTAGCCCTTGACTGCGATCTCACGTGATGGTAAGTGATGATGCAGTCTAAGATGGTAGCGGGCTAAGCTGTTAGGGTTATGGTAGTAGTTATATTAAACCCTTATCCCTAATAGGTTTCTACACGGCATTGACGTATCGGAACGCTAAATAGCTTGGCGGCAAGTCTTTGCAGGTAAGGTGGTAACTAGCCACGGCTGAAGCCTCCCAACAGACCAGACCAGGGAAACCCTGCCGGGGATCAAACCTGGAACCTCCGCACGTTAACACAACAGCGCTCAACACTGCGCCAGGGAGGTGGGATTAGTTATGTGGCTGAAAAAAGGATATTTATTTATTTGTTTCCTCTTTTTGAGCTAATGAGTCGTATTTACCCAACAAGTTACCGCTTTGGTACGTTGTATGATGTATGGAACCCTTTTGGACTTTCACTTGACCGGTTTTTATACTTACCATAGATACGGCAGTACAAATGTTTGCGTCGGAATGCCGCGGTGGCGAGAACGCGGCGTCGAATCGCATATCCAGCTGTACCATGAAGAAAGTGGCCGCTAACGTCGTTATTGACACTGACAGTTGTGCCGCTGCTACTCCTATACAGGTTTTACTGCTGCAACTAAGAAAATTATAAAGTTTGTCAAATGGTAGGTAAGGTAGATATCAATAACAATTGTTTTTTTCAAAATACGCCTCTAACAGGTAACAGGTTTCTATAACCCAAAATTACAGCTATTTAGTTACCTCTGTAGTTATGTGCGAAATGTAGGTTTATGTAAACGTGAAGAAAAACATCGTGAGGAAACCTGCAATGAGAGGTTCCTTCAATGAGTGTGAGTCGAGGTGTATAGTCCCATAAACTTTTTAGACCCGGTGATAGCATCTCTAGTATTCCAGTATATATTTAAATAAAATAAAAACATAAACTAAACGGGCATAAAAATTCATAAAACATTTTGGCGACCGGGCCAGGATAAGTTTGTGGGACTGTAGGTACCACAGAATAGGATTAGTGTGGTAATAGTACTGTCGTAACCATCGAAGTAGATAAAGAAATGAGTGCACTGAAATTCTACATCAATGGTTGTGACTGTAGACCGTACGATGTTTCGCGTCACGACTCACGCGTGACGTCATCAAGTCGCATGTTGTATTGTATTGAGGAATATTTCGATGATTATTCTGGCACTGCATAATTAATGTGGGGTTTTTCGTGTATTGCCTTAACAGCATAGTAATTAATAATAACGGAATTACTATACAATATACGTGTTCAATGTTCTTGTATTGTTTGCATATTAGTCATCAATGTAACCGCAATTCCAACCCACAGTAGTTAGTGTCTAGTAAAAGCTGAGCCTTGACTTTGAAAGTGCAAAATAATGACGGGAAGTTAAAAAAACTAACTGGTCAGATGTTCCCAATAATGTACAACTTAAACTGAAAATGGGTATGTAACTATCCCCAAAGGTTTCAGCAAAAATTTAACCTATAAATTCTTCTTCTAGGGTGGATTAGAGGGATGAAGGTTTGTATATTATGAGAGTCCGTCATTTTCAAGTCACCTACCTATACCAAATACCTAACCTATACCTATCTATTCATGAAAATCGGCATTTGCGCTACTATATGTTTCCTGATGGGAGTTATATTGAGAATTTTAGTACTTCCTATGGTCAATGCAATGCCTTGCAATGATTGCATTGTCCATATATAGACTTTTATGATAGTTGCATTGTCTTAGAAGTTAGATTTGTGTTCGTATTTGTTAGTATATGTACCCTAAACGGTTCGGGGAACAGCTTTAAAATTCAGAGACTATACTACTATCGCCTAAATCCGTATATTTACGTTCGTGTTTTAGAATTATAATATATTCCTCATTTTAGGGACGTCAAGGTACGTGTCAAAACTGTAATTTGAAATAATACTGCTTTTACTCTCTTCAGCGTGTCTTGAACTACAGCGTGTCTCTAACCCAAGATTCGTCAGCGATCTGATGCAGAACGCAAGCATAGCAACATGAGCTGCTATCGCCAGCGTCCAAAGCAGTGTCAGCGGTATAGCAGCACAGGGTGACGGCCCGAGAACTCTCCACGGCGCTCCCCAACTCCTGAGGGCTCTAGAACGAGCTGACACCCAACCGCCGAAACCTCGGCTGTAGTAGACTGATGTAGCTGTTAAATAAATCAACAGATAAAAGAATAAAACTATCGATTAAAGAAACAAGTGTGTTGAAGATGACGTCACAACTATGTATTTAATATATTATATGTATAGAAGCGCGTTTTTAAGTTTGTTATAGAATTGTTGAATTGATTGAGTTGTCATCATCCCTATTCCCAGTAGTATTGTCAACAGCATCCTTTGATGTAGTCAAAGACAGATTTACAGAATCATCAGAATCATAGTACCTACTGGGAAAAAACGGGTTAAAATAACTACCGGGGTAAGACAATTACCGGGAAAGACGTACTGCCAAGCAATTTAGCGTTCCGGAAACATGCCGTGTAGAAACAAGGTTTCACAAAACTGCCATACCTACCCCTAACAGGTTAGCCCGCTACCATCTTAGACTGCATCATCACTTACCATCAGGTGAGATCGCAGTCCAGGGCTAACTTGTATTGGAATAAAAAAAAACTTACAAACTGAAATCTTACCAGCAGCCAGTACAGTGACTGCTCCTGCCGGAACGCCGAGTCCAAGCTCCGGCTTTTGTTTCTCTTCCAACCACCCAACGGCGCCAACCACCAAGCCTCCAATACCGCAAACTATCTAGAGAAAAATATTTGAATTATATTATTTCCCTATACAGGGAATGTAGGTAACCGTTTGTCGAACATATATAATTCGAAGGAGTTCAGTACCTGAATGACCGAGCTTTTCTTGGTATGTTTTTGGTATAATATCGTGTTTTTTGGAAATTATATTTTAGTAATAAATTATATTTTTTTTTAAATAAAATATTATATTATATTTGAAAAAAGGGAAAGAAATAATCGGACTGGAGACATCTGGATTCGAACCGGGGTCTTCTGGTTTCGAGACCGCCCGATTTCCCACCTGAGCCGTAAAACACGGATAAAACGACATTTTCTAAAAATGAATCCCTAGACCGATACGGCTTTATCGCCCCCGGTACCCATACTTTCATGAAAATCGTTGGAGGCGTTTCCGAGATTCAGATTATATATATTTATACAAGAATTGCTCGTTTATATATATAGATAGATGCCTGCACGTCAAAAAGCATGAACGAACTCGTTAAACAGTTCGAGTACCTAATACGTTTTAAGCTATCAAATGATTACGGTGTGCTTAGACGATTGGGCCTCGGGTGTCAGTGAGGGGACTGCGAGCACTGCGCTTTCCAGTTGGGGTAACAAAGATTACATATTGTATAATTTATTTACGAGTACTAAACCTTGGGACTAAGGGTATTCAGTGTATCTTAAATAACACAAACCATTTTATCTGTTTATTCTCTTGGGGTTAATCCACTTATACGTTGAAGCTCTCATTTGTCACTGTTTTGTGTTCAAGTATGTTATCCTAAACCCTTGTAGCCGTTTCTCAGAGTTGGCGGTCCCGATTATTATCTCACACATTCTGACAAGTCGTTAAATTAGCCCTAATATTATCTTCTAAATATGTCGGGTTTGGGTCTGGGGAGAAAATGGTATAAAATGTAGGTTGCCAAGGTTGACGTATCGTAGTTAAATTTTTTTTTATTGTGAGAGAGGCTTGCGCTTGACGACAATCATTCTTATCATTGTCGCAATCAGAATAATCAGTACCTACTTTAAGGAATTTGAAAATTAAAAAGCTATTGGCACACACAAAGAAAATTTTAAGTTTGGTACTATTTATAGTACAATGTAACACTGATAACGCAGAATTAAAAACAGGACTCGATAAAGCGTAGGTACTCTCGCGTAAAGTTCGTCACTTATAGTATGGGAGTGTGCGGGCGCGGTCCCTCACACCCGCCCGCTACCTCAGCCCCTGATTTCTCAGAGCTTGCGTGCCACGCGTGCCAACTGCCGACTACTGTTACGGACTTCTAAGAAGCTGCATTGTGCACGTGCAATGTAGCAAGCTCAGCGGGATGTGGCGGCCGCATGAGCGATGTATCTCCCTCATTTTTACATTAATATACGAGCCTCTATCGGACGTATGTTTTTCACTCTAGTTTAGCTTAATTTACATAGAATTAGGTAAACGTAGGTAGAGAAAACCCTGGTAGAGTTTCAAGCAATAACTACGCTCCAAAATCAAAAGTAGGTACTTGGTAACAGCTAAATATTTTCAAACTGTATAGATACCAAACCACAATCCCAAGAAACATTCATTCCTCTGATAATATTTTTCTATTTTAACGCAAACAAATCGCGAGCTGAATGAGAATAAAATAATTTCTTGGTTAAATATAATCCATTTTCGTCTCAAAAGAAAAGATAGCAAGGATCCATGTCTTTATAAATAATATTTTTATTTCAGTTCGTGATTTTGTCTTTTGTTGGTATTCTGTGGCAGCCTGAAGCTACAATTAAGATGGATACACGATAGGGATGTTGTCATGGCGCCCTGGTTTATTAAATGTGAAACCAGCCGTGGGTATCGTATGGAAAGTTTCGACAACATCTTTAGCCACTATTAGTAGCGGATCATGATTTTAGGAGGCCTATGGGGTAGTTTTATCTGGAAGCCAAGCCGCTTATATTGACACTGCTTAAAAATACTGTGACGTGCGGCATGCAATATGCACTGCAACTTCTTCCCCGAAAACAAAGCAGCCAAGCATTACGCATGACCAGTCACCACCATATTGGATTTAGAATAATGTCACTTAGCTAATCATGCATTGTCATCCTGCAAGTTATACAAAAGCTTGTAACTAAGGTAAAATCTCTTCATTTTGAATCTCGGGTATTAAAAAAGCGACATCGGCTAAACCAGGTTCTCAAATATCGGTCAATCTATGGTAACAACCGGTCTAAAGCATAGATTGACTTGAGAGTCTGTTCTTAGCTGATATCGGTTTATTAGTAGAGCCTTAGGCGCTTACTTGTAATACCCTAACCCGTAGAGCTGTAGCGAAGGGGTAGACGCGTAGTCCGGCAGGCAGCGGTACGTCCTGCTCGTCGCCCTTCGACGCCCCGCTGACGGCACTGCAGACCGACTGCTTGCGCGACCACATCGCTTTTGTATTGATCACTGACCGAACAAATGAAATAAAATGAAAATACACTTTATTGCTTATCAAACTAGATACAAAACACAAGAACATAAAACATAGCTGTACAATAGGCCGCCTTATCGCTAAGAAGCGATCTCTTCCAGGAAACCTAAAGAGGAAAATGTATTTAATAGAAATACTGGACTTGCTTGACTTTACTTCCATCACACTCCATAGGTTAGTACTAAATACTAATCCACACTGATATTATAAATATGAAAATATGTCTGTCTATTTGTTTTTACGACGACGACGAATTTGTTCAACAAAATAATGATGGAACAAAGACAAGTTGCATCCCGGGGAAGGACATATGCTACTTTTTATCCCGGAAAAAAAAGCCTCATGCACACGGACGAAGTGTATTTGATTGTAGCGCTTGGTTGCAATCGGGTTATAATATTAGTTTTTCCTTCAATCACGCTGCAACGGATCAACGGATCGATGTGAATTTTTGCAATAAAATCTAATTTCGTAAAATACATGGAGTGTAGGCTACTTTTATGCCGGAAAATGAAAGACGTCCTACCGGATTAAAAAAACCTAAACCCGCGCAGATGACGTCATAAACCAAATTGCATTGCCAAACTGTAAACATAGTTGCTGCACGTAACGTCCTACGCACGTACGTGTCTACGTAAACATTTACCTACTATTTACACAGTGAAGACGAAGTCATGAAACCATGTTGAAAAATCGATTGCTATCGTTGATAACATTGATTTCGGTATATAGAGGCTTAGATAAGTATAACTGCTGATAAAAGCTCTTTGTTATTAAAATCAACTTTTCCACAAAAGTTTAGTCATGGATTAAGGATTTATTAGAAGGATTATTTCAAGGTCTAATCGACAACTATGTAGGTATACACCGTATACCTTCCAGGGATGACACCAAATATCCCACGAATAAGAGATCGAAGTCTTAACCATTGGGTATGTCTAAATATCAACCGTCTTAGATTGCATCATCACTTACCATCAGAAGAGATCGCAGTCAAGGGCTAACTTGAGATAAAAAATACTGACAACACCTCTCTAAGTTAGTACCTAAGTAAACTATGTGTGAAGCACACATTTAACTTGGGCTTAATGTACTCGTAATATTCTCATGGCCATAGAATAGTTGGCGAAGTTTAAATTACATCGTTGGTACTATATACTTAATTAACTACGTATTAACCGTGTACTAACAGGATTATAACACCAGTCCTGCCCATTATGTTACCTATTTAATAAATAAATAAATAAAGAATTTATTCAGACATTTTACATTTTTTAATCTTAACTATTATTATTATCATGGCATGCACTGCCTTGACAACCCTGTCCGTTTGCTTGATGACAAAGACCTCTTCCTCTTATAAAAAAGAGAATTAAGGACGAGTGGGAAAGGCAGAGAGAGGAAAATGCCTGAAGACAGCCATCTTTCAGACGAAATGCAAAGGCTTTACCTGAAAGATCGTGCGGAGAAGGGGGAGGAGATTTTTAGTCCGTAGACCGCTGGGTCTCGTCCCCAATGGAGTCGGGCATGCCTGAGGTATCCCATGAGGATTTTCCTCCTCCCCAGAGATTAAAAAACAACGGCCTCCTTCCAAAATTTTCCACGCTGCTCTGTCTCTACCTACCTGTTACTCATTCACTCTATTTTAATTCTATGATAAAATTACTATCGTAGAAAATTTACATCATCCGTGAAAGCTTACGGCTACGTAATAAGCTTATCAAGCTTATATAGCCGTAAGCTTTCGTAAGTAAGAAGGCTAAGTAAACTGCGCTGGCATAGATAAAACAAATGTATAGACAAGATCTTTTTTTTAACTATTTTTGTAGACTTGACTCCTGATTAGCAATGGATTAAATGTTGAGTTCCTATAACAGTATAAGTACAGGATACCTACTAACTATTACCTCCTACGTAGTAGAAGCCAATATCTAAGCAATTACTGTACCTACCCCGTATCCGTTACTTCTCAATTAGGTTAATGCAGAAAGCTTTCCGTACTTGTATATTATCTAGGTACTTAGTACAACAAGAAAAAGAATTTTGAGATGGCTGTTAGAACTGTTAGCTAGCTATAAGGATATTGACCTGAACGAATGATGGTCCAAGGGGAATAACCACAGAATTCCAATAGAAATAATATGTAGTTGGTTTTTGAAAACAGAATACATAACAGAACTATTAGATAACAAATTTAGGTACAAGAAGCCTATTAAATAAAGTATCCTGAACATATTAAAACAAAAAATGCGAACAGAATAGTACATGGTGGTAGGGAGACCGATTTTATTAGTGTTTGTCAGTATCATTTAAGAATTCATTAATATTGTAGTATATTTCAATCACCTATAGTTTTTTAGCGTGTTATTAAACTCTTTTTCTTTTCCTATGTTCCTAATGTAGTCTGGCAGATTGTTAAATATTTTTTCATCCCATCTATTCCAAACTTAACTTAACTTGGTTCGCCTTTAAGTACACCCAAAGGTGGTGTTTTCTATAAAAAAAACTTTTAGCGGGCATAATTAGTTTTTAGTCCTCTATATAAGTTTTGCCGCACACTTTTTGAATTTGGAACATCTTAGTGTTCAGCGCCAAAGAAATCGAATGCAAAAATTGTTTGAATAAAGACTGGCTGGTATACGACGACCCATAGTCGCGCCGCCGGCTGAATATAAAAAAAAGAAATCAAATTAAAAACGCGCGAACTACAGCCCGCGTTATCGTCAATTTTCACGGATTGTTAAAAATTCATGGTTTTGTTTTGAAAAATGAGTTCTTCAAGTGACAGTGAAATATATAGAATTAACTCCTGAAAGTATTAGAACTGAGACGCAAGAAATGTGATGAATAATCTATTACCTGCAAAATCCCGGAAGTCACATTTTCCTCAAAATGAGCCAGATTCGGACATTATTTCAAACACGCAGAATATAAAATCTACAACAATCTCTATTCCTAATAAAAGTGTAACAATATTATTTTTTTTAATTGCGAAAATGTCTCAAATGTAGGTAAATATAAGTTTTTAGTTGTTTTATTATTAGATACTATTTAATTTCAATTTAATTTTTTTCCTGTTGTCGCGGATTATAGCGAATTTGTCTTTTCTTTTTATTATTTTCTAGACCTATGTATCCTACTTACTATGATTTGCAATAAATATGTCCATTTAGTTGTTACTCTTTGTTTTATTAAATAATAATATTACAATAAAATATGAGGCACCTTTTATTTTCTCATACAGAGTGATAGAGTGTATCATTCAGGCGCAAATTTTTTTGGCTCGGGCGACGTGCTTTGAATCCCTCGCTACGTTCAGGATTCTACTAAAGAATCCCTCACTTCGCTCTGGATTCAAAAAAGCGCCCTCGCCGTAAAAATATTATTTTGCTCCCTAATAATACAATCTACTATTATATTGACATTGAATAGGGGCTTGACGGTGGGAGAATCAGTTTGCTTGCGTGTCTCTCGGGAAACCGGCGAGCTTTATTTTCATTCTTTAGTTATAACTTAACCCTCTTTGTGTGTGTATAGTGTTTTACAAGAACTGAACTTTTCCTACTAATTACCTACGCTATAATTTTCTACTTTATGCGAGCTTTTATTTTTGAGATTCTAGGTCAGTGAAAATTACCATAATTGTGTAGGCTTTCGAAGAAAGTTTGAGGTTTTCATATTCATTTCGAATAGGTATGTATTTTTATTTTTTATACTCTATGAAAATTAATAAATACCTACTTCATGAATTTCAAAAATCATCACTTATTATCAGGCGAGATCAATGTCTAACGCTAACATACAAATGCACAAAAATTAATGTTTTTATGTTTGTAGTTCTAAGTTCGAGCATGCATCGGGGCATTTGGGCTGTCATTGTTGGCACTTGCGTGATGTTTTCTGACCTATCTGGTAGGTACCATCATGAAGAGGTGACGGTGAACTGTTAAATTTTCCGGGATTAAAAGTCCTTCAACCTATCTTCGTACCAATGGTTATGTCGTTATAAGAACTATTGTACAGATAAGTAGGCCGTAAAAGCGCAGCAGGCAGACATATACTTTTGCATTCATAGGTAGTTAAATAATATTAGTATGTATTATTCCAACAAATTATGGATTATTTCCATTAATTATTATTAGTGCCAACAATTTTTTACGAGATATTTCACCGCGGTTAATTGCCTCATCTGGTAAGGCAATGAAGGGCTGGCTCATTTTTTGCGCAAAGGATCAGCCTGGCTGTCCAGTGCGGAAATGCAGCCAGCATTCTTGCCACCATTCCACGCGGGCATGATTTATGTAGTAATTAGGTTAGGATAGCTAGCATTAAGTTCTATTGTATAATTTTCAATAAAAGTTGTTAAAAAAAATGGTTTTCAATTAAATATTAAACACATAATATTATATAGTAGTTATAATAAAAATGTCGGCGAAAACGTAAAAGTCATGAAAACTAGGTTGAGCGACTGGTACCTACTTCATGTTTGGCTTGGCATTTTTTACAGGGAAGTTTTTAGTCGATTAAAAATTAAAAAATAATTGATGAATCTCAAAAATATTTGGATTTCCGTGACAAAAAGTAACATATATATGCCCTTCCACAGAAATCGGAATGCATCTTTGCGGCCTATCTATTTAACCGATTTTGATGAAATTATGTTTAGAGATAGGTTGCATTCCGGGTAAGAACATAGGCTACTTTTTATCCCGAAAAATGAAGAATAAAAAAACCATTGGGACGAAGTCGCGGCAATTTCAGACACATTAAATAGTATTTGTGAAATCAAAAAAAAAGAAATCCGGGGCGCGTTTTGTAAATAAAAATATGTAAATATTTTTTGAACCTCCGTGAGTAAAAGTCGGTTTAAAATATATTTAACATAACACAAAAAGCTTACCGGGCATTGGAAGCTTAATCCAATCACATCACATTTCAAAATAATCATATGAACTTAGATCATCAGTTCATTTAAATCAGGCTATTATTAACCATACTATTATTATCCCTATATTTCCTGTATATCGTAAACTTCGACTAAGTGCGAAGGGATGCAAACGCCCGTTCCCCGCCGCCTCTGAAAAGCTACTGGAGCCAAACTGGATTAAGCTAGAAGGGTGGAAAATTGTTTTCCCATTTCTATCGTACATGCCTAAGTAGAATGCCTGCAACTTGTAAGTACCTATACCTACTTTGCCAGTACCTAATACGCTTTTGGCTGATTGGTGTTATTGGTTGATGAGAAAAGGGAAATGAATACCATTATTTTTTTCTCTACATTTTCTTCACATAACTGTAGACTGTAGTCATATTTTTAGAAGCGGCCATTATACTAAGTCTTAAACCATTAAAAAACAAGCAAAACAACCTTTTATCGTGAGACATATTGAATTTAGTGTTACGCATTTTGTATTCTTCTTAGCAAACCCTTTTGTGAGGGTGCGTGCAAAATTACTTGACCACCATATTTGGGAGTCTGCCATATTGGAATTAGAATGACGTCACTTGGCTAACCATGCATTGTCATGCAAACTTTAAAACATGTATGTAAAGTTTCAGCTCAATCGGTTGGGGACACTTGTTTTAAAATTCATTTGGCAGATTTTACCTAAACACACACACTACAATTGCAAGTTAAATAAAAGCTTGTAAAGAAAGAAAAGAAAAGAAAAGAAAAGTCCCGCCTCACTCATTCGTTATCACAACTATTACGTTTTTTACACCAAGTTGAAATAGGACTGAATTGACGATGATCCCTTCGTCTTCGGTGTCTTGTAAGCGAACTTAAGCGCTCTGATGGGTATGGCATGTATTCAAGGTAATAAAATCAGATATCCCCATTTGGCATGAAATCAAACTACCAAGATTTGATAGAATCGGCACATATCCGCCCAAGGGAGGCACGTTCACGTTATCTCGGTAAAGGGTCGATACCCAATTTGTGATAAAATGCATGACACGATTCTGATGTGCTTATTAAACTCCGATACCATTACTTGTACCCATATTAGACCCACGTAATATCCATAGTAGATAGTTGTGGTAATAGGTACCTAATAGGAAGAAGTATCTTTCCTTGCGTCTTTCTCCTCATTGCTGAGGGTCGTAGACTCTTCTATAAAACACATAATGGGAGGGGTTTCGTGGACTCGAACATGAATTTTAGAACATGACTCGAACCCTGGACAAGGTCGACGAGGCCATCATTAAGTATTGGGTTTTTCTGACTACAAATTGTCAGTAATAGCCCGGAGTAAGGGAATTGGCGGTGTTTCACCCCCGTGCCTCGGAGAGCACTTTAAGCCGTCGGTCTCAGTTATTATCACTAACATGATAATAGTCCACCCACCCGCATTGGATCAGCGTGTTTGGTCTAAGCTATTCCCTCTCCTATGAGAGTGGAGGCCTGTGCCCAGCCGTGGGACGTTTTCATGGGCTGTAGTGTTAGCGGTGGTGGAAACCCTGAACATGTACCTACCTTCACCATCCTAAATGCCCAATACTTTAATTTAGCCGATATTTTACTTCAATTTCTTACCAAAAACTTTTAATAGCATAAGTCTCAATTTATTCTCCCCACGAGATTATATCCCATGTCACAATAAAAGTACGACGTAAACCATGCATTCTCGTTACACCTATCAGGGCCACTAAATTCTTATTAATTTGGTACTTTCCGTAGATTGGGCAGTTTTACGAGAGTGAGAGTTTTACGAGAGCATTACAGTGTTCAGCACATTTTTATCTTTAACGACATTTGTCTAGAATCTACTAGGGTGTTAGTTAAACGTCGATAACATACCTAAATGTTAATAAGTTTAAATAATGATATTTAAGTCTCTAGCTAAAGCTGTCTGTACTTTTTATTTATTTATTCCACTACAAGTTAGCCCTTGACTGCGATCTCACCTGATGATAAGTGATGATGCGTCTAATAATATGGTAGCGGGCTTACATGTACGGCAGTTATAATAAACCCATACCCAGTATCGATTTCTACACGGTATCGTACCGGAACGGCGGCGGCACGTCTTTGCCGGTAGGGTGGTAACTAGCCATGGCCGAAGCCTCCCATCAGACCAAATATAGATGTTGATAGACGATAGTAGGTGCTAAGCTGGATCAAAATGGAGGCTCAATAGCGAAATAGCAATAAATAAAGTTTGTTTAACACAGTGCCATTAGAGACATCTTCGGTCCCTCGCGCCGGGACCTCGTTTTCTCGTATTTTAAGCGCCCGCAAGTCTTTCTGTCCACTGAAACTGCTAAGCGGCTGCTAACGCTTTTTTAAATCCACCACATGTTAGCCCTTGACTGCGATCTCACCTGATGCTATGTGATGATGCAGTCAGTGATGGTAGCGGGCTAACTGATAGCGGGATAGCAGATATTAAACCCACACCCCTAATCGGTTTCTACACGGCATCGTACCGGAACGCTTAATCGCTTTTATCGCTTATAATACCTAGTGCATAAAATAAAAGTAATCTATATACTTTTTTTGGCGTCTCGAAATTTTTTTATCACACCAGTATGGCTAGCATGCGCACGTAGAGATATGTTTCTCTAATTTTGTCGCTCTCTTTTCTCTGTCTATCAATATGGATCAGAAAGAGAAAAGAGAGCGACAAAAGTAGAGAGATATATCTCTACGCGCGCATCCTAGGTAATGAATATTAAGGTATATATGGTAATATTTATTTAATATCTTTGGTTTTAATATATATTTTTTTTAATCCACTACAAGCTAGCCCTTGACTGCGATCACACCTGATGGTAAGTGATGATGCAGTCTAAGATGGTAGCGGGCTAACCTGTTAGGGACATGGCAGTTATATTAAACCCACACCCCTTCGGTTTCTACACGGCATCGTACCGGAACGCTAAATCGCTTGGCGGCACGTCTTTGCCGGTAGGGTGGTAACTAGCCACGGCCGAAGCCTCCCACCAGGCCAGACCAGGGAAAATTCAGAAATTATAAATTCCTAAATTGACC
Source organism: Erebia aethiops (assembly GCA_923060345.2). Taxonomy (NCBI): domain Eukaryota; kingdom Metazoa; phylum Arthropoda; class Insecta; order Lepidoptera; family Nymphalidae; genus Erebia; species Erebia aethiops. The sequence continues at coordinate 34,195,371 of OV281079.1, read as the reverse complement.
CTGCCGGGGATCGAACCCGGGACCTCCGCACGTTAAGGCAACAGCGCTACACACTGCGCCACGGAGGTCGTCAGAAATCTATATATTCCATTATATCTATAAAACTACATAAACGCTCGACTTACTTTACTAGCGCCGCGATGAAGGTACGCAACAGCTGACTGCGTTCAGTTCAATGAACTCGCGCGTACGAACTCGTAGGTTGACAATGATTTATAATAATTTAACCTTTTTTGTTGAATTCTTGTTATCAATGTTTTAATAAGAAACAAATACTCTAAATGAGTAGTAATAATTGATAGAATAAAAATAATAACAAGTAATAAAAAGGAACGATTCCATGGGTTTCTATTCCATATACCTATCACCATATTATATACCCTGTATTTTTCGAGACGACAAAAAAGTCACCCAGTGTAGCTGGTATAGTTTATGTCACTTTATGTGCCTGAACCTTATGTTGAGCATCTTTCTGGTTACCCGATTTATAGCGATCCGAGGCTTTTACGGCTTTGATGTGGATTTAGACGTTGTAAAAGACCATGTTTTTCATAATACTTCGCCTTTTTCTAAGACTGAGCCGAGTGAATTAAGTAGGTAGATTTATAACAATACCATTGTTAACTCTGATTAAAAAGTTTTTGGTTTTTTGATAAGAATAGTGAATTGAAACAAATTATACGATTTCAAAAAGGGCTATTATAAAAGTTGCTAATAGCCCAGCGATAAAAAATATTATTATTCTTATTAAAGTATAAAATGAATTTTGGTATGGTTATCAAACATCACCGCAAACAAAATAATATTATTTAACAGGGTTTTGATCCCTGAGAAGTTCTCGCACCTCTAACTTTATAAAGTAAGTGTGTTTTAAGCGATAATAAATATCACTTGCTTATACAGTGGGAAAAACTAGCGGGTCGTGGAGGAAAGGAATATTGAAGATATTAAGGATTTTTTCAAGAGTGGTCGTTATTTCGAAAATAATTAAAATGCCGGGACAGTAAGGTATAGGGCAGGTTCCATCATATCATATCATACTAATATTATAAATGCGAAAGTCAGTTTGTTTGTTGGTTTGTTGGTTTCTCCTTCAATCACGCTGCAACGGAGCAACGGATCGACGAGATTTTTGGCATGGGTATAATTGAGGACCTGGAGAGTGACATAGGCTACTTTTTATCCCGGAAAATTGAGGAGTTCCCGCGGGAATCCAAAAAACTTATTCCACGCGGACGAAGTCGCAGGCATCAGCTAGTACCTACATAATATTTTAAACTCCTGTCAGTCAATAAAACATTCCTTAATTTTTGAAAATAAGTTAGATCTGCATTCAAACATTTTCTGCAATCAAACACAAAAAATCTTACCTGAGCCCGGAATGAAACCGTACCGTAACCGTAGAACTGAATTATCACCACCATAATGAATCAATTTTGATGTTTATTTTTTTTTGATAGATGTGGTCCCATATAAATCTGATTAATATCTTCGGACATGGCGAATGGAACTCCTCAATGGATAAGATAATAATTCATAAATAATTCTTTATTAAAGCAAATAATATATTTATATAATTATATTATTTCTAATACTAGAACATACTTATAATTAATTTAAAAGTTAATCTAAAATCTAAATATTATACAAACTATACAATAAATTTAAATCAAATCCTTATATACTTACTAACAAAAATAAAAATAAAACCCTAATCAAAAAGACCACCCCTGGTTGCCCCTGGGCCAAAGGTACCCATCAAACTTGCAGCATTGCCACGCTGAATGGTAATGGATAACCTTTGAACCAGGTAGGAACCAGAAAATTGGAACCAATTCATAATTGGCGGAGTAATCGTGTATCAAACATACAAAAACATACAGCCGAATTGATAACCTCCTCCTTCTTTTTGAAGACGGTTAAAAATCGATATGTTACGTCTAAAAAGTGGGAGTCTCCAAAAAATTTTTTTTGCTAATGTTTGTAATGTTTTTTGCTAAAGAAGAGTAAACTGAGTTCACAAATATGAATATAGTACAATTTTAAAGTTCAACCTTTTTATTTTCAATGAGATTTTTTATCGGTTGAAGATGACCTTCTCCAAGGTCAAAGACTGAAATTAGCAACACCGATGCGTTTTCTACTTCAAGGAAGAATTAGCAAATAGTTTATCCGCTCCTTGAAATCTCTCATGTGTTTAGTTTTCATCCTTCTTTATACTCCTATGACTGTAGAAGCACAGTCTATGGAGGTACATTCTTCCTACCAGTTGTTCGACGTTATAGACCGATAAACTTATTTCACTCGGTGATAACGTCGCTCGTAAATATATGAAAAATAAAATAAAAACCAAAACGAGAGCTAACTAACTAACTGCACTAATAACTAACTGCGTAGGGAAACTAGCAGAAATTTTAATATAAAATTCTGTCACTCTAATGTCAAGTATGCAGTGTTCTTAGAGCAGGGAATCTGCTAAATGAGTGTTTTTCTTAGATACTCCCTCTCTCAAACAAATGTGAAATTACAACAGAACAAAAGAATTATAAGCAGATTCCTTGTTCTGTGGCGATTACTGTACCTCTAGGTGCTACAATTTTCGTGGTAACCGGGTCTGTCATCTGCACTATTTGTATGAATATACGTCGACTCACTGTATGAATATATACTGAAACTGTGGTAGAAGTGTGTGTATGTAGTGTATATTGTGGAGCTATTTGACCGTCTCCAGAGTACAATCTCGCATGAAACACGCTTCTGGCGTGAGCTTAAACAAGGATTGCCTTTCAAACTAATGCATCGCCCGCAGTGGGGACTTAATACCGTCACCGCAATACGAGGCCATTTTATATCACGCTGTCTTGGGATACAATGTTGTGGAAAATATTCCTAGGAAATAGCGTTACTTTGCCGTCATCAAACTTTAAGACTAGTAGGATTGTATTCATTTTTAAAGCAGCTACGACTAAATGATGCCCGCGACATCATGCCCGCGTGGATTAAGGTTTTTTATACTTCCTGCGGAAACTCTTTAATTTTTGGGGATAGCCTATGTCCTTCCCTGGGTTGCAACCTATGTATATACCAAAATTCATCAAATTCGGTTAAAAAGATGGGCCGTTAAGACGTACTAGACAGACATTTACCTTTATTCTTGCAGGGATGGGAATTTTATCATGAAAACGCGAGAGGATGATGAATGGGATAGGCAGAAAACCACAGCATAAAATAACGGCTACCTCTCTGACGAAATGCTCAGTGCGATACCGGGAAGATGTAGATGAAGATTGGAGGAGGTTTTTAGTCCGTAGGTCACGAAATATCTTAATGGAGTGAAGTCGGGCATGCCAGTTCCTGGCATCCATGCGGATTTTCCTCCTCCTCATTAAAAAAAAATGACAACGAGAAGTAGGTACCCTATAGGTTTTGATTTATAGACGAGTGTCAAAATATGCAAACTATGCGGCATCAACGACCGTATCTTATGATTGTGTTGACTTATAAGCTAGATTTTTTTCAGCTCTAAGGGACTGTAGACCTAATTATTTGACACTAGATGATGCCCGCGACTTCGTCCATGTGGATTTAGTTTTTTTATTCCCGCCTTTAACCTATGTCCTTCCTCGGGATACAACCTATCCCTGTACCAAATTTCATCAAAATCGGCTGAATAGATGGGTCGTGAAAGCGTAGCAGACATACAGACAGAACAAACGGACAACGAAGTGATCCTATAAGGGTTCCTTTTTCCTTTTGAGGAACGGAACCCTAAAAAACGTGCCAGACTAACACCTCTATCTAAACTACTGCATGTGGTCAGAAACTTGAAATACTTAGTGATGACTGATGATAGGTTTTAAAAATCTGATTTCGGAAATTACTTCGTTTCGTTCTTTTAATTCTTGTAGCCGTGTATTTTCTGTTTCCACTGTTTCCAGACATTAGTAAGGATACAATAAATCAAGCATTGAGATAAGGAGCGAGTATAATTTAAAGCAATTTAAATATCTAAATACGTATTTAGGAACGCGCTTAACGTGATTAATTGCGTCAGCTCAAACGAAGTTATTTTCAAGAGAAAATCCCTTAATTTCGTGCGATTTATTGATTGTACCGACCTATATATAAAATGTATTTAATATAAGATACAGGGTGCTACTTTGATGTATCTATACATATTGGAGATGAAGTTTGGTCTAGGAAATCATTGCACAAGGAGTGGCGTCAATTTTAGAGAAAACTCTTATTATTTTTAGGGTTCCGTAGTCAACAAGGAACACTTATAGTTTCGCCATGTACGTCCATGTATCCATTCACGCCTTAGTTCAGAGACTATTAGTACTAGAAAGCTGTAATTTGGACTAGGTACAGGTATACATTAATCTCGGTGACAAAGTGGTAAAATAAAATTTTGAAAATATTTTTTTAGGGTAGGTAACTCTCCTCTACAAAAGTGGAGATGTTTTTGACGTGGTGTGAGGTGTCGTTGGATAGGTCATATCAAATACAAAATATAAATACAAAATACAATATGTTTATATTGTGGGTGTGGGTAGAACATTTTTGATGCAGGTTCCGTTTGCGAATTATTAAGGTTAAAGTGCAAATTTTTGTTAGAGTCCAGTGTCGCGCCCTCTGCCAAGTCCCAGCTAAAATGATACAAAACTAGTTAAAACGTAATCGATGTTGTAAAATAATTACTGGCGAAAATAGTATAGGTACCTATAAGGCTTGACTTAGGGCTTGAAATAATAGTTACATTGACTTAGGTCAAAAAACCTTTCATATTTTAGCTGTGAAAACGCAGACGAAGTGTTTGGAAAAAGACTAATCCATATAACTATCACTAATACTATGTGTCTTGCTGTCTGTCTGTTAGCTCTAATATTGACGAATTAATGTATTATAGAGTTATGCTTGCAGGCTTGCATCCTGGAGGCAGATATTATGCTGCATTTCATCCCGAAAAATCCAAGTCCCATGGAATTTTCCAAAAACCTGCAAATTCACACGGACGACGTCGCAGAAATCTATCAAGTGACAAAAAATATTAAACTCTTTTTCCATACAAACCTATATGACGTCACATAGGTTTAATTCAATATGCTCTGACAGCCAAAGCGAATAAAATCCGAGCTCGAAATTACATTTCGTTTCAATGTACACATTGGCGTATTTTTTGCTTCAAAGTTATCGGGCAGTACTTATCCTTTTTACACTATATTGAATTCATTTCAGAGCTTTTTGTCGTCGACTGTGTTTACAGTTTCTGATTTGTAAAATTGATTTTCTAATCTGGTTTTCGTTCGTTGCTTCGAAAACGTGTGTTTATGTTCTTTTGATGAGAATGAATACATATTGTTACGTTTAGAGTGCATCAAAAGTTCAACAGCTTAAGATGCATACAGAAATTTGCAGGTTAAAGGTTTAAATTAATATAATAATTATTCCTAGATCATGCCCGCGACTTCGTCCGCGACGAATTTAAGTTTTTTTTATAATCCGGAAAAAAGTAGCCTTTGTCACTCTTTACGTTCCCAAGTAAAGATCACTTCAATTCATTGCTCTGTTGCGGCATTATTGAAGGACAAACAAACACAGTTTCGATTTTATAATAATATAATATAGGTATAATTTATTTAGTATGATTATCCGTTTGTTTCTTTTATGTTTTGTATTGATAGCCCTACGTTACTATTATGGTTCTATTTATTTGTTACTATTTCCATTTATTGTTTTTTGATTATGTTGTAGTCAGGACTCTATTTCAGGAACCAGCGACCAGCGTACCAGCAGCGGTATGGCTGGTGGTACCTAGGGTCCGTTCCGGTTGTAGGCATGGTTTGTGATCTTTAAAAGAATCGGGCAAACGGGCAATTCTGTCATTCTTTCAAATAAAATATTTTTTCTCTAATGAGAGAGAGAGAGAGAGTGGTTTGTCTAATTATTTAAATAATATCTAGGTACGTATTATATCAGTAAGACCTTACCTTTATGGGTTCAAAGGTAGGTTCAAAGGTTCAAAGGTACTCATGATAGGTACAGGATGCTCCTCTTTGCTCGATTAGTCATTGGCTGCAATATTAGGAACGACGACGCGACGTTAACAATAAAAGCAAAAATATGTAAAAGAAAAATAACATTTTTATTGTATTCACAAAGTTGTATTCGCCGAAAAATATCTGTCCCTTCATGATATCAAGTATTCGCATCACTTATCTTTTCTTGGGCGTCACGTACAATACAAACTCGGTTGTTGAGGGACCCCCTTCATACCAAAGTCTGCACTGGATGGCCAATGATACGCCCAATGTGAATTCAGAAATTTGTATTGCTATCAACGGTGAATGTCTGTTTTTATCTAAAGGAAACAATTCGGGATCGAATCCGGGAGGGTCCGGATAGTATTTGATCTTACCAATGTGCTCTTTATCATACGAATGGTATCCCTCACAATAAAGCCAAAGCTTCTGTTTTTCTAGCTTCAACCAATTCTGTACTTGCGTAGGAATATTTCTACTATAATTCGCATTCATAGGTTTCGCCGTCCAATTCAGTTGCTTGTTTATCCTTATAATGACACAAGGATTATCCCCGTATCCAAAAGGGGGTTGGCTACACGGTCCCAAATCGGGGATATCATTCACATCTCTCTTCTTTCTCTTACTGAGTAAACTCTCTAAATTGTTGACGTATTTTTGATAATCTTGTGAGTCATTCCTGTACCAAATTAATGGCATTGCATTCAGAGATGTAGGAGTCGCTGTCAATCCTATACCATTATCTGAATACGTAAGGAGATCCAACTTTTCAATGGTTTGGTAATCGTCCATTAGCTTGATTATGGCTAACGCACTGTACAGGAATATCAATGTGTATGTTGCCAAGAATATCAGGTACATTATGGAGTATATTATAATGTAGAACCAACTCTGACATGTACGCCCGCAAAAAGTTTTCTTGTCTCTATTGTACATATAGCGACAGCAACGTTTTCTCCATGGTTCCTCTGGTTGGTCCATGGCCGGTTGTGCTTCACTGATTGTTAAACCACCAGGATTCTTTGACGGACCGGGCACCGGTAGCGAAGGCCGTTTGTAGGGCGCATTTTTGGACATTTTATCTATTCTATTTAAAACTATTATCCTAATTATATCTTAATAAATCTAAATACGAAATATGCGTTCAATATCACATAACTATTACACGTCATTTTGATGTCAAGTCTACGTGACAACTGATAGCGATGTTTTATTATAAAAAACAGGATGGCTATGATTCTACGGTCGCTGCACAGGTCGCTGGTCTACGATTTTTTATGCTCTATGACTGAGAAAGTTCTAATTTCCTGCCTCCATGCTTGACTGCGATCTCACCAGGCCATTGAAATAGAATGGCATAGGTACTAAAATTCTACATCAATGCACCAGGCGATAAATTACATTTGGTTATGGTATAGGTAAATGTTGTCCGGTCTTAGCCATATTTCAGATGCGTGCGTCTTAAGATGAACGTGGATAAAACCAAAGTCATGTTCGATGACTTCGTCACCTCGAGACCCATTACCGTCGAAAATGTCAGCCTTGAATTTGTACAGTACTTAATATAACTACCTCGGTCAGGTTATAAAACTTGGTAGGAACAACTTCGATAAAGAAGCTGACAGAAGAATCCAGCTGGGTTGGGCAGGATTTGCAAAACTTCGTCAGGTCTTCCTCTCGTCGATACCTCAAAGTTTACAGGCGAAAGTCTTTAACGAGTGTGTCCTGCCTGTGATGACGTATAGAGCAGAAACGTGGACACGTACTGGCCTTTTCCACAAATTTAAAGTCGCTCAGTGGGCTATGGAGCGGGCTATGTTGGGTATTTCTCTGAGGGATAGAATCCGTAACGAGGAAATCCGCTGAAGAACTAAGGTAACCGACATAGCCCAGTGAATTAGTAAGCTGAAGTGGCAGTGGGTAGGTCATGTCTGTCGCAGAACCGATGGTGTTGGGGCAGATGCGTTCTGGAGTGGAGACCGCGTACCGGTAAACGCAGTGTGGGACGACCTCCAGCCCACTGGACTGACGACCTTAGTGGGTAGTGGGAAGTGGGTGGACCAGGAAAGCGGAGGACCGTGTGTGGTGATGAGCTCTCCAAAAGGCCTTTGTCCAGCAGTGGACGAATACAGGCTGATGGATGGATGGATGGATGGTATAGGTATACGCCTTGAAAGGCCATGGCAGTTTTGATTAAGCCCATTTATTTAGCTCATAATTCCTAAATATTCCAAGGCACGGCTTTCCAGGTGGGATAGTGACTTATCACGGCCATTGACTTCCGCCACACTACACAATATAATGAAAGTTAAGCATTCGGTAACTATATAAAATGTAACTGAAATACACAATGTTTTTATATATTTAGCAGCTTGATCCCAACTTGAAGGTAAGAAGAAGACTTCAGAAGGCAGTATAATAAGAGAGTAGAGACGTTTACATTTTCTTAGATAAGAGATCGTTGGGTATTCTAAGTCCGTCACGTTTTCTTCAAGCCAAATGAAATTCTAAGAAAACTGCGTTGTATGAATTCAAATGGACCATTTTCATGGCTCGAAGTTTTGTATCCGGGATTCACGATCTTTTGTTTTTTTATTTTAAAAGAAGAATAGTAAAAACTATAATAAAAAAGGCTATCTAGTTGTTTATAAAAATAAAAGGTTAGGTACCATTAGCGCTAAACCTTTCTGCAAGACAAAACGTCATCGGCACAGAAGCATAGACTCATGAGAAATAACTCAGAACTGCAACACATTTCATCAAAATGGGTTAATCGAATAGACCAGGAGATGGTGATAGGCAGACAGACACACTTTCGCATTTAAAATACTATGAGCTTAGAAAGAATAGGGATAAAATGTTTTTGTCCGGTGCACAAAAAAGTCCGTGTAGCTCACTTTCTGAGATAGCTACTTATAGAGCCACACAAACCAGCGTGAACGGACAGATTTGAAGGTTTTTCCTTTTTACAACTTTTATTTTCCTCAGCAGATGTCTTAATGTGATCGACTTCTTTCATAAAAGACGAATTATTTCAAACCACCGGGATATTAATTACTTAGAGCAGGATCACATTTGCAATTTTAATCGTTGTGCAAAAGTGGTACCGTTCAAAAGAAAGTGTGGATAGGATTAGTTAGGTGTATGCACGTTTGCAATAGTTTCAAAGCGACTTTTTAGCAGCTTTATAAATGCACCGCGATAGTTGCATTAGAATTATTATTTGTAAATCATATAATTATTATAAATGCGAAAGTGTGTTTGTTTGTTTGTTTTTCCTTCAATCACACCGCAACGGAACTACGGATTTTTGATCGGCATTGAGGACCTAGAGAGTGAGATAGCTTTTTATCCCGGAAAATTAAGGAGTTCCCGCGCGAATCAAAAAACATAAACCACGCGGATGAAGGCGCGGGTATCAGCTAGTATTATATAAATAGTCATTGCAATTTGCATGCAACAATCCGTAGAATTGCAACAAATTTCAATTGCTAAATATGCCATGTACCTACCTGCAATAGTTGCATGACTACGAGATTATTGCAAATGTGTCCCTGCTCTTAGAAGAACGAATAAATCAACGGAAAGACATAATCCGATTAGGGAGACTCTAAGAAATTGTGCTAATCTATCGAAAAAAGTCGGAAATACTTTCTCTCGGCAATTTGTAATTCAGTAATTGATGGAGGAACTAATTGTTTTCCGAGATGGACTGTAGAGATCAAGTCAATTTGTTTCTTATTTAGTGAATAAACTGATTGAAACTGAATGTATTGTGTTTTTAAAATTCAGATACAAGTTAGTCTGATGCAGTCTAAGATGCAACTGGCTAAACTCGAAGGTGTATTCTAAGAGTTTACTAAGCCCATACAAGTTACCCGCCACACCATTCCAAAAATAATTATAACTTCTTTAAACTATCTGAAAACATTCCTCTTTGTCTCCTGCAGACGGCCAAGGTCATTCGATACCAAATCTCTCTGGTTCTATGAAACTAAAATAAATTCTAATTAATCTAAATGTACAATATAACCCAATCGAGATGCTAATATAATCCCAATCGCATAATATAAATAGATTCTCTTTTCCTCTTACGATTACAGAGTCGAGGGAAAAAGATATGATAACTGTCATCCCAATAACATCTGCAGGGTAAATAATAAATCACAAGAATATATTAATCTAAATTAGAAATATCATCCAAACCGCTGCAATGGGGCAATGTGCCCAGAACGCTGGCTGGGTTACCCCACTGATTAGCCAAACTTATAAAAAGTTGGCCGAGGTAACTGCCAGCCTTCCGGACACCTGTGGACTCTGACAGATGAGAACATAAATCTTTAAAAATGATCTAGCATCTTCGCCCCACGACCCCAGTCTTCAAAACCAAAAGGTACAAAAATGTAATCATATCAATATTATAAATGCGAAAGTGTGTTTGTTTGTTGGTTTATTGGTTTGTTGGTTTGTCCTTCAAGAATGACGCAACGGAGCAACGGATCAACGTGATTTTTGGCATGGGTATAGTTGAGGACCTGGAGAGTGATATAGGCTACTTTTTATCCCGGAAATTAAGAAGTTCCCGCGGGAATCAAAAAAACTTAAACCACGTAGACAAAGTCGCGGGAATCAGCTAGTTATTTATATAACTTCATACTTGCGCCTCTTGGCTCCGAATAAGTATAATTCATATTATTATGATCACAATGAAGCCACTTTTACAAAAAAGACATTGAACATCATAAACCTGACATGTTCCTAATAAAAACATAATTAAATGTCGTATGACAAAATTGTTGTACTAGTAATCTAGCGTAATATGACGGACTGATGGTCCTTATCTCATTCAGAGCCAGCACGACACCTCATTCAATTAGGTACCCGCTGAGAGCTTTGTTTTGCCGATGAAACACTCCCACAGCCGAACTCATACTCTGTTGTATAATAAATTCTATATTATGAGAAATACACAGTAATTAATTGCGCCCGGTAGAATTAAATAGCAAATATATATGTTTGTTATTTAATACCGGGCCATAGCATTGCTATTTTAAAATGACAGGCACCCGACAGCTTTTTATACGGGTTGAACGTCATTCATTTTAGGGTGAAAAATACCAACGTTGGCCCAACTGCAATTTTCTAAGAAGTCGGATTTCATTTCTTTTTCCGTGTCCCTTTTATATACTTTCTTCCACTGCGTTCACCGTTTTGGAAACATAGTCAAAATCATAAAAATGTTTCTCCGGGACTTCCAGGAGGTTATGGCCTGTTTTTAAATTTATTTATTCGATTGACTGCGATTTCCCCTACGGTGATGAATGATTTGACTGCCTCGTTGATCTAGCGGTTAGCATAGTCGACTGCAGATCACGAGGTCCTGGGTTCGATTCCCGGTCGGGCATAAAAATTGGTAGGTATTGGGTTTTTCAATTCAGAAATTCTCAGTGCCAGCCCGGAGTTGGAAGTTGGCGGTGTTCCACCCCCGTGCCTCGGAGAGCACGTTAAGCCGTCGGTCCCGGTTATTATCACTAACATGATAATAGTCGTTAAAGCCCGCCAAACCGCATTGGAGCAGCGTGGTGGGTCTAAGCTCTAATTCCCTCTCTCCTATGAGAGTGGAGGCCTGTGCCCAGCAGTGGGACGTTAATAGGCTGTAGTGGTGGATGAAACTCAAAAAACTCAAACTCAAACTCAAAGAACGTTTATTCAATTTAGGTAGGTATACTACACTTATTGACGTTCGGTTATTTGTAACATATACGATTAACAATATAATGGTGATAACGACAGTACGACATCTTAAACTAAAGCTACGAATGATAATCATATCATCATACTTAATATTATAAATGCGAAAGTGTGTTTGTTTGTTGGTTTGTTGGTTTATTGGTTTGTCCTTCAATCACGCCGCAACGGAGCAACGGATCGACGTAATTTTTGGCATGGGTATAGTTGAGGACACTCTCCAGATAGTGGCAGAGGCTTTTTATCCCGGAAAATTAAGGAGTTCCCGCGGGAATAACCACGCGGACGAAGTCGCGGGCATCAGCTAGTGGAGTATAAAATGAAAGCTGGCTAATTTAAAAAGGGTATGGCAGTTTTATAAAATCCATATCCAAATTTAACACAGAGTGCTAAATTAATTATGGGGTGATAGCTAGCTACGCCTGAAGACAAGGTACAGTTATAACTTATAAGTCTGTAACTGTATCTTGTCTTCGGGTAGTAAAAACCGACGACGATAGAGAAGTTTTCAAAAGAACTAATGTAAAGCCTATCAATGACGTAATAAGGAAATTGGAACTAACAAGCAAGCTTGGAGCTTTTAGCTCTTCTATGCAATTCCATACTTATAAATAAGACAATTAATTAATTATTAAGTACTTGGTAATTAAGTCTTGTTCTGAAACCTGTTAATAATATTATCACACGAATACAGTAAGGTGTTCAATTAGGCTTAAGTGCTTCACTTAGTTTAATTATTGCACGCTTGGTTCTTCCAATGAAATTTGTCAAAGTGGAATCTAAATTTCGGTCATTAAATTCGTTCATCGAGAGCCAAAATTAATGACACGAGAGAGTTTTATTAATGGCCGTTATAATACTGTGACCTTCGCAGTTTGCGTTTAAAATGGTATGATTTTCGATCATATCCTGTGGGTGGCTAGCATCAATTCGATAGAAAAGCCGAAGAAATAATAAGCGCGACTTAAAAGAGGCATAGGCCTCTTGATCAAAGGATCAACAGTGGGTGCATTATTTCGAGCGTCGAATTTTTGGTTTTGAATAAAATTCTTCGTAATAATCGCCGATTTCAATAATATTATCATTATTGTAATTTTAAAAAATCTCTATTAATCTTAAATAAGGAAAGCTTTACTAAGAAATCAGAAGGTATGGTTACTACTTATCGTTTTCTTACTTGGTCCGCTCTCATTTATTCCGTAGACGTATTCTCCCTACGTATCATGTCTCATGGTGGGTAGTAAATATTTATGTTACTATGTAGTACGACATTCCGCCATTACTTACAAAGAAAAATTGTTACTATTTTATCTTCATGAATTTTGTGTACCTCGCGTTGTTTTCTTTAAACTAGAGCTGTTGGCAGTCATTCTAATAAACAGACTTTAGTGACGAAAACTTAACAAACCATAATTTAGGTAGGTGAAACTGTAGTCCTGTAGATGTTTCGTGGGAACATAAACGAATGTACATAACATAGATGAATAAATTCGGTCCCTCATATACGATAATAGATGTTGGTTGGTAAGTAAGTTTTATATTACAACTAGCTGACACCCGCGACTTCGTCCGCGTGGTTTAAGTTTTTTTGATTCCCGCTGGAACTCCTTAATTTTCTGGCATAAAAAGTAGCCTACGAGTATGTCACTCTCTAGATCCTTCACTTTACCCATGTCAAAAACCACGTCGATCCTTGGCTCCGTTGCGGCGTGATTGAAGGACAAACCAACAAACCAACAAACAAACACGCATTCGCATTTATAATATTAGTATTAGTATATGATAGTCTTAAATGAAATCCGATTTGGCAAAAATTTGGTTTTGTTTATTACTTATTTAATTAAAAAATTGGTCTCCAGGGGAATGGGGCTATTTAAATAAAAGAGATTTGTTACCAAGCAAGACTGAGTCCAGCTTATGAGGAGTAAAATAGTAATTTGATCGACTTTTGTCTAATTTACCATTGTTAATATTTATTAGTAATTGTACCTATTATAAAAAATCAACCTTAAGTTGTAACGGAAGGGCAAAAAAATAAATATCTCTAACCCATTATTTTTTGGCTAACACTGGATGAGCGTATGATATATTTCTAGCGCATTGGGACTTCCTTGCAAGTTTAGGATATAAATTTTTCACTAGTTACTCTACGCAATTACACCTGCTGTTTCCAAATGAGAAAGATTAAACAAGAAATAAAACGAACATAAATATTAACTCAATAATTTATTTATATGCTAATAATTCAATGATTATTTTTAAATTCACACTATTTAAAGAGTTTTTTTTAAAGTAGTGAAGACATTACAATCCTTGCCCTTATCCTTTTCAAGGTACATTTACGACAAACCCATCGACACATCGATACTATTATCCAACGGTAGCTTCATTATTTACAACATTCATAGGCATTTTTGATAAATAATAATAATCATTAATAGATACAATTAGCACTTTTTTCGATAGGAACTCGTGTATTAAAAAAATTAGATTATTTTGAAAACGTAATATCCTTATTTTATTTATCTAAGTTATTCGTTTCCTGCAAATTAATTACCATTTTAAATTTTACATTAAAACTATATAATATTTAAGCAAATTTATTTAAATTAATTTATTTTTTGTAATATTTATTTAACAAAATAATACGGAGGGTCTTAAAACTTTTGTAAATATGATTACGCGACATTTTCAGCTCAATTAAATAACAATTATGAAAATTTTTCGTTGCACACAGATCAACTAGAATTGGTATTTTCAATCATTAACGTAAGTACATAAACAGTTTTTACTACATACCTATTTTGTTTCAGATATAATCAAATTAAATCAGTGGATTATCTAAATAACAAAAATTAAAAAATTCCTATCGAAAAAAATAATATGTTTCCTGAGTATTTGATAAGGAATGAAATACCTACTTAGTTTTTTTTAATTATTTTAAAATTACAGTTTCTTTATTAAGGTAGGTACTTTAAACTATTTATTGGCACTAGCTAATTACTATCACATTCGGATCTTGCGTACGAAAATAATAGTGAATCTCGTAAATATACTTTTTCACAATAAATTAAACTTCAAACAAGTATATAGCTTGGTGTCTAGCAAAAAAATCAAACGACGCGGCTTAAAAATATACTGAAATATAATTAATATTACTACAATATTTTTATGAAAGCCTTAGTAAAATAAGTATCTTTAAAGTGAAAAAATTCTATACTAGATAAGAAATAGAACTTTTTGGTATGTGTTTACACAAAATACTACCTAGTTAATGTTACTTGAAATTGCCGAGTTTGTTTCTAAATGAAAAATTGAATTTGAAAATTAGTAAAGGGAACGTATTTACTCAGTTTCGAGTACTTTATGTTTTCAAATATTGAACAAACCCCATATCTAAAAAAATTAAATTACACAAAATTTTATTATAAGAGTAAACTTCTTTTTTGATGCATCGAACGTCCGTTAGCAAAGCATCACTATTAAATTGAATTATTTATTTGCAAATCGGCAATTTCAATAAAATTGACATGCTATTCAGGAATCTACAATCTAATAAGCTGTATCCGCTACAATGTAGTGACATGTAGTAGTAGTAACCATTTTATCTCCTGCTATACAATTCCCATATAGATTAGCAATATTCATTGAAGGCTTATCAAAAATAGAAGGATTAAAGATTATATCACAAAATATATTCATTGTCACAACAAACGATAACTTTTTGTTTTCATTACCACAATCAACAATTCAACTTATCAAGTACTTCAGAAAAAATCTAGTTCTGAATAATTATTGGTATTGCTTTTATATATAATATTAGGTAGGTACACATTTCTAAATGAAGGCATAAATCGATGATACAAAGTATTAATTGAGTCTGATATAATTGAAATACTACGAATGAAACTGACAGCTTATGTAAATCCGTAAATATAGACATATATTAAATTTATAGACATAATTATTTTACAACAATGCTTTAGAATGGTATTGAAAACAAAATTCAACATGTAGGCCTGACACCATTCATTATGGACCACTGGAAAAGAGGTATTCCATATTTTATTCACTCATTATATTATTAAAGTTCAATATACTCATAATCAAGCTACTGACTAACATGCATTTTGGCTAGAGACAAAAACGTATTGAAAAACTAATAATGTGTACTACGAGCATTAAATTGGTTTGAGTGACGTTAATATTATAACATGAAAGAAAAATAAGATAGTTTTATTATTAAACACTAATATATTATATTATGGTCTCAAAGATTGAACACCATGTAACTAAGCACTAAATACATAGTATTACATACTGGAGTAATCGAATTCAGTCAGTATAATCCTAATTAATGACATATCTTGCAGCATGATTTGTTTAATATTCGTTATTTTAATAATTTCTAAGTAGAAACATGTCTAGATGATAAAATATTTTTTAAAAGAGATAACTGGATAGACTTTGAAATAGAAACAATTAAAACGAGCGTACACATTAAAAGCAATTTTATTCAAGATAGGTTCTGCGTAAAAGTTCAATTTGTCAATAAAGTGTATAGGTAAAACTTTTTGTATATTTTATGAAATATATTCTACGATGATATAGTTATAATGTCTGGTTTTTAAGAAACTTAGCTACTAAGTAAGAAATCAATTCACATCCAATGATAAATCAGGTGAAATAATGTCGATTATCCTAATACACAAACACATATAAATAATATTAATCTTAACAATGGACGAACACATGTCATTCAAGCGAATGCAGTCTATTTAGACGAATTAATGAAAGTCATTGCTTCTAGTGAGCTTGTAAGGTCGAATTGCCACTGTAAGTTCATGTTAAGTGCACTTCACTCACAATGATTCTTTCATTTCACTTGCAATGTGAAAACATTAGACATTTTCATTGCAACGTTATACGTAAAATATAATTAATTTTAATTTCTTAATAATAGACGTAAATCAAATGATAAAATCTATTTGATTGCTACTCCGTGGGGAACGTTATAAAGTACATAAAAAAAATCCAATTTTTATTATTAAACGGTAACTTTGTATTAATCCATTGAGATCATACGTATCGCTTTCAGAATATTGATTAATCACAATTTTGTAGGCTTCCCCGTGATCATTTGTAACCAAGTCTCTTTTATCATAGCAACGTACACTAACATATTCCGTTATTCACCGGTGACCATTACAGCAAATACCTCCGAAATCACTACACTAACTAGGATTTGGCTATATCATCCCGAAAGAATCGAGCAGGCCACTTGACAGGTACAGTATAAGGAGTTGACGAGATATCACTACACCATCGTACTCATGGTTCTTTATTTTTATTATCAAGCTGATTTTTAACTAAACTTAAACCGCAGTAAACAGATGCAACCAGTATGGAAACTACCTAGAAACGTTCGATACAGGCTCATTCACACAAACGTGCGCATCAACGAGACCCCAAGCGCTTTTCGCAGTGCCGTCAGTAGTGAGTGCCGCGTCACCGCATGTTAGATGCGCACGTTTGTGTGTGTGAGCTGTTTCGAAACTTTCTAGGTAATTCCATACTGGTTGTATCTGTTTACTGTGCTTAAACTAACTTAACTTGCTTTATATAAACCACTTCAGAATGTTTCCCCTTAAATCACACGGGTTTTCAGATGCGCAATGCCAAAAACCGTATAAAAATCACTTGAGTAGCAAGGTTTAGTTAAAAACCATTTTGATAGCTTGTGTTACTCATCAGAGTCTAATTGCTTCCATACACCTTTGCTATGACTACGTGGAATTCTTCTGAGATTCGAAGGAGCCAAAATAAACCTCAAATGTAGAGGCACGTGAGAGCTGCCATTACTATGACAACGTAGAAGTTAGGAGATCTCCAAAATCCTTTGCTCCAACTGCAATCCAGATCTTTTGCAATAACCTGCAAAGAAGAAATAAGCCAATTATTTTGATACGTATATGTTATGTAAATGGAAGTTGCAGACTATTTTAGGATTCAGCGTAAACTATGATAGCAGGCCTGGTAAATGTAAGTCAGGCGTTCTGCCATACCTACTACATACATCCCCACTGGCAAAGATGGACCACCAAGCTGTGCCACTGGCAAACTATATCTTTCCCATAAGAGATAAATTAAAAAAAATCAATATTATGACAGTGCACAACCTAAAATATATATTTGAAAATTTAGTATACGTGCATAAGCACATTGATAAATTCAAGAAGAAAAGTGATTGCCATAATGTCAATACTAGAAATAAAAATAAACTTGTATGCCTGCTTCTAGGCTTAGTAAAACTAGCAATTTATTTGTTAGAAACAGTGTCCGCTTCTACAATAAGCTTCCAGAAGACATGTTGAAGATGTCTCTGAATAAGTTCAAAGATAATGTAAAACGTAAACTTATTAACGTAAGCTTGGCAATGATTTGTTCTAATGGCTCTGATAGTTCCTTAGTTAAGATGATTTGTGAAATGGTGATAATGAAAAAAAAACCCGGCTGAGTTTGTTGTGGGCTCTTCTCAGACCAGGGCGCGTTTGGAACCCTCGTAGCTTTAGTTTTAAGATACCGTTACTGATTATTATCACCATTATATTTTATAAATAACTAGACGTCAATAAGTGTAGTATACCTACCTATATTGAATAAACATTATTTGATTTGATTTGATTTTCAGCTAAGACTACATAAATAGTATGAATATGACGACCTCGTTAGCGCAGTGTTGAGCGTTGTCTTAACGTGGGAGGTTCCGGGTTCGATTCTCGGCAGGGTCACTTTGGGAATTCATAATTTCTGATTTTTCTCTGGTCTGGTGGGAGGCATTTGCCGTGGCTAATTACCACCAAGACGTACGTAAGACGTAATTAAGCGTTCCGTAACGATGCCGTGTAGAAACCGACTAGGGGTATGGGTTTAGTACAACTACCGTGCTCCTAACAGGTTAGCCCGCTATCATCTTAGACTGCATCGTCACTTACCATCAGGGAAGATCGCAGTCAAGGGCTAACTTGTAGTGGATAAAAAAATAGAATCATTGGGTTATAGATTACCAAGTAATGTCTTGTATTTACTGTCATCCCAAGATAATAGCAAAGTTAATAATTTTTATATCAGCTCTTGGATATTTATATTTAAGGGACCATTGATATGAAAAAGCTCGTAAACTTACATCGCTAAAGGTCCTGTTGTAATGTGAAGGGCATTTTGCGAAGCGGACATCGTCCCGTGTAGCTATACATTCCGACGGGCTCTCACATAGATACTGCCTTCGCTTACGATCCCACGCTTGAATCCACCTGTTTAAGTAAAGTCATTTCTTAATCTATCTTCAATCACTGTACAGAAAAGAGAACCTAAAGTATCTTTTTCTTCATATCGTCAATATCATCATCTCAGCCGATCGTCGGCCATCACTGAGCATGGATCTCTTCTCAGAATGAGAAAGAGTGCTATAGTCTACTTCGATGACCAAGTGTGGATTGACAGAATTCACATACCTACCATTGAAAGTATTATCGAAAACTCTCAGGTTTCATATGCATGTTTCCTCCTATGTTTTCCTTCATCACATAAGTGATATTTTATAACTAAAAACACCCAGAGCCAGCGTATAGGAGGCCACCAGCACTTTTTATGCACAAAATAAGAACACAAAAATGTCTTACCCAATACGACAGTCACAGTAAAGAGGATTGCCCGCTACAAATATGTCATGCAAGAACAATGAATTGGGAACACCGGGCCACTCATGCCTGGCTGGGTTGGGTGCTGTAGAGATCATGTTGTCTCTCAGGTCAAGGGTCAAATTCTCGATGCGACCTGGTCTCCAGAATAGCTCGCCTTCGATTGCCTCGATGCTTGTGTTGAAGATTGTTAACCTCATCGTTTGGGACATGACACCCTTGAAGAAAAACACAAGATATGGTTAACTATTCAAAGTGTGATTATAATATTACTACCTCTAAGCTTTTTTTATTTCTCATAAAATTTCCGGGATAAAATTAGCCTATATACTTTCCCGGGATAAAACCTATCTCTATACCAAAATTCATCAAAATCAGTTGAAAAGATGAGCCGTAAAAGTGTAGCAGACAGACAGACAGACACACTTTCGCATTTATAATATTAGTATGCATCCATCATTTAAATTATATTTCCTTCAATTTTTTTCTGTTGTTTGGGTTAATTATGCATGAAAAATTACTGATCAAGAATTAAATAAAACAAACATTGAATCTTGATGAAAGCTGAGGACTAAACGAAGAGAAAAAGTTAAAAGATCGTATTTGATACTTACGCTCAAAACATTTTGTGAAAGAAACTTCAAAGCTCTTCCAGTTATCGTAATATTATTCAGCTTGGAAGGCAATTGTCCATACATTTCCTTGCCAAGATCAATTTGATTATTATCCACTTGTATATATAGATTTTCTAAAGCGTAGTTATGTGTAAGAATCCTAGGAATATTTAAATCCCTTATGTTCCCATTGACAGAAATTTTTAAAGTTCTCAGTCCATACATTTTGCTGAAAGCACCATGCTGTAACAAATGATTTAATTTTTATTAATAGTTTTTGAGTAATGACTGAAGTACTGTAGAAAACATATCGAAAAACACGAAAGTTATGATAAAAATTAATGTAGGGAACGTGTCAGAGATGACAAAATAATCTTGGACGATAAGCCAACTTACCTCCAGAATGTTTAACCGTAAATGGGTTACGTCAAGATATTCCAGCCGAGGTGACACTCCATACATACTGGTATTCATTAAAGCTGGTATAGGATTACCAGACAAAGAAAGCCAACGGAGCTCGCTTAAGGAGTGAGTTGCCTAAAAATAAACAAAAACATTTTTAGATACTCCAATAGCACTGCAACTGTACCTTTAGTACTCCACGACTATTGAATGTATTATCTTAATCCATTCTTCGTGGTTATATCTAAAATTCTTTACATAATATAATCCATACTAATATTATAAATGCGAAAGTGTGTCTGTCTGTCTGTCTGTCTGTCTGTCTGCTACGCTTTCACGGCCCACCTGTTGAACCGATTTTGATAAAATTTGGTACAGGGGTAGATGGTTTCCCGGGGAAGGACATAGGCTACTTTTTATCCCGGAAAATTAAAGAGTTCCCGCGGGAATCAAAAATCTTAATCCACGCGGACGAAGTCGCGGGAATCATCTAGTGATTCTATATATTTTAATTTTCGTATTAACAATATTTTACAAAGTTTATTTTATTGTTTTATTTTATATTTCATATTATGTTTATATTTCTATGGGCCTATTTGCCTGTCTTTAAACAAAAAATATATGCAATATCAAAGTAATTTAAATGATGACAAATATAAATCAAAAAGATATCAATACTTTCGCGGACAATATGCAAGCGCAATCAGAAAAAGGGTGAGTTTCTAAAATGCTATTATTTACCACAGGCACGGTTGATAAGTCATTGTATGACAGGTCCAGGGCTCGAAGCCGAGTCAAATTTGCCGTTATATCCGTTGGTACTGATGGAAGATTGTTGTATGATAGATCCAAACTTTTCAGCTTCGGTAGCGGCATCGACGGAATCTTAAACCATACACGAAACATTATATAATAATATGATCACTCTACTAAAGAACAATGTCGAACCCTAACCTAACCTACAAAAAAGAGACAAGAAAACGTAAATACAATGAATATTTCAAAAATTGACACTCAGAACATTGAACGGATCACAATTTCGCTAGTTAGATTACAATCTAACGGTTTATGTAATTTTATGGTGACATATAGCAATTGTTTTATTAAATTACTAATTATTATTAATATGCGCGTAGTGATATTGATTTTGAGTTTGCAAGATTAACCACTGTTAACAAATTTTACAGATGTGCCAAAGATTATGTTTGTTGGTTTGTCTTTCCATCACACCGCAACGGAGCGACGTTTCAACGTAATTTTTAGAGTAATATGGCTAAAGAGAGAAACATTTGGCTTTTTTATCCTGGGAAAATAAAAAAAATAATTTTCTTCTTTTCTTCATCTTGGATTTTGCTACTCGGATGATTCAAAATCCACGAGTAGACTATCTAGTAAATTTTTATTATTTATATTTAAGTCATGATGGACATAAGAATTGCGCCTGAATGTATTAAATAGCAAACAGATATTCATAGCATTGCTATTTCAAAATGACAGGCGCTGAATACATTTTTCAATGATTAAAATTAAAATTCAATAAAGATTATTTGAGGAATAAAAGACGTGTACTTACATTGGTTAAGCTGACGTTTTTGAGGCCTAAATGTGATAATCTTCGCTCCAGTCCTTTGAAAATACTTCCACCTCTTTCACCGTTTTGGAAAGGAGTATTCATTCCTAGATCCAACCAGCGGAGTCTGGGTAGTGCTGCAAACGAACCGCTTTCCACGCGCACTAAGTGGTTGTCAGAAAGGTCCAGCCAGGCCAATGACTGAAACCAAAATGAAAAATATTTATCTTTCGTCCAGTGCCCGTGACGACATTAGCAAATAACATTGTTAAATTTTTAAAATGAGCTAAGCATTTATAACAAAAAGTAGAATAGTTTTGTTAAGACAATAAAATTAAGAAAATGTTGAATGTTTAGACCAAGGTAAAAACAGATACTTATTCGCCGCTAAATTTCGATGTTAAAAATGAAAAGAGAGCAAAATAGAATATAAAATTTTAGTATGAACCATACGGGCAAATCAATATGCGAATGCAATTAAAAATTCTACTGCGCACAAATTTTGTGATTCAGTTATGTGCAAAAGCAACTCAAGCAACCAACTACAAAATAAGCAAGAGCATAAAAAGCTCAAAGCAAACAAACCAAAATTGCAAATTCAGATATCGAATCATGCCGCATGTAATTTTTTTAATTACAGTATTCTGTAACTTAAAAGAAATAATGTTAAAAATATTTTTTTAACATTATTTCTTTAAAGTGGAAATTACAAAACATGCAGGTCATGCGGAGAAATACGATTTTCTGAATCTGACCGTTCTGTGTACGCTCTACACACAACGGAACATTTGTTATTTTCTATAAGCAAAGGTTTCATGACACTAATGTAGCTTCAGGTTCAGTGATAGAAGCACATTGCGATCAAGGTACTTGTTTTCAATGAAATTGAAATCGTAACTAGCACGCGTGAAATTGAGCTATTATTAAGTAAGTACAAAAAGTTTTTCATAGAGTTACAGTTGCGTTTTAGTTTCGGGTGTGTTACGATTTTACGATTTTAATCTCATAGTGATAAGCTGTCCAGATTCTATAACTTTTTTTGATATTTAGCGATTCTTTTGAGTTTGTGTATAAGATGGTCAAACACTATTGCAATTTTATGATCGCAAACTTAAGGCTGACACTACCCTACACTAAAAGTTTTTTTTGGCTCACGCATGACGAAAATCATGCCTGATAAAGTTTTCGGTAAGAGTGCCTTTGCCTCAAAGATGCATATACAGACACACCCATGCTTTGGATATTTTAAACTTGTACGTGATGCGTAGTTGACAGAAAACATGGAGGCCCGAAGGGCTTCCCACACATTAGCAGTTCGTATTAGAAATCATGATAATAAAGAATATTTCATTATTTCATTCATATTTCTAATGCTCAAGGGTTCTCGATGTCCTGTGGTATAGAGTAGTGGATATAATAAATTTGGTCAATAGAATTAGATTAGAGTAGCAATGTAATAATTACCGAGCTAAGCAAAAATCACCAATTATACAAAATAAGTTAAAGAATGGTCGAATTAATTGAAATATATACATAGGGCGGTCTACCTTAAACAATATATTCTGCGGGTATTGCTTTTTTTGATGGAACACTCTGGTGTGATCTCGCCTAGCCGTGTGGTACATGTATTCGTCGCTGTAGTCGGGCTCCTCCGGCCAGTAGTCACCCGTTTCGTGCTGAACATGCGGGACTCCACATTAGCATCTACCTCACACCACACCTCACACTGGCAACACATCACAACTGCTATCTATTGGTTAGTAACGTTCACTGAGGGTGTTACGTACTGTTTTATATCCTGTACGTCATTTTTTGTGTCTATTACGTATGATAATTTTTTTGTATCTGCTAGATTTAATAGATTTTGAGGTCTAATAGGTTATTGAGGTTAGAATTACACTCCTTCAATAAAAGATTTTTAAAGATTTGGCTTCATGTTGAGTTGATGGCAGTTGTTTTTGTCACAATTGTGATTAAAAATAAAGATAATTATAAATTGAACATATAATAAAAATATCCCAATATATTGTGGTCAATTCTGTTTACCACAATGTCTAAACTAAACTAAAATAACAGCCATAAATCTAGTTCTGTCCCTTTCCGCAGGGAGTATTATGAAAGGGTTAGCAATAATTTTAATGCTGTCATTTTAGTTTAGTTTAGAGATTGTGCACTACAGAATCAGTCCCAATTATTATACCTATTGTACAATCTTTTCTAATACGTGATAAAAATTTGAACAAAAAACAAAAACGCAAAACTCAAAAAAGGTTTGCGAATAACTTTGAAAATCATTGATTTCGTATAATTTTGAAATTAAACGCAAAGGATATTAAACAAATAATATTTATGTTAATATCTATCAATATAGTTTTCCAAAAAGTATATACATATTCAGGGTATAAATAAAATATAATATCAAAGTACAAGTCTCAACCCACTCAATTCAAATACATTACCTCAAAACCAAATAATTACGTATGGCAAAACTTTACTTATCTTAATTTAATAGGTTAGCATAAAAGTAATGAAAAAACTCGGCACATACCTATCCTTTTTCTAATTGACTGTTTTCGAACTTATTCTAGTATAATGTAGAGCATTCTAGACACTTTTGCTTTGTGACTATTTGGGCCATCCTGTATAAGAACTCTACCGCGATTTAACAGCCAAGTGTTTAAAAAATGGACAAACGGCAACGACGCAAACCACTCGCAACCACACACTCGGAATCGCAGCTAGATGACTTCTTCAATTCGCGGCCACCAGAATTCTGGGCGAAAGGCATCCAATCTTTGCCCAGTCGTTGTCAAAAGGTCTTCGATGCTCATGGAGACTACACCATTGACTGAGGTTCTTTTACGATAAAGATAATAAAATATAAAAAATAATCAAGTGTCTCATTACTTTTATGCCAATCTGATATTAATCAAGCAGTTAGTATCAAAACTACGTCAACATTTCGTGTATGATTCAGTATTATTGTATCAGAGGATCAAACTTATTATAAATGGACTTACTCGAAATCTTTGGACCAGATCCGCAATAGCCACTGCTGGTATGTTATTTCCACTGAGGTCTAACTCGACCAAATTAATGGCCGCTGCAGGTGACAGGCAGTTTGTCGGTATTCTTGATAGCTCGTTATCGGAAAGGTCTAACCTGTTGATCATACAATTAGATCAGGCAGGTTTATAAGCATACTATACAGAGAGACCAATAAAACCGTTTGCAAAACCATAGTCACATAGACTGGTATTTGAAAATAAAACTGAAGATGTATATGTGTCACCGTAAGATTGCAAAAACCGTTAGATTGTAATCTAACTATAAATTGTAAACTGTCGACAGATTGTGAACCGTTCAATGTTCTGAGTGTCAATTTTTGAAATAATCATTGTATTTACGTTTTTTGTCCCTTTCTAGTAGGTTAGGTTAGGGTTCGACATAAATAGTCAGGTAGTGCCCGTACGTTTTATCGGGTTAATATACCTAACAGATAACAATCTACCGAAAAATAATGCGTTAAATTGTAATCTGACGACAGTTTACAATTTTGTTAGTTAGATTACAATCTAACTTTTTTTTGCAATCTTACGGTGACATATGCACCTAATAATCCAAAATATCATATCATACTAATCTATACTAATAATATAAATGCGAAAGTTAGGATGGATGGATGGATGTTTGTTACTTAATCACGTCAGAACGGCTGAACGGATCTGGATGAAATTTGGCACAGAGATAGCTAATAGTCTGGAATAACACATGGAAAAGAGTTCCCGCGGGAACCAAAAAAACTTAAACCACGAGGTCGAAGTCGCGGGCATCGGCTTGTTATTTATAAGTGTTTACTATAGAAACAAAAAGTATTACCTTTCCAAAGCAGGTGAAATAATGAGATTGTCCGCTATACTTTTGATATTATTATTAGAAAGATCCACCGCAGTTAGTCCTTGCATGTCGTGAAATACTTCTACCGGCATTTCAATTAAATAGTTATGCGATAGGTCTATAATCTGAAATATTACATATATAAATTTTTTTTAAGACTTCAAAACATTATCGTTTGGATAATTTGCTTGTTTTTACTCTTTTACATTCCCTATCTTTCATATTACTCACCTGTAAATTCCTGACTTTCTTGAAACAATCATATTCCATATGGTATATTTGATTATGTGATAAGTCCAAGTATTGCAACATAAGCATGGAACCGAAAACTTCCCTTGTAATGTTTCTAATTAAATTATGAGATAGGTACAGTTCTGACAAGGTTAAATCTGCGTGTCTGGAAAATAAAACAGTTTAATATTTATAACGAAATAGGTGTAATAATTATACTAAATTAAAATTTTAAATGTCTTAAGAATGATGAAATAATATTATATATCATTTACCTGAAGTAATAAGGTGCTATGTAAGAAATGTTGTTATGTGATAAGTCCATGACTCTAATGTTGACTGACACAGTACCGAGACCTGAAAATTTTAAATTGTTTAACAAGCTTATAAACATTAATCTGTATAAAACTATGAAAAGCAGAGAAGAAGATTTTAATTTAAATAAATTGTAATAATATTTATAATCATAAAGAGCAAAACACAAAATCACCTCTTTCTATACGTAGAGGACTGGGATCCTCAGATACTAGTCCTGTGATAATGGCAAAAGAAAAGAAGATAAGAAAGCCGGCATGCATATGAAATAAGAATAATATAAGTTAATATTAAAGGTTAAAATGATTAGGTGAAATTAAAAAAAGCTTAATGCTAAATTTGTATTCATAATATTATTGCATTCGAAATGATAAATCAAAAACTACATAAATTCATTAATTCTTACTCTGCGCTTTAGGCGGGGGATAGAAATTCGACGAATAAAAGCTGGGAGCATTTGAATCCGCCAGTGCAATTATTCTGTTGTAAGATACGTTTACTTTCAATGCCGTAGCAGATCCCACTTGGTCAAATATTGAGAATTTAAAGGTCTCTAACTGATTAAATGAAATATCCAATCTGAAAGGAAAAACAAGCATTAATACTAAAATAATAACAGCTTCTGAGAGGTAATTTACTTCTTTTTAACATGTTCAAATGCTGTACTTACTCTTTCAAAGCTGGTAAATTCTGGAATGCCTCTTCACTGATTTGAGTAATAATATTTCCTCTTAATCTGATTACTTTTAAATTATCTAAACTCGTAAACGATCTTCTCTGAACAGTTTCTATTAAATTGTCCTCTATCAAAATTTCTTGTAGCTCCCTTAAGCTTACAAAAGTGTGCATATCAATCCTTTGCATTTGATTTAATGATAGGCATACACTTTCCAACTCTTTATGTATGTCAGTCTACAAAAAAACCAAATCAATTAATGCCCCATCAAAGCCCAAATCTTAAATCTCTTAATCTTAATTCTCTTAGTCTTTAAATAAAATGAAATGCAGCCAGCATTCTTGCCACCATTCCACGCGGGCATGATTTATATAGTAATTAGGTTAGGCTAGCTAGCATTAAGTTCTATTGTATTATTTTCAATAAAAGTCTTTAAATATTTTTTAAGCGCACTGTTTACCTGTAAAGTTCCTTTCGAAAAGTGGTCAATGAAGTTATCTTGCAAATTAAGCGTTTTTAATTTATACAAAAAATGGAATGATGTATCAGGTACATTTTTCAATTTGTTGTTGCTCATGTCTAGATTTTGTAGCTCAATGAGAGCTTTTAATGGTTCGAATGGTAATATTTTTACAGTATCTGCCAAACCATTTGCCATTTTTAATGTCGTTAAGCTGTGTAACTGAAATAAACAATACATGAATTAATAACATCGACAATATTAAACTGTTGTTCCAATAATGCTAAATTTTTAAAAACCATAATGTCTTTACCTCAGCAAACGCGTATGGATCAATGTAATCGATATTGTTTTCTGAAAGGTCTAACGTTTTTATCGAACGAACGTGTTGAAATGCACTGGCTTCGATTCGATTCACTGTACTCCCAATTATTTTTAAATCTTCTAAATCGACACCAAATTCTAGAAAATCTTCGGCAGTTATACTTCGTCTTATTAACTTACTGAGCGCTAAGTATCGAAGCGAGCGCATCCTGAAAGTGAAACATTTGAAAACATTGCAGACATTTTAAATAAACATACCATTGAAATAAATCAATTGGTCACTAATTTAACACTCCCTTGAAAACCATTTATTTGATTGCATTTACACAACCTAAAAATTGCTAGTTTGATCATTCTAAGTTCTACAATAAATATACACCATAACAGTGGTGAAAAACAAATGAATACCTAACTCATCATTTTAACTCAAATCAAAGCAGAAAAAACAACAAACATAAATAAGTGAGTTGAAACAAATATCTTGAACAATCTAAAGCTTTCTAAAGAATATGTTGGTGATAAGTGTTTGTGTCGGTAAATGATAATTTATAGGAACAAAATTAGGTAAAAGATGTATCAAATACGTACAAGATGAAAATATTATTACGTAAAACAAATATGAAACAAAAATTGTATGCAGCATAACAGCCAAACTGAATGTTAGCAAAGACATTCATGTGTTATGATAAATATTAATAGAAACAACATTATTTAAATAAATTATAAAGACGTGCATAATGAAACTGCATTTTAAAAATAAAGCAAGTTCTACGACATCTAACTTTCCATTAATAACGTGACATACAACGGAAAAAGCGTCCATTTGGTACAAATAACATACCATAACTTACTTGCTTTGATAGCGGCAAAATTCAATGTCTGACGCGTTTCTGCAATAAAAATGTAATAGCAGTCTTGTACGAAGCAAAATTTGTAGAGAAAAATTATTACACTATCAACCTACAGAAATCTATAGACGTTCAAGCTGTGCCGTTTTATTTACTACAAAAATTACACGTACAAAAATTATTTGATAATATATAAGAAAACTATAATAATCTAAAATCTAAGTAGTTTTAAGTATACTATTTTATTCGTGCTTAATTGCATGCAGGTGAAAAATTATTAAAAGTGATGGAAAAAATATTAAATTTATTGCAAACGGTAAAGATAAAACAGGTGAAATTCTTTTATCGTACGTTTTGCAGGTTTTTCTGTTTTAGCTTGGTCAAATTTTATCAAAGTCTGCGTGAATCCTTTAAAATAAAGTAAGTTTTATTTTTTTTACAATTTAAAGAATAATGCAAATTCCTCGTTGACTGGTGGACTGGTATCCAAGTAAAACAAGTTCTCAAAATTACAACACAGGACGACTATTGCCAAAATACAGATCAAATATCAAACTAAAAAATATACTTAGTACTTAACACACCTACAACTTCATTACCTTCTAGTAATATTCGGAACAACTGGAAACAGTTTTTAGGTTGTGTAAATTTTATATGGATTGTTATTTAGTATTGCTTTTAATCTACTGTTATAACTTCTTTTATATAATAATTCTATTTTTTCAATATTGTTTAAATTCATGCTGCCCGATACGAACCTTCTAACGTCCTGTAAGCTCATTTCCAAAGAAGAAGACCCACTGATGTCCAAATAAAATAGTTTGAATTGAAAATGATTAGCTGACGGTGATTGATACTGGTCTTGTAGGCTGTTCGTTGCAAGTAAGTTGGTGTCCACCTGAAATGTAGTATGAATTTCCATATTTGATATTTACTTTCGATTTGATAGTCTAAGTTTGAGATTTTGTCTCTAAACTACTACTAAAATTTTGTAGTTGATGTGCAACTGCTACCATTTCAATATCAGGGTCTTTCATTTCAAATATTTCATGATCATGGCGTAGTATTGAGCGCTGTTGGCTTAACGTGCAGAAGTCCCGGTTTGATCCCCGGCAGGGTCAATTTGGGAATTTATAATTTTTGATTTTTCCCTGGTCTGGCCTGGTGGGAGGCTTTGGCCGTCGTACCACTCTACCGGCAAAGATGTGCCGTCAAGCGATTTAGCGTTCCAGTACGATGGCGTCTAGAAACCTAAGCGGTATGGATTTAATATAACTGCCATGCCCTTAATAGGTTAGCCCGCTACCATCTTAGACTGCATCATCACTTATCATCAGGTGAGATCGCAGTCAAGGGCTAACTTATATCCTCATAATCGGTATCGCTGTTACCAGGGTAAATTTTATGATTTTCATTACCTTATTCTCTCTCAGGTTCAAGTACCGCAACGAATCCAATTTGTTCAGCATGAATTGAGAAACCATTGTCAAGTTATTTTCCGACAGATCGAGGCTCTGTAGGCTACTCTCGAGGCCAGCGAACGATGCCGGAGACAGGTCTGAGATGCCACAGTCACGGAGTGATAATGTTTTAATCTTTGCATTTCGGAACGCATCCTCCTGTGATTAAAAAAAAAACAAATAAATTAGTTTACCTACTGTTGGAGCGTGTAGGGGGTGCTTCAGAAGACGTGGGCTCTGATTGGTCCACGTATCAAAATTGTCAATTTAAAATCGGTCATATTATTCGCAATGTCATTCGCAATTTCGCAATTATAGATTCGTAACGCATGTTCTCTTTTTTTCAAACTATGTAATTATAAAACTCTGGGAGCCGATTAAATACATCATATCAAGCACAGCATATCATTTAGAAGTGCAAACATAATAATTCTGTGGTCCTTCTTCGTCAATCTACGCACGGAACACGGCGACCTGTGGAGCCTGTGGAACACATCTATCGAATATCACGACGAAAACAAGGGCGCGACGTGGTTTGGATCTGGAAGACTACCGACTCCGAGACGCGCAAGGTGGGTACGGTCAACCTATCCACAAATCACCCACCCTTATCTCGCTTGTTTAATACGCCACCCCCTTCAACCGCTGTAAACCTATATGCAAGTAATGCACACTCAAACGATAATCGCACACATCGTTCTTTACAACCTGTTTTATTGTCCACTGAGCTAATCGAGGTACCTACTCGCAAATGCGCTCTTGGATAATGGAAGTGAACGCAGCTTCATAAGCGAATCCTTTAGTGAAAAACTAGGGATAGAATTCATGCAATCTACTCACGAGATTAGATGTGTAGGTAACTCAGTGACGCAATGTACGAAATCATGCGACATTGAGATACAATCGCGCATATCTACTTACACTATTAAACTACATTGCTTTGTATTGCCGCAAATTTCTTCTACGTTGCCCGCTGTACATTATGAACGCGCTTGGTTTCGTATACCTACACACACACACACACATACACACACACACACACAGCTGGCAGATCCGCATTTTCTTGATTCCCGAAATATCGATATTTTAATTGGCGCAGATACATTTTGGGAATTAATTCACGACGGTAATTTAAGGTTACCTAACGGGCGTTATTTACAAAATACGCATTTAGGTATGATAATTTCGGGATCTATCGTATTAAATCCGCGCAACGATAGCATTATCCAATGTAATTTTACAAAATCTATCGATACGCAACTTCATCCGTTCTGGGAAGTCGAAGAGCTCCCTAGGGATCGGTATACACGCACAGATACTGAGCGGGCTTGCGAGGAACTGTTCACTCTTACTACGACACGCGATGACGAGGGACGGTTCATCGTGACCATACCCCTTAAGGCATCACCCGACCTTCTGGGTGAATCCTTTTTACAGGCTGAAAGACGTTTTCTAGTGCTGGAAAAACGGTTAGAGCGCACACCTGCCTATAAAAAATTATACGCCGACTTAGTTCATGAATACGAGAATTTTGGTCATATGACTCGCGTTTCAACCTACTCAATCACGCATTATTTTATGCCGCATCACGGTGTATTCCGTAAAAGCAGTTCGACGACAAAGCTTAGGGTCGTTTACGATGCTGGGGCTGTTACAAGCTTGGGGGTCAGCCATAATGATCTGCAGCAGTAGGTCCGCCGATTCAAGGCGACCTCTTATCAGTATGTCGCTTGCGCAGACCTCGAAAAGATGTACCGACAGTGCCTCGTCAATGAAGAACAGCGTGACCTTAAGCTGATTTTCTGGCGAGATGAACCCACGCAGCCACTCAGTGTCTATCGCCTCAACCCGGTCACCTACAGAACCACGTCCGCGCCGTTTCTAAGTTGTCGTTGTTTAAAACAACTCGCAATAGAATCTCCGAATACCGACGTGTCTCCTATAATTACAAATGAAGATTTTTACGATGATCACGGGTTCCGATAATAAAGAAGTTTTGTTAAATTTATGCGAAGAAACAACGAATGCATTGCAAGCTGTTTGTTTCCCACTGCGCAAGTGGATTTTCAATTTTACATGTGAACCCTCTGTGACGTCATCGACGTGCGCTTCTAAGCAAATAGTCGGCGAGAACGCGAATCATAAAACATTACGTATAGGTTGGCATAATGAC
Source organism: Erebia aethiops (assembly GCA_923060345.2). Classification (NCBI taxonomy): domain Eukaryota; kingdom Metazoa; phylum Arthropoda; class Insecta; order Lepidoptera; family Nymphalidae; genus Erebia; species Erebia aethiops. The sequence goes on along the minus strand of OV281079.1, from coordinate 34,162,912 downwards.
AGTGATGAATTTTATTTTAACACGCAATTTAAGCCTGATATTACATTTTAACTGCAAAAATGTTATTGCAACAGTTGTGGTTATTAAAATTAGATTGGGACGACGCCGTACCTATTAACATCGCACGTCAGTGGAACTGGTTTCTCGCTTCGCTAGCCGTCCTGAAAACAATTCACATTTGCTCTGCAGGCACTTCTCTTTCATCTTCGTGAAACTTGGTGGCCACTTTCAGGCAGAAATCTCGCTAGAAAAAAAGTTCACGACTACGTTACGTGCAAGCGCCTGCGAGGTCAAACACTAACGCCTCTTATGGGAAATCTTCCCAGCGGACCTACCTTTTCGTTCTATCGGTGCGGCGTTGACTATGCTGACCCAGTGCTCATTTTAAATAGAAAAGGTAGGGGTGCTAAAACTACTAAGGCGTATAGTTATCTGTATATTTATATTATGTCTAGTTACACGCGCTGTCCACTTAGAGCTAGTTAGTGACCTTACTACTGATACTTACTGTCTCACATTAGATCGATTCCTGTCGCGCAATTCGAAACCAGCGGAAATTTGGTCCGATAATGGCCGGAATTTTGTAGGCCTTAAAACGAATTCGCACAATTTTTAGAATGCTGCAGCTCTGAGATAATTGACTACGCTGACCAACAAAACATTAAATTTAAGTTCATAGTTCCTTATGGCAGTCACCTGGCGGTGGGCTGTGGAAATCGGGAGTCCGCTCCTGTAAATTTCACCTTCGCCGCGTGGTGGGAAACGCGCATTTCACCTACGAAGAGTTCAGCACAGTATTAGCTCAAGTTGAGGCCGTCCTCTCAGCCCGATGTCGTCCGATCTTAATTTCCTTCCTCTCAGTCCTGCTCACTTCCTGGATGGCCGTACGCTCACAGCGACTGCTTACGACAACCTGGTGGATACGCCCACGCACAGACTAGATCGGTACCAGAGGGTGGAGCAGATTCGGCAACATTTTTGGAATCGCTGGTCGAAAGAATATATTTCTGAGCTGCAAACGCGGACGAAGTGGAGGCAGAACACGCAAGACCTCAAACCTAACACTTTGGTCTTCATCAAAGAGGACAACTTTCCCCCGTTACGGTGGCATCTCGGACGATTCGTCAGAAACATACCTGGGAAAGACGGTGTATCACGAGTGGCTGAGGTGCAACCGTCGTCCGGGCTTATAAGGCAAGTCTTGGAAGCTGAATGTTCCAAGGCATGTTGGAGCGTGTAGGGGGCGCTTAAGAAGACGTGGGCTCTGATTGGTCCACGTATCGAAATTGACAATTTCAAATCGCTCATATTATTCGCAATGTCATTCGCAATTTCGCAATAATAGATTCGTTACGCATATTCTCTATTTTTCAAACTATGTAATTATAAAACTCTGGTAGCCCATTAAATACATCATATCAAGCATAGCATACTATTCAGAAGCGCAAACACCTACTCTCGTAAATGTTTCTATCATCATGTTAAAGGAAATGCGAAAATGGACCCACATAAAAAAATAATTAACAAGACTAATTAACAAATTATTATAAGTTTATGCAATGTCTTCCGAATCTCTTTATACTGCATTACATTATTAATAAAATCAAAATGCCTTAGGTCTCCTTATTTTATCTAGATTAAAACAATATAGCTATGTTTATCGCAATATATTTGCACTTACCCACCATTGTTATATATAATGAAAACAATGTAATCTTTATGAAGGATTGATATTATTGTTTGACTTGATCGACTTTAAACCAAACTGAAAAAGTCACTTAAAAATGCTTACTCTGATTGAGTATATTGGATTCCCATCAAGCGTCGTGGTGTTCAAAATGTTGAAATGGTTGAACGAGCCCGGTAGTATAACCCTTATATTGTTTTCATCTAATCTGAAAATGAAAATGTTTCTTTTTAAAATATTAAACTTTAAAAATAATTAAAGATGGAATGTAAAATTAGCCTTTATCAATGTAAGAAAAATTTAACTCATATTAATTATACTCTATTAAAGTTACGAATTGACCCTTTTAAGGTAAATAAGATCAAAAGTGGACCTAAGGGAGAAAAAACACTAGATAGCACCAATATTTTAAATTTACCTATTATACTAATCAATTAAATCACTTAACAAAATATAGGTAACGCACATCTATCCCGAACCGAGTCCCTGTAACGCAGTGAAGTCCGCACTAATTCCTGCTCCACCCCAACCACCAATACGTGAAATTAGATTTCGATGGGTTGGCAACAGCTCCTACGTCACCATTCCTCTTACGAAAACCTACAAGATCATGGTATCAAAGATATCAAGTTAAACACTTACTTCAAAATATCTAGAGACAGTCTGATGCCATTCAGTTCATGCGCAGGAGGTATTTGCTTGATAAGATTATTGGAAAGATCCAAAACTCGCAACTGTCGCAGTGGGGACAGCTCCTCGTACGGAATCAATGTGAGCTGATTGTCTCCAAGGAGAAGCTGAAACAGATTTGTAATTTAAAAGAGAACATCTATCATCATCACTTAGTTTTTTTAGGATGCTCCAGCATCTTGTTACGCATCTAGTGATGCTTTGATTGCTTCTTGGTCTTGGTAGGTCTAGTGAACTCGTTTATCAGATTATATCAAATGGAGCGTATTCTTGGTAAACATTTTTGTGACTTACACAAAAAACCATCCATTGTCAGTTGCCATGGTTCAATCAAGATTCTACCACCAGGTCTCTCTTCTTATCGGAACTGATAAGAAACTCAGCAGTTTATTGTTAGTAAGTAGGTATAATAAAATCCTTAAAAAAACTTAATATAGCAAGCGTTACAATAGCGCAGCGTGATGCTATGAAGATAAAATAATGTATGGCGCTCCCTAGAACGAAATGGGTGCTTGGTGGGCACTTGCTATATTAAGTCCTAGTCAAATTCCTTATCACTGATCATGTATGTACCTACTCATAGATTTAGCATTGGTCTTTACGACAAAGACCCTAAATCTATGTATGTAGTATATATAATGTACTCTGTGTATGCAGTCTAAGAAAAGTATCCAACGAACACTTAAAGTTCTATTTTTTTTATTGGAACTCCAGCTGTCAATTGACATTGACAAGCATTGTAGGCGGTGAATCTGAGTGTGAAATACTAATGAGTTCTGCATGGCTTAAAACACTATTCGAAGTGTACAACTGTAATACATAGCCTGTGAGATTGAGGACGGAAGACGGAAGACTAAATTATGTTCACATAGTTGCTGATAACATATTCATGGCTTCCGTTAGTTCTATAATTTCTAAAACAAAACCCATTAACATCTTTCCGCCGTCCGTATTTCCACGAAATAAACGGCTATAGAAATAAAATCTAAAATACAACTCCGCGTAAAGCTGCTCTCTCTTCCAATTTAAATGAGTAAAACTTTTCCGAATTCATTATTTCGCAGTTTATTTTCCATCATCAGGGGTTGTAGTGGAAAATTTCGTATTTTTTATCTACATCGTATTTAAGGGCAAAGAGTAAAAATAAAGTCAAATAAAAATACTGAACCAAATTAAAAATGCATGTTTTGTGAAACATTTTTTTCCATACGGTCCTGATATACTGACGTTATGCCTAAACACTTTTATGAAGTTTTCTGTACGATACTACTGGATCTATTGGAGATGAACGTTAGCCCAGATAGAAATCTTTAATCTTCTCCAGAATCCAAGATACAGCTTACAAATGGCCGATGGCATAAGAAAAAAAGAGGCACGAGAAAAAAAGCATTAAAAGTGTACTATACCTTGCTAAGTCTGCTCATACCATCTCTAAATACCCCACTGTCAATCACAGATAAATGGTTCCCATGTAAATCCAATGTTTCGAGCATCGGTAGTCCAGAGAATGCATCCAAGGGTAAACTGGCTATCGAGTTGTCAGCTAGGATGAGTGTTTGTAGGGTATTCTCTAAGCCTAGCCAGTTGTCCCCTGTTACATCTGTTATTTCGTTTCCTGGAATGAAATATTCATAAAATTAGTATAATAACATTCATCATTAGGACAGACTTAAGCATAAATAGCTAAGCGGTGAAGAATAGGACAGGAAAAACAAAGTTCTTTATTGGCTTGAAGTGGATAGGAACGAGGACATCCTAATGAGACACTTCAAACAGTCAGAGACGTCAAGACAGAGCAATTACTTACAGTAAGTATTATAATTCATAATAATAATTAGTGCACAAGGGAAACAGCTGTCATAAAAGAATAAGAGAGAATCAAAAAGAAAAGAAAGTAAGAAAAATTCTACTGTATGTGGAAAGAGTCCAAGATCCCAGAGCGATCAGACATAACTTATTTTCGCATAGATGAAACCTTAGGTTCTCAGTAGCGTCTCATGTTCTTTGAATACCTGCGTGTTTGTGGAGCTCGCCTTGTGACACATACCAGGAAAAAAGGTAAATCTTACTCTTTATGAAAAATTGGTCCTTTTGGGTTTTAACAAGTACCGACATGATATTTTAAAACAAAGAATATACGTTCTACATTTAATACTTGACTTTAGAGTACCTAAAGATTTAGAAATTTGCCCCGGACCCCAAGATGTTAACTATCCTAAGTTGTAGGGCGGAAGCACAACCGCAAGGGGCAAAAGGTTAGTGTGAAACCCTACGCATACTAGTGCGTGCTCCAAAATGTTTACTGTCCCAAGTGTGTATTCGGTCTTAATGTTTATTTTAGAGGCCCTACTATTATTGGAACCTGGAAAATTTAATGATCTGCTACGTATACTTCATCGAAAACAATGAAAGTACTAAAAAGTAAGTTGATAGTATCTTCAAATACCTATTAAATATTCAAAATTTTACATTGTTATTTGGCGCAGTCGGCGTTCACGTTGCTTTGTGGGAATTAATTACTTGACAAGTTTAATGGCACTTCGAAACAAAGGCGTCATAATGTAGAACAGTTACTGCTTAAACAAGAGCAATTTACAAGTTAAGCAGACAAGCAAAGTATTAATTGATGCAAACGGACGTTAACAATGCGCGAAAGTTACATTAACAAAGGAACTATTTTTGCTGATAGTGCAATTTATCTGATAACTACGGGAAATTGATATACTAATCTAAAGGACGGGAACATGGTAAGTTCAACCGGCTTAAGCTAACGTCTGAGAATATAATATACAAAAAAATGTTATGTTGAAAGAGGACAAGTACATCGTAAATTTTTATTTTATGCACAACACCTAAAGATTATTCGCTCTTTAATTAAATCAAAATAACAAAAAGGATGTGCAATATTTTGTGTATTTCTTATAGTTATACACACTCTTGCTAAACATTCAAGCAAACATGGTTTATTGTTTTCCAAAGAACTTTAAGCAGTTCTTGCATCCGGCTCTGAATTTCTCTAGAAAATGCATTTTTATTCCGAACTCCGCTTTTAGAGCACGTAATCGTAAATTCTCACTGACTGATTGCCAACTTTGCCTAACTTGAATATATTGAAGTGGCCATATTAATATCCTAATGTTAAAGAAACACTATTAAAAAAAACTTATAAGAAATACAGTATACTCCACACAAAAAAAATGTTATGAAAAAAAAACAAAGAAGCTCAATGTTTAAAATGAGATTTCTTTATAGAAGAAGAGTAAAATGATTATTCCGAAATTAAAATTAATAATGATCTTAAATTTAAAGCTTCACAAATCAGCAAATTGTGTATGCTGTAAGTATCCTAAGTTAAAGGAATTTTAAGTGAACCAATCAATTATTGGAGTACGTTGACTTAGATCGTTTAATTCAAAAGGCCAATATGGCATGATTTAATATTTCCTTATTAAATTCCTTTGGGTCTTTGCGTACATAACGAGCTCTCTGTATGACCTAGTATTTGCTTCACTAAAGGTCTACTGATGTATGGCGTAGAGGATATTTTTAATCACCGAATTTTCTATAACTTTTATAATTTTTTCCTGGCGACTTTTGCTCAAGGTTTAAGCTCATTCATTAGTCATCCTACTTTAAAACAAGGACCAAGGTAGTACTCTGCAATAAAGAAATCATTGTCAGCAAGGGTTGTTACAAAGATTTTACCGGAAGTGCCAGAAGTAGCTATGAAAATAGACCAACGGAAGGAATTTGAATCTTCCTTCCAGATTTAGTCTGTCCAGGGCATTGACCTTGGGTTCATTAATATTTAGTGCTATAAATCCAAAATCTTTTTTGAAAATCTGTTTAGTATAGGTGGTAGGTTATTCGTTCTTACCCGTTAAATCAAGTAGTCGTAACTTCTGAAGGTAACGCAGCGCACGACTCGGAACCGCCGTTAGTCTGTCTTGCTTGAGTTCTAATTCCCAAAGCGTGTTGTCGAGCCCGTAAAATGCTTCTTCATGGATGCTCTCTAGCGGATTCTGGTTTATTGCTAGCCTGTACAAACCTGGAATTCATAATAGTGGAGGAATTTAATACTAATAAATACCTACTCTCAATAATTATTCATATTTTTTTCGTGATTTTTGATGGCCTATCCTCTATTAATTTTGACGAGGCACAAAGATACGGCATCCCGGAGACGGAAATAGGCTACTTTTATCCCGGGAAATCAAAGAATTCACAAGGGATTAAAAATAAAAATTAACCATCAACGCGGATGAAGTTTAACTTTTTAAGTAATCATCCAGTAACACAAATATCACGTTCAAGATAGTTATAATCTGAAAAATAATGACACGAGTTGGGTGATCGGATAAAATTAATAGTTTCTTTTCTCAACAATTTTCGAGATTTAAATATCATTATAGTAACACAATTCTTCGGCCGATGGGAAAGGTTATCGAGATTGAATATATTGCAGTCTTAAAACCTAAAACATACTATATCTTCTTCAATGAGTTTCTGTAGTGCTAGTGACCCATACTAAATAAACTGAACTGCTATTTCGGTTAAAGCAAACACTATCAAAGTTTGTCACCGAGATTGTGCTGTCATGACCACCTGGCTCTTGTTTGTACAGTTAATTAAGAAATCCTACCGACTGGTTGGAGTTTGCAAGCTTTGCGTTGATTTTTGAAGAAAACTGTTTGCTTCAGAATTAAATTGTGGTTCTATAACATTCGCCAAGCTAGTAAAAAATACTAAAATATTATGTTAATGGTATATACAATGTTAAAAAACAAAATTAGGTACATATTAACTACTATCACATAAAGTGTGTTAGTTTATTGGTTTGTCTTCAATCACGAATTCGCGTTGCAGCAGAGCAATGGGTTGACGTCATTTTTTGCATGGATATACAATCTGGCAGTGACATAGGCTACTTTTTATCCAGCGTTCGCACGTTTAGTTCCCGCGGGAATTTTAAAACATACACCCCGCTATCTAATAATAATGCTTGCAACTAGCTTAGCGTAGTCAACTAGTGACTACGATCATGTCGTCAACCGATAGATGTTCACTGCTGGACTTAGATATCTTGTATAAACTGCCGCAGTTTTGCGCTACCTGCATGCATGATGCATACTACCATAGCTTAAATCCATTTTGTTTTAATATTGTTGTCTTTTGTGTTTTACAATTGTAATCCTTTTTTCATATACTTAATACCGCTTTAATCGATGGTAGTAATCTCCAGGATCCTGCAACTGTGCAAAGCAACTGTGATCATTAACTACCAAATGACGATGCGCTGTCGAAAATGTAAGCGTGATAGTTGATTTAAATCCATATTTGTAATTGATTTCTAAAATAATCGAACTTGGGACCTTTCATAGTATGAGACTGCAGCGCGTACCATGAAACGATCAGTCCACAAAACATATAGTTCGAGTACGAGTTGGATGCAGAGCAAATGTATGGTGACATACATTTACTCTGCATTCAACTCGAGCGCGAACTTGTACTTTTCAAATTATACCTACTGAAGTACGTATACAGCCAACAGGACCGCAAAAACAGCAGTAAATTAAATATGCAAAGGGACTCCCGACAAAAAATAGAGCACATAAAAACCCATAACATAAACAACGAGACTTTATTTTGATTGAAACAAACAATTTCCCTAGTGGGCGACGATGTACTGTTTTCCTATTCACGGCGAACGTGGATAAAATCCGCGGCTGTTTTACAAAACAGCGCAGCTGCAGCGATCTAGCTTATATTGCAAGCTGTATTCTGTGTAGAATTTTGTATTGCATCGTTCCTTGCAATGTGACTCGCACGTTAAGGCATAATAGGCATGATGACTGATTTTGAAAAATGGTCAGATTATGTTCGGAAGTATCTACCACCTATTATTTCGAAAAAATATCTTATTTCAGCAGAAAATTAAGGTTAAGTAGATAAAATTGCCATTTGAAATTTAAATTTAAAAATTCACGCCAAAACGTTCGGCGGTGTCATGCCGTCGTTTGTGACGTCACTATTATTTTTACCAATGTACTCTGTGCAGTGTGCAGTAAACAATAGTGTGATTGTCAAAGTTCGAAAATAATTGTGACGTCATTGTCGCTTTATTGGTGTTTTAACCAATATGGCGGATTGCTGTATTTTATAGTTTTATTTTATCAAAATAAATAGCAATCTTACTCGAAATAGGAAAAAAAAGACGTTTTTTATAATCCATGAATCCAATTTTATTAGATAAATTTATAATTTCATTGATTCTTTGTTACTGTCATCATGCCTATTACCTTTTATAAAATATAAACTGCCCCCCGATTGTGTAAGAAAATCGTAATAGTCCAGTCATTTGGTAGTTTTACCTGGAAAGTTTCTCGAAAGTTTTGAAAATGTTTGTATTTTATAGATTTCGACGTGCTATTTCCGAATGTTCACTTTGCCACCTCGTATCTTTGCCGCTCGTGCCGCCATATTTGAAAAATGGCGCCCAAAAACAGTTTTTTGACAATTACTCTTTTGGGACTAATTTTACGATGAAAATAGATATGTAATAAATGAAACTAGAGAAAAGGAGACGAAATTTTACGATGAAAATAGATATATGTAATAAATTAAACTAAGGAGATTGAGAGTTTAATTTATAGATTTCGACCTGCTCTTTCCGAATTTTCACTTTGCCACCTCGTATCTTTACCGCTCGTGCCGCCATATTTGAAAAATGAAAATTTTACGATGAAAATAGATATAATATGTAATAAATTAAACTAGAGAGAAGGAGAGTTTAATTTATTACAAAACTATTTTCATCGCAAAATTAGTCCCAAAGGAGTTATTGCCAAAACTGTTTTTGGGCGCCATTTTTCCAACATGGCGGCGTGAGCGGCAAAGATGGAAATTCGGAAAGAACAGGTCGAAATCTATAAAATACACCAATTTTCAAAACTCCCTAGAAACTTTTTAGGTAACCCCCTTTTTGAGCACCAAATGACTGGACTATAAGTCAAACGTACAATTCGACCTGTTTATGGAGTTCATAGAAGCCTGCACGACAAAAAACATGTATGAACAGTTCGAGTAATACGTTTTAAGCTGTCAAATGATTTCGATTTGCTTTGACAATCGGGTCTCTGGTCTGAGTGATGCCAGAAATCTTCACACTAATGCCGCTGACTGTTAAAAGTCTCAACTTAATCGGATGAATACATATTATATACATAAGTAATGAACGAATACACAAACATTACCTTTTATGCACAAAATAAGATAGATTTATAATAAGTTGTCGGTATTATCTCATCGACTGAAAGATAATTTGGCTAATAACTGCGAGTCAATACTCGATGCTGATAGAGTCGTGCAATCCCCCTAATGGACACGTCACGAGGTTTCACTTTATTATTCAGAACGTCCAGTGACCGGCATTTATTCCTTTTATCTATCTCGGAATATACCTATTCAGAGATAAATAAAAGGAATAAATGCCGAAAAAGTACCAGCCAATTCATAATTTTGTGAATTAGTTTTATGGAGGTTTTCATGATTTCTTTTTAAGGAGATTTATCATGATTATGATGATTGCCTTAACACTGATGGGGAATCTATGTTATTATTCACTTGTGGTAATTCCTTGCGTCGTATTGCGGTAATGAGATTGAAGAAACTGGAAATTTAATTCGATATAATCCGCCACATTAGGGAAATCTATGTGGTACAATGTGTATTTTGATATATTCACCACACCACATAAATCTACCAAATTATTCTCATTTATTATGAGATGTGGTGAACATAATATGAAGAAACTTGAATCAAGTTTCTTCATTATCATGGACTTCCGCAAAGTGACGCCTGCTTTTATCCAATATTGGTAATGAGATTGTCGAAGGTCGTAAACCGTTATTAGGATATTAAAAGAATTATTTTAGAGATAGTACTACACTTTCCAAAACTTTTGTAAAGTACGTCCTGACTTAGTTTTCCAGTTTTAGACGATTTTAGTTTAACTTTTTAGTTTAAGTTTATTATAACTTTGTAGTTTAAGTTTAATTAAGGACTTTTTGGAGAAATTGAAAAGGCAAAATTCGAACATTAATTGGTTGGTCTGTCCTGGTAAGATGAATTCAATACCTGCTAAAACGTCACCGTTGATAGATTCGTGCTATATCCCCCTAATGGGATATGTCACGAGGTTCCCTTTTATTATTCAGAACGCTCAGCGACCGGCATTTATTCCTGTTACCTATCTGCAGATATTACCTGATCCAATTTATCATTTTGTAAGTCCTTTTATGGTATTATAATGAATGTAATGATGGCGTATTTTTCATGTCTAGTAAAAAAGAAGTATTTCATTTATTTAATTTTAATAAAATGATCAATGATGGCAGAAGTCTTGTTATTTTATTAACAGAATCCTCGGATTAGTTGGTAACAAAGAACCATCCAAAACGTTTTTGCTTTGCTCGGGGTACCTATTTAATTTCATACATGTGTATCTTTAAAATATTTTATTTATTAGTATTCGCGACTTAGTAAGCGTGGATTGAGGATTTTTGGTTCCCGTTTTATAAAAAGTAGCCTATGTGTTTTTCCAGGCTATAATCTATCTCTGTGCCAAATTTCATCCAGATCCGTTCCGCCGTTCTGGCGTGATTGAGTAATAAATCCATCCATCCATCCAAATATTCACATTTATAATATAAGTATAGATTATGAGTGAATTTGGTATGGTCCCCAGCAAAATATTGATGAGTGATGGCGTATCATTCATTATGCTGGGGGAAACCACGCAGCTTTTCTTATTTATATAGAAAAATCAGAAAGAAAATTCATTCATTTCATTACAAAAAATCCAATCTTACTTGGCCCAGTGGCCAAAATTGGAACTAATTTTTATGTCTGTTAAGTTTTGTTTTTATTTTATTTTTAATATTTACTAGCGTCACTGTCACCGGGTCAGGTAGGTTTGACGTCTATACTGTGACTGAAATGTATTGTTAGGCTATATGTATCGATAGTCTATGGGAATTACTTATCTGTTCAATCTACGCCCAGCATTGTCGAAGGTGGCAACACTGGTCGATGGTACAGGAAAGCGGTGTCATGGTGTGTATTGAAATGGCGTTTGAATAAAATACTATTATTATGTAGTAACAGTGTTTTCCTCTTATTAGTATAAAGAAAACATGCGTAAATACTCAATGAAACTCACCGGTAGCCTGAAAGAACTGAGGTTCTAGATCTCTAATCTTGTTCCCAGTAAGTTGCAGTGTGAAGACCTTCGAGCTGTTGACTGCCGCTGGTACCCGCAGAATGGGGACGTACTTGCAGGTCACGATTCCGAGGTCACCAGCCGGCTTGGAACACGTGCAGAGCGCTTGGAACAGGCATGGTGGATGGCCTGTGTCTACGTGTAACTGGAAAGGAAGTTTTTTTATCCTCTACGAGCTAGCCCTTGACTCTCACCTGATAGTAAGTGATGAAGCAGTCTAAGATGGTAGCGGGCTAACCTAAGTGTTTTTTATTGCAAGATAGGCTTGCGCTTAGCGACAATCATGCTTAGTGCAAAACAATGACGAGGTCTAGGTTGGAATAGAAGATGCCTATTCACTTTTGCCTTGATGGCAAGAAGAAGTGTATTTGTGGAAAACTGATTTAGGATGCAATGCTCTTATTAATGCCAAGTTTGGTAGCCGTTCTTGACGTCAAAACTTTAATTGATGCGAGGCCATACCTATTATTTGGCTATGTTTGGACCGCAAGAGGAAAATATTATATGGATATTGATTTGCCACCTTTTTAATTTGTACGTTTGTCATGTTTCTATCCAGTTTTGTTAACCGATTTCACAGAAGGAGTTTATGTAATTATTGTAATATTATTGGAACTGCAAAATATTTACATAATCATCGTCGAAATCGGTTCAGTAGTTTTCAAGATATGGACAGTTAAGAGGTTGACTGACTTCAATGTTCTAGAATTTCTATTATGGTCAATAAGATCAATCAAATGAATCAACGTTTTTTCAATCGTTTCCGCCAATATTTGACAAAATATTATATACCAAACTACACAAAGTACCAATTTCTGACGTGTTAAAGTAATTAAATAACGTCATGAGGTGATCTACCAACCATTGTTTTTACAAGAATAATCAGTGAAGTTAAATATTTTTTAGTAAAACAAACGCCAAGTAACTCCACATAAATATTCTTACGCCATGAAAGCAATATTGAAAATATTAATATCTGGATGACCGAGCTTTGATCGGTATTTTTTTGGTAAATCGTGTTTTTTGGAAATTATGTTTAAATAATAAATTATATATTTTTTTTTAAATATTTTTTTTTAATATTTAAAAGAAGGGAAAAAAATAATCGGACTGGAGACATCTGGACTCGAATCGGAGTCTTTTTTCCCACGGGCCCGTTTTCCCACCTGAGCTATAGAAATTTACCTTTCTATATTCTAATGATATTGTAGCAGATTTTCATTGCCTGAAAACACGGATAAAATGACATTATTTTTCTATATTATTATTAGATAGATTACAGAAACTGTTTTTTAAGTGGAGCGATTCTTTGAGTTCCAGTGTTTTCAAAATTGCTTTCATGAATCAACGTCTTCATGTAAAAAATACTTAGTTACTCACCTCTAAAGCCCTTGCTAGGGAGGCCCATATCATTAATAGGAAGGATACCACCACTATGGTGTACCCGAATTTGACTACCGCCATCAAACTCTGAAACAAGGTGAAATGCATTAAGTATAATAATTTTATTATTGTATTACTAAATTGTTATTGGTAAATCCTCTAAAACGTGGTTGGTAAGTAAAGATCGCTTTAAAGCAATAAGGCCGCCAACTGTACCAACTTTTATGTTTATTTTAATATGTAAAATGATTATCCTTTTATTGATTGCTTATTTTATTTGTCTTTTGCTGTACAAGCAAAAATCGCAATCCTTAGGGTATTAAAATGTATACTGGGCTTATTGAAGCTGGCATACCCCTATCAGGTTAGCCGGCTACCATCTTGGACTGCTTCACCACTGTGGCAGGTGAGAGTACAGTCAAGGAACTATTTGTAGTGGAAAATAAAAATCACTGTCGCGGCTCTCTCGGCGGCATTTCCTTAGTGATTAGTAAACAAACTCCATTTTGGTCTTTTGGATTCGCTTACGTGTTCAATGTTCGCAACCAGCTAAGTTAACCAACGCGTGCGCTTTTAAAGCTGCGAAGCTGCAATGTCGGAAAACTTTAGCGTTGTCGATTCCAATCAATATTTTACGACAACACTTGGACATTTCCTTAGTGATTAGTAAACTAACTCCATTTTGGTCTTTTGGATTCGCTTACGTGTTCAATGTTCGCAACCAGCTAAGTTAACCAACGCGTGCGCTTTTAAAGCTGCGAAGCTGCAATGTCGGAAAACTTTAGCGTTGTCGATTCCAATCAATATTTTACGACAACACTTGGACATTTCCTTAGTGATTAGTAAACACACTCCATTTTGATCTTTTGGATTCGCTAACGTGTTCAATGTTCGCAACCAGCTAAGTTACCCAACTCGAGCGCTTTCAAAGCTGCGAAGCTGCAATGTCGGAAAACTTTAGCGTTGTCGATTCCAATCAATATTTTACGACAACACTTGGACATTTCCTTAGTGATTAGTAAACAAACTCCATTTAGGTCTTTTGGATTCGCTAACGTGTTCAATGTTCGCAACCAGCTAAGTTACCCAACTCGAGCGCTTTCAAAGCTGCGAAGCTGCAATGTCGGAAAACTTTAGCGTTGTCGATTCCAATCAACATTTTACGACAACACTTGGACATTTCCTTAGTGATTAGTAAACAAACTCCATTTTGGTCTTTTGGATTCGCTTACGTGTTCAATGTTCGCAACCAGCTAAGTTAACCAACGCGTGCGCTTTTAAAGCTGCGAAGCTGCAATGTCGGAAAACTTTAGCGTTGTCGATTCCAATCAATATTTTACGACAACACTTGGACATTTCCTTAGAGATTAGTAAACAAACTCCATTTTGGTCTTTTGGATTCGCTTACGTGTTCAATGTTCGCAACCAGCTAAGTTAACCAACGCGTGCGCTTTTAAAGCTGCGAAGCTGCAATGTCGGAAAACTTTAGCGTTGTCGATTCCAATCAATATTTTACGACAACACTTGGACATTTCCTTAGTGATTAGTAAACACACTCCATTTTGATCTTTTGGATTCGCTAACGTGTTCAATGTTCGCAACCAGCTAAGTTACCCAACTCGAGCGCTTTCAAAGCTGCGAAGCTGCAATGTCGGAAAACTTTAGCGTTGTCGATTCCAATCAACATTTTACGACAACACTTGGACATCATTTCCTTAGTGATTAGTAAACACACTCCATTTTGATCTTTTGGATTCGCTAACGTGTTCAATGTTCGCAACCAGCTAAGTTACCCAAATCATGCGTTTTCAAAGCTGCGAAGCTCCAATGTTGGAAAATTTTAGCGTTGTCGATTCCAAGGAAAATTTTATGACAACATTTGCTTTTAAGGCACAAAGAACATTTCCTTAGTAAATAAACATTTTTTATATTCGCAAACGTGTTCAATGTTCGCAACCAGTTAGCCAAGTTATCAAACTCGTGCGCTTTAATTTCGATCTCGGTCAAAGCTTCAAAGCTGCAAAGCTGCAATGTCGGAAAACTTTAGCGTTGTCGACTCCAAGGAACATTTTATGACAACTCTTAAGGCTCAAAGAACATTGCGGCGAAGCTAAACGAAGAGACAAGTCAGTAAAATAAAGTTCTTTATTTCTATATTATTATGGCTAATTCTGCTGTAATGTCATTTAAGTTCAGTTTACAGATTTCGAAACTAAACTAAATTGACAATATAGTGCTGTCCTTTATCGCAAGGAGCGTAATGATAAAAAATTTAAACCTGCTATTTTAATAGTAAAAAGATTGATTTCAACAGAATTCGTTACAATGTGTTCATTCTAAATGTAATTGTCTTCAATTTCTGTTAAGTAAGTACGAGAAATCATTCAAATAAATATCTTTATTTTCTCTTAAACCTGTCATTCATATCATTTTAAAAAAAACACTTTGAATTTTTACTTATCTACTAACTGAAAATTTCCATTATGTCTGTGCTTTTTTTTCTAACTTAACTAATTAATTAGCTTATTAAAACATACCAATATTATAATTATTTAGCACTAAGTTCACTTAAAAATGTACCTTTGTTGACGACCTCCTTGGCGCAGTGTGTAGCGCTTTTGTCTTAACGTGCGGAGGTCCCGGGTTCGATCCCCGGCAGGTTCAATTATAATTTCTGAATTTTCCCTGGTCTGGCCAGGTGGGAGGCTTCGGCCGTGGCTAGTTACCACCCTACCGGCAAAGACTTGCCGCCAAGCGATTTGGCGTACCGGTACGATGCCGAGTAGAAACCGAATAGGGGTATGGGTTTAATATAACTGCCATACCCCTAACAGGTTAGCCCGCTACAATCTTAGACTGCATCATCACTTATCATCAGTTCAGATCGCAGTCAAGAACTAACTTTTAGTGGTTAAAAAAAACGTTATAATTCGTGGTTTACGTGGTTGACACAGTTATTGTTATACTAAGACCTATGTAATGCCTACTGTGTCGTTGTTTGTGGACCCAAAGAAATAAAATAATATACCTTGATCCTAAAAGCAAATACAAATGTAATAAAAAGGGATCCGAAGATCCTATTTATTTTTACAGTCTGTCGTCAATTTGCCGAACGAATTTCACCGACGTTTATCAGGTTCTCTGCGAGAGCCCATCATCGTGAATTATTTATACAAACATTTCCTTTTAAAAATGCAGATGCCAGTTCCTCGAATACGTATAGTTGTAGAAAGGTAAAGTATTCCTAAGTCAGGTAGAATTTCCCTCGAACGAATTACCTATATTCCATTTCATTCGAAAACTTGCATTCCCACGAAATCTGCAAGATTTTCTCAAAGATGTGCATAGTCAGCCAATCTGTACTTGGCCAGCGTGGTGGACCATGGATAAACCCTTCTCAGACTAGGAGACGTGCTCAGTAGTAGGCTTGGGTTGAGAAGATGATAAAAATGTTGCATTATTTTTTAAATATAAAAAAGCTTTGGAGTGGGTTGTACGGGTTTAACGCTTATAATTATTTTAAGTAATATTGTGAGTTGGTGATTAAAAAATTATACTTTTATACTAATCTATACTAATATTTAAATGCCAAAGTTTGGCTGGATGGATGTATGGATGGATGGATGTTTGTTACTCAATCACGCCAGAACGGCTGAACGGATTCTAGATGAAATTTGGCACAGAGATAGATAGAGATAGTATGGAATAACAGAAAAGCTACTTTTTATCCCGGAAAATTAAAAAGACTTCAGGCGAGAGCCAAAACCCTTCATCCACGCGGACGAAGTCGCGGGCATCAGTTAGTTGTTCATAATTAATTCGTTATTCATTTATTTATTTGTGAACACAGCTTGAAGATGTTATTATATGTGTGGATATTATGAGTGGATTACTATCATGTATTCTAATTTCTACCACAGTGTAGTGTACAAATATTTAACAATATTATCATCCACAGTTATTATTTGAAGTGTTTTAGTTAGGTACTATTTACTAATAAGAATACACTAAAACCTAAAGTAGTTTTCATACTAGTATACCTACACATACACATATAGTATACATGCAGAGTATAATTGAATAACGTAGTTCCTTCTTATAAAAGTAGGTACAACATTTGTGAAGAAGTTTCATATCCATTAATCTATGTTATATAATAAAGGTTCGTATCCATTTAGCTGGTACCGTGGCTAAATCGTGACTTCCATTTCAAAGCCAGCTACCGTACACGGTACAATCAATGTTCGAGAACTTCAGCGATTGGCGCTCGAAATTCATATCCAATTTCCCGTAGCGATCGCTCTCGCGCCACTGCACCTTCGCTTGACACGTAAATATCTTTTAGGGCCATTGAAATAGAATGAGTACCTACAAATTCTACATCAATGTTTAGGTTACCTACGATACGATACCTTGGTGCAGTTTTGAGCGCTGTTCTCTTTGACGTAGGAGGTCCCGAGTTTGATCCCCGGCATGGTTAATTTGGGAATTATAATTTCTGTTTAGTGATATCGTCGGCTCATTACTGAGCTGGACTCTCCTTTCAGACTGAAAAGGGTTTCGCCATGGTCCACCAAGCTGGACAAGTGCAAATTAGGAGACTTCACACACATTTCAGGACATTGTGAAGAGCTTTCGCGCATGCAGGTTTCATCACTATGTTTCATTCCTGTTATATTTTAATCGTTTAAAACATATAATAATGTAACTTAGAAAAGTTACACCTAGGTCCGAAGATCGAACCACCGACCACCCGAAAACGAAGCCAGGTGGCTAAACCACAAGGGCGCAATAAACATACCATAGCGTACCTAATTATTAAATTCAAACAAGCTTTTATAAGTGCTTTTGAATCGTCGCGTGCATTCTACCACTTGTTCAGAATGCCGTTCCTACCGAGAAGAACCAGCAAGAAAATCATTGGTTGCTCTCTTGAAAAAAAAAATTACTATTATATCAATTACGGCATTATAGGGTGGTAGAGTCTTGACGTATCATAATACTCAACGGCTTTTCAAGACTACATTATATTTTCCCACTAAGCTGTTTGCCGAAACAGCAATAAAGTTTCCCTAAAACGTGGGGCTAAAAATAAAGAAATGTTAACAAATTAATTTTCCGGCCTCTCCTAAGCACAATGGGAAACTCTAAAAACCCCGCTCGGCGAAAGAACGCTGAATTCAGTGGAATTAATTTGTTACGTCGGGAAAAGGGAAAGCTCTAAGGCCTAAATATACACAACACGCGTTGTAATGGTACCTAGTAAAAATCGCGTCCCGTAAGTTGACCCAAAATGGCGGTCGTCTGCGCAGGTACATTCATCGATATATATGTAGGTACTAGATAGGCGATTTCATAGAAAAAAATTGGGCGTCCGACTTGTAGAGCGCGCTCCACCTGTATAAGCCTGTCCTTGTCCCCGTCATAGCGCTGTCCCGCTTTTCAGGCTATATGGCGTTAGTAAAATAGATCCACATTCTTTGTTTGATAGGATAGGGCCCGTCTATGTAAATTGAGGTCGTTATGGGTACATTGTAGTACAGGGCCGAGCGGAGCATGCGCTGGGAGCGAGGGGTATGCTAACGCGCAGCCCCTCGCGGCGCACCTCATACCGCACTTCGTTTGACACCCGGAATCTGTTTCAGCGCATAGTTCAACTTACGCGGCGGCTTAAGTTCGGCAACGATGATTCGCGTAGGTATGCGAATCATCGTTACAACCCATTGCTGCCTCACTACCGAGCACGAGTCTCCTCTCGGATTGAGAAGGGTTTGACCACGGTCCACTACGCTGGCCAAGTGCGGATTGGCAGACTTCACACGCCTTTGAGAACATTATGAAGAACTCTCGGGCATGCAGGTTTTCTCACGATGGATGGATTCCTCACGGAAACCCGAAGGGATGGTCGGGTGTCTGAACCACTAGGCTATCAACCTTTCAACCTACCTACCTAAGAATAGGTAGGTATACATCTTCATCCCATTTGTGACGCCCCCCTGGCGCAGTGGTGAGCGCTATAGTCTTATAAGTAGGAGGTCCCAGGTTCGATCCACGGCAGGGTCAATTCGAGAATTTATAATTTCAGATTTTTCTTTGGTGTTGCCTGGCTACGGCTGTAACTAGTTACCATCCTACCGGCAAGCGATTTGGCGTTCCGGTACGATACCGTGTATAACCAAACCGTGTAGAAATTGTACGTGGACGAAGTCGCGGGCGACCGCTAGTATTAAGAGCTTAAAAATAATATTACCCATGTCACTACTGGTAGAAAGTCTGGTAGTAACACGGGCTACCAATGATTAAATCCTTCCCTTTCGTGTGTTCCTTACATTTGCTAAGCTAACTCGTGTAAAGCTGCCATACAAACTTCGTGGGAAAACCTCAGCGATTGGTTTTCGAAACTCGTTTCGAATTTAACGAAAACGAGTTGTTGGAGCAATTTAACTGCACTTGTTCTCAAAAGGTTATACACAACCTCGGCGAGCGAATTGAATCCGCGTTTTGGATTTTTGAATGCTAAAGCATTCAAAGATTCTAGCCCAAGGGAGTTGGTAAATAGATAGATCTATGAACAGATTGATCTTTATATAAATAAATCCATAGTAATATATAAATTATATAAGTATGGATTATATAAATCAATGTGAAAGTGTGTGTCTCTATCTGGCTGTCTTTCCGTTTGTCTGTCTGTACGCTACGCTTTCATGGCCCATCGGTTCAATCGATTTTGATGAAATTTGGTACAGGGGTAGGTTGTATTATGTATCCCGGGGAAGGTCATAGGGTACTTTTTATCCCGGAAAATTCAAAAGTTCCCGTGCGAATCAAAAACCTTAATCCACGCGGACGTAGTCGCGGGCATCATCTTGTAGATAGATAGATGCATAAATCGTTTATAATACACAAAAAGAGGAAAACACAAAGAATTAAAAAATCAACAATGCAAAATAATAGGCAAAGTTGGGATTTTGATGCTTAGCCATCAGACAACCTTGTATATACCAATTTGGGATTTTTGGGAGTTTATTTCTACAAAAATCATACCCCGATACCCCGATATTCAACTATACGGGCTCAACGTTGCATGTTAGTTGGTACCATGTTCATCTCCTTTAGGAATCTACTCCGGGACCTTTCACGAGGTCGTGAAAGTACTGCCCGAATGAATTTGCACCAACTACCATCGCTTAAACAGTATAATTTTAAAATTACTGTTTCATGTCGCGTACCTTGACGTCCTAAAAATAAGGATTATAATTATAAAACACGTCAATAATATTAAAACAATGCGGCTTTAATGGATGTTGGTATGCCCCACAGTATACTTAGCGAGACACGTGTGGATTTTAACGAGCAGGTAAAAAAACAGTAGATAATGGGTCGAGAGTTCCGACCTTGACATTGAATGCGGCTCGCTCTTATTTTCTTTTTGTCGTGTTGTTTTCAGTAGAGAGAAACGAGCTCGTAGCTGTGTACCTAAGTGCTAGATTAGCTAGATATTTATTTTTAGATTTAGATAGATAGATATATTTTTTTCTAATCCACTACAAATTTGCCCTTGACTGCGATCTCACCCTATGGTAAAGGATGGTAGCGGGCTAGCTTGTTGGGGGTACGGTAGTTAAATATAAAACCAATACCCCTCGTCGGTTTCTATACGGCATCGTACCGGAACGCTAAGTAACTTGGCTGTTGGCCGGCCAACGGTACGGTAGTTACTATTCTAAGTTTGTAACTAGCCACCGCCCAAGCCTACCACCCAGGTACCTAACCAAACCAAAGTTAAAACCTAGTTAAAAGAAAATTCAAAAGATACATATAAAATGTATCTTTTCCAAAAATTGGTAAAAGTTGTTGCAAGTATAATTTAAAAACGAAATGTACCTTCAGTAGATAGTGTTATTATTTACGTTAAGAAGAGCGCGATACAAAGTGATGCAAAGCGATACAACGCCATCTGTAGGTGGCGAGATGATATGAGATGCGAGATGCTCGTGTACCTATGTAATTTGCTAAAACTACATACATAATATGAAAAATGTTGAACTTACAAACGGATTCTTATTTTTCTATAATATTATTTTTTTTTGACTTTTAATGGATATTTAATATAATTATTTTAGAACTAGCTGATGCCCGCAACTTCGTCCGCGTGGATTGAGATTGTTTGATTCTCGCGTAGAACCTACACTTATTTTCAAATGGCTAATTAGTTATATCAATACCTAAATACAACTTATACCTGGTACATATACTATTTATAGATATTTATTTAGAGATTGAACCGATTGACTACACACAGAAAAGCAGCATAATTTAAAATTCATTTTTAAGTCTTTCATCCAATGTAGCCAATTAATAAAAAAAAGTTTCATGGCTATAACTTAAAAAACGTTGGCCCTTCATACAAACTTTCAACCCCTACTTTACCCCTTTGGGGGTGGAATTTTGGAAAACTGCGGAACACGTATTTCTTCATTTTCAACCGGTAGCTTGTATACCATGTTTCATGGATATAACTTGAGTAAAGACGGACTTTCACCCCTTATTTCACCCACTTAGGGGAGGAATTTTGAAAAATCCTTCCTTAATGAGCGCCTACATCACAAAAGGAACCTACTGTCAATATTTCAAGTTTCTAACCCCAGCGGTTTAGGCTGTGCGTTGATCCCTAAGGATTATATATATACATATATATATATTTATAGAAAATAGATCACACTGTGAAATTCATGGTGTATTTATAGTGCTTTTAATAAAAATCAGGGTACATGCAGCTGCATGCAAGTGAAAGCTTTAAAAGAGCTTACAGAATGTTCAATGTATGGAAACGGCTTTCAAAAGGAACGCTTTTTTGTATGTTCAGTTTTACGAACATAATTCATGTTTTAATAATTGAGAAATATTCGAAATATTTTACACCTAACCTGGTGGGTAATAAATTTTAATTTTGAGTAAAGGAAACATTATTATTATAGTCTCAATAAAATATATTTCGAGTCAATTAATTATTTAACATGCCAAATATCACTAGGGTCTAAAAGTATTTTGGTAAGGGTTTGATTTGTACCTTTTCTAAATTATGTAGGTACTAGGTATAACTATAGTTAAGCCCACGCGTAATACCAAAAGCGGTCCTGATTTCTGTGGTTATAATTAAAATGTTGGGATAACGAGCTGCGGTTTAATATATTTCAAAGTTTAACCAGTTTAACCACAGATTAAGGTTCAGTTTTACGCATTACTTATTAATTTTTTTTAACTAGCTCAGTTTTACGACTACATCCGTATACTACTTCTCTAATTTTTAAAAAAAATTGTTTTTGAAGAGAAGAATTGTTTTTTTACGGTAAGTAGCAATTTCAGATTTCTTGGTACGCGTGAATCCAAGTTTTAAAAAATCCACGGGAAGAATTTGATTTCCGGCATTATTGACATATATCATACTAATATTGTAAATGCGAAAGTGTGTTTGTTTGTCCTTCAATTACGCCGCAGCGGAGCGGGCATCAGCAGCTGGTGTCTTATATTATGTGTTATATGTCGTCAAGCATTAACATTAATATAGTGTCTTTGAAAATAAATTTCGACTAAATATAGCAAAGGCCCGCATATCAAATCGCACTGACATTTACAAACTAATTTAGTAGAGTTCAATTTTGTTGGCGTAGGGTCATTTATACAAGTGAATACCTACCCTCGAAATCAATGCTATTCGGAAGAAAGGCTATTTAGTTTTCCAATTAACAATTCCAATTCAGTGAATTACTAGATGATGGCTTCGACATCGTCCACGTGGATATACCGAGGTTTTTGTATACTTATATCATGTGGAGACTCTTTGATTTTCCAGGATGAAAAGAAGCCTATCCTTCTCCGGGATGAAAACTATTTCTGTACTAAATTTCATTAAAATCAGTTGAAAAGATGGGCTGTGAAAGCGAAGCAAGCATACAGATTACAGACAGACATACAATTTCGGATTTATAATATTACTAGATGATACCCGCGACTTCGTCCGCGTGAATTAAGGTTTTCATTCCCGTGGGAACTCTTTAATTATCCGGGATAAAAAGTAGCCTATGTACTGCCCCAGGATACAACCTATCTATGTAATAAAATTTCATCAAAATTGGTTAAGCAGATGAGCCGTGAAAGTGTAGCGGACGGGCAGACATACACACTTTCGCATTTACTATTTTATAATAATATAATAATAATAATAATTGTAGCTGAGGTAAATTGCGAAACCTTAGGCTCTAAATGCAGGCTGCTGTATGCGCTAATTTATTGCATTAGTATCACAACACGTCGGCATACGTATGATACGACACAGGTTAGAGTCTTAGCGACTAAATAATGCTCGAACTATTTATCAAGTTAGGAGCTCAGCGTTTAATCTTCTTAACTGCAACTGTTGTTACGTGATACCTACTTAAGAATACATTTCACTCTAACTACTCGTACCTACTTAGCGTAAAATAGTTGATGGGGGTGGCAGTTTCGAGTCCCGGGCACATGAGTAAAGAAACGGCCCGGGCACGCACTTCTGACTTGATGTTTTGTGCTATTAAAGAAATTACCGAAAAATCACATGCTTCAAACGGTAAAGGAAAATATCGTTATTAAACCTGCGTGCTCCAGAGTTATTCATAATGTTATCGAACGTGTGTGAAGTCTGCCAATCCGCACATGATCAGCATAGTGGACTGTGGCCAAACCGTTCTCATTCCGAGGGGAGGCTAGTGCTATTACTATGCGTATATATCACCGTAAGATTGTAAAAACCGTTAGATTGTAATCTAACGAGCGATATTGTAAACTGTCGACAAATTACAATTGAACGCATTATTTTTCGGTAGATTGTAATCTGTTAGATAAGTATATTAACCTGATAAAACCTACTAGAAAGAGACAAGAAAACGTAAACACAATGAATATTTCAAAAATTAACATTCAGAACATGGAACGGTTCACAATCTGTCGACAGCTTACAATATTGCTAGTTAGATTACAATCTAACGGTTTTTACAATCTTACGGTGACATATATTTATCAAACTTTCATAAAGATTCATGTATATTGTGTACCTACCTACTTACCTAACTGGTACAAAAAGAGTGATAATAGGGATTATGTAAACTCTATAAGTAGGTACTATAATGCATTGGAAACATGGTTTCCAAAAAATCTGCGAATTGAGATTTTTTGGAAAGCTGGTTCGATTCATGAATATCCCTCTTTCTCTCGTGATTGAGAATGAGTTCAATTATGGGATTTTGAAAAACCTTTGATGTAGTTATTCTTATGATCGTAGCTACTTTAAATATTAACCTTACTGACCGCTCCCAGATACCCTATAATATTTTATTAGCCCCAATTTAATTTGGACATGTCTGTCTACACCGACGATGTGTTTATCCCAGGCGAGCCAATTTATTTTTACATAATTTCACAGATATAACGAGATAATTACCACATAGAGTGAGTGTAGAAAGATATATTATGAAAATAATGACGACATTTTCACGAAGGCCATAAGACCAAAGAAACTATTTATGGTGGAGTTATTTTTTATAGGTTGACTAACTATTTTGATTAACCTATAAAAAATATGGTTGGTGGTTGTTCCCAGATAAACTTATCAAAACGCAAAATTTTATCCAGAGTCAGGTAGAGAAGTTTCCGAGAAACTATAATAGTATGAAATTGCCGATTTGTACTGAAAAATTGAAATGCGTTTTTTTTTAAATTTAACATATTTATTTAATCAAAATAATTACCATTATTAT
Organism: Erebia aethiops; assembly: GCA_923060345.2. NCBI lineage: Eukaryota > Metazoa > Arthropoda > Insecta > Lepidoptera > Nymphalidae > Erebia > Erebia aethiops. Next base: position 34,138,080 of record OV281079.1, on the reverse strand, counting down.
CTATACATTGCTGCCATCTAATAGGAAGTTCATTTATGCCTTTGCGATAGAACTGTGGTGATCTAGATTCGACAAACTGTGTGAACTTCTGCCGCGTTAGTTCCGCGTCGGAACTCGTATTAAAAAATCACGCGAATTTTCGAAGTATCTATCTTTCTTGTTTAAGCTGAATAACTACATATGTACCATGTGAAAAAAGTTTCACTCAAAAATCTCAAACCATGAAGGTTCTATGTCAATTCGAAGTACCTATTACAATAAAACCGCAATTTCATACTTTAACCCCTATTATATAATATACATATATTTTGTAATCCATTTAATACATAAAGGATAAACAACATCCTTTGTTACAACTTAATTATTAATTAACATTTCGAATGCTTATGTAATACATTTTACTAAATGAAATGGCCAGCGGTACGATAACAATATCAATATTAATTATTAATTAATTAAATTCTAATTTGATTGATTGCGATTTACGCACCGCCGCACTGCAGTAGGTAGGTAATTGTGTACGAATTGATTTATAATATTACTAGATGATGCCCGCGACTTCGTCCGCGTGGATTAAGTTTTTTAGATTCCCGCGGGAACTCCTTAATTTTCCGGGATAAAAAGTAGCCTGTGTCCTTCATTCTGTGTATCAAATTTCATCCAAATAGGTTGAACAGGTGGGCCGTGAAAGCGTAGCATATAGGCAGACACACTTTTGCATTTATAATATTAAGTATATGGATTATTTATTTTACACGCTTTTTATTAGCTTCAGACGTATGTATGTTAGTATTTATATAGTATTATTATATAATTAGTATTATTAGTGTATTAGTAAAATATAGTATTATTTAGTTATATATATTTAAGTTTAGTACCCCCTTTGAAACGTCGGATTAACTCGAAATTTGGCATACTTATTAAGGACCGATGACAATTCAATATTTTAAACAGTTTGACATTACTAGGATAATCAGGATTAGCGATTTTTTGTTTTCCTGAGACCCGGAGTGTCTGCGTCAAACGCGTGTTTTTTAATTTTTTTAAACTATTATTATTATTTTAATTATCTCTCTTTCGCTCTCAAAAAACCGGCGGATTAAGTCGTGGGCATCATCTAACAATACATAAAATAATAGACCAAATATATAGGCACAGTATATAGTTCCGGCGCCTATATTTGGAACATTCCACGCCATTATCACTTCATAAAGACTCACCATGACTGTTGTAAGTGCACTCCCCCATAAAACAACATTCGTGCCGTTCGCCGCTCGGTCAGCTCCTGGAACAAGAACTACAGTTGAAATTGGAACGCGAGGATTGCTTTATTGTGTTTATTTATAAATACTATTACATAATTCCTATTATTTATACTATTTACTATTAATATAATATTGCTAATTCCATGCTTATTCCATACTTTATACTTTAATATTATAAATGCGAAAGTGTGTCTCTCTGTCTGCCACGCTTTCACGGCTCATCTATTCATCCGATTTTGATGAAATTTGGTACAGCGGTAGGCTATATCGCGGGGAAGGATATAGGCTGCTTTTTATCCCGGAAAATTTAAGAGTTCCCCCGGGAATCAAAAAACTGTCCACGCGGATGAAGTCGCGGGCATCATATAGTTTAGTCGGGATCTCCCTTAAACTTTCACTTATATATAACTAGCTGATCTGCTCTGCGCTTAGCTGAAAAGTCTGTTCTGGTTTTTGGCTTCGGCTGTGGCTACCCTACCGGTAAAAATTCGTACCGCCAAGCGATAGCGTCCCGGTGCGATGCCATGTAGAAACCTATATGGGTTTAATATCTATAACTACCATACACCTAACAGGTTAGCCCGCTAATCCGTCTTAGACTGCATCCACCATCAGGTGGGATCGCAGTCAAGGGCTAACTTGTAGTGGAACAAAAAAATTAAAAAAAGTATTACAGAAGAATTCAATTAAATAAAGAATAATATGCTCGTAGATGTAAATCGACCATCACCATCGTAATAAAGCTGTCCGACTCAGCTAGAATGTTGAATGTAATGTGTAATTACAACGATTTGTTAGGCTCGAGCCTCGACACGACAGCCAGATTCATTTCCTCTTTTGTGACATACCTACCCAGGGGGGTTACTACAATCGCTTTAAGCAGTATTATTTCAAAATGATAAAAAATATTTTCATTCCTAAAAAACAAAAATTCACAGATTTCGCAGTCCCCGCAAGAATCGGAACATTGAAAATGGATACAAAAATTTACGAAAAAGCCTGCATCCGCATCTTTTAACACCATTACCATGACGATCAGTCAATAATCATAGACGTTACATCACTTTTTATATACGGAAATACCCGTTTTTCTACAATTCCAAATCAAAAGGGACCATCACTTCAGGTCACAATAATCATTAACCGATTTTCAAAATTTTTCGTTGGTAAACTAATACCCTAAGACCCCATTTTTTCTTAAGTCGGTTTTTTTAGAAATATTTACAATTTAGTAAACAAACACCCCCCAAAAAATCCGTCTTTTTACATTTTTCAAAATTCCAAAAGAAGTTATCATCCGATTTTCAAAATTCAAACGCTCACACGTGTCTCGATAAATTCCTCAACTTTTGGTACTATTCCCATCTCGATCCTCTCAAAATCCTCGGAGCTATGGCCAAAAATACATCTCAGGCGACTTGCATCTGATAACCATTTTCAATGATTAAATCTGAAACATGAATTTCTTAACAGTCTGATTTCATGGGCAAGTGCAGATTGGCTTATATCTCACATTTTTGAAAGGCATGCCAACTTTTCCTCACAATGTTTTCCGCTTCAATATAGTATTTGTAGCTGTGCGTCTTATTGATCGTTCTTATTTAACGTAAATTTGATGGATCAGTAATATTTAGCTTTGCGCAATCATATGTAGATAATGGGGCTGATTCTGTTGTACACAATCTATTAACTAAACTAAAATGACAGCTTAAAAATATCCCCTAACTATGCTAACCCTTTCATAATACTCCCTGCGAAAATAATAAGGGGCAGAACTAGATTTAAAGATTTAATTTTACTTTAGTTTAGAGATTGTGTTATACAGAATTAGCCACAATATTGTGTTATTTTAAATTAGTAATATTAAAAATTAAAGTGTTAGCTGTTATTTGTAAAATTACAAATAAACAATACTACTTTCGGTACTAAATAAAACATTCATATTCTGTAACCCTTAATGAAAATAAAAGAACTGCAGTGCAATTCAATTAAAGATGCAGGCGATAAAGCTTCCTAAGACAGGTGGAATGTTGCCTGTAATTCGCAATTACAAGAATTTAAAAGAAAACTATTTCCAAAGTGTCTGCAATATATTACAGTGTAATTCATTAGGCACAGGTAAAATATGTGCCGCGACGCAAATAGCTGATCAACATAGCCATAAAGCTGGCTCAGACAGGTTGAATGGCGGCTGTAATTCGTAATTACAAGTAGAATAACTGTTGGAGCATTTCATTTGCTCTCGTGTAACATTCGTCGCACGTTTAACGACGCATACTACCCGCGCTACACATGTGGCACATTTGGTTCACCTATATGTAAATACTAGCGAATGCCCGCGACTTCGTCTGCGTGGGTTGAGGTTTTTTGGTTCCCGCAGAAACTCCTTAATTTTCCGGGATAAAAAGTAACCTACGTGTTATTCCAGGCTATAATCTATCTCTGTGCCAAATTTCATCCAGATCCGTTGAGCCGTTGGGGCGTGATTGAGTAACAAATATCCATCCATACATCCATACATCCAAACTTTCGAATTTATAATATTTATTTGATTATTTGATGGAAATATATGAGATTATTACAAAACAAATGAAAGAGATAAAAATATTAATAAGTGCACTTCCCCTGAAAAAAATCTTCAAACCAGTAGTTTACTTCTTATACTCTAAATAAAATAAATGAATAAACTAGTCATAAAAAACTTTAAAAAATTAAATAGGTAGGTAAGTATAAAAATTAAAATATTTTATATACTAAATTTTAACGCTTGATTGAAGATTATAGAATACAATGAAACTGCCTAGTAGCTAGGCTGGCCTAATTTAATTAGCATACAAATCATGCCCGCAATGCCCAAAAGATTGACGGATAACAGAAGTGAGTGGAAGAAGGTAACGTCATGTTGTGCCGATCCCACATAGCGTGGGAAAAGGGCAAGAAGAAGAAGAAGACAAATCATGCCCGCAATATTATGAATGGTGGCTGTATTTCTGCGCTACACAGCCTGGCTTTGCGCTTTGCGCAAAAAATGAGCCAGCTTTTAACTATAAGATCTAGTAATTAATTAAGTATTATTTAGTTATTAAGTATTTTTTTACCAAGGTGTGCAACTTCTACTAAAAGGTAAGTTTATCAATGAAGCCATTTCTAATTTTTTTAAATATAATATTATCTACTAGACTAACCATTGACCCAAATAAAATTTCAAAATGAACGTACTAACTACAACCATGAATGGAACGAGAAATAAATGGCTGTAAATAAATGAGCCTAGTCATTAACGCTAAATGTAAACCTAAAGCTACTCCATGATAAAGAGGCTCAGGGGGCATACTACCATCGTTCAAAGCAGTATTATTGTAAAATATTAGATTTATATGACGTACCTTGACGTCGTTAAAATAAGGATTATTTTTCTGAAACAACAATAGTGCAATAATACTCCTTTATGCGTTGAAAGTAACCCCCACAGCAAATGGGCTGCCGTGAGATCCCCCAGGTAATAATTAATTCCGCTGGTATTCATTTCCTCCCCCGAACTCCTTCAACCAGTTCCAATAAACGTTTGTTTCGGGTTTGAAATAGGTTTACTTACGTTTTTGGTATATTGGTACCTATAAAAGAAGATTGAATTTCTCAATCATTTATTGATATAATAATAAGTTTTAGTTTATTTACTACAATTTAACTTAAATAACATTAATTATGTGTAAATAGAATAAATTATTAATTAAATAATAAAATCTTAAAATTAATCCTTAAGATTGAATCCACGCTGTTATGAATGCAAAGTGTACATATGTCTGTCTGTCTATCTGCTATACTTTCACGGTCCATCTGCACAACTTTTGGTACACATGTAGGTTGCATTCCTGGCACAGATATTGGCTGCTTTTATCCCGGAAATTCAAATAGTTTTCAAACACGTGGGCTAACTCGTGGGAATAATTGAGTATTTTTTCCTTAGCTAAATAAAATAAAACAAAAGATCCCCAGGTAATATTAATTCCGCTGCTACTAATTGCCTCCCCCAAACTCCTCTAACCAGTCCCCATAAACTTCGTTTGCTTCGGTTTCGAAATGGTAGGTAGTAAGCATTAGAAGCATTCTCTCTCTCTGTGTCGTAGTCATCGATGCTTAGTGTGAGCCTTAATCACTTAGTGATGGAGAATGTTAGGGTTTTTTCCGCGATATAAATGCAGTGAGTTCCAAGTACAGGTTGTTCCATTTGCGACTCGACTAAAATTACTATTTGACTCTTAGGGTTTTTACAATTACACAATTTTTGTGAAATACTAACTAACAGATAATAAATCCACAAAGATTGATTGATTGGTAGTAGGTATACATTTTTGCTGTAGATATATTCCCTAATAATTAATAGAACTAGATCGTCGTGGGGCAAAATAGATCGTCGCCACGAGTATGCCTGCCAATATACTTACCTACCTAATTAGTACCTACTGCACAATATACAAAAAATTTAAAAAATTTAATGTGAGTAGGTGCTTATATTTTCTCTAAAGCTAACGTGTACCTACCAAAAAAGATTTTCATAAATTCCACCCACCCGAGCAAACTCAGGGCAGGTGACTATTTGATGCTGCAGATTATAAATAACGTTTTCAAAAGAGATTGCAAAATGGAGGCTGCCGTGAAATCCCCACAGATAATAATTTATTCCGCTGCTGCTAATTTCCTCTCCCGAACTCCAGTTCCGATCAACAGGAAATAAGAGAGGCTTCGGTTTTGAAATGGCCTAGATTGAAAAGTACGTACTTGTTTTTAAATATATTTTTTAAAATATTAGGTTTTTATTCCCTGATATAATTTTAAATAAGTTTGATACGATAACTAAGACGGCTTCGGCTCTCTGCGTGGGAGATAATAGAGTGCACAAACACAGGTGCACTCTTCTAACCCGATGGGTAGGAATACCCGACACGACCGGCGAGAGATCAGGCGCCGTACCCGACGGCTGCTCTCCAATACACGGGGGTGGAACACCGCCAAGGAAATTGAGTTTTTTGACAATATCATATCATACCATAATATCTTCTTAATATATAAAACGAAGTCGGGTTTGTTCGAACACTAATAACTCTAGAACGGCTGGTCCGATTTTCATGGTTTTTGATTTTTTGTATTTGTCTCCGTCCCGAATAGCAGAATAACTATTAAAAACATTGGAAGATTGACAAAAAATAAAATAAAATAAAAAAACATTTCCCCTTGATTTTCCCATACAAAATGTTCATGGGTTTCGTAACTGTCAAACATCAGATTATATTTTGGAATAACACACATCAATCCACGCGGACGAAGTCGCGGGCATCAGCTAGTTATTTATAAATTCAAATGTGAGGCATTATGAAAACGTCCGAAAAGGTGAATAAAGACAGAAACAGGACCGGCTGTTACCCAAATCATCAATATGTTGTAAGCGATCAAACGCACGGTATAGGCATAACTGGCTTTAATTCATGGCCTGCCATCTATCAATCAACCTGTTTCCGCTGGAGTTTTATACACAGAATATTGTTATAAATCATAAAATCGCTGCACGGGATCGCTTAAGATGAGGTTGCTTGTTTATTTTATTTTGTGGAGAAGTCTCGGTAGCTTTTTACGTGTACATGAGTAAATGGTTAGTAGATTCAACTTCTGCATCCCATTGTATCCCCAGCCTATACAATCGGTTTCTACGCAACATCGTTCCGGAACGTTAAATCGCTTGGCGGTGAATTTTTCCGGTAGGGTGGTAAATAGCCACGGCCGAAGAATCCCACTATTAATATATAATTGTAGTATGATGACTACTGTGATAGGAGGCAAAGGGACTCCACAGTGGGCGTGTATCGGGCATGTGATTCGGGAAATCTCAAGAAAATATTGGTCATGTTTCGGGAAAAATCCCCGGGATTTTCTGTAGATTTCCTCTGAAATAACATATTTATCAGAGCTTTTGCGTATAAGCAACGTAAGTATTCGGTAGAACCCTTGCCTTATTTGATATTTTATAGAGATATTCTTTTCCTTCGACTACGTCAAAGACGCTAGCGTAAGACTTGCTCGACGCCTGCATTTGACTAGATATTGGCAATTTCGCTCTAGCTGCCAAGTCATATTTCGTGTGTGATAATATTAACTAGCTGATGCCCGCGACTTTGACCGCTTGGATGTATTTTCGGTTCTATGTCTATTCTTTTCATCCAGATCCGTTCAGCCGTGCTGGCGTGATTGAGTAACAAACATCCATCCATTCAAACTTTAGCATTTATAATATTAGTATAGAAGTATAGATAGATTTGTTTAAGAGAATAAGATTCCAATGTGCAACAATATATAGACAATATATCCCCTTGGTCAATACAATAAAATTATGTTATTGTGGAATTCAAATGTTGATAACTGCCCTGCACAGTGCAGAATCCATCAGTAACCTAACTAAGCGGGATATTGAAGCCTAACATTGACTATAATGTTAACGTACAACAGCCACTAGATATAGAATTAAAGCCAGCTTATAGAAGATCATGGAGAACATTTACGGGGGGAAAACTGCATACAGACAATCTCACGAACAAAACTGGCAAGCTAGCTAGGAAATCTCCAAAGAGATTGCTAATAAGAGATAATCTCTTATTACTCCCATAGCCCGATGGGACGAAAACCCCAACACGACAGGAGAGAGATCAGGCGCAAGACCGACGGCTTTACGATGCTCTCCGAAGCACGGTGGTGAAACAACGCCAACTTCCTAACTCCGGGCTGGTACAAAGAATCTCTGTACTACTGTTATATAAATCATGTAATAAAAGAACCTTGAAATTTCCACCAAAAAGAACAGAGCACCGCGGAAACGATTCCCGATATAAACATACGCGATAATTAGGGTTGCCAAACCATTTTTCAAAATAAGCTCCTACAAAATATAGTGCACCCCCAAAAATATATTGTTTTTAGGAGTTACATAAAAAAGGTTATTTTTTTTAAAATTGTAATTACGTTAATTACAAGACAAATCTCGTAAGTTTAAAAGAAGGGAGTTCTTTTACAACTTGCGAGATTTGTCTGTTAAAAGGAAAATATTGATTATGATTGATTGAATAAGTAGGTACTGAAATAATATGTTTCTTCAACAGCATACCTATAGACCCAAAATATAGTAGGTTGGTAACCCTAGCAATAATATACTTGTCGGGAAATCTACTCGCGGTTGTAAACGGGCGCGTTGAATGACAACACAAATAAATTAGCCGACGGAACTGGGGCAGGCGTTCTGGGCGTTTGCACTTCTCACCGTGACCTGCGCTTTCAAGGTGGGCTCAGTCATTCCATTGGATCCTTAACATATGGTGCAGTGTTTAACCTTAATTCGATTTTGAACACGTCTTATATTTTATCATTTGAAATCAAATGATTTCAGTGGATCCTTAACATAATTTGGTGCAGATTTTAACCTTTAGTCATATCAGGGAGACAGCACCAAAGCCGGGAGCCGCAGCAGAAAAAGCTGAAACCGGCAAGCGGCGGAAGTATGCCGCTCTCATAGAGAGTAACATTTGTTTCGTTTGCCGTGCAGACCTTGGGGCCGTTGAGTCTTAGTGGCAATAAAAAAATTGCGAAACACCGCGGTTAATTGCCTCATCAGGTGACAGAAGGGCTGGCTCATTTTTTGCGCAGAGGATCAGCCTGGCTGCCCAGCGCGGAAATGCAGCCAGCTTTCTTTCCACCATTCCAAGTGGGCATAATTTATGTTGTTCTTAGGCTAGGCTATAGCTAGCTTTAAGTTATATTGTATTATTTTCAATAAATAAAAACCTTTAGTATTTATTTTGATTTTGAACATAATATCTTATTTATCACTAGCTGATGCCCGGGACTTTGTCCACTTTAATTTTTATGTGGATAAAACTTCTGTATTAGACAAACAGGCAGTCAGAAACTAAGGTGATCCCATATTATTATGTGTTTTATTTTCAACTATGCTAATGATCTGCTACTAACACCATACAAACATGATCGATGCTGAGGATTCTCTTTTCGGTATCAGTTAAGTAAGTTGATACAAATTCCCTACACCCGTTACCAAAATAAACAGACCGCCAGTTTGAGAATGTCCAACCAAACTTTTAAAATTGAATATGGCTTTTTTGAAAGTACCTAGTTTGTTCCTAAAAAAAATTTGAACTTTTTATCAGAACGCTCCTATTTCAGGTTATCAAATCATTGCTACAGTGTAACGATCGCAATAAACTGGATCTAATATGGATTTGTAACGAACTACCTGCAGTTTTTCTAAAGAATTTTATTCTATTTGTGTGCAAAAATAAGAAATGCTTTTCTTTCTTTTCCCACACTTCTTGAGTAAAAGAAGTAAAAGTGTATGTACCGGTAGTCCTTTCAGGTCACAAGTTAAAAGCTCTTGACTCCCACTATTCTACCTTTGTCGTAATAAAAGGTAAGGTTTTTTTTCCCGTTGGAATAAAAATCTTAGCACCTAGTAGCTGTTAGAAAAAAGTAGGAGCCACTTACCTAGGAGAAAATATATAATTTGATTTTTAAGAAGGTAATTAATTAACCATTGATTTTAAAACATTTCTTAATACTTAAGACTCGAAAAATGATTTCTTACACTGCATTTGAAAAAATTACTTATGTACTTAAAAATTACTAGGTATCACCCTTGCTTTGAACTTACTAACAAACTTACTTTTACTAATAAGGTTTCAAAATAGTTAGTTTATGCTCTATTACTATACGCGTGAGAGTTTATTTCGCTCTGAATATATTTATTTAATTAATCGCCCTTCATTTTGAAGACAGCGCGCGGTAGTGCGTACTATAGTGAATTACTTCCTATTGTTTCTCACGCTTTCGAGTTGATGAATAATTTATTTACTTATTTCAAAACAAAAACACTTTTATTTTATCTAAGTTTAACTTTATTTTTCGATACTACTTAATACTACTGAGGGCAAACGTTTCAGTCGCGGAAAAACAACCACTTTTTATCGTTGCGTCATTCAATTTTATAAATTAATAATTATTATATTATTACAGTACATATAGTCTACCTATATCCAAGCATGTCACTGACGAGCGTTGTCGAAAATCTTAAAGCACTTATTAAACACTTTAGCCCGAGGATATTAAAAGGAAACGTAAAATTGGCTTCGTTAAAAGGATCTGTGGGGTGATAGGTATAAGGTTATAAAATGAGTTTGTATAATTTGCCATTGTAACGTCGTTGATAGAATTCGAGCGTCAAATTTGTATTCGACGCTCGAATGGCGGTTTCTTTAGGTTCATTTGATCGTTCATCTGATGACTCTGACTCTCACGTTATTGTTAACGTGAGAGTCAGATGAACCTAAAGAACCCGGATTTAAAGGTCTTAATGTTAAGTACTACTACTCGGAGAAGTGGATGTCGATGTATATGGAGCTAAGTCAGTTCAGCTCAGCTCAGATAAATTATTAATAGTTGCTTCGCTCAGTTACGTCAGAGTAAAATGGACCTACAGGTCTCGATTTAAAGTCATAATTTCAGTAATGCTTTGAGAGCTGGTTGTCGATGTGCACGGACGAACTTCAGCTCAGTCAGCTCAGTTCAGGTCAGATTAAGAAAATAGTTACTCAGTTATTATTAACTAGAAGATGCCCGCGACTTTCTCCGCGTGGATTAAGGTTTTATGATTCCCGCGGGAACTCTTAAAATTTCATCTAAATCGGTTGATTAGATGGGCCGTGAAAGCGAAGCAGATACACAGACAGACAGACAGACACACTTTCGCATTATTGATATCATTATGGATTTTACTTTAACGATAAAGTGCTTTAAAATAACTCGAATTCTATCAGCGTTGGCGAGAATTTAAATCTCATACTAACTCCAGGTGCTTGAGATGAGAGGAGGTTGTATTAAATTTCGCCTATACTCTGCGAGATTACTGAAAATTTAATCAAGTATCTTGCTTATTAAAACATGTTTTTTACTATTGAAAGGAGTTACTAATGAAAGGAATTTAAGCCAATGGGTGTTTCAGTAATATTTGGCGAGTGAGAGGTACTCAGCAGGTAGGTACAAAAGTGCAATAATAATTTTGTTGTGTGATCAAATATTAAGTATATTCTTCTTGAGTCCTGACGTCTGGCAGAAACAGCAATGTAGCGAGTAAGGAATTCTATCATTGATCCTTCCTGTTGCCGTTGCCGAACGTTGCAAAAAAAAAAAGAATTGCTTCATACCATACTTTTTTTATTAAAACAAAATTATATAATGGAACCTACTCAGTATACTCGTACAATACGATGGCTGCAATTAGGTTACCTACGACTCTCTTTCAAAGGTTTCCACTAACACGATTTACTTTCCAAGGTTTTGCTACTGTTGACTCTCGTTACGTGTACTGTGGTAATTAACGCATTTCTAGGACTTCACAAGGGTCCGATTTTATAAGTTCCACTACACTGTTTTTCTATTTTTTAAACCCTTATTTTGTTTTGATATAGTTTTCTTTTATATTTTATTTTTTTAGTAGTAAATGACATTATTATGTAATTTCTTTAAGCAGACATAACTAGGAAAAGTTTAGACATTATAGTCCACTAGCTGATGCCCAGGACTTCGTCCGCGTGGAATAAGTTTTTTAAAGTCCCACAGGAACTCCTCAATTTTTTGAAAAGTAGCCTGTGTCACTCTCCTCTATACCCGTCGCTGGGGGGATGCCCCGTCGCTCACGTCCGCAGGAACTACCTTCTACCTCCCTGCACGTGTCCCCTGGGTGGTGCTAAATGAGCGACGAAATTGCAGGCGAAATATGTACTAAACGCCATACGATTAAATAAAATACCCATGCAAAAAATCACGTCGACCCACTGTTCCGTTGCAGCGTGATTGAAGGATAAACCAACACACTTTTGCATTTATAATATTAGTATGAAGTATGTATATACTTTGTTCATAGTTCATCTATACTTTCAGATTTTTTATACTTATAATTAGTGGGATTTTGTTTCAAACCGTTTGGACAGCAAATAAATACATATCAGAGTTACTTCGCAATCACAAGAGGAAATAAAAGAAAACCATAAAATTCCTTTTGCTATAAACGTCGTTAGTCACGTTGAGTAAAAATGCAAAAATTTCCACGACAAAGTTCGCAATCTTGAAATTTTGACGACCTCCGTGGCGCAGTGTGTAGCGCTGTTGCCTTAACGTGCGGAGGTCCCGGGTTCGATCCCCGGCAGGGTCAATTTAGGAATTTATAATTTCTGAATTTTCCCTGGTCTGGCCTGGTGGGAGGCTTCGGCCGTGGCTAGTTACCACCCTACCGGCAAAGACGTGCCGCCAAGCGATTTAGCGTTCCGGTACGATGCCGTGTAGAAACCGAAGGGGTGTGGGTTTAATATAACTGCCATGCCCCTAACAGGTTAGCCCGCTACCATCTTAGACTGCATCATCACTTACCATCAGGTGAGATCGCAGTCAAGGGCTAGCTTGTAGTGGATAAAAAAAAAAAAAAAAAAAAAAAAAAAATCTAAATCACAACTCCGACAAACTTCCTTTTGTTCCGATTTACATAAAACAACTCTCGTGCAAAATCTACTGCTAACTTTCGAACTTTATATAACCGTACGTTGGTACTCATACTCTGGAGCCAAGTACATATTGTAGGTACCTAAACCGTACCGACCTAAGTAAAAGTTCGATACCATTACCATTTTTAGTCTATTTTCGGTACCATTTACACATCTCTTCAAGTCTGCCATTTACAGATATTATTCAATATTTTTAGGGTTCCGTACCTCAAAAGGAAAAAACGGAACCCTTATAGGATCACTTTGTTGTCCGTCTGTCTGTCTGTCAAGACCCTTCTTCTCAGGAACGCATTTAGGTATCAAGCTGAAATTCATATCAAATACTCAAGTCTACTGTCCCTTGGAGCTGTGAAAAAATCAAGCTGCAAATTTTTGACCCTCGCAAGGGAATCAAGACCTACAGGGTATTTCCCGTGAACTCAGAATCTTAAAATTTGGTACGAAGCTACGTCTTATAGCACAGATAAAGGAAAAATTGCGAGAAGCATAAATTTTTAGTTACATCATATAATAAAAATATTTTTAATAATTTTAAACTTACTAATGTTATGGATTTCATTTAGTAATAAAAATACTATAACTTTTACTTATATACAGGTTTGTAAAGAACCCTTGGTGCGCAAGTCCGACTCGCACTTGGCTGGTTTTTGTTTTAATAAATTAAAATAAATAGCTGAACTATTCAATTCTATGATAAATGAGTTATGACCATAATATTATATCCAACACGGTGGTCATGAAATACATAATTGACAAAGAATAATTGACAACATGGGTTAGCAAACTAATAAAAACTTAAAAGTCTCATCCTTGGGAAAATTCAAATAAAAATAACGTAGCAATTTGAAATGTATCAAAAACAACCTTAGTACATTTACAATTATTGTGTAAAAATTGCTATTATTATGTCTTTGTATGGAATTTTAATAGATTCTAGTTGCATGCAATCATGCAATAGAGTGGATTGACAACGGCCTTGCAACGAGCATCTAGGTACCTAGTGGGTACACCACATATTTCTTGCAACAAATTACTAACTGGAATTCATAATAATATACGTAATGAACGTCTTATAATGGACGGTTCGGGTTTTACTGAGGTACTGAGTTACTGAGCTACTACAATATTATTATGCATTATGTACAGTTCGCGCGCGAGTTGAATGCAGAGTAAATGTATGTGTCACCATACATTTACTTTGTATTCACCTCGTGCACAAACTATACTTCGCCTTGTAAGCTCTGATTTTTCGGAAAAAAAGTCGTGGCAACTTTCACTCTCCAAGTCTTTAAAAAAACACATCGATCCATTGGTCTGTTGTGGCGTGATTTTTTTTTTAATTTTTAATTTTTTTTTATCCTCTACAAGCTAGCCCTGGACTGCGATCTCACCTGATGGTAAGTGATGATTGAAGGACAAACCAAAAAAACAAACACACTTTCGCATTTTGTAATATGGGCAGTGATGTATTTATGTCTACTCTTGGTCTATTTAAACTCGGCTACTTTAGTTTTGTTTTCAATTTAAAGGACCACCATTTGAGTTGCTTTTTAAAATTTAGTTCCGGATCTCTAATAGGTACACAGGTCTATCACGCTTGTGTACCATCTATGTCTGTTCCCTAAATTCAATTACAGTATATAAATTGAAACCGACGAATTCAACCTATTTAGGCCAGGATTTCCATTTGCAGAGAAAATTTGGTAAATCTATTTGGCTGGCGCTAGTTCGGATCTATCATTGTACTGTGCCTCAACCCATTACTAGAATGAACCGATCGTTCAATACATTTGCTGTTTCTACGCCCCCGGGTGGTTTTGCCTGTAATTTTGTATTTTCGAGATCAGAATTGAGTCTAAAGCTAGCTAGCTAGCTAGCTGAATAGCTATTACTGTTGTGGTGATTTTGTCTATATGGCCCTTATACTCGTATAACTCCATCAGCTGTTTAACGATCATTTGAACGACGCATATTTTTTGTGAATATTTTTAGTGGTAGTTTATTTTTAATTTGTAAATTTTGTCATCATTAAAATAAACTCATGTAGTTAATGAGTTTTATGTAACTAGTTGATGCCCGCGATTTCGTCCGCGTGGATTAATATTTTTGATTCCCGGGGGAACTCTTGGATTTGGGATAAAAGTAGTATAGGTCCTTCCCAGGGACACAACGTATCCATGTACCAAATTTCATCAAAATTGGTTGAACAGATGGGCTGTGAAAGCGTAGCAGACAGACACACTTTTGCATTAATAATATTAGCATGAATAAAACGAATTCTGCGCAGATGAAGTCGCGAATAACAGCGAGTGTTCTAATAAGGGTTGCTCCGAAAATTATTCTGCTGTAACATTTCTGTCATAGTTGACACTTCTCATTTTACGATATATTATATCATTTCGCCAAGTTAGTATTAAAATAATTGCTCAAGCCAGCTCGGCAGTCGGCTTAATCCAGGGCGAAGTTGCATGGATTTCAATGATAACATTATGCAAATGCTTTGAGGCGTTATGCTTTTAACGGTGGCAAAGTTTTGTGCCACGATTGTGTTTCGACTCAGTTATTGTTAATTTTTATTTTTCTACAGTGAGTAGATTAAGAAAGTGACTTAACGACATCAATGAGGAAATTATATTAATAGACTGACTATAAATAGGAAACGCATGACTGACTGACTGACGGGCTGACTGATATATCAACCCACAGCTCAAACCTTTGGACGGATCAGGCTGAAATTTGTCATACAGGTAACTTTTATGACCTAGGCGTCCACTAAGACAGGATTTTTGATAATTCAACCCCTAACGGGGTAAAATAAGGCTTTGATATTTTTACGAAAATCGAACTTAACGTAAGCGAAGCTGCGGACATAAGCTAGTTATAGATAAAAGAGGAAGATGAATCAAATTGTACTTTACGCAAATTAACTTTAATAAGTGCTTTTGAAACGTCGAATGATTCTGCAATTAATTCGGAATGCCATTACCGAGAAGAGCCACCAAGAAACTTATAGGTTGATCTATGGAAAAAAAATATTACAAAAACCTTAGTCCACTTGGACGAAGTCGCCAGCATTGTGTGTTAGGTTTTCACCGCTAATCTGCTTAACATAATATTATTAAGTTCATATTTTGATATAATTTTATTCAGAGATAGTTTGCAATTGTATCCCTGAGAGGATTAGGTATTCCCCGGAATTCAAAAAAGAAATTTAGATACATGTGAATAAAATAAAGTCGTGGGCATCATCTTGTGTATGAGTATGAATTGTGTTATAATATAATATAATATTATACTGAAGTAATAACTTTTTAATAAGTTTTCAGTTTTGCTAAATCTGGCATAAACGCCCGTCCCAGTGATTAAATTATCCAATAGACCGGGTTAACCTTTACCTCTTGGCCTACCATAACTTTTGCGACCCATAAATTGGCCTTAATTCCGCTAGACGTGGACTAAACGGGCGCCATCTCTCATCATATCTCGGTGAAATTAATTATATTCTTATGAGCAGTAAAATCGAGTAATCAAATAAATTATTAACATCATAAATAAAAATAGTTACCGATTCGAAATCAACCTTCAACCATGAAATTTTTAATGACATCCAACAGAAATTTGTGAATATGTAACGTAAAATTGTAAACCTAATTTAAAAAATAATAATCAGCAAATTAATACTTATTATTAACTTCAATTTAAATTAATTCAACATTTAAAAAATAATGCAACACTTACTATCATAATTTATTCGGTTGATTTTATGTTTATTTAAAAAATTATTCATATCTAGGACGTTGTATATTTTTTGTAAATATGAATATTATAGATTTTTATAGTACGTTACTTTTTTCATTTAATCTAACAAAACAATGAAATAAATCTTTCTAAGTAAGTACAAGTATTTATTACTAACGACAATAATAATGAACGAGCAGACATTGATAAAACTGGTGAAAATGATGACAAACTGAGAGGAATTGCGAAGCGAAGGTACTCGTAGTTCCTACTGAAAGATATGACAATAGTTTGAAATATCGCAAAAGGGGGACATGACTCTCGCCGAAACTTCCTTAAATGGCTTAACGAGGCCTGCAGAAAGATTTATAGGACAGCAATTAGTGAAGATTGAAGAGTTGGCGACAGTGAAGCGTTTCGAAAAGCGCATACCTGTTCAACCAATTACGCAATTCGACAATTTTAAATTCTTGAATTGCGACTCTTTTAATAGCGATAAATGCTTCTTCAAAAACTTTATGGTTAAATTCTTTTAAAACCATCAACTATATATTATGTATATGTATATATATATACCTACATACCATAATATAAACTTAAATATACAATTACATACTATACATACATATACTTACTAATAAGCTAATAAAATTAAATACTAAAGATAAGAAAAATACTGAAAATACAGACTTTGGAATGGCAAGGAAACTCACGGATAATAAGACAGTGGCAATGCTTCTACAAAACTTAATGCCCAATAAATACACTAGAGCTATTGCCTCGCTGGAAAGACCAACTAAGGCTTTGGCCTGAATAAGCGCCAGCATTTGGGTTACCTGAGGCGTGAATCGGCTTTTGCGGACACGATATTTATAGAATTTTTCATATCCGATGACCAAACGCAAGCGCAAAACAGAAAATCAAACGCAAGCGCCGGACATTTGAGCAGATTCCGCAACGGCTTCTTTGCTAAGTAGGTGATGATATCCGCGAATTTATATTGCGATTAACGATAAAGATTTTTGAACAATCCCACGGGGACTAGTATTCCGGAATAAAAAATAGCCTATGTTCGCTCCGGGATGCAACCTGTCAGAAATATAAAAAATTTAAGTGGCGATTAAACCAATTTAATCACAAGAATTGAATGGAGTCTTGGTATTAAATTACTAATTAATCACTACCAACTTAGTTAAAGTAAATCTTCGTGCAAATCAGCCTTAGGCATCCTTACTAATATCCATACTAATATTATAAATGCGAAAGTGTGTCTGTCTGTCTGCTACGCTTTCACGGCCCATCTATTCAACCGATTTTGATGAAATTTCGTACAGGGATAGGTTGTATCCCGGGGAAGGACATAAGCTAGTTTTTAACCCGGAAAATTAAGGAATTCCCGCGGGAATAAAAAAATTAATCCACGCGGACGAAGTGGCGGGCATGATCTAGTTTATAATATTAGTAAGTAAGTATGAGTTTTGTCCTAGTCAGATAATGTCCAATATATTGTCTCTCGAAGACAATAACAAATTCCTATCATATTATTACTATAGTAGTTATAAAGGTACCTACTTAGGTCTGCCCATGAATATTTTTATACAAAAGAAGGGCCTATAACAGACTGCGAGTTACATAAGAAAAACTGAGGTCGAATTTTCTTGTAGATATTTTCCATTATTTCTGGGTCAACTTTATAACTATGGGCAAAGAGTTCACAGTTGAGTTTTCATTTGTCTGAGTTTCAGAGAGACACTAACATATTAAATAGGTACAATGGCACTGCGATATTAAAAATGATGAGAACGTTGTATTTTATTGTGTTGACTGAACGGTAATGGAATGAAAATATTATAGTGGATTTTTGTCATAGTTTCATTATTGTGGGAATTTATAAAACTTTGTCATACATAGCTTGTAATATTATTTAACAAGAGAAATCAGGCTCTAATGAAATTAAGAGTTCATTTAAGTTTTTTCATTTGTCATATGGCCCGTATAGTACTTACCTATATGGGACATAGGACCTCTATGATTTCCCGGGAAAGTCCGTCACCAGACATGGCGATTTATAACCAAAGTATCATTGATGTAGAATTTTAGTACCTATCAAAGTATAGAGTCAAAGTTTGGTTGACAGATGGGCCGTGAAAAGGTAACAGACAGTCGACAGACCCTTTCACATTTTTATATTAAGTAGATACTTATGTATAGATTTGTAAACATCGTGACCCGTTTTAATCATTATAATCGGAGTTCTGGTGATAATAATCCTGTGTACGCGGAAGGACCTAGGAACCCACCGCTTTAATATCCCCAAGAATGTTCTGCCATTATATGAATGAAAAGGGACCACGACCCTCAGTAATGAGGAATACGACGCATACAACGGTAATCCTGTGAACTCCCAGATCTTGTGATGAGCAAACTAATCATTGCGAATAAATTAAACGTAAAAAACTTTTTTAAAAACAAGCTTTTTTTAAATGCGCTAAAAAAAAATAAACTTTTCCTTTAAAACTTTTATTATCAACTTATAACGTCATTATACAATTTATATGATATAAAAGCTTGTTGCGAAGTACTTAATCTTATTTACTTAGTTTAAAAATTAAAATCAATCAAATCAAGTATTATTCAATTCACTTAATTTAAATAAATAAATAATAAAAGTTTTTTATTAGAGGCATTAAAACCCATATTAACAATGTACTGTTAAAATATACAATTTAAATATACGTAAAAAGAGCTGTCAAATACGTAAACAAGAAAAATTTTCATGAAAATTGAAAATAATACCCTTTTAAGGATTTTAGCTATTTGCAAACGTATATTGTTAAATGGAAAATGTTAGAAACTACCAGATCTTTAATAAAAATATAGCAAGCACCATTAATAGTGAAATATATTGAAGCCATTTGAGAAGACCAAAAGCAAATCATAATGGTCATGATGGAAAGTGTATTTTCAGGACACAATCGACTAGCAGACAAATTGGAACTGATTCGGTTTTATCCAGCGTGAAATCATATAAAAAGTAAAATAAAGAAGAAAATACGAAGTATCAAATAATACTTATATACCTACTTATATTTATTTATATTCATTTTAAGTTACTTTATTGTGTTTTTTTTAATTTGTCTTAAGTTATTCTTTTTTGTGAATGTATTTAACTGTTGTGAATGCAGTCCGTGACCCAATCTTGTGATGGCACGTCGAACTCGACCCATACATGTACACAGTGCAACAAGTCTTTTAAATCTTTGAAAGGCCTCAACATACACTCCTCAAAAACACACAGGAAATGTATTAGCCAAAACAGTTCACCTTTAGACATCCATCCCATTATTCCTAGTGCGCCTACTTCTGTAGCCAACCATCAAACTCCTTTCCACACATATCTTAGCCATTTGAAAAATAGTATACCCATAGTTAAAAGAATCCCTCGAGGAGCTCGAATAACCGTTGCTACACATTTGTCACAATTAATCCAGAAATGTTACATAAGCAATTGTACTCAAGACTGGCAGAACCTATTTTTATTTTCTTACAGCACACTACATATAATAAAAACTGATGAACCGAATTTATCCTTAACACAAAAGATTAAGAATAACTGTGCTGTAAGCTCCTCGCCTTCTCCCGCACCTCTAATCAAACATGATGCCCCTCGTAATCGTAACAAAATCATCGAAAACAAAATCTGTGACGGAGATCTCAAAGGTGCCGCTCGCCTTTTGTTCTCCAACGACGTGCTATCACCAGATACCCCTGACACCCTTCAGGCCTTACAGACAAAACATCCTCCAGCTCCAGTAAATCCATATTTTCTCGACCCACCAACAGCAGGGCAAGCATGCCTTCAAATTCGAAACAAAGATGTAAATGATGCCATTTTATCTTTCAAACCAGGTTCGGCTGCAGGTTTGGATGGAATCTCACCCCAACATTTGAAAGACTTAACATCGCATTCTGTGGGTGATGCAGGCGAGCAACTTGTAAATTCGATCACTAAATTAATCAATTTTATGTATTCCGGTAATGTAAATCCAGAAATTGTTCCCATTCTTTTCGGCGCGAACCTCATTGCCCTCACCAAAAAGGACGGACGGGTGAGACCAATTGCTGTTGGATCAACACTACGACGTCTGGCCTCCAAAATTGCTGTTCGACATATTTTACCAAAATTAAATTCGGATTTTGAACCCGTACAGTTAGGCTTCGGTGTAAAAGGAGGGTGTGAGGCAGCCGTTCATGCCCTACGCTCTTTCCTAACTTACGGACAGCCTGACGTGTTGCTCAAAATTGATGTCAAAAATGCATTCAATTCGGTAAATAGGGAAACCCTGCTGACGGAAATAAAACAACATATACCGGAAATATATAATTATCTTCTTCTCAGTTACGCTGACCCTACAAAATTGTTATATCGTTGTAATGAACTGTCCTCGGAAGTAGGTTGTCAACAGGGTGATCCCCTTGGGCCTGCAATTTTTAGTTTGGCTATAAATCCGATAATCAAAAATTTAAATTCTAAATTCAACTTTTGGTATTTGGACGACGGAACCCTAGGAGGTGACGTGGATACTGTGTTTTCGGACCTTTTTTTAATAAAAAATAAATTTGAAGCCATTGGTTTGGAGCTTAATTTTAGCAAATGCGAACTTTTTATAAATAATTGCGACTTAAATTTAAATGACGTAAAACAAAAATTTAATATTTTGGCTCCAAATATTAAAATAGTTAACAGTAACTCCCTTTACCTTTTAGGTTCTCCAATTTTTGATCAATCTATTTCTGAATATATTAACAATTCAATTACTAAATTTCAAAATTCTGCTGACCGTCTCCTTGAAATTAGTCCACATTATGCACTTTGCATCTTAAAATTCTGCCTTTTCGTCCCAAAATTTACGTATGTGCTCCGTTGCTGCTCCTTTTGGAACCACCCAGATTTATTGACACATGTAGACGACTTAATCAAAATTAGCTTAGAATCGATTCTTAATATGCAGCTGAACGAGCAATCTTGGACCCAAGCATCCCTACCCATCCGTTATGGTGGTTTAGGGATTCGCAAAATTTCCAGTGTCGCTTTACCAGCTTTCCTATCTTCTGTCCATAGTTCAGCAAAACTCATAGGTAAAATTTTAAGGGCATCCCCTTCAAACTTTGAGATTGCTGGCTTGGAAGAAGCTAGAAACGCTTTCTTAATTGCATGCCCAGGTCAAAATTTTCCAGTTTCTCCAAATTCACAGAGGAGCTGGGATGACATAAACTGCAAATTAATTTATGAAAATCTTTTGAGCTGTAGTACAGGTTCGGCGCGTGCTAGGCTTTTGGCTGTGGGTACGCATGAGGCCGGCTACTGGCTTCACGCGTACCCTTCGTCAAATACAGGAACTTTTCTTGAGCCTGACACGCTCCGAATCGCAACCTGTCTACGGCTTGGGGTTCCGGTCTGCGCTCCTCATAAATGTCCCTGTGGCAGTGATGTCGACAAGCTAGGACATCACGGACTGTCATGCCAAAAAAGTGCAGGGCGCTTCTCGAGACATGCCGCGCTTAACGATATCATACGTCGGTCCCTTGCCACCGTCAACGTGCCAAGTCTACTTGAGCCGACTGGTATTGCAAGAGACGATGGCAAGAGACCGGACGGTATGAGTTTGATTCCATGGAAGATGGGCCGGGTGCTGGTATGGGATGCAACCTGTTCAGACACGCTGGCCCCTTCCCATCTACATGGAACCAACAACAGAGCTGGTGCGGCTTGTGAAGCGGCTGAAAAAGCTAAAGCATGCAAATACAGGGGTCTAGGCTCCGAATACGATTTTGTCCCATTCGGTGTCGAGACCCTTGGTCCGTGGGGTCCTAGCGCTATAAGGCTTTTTAAGGAAATAGCAAAAAGGTTAGTCGACATCACAGGAGACCGAAGAGCTGGCAGCTACCTCGGACAAAGAATAAGTCTAGCCATTCAAAGGGGGAACGCTGCCAGTATCTTTGGAACCTTGCCTAAAGGGACTCCTTTTAATAATATATTTTAGTTGTTATATTATTATTTATTTATTTTTAAGATTTTTAGATGTATTGTAATATTAAGTATGTTTAGTATATAGGTGTTTTGTGATAGACTAGTAGATGGCGTTAGTAAAATAAAAAAAATAAAAAAAAAAAAAAAAAAAAAAAAAAAAAAAAAAATGGGAAGAAAATCTCCTACAAGGCACATTGAATCGGTAATTTTTGTATGTAAGATTATCCTACTATAATATGAATAAATCACTTCGATCTACGCTAACTATAAAGCTACCAATAATACTTAAATTTAAATAAGATAAAATTTTAATAAAATAAATAAAATAAAATTTATCTACACAGGTAAATTTTGTAGGAAAGCATAAAAAACTTCCGCCATCCTTAGAAGTCCGCCATATCGGATTTAGAGTGACGTCACTTTATTTTTCGAGTTATTCTCAGTAAGCCCTTTCATTTGATACCCATATTGTAGTAGTGCATTAAAAATAACTATACCGCCATCATGGATGTTCCGCCATGTTGGATTTAGAATGACGTCACACAGTTAATCATGCATTGTCATCCAAACTAAACGTGTACCTATACAAAATTTCAGCTCAATCGTTTGAAGATATCTGCTTCAAAATTGAGTTGCAAGATTCCACCCGTACAAACAGTTATATACATACATACATTGCAAGTTAAATAAAAGCTTTTAAAAATAATTGATTTTTATGTAGGATTGTTGAACAACCAAAACAGTATTTTTCCCTTAACTTTTTCCACAACGCTTGAACAATTTTACGATGCAATTGAAAGATTTCTTGTTATCGATAAGAAAATAATATTATTATCGCAAATTCAGATCTATACAATCGCAAACCGAAGCAATCTATCTATAAAACCTTACCGCAACATTTGATTCCTCTGTGCAAATTGATCAAACGATCAATTCATGCATGACTAGGCATAGATGAAATGAAATGATATTTAATTTGCTGAATATGAGTGTTCAGATGGTATACAATATTAAAGCGGGGTTTGCACTGCAGAAGAGGAATGAGTGGGAAATGGCTAAGCGGAACGGACTCTGTGTAACCAAAATAGATTTACACTTCTACTACCAAAGAGTTTTGATTAGTGTTGGTAACTTTTGGTTAGCCCACTCCTTTCGCCAAGCTTTTTGTTAGTGACAGTACTTGTATGCGGTTTTCCTCTGCTAGATAAGCCGAGTCCGTACGGTGCTCGCTCCACTCCCGGTAGAACACCCTACTGCATTGCTTCGTAACACATATTTTATTCTGTCAAGCCAGGTGCCCCTAAGTTAGTGGCAGATTTTTTTTTATTTATAGGCACAAGTAAGCAATCTTATCCTAGGCGGGTTGAGGCCGTTAACTGTTTTAAGAAACGACCTCTAATCCACTTATTCTTTTAGAATTTTTTATAATACTGAAATTTCGCAGGGCAATAGACCTAATTTGCAACACATTACAGCAAAGGCTCATAAAATAAAATTCGCAGCAAGTGGGGGGGAGGCATGCGGTTATTCAAATGAAATACACACAATGGGGGATTTCTATGGGAGGCCGCGATGAACGCGGAAAGGCATGAGAGCGATTAAAACAAAGTATGCGCGAAATGAAACTAGGCACGTGCAGGATTACAGCCAAAGGAACGTGAATAGCAACTATGAGTATTTTGAAATAAAATGATTCTGAAAATGGTCTGCAAAGGCTGCGCTTATCTAGGCGGTGTTACCATTCCAGCACCTTGTGAACGTATTTTTTTTACAAATAGCAACCATGAGTATTTTGAAATTAAATGATTCTGAAAATTGTTTACAAAGGCAAATATTCTTTGTACGTTTCTTATTATCTATTCTTATATTATTATCTTCTGCCACAGGAGTAATTATACTCTTAAAAGAAGCCTCAAAACTTTTATGTGTAAAAATAATGTTGCTATGAAAATAACTATTTTTAATTTTAATTTTTAATTTTTTGATTTGTATGGGTCGGGGTTCACCGGAAAGCAGAATGCACTGCACAACGCGGCCCCATACAATCTCATACAAATAATATTTGCCGCTACGTGCTTCGCCGCTCGAATCTCAAGTGGGGCTAGATCTTTAAGTTCTAGCGGCTCTTGCAGCCAGAGTATCTAAAACAACTCCAATATTTCGACAGGTGCTTTAGTATATTATGGTATTGGTTAGTTATGGTATTGGTTAGTTTATTTAGCTATTAGTATTTAAGTTTATTATTATCTTTGCACCACCTCCCTTAATCTTCTTTTTCATTTTCTCCTTAACGTTAAGGTTGTCTGGAAGAGATCGCTGCTTAGCGATAAGACCGCCTTATTATACCTACTTATTGTTGTTTTCTTGTTTGTAACATGTTGTTTTTGTATATTCGTGGTGTACAATAAAGTATATAGGTACATACATACATACATATCAATAAGTAGACAATTATTAAGCTAAGTATCAATCTATGTAGTTCTTGATCATGCTACGTTCAAGAAGTCGCTAAAAATCAGTCTCTTCTACTGCAAATGAGTATGATACTTATACTATAATATCTCAATAGCAAATTTTGCGCCCTGCTTGATGAAAATCTTAGGTAGATAAGTTTTAAGCTAAGACGGCTTTTATACAAGTTTCATACAATAATTGTCGTGAGCTAATTGACGCATCATACAATATCCCCTATTGTATTGCCTTTGCAGTGATTTTCCACGCAGCTTGAGAATGATTTATTACACAAGCTTAAAAAGTTTTTAAGGCCGAAATACGTAACAACGTTTGCATACACTTCTTAAACTTGTTGTCACAATTGCCTGGTAAAAGGTTTAAAATAGATGAAAATGTATAGAAAATATACTTATTGGAACGATAGTTCCTTATGGGACGATGCAGAGGGTTACCCTAGCCCGCAAAAAAATGCGTAAGAAAATGCGTGAAGTAAGATTTTTATGTATAGTTTATTCGAAATTAAACTTTAACACTAAAGCATTGAAGTTTAATTTCGAATGTAGTATTGTTCAATATATATGCAACCTTTTTCGGTCGCAATGTTGCTGGCACACTACACGACACGAAATATTATATTGGTATGTATTCTAATTGCGGTAGGGGGCGGATCAATTTGTGATAAAGTTATATTATTGAGCACTATCTGGACTCCAAAACGGTGATCACCATACAGAAAGAAAACCATACAACGGGCAGGTGAGTTTAGGGCGTATTATATATTTATTATATTACATTAATACAGAGGAATTCCGGTTCCAATGGCAGACAGCAGGCCAGCGGAACTATCGTTCCTATTTAGTGCCCCAGGACACCACACGTTTTTTTAAAATTCGATGTTTATTTCGAACTAGCTGACCCGGCGAACTTCGTACCGCCTTAGTATGCAAAATTAAATGTATATTTTTCAATATTTCTGAGAGATTTTCTTAATATTTTTTTCCGTAAGAACCTTCTCCTAATAATAACAAATACAACAAAAAAATAATTAGTGAAATCGGTCCAGCCATTCACGCGTGGTGCCGTGACCAAGGAAAACGCGTTTCATTTTTATATATATATAGATAGATAGATAGAAGAAGATAGAAGATAATATTATGTCTCACAAGATAGGTATTTACGTCTTGTTTTGACTACCACCGTGCCGGCCGGTTCCAAAAGTAGATGTGTCAACAACAAATTTGTAATTGTAATTTAAAATTCACGCTTGCAAAGACGTAGGTACTCAAATAAAATCTTTATTGTATCAAAACAAGGTTCCCCACGCAGCAATAAAAATGAAAATTCATACAGTTTCGGTGGATAGCTACGAAAAACCACGTAGGTTTAAATTGTGTGCTCTTTCGTCTTCTATGAATATTTATTACTTTAATATAATGCAATATACATGAAGAATCTAAAACTGAACTACCTAAAATTGGTTTAAGAAAATATAAGATTGCTATTTATATTTTAAATTTAATCACAATAGAAGTACATAAATAAAAGTAAGTAAATAGAATATTTTAAAATGGCCCTCGTTAAGTACATTAAATATTCATCGTCGTTTGCAATTGATAAACGTCCACACGTCC
This sequence comes from Erebia aethiops, assembly GCA_923060345.2. Taxonomy (NCBI): domain Eukaryota; kingdom Metazoa; phylum Arthropoda; class Insecta; order Lepidoptera; family Nymphalidae; genus Erebia; species Erebia aethiops. The sequence goes on along the minus strand of OV281079.1, from coordinate 34,111,355 downwards.
TTTTCCTTCTTCTGCAGTTCTCCTGCATGAGTCTGCACCTCCACGATCTTGTGCCACTTGTTTCCAGCGTCTCCCAGCTACTCGTTTGAGACGTTTCGTCCACGTTGGGAGGGTCGTCAAACGTTGCGATTTCCGGTGCGACGACGCTATTCGAACACCTTGGAACCCATGCATATCGGTTCTATGTGTCCCGCTTATTGACTCTCCTTATTTCTGACCACGTAGGGCTACTCCCTCTCCATTTCTGGCAGAGTGACCGCGAACTTTCGGTACATATTAAAACAATAATTATAATTAAAATCAACATTTTAAACACTACATAATTTAACAATAGGGCCGATTCTTTTGTGTAAAATATATTTTCCGGTCCCTTGTCCGAGGTCAGTGGAGTGGGTCAGAAGCCTATTTGGTTTTTTAAGACGTGTTCGAACAAAGAATAGGACCCGGACCACGTCTTATTACGTAAAAAATGATTAATACTGTATTACAATTGCAATCACTTATGATAAATGATAAATAAATGATAAATGATTTATTTATTTCATGTAGGACAACTTGTGATACTTATGATACGTCAAGATTCTACCACCGATTCGGAAAAATATTGATTCTACTGAGAAGAGCCGGCAAGAAACTCAGCAGTTGTTCTTTTCTTAAAAAGAAAAAGGTTACAATAAGTAACAATACAACACATACATTACGTTCCAAGTATTACATTGACTTGTGGGTCACTGGATGCGAGCCCGGTTGCTTCCATGCTACTTTGTCATTCAGAAAATCATCAATAGTGTAATAACCTCGACTTAACAAATGCTGTTTAACACAGTCTTTAAATTTATGTAATGGTAAATCTAGAAACCCTTTGGGAACCATGTTATAAAAGCGTACACTCGACCCCACAAAGGATTTCTGCACCTTGCGCACGCGATATGACGCTGTTACGAGTACAAGCTTATGGCGGTTTCTAGTAAATCGATTGTGAGTACCACTTATTTGCTTATAAAGATTAATGTTCCGCCTGACAAAGACTATATTTTTGTAAATGTATTGTGAATGTATAAATGTATGATTGGTTAACATGTTTCCGATACTGGCCAAAATTATTGTCGCATTAAAAATATCGTCAATCACAATTGAGATTCACATACGGTTTTTAGTCATCATCTGTAGGTAGCTGTCACCTGAAAATTTGCAAGGAAAATCAAAGCGCTCCCTGACACAGTGGTGAGTGCTGCAGGATATAAGAGGGAGGTCCAAGATTCGATACCTGGCAGAGTCAACTTGGGAATTCAAAGTTACTAAATTCTCTTTGGTCTGGCCTGGTGAGGAGCTTCGGCCGTGGCTATTTATCATCTTGCTGCCAAGCGATTTAGCTTTGATACCATGTAGGAAACGATTAGCGGCATGGGTGCCATACCTCCCTTCGGCCCTTATCAGATAAGATTAAGGTACTTGTAGTGAATTAAAAAAATTGCATCCTCATCGATTATTTTCATCTCTCTTAGCTTTAGCTATAGGTCCTAACCTCAGCTGCGTATAAAAATGATTGGAAAGGCATATTTCATTAGCGAACCTTTGTTATTCCGTCATTCCTTTGTCTTGTCATATCTTTGTTAGTTTTCTACGGGTGATCTAGTTTCAGCTCAGCGTCTTTTGTTATCTCCTCGTTATTCGTAATGGTAGAGTTGTAGTCTAAGAAAGTAGCCTTTACAGAATCTTCCCATATCAATTAGAGTGAAGGATCATATAGACTGAGAGATAGCTGCACTTTTGGTAACTATCGCTAGAAAGGCTCATTCAGTAATAGGTGGATGCTACACTCTCCACTGATGAAATTCTGCCCGTATGCTGATGGGCCTTTCACTAGATATGGCTGCTCACAGAATACATAATAGTACATTTCAGGTCCAGAAGAATTACTCCACAAAGACGTTTAAATAAAAAGCGGTTCTTTATGCGACGTAATAAAATGCAATTCATCTCGCCCAGCACTGTGTTTTTTTTGTATGTTCCTACTAATTAATATTATCGAATAATATAAGTTGACACGTAATCATGGGTTGATTAATAATTATACCCTGTAGGTACTATCTAAGTACTATTATGTCATAATGTCTGGTATATTTCAAACCTTTTTTGAAGAAACCCACGGCAATATCGGCCGGATAATTTTGTTTATTACTTAATAAGTACTATTATTAAACTTAGCAGAAAAATATGTTGAAAAATAATAACATTTCAACAATTTTTTCCTCTCGGTGACAAAATGGCCGCGCCTGAAACCCACCGTTGACGAGGGTGCGACCACCTTTCATGGTATTGTTTTATTGGATCTCAATAAGATTTATTATATTGTTTTTCTCCTTAGTAACAATGAATAGGGAATATTAAATCAACGATTTATCATATTTAAACTTGAGTAATATTAATTAATTAGTTAACTTATAAATAATACGTTGCGCATCTATTTGCGGGAGTTGAAATCGTGCAAGTTGGCATTTTGAAATAAAAAAAAAATTTCATAGACCTTCAATGGATAAAAAATATAATATGTCAGGGGCTTTCATTTTCACTTTTATTGGGGTTTAGGCCATAGTCCAGAACGCTGGCCCAGTGTGGATTGACACACTTCAACCTTTGAGAACATTATTTTATTAGCTTCTATAGAGAATTCTTCAGAGTAATTAAGGGTTGTCTGGAGGAGATCACTTTTAGTTATAAAACCCCCTTTGCGCACTTGTTATTTCTTGCTAACTTTATTATTTCTTTTTAATGTTTTGTGTGGCAATTAAAAAAGCATTTATCTATCTATGAAAAATATAGGTATAACTCTCGTTTATGCCGAATTCCTCACTATATTTTCCTTCATCGTTAAACCAAGTGATTATAAATTAAATTATTTGTATTTCCGAGCAAAGCGAGAAAATGGAACTGGAGGTTTTCCAATCGGCGGGGCCTATGGAATTAGGGCGACCCATATAATGAAATTACCTACTCCGTGGACTGCGGAACAACCGAGAGACAAAGTATTAGATCATTAAGCGCGATTTATTATAGCGCTGCTGTAATAACTTCTACCTATATGTACCTACCTATAATGTACCTACTATAAAGTGATTTGGAAAGGGGTTCTCAGGGTCTTATGCAAGAAGCGGCTATTGTACTGATTTTTTTATCGTAAAGTACCAACCTAGTACCTACTTTACTTTAACTAAACTAAACTTTTAATGATGTACGGTGTAAATGACAAAAATAACGAAAAAAAAAAACGAATTTCCACATTAAAAAATCCGACTACAATCGCTTTGATTGGGGTTCTTTCAATTTTCAGTTGTAGGTATATTTTACAAGGCTTCTTTACAAAACTCTTTGAACGCAATTTTTATTCGTCTAAACTCAAGTAGAATTTCGAAAGCAGTTTTTATTCCTTTCAGCTCAAGCAGAATCTTATCACAATTCTTGCTGCAATATAATCGGTTATCAAGTAGTAGTTGACATAGTACGATGCCCTCTAAAACTTACCCTTTATAGATTTATATTGTTGCCTAGCAACTAAGTAGAATATAGGTTAGTGGGTGGTGCTTACAAAGATATGGACCCTTTACATAAAATTGTTTGAGTGTTTTTGCGTCAACTGAGGGAGAAGATGCGCAGTTTATTGTATTATTTTAATGTAGTATATAGCGAATCTATACTTCACTATAAATTAACAAAAAAAACTTTTTTAAAAACAAGCTTTTATTAAAATGCGCTAAAAAGAATAAAATAAACTTTTCCTTTAAAACTTTTACTATCAACTTATAACGTCATTACACAATTTGTATGATATAAAAGCTTGTCGTGAGATATAGGTACTCGTACTTACTTAGTTTGAAAATTTAAAAAATTAAAATCAATCAGATCAGGTTATTTAATTTAGTTACTTATTTATCTACACAGGTAAATCTCGCGACAAGCTTAAATTTCGCAATAGTAAAATCATATTGTCATCCAAACGAAACGTGTACCTATACAACATTTCAGCTCAATCGGTTGAAGATATCTGCTTCAAAATTGAGTTGCAAGATTTCACCCGAACAAACATAGTAACATACATTGCAAGATTTTAATAAAAAGCTTTTAAAAATAAAGTCGCTTCCCGCTGTCTGTCCCTATGTATGCTTAGATCTTTAAAATTACACATCGGATTTTGATGTGGTTTTTTTAATAGATAGAGTGCTTCAAGAGGAACGTTTATATGTACAATAAATGCATAATATAGTAAAGAAACACTGATAATTTTAGAGGTTTCTAATGTGAAGTCGTAAATAAGCACATGTTTTGCGCTTACATTGCAAACGCTGGCTAAACCCTACGAGATAGATCAAAATAATGTACTACAGTATTGTACACCTTATAAAAAGGTCTACAAAAAAGTCCGCCATAGTATATGTCTATGTCTTAGGGATAACCCGCAATAACCATTATCTACCCATATATATCTAACTAGCCACAGCCGAAGCCTCCCATAAGACCAGACTGTAGAAAATTCAGAAATTAATAATTTAGTTCCCAAATTGATCCTGCCGGGAATTGAACCCATAAACCTCCCACTATAAGACCACAGCGCTCACCACTGCGCCAGAGAGGTTGTCAACTATCTACGGAGGATTTTTGAAAAACCTATAGGTATTTTTTCAGCGAAAAATATATTTTTATCGTTCGCTACTATTTATAGTTTAACTTTATAAAATGGGATCCCACTGGTTGATACAGCTAAGGGTTAACGAGGTTAAATAGTATTAAAGCTCTTGACTCTTGGCCGACTTTGCCTTTGACTCACTGAATGCACTTTTTTATTCTTTGATCAACAGCCATCTCGATGTCGTGATCATATTTTATCCTCGATAGACCGATAGAAGGTCAATCGTAATCATTTATAAATATAGTATATTATTATATAAACCTACCTACTTAAGTATAGTAAAATCCACTTATGTAAAATCAATACAATATTTGAATATCTAATTCGTAGAATCGTGAAGACTTTCAAAATAATAATTAATATTTTACATCCTTATGTATAAGGGCCTGTTCAGATAAGGTAGACCTATCTGCACAAATGCACCTGCGCGGGCGACCGTGCGGTTATTTTATAGAAAACGCGAGCATACACCTCATTAGCAATTTCACGTGTCAAATGCACGGATAAGACAATGTAAAGTAATTCATCATTACCACATAACTAATAGGTACAAGTACGTTCGGTGGTTGAACAGTGTCAGACAACATAGTGCGGATTAACAAATTAAAATACACTTAACGTTACAGATCTGTTACTCGCAACGCGACACTAGCGTCGCGCGATTACACCGCATAAAATCTCACGTCGGTCGCTAATATCAAAATATTATTTCCATACTAAGCAAAACAATGCGCAACTGCCTCCTTCCAAAAATCATATGTGTCGCGTTCGCATCCACTCGGCGACTGCATACCATGCGGATCCTATCAATAGCGTGTTTAGAGTTCCACCGTATCTGAACTAGCCTTAAGGATTTTTTTGCTTAGGTAAGTACGTGTTGTTTACCGCCCAGTTTGTTGTTTATCAGAAAGATTCCTAGGCACCTTCATAACCATCTTATCTATCATAGTAACTGCCCTCGTAACAGCTAGGCATTAATTGATGCAAACAATAAAACCTGTTAGAATATATAACCTGTTTTAAACTCGTTAGCTATGCACAATGGTACCTTGATGACTGTAATATCATAACTGAACTTGGTAATAGGACGTAATAGTCTCTACCTCAGAACCATTTAACTACATTAATAATATATGTACTTCCAGTTTGTTAAGCTACCATGGAGACATAGTATGATGACTCTACATTGCGGCACATCACTTACTATCTCTCTCTGCATCGTATTCTTGCTTCCGCATACGACTCGACTAAGAGTACTAATAATTGTAACTCTTGTTTATCTAACGATTAATTATCAGATGTTAAGTGATAATAACCGGGACCGACTTGATAACGTGCTCTCCGAGGCACGGAGGAAACGAAAAGGCCAAATTCGGACTACCAAATCCTCCCAGTTGACCAAAATGACTTGAGTCAACGTTGCTTAACAATCGTAGTAAAAAAATTCTGGGGTTTTCTGTCAAAAAACTTACGGTAGAAATTCGAAGTCGTTCCTCAGAAATCAGTATTATGCGACATCAAGCGAGTCACGGAGGGCGATGCATTTGCATGTGAGGAAACAACGCGGCATGTGGGAAGTCCCTACAAGACACCTATGTCCAGCAGTGGATATTTATCGGTTGACGATGAATATGCAGACATAACCCTTCCAATTACTTTGACTTCCTACTCTGTGCAGATGCAATTTCCGTTCGCTTCGTTAACCTCGTTAATTAGCGTTGACACTCAAGGCGCCGACGTTAATTGTTACCAATTTCACCAATTCCGAGACATGCGTTGGCGCAAGGCAGGTGTGGTTAAGGATAGATGCATCAGGTACTCGTAGTTAACTTTACGTTATGGTGACTTCGACTGGCAAAAAAGAGAAGTTGCAAAAGTAAGTAGGTATTTATACCTTTCAGATTCAGATTAAAGGTAAAAATTTTGTAGCCTCGTAGCTTTAGCTTTAAAATAACGTAACTGACACCATTATGTTTTATAAGTAAGTAATTTTTAACGTCAATAAGTACCTATATTGAATAAATGAATTGAATCTTGAATCTTGTACAGTTTTTCTTGGCATTTAGGGTATTAAACGATTAACTCACACTATTAGTGGCTAGACTAATGAGTAATGATGACGTATCAAAATGAAACTAATTAAAACAATAACAGGTATTTTAAATCACATTGACAACCTCCGTGGCGCAGTGTGTAGCGCTGTTGCCCGGGTTCGATCCCCGGCAGGGTCAATTTGGGAATTCATAATTTCTGAATTGCCCCTGGTCTGGTCTGGTGGGAGGCTTCGGCCGTGGCTAGTTACCACCCTATCGGCAAAGACGTGCCGCCAAGCGATTTAGCGTTCCAGTACGATGCCGTGTAGAAACCGAAGGGGTATGGGTTTAATATAACTGCCATGCCCCTAACAGGTTAGCCCGCTACCATCTTAGACTGTATCATCACTTACCATCAGGTGAGATCGCAGTCAAGGGCCAGCTTGTAGTGGATTTAAAAAAAATCTTATAACGTAATTGACGATTTTCTTACTTACAAAGTTGCAATAACGACCCACAAGATATTAGATAGGGTATTATTAATACCCCTATATTAATTATTAGATTTATTTTGATAGTCTACATAATATTGCAACATATTTCTTTATAAAGAAAATTAATTAACTGGACATTGATTTAGAGTCTTGATTTGTCATAAATTAAAACGGCACAAGTTGTGGCACAGTGGCCCTCCATAAAATAAAGACATATTTTCATTCATTCATTCAAAAGTTTTCCCCGAAGCTAGGTAGATACGACTTGCACACAGCCGTTTAATGTTTAAGTTCAATATTCTATACCTGGTCTTTTCATATCAACCCCGGAATAAACTTGTCAAAAAGTGACAGCATCACAAAATGTTACTAAATCAGTTTAGGCAGTGATGTGAAAGTCGGACTAGAAGTAGATTCTTCCTTCGAAAGTATTAGGCATGAATGATAAAAGATCTATAGTAACGCAAACATGTCAATGTAAATCAGTTCCCCGGAGCAAGACGTCGGTTTGCCTCAGTTACTCTGCCGTCCGAACTTTGCAAAGCCTTTACCCAGTTGAGATATAAAGGCGAAGTTTATGACGTTGGCCGTTGTATGGAACAGCTATAAAGTACAGGCGGCAGTACTATTTTAATATTGCTGATAATTTTGTTTCAGAATTATAATCCTTATTGAGTGGACGTCAAGGTACCTACGTCATACAAATCTGTGAAATAGGTAATACTCATAGAATCCATACTTAATATTATAAATGCGAAAGTGTGTCCGACTATCTGCTACGCTTTAACGGCCCATCTTTTCAAGAAGTTTTTACGAAGTTTGGTACTTATAGAGAAAGATTGCGACTCCAGTGTGCTTAGCATGCGCACAACGAAATTATCTCGTGACGAGAGAGAGATGTTGTCGTTGCCGGCAAATTTTTCATTTACCCTAACTTGCACAAAATACGGTATATTACAAGAAAAAAATAGTCGACATGTAAAGGTTCGTAGAGAAAAATACCACGGATAAGAAATATTACTTTTATCTCTACTTTTGACGTAACGGGACAAGTAACCATGTTAGCTTCGGTAGACAGAGAGAGATAACGGGTAAACATAATTTTACTCGTAGTGCGCATGCTAGCCATACAGGAAGGACAGACTACATTTTATAACGGAAATTTAAGGAATCCCGCGGGAATCTACAAGCTCCGCGAACGAAGTCACGGGCATCATCTAATATGGTAATACTGCTTTAAGCGATCGTAGTACGCCCTCAGATGTGCGGTAGACTGTATCCTACGGTCCAGATAAAACGTGCTTGTTTAAAAACGCTATTTTGTTAATGTTTAAAATGTGGTAAGCAAAATAAAATCTCAACGCATCGAGTTTCGCTTGGTATGGTGGTACTCTTTGCTAGTAATAACTCAGTGGCTAGCAAAACATGAAAGTCACTGACATATATTTCTAATCCATTGAAGGTTTGCTATGCTATATTGTTATTTTTATTTCATAGCAAACCTTCATTAAGAAATATGTCAGTGACTTTAATTTTTTGCATTGATGTATAATTATAGAACCTATTTTTTGATAGCTATTGAGTTATATACTCGTACTAGGGGGCTTGCTCATGTCATCGGGGATTTAAGTGATTTTGGCGTATTGAAAGGTGTAGAAAAAAGTACGGGATTTTACAAAATCATAACTTAATGAAATTATTTTGTAGCAAACAGAGATTTCAAATTCAAGTTCTTTAAGTATTCGGAATTGTTACACTATACACTTTTTACAAGTTGCGTTATTTCAAATATACTCGTAAAACGTGGTGGTGATGGTAATAACTTAAATTAACAGTCAGCCGGGTTTTTTTAAAAAATAATTAGTGAAGGTATTTATGAAATCAAAACTCCGAAAACCAGTCAGTAAGTTAATAATACGACTATGACCCTACGCCAATGCGGTATACCAATGATTGTAGAGTCACGTATTGATTGTAGACATTTTTTGCGATGTGTTTACCATTCACGGCAGCGAGTCATAGCCTAACGTAAGCCCGAGTAGGTACCTAGCCTGGCTACGTGATTGAGGTCAAATTTTATTGTCCGGTTTCTATGACTCTTTGTTACACTGTAACTGCAGTTTGTACTTCGGTATAGTTATGTATTACAGTGTATACTTACTAATGCAAAAGCACATTAAGGAATCAATGAGGCCAATAATTCTGTTGTACGCATTGATGTAGAATTTTTTTAGTACCTATACTATTTCAATGGTTGTACGCCATGTCTAAACTAAAATGACAGCTCTCTCTATTTATATTGCTATCCCTTTCATAATCCTTCCTGCGGAAAGGGGCAGCTTAGATTTAAAACTGTAATTTAAGTTTAGAGTCTGTGTACAGAATCAGCCCGAATAACTCTCTATACAAACTTAGGTGCAATTTTAAATTCCCCCTAAAAAAATCCCTCTCAATTTTTTTATTTTTTTTAATTCTAAATTTTTAAGGGATCTTTGAATCGCTGTGCGATTATGCCAGACCCATAATATAATTACAAACTCAATATCTTACTTAAATTAAGTCAACACAATAATACTTAAATAAACAAAGCTTTTGAAATTGGTATCACTTCTTAACTTTCTTTATCCATTCTTAATATGAAATTATATACCAATCTCGCAGGTAAAGAAAAGGGTACCGCGAAAACACTTTGAAACATACCCACATTTGCCAAATTATGATTATAATTAACTATCAGTGCGGCTCGCATGTCTTCAGTCCGCGCGCGCACACTCCATCAAAAGATGCTGTGTCCTCTATAGTACCTACTACCTACCACAAAGTGAACAATTTTTTGAGTCAGCCTTTTTCATTAGGTATTTAAAACTATTTAGTGGGGTGTGTTTAAACCAGGTGTGTGTAAACCAGAGCGAAGCCTGAGAGCCACAACTATTAATTTTCTACACAACTTAACATTAGTAAACCAAGGTATACGAGGAGGTTCTTTTTGTATCGTTTTCTACCATATTCCTTTTGAATTTGATGTTTCGTTAAAATATTTTTTTCAATTATTATAAATTTCTACCTTATATTTTAATAATAATTTAATTAGTAAGTAAAATAAGTACCTAAAAACCAATATATGTACTTAGTCGGTTTTAAATATTTTGGCTCTTTTGCACGAGACTGCTTATTTAACTGATTTAATTAACTTTAGTGATCACATTTTTGTAAAAAGTATTTTACCTGGGTGATTTATCACGTAAAATCATTGCTCTAACGTAACGATTGCAATCACCTCTTGCTGCAGGTTTGCTCTTGCAATTGATGCAGGTTTGACATAAAAGTGACATAAGGATCCTTAACGAGTGCAAGTCGAATTAAGTTCTAAGTTTTCTAGGCAAGCGCGCTCCAACCTAGACATGATTGTCGTCAAGCGTAAGCCTATTTTATGATTTAAAAGTTTAAAAAGCCAGTTCCACAAGTTCAATGCAAGAACAAATAACTATTGGTACCTACCACTCCCACCATCCACGCACCATCGCTCGGTTGTACGATGTCAACACACATTACGCAATAAGGCCTCGACCGGATCTCTTATACACACCTCCATTACTTTCAACCTTATGTCTACTCGTTTAAAGTTCAATGTTACTTAGCTATTTATAATACATATTGTTATTGTAAAACCAATGTTACATAAATCAGTTTAAAGCTCAATCTTGCTTGACAGATCTGAGTGCACAATAGCACCTTAAAAGCCTTCGTGAAAGTTAAAAAAAGCTATGCTGTTTTTGATTTACAGTTCATTTTTCCTTAGCAATGTAAGTAAGTCAAATGCTAAGTTGGTGCTAATAGTGATTACGAAATAGGTGCGTATGAGAATTCTTATGGCAGGTTTTTCGGTTGTTGTTGCGATCAATGGATTTCTAGCTTCAATCGGAAATTGTTTTATTTTATTAAAAAAATAATATGTACTACAGTTCTGTAACTACTACTTATATGATTACGGGTATGGTATTAGTACCACATCTACCACACTGCCCAACAAAACTGAGCACGGGCCTCATGAGAAGGGTTTAGGCCATATTCCACTATGCTGGCCAAGTACAGATATTGGCAGACTTGAGTCTTGACACACCTTTGAGAGCTCTATGGAGAACGTTCAGTCAGTTTCCTTACGAGTTTTCTTCAAGGTTAAAACATGCAGATTATATTATGCGTCCGAAAATTTAAAGATTCGTGCCCGGGATAGATCCCCGGGCCTCCCGGATTGGAGGCTGACAGCCAGTAGGATGTATGGCTTTAAACGTAGCACTGATCTTAACAGCCGTGGCTAATATACGTTATAAAGTATATGAAACATGAAAGAAAAACTAAACAGGCATAAATATTAGCTCCAATTTTGGCCACCGGGCCAGATGTGTTTGTGGGAAATTAAATATTCATATTTCTATGACATGGCTCACCGCATTATTTTAATTTGTCACCAACGATATCAAAAGGTCTCATAGCATTAATTAATGAATCAATACTTGTGTATTTGATAAAAACGTACATTAGTCATAAGGTATAGTCATTTCGTTCGTGTTAAATATAAAGATTTTCCGCTACCTACCTCGTCGTATCCTTGACGTTGTTGAAACATAATAAAATGTAACCCTAGATATGTATCTTTATGGTGTTATTTTTATTTAACTCAACTTCGAGAGAAAAGTCTTATAACTTCTTAATTAATAAGGACTTTCATTATCATATTGTCTTTTCATTTCTATTAGGTATAATGAAAAGACAAGAATAAATTAGTCAGGAAACTAAAAACGTTTTTATATGTTTTTTACCTAATTATCTGAATAGATAAAATTTTCCTTATATACTGACTGACTGGCTGATCTATCAACACACGACTCAAACCACTGGACTAGGGCTTCCAATACCGGCTAATACCGGGATCCCGGACTTTTTTCGTCCGTTTTCAATACCGGTATTGAAATGTCTAATACCGGGATACCGGTGTTGGTGAGACTATAAATGATACAGTGACTATTGCATATATTTATTGGTACATGCCACTGTTTTTATTCGGAATTTAAGCAGAAAAGTGCTCTTTTGGAGTAAATGTGGTGAAAAAATATGTTTTATGGAAAAACTGTTTTTATGGTGCAGTTTCCTTCAGAAAAGACAAGTTTTGAATTAAAAACAATCTATCTAATTTTAAGTTTTTCCCAATACCGGGATCCCGGGATCCCGGTATTGAATATGGAAAAAAACCGGTATTCGAAAGCCCTACACTCGACGGATCGGGCTGAAATTTGGCATGCAGATAGCTATTATGACGTAGACATTCGCTAAGGAAGGATTTTTAAAATTCAAGCCCTAAAGGGGTAAAATAGGGATTTGAAATTTGTATGAAAATCGAACCTAATGTGAGCAAGCCGCGGGCAATAGCAATTTTATTTAGATACATAGTTAATGTGAAGGAGCCTTTAGCCCCTAAGCAACGGTGAGTGGAGTCCTAATTCGATAACCGGATGTATGACCATGAACTTAGCATATTGTTGTTGTTAGGATGGCTTATTTTCTAGTTTTGCTAACTATAAAAGCATGTTTACTGACATTCCTTGCGCAGCTTTAATAACGAGTAGGGCCTACCTAGGTAAAATATAGCTATAAAAGTGATGTTAATCAATTAAATTAGTACGTTAGTATGACTCATAAGTAATACTATGAAACATTCCGCAAACATATCCAAGAATACTAGTTGACTACTTATGTAGGTATATACACTAGCCACCGTAGCCACAAAATCAAATTAGAGCAAGTTTTGTTTACTTTAAGAGTGTATGTACTGGATGGTTTTTTCCATAGCGTGCACCTTTTAAAAGTTCTAAGCTTAAACCGGAAAAAGATAAAAAAAATCGAGGTTTATCGAGCACCAGTTAGTGTGCAGTTTTTCAAAGCTGCAAACTTGGATATTTATACCTTTGGTATCTATCCGGATTACCTATTTTAAATTATAATTAAAATAATTTAATACCTATCCATTAAAAATTTTTCAAAATTGTAGGGCAAAACTGTTTCAGTATTATGTAGAGTTGGTCATAAAAAGTTAGTTATTGGTATTTTGAAATTAGTCCTGTAGTAGTAGCGTACGGTAAAATTTGAAGAAGTTAATGATTACACCATAGTCCATAACATCTTGTGAACTTTGGAGTTTGGACCGCTTGCACAAGGAGATAATATTTTAAAAATTGATTTTGTTACATTTTGTAATGCTGTTACTATTTGCCAAAAGCATCTAGATTTATTTTTTTATTCCACTACAAGTTAGCTCTTCACTGCGATCTCACCTGATGGTAAGTGACGATGCAATCTGAGATGGTAGCGGGCTAACCTGTTATGGCAGTTATATTAAACCCAAACCCCTAGTCGATTTCTACACGGCATCGTACCGGAACGCTAAATCGCTTGGCGGTACGTCTTAGCCGGTAGGGTGGCAACTAGCCACGGCCGAAGCCTTCCACCAGACCAGACCAGAGATAATTCAGAAATTTCAAATTCCTCAATTGACCCTGACGGGAATCGAACCCAGGACCTCCCCTTAAGACAACAGCGTTCAATACTGCGCCAGGGAGATCGTCAATTGGTATTGTTGCAGTTGTCAAAAAGTCAGCATGAAAAAGTTTAAATAAATCAACTCTTCGTGCAAGTGTGCCTTATTCTGTTACTAAAAAAAATTTAAGTAACCCTGATTACTAGCGCGGGCATTGACGGGGCATTGCGGGCAGCTACTGCCCCGCGTTAATGCACAAACGTAGCCTCCTCCTAGGGAAACACCTAGTAGACCCTGCAGAGGCAAAAAACACCCCGGCCATAAAGTTGCTGTTCCTAACGGCAAGAAGAAGAAGTACCCTGTTTAGGTACAGTAAGTAGTGACTTGTATTGTCTAACAATCTAGCATTGTCAGTAGCTACCTGGGACGTAATTCTAGTGTGATTCATTGTTCGATTCAGCCTTGTACGTCTGTGACAGTCCTGATGGGACTCGTTTAACTAGTTTAGATACCTATAGCCTAGTTTTCCTTAGAGAAAAGAATATGAAATCGCAGAAACGAGTACGTGACGCGGTTTGCCCTGCGCTTTAGGTTTAGGTAGGTAGGTTTGTCACTGGTATCACGATTTCATAGTTAGTTCGAAGCATCAATGTCCAAGCGTCTCGGTTCTAGAAAGAAGGACTGCATTAGGACTGTACGCCGACTGCAAAATTTCAGTTTCGAAACTGTTTTTCTGCGGTTGGGATAACCATAATATAACTGCTCAGCAGTTTGTTCATTTCCTTTAGAACTACACACTGACTGCAAGCGGACTGCGCAGTTGGTTTGCAGTTTCGATGCAGAGACGCCAACTACGTATAACTGCAACATAACTGCCATTTTGCAGTCGGCGTGCAGTCCGTCTGTCGAACTCGAAACACTAAACGCGTTTTAGCGCAAAGTTTTTATTGTTTACCTTTTTTCTAGTTAAGGAAAATCTAACTATATGTACTTATAGGTAGGACTTTATCATAGAGTCAAGACTACCGTAGGTCGATCTAGAGTTCAGAATTTTCGACTGAGGATAACGAGGTCCTGGATTCGGTTCCCGGGACTAGCCAAACTAGTTAGGTGTTTGGGTTTTTCTTCAACGTACGTTTTTTATTATTATTACGATGAGTTATATATCATCCCACTGCTGGGCAAAGGTCTCTCCCTTCTCCTTCCACTCCTTATTTTGGGCTGTGCTCCTTATTGTGTGCTGTGCCAGAGTTTTCCTCCAAATGCTTCTATCTCGGATTGCCGTTATACTTACTTATATAGGTATAAAAACGATTATCTAATAAATCAGGACCGATTTTTAAATGTTCTCTACATTTAAAAATCGGTCACCTTTCTCTTCCATAAATCGACGAACAGACATCGAGCAACGTTAATACATATTTGTTGCGAAAGCAATTTTTATATTTAGAAAAGTTAACTTACCATAGTTAATAAATAAATGACACTTAATTACTTAACTAAGTACATACTTGCAGTTAGCACAATTAACTTCTAAGTACCCAGCAGAGACAATAAATCACCAACATTAATGATAGGTTTAGGTATCTATTTTTATTTAAATTGCATCCCGGGAAGGACAAAGGCAACTTTACTTTATATCCGGGAATTCCCGCGGGAACAATCAAACCTCAATCCACGCAAATGTAGTCGCGACGCATCATCTAGTAAAAAATATACCTTCTTTTTCTTACCTATAAATCGGAGCTCTACAATATGGCCCATAGCTATAGGTATCTGATATTATGTTAATTACCTATTAGAATACGCCTGCTCTGGTAATTTAGGTACCTATTACCTAGTAAGTAATAACTACCTACTACATTATAAATTATGTTTGTACTATAATTTTATTAATCACGACAGTTTAATTAGGTAACACACTAAAATAATAATAATACACACTATAATATAGTAATAATAAATAATATAGTAATGATAACATAATAAAAGGCAAAAATATAGCAACTAAGTATCTATATCAAAAGTAACATTTTTATAGTTCGCAAAAACTAACCTTTATATCCGAAACGTAAACAAAAAGGAGTCGGGAACAAAGCAGCTCGAAGGGTGATTATTGAACCAAAATGCACCAACCGCCCCTGAACTTGACGTCATCCGTTGCTATAGCAATCCCGGGAAAAGTCAAGCATCCACTTCCAACAAATTTCCAAAAAAAAAACTTAGAACTTTAAACTTACGCTTTCAATTAAAAAAAAAACAAAACACTGTTTCAAACAAAATTCGTACATAAAAACACCTCAACTGTGTCGCGGAAAAATAATAATATGAGTTCAAATTTTGGATTCTTCTTATAAGGCGTGTACAGACGTGCGTCTACGGCGGCACGCGGCTCACTAAGTAAATGTCAGCGCAATCGGCACATGTGCGGGGAGAGGTAACGCGACGTCCACATTGCAACCGTTTTTCCGACGACTGCGGCGATGTTGACGTAATCAAGTCACACCATGTCGAACGTGTTCGACTGACGAGATGATCAATGAATATTCTCAATTTGATAAACACAATGACACATTAACTAATGTATACACAATAATATGAGCTCAACTTTATCTTTTTTACCATTGTAATAATAATGTAGTGAACTTATAACATGGAGCTTTTAATCTACCGATTTAATTATGGCACTAAATCACCTCCACACTTTAAAACACCTCGATAAAAGATAGTGGCCTCAAACTATAGCTTTTCTGTTTGGCAATAATTTTCTAATAAAAATTAAACTTCCTCCGCAATTAAAAAGAAAAGAAGACCTACTTCAATTGCCTGACTCGTGTCTAATAACTTCAAACTTGGTATAGTCCGTCCTTCAAGCAAAAAACACAATTTACGACGTGTTTGTACACCAAAACAACTTGTAAATTGTTTTCAAATGTTAACCGTGGAAATGTGTTTTATACTAATACTAGCTAATGCCCGCGACTGCGTCCGCGTGGATTGATGTTTTTAGTTTCTGCGGGAACTCTTTAATTTTCCGGGATAAATGTAGCCTATGTGCTATTCCAGACTATAATCTATCTCTGTGCCAAATTTCAGCCAGGTCCGTTCAGCCGTTGGCGCGTGATTGAGTAACAAACATCCATACATCCATACATCCGTATGGATGGATCCATCCATCCACACTTTCGCATTTATAATATTTATTTGATTGATTATAAATGCAAAAGTTTAGATTTGTTACTCAATCATGTCAGAACGGCTGAATGCATCTGAATGAAATTTGGCACAGAGATAGATTATAGTCTAAAATAACATATAGCCTACTCTTTATCCCGGAAAATAAAAGAATTCCCGCGGAAACCAAAAACCTGAAACCACGCGGATGACTTGAGCGCTAAGCTAGTCTAAG
The DNA here is from genome assembly GCA_923060345.2 of Erebia aethiops. Lineage (NCBI taxonomy): Eukaryota > Metazoa > Arthropoda > Insecta > Lepidoptera > Nymphalidae > Erebia > Erebia aethiops. Next base: position 34,094,203 of record OV281079.1, on the reverse strand, counting down.
ACTATTTTATTATTTTTATTCAAATTCAATGAACCATAATACTGTCGTCTTGATATACGACGCGACGCGACGCAGTATCCAACAATAGCTGACTCTTCACACAAGTTTGTCATTTTCCATGGCATTGTATCGCGTTACGTCGCTAGTATACTCTGAACTAAATTCCCTATAAACGGACTATCACCGAAGTCCTCAAAGAACTTGATTAAAAAGAATGACAGCTGTGACTAATGATTCTCTCTGTATAGTACCACAAACTTATCTGACCCGGTGACAGCGTCGCCAGTAGACATGAAAAAAAAATTTAAAAGAAAACTTAACAGGCATATAAAAATTGGTTCCAATTTTGGCCACCGGGTCAGCAGCAGTCACATTACTTTGACGGTTTTAATGCTAATCATGCTATAATCTGTAGATTCGTCCGAGAATTTCACCCGTTCGGCCCACGCCCTAACAATGCGCGACAGGGACGGCAAATAGCCGGGGTAGTACATCCGCTTTCCCCAGCGTTATGTAAGCTTCAGCCCCGGAGCCTGGCGCCTCCCCCCGACCGTGGCCGGGCGACCGCCGAGTTGCCGTCTTTGAGCGCGGCGGTACTGTATACGCAATTATTACTCTTAGATTTGAAAGCTGACGTAAGCCGGCTAGATTTACGGCTAGTTATAGATTTTAACTATTCATTTACATACTAGATGATTTGGACTGACTGCCTCGTTGGTCTAGTGGTTAGCATGTTCGACTGCGGCCGACGAGGTCCTGGGTTCGACCTAACGAGTGTTAGGTTTTTCTGACAAGAAATTCTCAGCACTAGCCCGGATTTAGGAAGTTGGCGGTGTTTCCCCCGTGCTTCGGAGAACACGAAAAGCCGTCGGTCCTGCGCCTGATCTCTCTCGGGCCGTGTCGGATTTTCCGTCCCATCGGATTATGAGAGTAAAAGAACAGAGATTAATGAATGAATGCGCCCTATGAATGCGCCAACACTCGTGCACTATACTCTTGGAGATGTCTAATCTCTCTGGAGATAGGCCGCCGTGGCCGAAATTCAGTCGGGAGGACATTATTATATGATTTGGACTGGAGCCTGACGCCTCCCCCCGTCCCTAACCGGCCACGGTGTTACAGTTTTTGTTTTGGAAGCTAACGTAAACCGGCTAGATTTACGGCTAGTTTAACAACCAATTTTACCAACGGGAAACAGTGATTTGTTACGAACATCACCTTTTACTCGAAGCCTCCCGCCGGACCAGACCAGAGATAATTGAAAACCGTCCAAGTGCGAGTCGGACTCACACACGAAGGGTACCTACAAGGTTTAACAACATCGATATATATGTAGGTACTAGATGGGCCCTTTCATAGAAAAAGATTGGGCGTCCGACCTGTAGAGCGCGCTCCACACTTGTCCACACCTATAAACCTGACCTCGTCCCCGCCACCACCATTAATCGTGTTGTGTCATGACCACCATTAATCATATAATGGGCAGGGGTTTTCTTGGGACAATAATGCGGTGGGTTCCCGCGGGAACCCTTTATTTTCCGGGATAAAAGTAGCCTGTGTGTTATTCCAGACTATAATCTATCTCTGTGCCAAATTTCATCTAGATCCGTTCAGCCGTTGGGGCGTATTTGAATAACAAACATCGATCAATACATCCATACATCCATCCATCCATCCATCCAAACTTTCGCATTTATAGTATTTATTATTTGATTGATTTGATTTGATTTGATTGATTGATTCCAGAAAAAAGCTTTCGTCAAATAAGTTTTCGTAACATTTATGCCGATGAATCACAAAGTAATCAAATTATATTATTGTGTCAAGGTTTGTTGGTATCGCTTTCACATAAATACAGCATAACTTGGCCATATTAAATTACTAGATGATGGCCGCGATTCACGTGGAATTAGGTTAAAATATATCAAAATTGCATTGGAATTAACAAATTTTCCGGGATCCAAAGTAGCATACCTACAAAGTAGCTAAGTAGATAAAAAGTAGGTAGATACAAAGTACTAAGTAGATACAAAGTAGCTAAGTAGCCTAGTGACTAGGTACTTATAAAGAGGTACAGAATACAGCCTTAAGTACAGCCCTTTTTAAATAGTAGTTTTCCTGAAAAGTTAATCATACTAATATTAAAAATACGAAAGTGTGTATGTCATTTCTTGATACTTTCACGGCCTATCTTTTCAACTAATCTTTATAATTTTTTTAGTGATAGGTTGCATCCCGGGAAAGGCCAGTAGGCCACTTTTTATCCCGGAAAATCCAACCATGACGCTATCGCCGCTTTTTCACCATATTGTACCATGCCGTCGTAATCGTCAACCCATAGACGCCCACTGCAGGACATAGTTCTCTTTTACCCGTTGTCCTAGGTGAGTGACGAAAGCGACGCGACGCGACTCCATTGAATAATAACAAACTTATCTAAGACAATGACAATGTAGGCCACGTGGAGGCCTACCGTTTGTTCCTTTCGCGTCGCGTCGTACTGCGTTTGTCGTTCACCCGTTGTCCTAGGTCGACAGAAGCGACGCGACGCGACGCGCGTAAAGGGTCACGTAGGACAAGGGGTCACCTAGGACAATGAGTAGATAGTTCCACACGCCGCACCGCGGTTTTGCTCCGCCTGAATCCAGTGGCTCCTTGCGACTCACCTGATATCATCGGTCCACCTAGTGAGAGTCTGCCAAACCTACGCTTTCCAGTGATTTGCCGGCTGGTTTTGGCGGATAGGTAAGTATAGCGAAAAAAGTAATAACCTTTGCTCCTTGGTAACCTATACATATACATAACTATGTAGGTATACGAGACGTCTGCACTGAAAAGAAACCTTACTAAAGCGTCAGGAAGGTTTGCAAATCGAGTTATCTGAAGCCCCGTACAAGCACCGTATACGTACCACCGTAAGGTAATATTGTTAGGGCAATATTTTCTACCGACGCATGACTTTTACCGCGTGAAGATTATAATTAATTGTATCCACAAACACAAGCCTGTTGCAATGTCATTGCGAAGGCTATTTTTAAAGTGATTATTTTTTCAAATCCCCCCTCTAATAGTTTTAAAATAACCTTAATCAAATCAAATCAAATGTTTTTTTAATACACTTTTACAAGTACTTTTGAATCGTCAAGTGAATCACTGGTTCGGAATTCCATTCCTACCGAGAAGAACCAGCAAGAAACTCGGTGGTTGCTCTTTTTAAATAATTCATTTACAATTATTATTATATAAATGTGTACATAAGTAACCGCTGTTCTTAGCATTGCTGGAGCGATCAAATCCATGCTCCTCTATCATTTACATAATACATCTTCAACAGTATAATAAGCTTTTTTCAGGAGCATACTTTTAATGGATTTCTTAAATTCCGCATCTGAAAACAATTTCATAAGGCGCATCTGAAAACAATTTCTACATCCGGACCGTGCTGCCGGCGTACATAGCAGGGCCAGGGCGGAATTCAAACCATCGCAGCGGGAATGGCGGTGTTCACTCGCAGTTGTTCCTGCTAAAGATACTTTACTTTTATACAGGCGGCACAGTTGCACAGTCCACATTCGCGAGCTTCAAAACACGCGCGTTGAATGGGATTTTGTGTGAAATACTGAATTGTCACGTCATCGAAAGTCATCGCCAATCGATTTGCATATAATATAAGCGGGGTATGAAAATGTATGGGGAGTAAACGCGCGCGTTGTATAAGGATTTTGTATGAAATACTGAATTGTGACGTCATAAAAGTCAACACACTTTTTGACTTTAAGTTTAATCGATAATTTATAAAAGTAAAATTAAAAATTTTAAAAACCCCCGGACAGAGAAATAAACTCTAAAAACTAACAAATGATATTTTAAACCTATTATAATTATTATCATCACATTATATATTATGTAAGTTCAAATATTTTTATCTTCCAAGCGTCGTCGCGTAGGGGGACCGCTAAAGTTTATAAAGTACTAGCTGATGCCCGCGACTTCGTCCGCGTGGTTTAAGTTTTTTGATTCCCGCAGGAACTCCTTAATTTTCCGGGATAAAAAGTATCCTATGTCACTCTCCAGGTCCTCAACTATACCCATGCCAAAAATCACGTCGATCCGTGCGGCGTGATTGAAGAACAAACCAACAAACCAATAAACCAACAAACAAACACACTTTCGCATTTATAATATTAGTATGAGTATGATTTTTCCAACAACAGCTAATTAATTATTACGAATTACGTTTAGGTACGAGCGATCTTAAGTTTAATGCATAGTCTACGCTCGACGTAATGCCGCACGTTCGCGTCACCAAGTGCGGCGACCCGAACGGCTGCACACGTTAGGGCGGACGATGTCGATTTTGCGAATTTTTCGGAGTAAATTCTTTTGTTGCAATCTGCAACTACACCTGTTTTTCTCACTTAGCGGCCCCACGACATGACGCGCGAAAATAAAAATATTCGAACTTACCTAATATATGTGACGATAACAATTATAATAGGTTTAAAATATTATTTGTTAGTTTTTAGAGTTTATTTCTTGTGGCGGGGGGTTTATAAATTTTTAAATTTTACTTTTATTTTGTCCTTTTTAAAGTAGGTATAAATATTAGGAAGGTATTTATAGTGAGTAGTTAGTTGAGTTAGTAACTTAGTAGTCAGATCCCCTCATCAACTATTAAAGAGCTGACGATCTTCAAACGGCTGAACAGATTTTCATGAAACATGGCTAAGAACACTCGGGATAAAATTATCTTTGACACATAAAAAACTAAACGAAAATCGTTCATCCGTTTGGAATCTACGATACCACTGACAGATACACATACAGACACAGTCGGGGGTTAAAAATGGTTGTCAAACATAAAATTAACAGTAAACGTGGATTTAACGTATTTTGAGAAGTCCTCTATTTAATATATACTAATATTAAAAAGAGGAAAAGTTTGTGAAAACTGAAACACTGAAATACTATTATTCTACAAATTTTAAAAAATAAAGTGATATTGTAACAAAAATAGGTAAGCAGTTAATTAGTATTTCAAAATGACCAGTAACCCTGAATAGCTTCAAATTAAAAAACTGCGTTATTTGTTACCTGCTGAATTGATAATGTAGGACCACCCTTTTTTACGAAAAGTCGTTATATTTTTTGCGTTTAGGTTTAAATTATTCTCTAAGAGTTAGAAATAGGTTGTAAGAAATAGGCCCTAAAATGTACCTACTAGATTTGCTTGGAAAATCTTTTCTATTTTCCAAGCACATAATATTTTCATATCATAAAATTGCCCTAAAAGTTTTTTTTTAAACCCACTACAAGCTAGCCCTTGACTGCAATCTCATCTGATGGTAATTGTAAGTGATGATGCAGTCTAAGATGGTAGCGGGCTAACCTGTTAGGGGCGTGGCAGTTATATTAAACCCATACTCTTTCGGTTTCTACACGGCATCGTACCGGAACGCTAAATCGCTTGGCGGCACGTCTTTGCCGGTAGAGTGGTAACTAGCCACGGCCGAAGCCTCCCACCAGGCCAGACCAGGGAAAATTCAGAAATTATAAATTCCCAAATTGACCCTGCCGGGGATCGAATCCAGAACCTCCGCGCTACACACTGCGCCACGGAGGTCGTCAAAAGTAAGACCCCTTATTGCGAAATTATACCAGCACAAAAATATAGAATACTGTGAATTAGATTTTCAGAGAAGTTTGGCTTTTATTTTCCGATAATAAGATTGTCGGAACATATAAAGGCCAAACTTGCATTACAATTTGCAAATCCGTATTTCTTGGAAAGCTTAATCCGCGGCACGGGAAGTCCCAGGTCAATAAGAAAATGTAGCGTTTTCTTTCTAGAAAATTTTCCCTTTCGATATTTGATTTAGATTTACAATTTACATTGAATCCCTTTGATTTAGATTTACAATCTATTCATGGGATTCATCTCTATAATGGGTAACTAAAATTGAAAATTGATTTAAGGTTTGATTGATTGATTTAAGGACTGGTCTGAAAATAATGAGTTTGACGTGAGTTACTCACAAATTAGTCATTATTTTGACTAATTTCTTAAACTGGGCACTTTCAAGTAAAGATTTTTATATAAACCTGTGAAGATGATATTCCTAGGGGCGCAATTTGAATGCCATAAGCCTACTTTGTCGTATTAGTTCACAAATTGTGAAAAACCAAATTAAATTTGAATTTCGCGGGCAGACCCTTGTCTTCCACCTTAACTATAATTGATTTACTTTTTTGTCGACTCTTTCTCTGCATCGTATTCTACATTAGTGAGGGTTGTGACCCCTATCCATTAATCAAATTATGGTAGCAGTTTTCTTGGCATAATAATGTGGTGAGTTCCCCCCCACTCCCCCCGGGCTTCCGCATTAATTAAACTAAGAACGAAACGGGACCGACGGCTTAACAGTTATCGTGCTCTCCGAGGCACGGAGGAAACGATAAGATAAGGTCAAATTTGAACCTCCAAATCCGGTCACCCCCATCCAGTATGGAATTACACATAATATGCTACTTTTAATTCCGGAAAAATACAAAGTTCCCGCGGGATCTAAATAACCTCAGGTTCTCAACCCACGCCGACGAAGTCGCGGGCATCAGCTAGAGTAGTACTGTATAATTATGATGATTATACGACGTTCAAAGGGTGTAAAAAATTCACCTCAAAGGGGGTTTTTAATGTATGTACCTATGTGTTTTATTTGAAAAATAATTAGCCAAAAAAATTATAAATGTTTCCAAAAGTCACTATTCCACGCGGACGAAGTCGCGGGGCACAGATAGTTTTATTATATATTTTTTTTAACTTCATTACCTGATGGTAAGTGATGATGCAGTCTAAGATGATAGCGGGCTAACCTGTTAGGGGCATGGCAGTTATATTAAATAATGTGTAGTGTCCACCTATACACCACCATAATATTATCAATAGCAATGATTATGTTACTCGTAGTGACACGATTACGGTTTTCGGTTACAGGTTCATACGACGGCTACAGCTTAGCACCAGAATTCCTATGCCAGTTTATAATAAGTAACTCGAGTAGATTGACATTCTTACAATTATGTGAATTGTAAGAATGTCAATCTATTCCTACAAACTTATTCAGATTTAAAAAAAAAATTATCTGAATTGAAATTGAAATATCTGATTGGTCCGGTGGCCAAAATTGGAACAAATTTTTATGCCTGTTTAGTTTTTATTTTTAATCTTTATTTGTGAAACATGCCTGGGGAGACATTACAGTTGCCCAATACGTCTCCCCAGGCTACAAATACCTTAAAACTAAAATAAAAATTAGACACAATATAAAACAAACTAAACTAACAAATTAGACATACCTACTAAAAAAACTCTAATAAAAAATCATTAAAAAAACTAAAATAAAAATTAGACACAATATAAAACAAACTAAACTAACAAATTAGACATACTTAAAAACTCTAATAAAAAAAAAACCTTCAAAACACTAAAATTTCTAGCAAAGGTTTTATTTTATTTACGAGTTTGAGCGGTGGGGTATGAAAAATGTCCAGTTCATAATTCTTTTCAACTAAATCATTGAGCAAGCGCAGTGCACGAACCAGTGGAGCTTGCCCACCCATTACTGTTCTGCAATATGGTGATGCAAATAATTTACGACGACGCGCAGTTACGTAGTCATCTGGTACATTCAGGTTTACAGAAATCAATATGACTGATCCACTAGTTTTATTTTATTTTCCAAAAAAACTAGCGACGCTGTCACCGGTCGGACAAGTTTGTCGGACAATAAATCGCAGTCGCACCCAGTCCAGATAGTTTCGCAAATTACAATATGTATCTATGCACCATTTTACAAGTTACGTAACTGGATAGAAATGATAGATACGATTTTTTAAATATAAAATGACTATCATCTGGGTGTAGCCATCAAATGCTAGTGAGAAAAAAATGGCTACCGTAGTTAAGAGTAACTTCATTTATTTCAAAATGACCTCAACGCTTCGTTTTTATAGCACGACTCCGGAAGGTGGAGAGCAATATTTTGTTGAAGCGGGTGGTTGTATGAGCTTGCCGCATTATAAATGAAATGATAAAATATGATAAATGTCAAATGAAATATTTATTTCACGTAGGAACTTGTGCCACTTGATAAGTCAAGACTACTGAGAAGCGCCGGCAAGAAACTCAGTTGCTCTTTTTTAATAAAAGAAAAATATGTGATACACTAGGAATTAAATAATCAGTGTTAGATTAAATATTCCTTCAGAAGTCAAAATGTCACTGTCCGATGTAAAGTCGATAGGACACAAAGAGAACTGACGTGCTTGAAGTGGAACGAGCAAGTCATTTTGGCAATATTAAGCAAGTTATAAATAAATAAAAATATATCATATTAATCCATACTAATATTATAAATGGGAAAGTGTGTCTGTTTGTCTGCTACGCTTTCACGGCCCATTTGTTCAACGTATTTTCATGAAATTTGGTACAGGGATAGTTTATATCTCAGGATAGGCTATTTTTTATCCCGGAAAATTAAATAGTTCCCGTGGGAAACTTAATACACGCGGACGAAGTCGCGGGCATCATCTAGTGAATAATAATAGGATTAAAATAATTTTATGGAAATTAGTTTACAAATAAATGAGAGACTAGAATATTATACTTAGGTAATTAAATTATAAATTCAAGCGGCATTATATCAGATATAGAGACCTGAAAAATATACTTTTTATATAATTGTCATACCACAGCATAATTATATTTTATATTGTAGGTACACGTAACGGCCGGCAGCGAAGTTGCATTCGTAGAAAGTTCAATTTTTAAATAGAAATTATATAAAATATTTATATTTTATGCAATGTGCGAGTTTGTGGCGCAGTCGGCACTTTTTCTTCTCTAAAAAATGTCGGCATTAAGTCGCATACAATCTGCCGAAACGAGGTCGTAAGCTCACCGGGGAACGCATTGTACTTATTAATTATGATATTTTAACGTTCTTGTGTAGGTATACCTAGTTATAGTGTGATTTTATAAGTTCCGCAATTGCAGTTTACATTAATTCTTAATTTAAACGCCAATATTTAGGTCGGTTTACCTATAATTATAATATAATATATAACCATTATAGGAGCATATCTGTGTTAACCTCTGCCGGAATAATGAACTCTAGTTAGTGGATACCCGCGAATTCGTCCGCGTAGATTTAGGTTTTTGAAAAATTCCGTGGGACTGAGAGCTTTTATTTTCCTAAGAACTCGCCTTTGTCCTTCCCCGGGTATCAAATTTCGTAAAAATTGGTTGAACTGATGGGCCGTGAAAGCAAAAATACAGACATGCTTTCACAGTTTTAAAATTAGTATGGTGTGTACTTTTTGTATGGAGTCTAGGCTACCTACAGTTCCATCTTTTTTTTTCTTCATAACTGCCACTCATAAAACCTGTAGTAATCAATAGCTGGCATTTCTATACTAGCCAGTATTCTTACAGACAAAATCTTGTAAAGTGACAGTTTTCCGAGATAATACTATAACATATCGAGCAGAGTAGGTATAACATAATAGCTATTTATGCAACTGTATCGTAATGAGGGTCATTTTAATTCGAGTGCTGTTTTTTGATACGAGGCTTGCCGAGTATCAAAATAGGATAGTACGAGAATTAAAATGACTAATTACGTACAGTTGCATACAAGATTTTATCTACGACAAGGACGTCTTTATAATTTTTTACTTTGTAAATTAATAAAAAAGTCAAATCAATACAAATTTCACAAGTTGCAAAAGTAATCCGTTTACCGCGTAATTTTTCTAATTTTTTTTTAAATATTGGCAGTAAGAGTGGCAGTACCAACCATAGAGTGGGTTGGGTACATACAGTATAGAGTAGGTGGAGATCAAATATATAATATGTACATATTCAATGACGGGTGCCACCATCCGCCATGATGTAGGTATGGCTCCTCTACGTACTAAGAACTCTGTGGTTGGGAAAGTGCCAGAACCCAAAGCCGCTAAGCTATAGGTATCCTATTTATGAAGATAACCATATCGATACAGCTACGACTCATAACGATACAGCTCCCATACAACGAACTGTATCGTTATGAGAAGCAAACACGAAAGAGGGTTCAATTCGATATAGTTGTCAAATTCGAAATTGGAACTTTTCGATGCTGGAGTAGATAAATCTAATTATAATTAGCCAATAATTAGTTATCGCCAGTCGCCAGGTATTAGTGGCTATTTATTATAGACAATCACGGATTTCTTCCGGGATTTGTTAACCCAAATCCACGTGCACGCGGACGCAGTCACAGGCATCATTTAGTGAGCAAAGCAATGTAATCGGCTTTATATAGGACAGATTCCTCAGCCAACAATTTTGTAACCTAATTGTCGAAAAGGCACGCTGGGTACATGAGTAGATATCCCTACAGAGGGGAAACTTCATACAAACAGCCTGCTGTAGATATAATATAAAATAAAAAAAATCATTTTGAATTTGAATTTGAATAATGCATAGCGCGGCGATGTTTGCGTGAGCTCTCAGCGACTGGTTTATGGATGCCTAGGCTGGATAACGACTGGTTTGTGTAGGGTATGCAAGGCTGGGCCGTGGCGGATGGATGGAAACGCACGCATTCAAAGACGGGCGATTTTAGTTTTCGAGTGATTTTAAAACAGTATAACAAGTGATTTTTAACCGACGCGACTTCCTAAAAAGATCCTCCTTTTTTTGTTCTCAATTCGGCGCGTATGTTTTTTAATGTATGTCGGTGCATATCTTCGTGGTTTCTAAACCGATTTGTTGGTTAGAGGAAGCTTGCGAGGTGGTCCCATAAAAAAATCTGACTCCAAATCCTCAATCCTGATGCTGTAGGTGGTACATGAAATCCTCAAAACTAGGGAGTTTATAAATTTTGATGGTGAATTAATATAGTAGGTATCAACTCACGTGTATACGATTCAACTCTGAGTCCCAACTCCTCAACCCTGATACTGCAGGGTACAGAACGTGAATTCATATTTTAGGCATCAACTTATCAAGCAACGACTTCATACTTAAACCCAAGTCCCAACTCCTCAACTCTGATGCTGCAAGGTACTGCACTCCTAAGCCGTGGGGATTTAGAGTAGGTACACTAAAAAGTAAAAAATAATTTTGATTTCTACACACTATGTTGAAAGATAGGCAAAGTTGACGCGTCAGGCTCGCCCGACTTAAACATAGTGTATCTATAGAAATCAAAATTATTTTTTTACTTTACAGTGGCTTTGAAAGTCGGTTTTTTAGAAATAATTTTTTTATGAGAGTAGTGTTAAATAATAAGGACAATATGGATATATGTAGGTTAAACAGGTGTCAACTCTATAGAATAGGTATACATTTTGGACGTTGTTAGGAAGTTTCCCCTCTCTTACTATAAAAGCCCCAATAAAATACCAGAATAAAAAAATAGAAAAAAAGTTTCCCCTCTGTAGGGATATCTACTCACGCGCGCTCAGCGCTGGCCCCGGTACAATGGAGGTCGTATCGAACGAGCCAGTTTTCACGATCAATGCTCGTGGTATTGTTTATTCCACTCACGTACTGTTTGGATATAATCAGGGGATGTTTCAGTTTGAAGTTTATTCTAACTTGAAAGGTATTCTGAAGTTTTAACCCAGTATTTTGCAGTTCAGTATTTTGAAATTTAGCCAAACCAAAGTAATGTTATTGAATTTACTTTCGAGAGTGCTCAGGGATTTGACAGCCGTGTTCACCTACCAAACAACTGAGGGAATAATAATTATATATTATATTGACCTCCCGTTCGAATTTCGTCCATTGCGGCCAGTTTCCAGAGAGATTTGCAATCTGGGCGAAAGATATTTTGTTGCACAAGTGTGTGCGCACACAGGTTCACTCTCTGTTCCTTTACTCTCATAGTCCGATGGGACGGAATATCCGACACAACCGGAGAGAGATCAGGCCCAGGACCGACGGACGGTGAAACACCGCCAACTTCCGAACTCCGGGCTAGTACTGAGAATTTCTTGTCAGAAAAACCCAATACTAATTAATTATGGTCCGACCCGGGATCTCGTCAGCCGCAGTCGAACATGCTAACCACTAGTCCAACGAGGCAGTTACCAGGAACAGCGGGAATACCGTTACTCTTGAGTACCTGTTCTTAGCTGATGTCGGCTTATTGATACGGGCCCAAATGACAGATTTATGCAGACTGGTAACGTCAACTTCAAAAGTTAGAAAAGTAGGTAAGTACCTAGTAAGTAATTAAGTAAAAGTAGTAAGGAAAGTAGAACATTAAGTTACAGGGTTGAGCCTCTTGCTGACTATGAAGTCTTTTTTTTAAATTGTGAGATAGGCTTGCGCTTGACGACAATCTTGCTTAGCGCAAAGCAATGATGAGGTCTAGGTTGGAGCGCGCTTGCCTAGAAGGTGCCTATTCACTCTTGCCTTGAAGGTACTTAAGTTATACGTGGCAGGAAACACGTGCGCTCGGAGGATGTTCTACACCCTAGCGGTTCGGATCAGAAACGTCGAGCAAAAACGTTTCGTGCGGGCAGATTGGAAATCAACCACATAAGGATGCCAACGCAGACGGTTTCTCGCTGTTCTGTGGTAGAACGGAGAAGGAGGAACAAGATTGTGAAGTTCCTGAGCACACTCTTCATGGTAGGCATATCCGATAAAAAACCGATACGTTAAGTCGGAAGAAAACCGATTCGCCTTCAAGAAAATGTGCCTACTATACACAAAAAAGCAGCACTCAGACTTTTCCAGAAATCGAATAATAATAATCTTTTGTTGGTACTTTACAACTTCTAACGTTTTTACGCTCAAAGTTTTATGAAAAAAATATTCCAACCGATGACTCGGCAGTCGACAACTTGAGATGTAAAAAGTTTCCTTCGAATTGAATGTTCTTTAAATGGTGCTGGCGTATTTTCTTACACAAATTTTCAAAGATTGGATGTTTGCTTTGAATTAACGTTTTGCTTCGTTCGTTGCTTCCTCGAAGTCAGGCTGAATCAATAAAATATTAGTTAATGTGTTTCGACGACCTCTCTCACGCGGTAATAAAAGCGCTGTGAATGTAATGTACTCGTAGGAGGACCCGTGGTCGATGCTGGGCTGAGATGATTTGGACGGCTTTAAAGAAAACGTGGAAATTCGCCGATTTTACGGGAAAAATTGTGGCATTACTACGCCTGTCTTCGCTATAATATTATAGCAAACTAGCTGATGCCCGCGACTTTGTCCGCGCGTCGTAACTAACTAATTTCTGCATATTTTCTCACTTCCTTCCTTCCTTTCTTCAGCCTTCCCCGGACTACGACAAACATTTCAAAACCAAAATAAGCTAAATCGGCCCAGCCGCGTTCTCGAGTTTTAGCGAGAACGAACCGAAACGAACAGCAATTGATTTATATATATATATATATAGATAAGATAAGATAGAAAGTTTTGTAGTTATGTAACATGATATTCTATCCATTAAAAGGTCTCGCTCCAGTTCTATTGAATCGCACTTTTCAGGTTTCACCGTCAGGCGTATCGCCGGCTTTTAATTACTTTTCACTGGAAATTGATTACTTACCTAGGTACTACCTACCTAAAGGCTAAATGTAACATTCTTAGGTAGCTAAGTATTTCACGTAACGTTTCATCGAATTTTCAAATAACAACTATTCTAAAGAAGTTTCACTTCAATAAGCAAAGTCTGCTAAGTTTCTTGCTCGCAACCTACCTACTCAGTAGGTAGGTTGTAAGAAACTGTTTTTCAAGGGGTGGTAGACGAGGTGGTAGAGAGTTTCAGTAAGACGTAGGTACTTATCCTAGCTCTTTATTAAGAATAGAGTCACTCAAGTTGATCTACAACATTTAAGAATTAAACCGTCAGTATATTATTACAAGTTAGTACAAAGTTTATTTAACGCACCATTTCATTTCACGTTTCATTTCGAAAGTCTAACATACCTATCGTGTGGGTTAATTTGCTATCTTTGTTGACCCGAACTAACTACTAAGCCTACTAATTCTAATTTTTTTTTATTGCGTGATAGCCTTGCGCTTGACGACAATCATGCTTAGTGCAAAGCAATGATGAGGTCTAGGTTGGAACGCGCTTGCCTAGAAGATGCCTATTTACTCTTGCCTTGAAGGTACTTAAGTTATGAGTGGCAGGAAAGCCGAAAGACGTGCGCTGGGAGGGTGTTCCACACCCTAGCGGTTCGTAAAAACGTCGAGCAAAAACGCTTCGTGCGAGCAAATTGAACGTCAACCACATAACTAAGGGTGCTAACGCTCACGGTTTCTCGCTGTTCTGTGGTAGAACGGAGAAGGAGGAACATAACGAACGTCAACCACATAACTAAGGGTGCTAACGCTCACGGTTTCTCGCTGTTCTGTGGTAGAACGGAGAAGGAGGAACATAACGAACGTCAACCACATAACTAAGGGTGCTAACGCTCACGGTTTCTCGCTGTTCTGTGGTAGAACGGAGAAGGAGGAACATAACGAACGTCAACCACATAACTAAGGGTGCTAACGCTCACGGTTTCTCGCTGTTCTGTGGTAGAACGGAGAAGGAGGAACATAACGAACGTCAACCACATAACTAAGGGTGCTAACGCTCACGGTTTCTCGCTGTTCTGTGGTAGAACGGAGAAGGAGGAACATGTTCCTCCTTCTCCGTTCTACCACAGAACAGCGAGAAACCGTGAGCGTTAGCACCCTTAGTTATGTGGTTGACGTTCGTTATGAAGTTCCAGAACACACTCCCCATGGTATATCCGATAAAAAACCGATAGGTAAGCAGATAAATTTGGTGGATAATATGCTAATATTCTATACCTACCTATATTAATGGACGTCAACCATCCAAGACGTAAGCGGAACGTTCTCTAACTATTGTATCATACATAAACTAGATGACTAGAAGTATAGATATTGATTATGAATGGGGCTACTCAGTGATCGTACCAGACATTTAGGTTTTAATGTTTAATGTTGGTTGTTCGGTTGAGATCAAAGGAAGGAAGGGAGTACCTAGGTATAGTTAGGTAGGTATTGTAGCGACATACGTAATCCGTCATCAACACGGGTAGCTTGCGGGGCTTCGGAGACATGGCCAATTTGGGGGATCAGGTAATTTGATGCCAACTTTTTGTCGAACACCCAGTTTTGGCGTGTCAAGGTTATATATGTGGATTGGTAATTGGTATATAGACTTGTTTAAAATGGGGGTGTGGCTGAAAGTATTAAGAACTCTGCCGTCAGTTAACGGTTAAACGGATGGACTCTGAACAGGTAACAGGTACGAAGGTAAAAGGTAACACGCACTTATAGGATGCAATCTATCCCTGTAACAAATTTCATAAAAATGGTTGAACAGATGAGCTGTGAAAGCGTAGCAGACAGACATACTCGTACTCATGGATTATAGTCCTTGACTGCGGTGGAAGCAGTCTATCCTATGAGGAGTACCTACCTCTAACAGATTATTTAAAAAAAACGTCCGTTTTTTTGCATGTAGTGTTTGCTTTCATATGATTTTACTTAAATTGGCATGTATCTATGAATTTATGTTACTTATGATTAACCTATGTAAAAATCGCTAGCGAACCTTGTTAATAAAAAAAAAAAAGCCTTACGTAGACAACGGTCGTGTGAAATTGTGGACTACCAAGGACCAATATTAAATTACTTACAACTTTAACCACGCCACGTGAAGTTCTACAAAGAGGTCTCAAGGGATTTTTAAAACTAATATAAATAAAATAATAATCCTTCTATTCGTCTCCAGGGTAGTTAGGTACCTACAAACTATGACGTGTATCCAGAACTTTATAAAATTTGGTACCGATGTGGCGTGAAAAGTTAATAAAAACAGCTCGATGGATAGATATTTGCTTTATTGCTACACAAAACATTAAAAATAAATAATAAAGTTAGCAAACAAAAAGAAATGACTAGTGCGCAGTAAAAGTGATCTCCTCCAGACAAACTTAAATTATAGACAGCTAGATAGATCTAAACACACTATCCCGCAGAGCTGACCCAGCGTGTTTATCGGACAACGGTGGTCAGCTGATACGCCCACAGATTATCTTTTTTTTTTTTTATCCACTACAAGCTAGCCCTTGACTGCGATCTCACCTGATGGTAAGTGATGATGCAGTCTAAGATGGTAGCGGGCTAACCTGTTAGGGGCATGGCAGTTATATTAAACCCATACCCCTTCGGTTTCTACACGGCATCGTACCGGAACGCTAAATCGCTTGGCGGCACGTCTGTGCCGGTATGGTGGTAACTAGCCACGGCCGAAGCCTCCCACCAGGCCAGACCAGGGAAAATTCAGAAATTATAAATTTCCAAATTGACCCTGCCGGGGATCGAACCCGGGACCTCCGCACGTTAAGGCAACAGCGCTACACACTGCGCCACGGAGGTCGTCGAAAATCTTTCTTACGAGTATTTAAGTCACTCGTTCGGATATTATCCACTGGGTAATTAGATCAGGTCAGAGGTGACTTCTGACGCAACCATAGACTTACACCTACCTGCTGACTAATATTGTTAGTCCATGAGACATTGTAACACTCACTACATTGTAGTTTGTTTCCTTCAATCAGTAAGACGCATCCTAACTCTATGGTTTCACAAATATAGGTCTATGTAAACACATAGACAGTAATAGCCATCGATATACATGTAGGTACTAGATGGGCCCTTTCATAGAAAAAAATTGAGCGTCCGAAGTTTAGAGCACGCTCCTAACCTGTATAGCCCTGTCCTTGTTCCCGCCATAGCGCTGTCCCGCTTTTCAGACTAGATGGCGTTAGTAAAATAGGTCCACATTCTTTGTTTGACAGGGCCCGTCTATGTAAATTGAGGTCTTTGGTAATAGCACAGATTTATTTCTATTACAATCGATGTTTATGGATCAAAGATAGTGGGGCTGATTCTGTTTAACAAAAACTCTAAACTAAATTAAAATGGCAGATTTAAATTTAGTTCTGTCCCTTTCCGTAGGAAGTATTATGAAAAGGTTAGCAATATTTGTAAATTGTAATGCTCTAATTTTAGTTTAGAGATGCACTACAGAATCAGCCCCAAATATTATTCTTATTTATTTAAATCTATACTAATTATATATAGGTACACGATTTTGACGACCTCCTTGGCGCAGTGTGTAGCGCTGTTGCTTTAACGTGCGGAGGTCCTGGGTTCGATCCCCGGCAGGGTCAATTAGGGAATTTATAATTTCTGAATTTTCCCTGGTCTGGTCTGGTGGGAGGCTTCGGCCGTGGCTAGTTACCACCCTACCGGCAAAGACGTGCCGCCAAGCGATTAAGCGTTCCGAGCGTTCCGGTATGATGCCGTGTAGAAACCGTAGGGGTTTGGGTTTATTATAACTGCCATGCCCCTAACGGGTTAGCCCGCTACCATCTTAGACTGCATCATGAGTTACCATCAGGTGAGATCGCAGTCAAGGGCTAGCTTGTAGTGGATAAAAAAAACACTTGTTATAAATGCGAAAGTTTGAATGGATGGATGGATGTTTGTTACTCAATTCCGCCCCAACGGCTGAGCGGATCTGGATGAAATTTGGCACTGAGATAGATTATAGTCTGGAATAGCACAAGGGCTACTTTTTATCCTGGAAAATTTAAGAACCAAAAACGCGAACGAAGCGCGGGCATTAGCTAGTATATTTGGGACTCTCCGACTATCAGCAAAACCAATCTAATTTTGCAAAATATCAGATTCATGTCAATCAAATGTGTTTTTAACATAAAAAATTAATCATTTTATATCCACGGTTACCAGCTGGTAGATTATACCTACTTAGGTAGGTATGTAAGTCCTGGTTGTTCGGATTCTAGTATCTAATTAGATTAAGCTATACTTAACCTAGAGGTGATCGCTGGCACAACTAACAGAATAACTTGCGTAATTTATTATGTAAAAGAATAGCTACCAGATGATGCCCGCGATCACGTGGGTTTTTAAATTGTATACTCCTACTCATTGTGGAACTCCTTTGGAGCATTGCTAGTGGCTAGTTACCACCCTACCGGCAAAGACGTACCGCCAAGCGATTTAGCGTTCCCGTACGATGCCGTGTAGAAACCGAAGGGGTGTGGGTTTAATATAACTGCCATGCCACTAACAGGTTAGCCCGCTACCATCTTAGACTGCATTATCACTTACCATCAGGTGTGATCGCAGTCAAGGGCTAGCTTGTAGTGGATAATAAAAAATAAAAAAATTGCTGGAACGAGTCTCATCCACACCCTTTTATTTACATTTAAATCTACAGAGCTGTATGATTATGTCCATAAGCAATCAAGGAACATTCGTGCATTGTCGAGTCAACATCTCCTGAGGATGCTCCGGTGTCAGAGTGAAACGTACGTTGAGAGTAATTTGGAAGACTTGTGTGGTGTGGTGTTGTGGACTGGGAGGCTTCGGCCGTGGTTAGACCATACCGGAAAAGACGTATCGCCAAGCGATTTAGCGTTCCGGTACGATGTCATGTAGAAACCGACTAGGGGTATGAGTATAATATTACTGTCATACCCGTTACAGGTTAACTTGTAGTGGAATAAAAAAAAGCTTTTTCAGGAGCATTTTTATACTTGTGAATGTTTACCTACCTACTTGTGTGTATGTGAACTTGCTGCCTAAGCAAGTTTTTTATTAAGTACTAGCTGATGCCCGCGACTTCGTCCGCGCGTCGTAACTAACTAATTTTTACACTTTTTCTCACCGTCTTCCCTGGACTTCGACAAACATTTCAAAACTAAAATCAACTAAATCGGCCCAGCCGTTCTCGAGTTTTAGCGACACAAACGAACAGCAATTGTTTTATATATTTAAAGATTATTTTTTTATTTATTGTATATTTTTCAAAGTTTTATTGTATTTAATTGTATGGGCCTCTATGTTGTTGCCTGAAATAATTAAATAAAAGAAGAGGCAGCTACCTCGGACAAAGAATTACTTAGTCTAGCTATTCAAAGGGACAACGCTGCCAGTATCTTCGGAACCTTGCCTAGAGGGATTGCCTTCTAATAATATATTTTAGTTATTATATTATATTTTTTTAAGGTTTTTATAATAATATTATATTATATCGAGTTGAATGTAATGTAATATAAATATTAATGTCAAAAAAAGCTAATTAGATTAAATAAATTAAATTAAAATAAATTAGATAGATTGGATCAGCTCCCAATCCTTTAATAGAATGAACTACATCCGACTGATTCATTGCATGCGTCACGGCAATGCGACCTTGTCAGTTGTCACATGGAATTAGAAGCGCAGTCGGTTACAATTTAACGGGATTTGTAGGAAAATCTTTAATGATAATATTGTTGCAAGATCAAACTCATATTTTCTTTTTCAAATAAACTGATTTCAAGTGCTTTCGAATCGTCGAGTGAATGTACCACGGGTTCGAAATGACTTTTGTACCGAGAAGAACCAGTAAGCAACTCGGTGGCTGCTCTTTAAAAAAAACATTTAAAATTACATCAATGTGCTATAAATAAGTACCTACCTAAGTAATAGCAGTTCTGAGATTCCTTGAGCGAATCAAATTCATACTTTTATCATTTAAATCTTCCACAGTGCCATACTAATATTAAAATGAATTGAATTGAATTGTGTTGACACCATTGATGTAGAATTTTTTTAGTACCTACCTATTCTATTTCAATGGTTGACACGAAAGTGAATTGACAATTAACAATAATGTCCATCCGACCGAAATTCGGCCACGGCGGCCAATTTCCATAGAGATTAGCCGTCGCGCGGGAGTATAATGCACAAGACAGGTCCACTCTCAGTTCCTCTCATAACCCGATGGGAAATGGAAAATGTGTGAAACCGGGGAGAGATCAGGTGCAGGACTGTCAGCATTATAGGTATGTGCTCTCCGAGGCAAGGGGGTGACACGGCGCCAATTTCCTAACTCCGGGCTGGTACTGAGATTTTCGTGTCAGAAAAACCAAATAAGCCTACTTAATTATCCCGACCCGGGACTCGAATCCGAGACCTCGTCAGCCGTATTCGAACATGCTAACTATACCAGAGCAAAGAGGCAGTTCCGAGGCAGAGGCAGGAATGATAATTTCGTCTTTGGAAACTTACAAATTTTAGATAAGTAAAGTTGCCCCGTTAAAAAATTAAAAAATGCCCCGTCGCTCACGTTCGCAGGAGCTACCTTCTACCTCCCTGCACGTGTCCCCTGGGTGGTGCTAAACGAGCGACGATCTTGCAAGCGAAATAAGCGTTCTTTTTATAAAAACGCTTATTAAGTACCAAACGCCATACGATTAAATAAATAAAAACTTATTTTTTTTTTATCCATTACAAGCTAGCCCTTGACTGTTCAATTCACACCTTAATATGGTAAGTGATGATGCAGATGCACATTGAGGAATTTCCGATTTTCTCTTGTCAGAAGCGTTTCCTTTCAAAAAGGAGAACATCTAACATCATCTAAATTTCTACTGAGGGAGTAGATAATTTATCTCTCTTACTCTCTTCTAAAAAGAAGCGCAGTTGGAAAGAGAAAATCAGAAGGAAAGTGAGACACTTGTGTATAGGTATGTACTATGTAGGCTAGGTGTAGGATTCCACATAGTAGAGTACTGTATGGATTCATATCACGCGCCTGTCATGTCACACGTCGAATACACAATGCTCGGTACACGAATGTAGGCCGCAGGAATTTTAGGTAAGTCTATACATATTTAGGTATTTAAGTGAACATACAAACAGCATCTAATTTTTATGTCAAAGCATTTGAGTAATTTCAGCATGAAACCTTCAAAAACAAAAAGTGCTTTTAGGTAAAATAAGATTTTTGTCGAGAAGATGTGCCTAATAAGAAACTAGGTAGCGAATGTTAGGCTGAAAACTACATTGTCACCACTACAAGTTAGCCTTAGACTACAATCTCTACTCACGAGATTTCGTGTTTGGTGCTGATTTGATTAATTGGCATTTTTAGGGATTTTGATTATTAAAATCCGTATAGACTTTACTTTGACCACTTCTAAAGCTCCTAAGCTAAAAAGAATCTGTGTATTGTGATGACTCCATACCAGTCGACCGGGACGAGTATCCAAACAATCCGCGAATAGCCCATTAAGATTGAGTAATACACGCTAATTAGCACACGTGGCCCGCGCGCGCCCTCTGCTGTGTAAACACGATACGGTACGGACAGAAGAAAAGTGCCAACCATACTTTTTTTTTATCCACTACAAGTTAGCCCTTGACTGCGATCTCGCCTGATGGTAAGTGATGATGTAGTTTAAGATGGTAGATACTATCCTAATGATGTCCCCCCCAACCAAATTTCGGCTACGGTGGCCAGCCTCCGCAGAGATGAGCGCGGAAGATGTTACGCAGACACACTCTGTTCCCTTTCTCACATAACCTGATGGGACGGAAAATCTGATACGACCGGAGAGAGATCAGACGCAGGATCGACGCGACGGTTCTCCGAGACACGTGGGTGAAACACCGCAAACTTCCTAACTCCGGGCTATAGTACTAAGAACTTACACTTGAGAAGATACACACAGGTCTATATTATGCTAAAGATAGGAGCTTGACTTCACGAAAATCATGCCTTTATGGAAATGCGCTTGCCTAAAAGACCATACCTACCTGTTCATTTGAAGGTACTTACGCCGGAAGGAGGTGGAGATATATTAGTGTTTCCTACCTTTGTTGCGATTTGTATGAACTTTGAATAAAAACACTGTGCGAAAGGATTATTGTTGCTCGCTTTTAAGCTCTGGGACATGTCGGTTGTACGGTCGTAAAACCTCTAAGTACATTCTACAATGACTTATGACTGATCCACTACTAAAAATACCCTATTATTAATTTGTTCTGCGTAGGTGCACTGGAACATTGGTATGTTTTTAAGGACTCCCTTTCCCTCAACACAAGGATTTTAAGACTGCCCTAGGAGAATTCGCGATGCATTTTTAGTGGGAGGTATTAACAGTTAACTAGGCGGTTAGCTCATGGCGGAAACAGAAGATTGTTTCATCTTTTTTTCTATGGTTTCATCATTCACATTCATAAACTAGTTATAGGTAAGCACTGAGATATCCGGTGAGAAACTTTTTTTGCCGATCGTCAATTATTATCAAACAAAACTTCAGCACTCATTGTATTTAGGCATCATACTTTAATAGCCCGAAATTGGGGTAACAGGACAGGGGAAGTGTGAAATATTATACAATTTATGCAATTTCGTCGATATTTTTAACATGTTTTGCGACCGTGTTCCAAATAACGTGCTTTGCTACGTAAAACTTTTACTAAACATTTCGGTTCCGAAATCGAAGTTTTGTTGTTTTGGCAACGACATCAATTGTCGTTTTAGAAACAATCAACATTTATTATTTACATTTTCAGGAATGCATACATTTTATCATATCTAGTAAGTAGTTACTGTAGACTGTAAACGCAACGCTTTCCTACCAACTAACTATACCTACTGAGATAAAGTCGATAAATACTTACTGAGACTAATAGCATCCATTTGACAGTATTTTTATTTAGCTAGCCAAACCTAATAATCGGAAAAGTACCTGCATTTCAGCGCTGGACAATAATTAAAATCCTGATATAATACTTAATCTAAAATAAACGAAGAAAATTCTTCACAAGGCACAACACGAGCCTGTTATAGCGGATTATTAAAAAATGAAGTCCCTTTTGAAGGGAGGTTTAGGCAGAGATAAGTAATAAGGGATCTCTTTTCTCTAGTTTAGGTATTTCCCTGTAGTATTTCCGTATTTATTTCAACCGCAAGGTTACACGCACTATTTTTGTACATACCTACATATTATGGGGGTCTAATGTATACAATAGTTGTACGCCCATTCAACAAAATGTGGGCCAAACGGGAATCGATTCGGTTTATTAACCTCGGAGATCAAAGTGTGCGTCTGTGCATAACCACCTATTTATTGACACAATGCTTTCTCATCGGTAGATAACTGTAAACGTTTTACTGTATGGCCTTTGAAGTTTTATGCTCCCGGTTTGAATTGTCGATACAGGATAGCGGGGAATTGGGATGGATAAATGTTAACAGCTGACAATTGAGTTTGGATTGGTGATTGCTATGGAATTAGGTACCTACGTACAGTCGCGATTAGATTATTTCTAACACTGCGTACAGTAAGATCTAAAACGCTATATCAACAATAAAATAATTGACGGACTATACCTTGCGTCAAACTTATCTGACCCAGTGGGCAAAATTGGAACAAATGTTTATGCCTGTTAAGTTTTTGTTTTTTAGGGTTCCGTACCTCAAAAGGAAAAAACGGAACCCTAATAGGATCACTTTGTTGTCCGCCCGTCTGTCTGTCAAGACCCTTCTTCTCAGGAACGCATGAAATTCATATCAATTATGTTATTATTATTATATTATTATACTCAGATCTGCTGTCCCTTGGAGCTGTGAAAAAATCAAACTTCTAAGCCAACGCAATCAAAAGATACAGCCGTTTATGCTGCTGGAAGGCTTAGGCGTGGCTAGTTACCACCGTACCGGCAAAGACGTGCCGCCAAGCGACTTAGCGCTCTATAGCTTTCGTAGATATGTAGATACCGAGGATAATTTGAATATGTATCACCAAAGAATTAGCAGAAAGGTGAAGGAGTAAAAAGCTTTACTGTAAAAAAAGGTTTAATACGAAATATAAAGATGTAAGGCGATACCTAAAATTACAATAATATCACATTGGGGCGTGATTGGGGCTGATTCTATAGTGCACATTCTCTAAACTAAAATGACAGCTATTCTTACAAAAACGGCTATTCTAGCGGTTGGGTTGGCCCCGATAAGATAGTTTTAACTATATGATGCGCGCTCATCTTTACGTTCATAGACATCAGTACTATTAGTAGACAATTTTTTTTTATTTTTTATTCCACGTAAGATGGTGCTAACGTCTATTATTTGTATGCACAAACGAATAAACTTTTACAGAGCGCCATCTATTGACATCATCGAGAAGTTCTGTTAAAAATGCTGAAGCTCATTAAAAATTAAATAATTTCGTTTCCTTGTAATATTTATCTAATTTTAGTATTTGTTGTTCAAGTACAGGATATAATTCAAATAACTGATCAAGTTTCAGGCTCAGCCTTTCAGAAAATTGAGAGTTCTGAGGTCAACTTTGGACGTTAGAAAATCTCCACTTTGAAAGCCCCCCATTTCGCCAATATGAGGGGAAAAATTAAAAAATAAACATTTTTGGACTATTCCTAATTATCTTTAAAATGATATACCGCAACCCTATGTAACGCTATAAAAATATTTTACTTCGCATTCGCTTCTATGAGAGCCCCGCTGAATTGAAGATTTTTATAACTTTTTAAGCCATGTTCGGCTGGAGGCTGTTCGGTTTGCATATTATATTTAAATTTGAAGTAATTACGTTCAGTAATTCAGAAGTTATAAGGCTCTGACAGACGGACGGAAGGACGAACGGACAAGTGCAAATTCACTCAAGTAGACTCAGAGACCTTCGGTCAAGTAGAGATTGTGTACAATAGAATCAGCCACAATAACGGCTATTTTTACAACTAAATAAATATAATATCTTAGAGAATGAGAAGGGTTTGGCCATAGTCCACCACGCTCAGTGCGAATTGGCAGACCTCACACACTTTTTAAGAACGTTATGAAGAACTCTCGAGCATACAGGTTTTCTCACGATGTTTGCCTTCACCGTTTAAGGAAGTGGTATTTAATTTCTTTAAAAAAACAGCTAGGGTAAGTAAAAGCAGTGCTTTGATGCCTGTATGATCTGCTCGCCACTGTTAATTATTTATAAATGATTTATTTATTTCATGTAGGTACTTGTGTGTTGTGTGTTTCGTGTTTGCGCCCTGACTCTACCACTGGTTCGGAAAAATGATTCTACTGCGAAGAGCCGGCAAGAAAGTCAGCAGTTGATCTTTTCTAATAAATAAACGAAAATATGAAGTAAGTACATAATAAGTAAGTTTGTAAGTATTTTATACATTCTTCAAGAAATCTGATTTTCTCGACACTTGTTCAGATACACATATTTGGTGCAATGGAATCGCAGCATTTCAACCGTTGTCAAATCAACGACATCTTCAGTGGGAGGTTCTGAAAGAAAATCATACAAATATTATAAATGCGAAAGTGTTTGTTTGTTGGTTTGATGGTTTATTGGTTTGTTGGTTTGTCCTTCAATCACGCCGTAACGGAGCAACGAATTGACTTTTGGTATGGGTATAGTTAAGGACCTGAAGAGTTACATAGGGTACTTTTTATCCCGGAAAATTAAGGAGTTGTACGGAAGGATGTATGGATGTATGGATGTTTGCTACTCAATCACGCCCCAACGGCTGTACGGATCTGGCTGAAATTTGGCACAGAGATAGATTATATGGAATAGCACATAGGCTACTTTTTATCCCGGAAAATTAAAGAGTTCTCGCGGGAACTAAAAAACCTCTAACCACGCAGACGAAGTCGCGGGCATTCGCTAGTAGCTTATATGCTTAAACTGTGTGCAAGCAATCTGAATCACTCATGAACCACAAACATAATCTGTTCAAAATATAATATGTATGATAGAGATGATGCCTATATTATCAAAAATAAATTATTTCCAACTGATTATTAAATAGAGGGTCTTTATAAAACACCTAAAATTCACATCCTCGGTTAGTGTTAGGTTTGATAACCATTTTAAAATATAGATTAAAGGAACAAAGTGCGTTGAAATTTGATGACGTCACAACTGTGAATTTCATACAACTTCCATACTTGAACTGCGTTTTTAAGTGTGAGAGTTGCTGAGTTGATTGAGTGATTATTTTTATAATAGCAGACTTCATCTTTGAGATCATTGAAATAGAATGAGTACTAGAAACAGGTTCACGAACAAAAAATTTCGCAAAAATGTCCCAATTTGCACACACATAAACATTTGTATGCTGAGTGGGAAATGTAGAAAAAGGTATTATATTAGCAACAACTTCAGTTAATTATGCACCTTAAATTTAACACATAAAGCTACATTACGATTAGAAAATATTAATTTTTAAGACGTTCTGTCATCAGAGAAAAGGTAGGAATAACCTTTCAATCCAAAACAAAAAGTAATTTTTAAAATAAGTACAAAAATATTTATTATTAAAATAAAACTTAATGTGTAAGCAATAAGGTACTTCATACGTTGCCAAATTGATACCTTTACACTATTTTGGAACAAGACGCAACTCTTGGCATCACATTGTCAATATCAACAACGTCAATTTATTATAAACCTTAAAACTTAGAATTTAAGTTGAATTACGAATGTAGTATGTTTATATTAAAGACCTTTTGTCTTTGTAAAAAGGCAAAAACAAAAAATTCAATGGAACAAAATTCAAATAGAACAATGGAGACATGGAGTTGCTGATTTTTTAAAAGTTGTATATCGTGGTGGTATGTGGTCGTGTATATTTATTACTAGCTTACGCGCCCCAGCAACTTACAGTGTTATACTTGTACAGTATGTTTTATTTATCAAAATAAATATTGATACAGTTTTGGTGGGTAGCACTGCGAAAAACCACGTAGGTCCGTAGGTGACGACCTCTGTGGCGCAGTGTGTAGCGCTGTTGCCTTAACGTGCGGAGGTCCCGGGTTCGATCCCCGGCAGAGTCAATTTAGGAATTTATAATTTCTGAATTTTCCCTGGTCTGGCCTGGTGGGAGGCTTCGGCCGTGGCTAGTTACCACCCTACCGGCAAAGACGTGCCGCCAAGCGATTTAGCGTTCCGGTACGATGCCGTGTAGAAACCGAAGGGGTATGGGTTTAATATAACTGCCATGCCCCTTACAGGTTAGCCCGCTACCATCTTAGACTGCATCATCACTTACCATCAGGTGAGATCGTAGTCAAGGGCTAGCTTGTAGTGGATAAAAAAAAAAAAAAAAAAAAAAAAAAAGGTGTAAATGGCGTACTCTCTCCTCTTCTATCAATATTTATAACTATACAATGTTATGATATGCATAAGTATCTGTGTAAAAACATGAGGAAACTAAAACTAAACTACCTAACATTTGTTTAAGAAGTAAGATTTTAATTTAAAATTAAATTTTCCTTACTTAGTTTCATTTTAAAATTAATATCAAGGTTAAAAATCTACGTTTTATTGACGTATTACACGTAAACTTAAAAAGTACCAAGTAAACTTTATTCAGATTCAGCCTTTGCGGCTTTTATTATTTTTTACTACATTTTTTTATAAAATATTTATGTAAAGTATATAATATCTTTATGTACCCATGTATTTTATGTGTATTTATGTAACTAAGGTATGTGTGTTTCCAGTAATATAAATTTTATCAAAATGAATTTGAACATAATTAATGTTATCTGTATATTTTAGATGGCTTAAACAACTCTACTGCATAACGAAATGGATTACCAGGAAATCACTAAGCAACAATACTTTTAAAACACCAACACTACTCCATGCATCCCGTCTATCCAGAACAGTCAATGTTTGATACAATATTTGACGCATTGTCACAAACATTGGCCAAAGGATATTAGCACACTTTTTATATGAGCACTGCAGCATTTTGACGCGTCGTTATGTTGGCTAAGGTTGGCCCGTACTAAAGTCAAATAAGAGCACTTTCGTATTTGTGCTGTAATTTGTCGGGGACATTTTTGAAGCGCTAATCCTACATCTAGTATAGGTACTAAAAAAATTCTACATCAATGTTTGAGATATAAAAAAATAAAGTTTATAAAAAATTATATATTAGTCTCAACTTTCAAAGAATACGCCATCTTACGTAGAACCGTAGTAGATTGATGGTCTTGTGAAAAACTTCACAATAACGTTAATAGATGGCGCTGTCACCAAATATATCGAAAATACCCCTATTTCTTTTTCAATGAAATATTTCTTAATATTCCAGTACTAGATGATACCCGCGACTTCAATCTGTGTTGATTTGGTTTTTTTTCAATCCCGTGGGAACTCTTTAATTGTCCAGAATATAAAGTAGCCTATGTCCTTCCCGTGGATGCAATTGCTATGTAGTAAGAGATCATCAGATTTCATGGTCTTCTTAAGTAGTAAGATACAATATTTGTTTGAAAGACCCTATCGACCGTATCAAATGGTTGATAAAAATAGAGACTGTCTTCTTTTTTTTTATCCACTACAAGGTAGCCCTTGACTGCGATCTCACCTGATGTTAAGTGATGATGCTGTCTAAGATGGTAGCGGGCTAACCTGTTAGGGGCATGGCAGTTATATTAAACCCATACCCCTTCGGTTCGTCTTCTTTAGTGGGATCGATTCCCGGCTCAGGTAAGGTTTTTAAAAAATATTTTAGTATAGATATTGTTATTTTTAAAAACAATTAATGAATTTTCAAAAATATTTTCTTAGCGGATGGCTACATCATAAAAGCTATCTGTATGCCAAATTTCAGGCTAATCCATCCTGTGGTTTGAGCTGTATGTTAATAGATCAGTCAGTCAGTCACCTTTTTCTCGTATTTTGATTTTTTAATTTGCAACAGTATGGATACTTACAAAATGAATTTTGCAGCTAATAAATGGTGTTAGTAAAGTTTTGGCACTCCGTTCACAGTACGGCTCAGTAACGACCTCATGCGGCGCATTGTGTTGTTCCTCCATTGTGGGAGAGCTGTAGGAAATGCCTGATATTGTGTATTTGCAGTCGATGGAAACTGTTACCTAGAAAATAAAGTAAAATTATAATAAATAAACAAGAGAATTACAAAAGACTATAAACGACATAATTTAGATTTCTACCTACTATGTTGAAGTCGGGCGAGCCTGATGCGTCAACTTTGCCTATCTTTATACTCGCCCGACTTCAACATATTAACCGCATAAGCATCCTTATGCGATTGACGTCCGATTTGCTCGCACGAAGCGTTTTTGCTCAACGTTTCCGATACGAACCGCTAGGGTGTGGAACACCCTCGCAGCGCACGTGTTCCTTGCCTGGTATAACTTACCAGGTACCTTCAAGGCAAGAGTGAATAGGCATCTTCTAGGCAAGCGCGTTCCAATCTAGATCTCATCATTGATTTACACTAAGCATGATTGTCGTCAAGCGCAAGCCTATCTCGCGATAAATAAAACCGGCCATGTGCGAGTAGGACTCAAGCACCGTGGGTTCCGTACAAACCAAGTTTAAAATTATTAAAAATATTTTTATTACATGATGTAACTAAACATTTATGCTATTCGCAATTTTTCCTATATCTGTGCTATAAGATGTTGCTTCGTACCACATTTCAAGATTCTGAGTTCACGGGAAGTGTAGGTTTCGATTCCCTTGCAAGTGTCAAAAATTTGCAGCATAAACGGCTGTATCTTTTGATTGCGTTGCCTTGAAGTTTGATTTTTTCACAGCTCTAAGGGACAGTAGACCTGAGTATTTGATATGAATTTCAGCTTGATATCTCTATGCGTTCCTGAGAAGTAGGGTTTTGACAGACAGACAGACGGACAACAAAGTGATCCTAGTGCCCCTCGATAAGGGTTCCGTTTTTTCCTTTTGAGGTACGGAATCAGATTGGCAGTTGAGCCATGAAAAAGTAGCACACAGACTGACAAAGTGACAGATAGACAGACCAATAAGACACTTTCGCATTCATGCTTAATATTAGCACATTTTTTTCAAAGGTATTTTTATCATAGTAGGCTTTTCACAAAGCACTTTGGAACAGTCAATTAGTAAGGTAACAGAAAATTACAGCTCTAATAACAGCATGAATATATAAAAATGCCCTATTTCACTCATAGTAATGTCTCACCTGATGGTAAGTGATGATGCAATCAAAGATGGTAGTGGGAAAACATGTTAGGGGTATGGGTCAAAAAAACTTAGACCACATGGACAAAGTAGCAGGCATCAGCTAAAAAAAAAACCTTTGTTCTTACCGAATCTTCACTTATTTTTTCTTGTGAAGCAAACTCCTGAACCATATTTCCAACATCAACTTCCTCTAGCACCATTGAACCCTCATAAGTAACAATGCCTCTCACAAATTCCTTCATATTTGACTGGGTAGTAATCAGTAATACTTTACTTTCATCCGGTTTACAAAGTGCCCGCACATAGGTGTTGAGTCCTCTTTAGATAACTTTAATTGTGTAGGTAGTATTTCTCTAGAACATAAATTAACATCAAAAAAAACTTCTATAAGCTTCTTGTATTGTTCAATATTCATTCATTCATATTCATTATTTATTTATTCAGTTTAGTCCCTTGTATTAACTATGAAAACTTCTTAAAACTTGCCTGCTCTATATCAGCTATAGGTGCATATTGTAAGACCTCTTCCTTCCTCCGATGTGGCTCATCAGATATCAAGGAGTCGTCCAGAGTTGTGTGCAAACTCAAAGAGGGGATCCTGTTAGGTCTAACTCTTCTGAAAGGTGTGAGAAAAAAAATATACAGTGTGGCTATAATTTTGTTATGCATATAGTCTAGGCAAGGAAGCTAGTGGACCCCAACAATAATTCCTTTAATTTTGTTATGCACATAGTCTAGGCAAGGAAGCTAATGGACCCCAACAATAATTCAGTTAATTTTGTTATGCACATAGTCTAGGCAAGGAAGCTAGTGGACCCCAACAATAATTCAGTTAATTTTGTTATGCACATAGTCTAGGCAAGGAAGCTAGTGGACCCCAACAATAATTCAGTTAATTTTGTTATGCACATAGTCTAGGCAAGGAAGCTAGTGGACCCCAACAATAATTCCTTAGGCAACAAAACTTTACAGTGTGATAAAGTATCATGAGTTAAACATATTATTTAATAAATAAGTATGCAAGAAAAATTTTGAAAGGAAGTAAGGCTATTTTTATACTATCCCCAATTGTTAAACATGAAGCTACATTTTTGCATAAACACAGTTTAATATTCTAATTGATATACTTATCAATGTTCTGTGTTCTTTTGATATTTCAGTTTGGAGTGTAAATATGACTACCTATTTATTTATTTTAAAAAGATCAATAAATTATTCAGTCAAAAATATTCAGTTTTAGGTACTTAAGTACCTACCTAACTTCAGCTAGGAAAGTACTGTATGTGTGAATACCTAACTTCTGCATGTTTTTATATTGTATGTATGCCCCATTTCCTAGACTAACAATCTTAAACTAAAATTATTCTAAGTCTAATTTTACTGCTGTTCGAAGGAACACATAATGCTCACTGCGGAAAGGGCCAGCACTAGATTTAGTGCTGTCAATTTAGATCAGTTTGGAGATTGTGTTATACACAATTGGCCACATTATCTATGCAAATGGAAACCACCTGATGTAAAGTCAGACCACCTAGTGTTCATGTAGAGTGGAAGGTTAGTAACATGGATATATAGTATAATGTGCCATAGTAACATCAAGGCATTAACAAAAACAAAATAACCTAACGTTGCCCCTGTCAAGTAGTTCAACATCCTCTAAGTACAGAACCAAGAGGAGTATAATATACTTATAATAATAATATAATAATATATAATATAATATATAATATATAATATAATATACTTATATAATTACTATGAGCTGAAAAAATTACATTTATAAAATGCTAGTTTTTTGAGGTTTTATGTGTGCATTTGGGTTAGGTACCCTTTGGATTTAATATCCTTATAGCTCAATATACTAAAGTACAGCTTCTAGTAAGCAAATATCTAGAAAATGACAGAAAATCCACTGCAGAGAACCATCAGTATGGGTCAGTTAAAAACTTATAATTTATGTAGGTAAACAGTTTGAAGCTTTGAAATAATAAACTGAAATTGAAAATACTTGAACTTCCACAGGCAGGTAAATAGATGATACTATCATTATTCATGTTCATGTAAAGTGTATGTAATTGCCTAAGTATGCGGGAACTTAAATAAATTGATGTCTAATTACATGAACTTACATTTTTCGTCGTTATTTTATAATTTTTATCATCATATTCCGATGTAGAGCTCGACTGTTTTGCCTGAAATAATAATATAGTTTCATGAAAGGTAAAATAAGCTAAGTGAACAATTTGAATTTAGAACATCGCGGAAAAATATTTACATGAAACCAAACACGCACTTTTGCGTACACAATATACATTACGACATATCTGGGGGCTTGTTTGTTTTTCTTTAACACATTTGGCGTAAGTTTCAAATATTATTTGTACCTAATAAAAACATTCAACTTTAAAAATATTTTATCTGAATTGGATCGAACTGTTCGCTGAATATTGATATTTCATGTTGTTAAATAAATAAATCTAAAATCATAAATGAGATTTTTGAACTTTCGAATCAAGAAGTTACTGTCAAATTGACAGCTGTGAATCAGTGCGATTTAGGGATGCACATCACAATTCGATTTTTTTAAGATCGATTCAAGCTTAAACTATAATAATATGTGCAATAATATATTATTTTTTGTATCGATTTCAATACGATCTTGAGACGAATAAAAACAAAGATCGATTCATACAGAAATAATTAATAATAAAAAATATCAAATAAAACAACGCGTACGATGGTCCATCATAGATAGATTGAGCGTACATAATATCTTGTATTGCTTTAAGTAGAGGGTAGGTACCTTCAGCCGGGAAATCTTATTTTATGACGATCCCCCACCGTTGGAGTTTTGTTCATGGCATAAGTCTCAACTCGTCGCTAGGCTTTGCGTGACGTGAATAGATTCACTAATTCGTTTGTATATGTCACCGTAAGATTGTAAAAACCATTAGATTATAATATAACGTTTTTTATCTCGATAGATTATAAACTGTCGACGGATTGTGAACCGTAACATACTGCTTACAATTTAACGCGTTATTTTTGGTAAATTGTAATATATTAGGTATATTAACCCGATAGAACCTAAGTGCCCGGCCATTCATGTCAAACCCTAACCTAACCTATAGTTCGCGCGGGAGTTGAATGCAGAGTAAATGTATGGTGACACTTACATTTACTCTACATTCAACTCGCGCGCGAACTGTACAAGAAAGAGACAAGAAAACGTAAAAACAATAAATATTCCATAAATTAATACTCAGAACATTGAACGGTTCACAATCTTTCGACGGTTTATAATCTCGCGGGATAGAAACCGTTAGATTATAATCTAACGGATTTTACAATCTTACGGTGACATATACATAAACACTGGAATGTGTATCTTACAAGCTACTCGAGTAGTATCATGTATCGTAATATGCGAGTGTTTTCAAGAAAACTCCTATATTTTAAGTGAATAATAGAAGGGGTCACGAGCAATGAGGAATACTATATTAAAGAGATTGATTATGGCAATCAAATAATAATATAATACTGAAAGAAAGTTGAAACCATTTTTAATAACTTAATTCTTCAAAAACTCGAAACGATTATGTTACATTGATTCAAGCATAAACGATCCAATCCAAGAATCGATTCAGAGTCAATCGATTCAAAGCCAAAGAGCGAGCATCCCAGTGGTGCATCCCTTAACATTACAGTGTGACCAACAATGCGACGATTGAGGTTAGTAATCACCTGATTGGTTGACAGCACAGATCACGGAAGTTGACAGCAAGAATTCTATTTGTGAGCTATTACGAGTTAAGATTGAGCGGACTGCGGAGCAATGGAGCTTTTGCCGTTTACATAATAGATCAACTAGTACAGTCGAGTCGATAATTACGAAAATTCTGCACAGATGCGTCAACACATCTGCGACTTTCTGCGACGTAAGATGGTGCTAACGCTGTGGCTAACGTTTGCGGTTAACGGTTTTATTTGTAAGCACAAACGAATAAAATTTTACAGAGCGCCATCTATATTATAATACTTATTCAGTTCACATCACAGGGCACGACTCACGACCACGAGGTTGTAACCAGTTGTTACGGCGAAACGGCGGTTGGCCGGATGAACTAAGAACTAGAAATTGGGTTTTTTAATAAAAAAAATTATCAATTTTTAATGTAGACTACCTATTTTAAAACTTATGCTTCTACGTCCATCTGGGTGTGACGACATTATTTTTTTGGTGGTCTAGCCTCATCCATACGCTGTACCGTTCTCATTTTCACGGAATCTTTAATCAGTCATATTATTTAAGGTCAAACACAAATTGTATTTTAGGCGATGCGAAAAACTCTTAATTCTAAAGCAATTTATCGATAGTACAGTCGTTTCTTTACTCATGTGGTACAGTGTCAACACTGCATCAGCTGTGTGCTACAATGAATAGAAATGAACATTGTGACGTCACACGCGCTCAGTTCTATTCGGGAACTATCGGCGTGTTTTCGGTACTGAACTCAAAAAAATATTTTGAATTTGATTTATGTACCTTTTAAATTGTAACGGAAAAAATTTTTTTTGTTATAAAACATAATATAATATGATCTTTTGATTTATATATGTCACCGTAAGATTGCAAAAACCATTAGATTGTAATCTAACTAGTGACATTACGAATAAACTGTCGACAGATTACAATTATTTAACGCATTATTTTTAGGTAGATTGTAACCTGTTAGGTATATTAACCAAACTAACTGTTTATTTATTTCGAACCCTAACTTTTCCTGCAAGAAAGAGACAAGAAAACGTTTAAAATATGAATATTTCAAAAATTGACACAATCTGTCGACGGTTTACAATTTCCCTAGTTAGATTACAATCTAACGGTTTTTGCAATCTTACGGTGACATATTATATAACAAAGAAGTCCGAAGTTACGCAAACTGAGCGTTTCAAAACGATTCGTGTTGTCCTAGTGTCTAGTACTAGTGGATATAAAGTAGGATCTAAAAGCGTTAATTATTTAATAATCCACTCCCAGCTTTCACTAGACTATAATAATTATTAGAACAATTATTTTAACATTGCAGTAAGCACTAGATACTAGATAGACCTAAGATTATTAATAATAAGCAGAGTTCTTTTTCTGTGTAACAAAAACGCGCTGCGCCGTTGAGTCGTAGAATGAAGGAGTCTTCGACACGCCAAAATGCGGTGTTCTATAATCGCTTTGCAGAACACCACTGCCCGCGTGTGGTCATGTGTCTGCACCTTTACATAGCACGCAAGCAAGGGAAGTTTACATTTCCCTATTTGTTCGGCTAAATACTTGCCTTTACTTATCACAATTCGCGCCCTATTTTAATAATAGGAACGAGTGGGATGCCAGGATAAGCGTCGAGGTGGAACTAAGTTTTTCCACGTGCCTACTTATCGCGCGTTCACACTATTGTAACTAACTGATGCTGTACTACCATCGCTTATATTATAGTAGCACCAGCTGATGCCCGCGACTTCGTCCGGTTTTTTAAATTCCCACAGGACCTCTTTTTTTAATCCACTACAAGTTAACCATTGACTGCAATCTCACCTGATGGTAAGTGACGATGCAGTCGAATATGGTAGCGGGGTAACCTGTTAGGAGCATGGCAGTTATATTAAACCTATTACCCCTAATCGGTTTCTACACGGCATCGTAACGGAACGCTAAATTGTTTGGCGGCACGTCTTTGCCGGTAGGGTGGTAACTAGCCACGGCCAAAGCCTCCCACCAGGCCAGACCAGGGAAAATGCAGAAATTATAAATTCCCAAATCGACGCTACCAGGAATCGAACCCGGGAACTTCGCTCGTTAACGGGGCGTTCTCTGTTTTCGTCGATTCTAAAATCGATATAAGTTTGTAACGCGTGGATCGAAAAATTTGCAATTAATATATACTATATTTCATTATATTTTCAAGACTTTGATCACAGGAAAACATGATTGGACGAAATTTTCTCGATAGAAAAAAAATCCAAAGTCATGAAGATTAAAAGCGCAAGAAGGCTTTTTCTCTTAAATGGTTCGGCCTATAAGAACGAAACTTTCAGTATAGGTGTAAAACAATCAAATTAAGACTTGGATCCCATTATTTTGCGGTAGGTATCGTATTTCAAATGATATTCTTGATTAGGTACTTTAACTCTCGCATGTCTCCATGAAATGTTCAAATCACATGGAAAGCGAGTACAAAGAATTGAAGAACAGCGCTCAACACTGCGCCAGGGAGGTTGTCAAAACTCCTTAATTTTCGCCATCTTTATCTTCATCGTTAACTGACATACCTACACTTTTTAATTTTTTCCAGTATAAAAAGTAGCCTATGTGCTAATCCAGACTATAATCTATCTCTGTACGTGATTGAGTAACAAACATCCATCCATCCATACATCCATCGATACATCCATCCAAACTTCCGCACTTATAATATTAATATAGACACCCGTTAAGGGCCAAGCTGTTTCTTGAGATACCTAAATTTAGCAGACGACAACTTTGATAGGACGTTTTATATCAAACTAAGCCCGATTTTAGCCTGGCCCGTGACGTCACTGGCTGGCATATCTTGCTTCGCTTACGCCGATGTGCTCTCAGCAATAACTGTTAAACAGAACGTGTTTCGCGTTTGCTAATTAAGTATAGAGTGGGAGGTATCGATATGCGGCGGGGCGGAACTATCGGTTCTAGTCGAGAGCTTCAATGTAGGATATGACGTAGGTGCTATAAAATAACTAATTAAACGTTAAGTACCTGCATGATCGGTATTTCTTTTTGGTAAATCGTGTTTTTTTTAAAAAATACGAATTGAATACCTACTGATGAAATATGTATAATATTTTTCGATCTTACCGACATAGATACGATCGAAGAATAATAAAAAAAAAATTCTCACAAAAGAAGGAAGTAACATAAAAAAGGGAACAAAATAATCAGACTGGAGACATCTGGACTCGAACCGGGGTCTTCTGGTTTCGGGACCGCCCGTTTTCCCAACTGAGCTATTATAACCTTAAAAACCATATTTCACCGTAAGATTGCAAAAACCGTTAGATTGTAATCTAACTAGCGAAATTGTAAACTGTCGACATATTGCATGTGAACCGTTCAATGTTCTGAGTGTCAATTTTAGAAATATCCATTGTATTTACGTTTTCTTGTCTCTTTCTTGTAGGTTAGGTTAGGGTTCGACGCAGGCCGGGCACTTAGGTTTTATCGGGTTAATATATCTAACAGATTACAATCTACCGAAAAATAATGCATTAAATTGTACCTAATCAGTCGACAGTTTACAATTTCGCTAGTTAGATTACAATCTAACGTTTTTTGCAATTTTACGGTGACATATTATATACAAGAATTGCTCATTTAAAGGTATTAGATATAAATAAGCAGGTTCGACTTTGGATGACGAGATCCTGGGTTCGATTCTCGGGTGGAGCCAAAAATACTTACGTGAGTGTCAGGAGAGCGGTGTTCCCCCATGTCTCAGACAGCATGTAAAGTCGTCGGTTTTGCGCCTGATTTGTCTCCGTTTGTGTCGGATGGTAGTCCCAGCGGGCTATGAGAGTGAATTTTCTTACTTTCTTGCATCGACGTATTTCTTGGAAATACAATCATTCAATTAAGTACGAAAAAGCCTTCAAAGGCGTTTGTTTTTGCCATACGCTACAATAATACCTACGTCTTGCCTACGTAGTTTACTTTGAGTGACGGGGGACTTCAGGGAGCAAAATATTCTTTTATCTGTTAACACGTCACTACGGACAGAACATGACAAATCGCGTGGGTCGTATGGAAAACACGTTTCCGCGTTGATTATGATTTTTTTAAATCCCCCGGGAACTCCTTAATTCTCCGGGATAAAAATTAGCCAATGTCAAAATGATGGGCCGTGAAATCTTATTAGACAGACAGTCATAAAAACAGACAGAAAATACACAACACGCACACACTGGGTTCGATCCTCGGCAAAGTCAATTTGGGAGTTTTAATAGAATAGAATAGAATAGAATAGAATAGAATAGAATAGAATAGAATAGAATATTTATAGAATAGAATATTTATTTATTTGCATGATTGTAAGTAAGTAGGTACATAGTACGGTGTTATTATGTAATAAGGTGAGCATGTTACAATCAGCCATACAATGGCGTGCAAAATACTTAAAACTAACAATGTGTGGCCTGGAGGGAGACTTCGGTCGTGGCTAGTTACCACCCTACTGGCAAACACGAGCCGGCAAGCGATTTAGCGTTCCGGCACGATGCCGTGTAGAAACCGATTAGGGGTAGGTATGGGTCTAACTTAACTGACATACCGCTACCATCGACTGCATCAATACTTACCATCCGGTGAGATGGCAGTCAAGGGCTAACTTGTGGATAAAAAATAATCTCGCGCATTTAAAAAAGATTTTATTCTAAGTTTGCGTAGTAACACCATCAAGAGTTTAAATAAAAAGTTACGCAAACCTTTTTGGTTTGCAAATTAGCGAAGGGCAGTATTATATTATGCTCTTTATTCGATTGGAAGTAAGACACGATTAACTTTTTACGCTGATTGTATTTGCGTCAATAAGTTTTATTGTTCACCATTTTTCTGTAGGATCTTCACACCGAATTACCAATCCACCTATTACCAAATTGGAAAGATTAAGTATACTTAACGTATAATAGGTTGATCTATCTAATTTGATTAATTAATTGGAGATAGATTAGAGATTTATAACCTGAATTAACACAATCATAGGCTAAATTTTATGCCGGAAAATTAAAGAGAAGCAAGAAAAGTCGCCGGTTTTTTTTGGTTCCCATCAATCATTGTATATTTTATAATATTTTAGTTATACCTAAACTGTCTGTGTTTCCTACAGTGTGGTAGAGGCTTTTATAATGTGTAGTTCTAAATTTAATTAGACTCGATAGGGTTACTTCGCACAAGAATCATAATATGGGTGCTAGTCTGTCTCCTTTATTTGGTACTGGTTTCATATTCTCTAACTCAGTGGCTATCAAAAAAAAAATTTCTTTAAGTATTGGCAGTATGTCCCCAGAATATAATGGGCTGGACACATTGTGGGCTCTGCTACTTTAGCTCAGTTTAAATTTAAGCATGTCATTTTTACTGTTAAAAGCCTGAATCCACAGTATTTGTATTGACTTTTCACCTTAAGCACTTAAGTAGATACGCACGCCTTTCAACTCTACTTTTTGATGTAGGTATTATAATTGGTTTTAACGGGCATCTCCCGTGGGTCCGCCCTGACCGTATTAGTGGGCCCTAGCGGACGTGTAAAAGTCCGTAACATTTCTGTCACCCGAAAATATTTGAATCGGAAAATTGGTAGAAATTTAAGTATATTATAAAAGTTAGGTTGTTAGTTTTCGCATGATTTAGATTTTGATTCATTTATGACTAACTATGCCCGCAATATAGTCCGCTTAATTTTAAGGTTTTTGAAGTAAAACTTCTTTACGCACGCTTGACTTGGGGAGTAAGCTGGTGAATGTGTGACGAGAGCGTGGTGAAAGCGTGATCGGGCGAGGCGAACGGAAGTTGAGAGGGAGATATATAAGTTAGTGAAGATAGCAAGAGAGAGAGTTACGTTTAGATTAGTAGGGGCAACAGAGAGAGGTGCGAGCACATATTTTCATTTAAAAAAAAATGAAGGTCTGTTATTACGTCCATGCGAAAAGTTACGTTAAATCCGTTGCTCCGTTATAATTTTAGTACGATTTTCAGTTTTATGGTAGAAGTTATAAAAGCTTGCTGAATGGTCAAAAGTTAAGTTCTCTGCTGAAGTATAAGGAGAACTTATTATTCAATGCAAAAGTGCCGTGTGGGTGAGAAACTTTTATATAACTGCTGAGTTCAAAACGTTTCCATGCAGATAACACGCTACGAAAAAACAGCTTTGTCTGACTGACAAAAAGTCTGCACTTTTTAGGTCCTTTTTGCAACTGCATAATGCCCTCCCGACCGAATTTCGGCCAGAGCGGCCAGATAGATTAACCATCTGCGCGGGAGATATAAGTGCACAAGTGCGTGCGCACACACGTCTGCACTATTAATAATCTCCCGGTCACACTTCATAGGTTCCTTTACTCTCATAGCCCGATCCGACAAGACCGGAGAGAGATCAGTGTCCCTCTAATAAACTGCGTTTGGGACTCTGCCACCGGTTCCGAAAGTAGATTCCTATATTATATGCTGGGAAGTGTTACCTATATAGTAGTTACTCAAAAGTAGGGTATTAACTTGAACGTTTAAGATCTATCCCCACAATAGATGCACGGTTTGGCGCGGCACGTAGCGACAAATATTCTTTGTACGAGATTGTATGGAGCTAGACCCACTTATGTTACGCGGCAAGCAGATGCACGGCCTCATACAAACTCATACAAATAGGTAATATTTATTTTAGCTGCTACACGCCACGCCACGCCACGCCGCTCCGTGAATCTCAAGTGTGAGCGGCGTGGCACGGCGGGGCAAGACATTTAGACATCCGTACTCAGAATAACGTAATAAAAATAAGATTGAAAATAATCAGCATAGGTTTTTAATTATGTCTTTATACTACCAGATAGGTATTTGGTCCTCTTCTAAACCCAATTCTTTGAAGTAGAATATTAGGTAATAAAATAACGAGTAAGTGTTTTGTTTGAATGTCAATTATTCTTCGTGATAATGTGTAGATACAGTCAGCCCGGTTTATAGAGAAACATTCATAGAAATTTT
Source organism: Erebia aethiops (assembly GCA_923060345.2). NCBI lineage: Eukaryota > Metazoa > Arthropoda > Insecta > Lepidoptera > Nymphalidae > Erebia > Erebia aethiops. The sequence goes on along the minus strand of OV281079.1, from coordinate 34,053,510 downwards.
AATCCCTCGAGAATCACAATTTTTGCGAGAATACACATTAAAGCTTTATAGTTTCACAAACTCAACTGACTCGGTGACAGCGTCGCTTCTCGCTAGTATTTATCTATAATAGTATTATAAATGCGAAAGTTTGGATGGATGGATGTATGGATGGATGTTTGTTACTCAATCACACCCCAAAGGCTGAACGGATCTGGATGAAATTTGACACAGAGATAGATTGTGGTCTGGAATAACACATAGGCTACTTTTTATCCCGGAAAATTAAAGAGTTTCCGCGGGAACCGAAAAACCTCAATCCACGCGGACGAAGTCGCGGGGCATTAGGTAGTTAAAAATAGTTCCCTAGTATGTACTGAAAACTAAACCGGCAAAAAAATTTGATCCATTTTTAGCCACCGGGCCAGATAAGTTTGTTCAATTGTTCAATTTATTTCTGCAGTTACTTTTAAAATATTGAATTAAAATTATTCAGTTAAATTAATTTAATCTCAAACTTAAAAAATTCAAATAGCTTATTTTTAATTTGTTTTTTAAATTCCGGTCAGTTTCGAGAAGGAAGGTCGCCAGAGTGGAAACCAAAATTTTTGCACGATTTAAAATGTATTTTTTCACAGATTAGGATTCTTTAACATGACAAAACAAAAAAATGTTGGGCCCTCTAGAATTTGTTGAGGTACGTATTACCAGCAAAAATCATTATATGAAAAATCTCTCAGGTATGCACCTTATCGCTATTCATAATATACATGCGATTGTATATTAGTTTGTTGCTTTGTCCTTCAATCATGCCGTAGCGGAGCATCTGATCGACATGTTTTCTTGTATGGATATAGTTAAAGACCTGGAGAGTGACATAAATAGGCTACTCTTTATCCCGGAATATCGAAGAGTTCCCTAAGAAAACCCTAAGCCAACGACGACAAAATCGGATGTATTAGTATTTATACTAGTACTAGTAGTTATTATTAGTATAGCTAGTATTTTCCTAACACCAACACGGAAAAACCCGTTGTTTACGCAAAAACTAATACGCAAGCTTTGGGTCCGCACTACGCAATAGTTTAATATTTTTTTAAACCTTTCTGAAAACAACAGCAAATAGTTTCGATTCACGACAGAGCAATCTAAAAAGGTGTTCTTAATGTGTTATTAAATATTAATAATAATTCCAAGTGTACTCACGTCAAGTAAAATATAATGTTTACATTATAATGAGACGATTAAAACCTGAAAACGGCTTGCGGTCTACTGGTTCTCATTATGATGGTATTTCGGTGTACCGTGTAGCATCTTGTACGACTGATTTTTTTTAAATATAGTATGTACTAGGCTCATAGTTCGAAGCGTTGCGGTCCCAAAGTTCTAGAATGGCAGCCTCGCATCTGGAAGCCAGAGCATTAGATTGATGGACGATTCCAAGGAAGTAGCTGTTAGTCGCTGGAAGTTAAGTGTACAATTCGACGAGTCGTGAACCTGAAGTGGCAATGGGCGGATCACATGTTTCGAAGAAACTGATGGGCGTAAGGCGAATAAGGATTCAAGATGGTTAATTAAGGTCACACCGGAAAACGCAGCATAGAATGACGCCTCACTAGGTTGACGGATGGTCTCAAGCGAGTAACTAGGAGACGCTGGTTACAAGCTGTGCCGTTTGCAGAATATTTTTGTCCACTCCATCGTCCTTTAAACGAAAAACAGCTTATGATCTTCAAACAGCTGAATTTTTAATCATAGCTAAGTCACCTTTCAGACAAAAAAGATCCTCCTTCCTATAAAAAAAGTCATCTTTTCGGGTGCTACGGTGCTACATATAGCACACATTAAACTTATAATACAACGGTAGCAAACAGAGGGTTGTTGGCTTCCGGGGTTAAAAACTGGCTTTAGGCCTCTGGTTGGAGATGGTTAATTTTCTTTTAAATCCAACTGGCATACCTCTCTGAGAGTAGTCCTTTAGTAAAATCAACACCAAAGATAAAGCACCTCATTAAGCTTTTAACTTTTTATGTCGCCCACGCGTGCGTAGCTCCGCCCTCAGCCCGCCCTAACTGCTATAAATGCGAACGTCACGGTCGCGCCGGAACTTGTTGCACTGCGCGCTCCCAACTTTCAAACTCGTATTCCGAACGCACCGCGAAGGTTACTTCAGGTAAGTTTTTATTCTACAATTCCAAGTATTAAAAAAATTGTGTTCGAAATTTTAATATTTTAGTCGCGAGAACCCTTGACGGGTTCGATACTAATCGGGAATATTTTCGATAAAATACGTTCAATTCTTATCCGTGGATCTTGCAGCAACGGGTAGGTCCCAATTTTGGCCAGAAAGAGGGAATAAAGCAGATTCAAACTTTAAAAACTCGCAGTAATTCTAAAACTTATTTATTTAACTTAAAAACTTTTTTTTATCAAAATGTGTAAAAATATTAACGTTTCATTATTGTATTAAATTTGAAGGCATTAGTGTAACTATACATTTTTAAAGTGGTTGTTTGTTGTTTCAAAAACTTTTTTTGAAATTTGAACCTCCAAGATCTTTAACAATAATAATTATTGTTATTAGTACCTACATAGGCGATGATTATCGCGTATTACTTAGATTTGCACAAAATAATTATATTCTGAGATTTATAAATACATTTTTAAAATGTTGTATTGAAGGAAAAAAGTAAGAAAACTTTGCCGCCCTAACTTTCTTAATAATTTAGTTTTAAATAAAAAGTATAAACTTATAAAGTATAGAACTAAATACATGTTTAAATATTTTATGTGCGCTTTTTGAAAGAAGAAATCTGTAATTATCTTCTATTTACGGATTTTTTGCGTTCCTATTTAATTCAAAACCCTGATATGGTGGCTCGGCGAATTTATTAATAAAATAAATTAAGTGAAAATTTTAAAATCCTCCGTTACATTGAATCGAAATCTTAAGAATGAACAATTTTTTTTAATTTGTTAATACATTAAAATATTACAATAATAGTGTTACAAATAAACATGTTGTGAACTTCGCAAGATTTACCGCACACCATGATTCATGTTTTTACGTCTGTTAAATATCTTTAATTTTTGACCTGAGATCTCTGCACCGGCTGAAAAAAAAGCTAGCGGGACAGATTTTCATCTAACATAACTAATAACCATCCCAGATAAACCCACCTTCGAATAAAAAAATCGCGTGCTATAGGTCAAATCTTTTTTGAGTTTTATATAAATAAGGAAGACATCAGACCTGTAGGTCTATAGTTGGTAACGGCTGTAGGGTCAATTTTTTATTTAAACGAATAATTTCGGACTCCGTCCACAATGTGGTATTTCTTTTTTTTTAATTAGGTTAAAAATCATATAAAGATGTTCAATGAGATATTTTTCACCTACTGAGAACTTCATTTAAGATTTTATCTGGGCTCGGGATTTTTGCTTTTTGTAGGCTTTTAATTCCATGGATTATTTCTGTCCGAATGAAATCACAACTTTGTGTTGAAATCATAATTGGGTAATCATACTCCCAATGAGCATTGATATTAGATTTGTTCTGTGATAGATCTTATTAGAAGGTGGTTGCAATTTGTATGACTGTGTCTCTATTTTCTGTGCTGGTTTAACTTTGGTATCCAATCTCGTTTATAGATGTTAGTATTTTATTAGAATTTTTGATAGTATGGATATTAAAGTGATTAAAGACCAGCACCCCTATTATCACTGCAACACAGTTTTAAACTTTTGCAGGATTATCGTTCATATTTATTGTTTTTTCACCTCTCATGCTCTAAAAAGATGTCATTATTGCTTAGCGTAGGCGGACAGCGGACATTTAGGGTCTAGTGATTAAAGTAATTTTTTTAGAGGTAGTAAATGGGTAGTAAAACTTTTTAGTCTATGGTTAATATCAACAGCCCAAACTAATTTCAGTTCAACGAAGGCGTTTAGACAAAGCAAAGCTGCGGGGTGACAGGGGCGTAACGAATGAAACTAGCAGAATTTTTATAATACAAAATTCTATCACTCTAAGGGCCTCTTTCATAATTGCTAAATAAATCTTATCTGACGAATAAGTTTGATGTTTTGACAGATGTCGTATAGGAATTCTGTCAATATTTAAAATTTATTTGTCAGTCAAGGTTTACTTGACGAATGTGAAACAGGCCCTTAGTCTTTTAAGCAGTACCGTATATCAGACTGCTAAAACTGTCATGGTATGATGGTAGTCAGGTCTGACATTATTTTATGTGAGCGTCGACCCACTGTATGAAATGAATAAATAGCTATGTTAATACGATACACACAGAATCTACTTTTTTATGTTCCATTTTTGAAATAATTTCCACGCAATCCTTGGTTGAATGTAAGTATGCGTCAATGTGCTAATGTTACCCATCGTCACTTAACTAATAGCTCAATGTCTATGGTTCTTAATGTATTTTTTTAAATTCCTTCTTATTAACAATAAGGAGATAAATAAAGTTGGTAAATTGTGGATTGCCGCGAAATCTCTAGAATTTTTATTGTAATAAATACATTTATCTATAGGGATGTGTTTGTATTTGTATTGCTTGTACTAGGCTTTGTGAGGGTAAAGGAACTATTGGTATGTTTCTTGGGGAACCTGTCACACACCTTCATCTCCTTTGAGGGTGATGATGCTGTAGACACAGACTGTTGATGACATGCACTATTATCAGAACACTGTTTTTGAGTGTAGTTAATGTTTTTAATACAAATTAACGGGTCAAGCTCATCAGTTGTCTGTGTATACTCTGACATCATATTTTTTTGACATGAATCATACTTTGCTGACAATGAACGCAAAGCAGTCTGCAATCGAGCTATTTGAACCTCAAATTGTTTAATTCATTTCGGATATTCGATGCACAATATGTAACACGAGGTGAAGGCATAGGCTACAGAGAATGTAACCATTTATTTGTTAAAGAAATAGTTACATTCACTTATATAATATAATAATGTGAGTAGGAGTTGATCCCATACAGAAAATCTTTATGAAAATTCTCAAGTTTCAATATTTTTCCATATTGTAGGCAGTCAAAAAAGATTTTTTAAGCTCCGATGATGATTTTATTTAAGGAAAAGTTACAAATTCAATATATAAGGAGTACCTAGTCTCATTGAATTCTTGTAAATATTAGAATAATTTAGCTGAGTTTTTAAAAGTAAATATTATTTTTATGAAACGCGCGTAAATAACCAAACCGTCGTTTTATACTTTGTCTGATAAGTTTTGAGAATTGAAAATGATTTATCATAAATAGGACGCTCAACTTGGAAATAAAATTATGAGTTTGTTTTGCTTAAGACATTTTTTACGAGGAATGTTTTTAATCGGAAATGGGGAAACTTACGTTTAAATTTACGTTACGTGCTTAAGTACTGACTAGAAAAGTTATGCCAACTTTACATAACTTTTATAATTAATAAAAAAAAGTCTTTGTTAAAAAATAATTTAAATTGTACTCCACATAATTGTAACCTCTAAATTACTTACCCTCAGATTACTTCTTGCTAGTATTGTTTTAAGTAAGAAGGTCATTCCGAACTAGTGGATAGATTCACTTATGCCGATTCAAAAAAAAGCACGAGTTGTTTATTGGAAGAAAATTATTTATTTAGGACTAGATTTACTATTTCATGAGAAAAAACCCTTTCCCTCCTTAAATAATGATGTACCTATCTTTCTAAGGTTAACTTATATTATAACGGACTAATTTGCCTAAAAGCAAAATGTGATATTACTTACGTCTCACTTTCTAGCGAATAGAATGAATAGAGCATTATTAACGTTAGGTATATATCTTCCAGCAATACAATCTTGTTTTACAAGACGTGTTTTCACTTTTCTACTACTATTGGAAGAAGGCTGTTAAAGCAATGGAACCTTTTGTATCAATTAAATATCAACACTTAATCATACCAATTCAGTATTTCAATGGGTAAAATAAAACATTTTCATCCACCGTATTTCGGTATTTTTTGTTCGAGGTAATTTCATATTCATTGTACTTTTCGTTTCACCCATTGTGTAAAATGAAGGTAAAATTTTACCAAATATCCAGTCAATACCGAATAATTTAATACAGTTTATTGTTTCTCCATATTATTTGTTAATCTTTGATAGAAACCCCGTGTTGTTTTTGATTTTCCTCTGATCCCAAATCATAAATAAGTACTCAACTCATAAATACCGTTTTGAAACAATTCAATCTTTAGACCCTGTGCACACGCCGTATTTTATACTCGCACATGCAACGCGCGTTTCACGAACGGTTCAAAAAACAGATTGTAGCATTTGCATCGATAAAATTTAACGCGGCCAATAACGTGCATTGACATCACGTCTGTTGTACGCGCGTTTTAATTCCCACAAAATCTTCAGCTCGTATCGAAATGGGACAAAGGCGCATCCACAGCGTCCGTCAGTGTCTGCGCCTTTGTCTCGATAGAAATACGCATCTGATATTTGGATATGTGTGCAGAGCACATTTGCATCGCGTCGTCTGCGCGTAAAATACGCCTTGTGCACAGACTCTTATGTCGAATATTGTCTTACTCATATTTTATTACCTACAAAATCTTTTTTGGTTGTGTTTTTGACAATGCATTCAAAATATTATGGCAAGCCTTTTTTGAACAATCTTCGGCGAGGTCTTGTCAACCGATTGCAGCTCACTGCTAGACGAAGGACTCCTGCATGGATCTCTACAGAATATCTTATTCTGCTAGCTTGCAGCAGCTTCTAACTTATTTTCTTGATATTTTCTATCCATGTGGGAGGGGAGGTCTTCCAACGACGCCCTTTCTAGGCCGTTATTCACACTTGAAAAATGCCATCTCTATGCAGGGGCTCTCTACAACTCGTTTTACGCCGTCTGTTCACCTAGTGTCTTGTGTTATCCTATGTGAGCGACAGAAGCGAAGCAGCCAGAAACCTCACTCTACATACTCCACAAATTCAGACGCGCGATTGTGTCGATATACAAACGCGCAGATACGTCAATACCTACATACTTGCTGTGGACGCGCATTTGTTCTATTTCGTTACAAGCTTAGGATGATTGTGTAGGTATTAAACGCGCGTACAAGTCGATACTAACGCGCTGTCGATGAGAGTTATGAGCGCTTTAAATTATCGATACAAATGCTACAAGGTACTTTTTGAACTGTTCGTGAAACGCGCGTTATATGGGCGCGTATGAAATACGCCGTATGCGCAGGATTTAAAGGTTGAATTGATTCAAAACAGTATTTATAAGTTGAAAAGGTACCCTACCTCTATTTCCCAAATTTCATCCAAATCGGTTGAACAGAAGGGCCGTGAATGCGTACCAGACAGACATACACACTTTCGCATTTATAATAAATCAAATCAAATCAAATCAAATATTTTTTATTCAAATAAATTTTTACAAGTACTTTTGAATCGTCAAGTGAATCTACCACTGGTTCGGAATGCCATTCCTACCGAGAAGAACCAGCAAGAAACTCGGTGGTTGCTCTTTTTCAAATAATTCATTTACAATTACTATATCAATGTGTACTTAGGTAACCGCTGTCCCTATAGCATTGCTGGAGCGATCAAATCCATGCTCCTCTATCATTTCCATAATCTTCAACAGTATAATAAGTTTTTTTCAGGAGCATACTTTTAATGGATTTCTTAAATTTGTTTATTCAATTCATGTCAAAGACGGGCAGTATTAGTATGTATTGGTGGGAATGTTAACATTCCACACATTCATCCGAATACGACATTTTTATAATAATATTAATACCACATTAATATAAAAGACAAAATAGACACACAAAATGATATTGATAACTCTCAGGTTTCCAACTATCTTTCACCTCCAACGAAGCCTCAAAGGGTCGTGAATTATGATATTATAATATATGATTTTTTATTATCATAGGGAGATAGAACAAATAATATTTCTATATTCACTATAATTTGATAGATCTGCCCCCGGCAAACAATAAGTTTTTCAATTTAAGTGCCTAACCAATGGAAAATATTATGTCGCTGCTGAATTTTTTTTAAATTCTAATTTATAGAGAAACAAAGCCCCAAGGCTTTGTTTCTCTATAAATGAACTACCACTTGCACAAACAAAGACTTACTTAAACTGATTTAGTTAATTTTTTAATGCTGTCACCTTTTGGCAGGGATGTTATGAACCTCCGTAACCGTAACTGAAAATATCGGATATCCGAAATAAAAATCTATCCGTACCTAATCGTAACCGAATCCGATACAAAGGTTTCAAATAATTTCGGCCGAGTCGACACACTAGTCGCGCGCTAAATCAAAAAAATCTAATATTCGTAACCGAAACATTCCGAAACCAACGGATAATCCGAAATTATTGCATATCCGTAACCGTATCTGAAACCGGTATAATAATATCCGTATCCGTATCCAGATCCGAAATTTCATATCCATAACATCCCTGCCTTTTAGTAACGCAATATTAGGTATGGTCTTGCCGTATTATGGTTTTATCATAAGTCCCATCTGTTTATGCATTATTGATAACCATACGAAAGTCAATTTAGTAGTTTTTGAAAAAGCGTCCTCTAAAGTCCCTTCCGTTAAGTCTATTTTAACGGCAGGACTTTAGAGGACGTTTTTATCCGAGTAGTGATGGAATGAGCGCAAGCGAAGCGAGTGCCCCGATTCAAGCGCCATAAGCGATCGCTTAGTTCGCTTTTATGGACGGGCTCTGCTTACTGGCTAAAATGAGTACGCTCTATTATTCAAAAAGTAATCTGGGAAAGAGAAAAAACAAATTGGCATCATGGGAGAACTGCAACCCTTTGAATTTTATATTATTACAACAAATTATTGGCTTTCTATCTTATTGTACGAGTGCCTATTATATTGTTATCGCGTGTATTAATGGCTTACATTACAGTACAGTATAATAGCTTAACCCATTTGCATACAGATAAAATCTAGACCACTAAAGATACCATGTCTAAAATTATTATAAAATAAACTGGCTTGTATTCTGTTGAAGATACAGACGCATTTTGAAAGGAATGGTTATAAAATTACTTGTCATTTTAGTTAAATAATTTAATTAATTAACTAATATATCTAAACTAAGAAGGACGCCTCTAATATTTATATCTTTCATAATATGCTATCTTGTGGTATCCCAAAAAGCACAAGTTCTAAAATAATTTTTAAATCTTAGTTCAGAGATTGTAAATCTTGTACCCACGATGGTACAGAACCCTACGTGTGCGAGCCCGACTCACACTTGGCTGGGTTTTATTTTTTAAGACATTCTAATCACGAATGTATCCTCATTTTATAACGCTTAAGTTATTAACAACAAACTTTCATAAACTTGCCTTATAAAAGTTCAGAACTTCATATTCCGTAATACCGTAGCGTTGAGTTCCTCTGTAATCCAAAGTCAAACGTAATAAACGTAAGTATCTAACCTAACTCAAACTGGGAATCGGATCCAATGCTACTACTTTTTCTCAAACTGTTCGAAGATCATGCGTAGGGAATTTGGTGTAGAGGCCTGTCCACTAGCCCCTATCAACGTTCCAAGAGCTCTGCTTGCAGCAAATTCAGGTCAAAATGTATATACTATTTATTGCATCCAAAATTAATAGCTGCTGGGTATATCTGTACAATGTACTGTAGGTACCTATACAAATAAATATAGCTTGATTAGAATGACAGGTGCGACTGAGTACTTCTTTTTTACTTCTTTCCAAAATTAAATTTTTGGCCTGATAATTTAAAAATCCTCTCGGTATAGGTAACGTGATGCATGCTCGAAAATATCATCAGACAAAAGCTTTTGTTAAATAAGAACTTTTTACCACGTGCGACTTTTCTTCCTTCGCTTTCTACCTGTGAAAACTTGTACATTGTAAATATAGCTCTAATTTCCTTCTGACCTTATTTACATACCCTTAAAATTATAAGTATTTTTAGTGAGCTATACAATTTCCTTATAAAAATAAAAATTTACAATATATTACAAATAAAAATTTCACTTAAGTGTAATACTTATTTTATTTCTACAATAGCGAGCAACTTGCCTTTGAGAGAACGTGAAACTTTATTAATATTTGCCGTGCATGGAAACTGTATACGTGCTTCAAGAGTAGTTAATGCCAGCGGAACAATTGGGTATTTGACAACTAGTCAAATCAGCAACTTTTTTTTCAAACATCAAAACGCGTGATTAGTGTGGATTTTGTATGAAGTTTTAAGTTGTGACGTCATCAAAGTTCGACGCACTTTTTTTACTTTAATCGATAGTTTAAAATGGTTATTCAAAATAAATCTAGCTGGGACGTTGATATTACCGCTTATTGAAGATCCTTTATTTAATAATCACTAAAAAATAATTTATTTCACTAGTAGTCAAATACCCAATTGCTAATGAGTTACTTTTTTAGTGATTCGTAGTTAATAAGGAATAGTTACAGTTTCGCTTAGTCCATCTGTGTGTCATTTCATTCCACTACAAGTCAGCCATTGATTGTGTTCTTACCTGGTGGAAAGTGATGATGCAGTCTAACATGGTAGCGGACAAACTTGCTATAGGGGTATGGCCCCGGCATCGTACCGGAATGCTAAAAAACATTTTAGCATTCCGGTCCCATCCACCACTTCTAAATTCTCAAAATGACCCTGCCGGGAAAAGAACCCGGGACCTTCAACAACACCCACCAACCACAACAACAGCGCTCACCAGTAGAAACACGAAGGTCGTTAAAAAGGGTGTCTTTTTGACTCCCTGCAAATTATTTTAGGTCACTTCCTTGTTCCTTCTAGTCAGTATTCTCCTATAATATCTATACTAATATTATTAAAGTTTGGATGGATGGATGTTTGCTTTGTTACTTAATCACGCCAGAACAGCAGAACGGATCTGGATGAAATTAGGCACAGAGATTGATTATAGTCTGGAATTGTTATTCCAGACTATAATCAATCTACTTATCACATGCATTATCACAGCTTTTATCTCGGAAAATTAAATAGTTCCCGCGGAACCAAAAAAGCTCAATCTACGCGGGCATAAGTTAGTCTGTTTTTTATATAGTTGGCAACTTTGCACTGAAATGTATGGTTGTCCTCCAGGCAAAATGTTCAGCAAGAGGATCGCCGTTGCCATCGCAGTCGTCGTCGCTGCCATCTGCCTGGCCGAGGCCCGGGAGGAGGGCCCCCATGACATGGCCAATGCACTCCGCGTGCTGCAGGAGCTCGACCGCTACTACACTCAAGCTTCCAGACCGAGGTAGGTCCTATTTGTGAAGTTTCTGAGCACCCTCTGTGTATACGTGATGGTTTACTTAGTCCTGATGACGACCGAAGTCTTCGAGCGGTGCATGATGCCAGTCATGACATGTGGATCCGAGACTTGTTCGCTAATCATGATAGAGCTCAGGTTCACTTAGCAGGCGATGGAGAGAGCTATGCTCCGAGTTTCTTTACGCGATCAAAATGCAAATGAGGAGATCCATTGGTGATCAATAGTAACTGACATAGCTAGATTGTGAAGCTGAAGTGTCAATGAGCAGGGAACATAGTTCGAAATTCGTGTTACCAAAGAAGAAACTTTTGGCCTTTAGACGTTGGGGTCAAAAGTGCTCCGAACAGGTTAGCGAAGCATAATTAGACCCTCACTATAATATAGGACGGATGACTTTAAATGTGGGTGCAATCTAGTAAGTGTATACTTTGTTGATTTTGTACTTAAGTAACTTTATATTATAAGAAAATTTTTCTACGGACGTAGCATTTTGTCAAGATAAAATCTAGGAATACTTATTCTACTTTTTTCCAGTAGATTAGCTCGCTCTTGAAGTGCTATCAACTTGATTCTTAGGTAAAGTGCTAAATATACCTATAGGTTAATTCCCTAACGAGTCTGCTATCACCACCTATCATGGTTTTCCATCAGAGGGTAGATTATAGACAATATAGATTATAGACAGACACTGTTGGATGCTAGCCAGTATTGAAGTATTCTTCATGAGGTTCTTAGATCAACATTCATTTAACGAATGTAGATTATTTATAATAAAGCCAAGTAAATAGTTTTAAGTACTAAAGTTTTCAACGGACATTTTTGTTGTAGGTACATAAGATTTAAAGAAGCCTAAATGACTTTATTTAGGCACGGTTTACTAAAATATAATTATTGATTAATTTGAAATTCTCAATACTAGCTCGGAGTTACGAGTTGGCAGTGTTTCCCCTCTGTGTCCGTGCCTTGACGAGCGTGTAAAGTCGTTGGTCCTGCGCCTGACCTCCCTCCGGTCGTGGCGGATTTTCAGTCCCATGAGGTTATATGGACATTATATTATACACTATCTTCCGCGCAGATGGCATTTATCTACGATTCACCGTCGTGGCCGAAATTCGGTCGAGAGGGCATTATAATGATTAATGTATAAATTTGTTAGGGATTTCGAAATCGTTCCATGTATTATATATGTTATCATATACGCATAAGTATACAAGTTAGTTAAGTAGGTACCTACTAACGCTCAAATGAAATTTTTGCAATGCGTTATATAATTAGCTAACTATTAAATAGAGCACCCGCCGAGTTTCTTGCTAGTTCTTCTCGGTAGGAATGGCATTCCGAACCGAGAGTTAGAGATAAAAGTTTATATAAAAACATATTTGAATTTGAATTTTATCGTAATATCCACTTCAAAGGCGATATTATTATGGCCCTAGAGCCCTTTTAAGGAATCTATTGATACAATCCAATACAGCCTATTAACATCCCACTGCTGGGCACAGGCCTCCACTCTCATAGGAGAGAGAGGGATTAGAGCTTAGACCCACCACGCTGCACCAATGCGGGTTGGCGGGCTTTAACGACTATTATCATGTTAGTGATAACAATATTGTTACAATACAAAGATCAAATATACCTACTGCTATCAAATAATGTTCGTTCGTGAGAAAACAAGTGAATTAACATTAACTATTCCCTTCTATTTATTTAACACTATCCCATTACATAACTGTTTTTGTAGACATCAGGTCAAGCAAGAGAGCGACCTACCTGTACTTTGTGTTGTGTTTGATTCGTCCAAGCTTGTGTTGTTGTTGTTTACACGAATTTAGTGTCCGGAATCCCACGAGAATTTGATCAATAGATACCTATAAATACGAGTACACCTCATTAATTTGACCTATCGCTCTCTCCCTTACTTGTACCACTCACTACTGACTACGAGGCTCATTTCAGAATGAAAAGTGCCGTAGTCCACCACGCTGGCCAATTTCGGTTTGGTACACACACACCTTCAAGAATTCAGGAATGCAGGCTTCCTCATGATGTTTTCCTTCACTGTTACTGCAAGTGATATTTAATTTCTTAAAACACACTCCTCACTCCGAAAAGTTAAAGATGCGTGCCCAGGGCGGGGTTTCAATCCCCGACCACCCTAATATGAAGCCTTCTACTCTCTTCTGAGTCTAACTCTAAACCACTAGGCTATCAACATTTTTTTTTAATATATAGGCTAGCCATACTTGTTTTACCCATATTATTTATTATACTTATTTTTTTTAAATTATTTTTGTACAAAATATGTCTTTTAACTAACAGAAAATCAGTGGACAAAATTGTAAAGCTTATCCCTCGAATACAAGTTTTTCAAATCAATTACGCCGCAACGGAGCAACGGACTGACGTGATTTTTGGCATGGGTATATTTGAGGACCTGGAGAGTGACATAGGCTTTTTATACCGGAAAATTAAGGAGTTCCCGCGGGAATCAAAAAAACTTGAACAACGCGGACGAAGTCGCGGGCATCAGCTAGTTACTTATATAATTACTTATCATAATACTCGTAAAAGAAAACAAAGTGAGGGAAATAGAACTGCTTCAAAATAATTAGCTATCTCTGATTTGTTGAGTTAGTGTAATTAGTAAAAATGATTAAATAAAACATAATATATTAGAATAAATAAAGCTCTTTGCTTTGACTTGCTTCAGTATACTTTTATTTTTGTTTTGTTTACGCACGCCGCCGTTAATAACTGCCTGTCTACTCGAGTTGGGGTTCCCTCACCGTTGAACTTCAATTTAATCCTGAAATCATCCTTTATTTACACTAACTCCAGCCCTAAATTACTATATAAAGTACTTTAAGGACAGGGGGGCAATTCTTCACCTTGTAATCAGAATCTGCGGATTCTATATTACTTGAATTTTAGGGAAACGGAGTGAAAAAAGTAAATGTGGAAGTACTTTTTTTTATCACTAATTACTACGTACTGTAAAAAAAGTTGTAATGTATGTTCTATAATTAGTTTTTGTACAATGCTTTTGCAAATGAACGATTGACTAATTGATTGAAGTCGCTTCATCAAGTATTCTGTCTTGTCTCGCGACAATCTGAGAAATTACTGTATTTAATATGTTTTTACCAATGGATAGACGTGGTCATTTGTTTTGGTGTCAATAAAGTCAATGAAAATCGCACTACCGTAGTGTGGATTTCCCCAGGGTGTCCTTCTTGAATAATAGTTTTAAAAACTTAGTATGCCACATTTAGTAGCCACATGCTGGCAATACAGCCACTGGTTCAGAATGCCATTCCTACCGCGAAGAACCAGCAATTATTTTACAATTACATCAATTAAAAAATTAATTTACAATTACATCAATGTGTAGATACTTAAGTAACCGAAGTTCTAAGCATTGCTGGAGCGAGTCAAATCCATCCAAAAGATCATAAATGTGGACCTAGGCCTCAACGTCAAAATCCGTTACTTTAGAATTAATATGGGCTATAAATCAAAAACCTAACTAACCATCAGGTGAGATTGCAGTTAAGGGCTAACTTGTAGTTGATAAAAAACCTAAATCCACTTTGGGAAAAAAAAACCAAAGTGGATTTAGGTTTTTTTATCAGCGGGAAAAACTAGTAAATAAAATACAAAGTGAATTTTTTTCTCCGTCTTCCAGCAACGGCGATAAATAATTATAGAGTTTCTTAAAAACTGCTCTGTAATCTTTTCTAAAATTATACCTAAGTACATGGACCTTTTGATAAGACAATTCGTCTTAAATTAGATAGGAGTCGAATGAGAGGTCGCTTAATTTAAACGCGTTTTCGCTATGCCGTTCTATATTTTCCTTTAATTATCGCGTATGCAGACCGTTAATTGAACCTGTTAACTTCCATAAATTATACATATAACTACTACGTGTTTTATTTTCTTAAGCTTACTGACGTAGCTATCTGTTTTACTTTTATACACGGTTTTCGTATAATTATATTGAGTGCATAGTAATTAGTAAAAAATATTATACATCGCGCGAGATGTATGGAGTTCCTACCAAATAGTATTTGCTTATTTGCTATGAGTAACAGACGTACCCAAACTTTCATAATATTACAGGATAGAGGTACCTCTCTAAGTTATTAGAGCTTAAGTTTGAAAAGCAAGAATACTTGTTGGTTATTGAAATAATTATTGTTTAGTTTTTCTCAAAAGGTTACATTTTTTTATTACTGCTGAGCCTGTGTTGTTAAGCGGTAATTGAAAACGTGACAGCTGCTTAAACCTAGGTTTAATGTTACCACCTACCTATCTTTTATGGATCATCGCATCTGATCAGGTAGGTTCGTTGAAAGTTCAACAAAGTCGGTGACAAAACGTACTGTAAATTGAAATCAACCCCCAGTAAATACCTATATTAAGGCTATGACCAACCTAACCACCTCCAGTCTCACTGTGAAAGCTTTAATTAGGGCCTTATAATATGACTCTCTTGCTCTATTGCATTGCTCAAGTATAATTTAATAAATAAATAAAATACAAAACGTATATTGGAACAAAGAATTCTTGTTGGAGGTTGATACTTCTTGTAGACTGTTACTGGCTGTTATTCGTAATCTATCACACATAGTGACTTGTGGTGTTTTGGTTGTCATGATTTAAATAAATAATAAAAATGTCTGGTGAAAAACGGTATTTATAATAATCAATTAAGATATCAGGCCTAGGCACTGCGGGCACTCTGCTAGGCACTTTCCATCAATTCTTTACCCTTATAGCAAAAAATACATATAGTACCTAAGCCTGGTGTATTTCATAGAGCTTAAGGTCTGCAAAGTTTCCATTATAAACACTTCCGCAGTGTAAATGAGTTTGTTATTCGATGTTACAAAGTTAGTTCTAGCCAATAGTGGTTTTAAATGTATAAGCGTAGAATGAAATATATACTGTTTGTAGAGGTTAGTAGTTTGTACCTATATAATTTTATTTTTTATTTTTTACAAAATAACAACCTTTTTCACAAACTTTGTAAGGATTTAAGTTGTTTTTAAATTATAAGCTCGTAGTATTTTTCGAATTAAAATAAACATAATAATTTTGTCTTTAAAATTCCACCTATGGTATTTATAATTTAACAAACATATACAAACAGCCACAAATTAAATAAAGCCTTTCACCGCAAGCGAAGTGAGCTCCGTACGGACTCCGTTTAACACACAGAGGCAAGCTGCATACAAGTACTTTTACCAACAAAGTAAATTCGTTTTGCTCGCTCGCTATAGTTAGCGGAAAGGTCTGCGCGAGCAAAAGAATTCAATAAGAGTCAAAATTAGCTCTGTTAGATTTGCCTAAACAGAGTCCGTTCCGCTTAGCCATTTCTCGCTCATTACTCTTTTACAGTGGAAACCCCGCTTCATAGTTACCTGAGTACATAATAATATGTACAACCGTCGCGTCGCGTCGATAAAAATAGTAATGTAATGTATATGTCACCGTAAGATTGTAAAAACCGTTAGATTGTAATATAACATTTTTTATCTCGATAGATTATAAACTGTCGACAGATTGTGAACCGTAAAATACTGCTTACAATTTAACGCATTATTTTTCGTTAAACACTACCTGAATATTCATGTCAAACCCTAACCTAACCCATAACCTAACCTATAGTTCGCGTGCGAATTGAATGCAGAGTAAATGTATGGTGACACTTACATTTAATCTGCATTCAACTCGCGCGTGAACTGTACGAGAAAGAGACAAGAAAACGTAAATACAATAAATATTTCATAATTTAATACTTACTCAGAACATTGAACGGTTCACAATTTTTCGACAGTTTACAATCTCGCGGGATAGAAACCGTAAGATTATAACCTAACGGTTTTTACAATCTTACGGTGACATATATATCCCTATCTCTATTTTCGACAAAATACGCCTACGTTATAAAACGGTTAATACCATAGTTGCAATGTGCCAGCTTTTCTATTAACGCGGTTCCCAGGGGCGCACAGGCATACCTACGTACAAAAGTCACGGACGTGAACAGTAATTTGCCCCGTGTCACTGCAACGTCACGGAATGATGACTGACTTGTGAGTTGTGACCATGCCTCATATTCACTGGGGGACAAAAATATCCCGCAACACGTGTCGCTACATACTTGTAATATGACGGGCGACGTCGGGCGATGTCGACTGTCGTCACCAGACATCTTGTATCGCGACATTTTACGTATACTCGAAATTTTAATTGGACAACACGTTTTTTACAATTGCGACAAATTGTAAAATAATGATGCCTTAATGAGGTAATAGTGATGTGATGTGGTTCAGTTGTGTCATGTGAATGAGTCAATGAACCAGTTCCTGCTTTTCTATTTTTTTAGATTGAGCCGTCGACTCACAATGTTTGACAGGTTTCTATACTTTTCCGTGATAACTGTACCTAGTGAATGAGGTGATTCATTTAACCATTTTTTTGTCCCCAGAAGGTACTAAGTACTTGTTTTTCGTAAAAACCTGTTTTTTTTTTCTTGCCATAAAGTTCCATTACAATTTTATAATGGCAACTTTATTATCTACTAGCATCTAGCCTATGGGCTAATAAGTCATATTAATTTAACTTAAACTTCTACTTATAATTAATTTCTACATCTAATTTACAGTTCATTAACTGTCCTTAGTTTGTTCTAATATACTTAGTGTTCATTACGTTTTTGTGACTTAGATAAGTAGCACAAGCACTGATTCACTGACACTGCACTTAAGTCAATGGCACTTATACACTTTTTACACTAATTCGAAAGGTTTCGTTCTTTTAAGTCTCCTAAAGTAAAAACCTGGTAGCACTGGAAACGTCAAAAAATGTTGTGTAATTAAAATTTTTACGACATACTAGTTGCCAGATTTATCGTAGATCGTCGCCTGATGTCACTAGCGACACGTTTCACGGAACATTTGTCCCCTAGAGAATACGAGACTTTACGGGTTTTCTGACAGAACTCTAATTTGTATTGTTTAGTTTGATACGGAAAAGGCCTTTGTTATTGTTATTTCTAATACGGAATTCTAAAAATAAATAAACTGAAAGCTCTTAAAAGTAAACAAACAACGTCTTTTGTTGTGACGACCTGTTGTCCTTGGCGTATTGGGGAGCTCTGTGGTTTTATAAGTAGGAGGTCCCAGGTTCGTCCCCGGGCAGTGTTAATTTGGGACTTATTTCAAAATTTTCTCTGGTCTGGTCTGGCGCGAGGCTTCGGCCTGTAAATTAACTTACATAGAGCTGCTTTTTTATATAATTTTGATTTATAGACGCATATCAGGGTAACAGAAATTAACGCGTGACCTAACTTTCTCTGAGTGCAATAAGTAATTAAATAGTGATTTACCGCTTGATGCTACAAAATAGTTTTGCTTAAAATAAACGCTTGATTCTTTACTCACCTATGATACCTTGTCTACGTCATACTTATTATTATAAATGCGAAAGTGTGTTTGTTTGTTGGTTTATTGGTTTGTTTTTTAATCACGTTGCAACAGAGCAACGGATCGACGTGATTTTTCGCACGGGTATAGTTGAGGACCTTGAGTAAAATTAAGAAGTTCACGACGTGGGAGTAAAAAAAACATATTCCACGCAGATGAAGTCGCGCGCATCAGCTAGTTGATGTATAATTTTAGAAGCTTGTACAAAGTTTTTTCAACGCTGAAAGAACAATAATTCATCGACAACTCAGATCAACAATTCAGAATGTCATTCGGGACTAGATAACGTCGTAAATTGTTACCTTGAAATGAGAAGAGGATATTACCAAATATCCTATAAAAGATATTGTATAGGTATACGTATCTTATTTTAATCTTTTAATTAGAAACGCGATTGGACACTTTTTCTCCTTTAGGAAAAGTACCAAATTTGCTCCAAAAATCTAAATTGTTTAGTTTCAATAATTAGAATAAAATTTATCAACTGCCTACAGATTTTTGTCAAGCAACAACGCTGGGTTTTATTGTACCTACTCAGAACTAAATGAGGTACATTGATCTAAAGAGGACGGCAAAACATCTCTTTCTTAAAGTCAGTCACAGAAAATCACTCGTAGGGGGCTTCTCTGGTTGGCCCGTGGCCATGCGGAGGTACGGACTACGGGCTTCGAGGCCATTACCCGGTTGGGGCGCGGGGTAAATTCGTACCCCGATGAATAGGTATATTTTAGCCTTATTATTGTCAAGGCAAGCCCTTGAAGGTTACAGGCCCCTAGTCCGGATGTGACGTGACGTCGTCGTCGCCGTCGTGCAGAACCCGTGTCGTGTGCAGGACCCGTGTCGTGAGAATCACTGAACGATTATGTTTCCTTTTTAACACCGGTGTCTTGAAAATAATAAAAGTTTTTCCTTTGAAACTTTAATGCTTGAAGTTGGAACACGACAAATAGTACTGTTTGAACTAATCTACTTTGTCGAAGTTCCTGTTGCAACTCCGGTGTCATTTGTTTATTTCTTTATGCCACCTACCTTCTTGCCCACGTCCTAAGTGAAGTTGATAGAAACTTTTCTGTTCTGTTTACTTCGATACGAGACAGGAGTGTCCGTATAAAATAGTTTGTTAAAAGTTTATTTCTTACTTAATGTCATTCATCCCACAGTTGCGGACTAGGGTATACCCGCGCCACCAAATGTTAATAAATCCTCATAAGTGAAATCCCAAATATATTTTTTCATTTAATTTATGACCCAGTTTGTAGTTGAATCGAATGGAATAGAATGAATTTATATGTCTGAATATGTATTACAGTATGAAGAACTCGAAAAGATCTTTATAGGCTTATCAAAATTTCATTCACGCTCACTTTGCTCCCGCTTATCAATCCCTAACTAATTAGTTTTGTAGTTTCCGTTTGTTTTCGAAACTTGAAAGAATCTACAGATTTTACAAAATTTGTAGAATTTTCTATTTGCGTTAATTATTCGGGTCCCACCTCCCGAAATGCAAAAAAAAACATCTTCAAACTCTCAAATATTTATACTACGGCCACTTATTCACTACATGGATTGTTTTATTATGCACAAGTATCTAATTTTTTGATATCTCTTTAAATACTTTTTTTCTTCAAAATAGCCCTTAGTTATCGTAAAGTGACTGGAGTTGATTCGGTTTTCACTAGCATTTAAAAGTTTTTTATCAATAAAAGCCTTTTTAATCTAACGCAGATGAAATCGTACGGAATTCAGCGCATAGTTACGTGAACGATGAGAAAAATTAAAGCAATGCCGACTTTTCATAGCTAAATAACATAAAGCAGTACACAGCGCCGTTTGTGACTCTTTACAACTTTATATTCTAATCGTTTAGAGTACTAATGGCGCAGCACGTTATTACGAAATGTTTCCTACGTGACGAATTTATGGTACTTGCAAACACAGCTGGTGTAAACTATAAGCGGTAGCGGTTAATGTGCACCTAATTTCAGTTGGCCTTTTTGCATTAATGAATATAATATGTAAAAGAAGAAAAAATCATGATATCTACCTGTGAACTCATGTCATTTTGAAATTGAATTTAAATTTGGGACAAATAGTTCAAGTCTCCACTAGATAATCGTTTGTTTATCTCAAGCGAGTCGCTGGGAGCCAGGACACAAGTTGATGTAAAAAAAAACATTTATTTCCTTTTTTTTATGAATACTTATTTATTTTATGAATACTTTGATGATAGTTTTTGTGAAATATTTGCCGTAATAATACGTAAGTGTGTTTGTTTGTCCATCGGTTTGTCGGTCTGCTACGTTTTTCACTGCCCGTACGTTCGACCGATTTTCACGAAATTTGGTAAAACCTAAATCCACGCGTCGTACTCCAATATATTATTATTATAATGTAGTTTTGTTTACGAAGAAAAAAGTTTTAAAAGTATTTGCTGAGGTTTTGAGGAATTCCGACGATATCTGTAAAACCAAACATACACGTGAACTAAGTGGAGATGCCTTCCATGCCTGTATGTCTCCTATGCCTTGTACCACACGCGAACGTAATATAATACCAAGCTTTCAAACTTTCAGTGAATGCTTTAAAAACTGAAGCGTTCTTTTGTGAAGAACTTCTTGGAAATGCGTATGGAATACAAAATTAATATGAAAAATATGCACCTAAATGGTTATCCTACAAAGCCACTTGATTTAATTTTAGGTACATTGTTATTTTACTATTTATACTTTACTGTTATTTTTAATCATGAGTGTAGAAATAATAATTTATCTTATTTTATTTAGATGATGCACACAACCAGCACACAGTTATCCGCGTCGATTTAACTTTTAAAAAATCCCGAGGTTTTGTTTTAGATTTTTTGAGATATGAAGTGGGATGGGGGAGGTTGTCCCTATTTGTTTAAATGTGTTTTGTGTATGCTGTACAGTAAAGTATATTTTCATTTCATTTCATTTCACCTGTCTATGGTGGACTTCATGATGATTCATGATGATAGAGGTAACTATCGATGCAGAACATCACGTCAGTCATCAATCCGTTGCTTCGTTTCAACGTGATTCAAGGACAAAACAACAAACAAACGCTAAATTTTCAAGAATATTGACGAAGGCAAATAAATATAACCGAAAAGTAATGTTAAAACCATTGGGACTTGAATACAAAAAACTAGGTTTCGTGACGCCATAATAAACGAGCAGAATTGAGACGCGTGCTCCAACCATCTTTTAGATGTTTGTTGTTTTTTATCCTATCAAATATCTTACTGTAAGGGACAACAAGGGATGAATACTGTCAATGTAGATTAAATAAGCTTTCGTGGTTCATTTGTTAAACCAGTCAAGTGTTGCACTAACGAGTGACGCAAAGTTATCGATAAATATAGCAGTATATCGTGATTACTGATGGGTTTGCAATTTGCCTACACGTTAGATAAGATTGGATCGGAGTTTGAACAAGCAAACTACTCGTATATTGCTAATTAGTTGAACAGTGCGTGACGGGAATATCGGAAAATGTTATTTTTACCTACCTATTTATTTATTGAAAAGTTAACATTTTAATTAGATTTCTGTTTTTGAGTTATAATTAAGCTGCGCTAACTGTAGAAGAAGTTACTTAAGTAGGCTAAGAGATTTCGGCTATTATTTTCAGAATGTATTTTCCTTACGATCCATTTTAGGTCTCTGTGGCAGTTTCGCAGAGTTTTATTTTTAAAGACCATGTTCGGAACTGTAACATTTGTCGAATTATTTAAATATCGGTTGACACCCTTTTATCGCCAACGTCGTACCTTGGTCCCGTAGCATTGTGAATACATATCATATCGATAAACCGATATATTGGCAGGATTGACCGCCGCGACGTTTCGGACGGGGACTTCAGCCCAGGCTCGTTAGATCGCGCGGTGCGGCTCCTCCAGCTGCAGAAACTAGACCGCATTTACTCCTACCACAATCGACCAAGGTACGATATCGATGTTTCCACAAATCCCAACCCTATTTCCTTATAAACTTTGTTTTTAGACCGCGATTAATAAAAATTTAAATTTGGGCAGCAAGAATGCATATAAACCGCCACTGTACCATGAACCATTTTAACCTCATTGCCACGTAACTATTTTAAATCTTACAAAACAACTTTGCTGTAGCGTAGTTAGGTATTATATGAAAATTACTTTTTGGATGATATTAAAAAGTTTTATCATTTCAATCATAGATATACTCGTACCTACCTATTCATAGCTCGTACAATCAACTACAACTTACCAGGTATTTACTCTTAAACAAGAATCTAGTTCTGTTTAATCTCATAAACAACTATTTCAATTAATCTGGGTAAAGACAATTTGATAAATCGCAATATTTCGAATAACTGATTAAAATGAAATTCTAAAGCTTACATAAATATTGAGCTACTGCCATCTGTATAATTTACTACAGAGGAAAACCAAAATTAAAACAGGAAGTTGTATTGATTAAGATATAAAATAGAGCATAAATCAGAAGACCATAATATAAGTAAACATACAAAACGTGACATTGATATATAAAGAAACTGCTACCAATTAAAATCTAAAAAATACAAAGTTACTGTTGCAGTTTTGTATATAGGAGCCATTTGCCAATTAGGACATGTTTATAAAATGTATCAATTATACAAAGTAAGACATTTAAGTAACTCAAACTGCATCGGTTCACTAGTTAACACTATTTACTGTTCACTAACGGGCGCTTCTACGAGATGTTTGAAAACTGTCTTTGAGCTGCAGGTGAATAAACAGCGTTTCTTCTTACTTGGTATACATTTTGTATTTTAAGTTTTTTATGTTTACCTAATAAGCAATTAGGAGTCAATATTAAAAGTGCGGTTAAGTTTTTCTGTTATGGACTTTTAATTTACACTTTTGATACTGAAATAAATGTATTAAATAAATAGTTCTTTTCGTGTCTAATAATTTCGATGTTTTTGTGTTACTTTTACTATAGATGCTGTAGCTGTGATTGTCGGGTTCTACTTCTACTATTACTTATATAGGTACTACTGTCTACTTTGTATAACTTTTAAGGAGATATTAGTCGACTGCGATTGATAACTAACGTTGACCCAAGTCGATAACTGGATGCGTGACCGAATTTGACCTTTTCGCTTCCTCTGTGCCTCGGAGAGTACGTTAAGCCGTCGTCGGTCCCGGTTATTATCACTAACACCTGACGTTGGAAACCTAAGAGTAGAAATATTACTCTTAGTAGTACCTGAGAACCCACTGCATTATTGTCTCAAGAAACCCCCTAACATTATGTGATTAATGGAAGGGTGTCAAGACTTTCAGAAATGAGGAATACGACCCAGAGGGAGAGAGATCAATCAATCATTTATTCAATTTAGGTACACATATTGACGTCCATTACTTACATATAAAACATGATGGTGATTAGTTACGGTATCTTAAAACTAAAGCTACGAGGGTTCTGGAGAGCTAGATAACTTGTAAACTGTTATGTATTTTAATAAAAAAGCTTGTGTCATAAGAGGAGTTGCTGATGTTTTTGCCGAACCTATTCCCTTTATTTCCCTTACTCTTCACCAACGATGATGAAAACTATTTATTAGTATTATCTAATGATTTGAATTTCCTTGTTCTCAGGTATGGCAAACGTTCCGATGCTACGTCGAACTGGGCTAAGGAGCTGGAAGTAAGTTTATAGGGAGTGTTTGCCATATTTTATGCGATTTATTATAAAGTGTTTAAAGTTTAAAGTTTTTATTCATCATCATCATCATTTCAACCCATTGCGGACTCGAGTCTTTGCGAAGCACGAGTCTTCTCTCAGAATGATAATGATTTGGACCTAATGGCTTGAGAATATTATGAAGAACTTTCGGGCATGAGGGTTTCTACAAAATGTTTATCTTCCCCGTTAAAGCGAGTAATATAAAACTCATGTATATATCTCAGAAAACTAAAGAAACACAACTAGACTATCATCGATCAGATTTTATTACTTAAGCACAACGAAATGTTCTCCAGTGCCTATGTAAGCACTGCTTATTGCGAATTACATCATTTTTATTGCACAAACACCCGAAAATAAGGACTATTTCTTGAGATCAAAGAAGTTCATTTTCTAAAGTAAACTCTGCCCACAAAAATTGTGTTAGCGCTGAAAAATTTTCACAACATCCGAATAAAGAATTACCTACTCAATATTTTACGATATTATGTGTTTTCATCATCTGCTACTATAATAATTTATTAGCATACGCTATAATAATGTTGTGTATTTTTAATTTATACTTGTTAATTACGCTAATCGCGATTGATATATGTTTTTTGTCACCTGTTCAGGAGCTTAGTACTTCATCTCCAAAACTATTAATGGGGCCATTTAATTTAATCGTATGTCGTTTAGAACGCTTATTTCGCCTGCAAGTTCGTCGCTCGTTTAGCACCACCCAGGGGACACGTGCAGGGCATCTCCTATGAGGTCATTACTTGATTTTCATGGGATTCACCTGATAATACAAAAAAGTCGTCAAAATCTGTCTACCCTTTCCAGCTAAGCCCGCTTAGATTGTCTGTTTCTTGCCAATAATGCATCATAACTTACCACCAAGTGAAATCGCATTCAAGAATATCTGTAGTAATAAAAAAAGACCTGGGATGTATCACGTAGCTTAAGGTGTCTAGAGAAATCCTTTTTCACGACGATCGTTTATCGGATATTGCATTAAGTTTCATAGGCAAAGGGATTTTAAAATCGCTTATGCGCCATTGAGCGACCACAATATGCGGCTCTGCATCGTTATAATGCATTCTGTACGTTTACGTATGCCAAGGATTTCTTATAATAGCTGTTATGACATCTTATTTAGTTCTATATCGCTTCTGGAATGCTTTAGCTACGCGCAGAATTTTTCTTTTTGGATATCAGTGAGGTGTGTTGGTTGGTTTTAAATGAGACACGTCATTATTCAATAGGTTCGCTTTATTACTACTGATATACTACACACTACATCATTCCCCTAAATGAAAAAAAGAAACAAAAGGGTATCAATTTCTATTTTCTTTTTTTTTACATGGTAATAGAAAATTAAATTCTATGAAGAACATATTACTACTATACTTAAAGTCTAATACATAGGATAGTAAATAAGTCCTACTCTAACACTAATCGACATGAATTCAATGTTTCATAAATTGTACGACAATAAAAAAACAATTACATAAACAAGAATACAACCAATAATGTTATACATGATATAATCATAATTAATTTTTTGTAAAGCTTTGTACGATTTTTATGAATAACTTATATTCTATCTCATTCTCTCGAATTCTAAATCCTATTTATGAATATGTTTGTCTCTTTTTGGCTTTTTCGTTTCATTTTTTCGTTTCGTTGAGTTTTCAGATCACAAAGATTCTAAAGAAGTTTCACCTCAAAAACTATAATTTAAAGCATCTAACGCAATCTTTAGCAATTACGAGTATATAGAGCTGCTATGCTTGAACTAAATCTCAAATAGATCCTCGTAGGTCGCTATTTTCATGCCATTACGTTAAAGTTATTAACGGGTTTTCATCGGTAATAGTTAACTGAGTTATTTCCTTGCGTATCTATAAATTAAATCGTGACTTAATGTTGTTAGAATCGGTTCGCTTCTCCTACAAAGCTAACTTGCTTTGAATCGAGTTTACTGTACCCATATTAAACATTATGGGTAAATAAAGTAGATCTCATTCAATGTGATTAGTATGGATATTTATATACTCGTATGTGTTTAACTATTAATTTATCTAGTGAATCTACATTTCATTTATTCAAAGGATGAGTCAAAACCTGTAATAAGTTTGCGTAACAAATATTCCCCTGGGTTATTATTTGTTTATCATAATATTAGGTATTTTGATTTGGCTTTAATATTATAATTCTTTGCTTATAATGAATTCGATCCCTCAACGTCTCAAGAGGATCTCTCACGAAAACTATCTGATTCTGTTTTATTGGAATACCCACACAAAACTATTTAAACTTTTGTGATTACTGATTAGCTTATGTGGGTTTATTTACCTTTAACATTAACTTTAACCTCCAATCTATAGTAGGTATACATGTATTACAAATGCGAATGTTTGGATTGATGTTTTTTTCTCAATCCCGCCAGAACGGCTCAACGGATCTGGATGAAATTTGGCACAGAAATAGATTATAGTCTGGAATAGTACATACCTACTCTACATTTTATCTTGAAAAATTAAAGAGTTCCCGCGGGAACCAAAATACCTCAATCCTCGCTGACGGAGTCGCGGGCATCAGCTAGTTAGATTTATGGATCAGGATAATATTGTTTTTTGTTGTTTTATGAAAATCTTATTTTATTTTTAATTTGTTACGAAATATGAATCAAAATTTATCTTTTTTATTGTTAAAGACAACCCAACAATAAATTGATGAGAAGTTTTTATATTTTAATGCAGTTTAATCTATTCTATTTCTTATTTCTGTGTGTACTATTTCTTTTTACTGTTTAAATTTTGTCGTACAGTGTCATTGATGTAGAATTTTGTATTTCAATGTACAGTGCACTAACTTCGGTGCTACCTTTTATATTTTTTTTTACGAAATCAAGTAAATATGAAGATGGTTCGCTCTTAATTATTTCCGGGTTAGGAAATCATTATGAGCGAACAAACAACAGGATGTTTGCTTAATATCGGCCTACAGGTTGTTTTTTTAGGAGGGGTCAGTGACACGAACTGTTAAACTATTATACACAGAGAATTAGATGATGCATTGCCCCGTTTCCCCCATAATTATATAATATTAGTATGGATAAGGTCTAAAACACCATGTTATATGGTAATTTTTTTAATTTTTTTATTTTATAAAATGCACAAACAAATACAAAATTTTGTTTCTCGCCAAACTACCTACACACGCAGTTTGTTAGCGAGTTCGCGCTCAACTAAAACTATGCCGTGCACTTATTATTTAGACACTATTGTTATACCTAGTTATAATATATTTTATAAAAAATTAAGTAATTAACCCTAAATAATTATTTACTTAAAGTATGTTATAGTTAATCAGTGAAGGAGTCGTTGATGAAAACTTCCTTTAGTTTTTTCTTATGGACTCCTTCACTGACTTTTTTACCCACTCTATACTATTAAATATCTTAGGTACTTAATCTCTTACCACAATAATTATTTACTATATTTACTTTATTTAATCGACCTTGTCTTACTCTTCTGACATGGTAACTTGTAACATGGTGCATCTGCATAGATACGTATTGTAATTTGCGAAACTTTCTGGACTGGGTGCGATTGCGAGTTATTTTCCGACAAACTTATCCGATCCGGTGACAACGTCGCTAGAATCTATGAAAAATAAAATAAAAACAAAAACTAAACAGGCAAAAAAAATTGTTCCAATTTTGGCCACCGGGTCAGATACGTTTGTAGGACTGTATGTGAATCATAAGAATGTTAATCTACTTGAGTTACTTATTATATAATGGCATAGGAATTCTGGTGCTAAGTTGAAGCCATCGTATTAGAAATATCACTCAACAGATTACGACATTACAACAGATTACGACACGGTCGCGGTTCCATACCTATGCCGTATTATCTCTATAACCATTCGTCCAAATTATGTGCAGTAAAAGGGAAAAGTATTGCTTTAAACACTTGAGACACTAAATTTACTCATTTTGATAAGAATTCATAATTGTTGATAATATGACCAATAAACATGACCTAACGATTTAAATTATTTTTTGAATGTAAAAAAGTACTTTTTAATACAGTTGCTCAAAAAGTGGCGTATTGCAGGGACGTATAGCGTTCGGGATGTGGGCTATTACATACTCGTGCTTTTTTTTTACCTTTCCCGAACTCGTTCGTTTTCTTTCCCAACTGTCAAAATAATGTCTATTATAAAGAAAAACCAACCATGAAGTTTTTACTAAAAAAATTCATAGAAGTTTTTATGATTCATGCAAATAGGTACGTATATTACTAAAAAGAAGCTACTAATTTGTTTCAATATCAGATTTAATGATTTGATTGAATGAGTTTGGTTAGGTTTCATTTCATTTCATCTCATTAAATTTCATTTTCATTTTTTATCAATAAAAAAAATCTACTGAAGACTTGGCTGTATGGGCATAGTTCCCTTTGCCTACCAGAATGGGTGAAGAAAAAAAAAACTCTGCTTATATTCTACGGTTGGCGCCATTTTTCAGAAATTTTCTATGCGAGTCGTGTTGTTTTTTGCACAAAATGAGTAATTTCGACCCTAGTTTTTTTGAATTATCACCACCGGAACTCAGTATAATTGCACAACATTTTACCGGAAAAGTCAAAATGTCGCTACATATCTACATACGACGAAAATAAATGTTAAGTTAGTTGAGTTTATTGTGTTTTTATTATTTTATTAAATTGCTTCATTTTTTCGCAACTGTATTAAAAACAGTCGTTCAGTACACGTGCGGAACCGTCATTGCAACTTGTTCCGACTGTCAACCCTCACCTTCGGCTGCGCCTCGGCTCGGGTAGACATTTGTCGGAACTCTTTGCAATGACAGCCTTTCCACACTTGTAATGAAATATACTATTTTTGACTTATATTATGTATATTATAAATGTAAGACACATGTTGTCGCCGACTTTCTCCCTCATCGTTAAGGCAGGGTTCATAAGAAAGGTTTATGTTCGACCGTTTTTTCTCCGACTTACTTTGCAAATCCGACTACCACGAAATAGTTTATTTTATAAGCCTATGACACTCACAAATAATGTGGCTTTCTATTAAAAGAATTTTCGAAATCAGTTCAGTAGATCTAGAGATTACTTACCCCCTACAACGTCACAAACTCACAATTCACAAACTTTACCTCTTTATAATATTAATATAGACTAGCCGATGCCCACGACTCCACCCGCGTGGATTAAGGTTTTTTGGTTCTTTAATTTTCCGGGATAAAAAGTGCTATTCCAGACTATATTCTATCTCTGTGCCAAATTTCATGCAGATCCGTTCAGCCGTTCTTCCGTGATTGAGTAAAAAACATCGATACATTTGCCTGGTGAGAGGCTTCGGCCGTGGCTAGTTACCACCCTACCGGCAAAGGCGTGCCGCCAAGCAATTTAGCGTTCCGGTACGATGCCGTGTAGAAACCGAAGGGGTATGGGTTTATCTATCTGCCATGCCCCTAACAGGTTAGCCCGCTACCATCTTAGACTGCATCACCACTTACCATCAGGTGAGATAGCAGTCAAGGGCTAGCTTGTAGTGGATAAAATAAATAAATACATCCATCCAAAGTTACGCATTAAGTATAGATGTGGCTTTGCTAGTTGGGGTGCGATCTGGAGGGGCCCTTTGCAATATGGAGGGTAGAGGTAAGGAGTAACATCTCTGTATATAAAAAGTGTCCGTCGAAATGCATAAAATTGGGGGCACCACATTAGCATCCCAAAGGGTAATATGGGTAAATTTAAAAGGAAGCGCCAAATATTATTAGAGTAGGTTTGAGAAATAAACAAGGAAATAAACATTCATCATTATTTTTTACAACGTAAGTTGTTGAAATTTTCAATAATTAACTACTTTAGTCGACAATAATATTAAATTTCTTAACTCGGCATACTTCACTTCAATCTACAATTGCTTCATTCATACCATACCCTTTGCTATACGAGCGCCACTATGGAACGTTTTTGAACTGTTATTTATAGCAACCACTGGACACTTTTTCAACTTTTCTTCCATAAAGGTACTAAAATTCTACAAATAAATATTTACTCCTTACATCTACCCTCCATACTTTGCACCTTTTTGTTAAACAGGATTCAATAATTGAACTCACCGCTAGATGGCGTTTTACCAAATCACAAACAATTCATGTTGCGCTGGGAAGATTGGTCCATAGCCACAAGACTACGGCCGGAAAGTCGATCATCGTCACCTACGTATTATATAATTCACAAAATTTTTGAAAGCCTTATCCACTAACCAGTAGTTTATGGCACTGAGGCTCGTAACACCAATTATATTATATTAGTAGCTGATACCCGCGACTGGGTTGAGAACTTGAGGTTATTTCGTTCCCGTGCGAACTTTTTAATTTTCCGGGATTAAAAGTAGCAGTGTTTTTTTTTTTAAATCCACTACAAGCTAGCCCTTGACTGCGATTTCACCAATCAGTAAGATGGTAGCGGGCTAACCTGTTAGGGGCATGGCAGTTATATTAAACCCATACCCCTTCCGTTTCTACACGGCATCGTACCGGAACGCTATATCGCTTGGCGGCACGTCTTTGCCGGTAGGGTGGTAACTAGCCACGGCCGAAGCCTCCCACCAGGCCAGACCAGGGAAAATTCAGAAATTATAAATTCCCAAATTGACCCTGCCGGGGATCGAGCCCAGGACGCTTAAAACATACAAACAATCAAATCTTTCCTCTACTAGCTAGTTTAGATTTATTAGAATAAACTTTATAAGCAATTTTACGAAAATTTGGTACCCCACAGGGGGTGAAATGGGGTTTGGAAATTTGTATGAAAGTCCAATCCAATGTTTTTGCAGTTAGAGATTTGAAAATCGGGATTTAGGTTATTCGTTTTAAATAATAATAACCTGCATAAGCTATATAAATCCTCGATAGATAGGCTTTTTGCAGCGGAATAATTTCATAATCTCAGTAATTTTACGCGGACAAAGTAGCGGGCGAGGGCCTTTTTAATAATCCTATTTATTTCCAAATACCTTTCTTGTTGCTCAGCTAAGTTTTTGAAATAACTCCGGTTCTTTTCCTTTTCTGCTTCTTTTTTTTTTTTTTTTTAATCCACTACAAGCTAGCCCTTGACTGCGATCATGACCAATCTTTTGGTCTAAAAGCGATTCTTCTGGCCAAGGGGAAAAAGCTGGGCATTGTCAGTATCAGTGTTCAAATGATGTAGATTGTAATTATCATGTCATTGGGATGATAATGTCAAAAATAAATTATATTTTGTTACCGATTACTAAATAGAGGGTCTACCAGACCTGAAATTCACATCTTCTGTTACTTTTAAGTTTAATAATAATTTCAAGCTATCGATTAAAGAAAAAAAGCATGTTGAAAGCTGACGTCACAAGTCACAACTATGAATTTCATACAGACTTCCCTACTAGAAGTTCCGTTGTCAACATCCTTATTATATATTTTACAGAAGCCGGACATACCAGCCTGGTTGGCTTACGCCAGAAGATGAGGGGCGCAACGTCATCGAGTCAACACTAACATATAAAATATTTTATGCCGCACATCATTGTTCTAGCGCAGTTAACATTTTATTTCTATCCTTTCATAGTAGATATCCCTAGCCAATAAAAACCTATCTATTTTCTTAAGCCTCATTTATATGAAGAGTTCTGCTGGCCGCAACGCAAAGATAGGGTGCGATTATTTTTCCAAGTAGGTAATAAATACTACCTTTTACTAAAATAATTTGAAAACTATAGGTAGGTACCTAAGTTATAGAGAATAGCCATTGTATTTTAATTAATTAATCATATGCTGTTGATCTTTGTATGAATATCAATATGATAAAGTTAAGATTTTTTTCGTTTAAATTAAATTAATAGTAGTTTTTGGGGACAATACGTGTAAGAAACTCTCTTCATGTAAATGTGGCGTCAATTTATGATCAATCATATTATATAAATGTGCCAATTGTAATAGTAACTCTATAGCTGTTGTATGACTTTGTAATTTGTATCTAAGTCTAATAATAGTCAATTGATATCTCATAGACTTTATATTTAGGTATACATATCTACTTACCATTGATAGACCTTAGTTTGTAACATTGATACTTACTTGTTCCACCTTCAATAATTAAATTAATCATTTAAATGTTATAAATACAGGCAATTGATAAAAAGTAATTTAAAATTGATGTTGTTCCTTTACTTTAATCCTTTTTCCTTTCCTTTGAAATTCTAAAAGAGTTAATTAGCTTTTTCAAGAGTGAGTACCTACTTACCTTCTACGTAAGTTTGCTCTAACTTAGACTGCATCATCACTTGCCAGCATGTAAAAAGCGTGAGAATGAAGATCTAAGAACCCAAGTTAAAAGCTAGATACTATTTCCACCTATTTCTGTTGCTTTTACAGATTACAAATAAAATATCTCTTACATCCATACTAATATTATGCCAAAGTGTGTGTATTATGCAAAAATGTGTATGTGTGATACGCTTTCACTGCTCATCTGTTTAATCGATTTTGATGAATTTAGGTACAGGGATAGGTTGTATCCCGCGGAAAGACATTTACAGGCTACTTTTTATCCCGGAAAATCTGTGGCGGGGCGCCACTCCCATAGACTTACTATGGGAGTGGCGCCCCTGGCAAAGACCTTTGTCCAGCAGTGGAAGAAAATAAGCGGATGTTGGCGGATTATTGTGACGATAATCATGAAAATTAAATAAACAGGTCTAAATTTGGCCACAGATTCTCACAATACTATTTGACTTATCCTCTTTTTATAAATAGGCAAAACAAAACGTCAGTAGGTACTCGTAGGTAGGTAAATATGGCAGAAATGGTAGTTGGTAGATAAGGTAGAGTGTTAAATCGTTGAAGGGCATATATACCTATATGATAATATATGGCGCTCTCGTTGGTCGTCATAGAGTAAGTATATTGGTCAACCTCCCAGACCCTTTCGGATCTCGGGGTTACTGCGCAGGGCGCCCTATATGGCGCTGCATATTTATTTACACGACGCAGCCCGTACAAAGTACTAACGTAAGCCAATCACGTACCGCCGCCGCCTGAATCACGATTACGAAGTTCTTTCGGAATTGATCTATAAACTAGTAACTTTCAACTGACAATTAGCCAAGCTGGGAATCCCCGAGAATAGTGCCGGCTCGGAGGAAGATCATAGATAATTATGTATAAGTTATAACCTGAAATAGATGTCCATCTCACGTCAAGTTTTTGTTTCTTATATGAATTGTAGAGTAGGTAGAAGGAGTGTTATCTCTGCATATAAAAAGTGTACGTCGAAATGCACCACATTGGGGGCGCCACATTAGCATTAAGGTAAATTTAAATGGAAGCGCCAAATATTAGAGTAGGTTTGAGAAATAAACAAGGGAAGAAAACATTCATCATTATTTTGTACAACGTAAGTTGTTGAAATTTTCAATAATTAACTATTTTAGTCGAATTAATAAATGGTTTTTGAACTGTTATTTTCAGCAACCACTGGACACTTTTTCACCTTTTCTCCCTTATGAGATGTTTCTCGAGTGTTACTCCTTCTACTCTACACTCCATAGTTTCTTAGAATACAGCGCCATCCAGTGGTCATAGTTGAAACTCGCACACCACAAAGTAGGTATCTAGGTACTCTATATACTTATATTAGTTTAAACTAAATACATTTTAAGTATTTGGTAGGTACAATAATTATACTGAAATTATGGATCAAGGACATTAATAAAAACAGTAGATGAGTTCTATCATTATTATTAATTAATTAGGTAACAAAAATAACTTAGGTTAAGTAGAAACGTTAGGTATTCTTTCTATTCTTGAACACGAAATATTGTTTTAATGTGGTCACTTCTCTCCCGATTTTGCGAACACCCATGAAGTATGTAATTAGTTAGGTAAATATAAAAATAAGTCCCAAATCTCTAAAATAGTTTGTGTACCGAACACTAAACTTAGCACTAGTGGAACTGTGCTAGTAGGTATATAAAAAAGAGTCCAATATAACTAAAACAGTTTAGCACTGAAAACTTTGGTAACTTTTGGCGAAGGAGAGTTAAAGTTAACGTGAATAACACTGAATCACACCAAAAAGAAAATGCGTCGTGCATCCGGTGCATCGGTGTAATAGGCCGACATATTATTGATATTTTTAATTTTTCTGACGGATGTGACCACTTTAAATAATATTTCAACTAGATGCAGTTTTTTAGAAGATCATCTTCGTATTGCATCGGGCGAGCATACCATACGCTCCCCGACCGATCTAAGAATGTGCAGCCTGTCAAGTCTCATGTTCTTGATTGCTGAACAATACTCGCAACCTTAACATCAAATAATCAAACAAATCCGGTGAAAGCTTTTGAGCCGGTGATTTTTCTTAGTAGAAACATGTAACAGTTCGTTGTACACACGATTGTGATTCAAGTAGCATCCCTTTGAAGTAGCAACCATTTACTCAACAATTGCCAAATAAAACTAAAATACAAGAAATTTCTTTGACACGTTTAAAGTGCTATCTGCCTGTGAACGAGTGTGCGAAGGTTCTTTGGTCATCCAAATGGAAAATCTTTTATGTACTTAATCATAGCGATTTGTCTCTGTTGGGTTTTCTTTGTCGTTTTTTTCTAAAGACTAAATAATATTATACTATTATGGTTGGCTAAGCAGGCAGTTGTCGTAGCTTTTTCAAATATGTTTCCTATCTAAATATTAAGTAGGTACTAGCGGTCCGCCCCGGCTTCGCACGGGTAGCACTAATCATCATAATAGTCCATACCCAATAATAGCTACTCGGCACTAGGCACCACATTAGGTTTTACATTAGTACTGCGACATCGATAGCATGCCCCGCCGCCCCTATTTCTATTGAGCGTTACTCTATTTCTAAGATATTCATCTTTATTAAATGGTTTCAAGAGCTAATTTGGTCTATATTAAATACTTGAGATGACCAGCCATTTTATTTTGATAAGGATTAATACAATGTCGTAAAATCAGTTGAGTAGTTTTGAGTTTATCCATTACAAACAAACAAACTAATCTTTCCTCTTTATAATATTAGTATAAATTTAGTTTCAGTATAATAAATAACGGTATAAAATGGGTTTGATCAAAGATGCCCACTTAGATGACAGTTTCCAGGTAGATTTTGCTCTGCACTAGACTTCAATAAATAAAACGCTGAAATTTGTGTTTTCTTTTATTTATTCTATTTAATCTGTGTCAGTACATCGATTTAATATAATAATAAGTGATTAGCTTACGAGTAAGCACGGAAATTAATTCAATCTTAAAACTATACTTTGAGATACAATATGTCATCAACTGTATCTATTTTACATTGAAATTGACGAGAATCCTCCGCTCAAGCACCTATTTTCATACAACCGTACATTAATACGCAGTTATTTAAACTATTCTTAATACTACACATTAAATTGATTTTTAGATTACTACGGCAAAAAATACAAGCCGTACATTGTATTACTATAGTATAAAATGGGTAAGAATTACAGAATTTATAGTGAAATTAAAAAGAAATACAATTACAATCAAGAATTACATGATGTATTGCACCATGCAAATGGATTCAGTATAATGTAAGATGAAAGAAAATTAAATGTAGCGAGCATTTTAGAGATAGTAGATGAATATAATATAATTGAATAGTAGTTTCTAGAAGTTTAACATATAATCTATTGTAGGTATAACACTAGAAACAGATATTCTAATTTCTAATAAATATAACGCAAAATATCTAGGAACAACTACAGTAAGAAACTACGTTACATATAGTAGATACAGGAGAATAGATTAGACGGATGGAAATTCTGGGGCATCGCATAATTATGCTAAGATCTACGTTTCATAATCACTAGATAGGGTTAATACGAATATGATCTAAGAAGACATAGGACTAGAAAAAACTATCATTATTAGTATATCGGGCTTGGCAATTTGAAAATATTCACAAATTGTATCTTATATCACCTATACTAAAATCAAATATCTTTACAACCATTGCACTTATGCATCTTATAATAGAAATGTTGACATTTTAAAATTATATCTTAAAATTACATCTTAGGATAAGTACAAGATCTTTTCATAAGTTACTAATTTGGCGATTCTATTTGACTCTAATGTTTTTTTTCCGTATGTAATTTCTATTTTTTATTATAACTGAGAAGATTCATCCAAAGTCTGAATTAATGCAATAAGTGAAAAAAAATTAAGCTATTTGGCAATTTTCTCAATTTTATTACATTGTTTTCAAACCAGGTATACAGAAAGACACATCAAAATAGTCACAGCACTTTATCTTTAACATTAAAGTTTATCATTTCAAATATTACACAATACACTCCATTATTTACATTTAACTATCCTAAACAAGTATGAACAATAAGTGCAACATTACCGATCTAACAATCAACAATGAATGTGCTTTAGGAATTTGACATGGAGTTCTTTTTACGGAAAATATTAATTTTACCATAATAAATGTATTTAAACATTTCATTGAAATATTGGGAGTGAGTATTATAAAAATATCCTGAAGTTTTTGTGTCTTAAATAGTACATAACAACAGTTTATAAAGAGCGATTAGTATTTAGTGTTAAATTTGACACATCGGTTAGTCTGTTGTGAACCTGAATTTTATCATCGACTTTGGATGATTCCGGATCGGGGCCTTCTTTGAGTAAATCCCATATGTTATTTTTGTCTAATATTTCAAATCCACCCCTACTTTCAGGAGCAATGTCAGGCTTTGCAGGACTACTAAGAGATTTTGAAGTTTCAGATACTGGAGTTGGTGGTATTTTATGAATTTCTTTGTTGATAGATTTAACATTTGGTTTCGCTACATATTTTTCGGTCCTAATGGCTCTTATTTTTGTCTTATTCATTATAAATTCTGGTTTCATGGTTTTATTATCATCATTATGTTTCTCAGTGCTTTGATTGATAAATATAATTGTTTTTTTAATTTGAGTTCTTGGTTTTGGTTTCTTTGTTCTGTAATGTATTGTTTTGATATTGCTTTTTGTGATAGCCGCTATGTTGTGAGGTATTGCGGTTGTTTCTGGTTGAGTACCGATAATAGTTGGTTTAGTGGTATGAGTTATTTCCTTCTCGGTATTGTTTAAGGTTTGACTGAAAATAATCTCTATTTTCTCAGTAGGATCTAACTTCTGAGTTGTGTAGACTGGTGGATTTGTTGATTTAATAACTTCTTGTATTGTGGTTCCATTATTTATTTTATTTAGAACAGATAGATTTATTCTATCATTTGTAATATTCATATTGCCATTCAATGGTTTTAACTTATCGAAAAATCTTTCATGTTTATCTCCATAAGTAGCTTTAAGAGTACCCTTTCTTCGAGGCAGTGTTTTTTTTGGCAATTCTGTTTTCTTTGTATATTTTACAACAGAAGGCAATTTTTGAATTATAAGTTCTCCATTAATATTCGGAATTATTGGTTTTATATCATTGCTGGTTTTCTGATTTTCAGTATCGTTAAGATATGTCATAGTTGGAATTATAATGAGATCGTCAGTACGTTTAGTGAAATTATTTCTCAACATACCCGAATCTGTAGAACTAACGCTAGTTGAAAAAAT
Organism: Erebia aethiops; assembly: GCA_923060345.2. NCBI lineage: Eukaryota > Metazoa > Arthropoda > Insecta > Lepidoptera > Nymphalidae > Erebia > Erebia aethiops. The sequence continues at coordinate 34,015,295 of OV281079.1, read as the reverse complement.
ACTGGTTGAAATGATATTCGGTGTCACAGTATCCAATTCAATAGTAGAAGGTGATGTTTCTGTTACAGCTTCAGTCGAAGGTTCTTTTATTTCTGTTACAGCTTCAGTAGTAGGTTCTTCTGATATATCAATAGTACTCTGTGAAAAAATCGGTGTCGTAGGCTCTGTATTTAGTGAGCCATCCATTTTGCTAATTTCACTGCTAATATTACTGATATTATGCATATTTTCATACTCTTTTCGAAATTCATAATCTCTGCTACAAATGCGTCCACATTCACAGATGTTATCTATGCTAGCTCTGGAATTTAGACTTGCAAGTTGAGTTTTATCGAACCAAGTAATAAAGTCATCATCAGTGATACCTCGAAGTAAAGCACTACCAGGTATGGCGTGGAAAAATGTTTCTACTGCTAAATCAGGTCTGCTCGACGGATAAATTTTAGCAAATGCTGGTCGTAGACTCATTATAACGAATTTTGATCTTGCCTCGTAGGTCACACAAACTGGACAGGTGGAGCTTATCTGTAATTAAATAAAAATATAGTTTATATTTAAAATACGTATAAACTAATCCGTCAATAATTATAAATGAAAATGTTGGGAAAGAAATTCATAAAAAATATAACAAGCATAATTTTATGTTATAGGATAATAATTATAGTAGGTTTTAATTGTGATTGATTCCTATATTTTCAGTATGTGGTACATCTTCAGTGGTCAACTGCTATAGTGAGAGGTTGGAACATACAAGTAATTGGTGTGGTAAATGTTATAATATGCTTGTTACTCACATTAGTAAAGACAAACCAGACGGATTCACCACGTGAGCCGTAATGTAAGTCAGCAAACGTAGCACCGTCCAATACCACCGGATTGACTGAATGCAATTCATAGCCTGAGAAGAGAGATGATTCCAGACGTAGTATGCCGGAACGTTCTTTGCCTTTCCATCTGAAGTAACAGAGAAAAAAACAGTTCTATAAATTCAGTTGATATAATTTAATTTTTTTTCGCAATCAATGAATTAATGGATAAGGACGGATAAGGACCATCGATGGTAAGGACTTTGGGTTAATACCTTAGCATATCCTTGGCTTGGCCTTAGCATATAAAAAATATTCTTTTATCTTTTCTAAGATTATATCGCCATAAAATTGTGTTCGTCTACTCATCGCTTGATTCCTGAATACAGTGGGATGACAGGAAGAAGGGATGTAGTTATATATTATCCCCATTAAAGATTTGATAGACAAAGACTAAGAGTCTATGCTATGCTCCAAGGTTTCTAGAACCTGTTTCTGACACATTTTTTGTTTGGGATTATGAACAAGTCTATAGATGACTGTTTTTGAAACTTGTCAAATGGATGGTGGCAAAAATTTGAACTAATTTTAATGCCAGTTTAGTTTTTGCTACAATGTAGTGATAGCATAGTCTTTGGTAATATAGTGGTAATATACTAGTGAAGCTGTCACCGGATCGGTTACTACGCGCTACTTTAACTTACTTGAAGCAAGTTTTAATTATTAAAGTGGGCAAGTTTCCTTGCAAATCCTCGATGCTGCTCCTTTCTGGGCGAATCTCTTCAATGATGCCAGCTCTGATGCTCAACAGGCCATTTGCTGGTTTTGGCGAGTAAGTCGAATACGATATGGTTCCCTACAACAAAAACTAACTTGAGTGTTCAAGTTTCTATGCTTTAACCAACAAATTGGATGACATGTATACTATCCTGTTTATTAACACTGACGAATGAAGAAACTGTAATGTAAGAACTATTTGAGGGTAAACCAACATCACATACTTGTCGCCAATGAGAGCTGATCCCAAGGGTAACACGCTTAATATAGGAGACCAAAGGAAACAGTTAAAGTTTTTAATGCAAATATGACCGAAATGACACTAGACTAGTAAATATTGATCTACCCTCAAATAGTTTTGATATTATAGAAACCCTTTTTATATTTCACGAGAGTAAGTCCCATTGCAAGTGATGAGGCAGTCTAAGAAAGTGTATGGGTTTACTTGGAAGGCACCAAAAGCCCATACTATTAAACGGTTTCTACGCGGCATCGTACCGGAATCTCCCCCCTTATGATATTTCGTGATTTTATTCCTCCTTTCAGCCTCATAATTATTGTGATTGATTCATTAGCTGCCAATTTTTTTTAAATCCACTACAAGTTAGCCCTTGACCGCGATCTCACCTGATGGTAAGTGATGATGCAGTCTAAGATGTTAGCAGGCTAACCTGTTCGGGGCATGGCAGTTATATTAAACCAAAACCCCTAATCGTACCCATCACCCATAATAGTTGTATGGGTTTGATATAACTGCCATACCCCTAACAAGTTACCCGCTTACATCTTAGACTGCATCGTAACTTACCATCAGGTGAGATCGCAGTCAATGGCTAACTTGTTCACTACATAAAAAAACTGTGCTATAAAACTGTAAGTATGTATATGTCACCGTAAGATTGTAAAATCCGTTAGATTATAATCTAACGGTTTCTATCCCGCTAGATTATAAACTGTCGAAAGATTGTGAACCGTTCAATGTTCTGAGTATTAATTTATGAAATATTTATTGTTTTTACGTTTTCTTGTCTCTTTCTTATACAGTTCGCGCGCGAGTTGAATGCAGCGTAAATGTCACCATACATTCACTCTGTATTCAACTCGCGCGCGAACTATAGGTTAGGTTAGGGTTTGACATGTATATTCTTACTTAGGTTCTATCGGGTTAATATACCTAATATATTACAATTTACCGAAAAATAACGCGTTAAATTGTAAGCAGTATGTTACGGTTCACAATCTGTCGACAGTTTATAATCTATCGAGATAAAAAACGTTATATTATAATCTAACGGTTTTTACAATCTTACGGTGACATAATATATATGTTGAAGTTTATACCTGAACAGTAGCGCATCCAGCGCCGGTAGCGTAAACGAATACTTTGGTCGGCAATCCTGGTAGTTGTAAAGGCCTGGGCGGAGTTTTCGCGCGTAGTTCTAGCGTATCTGTTAGTTCCATGCCTGCTGTTGCAAGGGACACTGTCAGGGCTCGATGCCTGAAACGGAGCAATGCATTATGCAATTATTTTAGATCTTTTATTAACTAGACATAATATTATTATTGTAATTTTAGAAAGGTTTACATTAAATTAAGGTGGATGGTAAAAATGCTGTCATCTGGAGGACAAACTCTGATTATTCTGATGTACACCATCTCTAAAGTAAACTAAAATACTTCCAGTGGAAAGAGGCAGCATTAGATTTTGAGCTGTCATTTTAGTTTAGAGATTGTGTTAAACAGATCAAGGCCACATTGGTGCTGATTTTGTAGCTCAATCTCTTAACTAAACTAAAATAACAGTTTTAAAAACATTGCTAACCCTTTCATAATACTGCCTGCGGAAAGGGGCAGAACTATTTTTTAATTTTTAATTTTATTCCACTACAAGTTAGCATGGCAGTTATACCTAATAACATACCTATCATGAGCCAACGCAGCATACTGCGCGGCTGCTTTAGTAGCGCTGTACGCTAGGCTCGGATGGCGCTGCAGCGTCGAAGCTCGATAGTACAGGAACCTCGCCGCTGCCTCGCCTTCAGCGAGCGCGCCTCTAGCGCACGCGGCTAGAAGCACTCTCACACCAGCCACGTATTGCTCCATTGTTACCGCTTCTATAAATAAATAATATTATTAATAATAAATATTAATAATTTATATACCTACTATATAATAACTAGCGAATACCCGCGACTTCGTCTGCGTGGTTTGAGGTTTTTTGGTTCCCGCGGGAACTCTTTAATTTTTCGGGATAAAAAGTAGCATATGCTATTCCAAGCCATAATCTATCTCTGTTTTAATTTAATTAATTTTAGCCAGATCCGTTCAGCCGTTGGCGCGTGATTGAGTAACAAACATCAATATATCCATCCATCCATCCAAACTTTCACATTTATAATATTATTGTGAATGTCAAATAATAGACAAATAATTTGCAATAAAATAACATTGCGGCTATAAATTAAGATTTAAGCTATCCTATCTTTCAAGTTGGATCAAACTGCACACTGTGTGCAAATTCAATTTAAAATCGGTTAAGTAGTTTAGGAGTCCATCGCGGACAAACAACGTGACACGTGATTTAGATATATTAAGATTATAAATATTATTAATAATATTTATTAATAATAAATATTAATAAATAATAATAAATGTTTATTTAGCTTTGCACGGATATAAAAACTGCCTCGTTGGTCTAGTGGTTGGAATGTTCGACTGCAGCCGACGAGGTCCCGGGTTCGAGTCCCAGGTCGGGCCATAATTGAGTATTGGGTTTTTCTGACTAGAAATTCTCAGTAGTTAGCCCGGAGTTAGAAAGTTGACGGTGTTTCACCCCCGTGCCTCGGAGAGCACGTTAAGCCGTCGGTCCCGTGGTTATTATCACTAACATGATGATAGTCGTTAACGCCCGCCAACCCTCGTTCGAGCAGCGTGGTGGGTCTAAGCTCTAATTCCCTCTCTCCTATTAGAATGGAGGCCTGTATGGGCTGTGGTGGTGGTGGTGGATACAAAAAGAAAAGAAACACAAAAATGAAAAATTATAACTACAAAATAGCTTGCACAAATACTATCGTTTTAAAATACAAAATAACTATACTTCTGTTTTCTAGTAGCCCCTTATCTAAATTCATCAGCCATCAATTAATAGAAAACAGAATCGTACCAAAAAATTATGTTTCTTTGCATTTATTTACCGTAAGATGTCGTTTTAATATTCCTCGAAGTTTCTTCTAAAAGCCAGTCCGCAGCATCTTTCCTCGGCGCTGGCCATCCAAATTCACCTTCTTCAGTTGTTGAAGCATTTCTGAGTATCACTAACGCTTCTGGTACGATTGGACTCCTGAAATCAGAATCAAGCAATGACTTAGCATCATGAAAAAATATACTATTCATCCATAGGCCATAGATACTAATATTATAATTATGCGAAAGTGTGTCTGTCTGACTGTTTGCTCGGCTTTCACGGCCCATCTATTCAAACGATTTTGATGAAATTTGGTACAAGGGTAGGTTAGATCTCGTGGAAGGTCATATGCTACTTTTTATTCCGGAAAAGTAGATCAAAAAATCAAAAAATTTAATCCACGCGGACGAAGTCGCGGGCATCATCTAGTATCCATATAAAATAACTAGATGATGACCGTTCTTTGCCCGCGTGTATTTAAATTTAAATAAACGCGTATTTTAGATTTTCCGGGCGAAAAAAATTACCAATGTCTGTTTCTAGAATGCAAGCTTTATCTGCTTCACCAATATCGATTTTACAGATGGTAAGAAACAGATAGACAAAAATATTCGCATTTATAACAAAAATCAGCGACCACTATTAGTAACGATTTGTCTAAGTTTTGGCCACCGGCGCAGTGTTGAGCGCTGTTGTATTAAAGTGTTGTATTAAGGTTTGATCCTCGGCAGGGTAAATTTGGGAATTTATAATTTCAGAATTTTCCCTGGTCTGGCGGGAGGTTTCGGCCGTGGCTAGGCCAGGGAACAGGCAAATACGTGCCGCCAAGGGATAAAAATAAAAAGGTTACACAAAGGTAATAAATTGATAGATCAAGGGCAATTTTAGTCCTATATGCTTTGAATAATGATAAATCTCAAAACGAGTTTACAAACTGAGCTGTAAAGGACTTTAAATTACCTGGCCAAGACAAGACTTAACACAGTTGCAGCAAGGGCTGCCGGAGAAGTAAGGTTGTACAGATTCTTCTCCAAGTAGGTTTGGGCTTTCTTTGCTACGTCCGCATCCAGCTGATTTTCAACTCCAACTTCTAACAAGGCTACTAAAGTTTCAGCAGTTACTTCAACCGTTCTCTCCCACTCTATTTCCTCTTGAGTCATATTCCCATCCTTGTCGTAATAGTAATATTCGTTTACATCAAATTCTTTTTCAGAACTATTGGAATTCTTAATTTCAACCGGATAGTAATCAACTTCTTTATCAGCGGGTAGTGGAGTAAAAGATCCATCAGCATTTTGCCTTAATTGTATCCAACGTTTAATAGATTGTAGTAGGTTTGGGTCCACCGGGTAGTATGATTGTATTTTGTTAAGAATTTCCAGAATCTTGATGGTTGATAAGTGACTGCTTACAGCTGGGTGGTCACTGAATGAATTGTCGCTTTTGCGGAATGAAAGTAGAATTTGAACCTGAAAATAAGATTAATTAAAATTCTAATTCTAAATTACAATGTAAAATTAAATATATTGTATGTCGTGGATAAAATCAAAGTTTTCTTTCACTTCTTTATAAGGTTTCTCTCATATTTTGATATATTATCACAAAAATAATATATTTATAATAATACTAGCTGACCCGGCGAACTTCGTACCGCCTTAGTATGCAAAATTAAATGTATATTTTTCAATATTTCTGAGAGATTTTCTTAATATTTTTTTCCGTAAGAACCTTCTCCTAATAATAACAAATACAACAAAAAAAGAATTAGTGAAATCGGTCCAGCCATTCACGCGTGATGCCGTGACCAAGAAAAACGGGTTTCATTTTTATATATATGTATAGATAATAATATATAAAATAATAAATAATATATATATAATAAGTATATTTAAAAATTGATCTTCTTCTAATTTTACTACTATGTTTGGGTAAACCCTATGGTATAACCTTATGGATACGGGTTTTCCTAGTTGGACCAAGATTCAATGAAATAGTAATATGTATCTACATAACTCACTAAGGTTTTTTTAAATACATTTTTAATTTCATTTTAAATGTGACTTAAGCTTGACGTAAAATTTGCGTATTTATTATTCTTATAAATATTTTTGGAAGGAATTAGTGAAAACGTAACCTGTTCTGGCAACTTCTTCAAAATCCTCTCCCGTTCATTCTCATCCACCAAATGCGGAATATGCTCCAATGCCAATAAAGGAGCAAGGCTAGCTGAAGCGGCTGACAACTGAGAATCCCTCCACACCGAAGCCCATTGGTCGGAGGCATCTGTTTGCAGGCTGTACAGCGGTAGATGGAGACCGCCGGAGACGAGCAGTGTCCCGCTTGCGGAGCCCGGGACTACGCCGTGAGGGAGACCCAATTCAAGGACTTGAGAGAAACCCGCTTCCTCGTTGAAGTTCCATATTCTGAAAGCGAAACATTGGAAATTTAACTTATGCCGTCTATGTGTGAGTGCAGCTAACGGTCTTACTGTGGGGTATACCTACAGATTCCAAAATTGGCCGAGCGCGCGGTAGAGCGGGCGAGAATAAGCGTTCCATGTTGATACCAATTAGGGTTATGGGCTTAATATAGCTGTCATACCCCTAACAGGTTAGCCCGCTACCATCTTACACTGCATCATCACTACCACGGTGAGATTGCAAAGGGCTAACTTGTAGTGAATAAAAAAAATATTTAAAAAACCGGCCAACTGCGGACACGGATAGTCGGACTCGCGCACCGAGGATTCCGAACAAACCTCTAGGTATATAAGTAAAAGTTATGGTTATTTTATTGCTAAATGAAATCCATAACATTCTAGTAAGTTTAAAATTATTTTTATTATATATGATGTTACTAAAACTGAATGCTTTTCGCAAATTTTCCTTTATCTGTGCTATAAGACGTTGCTTCGTACCAAATATCAAGATTCTGAGTTCACGGGAAGTACCCTGCAGGTTTTGATTCCCTTGCGAGTGTCGAAAATTTGCAGCATAAACAGTTGTATCTTATGATTGCGTTGGCTTAGAAGTTTGATTTTTTCACAGCTCCAAGGGACAGTAGACCTGACCAGTATTTGATATGAATTTCAGCTTGATACCTCTATGCGTTCCTGAGAAGAAGGGTCTTGACAGAAAGACAGACGGACAACAAAGTAATCCTATAAGGGTTCCGTTTTTTACTTTTGAGGTACGGAACCCTAAAAATTACCTGAAATCAGCCTTATCTCCCCACAAAGCACTAAAGCCAACATATTTGATCCTCATATCAGATGTCAGTGGCCACACCAAGAGTCTTCGTTCGGATGGGGCGGCCCCTCGACCGACGGACAGCCGCCCGCCTTCCCACCAGACCCACCAAGCGCACCACGAGTTAGCACCAGCGCATTCCTCGTCACTCTCTGTCTGCTCCGCACTGGCTAGATGAACATCGTATCCTAAAAGAAAAACAGTTCATAAATGCCATCTGCACATTTTAACCAATAATATGTTCTTATGAAAGAGGATGTTCGGTAAATTGCTCCAGCGATTTAAAATTCTTGGTTTTTCACCGTTGGTTTAATTTTAATTAAGTAAATAAGTGTTAAGAAAAGTTAATTGTCCCAATATTGAAATCCAGATTTAAGGTATTTTTTTCTCTTCTGAGGTCTCTTGCGCCGCGTGGTCTCGTTTCACCGAGATTCAATAATTTCCTATGACTCGCTTTATATCGACAATCCACCGAGCACATACTCCACATTCTTTACTCATTTGCCTACTCCATGAGTATCAACGCATCGCAGTGTGGGCGACCTCAAATTGGAAAGCGCATTCCAACACATCGGGACTTCAATGTCTATCGGTTTTTCGAACTATGCCGATTGCCACTTCAACTTCATTACTCTGTTTCTTCTACTACATGCCGAGTGAGAGCTTTTTATGTATTCAATCGCGACAACGTTAACTACCATTTGGAATTGATCGAGCGGCGCCAGCTGTCAAGCGCTTGGCAATTAGGTAACCAACGACCTCAATTTACATAGGCGGGCCCTGTCAAACAAAGAATGTGGACCTAATTTACTAACGCCATCTTGTCTGAAAAGCGGGACAACGCTATGGCGGGGACAAGGACATATTATGAGGAGCGCGCTTTAAAAGTCGGACGCCCAACTTTTTGTCTATGAAAGGGCCCATCTAGTACCTTCACATATATCGATGTAGGTAACTTTGTCGCGATCGACTGGGAAGAAAAGCTCCCATTAAGCACTCAGATTTCCTAAGTACAGACAAAGTACACCAGGGATCTCTTACCATGTTTCCCCTTAGCAATCCACACACGAGTCCTCTCAAAAACAACTCGATACATGTCATCCGAAGGTTCCCGTATAGCTGACAGGGCGACGTGAGCAGCTCCTTGGGCCCGCAGCTCCAGCACCAGGCCGGCTCGGTTCCTTGGTGCGGCCACCCATTGCCATTCCCATGACCCACGGGATGACACCGCGAGATGCTCTGAATCATGGGGAATTCAGCTTTAGAATATTATGCGAATTTAATGTAATAGAAGTATTGTTCAAACAGAATTCTCTACAAGCTGATGCTCGCGACTTCGTCCGCGTGGTTCAAGTTTTTTTGATTCCCGCGGGAACTCCTTAATTTTCCGGGATAAAAAGTAGCCTATGTCACTCTCCAGGTCCTCAACTATATCCATGCCAAAAATCACGTCGATCCGTTGCTCCGTTGCGGCGTGATTAAAGGACAAACCAACAAACAAACACACTTTCGCAGTTATAATATTAGTATGGATTTATAAAAGTAATTTTGCCATAATATGTACTAACCATTAGCACAAAAGTATGCACTCTGCGTGTCACTCCTATGCAGTCCCTCCGGCAGCACCAGCACACTGGCGGATCGGATGACAGAGCCCACCAGAGTCTCGTTGTTGAAAGACGTGTAGGACACCGAGCAGTTATCAGCGCTGTACCCCGTTACCTCCACTGAAAAGGGAAAATGGAACGTATAAGATGTGAAAACAGAAATGGAGAAATACTTTGTCATGTTATCCTCAAAGATGGATCGCGGCTAAAAATAGAAACAGGTATAGTCTCTGAAATGTCTTAGGGTGCTTTTCCACCACAGCTGTGCTACGTTGCTAAGCCACGGATGTATGTCAAACCCACCAAAAGGAACGTGCCTGTAACTTCGTCCGTGTGGATTGATGTTGTCTGATTTCCACGGGAAATTTTTAATTTACCTATAATGGTGACACAGTAAACAGATGCAACCAGTATGGAAACTACCTAGAAACGTTCAAAACAGGCTCACTCACACAAACCTGTGCATCGACGAGATCCCAAGCGCTCGTCGCAGTGCCGTCAGTAGTGAGTGCCGCGTCATCGCATGTACGATGCGCACGTTTGTGTGAGTGAGCTGTCTCGAACGTTTCTAGTTAGTTTCCATACTGGTTGTATCAGCTGTTTACTGTGATGGTGAGGATAAAAAGTAGCCTGTTTCCTTTCAACTGTACAACTAATATATAATATACGAAATTTCGACAAAATCTGTTGAGCAGATAGGCCGTGAAAGCGTTGCAGGTAGATAGAGACACACTTACGCATTTACAAGTAGCTGTTATTATGGATTTTGCAAGCAAAGTAAGAAGTTTAAACCTGCGATCCAAATATTACAAAATATTAGGATAAGTTAGGTTATTTCGTTTGAATTCCACTTCCACGGGCTGGGCCCGTGAAAGTTTTCATTGTTATGTGGAACTTGCATGAGCGTTCTCCATAACTTTCTCAAACTTTTGTAAATATTTATCAAACCATCTCAAGTAAGTCTTTCTTATTCTGAGAGGTTTGACGGTATCCAGTAGTGGTCAAGCGATAGGTTGAGTATGATTATGATGCTGAATATAAAAGGAACGAAATAATAAACAAGTCTTTGGTAAAAATGTAATACATTCCATGTCATATGTCTTAAAGTAAAGTAACTTGACACATTATTTTCTTAATAAACTACTGGAAGCAAGTATTTATAGCATGAAGCGTCGTAAAAACATGTTATGTGAGAATAGCTCCAACCTAAGAGTAAACAAAATAGCTTCCTTACTTAACGTTGGACAAGAATTATTGCAGCATAACTTTCAACTTAGCTAATATGAGATTTTTAGGTTTGCATACCATACATATACAATGGTAAAAAAGGAGCCTTTATGGTGTGAAAGTGTGTCATTCTGTCACATATGCTTATATCAGTAATTACTAATACTAAACACTAGAAATGAGGCAGTGTTTAAAATAATAATAGGCTAGGTATATAATTAAAAATAAATGTTGCTAAAAACTCGAGGACGGCTCGACCAATTCGGCTTTTTTTTTTCGTATGTTCCTTTACTTCCAAGGAAAAAAATGCGTTTAATTTAATTTTTAACTTGGTACAGAGATAGTTTACATGCCGGGGAATGACATAGGTTACTTTTCATCCCGGAAAATTCCCACGGGTTCCCACGGGAATTAAAAAACTGAAGTCGCGGGCATCATCAACTTCCGAACGACTGCACCAAATTGGAAGTGGGGTAGGTAAAAAAGGGATTCATTTGAATATTCTGAAATTAATTTTTAATCAATTTCAGAATATTCAATTGCATTCAACAATAATTAACGCGATCCTTAATCTAAAGCACTATGAGCTAACTTTGGGCCCCTTACTTTCGCGAATGGTGAAAAATTACAATAAGAGTGAAAATTCCTCTCTATTCGATAGATTCGATTTATTTCGAAACGCGGAAAGTCACTAAGGACAGGACTGGAAAAAACGTTCACGCGAAACGCATCTCACACGTTCACACAGGTAACCACTTTTCTTCCTGTCGCGGTAGTCTTCCTGTCTGCGGTGGAGTAGGTCTTCATATAAAAGTACGCACGTGGAATATTTGTCCGTTAGACAAATTTTATCGTCATTATTCCGTAATGTGCTTTTGCTCTAAAAAATAAGTAGGTTATTTTACTAAGAAATTATTTCCAGTACATTTAACACCGTTAAAATGAATAATTTGTATCCTCGAAAATCGCAAGCTGTGTAAAAATCGTACATAAACTCAAAGTTACGATGTTTCTTGAAAATTTGTTGCTATTGGTCTGAAAATAAAATAAATCGAAGAACCACGATATATTTGAGGAAAGGAGGAAGTTTTTGACACAGTTAGAAGTTTTTAAGGAGAGAGATAGTGTAAGTGCAATACGGAATTTTTACTTTTAGATACTATTTTATATTGTACGGTTTTCACTAACATAGTAAGAAGTATTTAATACTTTTGTTGATGGTAAATTTTAAGCTCTATCATTATTTTACTTAAGTACAATCATTTTTTTTGTGATGTTTAAAGGATCTCCCAAAAGTAGTAATATCCACGTCCCATGTTAATTTTATGTATAATAACCATCTTATAGTTTAAAATGGTTATTGGTTGCAATAAAAAAGAAATGATTGCAGTAAAAAAGTGCGTCGAATTTTGATGACGTACAATGGACGTGCCTATAGTTTGAACGCGAGTTGAATGCAGAGTAAATGTATGGTGACACATACAATTTACTCTGCATTCAACTCGCGCGCAAACTGAACATAAGCAAGTATAGTCCGTGACACTTATCTGGCCCGGTGGCCAATATTGGAATTTGGAACTAATTAATATGCCTGTTTAGTTTTGATGATAATTATTAATATCATCAGCATACTTTCAATCCATTGCAGGCGTACTATTAAGCACGCTTTTCTGACAAGAAATTCTCAGTAGGTACTAGCCTGGAGATAGGAAGTTGGCGGTGTTACACCCCCGTGCCTCGGAGAGCACGTTAAGCCGACGGTCCTGCGTCTGATCTCTCTCCGGTTGTGTCGGATTTTCCGTACCATCGGGCTATTAGAGTAGAGGAACAGAGAGTGCACCTGTGTTTGCGCAAACACTTGTGCACTATAGTATCTCCCGCGCAGATGGCTAATCTCTCTGGAGATTGGCCGCCGTGGCCGAAATTCGGTCGGGAGGACATTAAGCACGAGTTTGTTCTCAGAATGTGAAGGACTATGACCAAAATAATCCTTCATTGATCCATCCAGCGATCAACGTGATGGCAGACTTCACACACCTTGGAGAACATTATGAAGAACTCTCGGGCATGCAGGTTTCCTCCACGATGTTTTCCTTCACTTCTTGTAGCAAGCGATATTTAATTTTTTAAAACGCACATAACTCCGAAGGTTAGAGGAGCCCGGGGATCGAACCCGCGACCCCGTTTAGAAGGAAAGGCATTTGAACCACCAGGCTATCACCATTTTATTATGTGATTAGCATAGTAAACCAAAATTAAAATTCGCGTGTTGATGGATGCCCTCCCAACGTCGCAAACCATTGTGATAGTGGTTGCCATTTGCATAATTCACAAAATGACGTCATTAAACGTGATTGTGCTGACATGTTCGGTTTAAATGTTAATTCCGGATATTGGATAATATATCGCACGCATAAATTAGGTAGGTATACGTATAATATACCTACTATTTTAAATCCATCAGTGAATTTCCAAAAAGTAGAGAATAAATAATCAATTGTGAAGTCATATGTACATAATCATTATAATTCAGTCAGTCATGTTAATTGCAATATAGGCATTAGAGTTTCAATAAATTTTAAAGGTCTAGCCCGACTACAAAGCACGGGGCGGTGCGCAACGTACCTAGCAAATATTCTTTGTATGAGTTTGTATGGGGCTGGGACCACTTAAGCGATGCGGCAAGCTTATGCACCGCGCGACGCGGCCCCATACAAATAATATTTGCAAAAACACAGGCGCGCGGGGGTGAAATCGAGCAAGCGCATGTCGCAAAAAAGCCATGAAATAATTTGTAAAAAAAAAAAAAATTTAAGTACTTTTCAATTCAAATGAATCCGACAATGCGTTTGATTTAGAAATATGAATTTTATCTTATATTTCTAGAGCTAATTATTGGTTTCAATATGGAGAAACATTGCTTTAAAGGGTAAATTAAGAGGTATGTTTAAAATAAATTTCAATGCGGAGATTTTTTTTATAAATTGTGTTTTGGGATGCGTCAATGGCTGCTCAAAGGTCTTGAAAACAATACGTTATTTTTACAAGCATACATTATGTCACCGTTTGATGGATAAAATGCTTTTAAAACCCCCCTTTTACGCTACACAGGGCCTCGAAGCCGGAAAGTCTTTACAAGTTCCCGAGTTTTTATATTATTGCAATATATGAACCAACCCGTATTCTTCAAGAGACTGCGACTTCGCGTCATGCCTCTGACAATATAAACTCGATCTTGGCAGGATATTTTCCACTAACAAATATAATATGAGAAAAATTGCTTCACGAGTTACAAGAAGTTTATCCAATAAAGGGTAAAATCGCTTGTGAAAATGTTACCGTCTTTTGTGATACGAGATTTTGTGTGCATTGCTTTGAACAAGATGTATGTAAGAGATGGTGCCCGCGACATTACATAGCGTTACGTACCATTACGTAGACAGTACGTTAGGAGTAGGACCTTTTTACGAAGAAACCGATCAAGTGCGAGTCGGACTTGCACGCGAAGGGTTCCGTACCACCGTAAAAGATTTAACACTATGTACTATTTAAATACGTATATTGATTATATTAGCTTATTGTACTTATATTGTTTATTTAAACACTATGTCAGTTTTTAATAGAAGTTTATTGTAAGCCTCCTTTAATTTGTAACTTTAATAAGATACAGCCCGAGTCAAAATTGGTCGAATATAAGGGACCGCAAAAGCGTAAAATATAGATAAACAGACATACAACCTTTAGCATTCATTATATTAGTAAAATTTTTTATAATAAGCAGGCTAAAAGCGAAAACATAGACACTAACATCTTCCCTTGTCACGTCTTAACTTTAAAGTGTTCCACTTCACTTACATTAAAAGCTTTTGCATATAATTTAAAAAGTTATACAATAACTAGCTGATGCCCGCGACTCCATCCACTTGGATTGAGCTTTTTCGGTTCTTGTGGGAACTCTATAATTTTCCGGGATAGAAAGCTTAAATGTTATTCCAGACTATGATCATTATCTGTGCCAAATTTCTTATAAATCTAATTTATTATAATCCATTCATCTATCCATCCAAACTGTCGTATTTATAATATTAGTATAGATATATAAATAAATCTTTATTTCGGATTTCACACAACACAGAAAAAACAAAGCAATTTACAAAAAAAAATAAAACTTATCCGTGTAGTAGAAAATTCTGTAGATAAAAAAATTAAATCTTGTAAAATCGTGTAGATAAAAAATATCACTGTTATCGTGTTAATACAGTCATCTCAACGCCGACTATGTTACTTCAGAATTACACAGGCAGCCAGAAATTCTTTTGTTTCGCAAGCATTTTGTGAGGCACAAAGTTTGGGCGCTTTTGATTTAACAATTAGGAGCGACACGAGTTGATGCCGAGAATTTGGATCGCGAACTTCATTAAAATATTTTGCTTCAAAGATTGCTCGGGTGAGGATCGCGAATAAGTAGGCGAAATTTTCAGGCTTTGTCTTTGCTTTAATTTAAGTTAAGAACTCTTTTGGAGCAACTCTTTGTTGTGGAATGGAAGAGTAATATTTTTTTTTGTGAGCATTAATTATAGTATACAGGTCGCCCGCGACTTTGTCCTCGTACAATTTCTGATTTCATATGAGATTGAAATTTTCCCGCTGCAGAAAGCCTATAGAGGCTTTATATAGCTTATGCAGGTATTTATTATTTAAAACACTGGATGAAACAAACACTTTAAAACTAATAAAATAAATGCTGCTTTTCATGTATATACGTACTTAAAAATCATAGATTTTTTATGTAGGGGTTGGAACCCCCATTATATCCCTTATATCGGGGGATTTTCCGTAAGATTAATTATACAGGTCATTATTACCTACTCTAAAATAAATCCCGATTTTCAAGTCTCTAACTTCAAAAACGTAAGACTTTCATACAAATTTCCAACCCCTATTTCACCCCTTTAGAGGTAAAATTTCAAAACAGTTTCTTGGCAGATGTCTACACTCCAAATTTCAAGTTTGTATGCCTTATAGTTCCTGAGATATCGTGATTAGTTAGTCATTGAGTGAATGAGTGGTACGAGTATTTCGCTTTTATGTCTATAAGATATTTTATAATAAATTAGCAGTATTTGTAAATTTTTCATGGCGAGTCACCTCAGCTCAGCGGTGAAAACTGGTTTGCTAGATCAAATTTTTTCGGTATTTACTATTAAATAACGGTCTTACAAAAAATATCCGATACACCTAAAGATATTGTCTAAAGAATGTGCTAATTTGTTACACGATAGGATGTACTTTACTCGATCAAAAAAAATCTTGAAACAGGCTAAATTAAAAGTTTAAAACGAATTTTTTATTAATAAAATTTTCGACTTTGCTCATCATTTTTATATGGATAAATTCCTCTTGAAGTATTAATGAGAACCTGCTAAAATTTATTTCAAACTGAAGTCCTATATCTATTTAATTCAAATTAATCCTAGAACTTGAACGTTGCCAAGCGGTTTCAGAATATACCGCGCTGCCCGCTTCCCCGCCAGTCTCTACGAGAAATGTACCGCGAGACGCGCGGGCGGCACCCCACACCTCACCTCCTAAAATCTTGGAGGTGACTCGCCTTAAAATGTTATTATGACGAATACTTTAAAAAAGCGAGATTTGATGGTATGAAAACTGTAAAGACTTTTAACACAAAACAAGAAACGTAATTTTCATCCATTCCAATCTTTGTGCCTAGGTCAAAAGCTACGGGTAAAGGATTTTGTCGTTTGTTCTTGTAGGTGTATGTGGTGTAGGGTTTTTGTTTTAGTAGTTTTGTTATATCTGGATTATTTCCAAGAACGTTTTAATGCTGGTCTGTAGAAACTGGTCTGGTCTTTGGAGTTTTATCCTTACAAGTAATATTATGAACTACACTTCCTTATAATGTCAAAACTCATTTTCCCCAAAGAATCTGCAGCTTGACTTTTCGGTGCAAAAATGCAGTCAGTATTAATATCACTATTCTTATTTTGTGAAATAAGGTCAGAATTTAACAAGTGGGCTTATTTGCACAAAAAAGCCTGTTTGTTCAGTGTAAAAATGAAGCCATTTTTATCATCACTATCCCACTTAGAAGCCTTAGCCTAAGAGTAGCCTTATCCTTACCAGTAATATTCTTCCTTCCAGGAGTATTAACAGCTACACGCACGACTAACTGCGTCCCACCACGAGGTCCAAGTCTTAGACGCTCAGTGACGTATAGAGCACCGGTACTTGCGAATGCTGCGCCTGCACTTAGAGCCAACAGTGCTGTTACCTGAAAATAAAACGAAAATTGTGTTATCTAAGGCGAGAAACGGAACAAAAGAGATGATAAATTAACGCGACTCATATGGGACAACTTGCAAGCGCTATTTTGTAAGAAAATCTCTTAACATTTTTTTTTCAGGGAGTACTGAAACAACTTTGCGTTTTGTAAATCTTGGATCAACTTATGTTTGATTAATTATTATTTGATTGCCGCTGTTAATATAAGTGCACACGATAACAGTCTAGTAGTTAAGACTGCGACTTCCTACGGAGGAGGACATTATGTTTTGGACCCCAAGCAATTAAATATTATTATCGATTGCTTTGCGAACGAAAACATCGCGAGGTAACTTGCATGCCTGAGAGATTCCGGTTCCCAATAGTACTTAGGAAGTGTAATTAAAAATTTGTGAAGTATTTAAATCCGCACTTGGTCCGCTATTATTACTGGTCTTAGATACTTATTATTGAAATAATATTTAAAAAAAAATTATGTACCTGTCACTTAAATTGCATATTATATATATAATAACGGGGCGACATGTCAATTATTGTACAATTGTTAATGTTAAATGCAAATAAATGAATCAGATGGACTATGGCCTATATTCTGTGGGTAGACCCGTGATCGGGTTGTCGATAGGTTGAGATGTTGATAAAATAAATAGGCCTTTTATTACTGAACGTAGAAATTGTTACAGATTAAAATATATAGATAAAGAATAAATAAATAAAGCGTTTAATTCCAATTCAATATACATTCATTGTTACAAGGATATTATTATAAATTATACAACTTACAAAATAAATAAATAATCGTTCATCGTTTTATAATTAATTCAATAATACTCAATTAATTTTAATAATTTAATATTCTATAATAATAATACTAATATTTTCTTGTCAATTTACGTAGATAAATAAGTAATTATAGTTCATCTTATAGTATAAAATGACAAAGTTCACAATGTCAGTGTTATTAATTATTGACCGAGCGAAGCGAAGGTCTCTGAGTCTACTTGAGTGAATTGGCACTTGTCCGTCCGTCCGTCCGTCTGTCAGAGCCTTATAACTTCTGAATAACTGAACGTAATTATTTCAAATTTTAATATATTATGTAAAACGATGGCCTCCAGCCGAATATGGCTTAAAAAGTTATAAAAATCTATATTTCAGGTGGGCTCTTATAGAAGCGAATGCGGTAAAATATTTGTATAGCGTTACATAGGGTTGCGTTAAATATTATTTTAAAGATAATTAGGAATAGAGTCCAAAAATATATATTTTTAAATTTTTCCCCTTAAATTGACGAAATGGGGGGCATTCAAAGTGGAGATTTTCTAACGTCCAAAGTTGACCTCAGAACTCTCAATTTTCTGAAAGGCTGAAATCAATTATTTGAATTATATCCTGTACTTGAACAACAAGTACTAAAATTAGATAAATATTTTAAGGAAACGAAATTATTTAATTTTAATGAGCTTCAGTATTTTTAACAGAAATTCACAATTATGTCAATGGATGGCGCTCAAGTTTATTCGTTTTATGGATACCGCGAGGTCTCAGCTCGGGGCGAAACACTAGTATAGAAATGACATTGAAACGCCCATTTTTGGGCATAGGCCTCCTCCATAATTTTCCATACATTCCTATTTTATCATTTGAACATTGTAGCGGTCTGCGTTTGTCATTATGCATGTTTTTTCAGGGTTCATTTCATAGTTAAATACCTAATACGTTACCTGTTTACTTAGTGCTAACAACACATGCATTCATATAGTTAGTTATCTAATAGTTGATAGGTGTACAAATTAATATCACTTTCAGTTTCCAATATGTCATAATCCAATCACAAACACTGAAAGCCCGATAAAATACAGGTGATCAAATACTATAGTATCAACTCAATAAGTTACTTGTTAGGCAAATACCTTCGAGACATTCATACGGTATCCCGCTGGTACGTAGTGAAGCTGGCATGTGTGGATATAATATAAAGTGGATCCTATAACTCTCTCCGCTAATTCCGAGAAAGTATCCCTTGAGGATCGTAGACATGACTAGTAGATATTGAAGTGGATACACGAACCACTGAATTGAGTATAATTGTTCATTAGTCTTAAGCAATATCCAGGATTATATACAATTTGTATTCGTGCTCGAATATAATGATATCTGTCTGATATGTTGTTGGTAAACTATGTTACGTTTTATCTATTCTTATTGGGACCTATGCACGCGTGATCAACTTACGTGCCACACTAATTATCTATATCCATTATACCTACTAATTTTTAAAATGCGAAATTGTGCCTGTCTGTTATTCTTTTAACAACTTATTGATGACGTAGACTTGGTACAGAGCTTGCAATTCGAGAAGGATTTAGATTTAGATAGTTTTATTCCAGAATATAAAAGAGATCAGAAAGGCACAAGAGCCTAGTTTAACATTGGTTAAATGCTCGAAAAACTAACTTAACTACGTACTTGTAAATATAGATAAGTAACACATAACCATTGACTAAAACTAAGTCTACAAATAATAGTCAGTCCTTAGAAAGCCCTTTGAGACTTAGAAATGATTATCCTACACATTATTTTAATGTATGTTTGTACTGCGAATCCCTTCGTTAAAATATATGGCAGACCGTGGCATATTATACCAATATTTGTAGCTAGGGGATATTGGACCCTAGTCGTATCAGATTACCCTAAACTATAGATATTAAGTATATTTCGTCGTTACAAATATTAGATAGAAGAAGCAGGCGTTATTTGCGAAATCAAGGAATAAGAAGCTTAATACGCTATTATCCGCCAAAACGGACAAATCTTTGCTATACAGCTTGCGATTTGCACCGCTAAATAAGCCAGAAATATTCAACGCCATCACACCACATCACACAAATCTTCCAATGCATTTTCAACGTACGTTTCACTCCGACACCGGAGTACACATAAGATGTTGACTTCTCAATGCACGATCGTGTAGATATTGCCGGCTTCCATTAATAATTATAAAATCTTACACAATTTTATGGGCTTTTGACTGGGCGTATTAGAAATAACAAACACAATTAGAGGTGAATATCGCAAGCTCCCCCCTATGAGAGTGGAGGCCGGTGCCCAGCAGTGCAGGGACGTTAAAAGGCTGTAGTGAATGAATGAATGAAAAATCGCAAGCTACAAGTGCCAGATACACACTGTACCACATAGATTTACTCGTACCTACTATGGCGGATTAAAGCGTATTAAATTTTCTAGTTCGTTCACAATCAAAGGGCTTAAGTTGTTATTAAGTATGAGTCATGGAAAAAAGGTAAAAAAGCTAAGTTGAAAAAATTAATCTTCTTGTTCCTTGATTTCCGTTGTTACAGTTGTATTTATTTTGCTTTACCTTCTAGTTACGAGTACAATAGTTGTCGGGGGCATTATCTTGTTATATATAAAACCAAAAGATTACTTAATAAAAAGAAAAGTTAATTGGAAAATGTAGATTTAGCTTTTTTTATCCACTACAAGTTATCCATTGACTGCGATCTCACCTGATAGTAGAAGTCTAAGGTGGAAGCGGGATAATCTGTAAGGGGCATGGCAGAATTAAACACATACAAATCGGTTTCTACGCGGCATTGTATCGGAACGCTAAATCGCTTGGCAGCACGTCTTTGCCGGTAGTGTAGTAACTGGTAACTAGCCACGGCCGAAACTTTCCACCAGGCAAGCCTGTGGCAAGTGCCCTAAAACTATGTCGTTTCACTGGAAGTAGGTAATTTAGCTCGGTTACTAATAAATTTTCTTCAGAATCGGTTGAACTATCGATATTGGTTGGGCCTTACGAACGCAGAATCCAGACAGCACAATTTCGCATTTGTAATAGGTAGTATATGGATAAATTTGGAAAAAGCAGGTAGGTATAAAAAATAATCGTGATTGGTGTTTTTTATGTCTATTTGTTAATCATGTTTAACTACATAACTAGTAATCTTATGGAATCTTAAGCGGTTTAAGCACGATGCGATTTAGTGTTCCGGTACGTTGCCGTGTAGAAATAGTCTAATAAAACTGCCATATCCTTAAGTTCCCAACAGATTAGTCCGTTACTATCTTAGTCGGCATCATCAGGTGAGATCACAGTCAAGAGCAAGCTTGCAGTGGAATAAAATAAACTAGCCTTTACTCGTACCTATATGTAACCGTAACCGTGTTCCGTGGGAATATTGGAAAATCCAGCCTTATTGCTTGTCTACATTATTTAAAAATAACCCCTGCAAAATTTTTGCTCCGAAAACTGGTTCAAGGTCCAATGGTTTGGGCTCAGCGTTAATGAGTCAGTCAGTTAGTGAGTGAGTCATCGTCAGAGTATTGTTTATCTTTTGAATGAAAAGATGGTAAGTACATAATTATGTTAAACAGTTATCATTATAATATAATTATTTAAACTAGATAATGCCCGTGACTTAGTTCGCGTGTTTTAAGTTTTGATTCCCGGGGGAACTCCTTAATTTTCCGGAATAAAAAGTAGCATATTACCTTCCCTGGGATAAACCTATCCCAGTTCCAAACTTCACCAAAATCAGTTGAACAGACGGGCCATGAAAACGTAGCAGACAGACGGACGGACATACTGACACAATTTCGCATTCATAATATTAGTATAGATTTGAGAGAAAAAGAGTAGATAAAAACAGTTAAAATTAAAATGTTTTTTAAAAAAATAAATGATTATGATTATGATTATGATTATTTATTTTGAAAGTCCCTAATAAATTGAGATTAAAAAATAAAAAAAAAAGGTTTGATATTTTGAATTAGAGGTGAAGACTGAGGAATTTTGAGGAAAGGAGAACCTTTCCTTGTCTTAGGGTACCTCCTATGCGCTTCTTTGTCTTCCAAACGTGACGGTAGCAATTTAGGAGACTCTGCATTGTTGGCGGAGCGTCCCAAGACCGCCCCATCTCGCCTCGTGGCAGGTTAGCCCTGACACAAGCCTTCGTTGGTCGCACTTTAACCCCGCTTTTCGGCGGTCCGAGTGAAGATCCAATACCTTCAATGGCCTTTGAGGTAACTGAAGGTATCACAAGGATGGGAGAGTGCTGAAGGATAAGGTAGATGCAGGATAGATATGAACGGTATTGGAACCTACCAGACCATCCGAGAGTGGGGTGGCGACCGACGAGTCGGTTGATGAAGAAGCCCTCAGGAGGACCGATAATATTGTATGCCACTTGATATATATACCACAGTTCGTAAAAAACTTTGATAGCGAGATTCAGGCTACGTACTCTGATTGGTCAATTAGCATGACGTTTTAATATTGTTCACGAACAAACAGCTAGACGTCATGGGGAATTCCCTGCTTTATGATTCATTCAATGTAGACACAGAGATGACGGAAATATTTTATTGAGAAATTGATTGTAACTATGTTGTTTCGAAATCTAATTAATTACTTATTTAGTGAACGTTATGCATAAATTCAAACAGAATTAATAGATCAACGAATTTGAGTCCTAATCTTAACAAGTCATCTGAAAAATACATTTATTTCATTAACAAGAACACAAGAACTTTAATATCACATGGATGATTCTTTGGTCATACTGATTTAACTGATATATACCATGTATGCTAATACGTACTGAATTATTCTGGTACTCGTATATCAGCTGGAATAAAGTTATCGTTACCGCTTTCCGTTATCTCTTACACTACTGCCTTCGGTTCATTATTTAAGGAACTATAACTCTTAAGACCGTCTACTGAGAGTTCGAATTTACATGAACGCATATCACAGTTACTTTGTATATTATGCCACCGTAAGATTGTAAAAACCGTTAGATTGTAATCTAACTAACGATATTTTAAACTGTCGACAGATTGTGAACCGTTCAATGTTCTGAGTGTCAATTTTTGAAATATTCATTGTATTTGCGTTTTCTTGTCTCTTTCTTGTAGGTTAGGTTAGGGTTCGACATAATTAATCAGGTAGTAGGTAGTTTTTATCAGGTTAATATACCTAACAGATTACAATCTACCGAAAAATAATGCGTTAAATTGTAATCTGTCGACAATTTACAATATCGCCAGTTAGATTACAATCTAACGGTTTTTACAATCTTACGGTGACATATTATACATGTTTTGTTTTAGCGAGTCCATGCATACCACAACGGAAGTTGATAGTAATAACAAAAACCGGCCAAGTGCAAATCAGTCATTGCTCTGTGCCCTAAAGGCTTATGGGTTCCGTACTTATTATTATGTAGCCATTATTTAAAACATGCGTCAATGTTAGTCTCAATATTGATTGATTTGATTGGCTGAATTGAATATGGTATTCTTTATAGTGGATTTTGGCCTGTGGTTAAATAGTGATAACCAATCAGAGGTTAGTGCGACCGTTGCACTGTAGCAAACATATTTTATACGTACCTAGATGATGCCCGTGCCTTCGTCGGCGTCGATTTAGTTTTTGAAGTGAAAACTTCTGTAGGCGCGTTGAGCACTTTTTGGTAGGGGGTAAAAATGATTAATGTTCGTTTTCACTTCTATCGGCAATTTTTTTTTATTCCAGCGGGAGCACCTTGATTTAGTCGGATAAAATGTACCCTATGTCCTGCCATGGAATGCACCACATAAAATTGTAATTTAAGAATTTAAATATTCGAAGAAGTTTATTTTCTCAGCGTCTTTTACTACGTGTTTACTATAGTAAAAAATATGCGAAAGTGTTTTTGTTTGTTGAAATAAAGCAACGGATCGACGTGATTTTTTAAATGGGTGTAGTTGAGGATCTGGAGAGTGCCATAAGTGACGAAACTAGTGTCTGTGTGTTTGTTATAAGTATTTTCAGGGCCAGTTGTGATGCAATTTTTAACAGAGATGGTGGCATCCCGGGAAAGGACATAGGCTACTTTTTGTCTCAAAAAAAAAACAGTTCCAAGGGCTATTAAAAACACCTCGCGTAAGCAATTGCTGGCAAAACTCATGTCCCAACTCAAATGTCAATACAATACCTACTAGATACGGGTTAGCACGAATACCTCAGTTCTGAACAAACTTCAGAATTTAGTTTATGTGCTGAGATTATATTATGTGTTGAAATTTAGTCTACCCCCGAGAGGCATGTTTTGACTACGGCTATGCTAACTAGTCCACAAGTCCGCTTAATTACAATTTGCTCTGGGGGGTTACTTCAAAATGACAGTTTTATGTCACGTACCTTGACGTCCCTCAAATAAGGATTATAATTCTAAAACATGAGCGTCAATAATACTAAAACAATACGGCTTTAAGCTTTGGTAATATGCCCCCTGGTTTCGCGGAATTAAAACTTTTATCAACTTTGTATGTTTTGTCATCGCACAAATAAACGAACTCATTGTACGTAATTAGATACTAAAAGAAAATGCTTGGGTGTATTGCGAAAGTTTCGAAAGCAATTTGGAAAAGAATCGTCAGTTTGTTAATGAAAACACGTAGTAGATGAATGAAATTTTTGACTTGATAATAAATAATTATTAATTTCTATTTACTTGGATCCTATATAATTTTTTATAACGATAATTTTGCTTATAAATTATTGTTAGTTTATTTCAATGTTTTCAGAATATTCAGGTGTAGGCTACGTTTAGAATTTTAAGTGATGTAATTTGATACAATTTTGTTTTCCATAACCAAGCGCGTCCATCTTATTCTTAGTTCTAAGTAGCAACGCATACCCGCAGAGCCGAGTCGTGGCATCTTTTTTGATAAAAAAAATTAATGGTAGCGCCTCGCGCGGGTCATGTCAATCCTCGTGTTTCTTTTCAGAGGTCCAACTGTGTAAGCAAATCGTAATCATTTGACAGCTTAAAATGTATTACTCGAACTGCTTAAGGAGTTCATACATGCTATTTAACGCGCAAGCATCTATGAACTCCTTAAACAGGTCCAATCATCGGTTTGACAAACGATTACAATTCCCTAACGGCCGAAATTAATAATCAATCTATCTGTAGTCTGTCGATAAGTTGCTTAGCAACATTGTTTTATGACGAAAAGCACAATACAAATAACAACGTTGCTTGGTAACAAACCGACAGACTACAGATAGATTGATTATTAATTTCGGCCGTAAGACAATTGGGGGACCCTAATACCAACGTCAAGGTTGGTATGTTAAATAACTAAAGACACGGTAATAGGGGGTTCCTATACGTTACGGTAGGTACCCCTATCCATGCATAAAGCTGACTTTAAAAGATTCTACTCAACGTCGGACCGTAATCCACTTTGTCTCGTTGTTTATTAGTTTGTCCCTTTAAATTCCTGTAACATTGTAGAAGTAAAAAAGCCAGCCAAGTGCGAGTCGGACTCGCGCACCGAGGGTTCCGTACAAACCTGTAGTAAGTTTAAAATTATTATAAATTATGTAACTAAAAATTTATGCTTTTCGCAATGTTTTCTTTATCTGTGCTATAAGACGTGGCTTTGTACCAAATTTCAAGATTCTGAGTTCATGGGAAGTACCCTGTGGGATTTGATTCCCTTGCGAGTGTCGAAAATTTGCAGCATAAACGGCTGTATCTTTTGATTGCGTTGACTTAGAAGTTTGATTTTTTCACAGCTCCAAGGGACAGTAGACTTGAGTATTTGATATGAGTTTCAGCTTGATACCTCCATGCATTCCTGAGAAAAAGGGTCTTGACACACAGACGGACGGACAACAAAGTGATCCTATAAGCCTATAAGGGTTCCGTTTTTTCCTTTTGAGGTACAGAACCCTAAAAAAGTAATCTTGCAAACTTGTATTTCTATCAAGAAAGTTCCAATCAAAATTCATACAATCCAAAACTATTAACTAAAAGTTTTACATCCCTATTAAAGATTTGCAGCATTTAATCCCGATGACAGTATCCCAAGCACCGTAACTGAATATCAAACAGCTTCGCCGGGACACATTGTCTAACGGTATATTTGGCGTGTGATCTCGATGGAAATCCCCTATTGGAATTCGATGGACGACGCCTGTTCCCAAACAAATCAACGCACGTACACTCCTGAATGCATTTTAAATATTTGGGTAGGACACTCTGTTACATGAAGATTTTGGTGCCTTTATTTACTCAATGTTTTTTTTAAAATTCAGGTTTTCTGTTTCATTGCAATCCATACCTAATATCGTACTATTATTATAAATGCAAAAGTGTTTGTTTGTTGCTCTGTCTTTCAATCACGCTGCAACAGAGCAACGGATATTTTGCACGGGTTTAGTTGAGGACCTGGAGAGTGACACAGGCTACTTTTTATCCCAGAAAATTAAGGAGTTTCCCCGGGAATTAAAAAAACTCAATCCACACGTACGAAGTCGCGGACATCAACTAGTTATGAATAAGAAGGCGTATATCTGTCTGGCTGCTACGTTTTCCATGGCCCATCTGTTCAACCGATGTTAATGTTTGGTAGCTTTAAACAGAATTTAAAAATAATCGCGGCGGCCATTATATTATTATTAAGAGATTGTAATTAAACGAAATTACGCATAATATCGTACTAATTTTGTAATTAAATTTTCCTCATACGCCCGGGTAAGGTTTGCAACCACTACAGCCCATTAACGTCCCACTGCTGGGCACAGGCCTCCACTCTCGTAGGAGAGAGGGTATTAGAGCTCAGACCCACCACGCTGCTTCAATGCGGGTTGGCGAGCTTTAACGACTATTATCATGTTAGTGATAATAACCGGGACCGACGGGTTAACGTGCTCTCCGAGGCACGGGGGTGAAACACAACCAACTCCCTAACTCCGGGCTACAACTCAAATCAAATCAAATCAAATCATTTATTTGCCCAGACTGCATAGGTAGTTACATCGGTGTTACATTGCTATGCTATGAATTACAATCTGCCGTGTGCATGCGTGCGTGCAAAAACTGAGAATTTCTAGTCAGAAAAAACCCAATACTCAATTATGGCCCGACCCCGGGCCTCGGCCTGGGACCTCGTCGGCCGCAGTCGAACATGCCAACCACTAGACCAACGAGGCAGTCTTGGAACACTCTTTCGAAATCTATGGTTTCTATCAAATTGTACTCCATGAAACCATTTTTTTAAACAAGATCTATAGTTAATATAGGCAAAGCCAAACACATCCTACCAACATCACTTCCCATCAAGTTTGACTGTGGTCAACCCTTGATACCAAATTCCAAAAAAAAAAAAAGAAGATTAGCACCTAATGATCAATGTTACTAGCCGTTTAATCACATTATGTCCATGATACATATAAATACACTGACAGTACTCAGTACATAACAGCTGACTCCCGAACAAACTTTAGAAGAGCCGTAAGTTCTGATATCATAAAGCTGCTAAAATTCCTTACTCCCGGGAGACACATTTATAAAATGATAATGCAGAATAGTTCACAAGTGCATTTGATTAGTAACAGTTCTCTACTTTGGCAAAATTTAAACCTCGAGTTTTTTACATTGTTTCAAACGGATTATTTCAGCTTTTATTAAGTATCTAGGCGCTAGTAGTACAAACTAGTATCTTTTGTAGCGTACCTACTTTCTAGTGTCCAAAAGATCTAATTTGAAAACTATGTTGATTTAGCTTTCTCTACTCTTTCCTTTTTTATGTGCTTTGTAAGGTAAAAGAGTAAAGTATTTACTAAAATAACTGTTACTAACAAACAAAATATGTTAATTATTTTCTTCTAGCCCATCGATTTCGCCGAATTTTAAAACAGTTAAAGCGTGTGTCTATTATATTTGTTTTTAATAATTTCGTCGAAATTTGTACACATAATTTCGTCGTTGTCACAATGTCTTTATTTTTTATAATTTCGTCAACATATTTGTATAAGCCGTACCTTTTTGGAGTAATTTATCAGTGAAATAAGTTTAGAATTAGTTTGTAGCTGCTAAAATCTAATATCAAATGCTAGATAGTATCCCAAGCAATGTAAACATAGAGTTTCGTGCAGGATGTACGTCCCATCAAAAAGGAGTATCTGACGGACTATTTGGCAAAGGCTTCCGTTGGAAATCCTCATTTACTCGACGGCTGTCGCTGTTTGCAAACAAATAGCTACATTCGCTTTGAAATATACGTTGGCAGCATTTATTTCGAATCCGTGCGATTGCTTGAAGCGGATCTCCTCTTCGGTCCTTGGGAAATAAACAAATGGGCGTGATCCGAAGTCACACTCAACTGAGATTTGTTTATGTTAAGAAATTTTCATCGTTTTTACTGTCTTTTAAAAATAGGATTTCAGGCTTAGAAAAAAACAGACGAATTTAAACAGACCGAATTTGGACATCCAAATTTGGGTTTTTAGTTTCCTCCGTGCTAGGAGAGCACGTTTAGCCGTTATCTGATAATAATCGTTACAAAAACCTAAGAGTTGAAATACTTTGTGTTGAATTGTATGCGGAACGGATTCGAAAAATAATAATGCGGTGGGAATCCACCGTATTATTATCCCAAGAAAACTCCTACCATTATGTGATTAATGGAAAGGAGTCACGACCCTCAGTAATGAGGAATACGACGGAAATGCCAGACACAATAATAAGTAGAATTCAGACTCTATTTTATGTTCTCCTCTAATTGGCTTCCAGTAGGTACTGACTTAAACCATTTCATTATTGTGATTTAGATAATTCTGACACTTTCACATACCTACTAGTAATTATATCCCTAACCCAATTTCGTATACACCTACATAAGGTGGCGTAGAAACACCAGATAATAATTATCTCTAGCTGAATACTCACAATTTAAGCAGTTCTGAACTTAATCTATACGACTTTAAGGTTTGAATTGCAGTGAGGACTTGCGATCGTTGATTGTACGAATTAATTCGCAAACACAATGGCAGGTAACGGAAATAATATAAGATTACATTTAAGGAAGCTCTGAATAAATAAAATTTATTTACAAGTTCCTTGCGAGTAATTCAAATGAAAATTAAATGTACCTATTATGCAAAATGAGATTGAATATTTACAGAGAAAATAATTATTTGAAGCTCTATCAGTTTTCTTATTAAAAGATGAGTAATTACGGTACTTGAAAAATATAAAAGGAGACTTACATCGTAGTCAGTAGTGCATTTTCTTGTGGTGTTAAAAATAGCACGGTATTTTAAACCATACCATTCCTAATAGGTATAATTATCGATTTGGAAAATTGTACTTACGTCCATACAATTATTGATGTTATTGGTGATCTTCACATCGACTTCCACCGTTTCCCCAACCTTCAATGCTGGTGGAAGAGAGAAATCCAGTTGTATTGGTCGGAAGACGTTAATGGTTCTTGGTGCAGAGAAGCGAAGGCCATGGTTGGAAAGAGATAGAGCCCATAGAGACCAGCGTCCTGCTTCGGATGGCGCTGCGATTGTCACGCCATCTGTTGATAGTTGTGTTCTGTCGACAAAGTAAAACATTTAAAA
This sequence comes from Erebia aethiops, assembly GCA_923060345.2. NCBI lineage: Eukaryota > Metazoa > Arthropoda > Insecta > Lepidoptera > Nymphalidae > Erebia > Erebia aethiops. Next base: position 33,985,713 of record OV281079.1, on the reverse strand, counting down.
AATACAGTTCAATAGGGATGATGACAACAAAATCAAATCAGCAACTCTTTATCAAACTTAAAAACGCGCTTCTAGTATGGAAGTTGTATGAAAATCACAATAGTGACGTCATCAAATTCCAACGCACTTTTTTTCTTTAATCTATATTTTAAAATAACCATTTTAAAATGTTAAATCAAACTTAAAACTGATGAAGAAGGATGTGAATTTTAGGTCTTTTGGAAGACTCTCTATTTATTTTTGATATAGGCATCATCCCTATTACAGAGTGCCTAGTGGGAGATTTTCTTCTTATTCGATCGCGACAACGTTTACTACGATTGGTTTGGAATTGTCAAGCGCATGACAGCTGGCGCTCGTACAATTCCACACATTATGGTAGTTAACGTTGTTGTGATCGAATACGTAAAATACTTGCACTCGGCCTGCAGATCATTAAAAAATATAAAATATATAATCAACAAGATGATGCCCGCGACTTCGTTCGCCTGGATTAAGTTTTTATGAATGCCCGCGGAAACTCCTTCATTTAGCCTATGTCCCTGGGATGCAACTTATCAAGTACCAAATTTCATCACAATCGGTTGAATATGTGGAACGTGAAAGCGTAGCAGACAGACAAACACACTTTCACATTTATAATATTAGTATCGATTTACCACGTATGTATCAAGTAACAAACGAACAAGCTCAATAATTAAGGGATCACCGAAATCGTTGTTCACGATATTACGTTAATTTCGTACATGCATGTAACAGGCCTGAACAAGTTACTGTATGATAATTAAAGTGAACAATGAAATGATTTTATCGAAAAACAATATCCACGAACCAATTTGATGTGTTTAACTGACATGGTCGGTAAAATTAACGCAATATTGAAAAAGCTTTTTTGGCTTTACGTTACTGACTCCATTTTAGTTTGCGGTAATAAGCGATTATGTTGCATTTTAATTAACAAGAAGTCATGGATATGAGCTATTATAGTTTATTGGTAGACGTGATATTGTATAGTCAGAAGTTTCAACCGACCTTTGATTTTAAAAATAGTTTTATTTTAATAAACATCATCATTATCTATCTTGCAATAATTATAAATTCAAATCCATTGTTATAAAAATAACTTTATTAATTGTACTTTGTGTATGTAGGTACAATCGAAATCTTCTTCAAAACTTCGTCCGCGTGGATTGAGGTTTTTTGGTTCCCGCGGAAACTCTTTGATTTTCCGGGATAAAAGGTAGCCTTAGCGTTATTCCAGACTATAATCTATCTATGTGCTAAATTTCATCCAGATCTGTTCAGCCGTTCGGGCTTGATTGAGTAACAAACATCCATCCATACATCCATCCATCCAACCTTTCGCATTTATAATATTTATTTGATTTGATATTTGATTGATTTATTTGTAATATTTACAATATTATGTGATATTATGTTCAATCATTCATTTATTTTATTTGTCGCCCATGCTAACTCATTTTACTCTTTTTTGCGTAGTATACAGACAATAAAATATATCTAACTTTTCTTAACTTTCTATTAATGTGTGCAAGTCCTTTTCCATTGGACTATAACTTCATCAAACGTCAAGTGGCTTTTTCATTCGCTCCAACATTTGCTGCAATGAAAACATTCCTGGACGTAGGCCGCAGTTTGTCATTCGGTAGCGCATAACTTACAACCTACAGATGAGTTGGCAGATTGTAGATTTATGGAAGCAGCTATACGTTTTATTTATTATATCATTTCCTTTATCATGTCCAATATATTGCTCTAGGATATTAATATTGTTACAGAATTACGGTTACAGAGTTGAATCATGAATGGAGTAGATATATCATGGATGATAGTAGTATGATCACACGTATAATATTTGACTTGCAAAAGACGCATTTTTAACGGCAGAGACATCAAAAAATTCAGAAGGTCATTCGTGGGAATGAGCATACTTTTCTATAACAAAATTCCACAATCTATTTTAAACATGCCTATACACAAATTTAAAAAATCTATTAAAAGTATATGCTCCTGAAAAAAGCTTATTATACTGTTGAAGATTACGTAAATGATAGAGGAGCATAGATTTGATTGTTCCAGCAATGCTAAGAGCGGTTACTTAAGTACACATTGATATAATAATTGTAAATGAATTATTTAAAAAAAAAAACATACGCGCCGAATTCAGAACCTCCTCCTTTTTTGGAAGTCGGTTAAAAAGAGATCTAACCCGAGAAAGTTTAAAGCACGTCGCTTATGCGTTTTGCTAAGAAGGATTCTGCAATTTGTTTTCCTCTTCTCCACTAACAGGAAAAGAGTTGTAAAGTTGGGTTTCTTCTTCTTCATGCTTAATTTTCTCAACTTTGAGGATCGCGACACCCCATCAATATTCTTCGCACAATAATTTTTATTTCCGTAATACTATAAATCCCACCGAGTTGAAATCATCACAGATCGAACGGTCAATCGCTTCCTATATCCAATTTTTCCTCCGACCTTAACACTGACCATTAGTATTTCGATGTTGCTGACAATGTACTCAAGGACCCTCGGCAGACATGCTGGAAAGCCTCATTTTAATTTTTAATATTGAGACGTTGGTTCTTTTTAGTTCAGTCCACGATGTGTAATACATCTCCAACACCACATTTCAAAGGTGTCAATTATTTTCTTATCGACGGCTTCACGAGTCTAAGTCAAGAGCTTAAGGTTTAAGGCCGACAAAACGCAAGTTTCTTGTCTGTGAGATAATACTTACGTGTAATTAAAGCACTTCCACATCCACAGTCGATCATGCGAAGCTGGCGGTACGAGATGTGCAGGGGCGTGCGTCGCGGGCGCGTTCCGTTGTCTGTATAGCACGCCACCCCCACAGGCACCGCCGCCGACGAATAGCGACACTCCTGCTGATACGAACTCCGGGCCTGGCTGCTCTTCGTGGTCTGTTGATCTGTGGGAAAGATGATTATCTATATTATACTAGAAATCGACCACGGCTTCAAACCTGAATAAATTTCGAACAGCCCGATTTCCCCCCGATTGTGTGGAAATCGTAATGGTTTGTCAAACGTATACGATTGGCTTAAACAATTGAGCTTCTAGTCTACATTATAAAGGGAATCCCATTGCAAAATTTTAGTTTTCTAGGTCAAATATTTTGGACTGGGTTTTGATCAGTCATTCAGTGAGTGAGTGAGTCAGCATTCTTTTTCTTTATAAATTAAGGTTATACGACCCATCATCACTTTCCCCGACGCTATTAAGGTGATGTCCACCATCTTGGGCATAAATAATAGAAGGATCATTTTGTTGAGATTATTTTAAAGATAAATCTGACCGTCATGAACAAATGTACAACTGAAACAGCTGGGTGTGGATCTGTATAGATACTTGAAATTTGCCTGAAGGTTCTCTCATAAGGTAAACTGTTTAGGTTAGCTTTACTTAGCAAGATAACTCAATTCCAGGCAGCGGCTTTTACAACGTTTCGTCGATGAAAAAGAGGTATTTTCATTAGAACGTGATTTTATACCTCTATTGTAATAATATATAGTACCATCACAATATGACAACGCTTTTTACAACAAAAAGTTCTTAATTGGAACTACAGCAGGGTGTGGAATCGTCTTTATATGACACAACTGTACCGCAATAAGTCTTTTGCCAATAACATAAAAGGAGTTCGATCAAGCGTGTCCCGGGACATATGGGATAATAGCAATATCCGGGCAAATTGAGTTCTGACAAGCCGACTGTATGATGAATTGTATTTTAATTTCAGCTCGACTTCTTTGTGGAAGAAAGAACAATAAATACAATTCAAATAATGACGCTTACCTACTAAAAAAAGTTTTTGTTACGGTATTCTTAAAATCTCTAAAATTTTCCCTCGGCTTTGCTCGTATAAATATGATATGAAATGTGGATTTTTTTCCCTTATTCAGCAAACTATTTAGTTAGTATTTAAGTGAGTAAAGTAAGCGCAAGTAAGTGAGATTACTACCATAGCTCTGGAGAAATTCTAATATATCTGTCGCAGTAACTACATAATATGCATATTCCAAAAAATCACGAACAAACAAATATACATACGGGTCGGACAATGAACTTCCATTTTTAAGTCGGTTAAAATTGAGAAGAGGCATAATTTTCAAAACATCTTTCGCATGCTTTCTGATAAATAATAGTTCGAAGCACTAGCGCATTCCTCAGAGCTTCATTCAGCTCGTGGTTGGTAGAAAGACCAGGGGCCATACTGCCAACGCTTGGCAATACTTAAGCAATATTACTTAAAATTGCAGTTTGATGTCACATACCTTGACGTTCCTAAAATAAGGATTATAATCCCAAAACACCGAAAGTAAACAATAATGAAACATTATGGGTTTAAGCGTTGGAAGTATGGCCCCTGAAAAGTGAGGCAATGTGAATACTTACGTCTGATGAGAATCAAAGCGTGTATCAGACGGTGCGCGTGCGCCGATGAGACACATCAACGAGTCTGTCGGAGCCAGCACTCGCAACTGGAGAGCAGCTCGCGGGTACCACCAACGTCTCTCTTCTACCGCTACAGCTACCTGAACGAACAACAAAAGCACAAAGCGTATCAATTATTGGATAGAAACAGGCCTTACTTTGCGGAAGTACATGATAATCAAGGAACAAGAAGCTCAATTCACTATAATCCGTCAAAGCAGACAAATCTATGCGGTACAAAATGTAGCTTGCACGTGTAGCTTGTGATATTCACCGCTTAATAAGCCAGAAATTCGCACCGACACAACACCACACCACACAAGTCTTCCAAATCACTCTCAACGTACGTTTTACTCCGACACCGGAGCATCCTCAGGAGATGTTTACAGTCGTGCATTATCGAGTCTTGAGTAGATTTTTCTGCTTTGGCGGATAATAGCGCATTTATTTAATAAGCTTCTTGTTTCTTAAGTTGTTCAGATCTTTAGTTAGATACTACCACGGGTGAACATTACAGTATTGGTTTGTATTTTTTTTATTCAGATACAATTTGAGTCGTTTTCCACCCTTGGCAAAGCGACCATCATACCCGGTCCCCAGCCACATCCCGCGAGCCTCTTTATATCTTCGGTCTATCGTGCTGGAGGGCGCCCTATACTATGCTTACTTGTATGCGATCTAAGTAATATAATCTAGAACTTTCCGGCTCTGCGATCTAAGTAATATAATCTAGAACTTTCCGGCTCCAACGGCCTTCTCTCCTACGACAATCATCACCTGCTTACTCTGCGATTTTAACTTACTTATGGTTTGGGCTGTCAGGTATCTTAAGTTTCACTTAACAGCTTTTTAAAACAACTTTTATTTTAAATCATATAAATTAAAAGGAGCAACGGGAATTAATCGCGACGTTCCTTTTAATTAGCACTAATAGAACCTCCAGCAGGCTTATTCCATAGGACCTTTTTGCGCTGACAAATTTTATATTTAATCGCCGCCTCTCGCAATTAGGACAATTAGTTTACGTGTAAAATTACAAGGGACAAGGAATTTTCTACAAATAAAAACGTTTACAATTCATTTGCACCTATTGTGTGTAAATCAATACTGTGATATAAAATATTTTAAGCTAAGTGTTTCCCATGCATCGACATCGTATGCATGGATTTTGATTTTTTTAAATCCCGTGGAAATTCTTTGATTATATGAGATCAAAAGTAGTTGTTTATACTCTCCGGGTCTTTAACTAAATATATCCATCCAAAATATCGCGTTGATCCGTTGCTACGTTGCGGCGTGATTGAAGGACAAAACAACAAACCAACACACTTTCACATAATATTAGTAAGTATATGTAAGATTCACACAGCTATCCGTATTCCATAGTAGGTAAATATAGCCCGACATAACAGCTAAATAGGTTTTGAATTCACTCAACCTATGACTAAGAGATAGCTGCACTTTTTGTAACTATCGCCTAAAAAGCTGATTCAGTATTAGGTGGGTGTTGGGCTCTCCACTTATGTCAAAAGTGAAAGTCTGCCCGCATACTGATAGGCATTTCACTAGGTATGGCCGTTTAAAGACGGTTTATGGTTACCAAAAATGAACCATAACTAGAAAAGCTGATTCTTGTACAGTATTAAAGTATGCGCAATACCTATTTAAACAGTATAAGAACTGGCGCTATTCATCGGGCCTTTCACTAGATATCACCTCTCAAAGACATTATGAACATACATACTGTAAAAAAATATTAATATACAGAATGCTATTGGTATTTTCTGTGATTTCTCTAAGTCCTAAGACATTCGATTGCGTTGAGCATGAGACGCTTTTAGTTAAGTTGAACCATTATAGAATCAAAGACACTGCACTTGGCCTCATTGCATTTTATCTCAGTGATCGCATTCCAACGGTATGTGTCAATGATGCGAAGTAGTCCGGATCAGCCTCACTAATGGGTGTTCCTCTAGTCTCTATTCTGGGTCCCTTCATGTTCTTGGTGTATATAAATAATTTACCATATTACGTCCAAAATACTTGCGGTATTGTGCTTTTTGCTGACGACACGTCCTTGATTTTTAAAGTCGATAGAAACAAGGATAATTATGAAGACGTAAATAATGCAATTTCTCAAGTCACTTACTGTAAACAATTTACTTTATAACGCAAAGAAAACCAATTGCATTGAATTCGCATTGCCGAACACCAAGTCCACAGGAAACATAAATTTAACTTTAAATAACTTGTGGTTCGCCCCGAACTGATACCTACCTCGCGGTATCCATAAGATTATAGTTTATTATTTGTAAGCACAAACGAATAAACTTTAACAGAGCGCCATCTATTGACATCATTGTGAAGTCCTGTTAAAAATATGAAGCTCATTAAAAATTAAATAATTTCGTTTCCTTATAATATTTATCTAATTTTAGTATTTGTTGTTCAAGTACAGGATAAAATTCAAATAACTGATCAAGTTTCAGGCTCAGCCTTTCAGAAAATGGAGAGTTCTGAGGTACCAAATTTGGACCTTAGGAAATCTCCACTTTCAAAGCCCCGCATTTCGTCAATTTTAGGAGAAAAATTAAAAAAATGTATATTTTTAGACTCTATTCTTAATTATCTTTAAAATGATAAAAACCGCAAAACCGCAACCGTAAATAATTATTTTACTTCGCATTCGCTTCTATGAGAGCCCCCGTCAAATAAAGATTTTTATAACTTTTTGAGCCACATTCGGCTGGAAGCCATCGGTTTACATATTATATTTAAATTTGAAGTAATTACGTTCAGTAATTAAGAAGTTATAAGGCTCTGACAGACGGACGGACGGACGGACAAGTGCAAATTCACTCAAGTAGACACAGAGACCTTCGCTTCGCTCGGTAAATGATATTTAAAAGAAATGGAAGAGACCACTGTGTTCCTGGGGGTGACCTTAGATTCAAAGCTTCAATGGGACACCCATATATTATCAACTCTTGCTGGCAAACTCAGCTCTGCTGCTTACGCTGTCAGAAAGATTCGACAGTTTACTGACGTTGAAACTGCTAAAATTGTATACTTTGCTTACTTTCATAGTATTATGTCTTACGGAATCTTACTATGGGGTAAAGCGGCAGATATTCAAAAAGTTTTTGTATTACAAAAAAGGGCAATACGTGCAATTTACAATTTAAAACCGCGCGAATCCCTTAGAGAGAAATTTAATTCTTACAGTAGCCTCGCAATATATTTATAGTAATTTAATATTCTTAAAACAGCACATTCGCAATTACAAAAAAATATGCGATCTGCATAATAGGCAGACCAGAAGCCGCCATAAGATTGTGACTCAAAATTACTTAGGAACAGCATTATCTGACCTCTTAGTTTGCAAGCAAAAAGATTGAAATGAAAACGGATTTCTCCTCATTGGACGAAAAAGTGAAAACATGAATTGTGAACGAAACACGAACAAACGAAAAAAAAAATTGAAAATTACTGTCGAATTGATGCTTGTGTAGATTTAATAAAAATCCTGCAGCTTCTAATTGATTTTAAGATACTAAAAGTAGCCTAAGTCCGTCACCAGGATGTAGATTATTTTTTTACCAAATTTCGTCAAATTCAGTTATTATTAGCGGACGGGGCTGTTTAAAGGTCGTAATATACAGACCGATACACTTTCAAACTTGAAGATATTAGGCGATAAAACTAAAATAGCTTGCATGCTTACGTCAGACGGGCTGCTTTTATCCCAGAAAATATCTTAGTCACACAGGGAAGCAGGACGTTTTTAAACAAATTCTACGTGAACGAATCACGGGAACACCAACTAGCAGAAAATAAACAGCTGATGGATCAGCTTCACCAGCTATTCAATAGTAGACTCTACTGCTCTGTTGGTAAAGCTCACCTCTTTATGCAGTAGTCGCACGTGGAAACTGGCAACGTCACTGACAGGCTCGCCAGCCTCCGTGACGTAATACACTAGCAGCGAGCTGACTGGCGCCATGTCAGCTGTCACGGGGAACCTGCAGGTAGATGGGTAAAGTTTATTGGGGTCAAACTTTATATTGGGTAAAATAAAGAGTTATTTGAATAAGTAGGCACATATTATATAATTTTTTTTATGTATTTATTCAAATATCCCTTTATTTTCCTCACCCTTGTGAGTTTTACCTTAGCTAAGAACAGCTATAGTTTGGAACACCCTTCCGGCGTCCGTGTTTCCTGCCAAGTATGACTTGAAATTGTAGTTAGTGATCTACGAGTATGAGCAGTAAATAGGTTTTTACATAAGAGTTGACTCATGTCAGCCCGATGACGCCAGTCAAGGGCTAACCATCGTCACGAGTTTTTTAAAACTTTAAGGCCCGTGTAACTCACAATATTTTTCAGTACCTTTGTGAGAAAACTTGAAAATAAAACTCGAGTTTCTCACGCCCGTACTTATTTCGAGATTTTTGGCGGTCATTAATAGCGCGATTTTTTCTCATTACCTAATTGTTGATTTAATTTTATCATTCCGCATCACTTAAACCATTTACATTATTAATAATTTATAAGAAAAACTCAATGAAACTTTTAAAATAGCGCGCACAGATTAAAGATTTAGTATCTACGGCGCGTTGTTGTAATTGTTTTTTTTTTAAATTGGCTTCATGGCTCTAAGTTCTAGCTCTTAACTCCCAGCCTGGACTATTCAGCTTTTAATTTTTTGATTTATAAAACTATCAATTTGAATTAATAATATTAAATACAATTTTTAATTTCATGAATTAATTTCATCTTCTAAATGTTAATACTTTTTAGGTTTTTTAGGCTAGGTTTTTTACATACAAAGTCAATATCGTTAAGAACCTTTTTGCAAGTTTTTTTTAAATTTAGAAGTAAAGTGAACTTACAAAAATTAAAAAAGCTGCAAATTTACTGCACGAGGGCAGTAAATTCTGCAAAAAAGCACGAGGACAGTAAATTTGACTTACAGGCCCTGTTTACTGCTTCTGTAAGTACATTTTTCGAGCAAGTGTATTGAAAATGTCTATTCACCCTCGCCTTGAAGGTATTCAAGGCAAGAGTGGATAGGCATTTTCAAGGCAAGCGCGCTCCAACCTTTATTTTATCCACTACAAAGCCCTTGACAGCAATCTCACCTGATGGTAAGTGATGATGCAGTTTAAGATGGTAGCGGGCTAACCTGTTAAGGGCATGGCAGTTATATTAAACCAATACCCCTAGACCTAGACCTCATCATTGGTTTTCCAAAGCATGATTATCGTTGAGCGCAATACCTGATTGGCTTATTTAACTCATCTCTGCAGCTCCACTCAGTTTCAGTGGAAATGCAGCCTAATAACTGTTATCCGATAATAAAATTCCAATCAGTGTGAAAAAGGCCTTCCAACATTTAAAATAAAGGTCATTACACACCAATAAACACGATCGCGCCCATAGCTATAGGATTAACCTGAATCGAATCTACAGGGCGGTAATTATTCTTTGGGCCCACTCAATTTTCAATTCCCGCTTCCGTACCGTATAATTAAATGGACCAAATTTGTTTCGCTCTCATTGCAAAAACGTACCATTTGCGATACAATTAGAGTTAGTGGATGATTTGTTTTATATGATTTCTATTGACCCTTAAATCGTTATCCATATCTTCACAATAGGTAACCTAATTTTATAAATGCGAAAGTATTTAGTTCAATTTTTTCTTGGTTACAGCTTATATTGCATTAGTCAGGTCAACTGTACACTGTACACTTTAAATGATTTAGCTGTGTTTGATAGGCGGATATTAAAAATCATTCTTAGGCGGTAATCGATTGATCACGTCATGTCCACAGTTTTTTTATTAATCAGAATTTTTAAAGTTTTTTTTTTTAAATTCCATAATTTTACGTGATAAAAAGAAGCCTATGTCACTGTTCAGATCCTCAACAGCTATACCAAAACTTCAGAAAAGTAGCCTACGAGATAATGAGATATAATATTATGTAACTTGTATTCTACCTTATTCTCTCGCAGGCTAAATCCTATTACGAATATTATGTTTGTCTCTTTTTGGTGTTGCTTTTTCGTTTTTTTTTTAATCAACCAGAGGCGGTTTCAAATAAAACAAAAAACAATTAACAAATCAGACTTTCTACTGCTACATTTAAACAATCAAACAGAAAATGGCACGAATAGAACGCTTTGTATACACGTTCGTCCGATGGCGCCAATTGTACCGTGGCGAGTGGCGACAATATCCGTTTCATCGAATTTTCAAAACACAACGATTCTAAGAAGTTTCACTTCAAAAATCACGTCGATCCGTTGCCGAAAAACCAAAAAACAAACGCACTTTCTCATTGATAATATTATTATGCACTGAAGGAGTTTTAAGTATTTCTAAATTGACCCGGTAGTTAATTACCCGGTAATTCTTCACTAGCAAAGCTCGATTGTTCTCGCGTACTTTCCGATGATTTGACTTGGTTTTCAGGCTTCAGGTGGTTCAGGTTGTTTTCAGCCAACAGCAGAGAGATATACTAGCTCCTAGTCTATTTGTATCGTTCCCATTCCGAATAGGTATTAATGATCCCCGTTTTTTTAATAACCCCGTAAATCGTTTCGAGATTTATTGATTTCGGAACCAGTCTGGCGACAAAGCGCTTGGTGTTTTATTGCTTTTAAAATATGCGCGAAAAGTTCGATGTTGACTTTGTAGAAAGTTCGATCCGGTGCTCTGTTAAATACATACATTTAATAAAAACCGTTCGCTGAGTTTTATTTTACTAGTACCTAGAATAAAACGGATGGGATATATGTTTGGGGTTAATTTAGCGTAAGTAGGAGAACCTTAGTTCGATTCTCGGTACAATTTCGGTTGTAGTTTTTTTTTGCTAGGCGTAAAATTTGTCGTAAAATTTGTTAGAGGGGGGTGGCTGTTTATAGAGGCATACAAGCACTGCTTACCCAAATGTAAATACGTCAATGCTCATTTTCATTACAACAGTCAGTAAACTATCAAATGCCTACCCTAGCTCCAAGCCAGATGGGCTACTTCTCGGGAAAATATGAAAGTGTATCCGTCTATGAGTATTTGTCTATCTGATATGCTTTCACAGCCCATTTATTTAGAAAGATAGGTTCAGTACGTCCTAGGAAAGGACATACTCTACTAATTATCCCGTAAAATCAAAGTCTTTTTCAAAAATCTAAATCCATGCGTCACGGGCATGAGGTATCTATAAATACGAGTACTTATCTACCAAACATTCACTATACTTATTAAGTAGGTATGTACTACACTATACAAATATCCATTAATGCGGCTATTGCACAAACATTCCTTTAACTTCGAAAGTAATTTAAGTTAAAGAGACGACTTTAGGCGGGCCCAGACCGTAATGGGCGAAGTTCGGTTAGACTGCGATAAGTCATTGAATAACCTTCACATATAGTGGGCCTGGAGGTTTATTTTTTCAATGTACCATTAGGCAGGATATCCTAGAGGAAAAAATTGCTGAGCCTTGTCTGTAAAAATTTACAATAAGCTGCCAAAAGACATTAAGGCATTGGCAATTAAATTATTTTATTTAAAATAATAAGTTGCATTAATGACTAGTAGCTAAAAATGTCTACTATGTAAAAGATTTCTTAATTTTTAAAACCATTCTTAACTTAATAATAATCACCCTATTCACCCTATATTTAAGTACTTTGCACGCCATTGCATGGCTTATACACCGTACTATCACAGTAAACAAATGCAACCAGTATCGAAACTACCTAGAAACGTTCGAAACAGGCTCACTCACACAAACGTGCGCATCGACGAGACTCCAAGCTCTTGTCGCAGTGCCGTCAGTAGTGAAAGCCACGTCATCGCATGTTCGATGCGCACGTTGGTGTGAGTGAGGCTGTTTCAAACGTTTCTAGATAGTTTCCATGCTGGTTGTATCTGTTTACTGTGGTACTATGTACTTACTGACAATCATGCAAATACAATTTATTCTATAATATTCCATTCTAGCTTTTCGGAGCTATGTGGGTTTTAAGAAATTAAATACTTGTTTTATCGGTAAAAGCTATCATCGTCAGAAAACCTGTATGCCCGAGAGTTCATAATGTTCTCGAAGGTGTGTGAAGTGTGCCAATCCGTACTTGGTCAGCTTGATAGACTATTGACCAAACCCTTCTCATCCTGGGAAGAGACTCGTGCTCAGTGAGCTAGCAATGGGTTGATGAGAGGGAAGAGAGAGAGAACTACCTGTAAGTATAGGTATACCTGTACGGGAGCAGGTGATATGGCTCGACCGTAACAAAGGATGATATCATCCACCGAGCGGGTGTTGTGCTCGGGGACCACTGGTCCGACCGTTCATCGTTGGAGGTCGTATATAGGCGTAATTCAGAGAACGCTTCGTTAGCGTGAGTTAGGCTCTTCGTGATCATCGTGCGCTACTAGTAATGCCATCTATTGGATTATGTGCGGACTGCGAAGTCCGCTACATCACTCCCCTTCGAGTCTGGAGGTCGTCAGCATGCAGATGGCGTTGCAGGCATCAGCTGGAGAAGTGGCGTCGTGTAACAACCAGAATAGTGGCGTTGTAGGCTCATACTATCCTAAGGCTGTGTGACCCACTTGTGCGGCTGGTACTGGCGTCGACGGGCTGTGTACTGATATGCCGTTGAGTATCGACTGTGCTGGCCGCCGAGCGTGTGGCTCTGTGAACGGCTGTGCTGCGTTGCGTGATGTTGCTGCTGGGCCGGAACATCGGTCGGCTGTGCTGTGTTGTGTTGTGTTGCTGTTGCTGCGTGTTGCTTGTTGCTGCTTGTTGTTGCTGCTTGTTGTTGCTGTGCTGCGTTGTGCTGCTGTGCTGCGTTGCGTTGCTTGTTGCTGCTTGTTTGTTGCTGTGTGTTGCGTTGTATTGCTTGTTGCGTTGAGTTGCTGTTGTGCCGTGCTGTGCCTTCTGATGATCACGATGACTGTAGGGGTTTGTTGTGATGTGCGATGTTGCTGATGTCTGACGAGTGAGGGCGTGACTCGTCGGCTTGATGTGCGTCGGTGGCGGCTCTGAGATCACGTCGGCTTGTTGTGATCGTCGGCGGCGGCTGTGACATCACGTCGGCTTGTTTTGATCGCCGGCGGCAGGTTCAGATCACGTCGGGGTCACCACTGTACGGGAGCAGGTGATATGGCTCGACCGTAACAAAGGATGATATCATCCACCGAGCGGGTGTTGTGCTCGGGGACCACTGGTCCGACCGTTCATCGTTGGAGGTCGTATATAGGCGTAATTCAGAGAACGCTTCGTTAGCGTGAGTTAGGCTCTTCGTGATCATCGTGCGCTACTAGTAATGCCATCTATTGGATTATGTGCGGACTGCGAAGTCCGCTACATACCTTTGTAGGTATCAGTATCTCATTTTACGAATAAATTCTTCATATTTTTTAAGAATATTTTACATAGAAAAGCCAATATAATCTACCTTGGGTCGGATGGAAAGATAAAACGTTCCCTAGGGCTTTTCAGCGTTCCTCGTCTTATGAATTATGTCCGCTTTACAGCCATTTTTACTGTACCATGTTGGAAACCTTGAGGCAGTGAGGCTTCACAGTTTTAATAAAGATACCGTCTAGTATATACTTTCTTTAGGATCAGCTGCAGTAGATAACTTTAAAACACCTAAGAAAAGCTTCTTTGGGTCGCAAAAGTCTACGTTTTACTAAAATTTAATCTGATACATGAATGAATTAATGAATGTAACAACAGGCACAGACTTGACTATTTATGGTGCAACTGACCCTTAGACTAAGTCCTCAGCCATCTTCGTTATCAGGGTCTGCATCCATAGGTACATAGCTGAAATTACACTAACGCGTACCTACGAATTGCTTCCTCGTTTCTATGAGGATTTCTTCGCTAGGAGTTATATGGAATCTTCAAATCAAGCGTGAAGGGGCATCTTCTAGACAAGCTTTCACCATCTCAAAATACACCCAAATATGAAGCCAGCATCAATACTACTAGGTTATAACCTATTAAAAAATTACAACTGAAAGTTTTTAATTACGCGGCACACTATAATATGCAATGCCCCGTCGGGCGCAGAGCAATTTGTATCATGTCACCAAATGATACCCCCAGGGCTCAAATTATAATATTTACTCATTAGAGAGTTGCGCAATTAACTTGAACATGTGGATTAATTTTCAATTAATTGTTGATAGTTTTATGTTTTTCACATCAGCACCTCCTGGCATCATCAGCTTATGCACGCGACTTCGCCGCGTGGATTGAAGTTCTTAATTTCCGCGGGAACTCATTGATTTTCCGGGACTCATTTTTGTCAAGATGGGCCGGGAAAGCGAAACAAACAGACGGACACACTTTCGCAACACTTCCCTTCAAATGTTTTTCGTTTAAACTTAAGAAATGGTTGCAAGGGAAAAAATTTTCCTTGATATACCTATATATATTTTCAACTTGATAAAAAATAACTGATATATTATCTCTTTGACATTCTTTATTACCCTCGACGAAACGGAGACGGTATATATGTGTTTGCCCTAAGAGGTTGTGTGTTTGTTTGTGCACTTTTTTGTTACCGTTTTCCTGGAAAACTACTGGACCGATTAATATGCGGTTTTTTGCATTATCAATCAATCAAATCAATCAAATATCTTTTTATTCAAATAAACTTTTACAAGTACTTTTGAATCGTCAAGTGAATCTACCACTGGTTCGGAATGCCATTCCTACCGAGAAGAACCAGCAAGAAACTCGGTGGTTGCTCTTTTTAAATAATTCATTTACAATTACTATATCAATGTGTACATAAGTAACCGCTGTCCCCAGCATTGTTGGAGCGATCAAATCCATGCTCCTCTATCATTTACATAATCTTCAACAGTATAATAAGCTTTTTTCAGGAGCATACTTTTAATGGATTTCTTAAATTTGTTTATTCAATTCATGTCAAAGACGGGCAGACAGAAAGTAGCCCCATTCCCGCCGGTGGCACCCGTTCACGAGCATGACGCATGATCCAGCCATTGCTTCGCTCGACCATATTTGAGGGAACGTAACAACCCGCACCACACGACACCACCACAGAAATGTTTAAAGAGAGCGTGACATACTCAGTCTACCCGTATCAAAGCATCGAATTGAATACTAATATTCAAACACTAATTTATAATAAGTAACCGCTGTCCCCAGCATTGCTGGAGCGATCAAATCCATGCTCCTCTATCATTTACATAATCTTCAACTGTATAATAAGCTTTTTTCAGGAGCATACTTTTAATGGATTTCTTAAATTTATTTATTGGCAAGTCCAAAATAGGTTGTGGAACTTTGTTATAGAAAATAATGCCCATTCCCACGAATGACCTTCTGACTTTTTTGAGGCGGAGCGATGGAGTCACGAGCTTATTACGGCCTCTAGTTGGCCTATCGTGCAGATCGCATTTTTTTTTATAATTATGGATGTGCTGTTTTACAAAAATTATATTACTGTAAATATATTGCGAGGCTACTGTTAGAATACCAATTTCTTTAAATTTCTCTCTAAGTGAATCACGCGGTTTTAAATTATAAATTGCTCGTATAGCCCTTTTTTGTAGTACAAAAATTTTTTGAATATCTGCCGCTTTACCCCACAGTAAGATTCCGTAAGACATAATGCTATGGAAATAAGCAAAATATACGATCCTGGCAGTTTCGATGTCAGTTAACTGTCGAATCTTTCTGACAGCGTAAGCAGCAGAACTAAGCTTGCCAGCAAGTGTTGATATATGGGTGCCCCATTGAAGCTTTGCGTCCAAGGTCACCCCCAGGAACACAGTAGTATCTTCTATTTTCAACATGTCATTATTTACCATTAGTTTTATATCACTTGTGGATCTGGCATTCGGCAATGCGAACTCGACACATTTAGTTTTTTTTGTGTTTAAAAGTAGATTGTTAACCGTAAACCAGTTCGTGACTTGAGAAATTGCAGTATTTACGTCGTCAAAGTTGTCCTTATGTCTATCGACTTTAAAAATCAAGGACGTATCATCAGCAAATAGTACAATATCGCAAGTGTTACGGACAAAATATGGCAAATCATTGATGTACACTAGGAACATGAAGGGACCCAAAATGGAGCCTTGAGGGACACCCATTAGTGAGGCTGATCCGGATGACTTCACATCGTTGACACATACTGTTTGAATGCGATTACTGAGGTAGGATGCAATGAGGCCAAGCGCAGTGTCTTTGACTCCATAGTAGCTCAACTTAACTAAAAGCGTCTCGTGCTCAACGCAATCAAATGCCTTAGACAAATCACAGAAAATACCAATAGCATTCTGTGATTTCTCCCACGCGTCGAATATATGTTTTAACAGCACGGCGCCCGCATCAATTGTCGATCGACCTTTAGTAAAACCATACTGCTCGGAGTGAAGAAGTTTATTTGAATTAAAGTGCTGAAGCAGTTGGTTGAGCATAATTTTTTCAAATATCTTGCTGAGTGTTGGCAAAATTGAAATTGGTCTGTAATTATTTGGATCGCTTTTGCTACCCGATTTAAAAAGTGGAATCAATTTACCACATTTCATAAGGTTTGGAAAGGATCCTGAATTTACAGACTCATTAAAAACTAGAGCAAGATATGGTGCAATAACATCAATAATATTGCCGATTATTTTTACGGATATACCCCATAGGTCTCCGGTTTTTTTAAGTTGCAAAGATTTAAATACTTTAATAATATCATATGGGGTCACATGTCTAAACTTAAACAGCACACTGCACTCGGTGACACTATCCTTGAGCAGTTTATGGGCTTCTGTTGGCGAGGAGTTAAGGAAACTAGTAGTGGTGACTGGAATATTTCGAAAAAAATTCTCAAATGTGTTCGCGATTTCTGTTTTGCAGTCAATAATACGGTTGTTAATTTTTAGCTCCAGTTTATTGTCGTCCACTTTATGTTTCCCAATTTCATCGGCGATTATTTCCCAAACTGCTTTAATTTTGTCATCTGAATTTATAATTTTTTGTTTTATATGAAGTGACTTTGCTTGTATGCAGACATTTCTAAATAATTTTGAATAATTTCTGACGTAATTAGCTATGTATAGTTTGTGAGAAGGTTCTTAGATATATTTTAGGACCATAGACAACCAAGCTGAGCTGTAGTCTATGATTTTAATTTTTCAATATGTTACCATTTATATCAAAAAGTACTGGGCCGATTGAGATGCGGTTTTTTGCATTAGATATGGATAGCTTGTGAGAAGGTTCTTAGATATATTTAAGACCATAGACAACCAAGCTGAGCTGTAGTCTATGATTTTAATTTTTTCAATATGTTACCATTTTTCTCAAAAAGTACTGGGCCGATTGAAATGCGGTTTTTGCATTAGATATGTATAGCTTGTGAGAAGGTTTTTAGATATATTTTAGGACCATAGACAACCAAGCTGAGCTGTAGTCTATGATTTAAATTTTTCAATATGTTACCATTTTTCTCAAAAAGTACTGGGCCGATTGAGATGCGGTTTTTTGCATCAGATATGTATAGCTTGTGAGAAGGTTCTTGGATATATTTTAGGACCATAGACAACCAAGCTGAGCTAGTGATTTGGTAAGTGGTAGGAACTCCTTAAGATCTCATCGTAAACCCGTCGTGTTTAGACTCTTTTGGTTTGTCTTGACTATCATTTTGTACCTAGATGCTGCCCAGGGTCTCATGATGGAGCCAGGAGGTGGTCATAGGAACTCCTTAAGTTCTTAACGTAAACCTGTCGTGTTTGGACTCTTTTGATTTGTTTTGTCTAGCACTTTGTACCTAGATGCTGCCCAGGGTCTCATGATGGAGCCAGGAGGTGGTCACAGGAACTCTTTAAGTTCTTATCGTAAACCCTTCGTGTTTGGACTCTTTTGATTTGTCTTGACTAGCACTTTGTACCTAGATGCTACTCAGGGTCTCATGATGGAGCCAGGAGGTGGTCATGGGAACTCCTTAAGTTCTCATCGTAAACCCGTTGTATTTGGACTCTTTTGATTTGTCTTGACGAGCGCTTTGTACCTAGATGCTGCTCAGGGTCTCATGATGGAGCCAGGAGGTGGTCATGGGAACTCCTTAAGTTTTTTTAAAAAAATTTTATCAGAATATTAAAATTTAACACTATTTGACACCTCTGCTCATTACTAAGCCCAAGTTTTAACTCGGAATGAGAAGGGTTTGGCCATAGTCCACCACGCTGGTCAAAAGAACTACTGAGCCGGCAAATATGTAGTTTTGTGTATTAGATATTATTTTATATATAAGTACTTTTGCTAAGTTCTAATTGGAGTTTCAATGGAGCTCTGCAGTTCGTCGTGGGTTTTTTAAAATTTTTAATTTTATTACTTGTTTTTAATTGTTATCTATTATTTTAGTACTTATTGAATATCTTATTGACATCTTAATTATTAGCTATGACATTGAATTATTTATTTTATAATTATTAATAATCATGTTTGTTTGAAATTTGTAATTTAGAATTATAAGAATAAAGATAGAGAATTATGACTAAGTAATGTAATTTAATAGAGAAGCACATAGATAAAATCAAAATATTATTATTTTGTACGCCGGCTCGGTTAATATGTTGGACTCTGTATTTACTACACTTAACCATCTCTTATGTACACATATTAATGCAAATAAAGAATCTGAATCTGAATCTTTATAATAATAATTTTAAATTAGTATGGATTTCTAAAGCACTTAGTACCTACATTCAAAGTCAATAACGCCTGAAGTAACATACAAGACGCAATAAACCTATATACCATCCTATAATTCCAATAGCTTATGTCCTAGAGCGACTAACTAGTTCCTATGCAAACTAGATCAGTGACAATAAGCCCTCCTATAAAGTGCATGAAGGCAATTTGCTCATCGATCAAGTCCACTTCCAGGTCAATTAGTTTATCAGCCGTGTCAACTAGATGCAACGGTGCAATCATTATGCACTAATAGGGATCAGCGATGGGTAATCCATACTTCAATACTAATCTTACCAGTATTATTAATGCTAAAGTGTTTGTTTATTGCAGTGGCGTGCAGTTCATAGAGGTATAAAAGTACTGCTTACCCTAATGGAAATAGATCAATGCACATTTTTCATTATAACAATCAGTAATTAGGTATTTTGACTAACTAATGCACACCCTAGCTTCAAGCCCTGTACACACTACTGGTTTATCCTTCAATCAATGCAGTGGAACGGATTGATGCGATTTTTGAAGTGAAACTTGAATTTGAAAATTCAACGAAACGAAAAATAATAACGAAAAAGCGTCACCAAAAAGAGACAAACATATTCATAAACAGGATTTAGCCTGCGAGATAATGAAATAGAATTCAAGTTATATTTATCTTATACTCTCCTAGGCTACTTTTCTGAAGTTTCACTTCTGCCGTTTGTGAATGGCACACACATACTTTTTTTAATGGTTACTGTATGGTTTTAATGGTTATAAAAGTAAAACCTAGGGAAGTTTTATCTCTGAACATTAAAGCGTTCCCACGGGATTTTTAACAACATAAAATAATAATAAAAATTTGGAAGTATGTTCCTCTATCTGAATTCTTATATCTGTCTGATATCTTTTCACCTATATAATCGTTTGTCCTGTTCGTTGTTGACCTGGGTTCATAGATGCCTGCACATCAAAAACTATTAGTAAGTACATGAAATCCTTAAACAGTTCTAGTAATACGTTTTTAGATGACAAATGATTACGATTTGCTTACACAATTGGGCCTCAGTATACTTTGCCTTTGGTTCGAAAGAATTCGCCGTTGTGGATTGAGATTGAAATATGAACATATCCATATTTTGTCATAATTGATTTTCCGGGATAAAAAGTTTTGTTTTATCCACTACAAGATAGCCCTTGACTACGATCTCACCTGATGGTAAGTGATGATGCAGTTAAGATGGTAGCGGGCTAACCTGTTAGGGGCATGGCAGTTATATTAAACCCATACCCCTTCGATTTCTACACGGCATCGTATCAGAACGCTTAATCGCTTGGCGGCACGTCTTTGCCGGTAGGGTGGTAACTAGCCACGGCCGAAGCCTCCCACCAGGCCAGACCAGGGAAAAACAGTATATCAAAGTTCATCAAAATATGTCCAACTGATGACCCTTGGAAAAGAAACAGTGAGATAGTCTATCTATGTCTGTTTATTTTTATATATACAAATTTGCTTAATCTATATAGTACATAAATAAATTAAAAGTAAAAAAACTATTTTAAAAAGAAGGTTTTATTTAAATGCGCTAAAAAGAATAAAAAAACTTTCCCTTGAAAACTTTTACTATCAACTTGTTACGTCATTACACAATTTATATGATATAAAAGCTTATCTAAGTACGTAGTTTGAAAATTATAAAAATAAAATCAATCAGATCAAGTTATTATAGAGGAATGGTGAAATAGGTATAGACCTCAATTACTAAATCTTGATTGTGCAGAAGTAAGATAAAGACAAGAAGAATTTTCGTATTTTTTATATTTTATCAAGTATTCACTTTAATTAATTGAAGCTAGGTAAAAATATAAAATATTTATGAAATCTTTTTTGATTATTTGGTTCCGTTTCTAAGTTTTGTGTTACCATTTTATGTATAATCTACCTAGTAGCTAGAATACATCTAAATTGGTAGATTTTTTGTATCGTTTTAAAAATTGTAATTATTTCGTCTGATTAATGTTTGCCTAAATAATAGTACTGCTCTTTCTTTTAGTGTATTTTATATTATTTAAGTGAATTTTCTTGCATACATTATTTAATCATCTCTAACAGAATGTAATAAATGAAAAAAATTTATGGCAGCACTGATGCTGATTGTCTGTGGTTGTGCCGAATGTATTACTAGTCTGTGGTTGTCATCTGTCTTTGTCATTGTGGCTTTCTTCCGGTTGTCATTTTTAGAAGTGACATTACCACATAACCTACACAACTTTAAAACTTAAAATATCTTTTTTTCTAGCTTCAGTTTTTAAAAATTCTTGCTTCTTAGAGCTTCGTACCCGACGCTTATTAAATTATATTTTTTGTTCACGTGTACATAATCTTTTTCGCAATAATATTGATGTTGGAAGTTTGCCATTGCTCTTTACTTGTTTATTTACGTCACTTTATTTATCGAGGTATTCTCAGCAAGCCCTTTCATTTGATACCCATATTGTAGGAGTGCATTAAAAATAACTAGTCCGCCATCTTGGATTATGTCCGTTATAGACATTGAAACCATCCAACCCGGATGTGCCCTAAAAAAGTTTCAGTTAGATAGACAATAAAGCGAAGATGGTTTGAGACCACTAAAATTATTATTAAACCTTTTTTCAGCGTAGTAGCACACGTCGGGTATCCGCTGGTATTTATATTACCTAATAATTACATTTGCAATTATGGCTAAAAATGTGTGTGACAATATTCAATTTATCCAGCTGCGAGTACAATAAAAATAATCACATTGAGCATGTAAACAAAATATATCGTCCAATACGTCCGCGTCAGGACGGAAACAAGATTATGGGAGTGATGAATGGGTCCCGCGGGTCATAACGTACCATTGCATTCGTTTTGTTTTTATACTCCTCCTGCCTCGTTAGCGGGTTCATCCATAATTGTATTATATTCTCCGAATATAGCGCACGAAATAAATTTTCACAGTCATTTACTTCGTGTTTTAAAAACATTGAAATATTGTGGGAATCCGGCGCCATTTTGATTATTCTACCATCCAGCATTCTATATTTTTTCGTGATTTTAAAAATAATATTTAATTTTTTTCTATATTTCAGCAAGTAAGATAAATAGATAGCTATCCTAATGCCCACGCGGAATGGGTATTTATATTCTGGCGCTAAATTACCACATTGCATAAAAAAGTTTTGAGCTAAAAAAATATCAGTTTCTGGGTCATGAGAAGTACGCAGTGATTAAATGAAGTATTCTGTGCCAAAGCTCAACTTTAAAGTTACCCTGTTAAAAAAACATCTATATACGATGCCCACAAAGTAATAGATTCTCAATTACAAGCACTTCAAAAAATAATAAATTAATCTGGAAATATTACGTTATCTAATTACTGACCAATAAATTTCAATTTGAAAACGGCACTCGAAGATGAATAATCTGCTTTTACGCAAAAAAAATCTGGTAAGCTATCGGTCCTCATATAAAAATAGATTCCAATAAATCTATTGGAATCTATTTTTATAACCGATCAACCGTTGAGGACAATCATGTGAATTAAGGTCAAGACCTCGACTTTTATAATATACTGGCAGTAGGCAAAGTTTATTTAACATTTGTATTAAATCTAGAACAATAATAATTGTTTCACTCAACAATAAGGGGCAACACAAAGAACCAACTCTCGGAACTGCAGTTCCAAGTGACAATAGAAGCCAAACTTTTTGACGCAAAAGTCTTATTGGGAGGGAAGGAAGTTGCAAAACATTCCGAGACTCGAGAGATTGTTACAGTAGTTGTTCGATTAGAATGGACATTGTCTTGGTATTGGAGATTCTTGTCAAGAGAATAAGATCGGGCATTTGTCAAGTCCAAGTAAAACAATCGGGAAGGGTTGCATCGTAAAATTGGGAATCGGATTTCAGGACTTATACGTATGGGGATCGGGCACTATGATAAACGAAAGGGAGGGACTGATAAAAGTCATATAAATATAATTAAAGTTGGAATAGTGAACATTGAAAATCATACCTACCTTATCACCTGAAACTAAGATATACACGACAGCCTTCCCAGTGCAGTGGTCATACGATTGCGAAGTCTCAGGATTGATTCCCGGCAGAGGCAATTTATAACTTCGAAATTGTTTTGGTCTGGTTCACCCTAGTTTCCATCCTACCAGAAAACCAGCTGAGAGCCATAGCGTTGCAATACGATGCCGTGAAACGGCGTAGAAACAGATTAGGGTTAATGTGCTTATCACAACTTAATGTGGTATGCTTCAAAGTATAATGAAAAACCCTTGGACGTATTATTTCTCACCGTACCTTTAGAAATACCATGGAAGTAATTATCTAGTTCTGTTGCAATTTTGATATCCCTATTTAACATAATTTGTTAGCGCAACATTTTTGCCGACAACACCATTCAATAGATGAAATATATGAAATTTTCTAAGTAGAAAATGAGCAATTTAAGATCTCTTAGGACTTATCTCATAATGGAATAAAACGCTGATTGCAATGCGTTGCGCAATTAACCCTAAAACGCACCCTTTCCATCAGGTTAAAACTAAAACGAATTCAGCTTTTAATTTACCAAAGCATAAAATTTACATCTCAATTAGGGTAAAGCTTCCTTTAGGAGGAGCGCGGTGGCATTTTTCTCTAAAGATGTTCTTAATTACCTACAGAAGAGCTTATTTATGGTCGTTTTTTATGTGGCCGTAACTCTGCAATGCAATTTTCAGGGACTAATTATCGAACGCTGTAAAAGTAAAGTTTTACGGGCGACAATTTATTCCTCTTTTGTTTATGGTGTAGATGGTAGAGCGTGGGAATTGAGTTTCAGCTGGCGTGTCCACTTTGTAAGTTTATTCTTTGGCTGTTCATTTTTATATTGTGTTTGCAATACAAAAGCGCTGTTAATGTTCTGTTTTCATAAATTATAGGGACTACTTTTCGGATAGCAAGGATTGTTTAGTGCCGATGCACTAAACAATCCTTGCTATCTAAGATTGGTCAAACGCAGTAGGGTGACTTGGATAACCATCATCAATCACACCAGATTGAGAGTAATGTATGATGCGGTCCAGGTTCTGTAGAAAGTGCGCTTGCCTAAAAAATCTCTGTTGTGATATCAAATACGTGGTAGATAACGTGAATACCGGAAGAGAGTTCCATTAAGTTATCTTGATGATTTTTATCACTAATTTTGAACTTTTGAATATCAATCACCTAAGGGTCTAGTGCGGGGTCGCCATTCCACCACTTTGGGACTATTGGTTCTTTAAACTATGCGCCCTGTCAATTGCCAGTTCAGCTTTGCAACCCGTTGATCTATCACTTACTCTAATTATTTTATGGTTAACCTTATTTCTAACTCACTTTTGTAGTCATCGTCATGGTCGTCAAAACCACTAGACGAAAGTCTTCTACGTGTCTTCCACGGTATACAGTCTTAAGCCACTTGTTTCCACAGGGTTCCAGCTAGTCACTCGAGATCGAGGTAGTGACTGCCAATGCCAACAAACGAAGATTTAACGCTAGTCAGTGCCGAATGCCACCGGCATCGAAATCGAGCCTTTACTATTTATCACTACTCTTATCTCTAAACCAACGTTCGCACTGCAAAAAACATTCGCGCAAATTTTATTCGCTAGTGCGTACACCTTCATATGATTTCTAGTGTTACATAATTTCGAACTAGCTAATTAGATACAATAAAGAATAAAGCGTTTTTGCTTGACGTTTCTGATCCGAACCGCAAGGGTGTGGAACTCCCTCCCAGCGCACGTGTTTACACCACGTTTAGTTTAGGCACCTCTCAGGCAAGAGTGAATAGGCATCTTCTAGCATTCTTTTTTTTTCAATTCATTTATTTGCACTAAGCATGATTGTCGTCAAGCGCAAGCATATCTCACAATTAAGAAAAACTCGTTAGCAGTTACTTTTTGGTACTTACGTATAATTGAATCGGCACAAATCGATATTGTCCGCAGGGTTAGGTGCAGGCACCGCGGCCCAGTGGACCGCACGGCCGCCGCTCGTGACCGCTGCCAGCAACCGCTGCCGACAGCCGCATGACGACCAGACACTAGCGCTCGCTATGCCACCAGCCTAAGCAAACGGAAAACAAGCTATACTTAATAATAATAAAAAAAGCCATAAAACAAAATAAGAAGAATAATAAAAAAACTACTGCCCTACCAAAAATAATTAAACAAATATATTACAGACAGTGTCAAGAGATGATTTATGGATTCTAACGATACTCCATACATCTAATTCTGTTCAGGAATTTCGAAGTTATGATGGAATGCTCACATACATACCCATTTATACAGTTTATGTTCGTGGCATACGTGGGCATTCGTATAAAAAGTGTTATAATGTGAGTTACACACTTGGTTGAAGCCGAAAAATTATATTTGTTTTTGTCTGTCTGGCTGTTACGGCATCACACTGAGACTACTGAGCAGATTTTAATGGAACTTATAGCTAATTCACGCCCGTGCCGCGTGCGAAACGAGATCGAGTCGTCTAGTTCATTCATAATTTCTTTGTTTTTATTACTTTTATTACTTGTTTTTTTTATTTTCGTTTGATAAAAAAGTATCAAAGTTACCGGCAGAGGTGTAGGCAAGTTCTCCACGAGGAGGTAGCATTTGGACGTGGAGTTCCAACGCCGGATGCGCTCACGAGCCAACACGTAGTGGGTTTCTATTTCTTTACCCTCCACCGCCACCAGCTCAGCCTGTGAACAAAACCAAACTGTTTATACTTCTTTATAAATGTGTTGTTAATTTGAAATCTCATAATTATATTATTGGAGAACGGGGGGAATTCTTTGATTTTCCAAGTATAAGGTAGCCTCTGTTACTCGCCAGGTCCTCAACTATACAAAAAATCGGTTGCTCTGTTGCGTCGTGATTGAAGGACAAACCAACAAACACACAGAATTCGACTCTGACGTCATTTCAACTATGCTCTGTAAAATTCTTAATGATTTTTTGCCGAATTACCTACTGTATATTTTTTTAGTATGATATTAAAACCAATATGATATTTAAAAAAAAAATGTATTTATAAAACCGTGATTTATAATTATTGGTATATTTCTTTATTAGAAAATACGATATTGAGGATGATACAACAATCGTGGGGTAGTCGTTTTATTAGCCGACTACATCTTTATTTATTACTTATTGAAAGCCTTTCGGGAGGAATCGTAAATATTCAAGTGTTAGGAGTCTCTTATATTAACCGATCCGATATCAAATATTGTATAAGTCGCGCGCGAGTTGAATGCAGACCTTATGTATGTGCCACCATATACGTATACGTAGCTTATGTATGCGTACCCAAGTGAAGCACGGGCACGTCACTGTCTAATATAAGTCCGTATATTAGATCTTCTAGGCAAGGGCGTTCCACCTTAGGCTGCATAACCTCTTGCATGCAGCCTGATTGCAGCCAAGCCAAATTATATTTTTAAAAAAAAATTGTCCTATGATATATGATAAGATTGCTTACAGTGTAAAATTAAATAGAGATCTTAGCTCTCTGAGACATAATACCAACAACGGCTTGGCGCTATAATATGAGCAACCGAATTATACAAAAAATAAAGAAAGCTGTTATTCAAAAAAAGCCAAAGAGTAATGCTCTCTCTCTCTCTCTGTGTGTGTGTTCTGTGTCGCGAATATCGAATCAATATCGGATCGTATAATTTAAAACGGAGCCTTATTCCAACAGTCGCGTGCTTTTTACTGATACGGGGTTTTATTACATTTTATTTTTATGTTCATTGGCTCTTCCTACTCTATCGAGAGCCTGCCGCTTAGAGGGCTTCGAATATTTTCCTTTGCTAACAAAATGAATTCGTACAATACTATTTCTGAGGCCTTATGAAATCTTTATTTTCTATTCATTTATTATTTTTTATTCATTCTCAAATATTTTTTACTTATGCGTTTTTTTGTTTTATTTTTATGTATGTGTCCTTCAGTGATATCCAGAGAAATAGAAGTATAGGTACTAAAATAATAAATACATCAATGGTGATATTGATATCAGTCCTTTATTTGGTACTACAGAAAAAAGTAGGATTAATAATAAGCTGGTTGATTGAACAGTATGAGGGTCTGAAATATCCGTAGTTCTTATTTCTTGAAGCCTATAACCACATTGGAGTTGGACAGTGGCTGCAATGTAACGAACACAATCGCCTTTGATAAGCTGACAATTTCTGTTGACTAAAATGCGCCAGTAGTGCACGAATACCTATCTATCTGTGAGGTAGGCGTTAGTGGTTGCGCATCAGTTCATACTATTGCAACCACTATCGTTCTATATTATCTAATATTTGGTATTTATGCATGTATATGTATGAATCAAATCAAATAGGTACGAATAACAATAATAATTATATTGTAATGGTATTTATTGTTGTAATTTAATAATTTATTGAAATAAACTTATCAGAAATTTGGGACAAGGAAACGATTGAGAGTGTAACGTTCTGATAAACACAATTAATATGCTTACTGTGTATGACGTACCAGGCAGAGTGGTTGATTCGCTGGCCAATTTGAAAGCACCTATTTAAGTTTTCTTGGATAAAAAATACTTTATCCTTGACTTTGAGTGTCGAAAGACACTCAAAGTCAAGGATAAAGTATATAGAATAAAGCGGCATTTATATCGTTAGAAGCTAGAATAACACCACTAAAGGAGCTGAAATATCTAACAAGAATTATCTGTGGTTTATTTTATTCGCGAAACATTATTTTTTCTAGAGTACGCGTAAAACATTTTATACCTTCTCTGGGACCTGATTTATATCTTCGCTGGATTCAGTTTTATTCATGACTCGTATTAATGTTTTGGAAGAAATAATAATTTTGTTACAGAGATCGTAAAGTTGGCTATAAAAAACATACCTAGTACCTACCCATGCAGCATTTTCCTGTATATCCACATTTCGAAAGCTTTCAATCGGTTAGTTGCTTCCTATTTGGTTAAATATAACCAAATATAAGATAATGGACCAGGATATGCAGGAAAATGCTTGATATCAACTGAGACTGATAGAAAGATGGGGAAGATATACTGAACACTGGAAATAGTCCACAAAACTAGAGAACTCATGTCCGCCATCATGCGGAGAAAACTAGCTTTCTTTATTCATTTAAAAAGAAGAGCCCAATTTTCACTCCCGAGACTAGTGTTGGGAGGAAACATTGCAGACAAGAGAGCTCAAGCCCCCCTATTGTCCAACTCAGTGGCTATCAAAAAATAAAAGCCACTGACATACCTATAATTTTGTTAATCCATTGAAGGTTTGGTATAAAAAAATATTTTGATAGAAACAGCAAACCTTCAATGGATAAAATGTTAGTGACTAGTGCTGCAGGTCGCCAAAGACGCAAGTAGTTAGACGATAATATAAGGAGGTGGACACTTGGACAGGGCTGCTGCCCAAAATTATAAGATATGGCTTTAATTAGAGAGGCTTTACGCGTGAAGACCGCCAAACTTCGATTCGAAGAAGGCACACGATGATGATGATGACTTAAGTATTTTATGTATATACCATACAATTTACTCAAACAGTGTAATAAAAGCTTAAAGCTTTAAACAAGACAAAATAATACCTATTATAAAAAAGCGTAGTCCATCTTTTCACAAAAGTATATAGGTACCTCGTCGCAAGCGGTTTCTGTGCCAAATTTACTGGAAGTCCACTTCAAAAGAAATCTCGCTGGGAAAGGGAGCACGAAATTGCATGAGGCGACGGTCAGTACTTCAGTAGTCCCCGAATAAAGTCTTGGACAGACAAATTGCGACTAGAGCGCGGCGCGGTGAAAACTGCAGGGCAAGATTTTATTTTTGCAATCGTACAGGCCTTGGTATGACACTACGATTCTAAAATATCGCCTCAAGATACCTATCACAATTTGAGGTACCTGTGGTGCATTATCATATACAGTGATATCAATAACTTTTTCCTGGCCACCATCAATGAGATTGGATATTTTGTTGAGGTTAAGTTTATTTGTAGTTGTAATTGTAAAATCCTAATATTGTAAATGCGTCTGTTTGCAACGTGTTTCTGGCTAATTTGTTTTGGCTAACTGATTTTGACGAAGTGTGGTAGGTTGGATGGATAGACTACATTGTAACCCAGGAGGAAAAAATTGCGAGCATCAACTGCTTGGTATTAAAATAAGTGCATCCACTATATTTCATACCCCCAAAAGTCGCCTCCTTATTATCATTATTTGTTTTATCATCCACGTTTGCGTATATAATTTATAGCACGAGAAGCACATGAAGCACGTCTCACACTACAGCACGCAAGGGCAATGGCGTGACTTCTGTAGCAGTAACGGCTACCGAGTTCATTGCTTGTCGTCAAACTCAATAGTATATTTATTCAAATTAGTTACACTTTACACTTATTGATAAGACATCATGTTTTAAAAGTAATTGTACGTACAATTACTTATAAAACATGATGTTTTGTCGTTTTGTGTCTGTTGCTTATACTCGTAACTTCCAGACATGATGCCGTATCGTGATGTGTATGTACAAGCCTTTATATAAAAGTACGTCCACAGTTTGTTGATTGTGCTTAGCATTCGGACGGTGCACTTATTTGAGTTATAGTTCTTTGTGATAAAATGAAAATGGTTTCTTTAAAGCGAATGAACTTAAATATAACTTTTGGAACACTTTAAAAATATTACTATAAAAAAGAATATGCTAGATGATGTCTATTGAATTTCTTTCGCGTGGGGGAATTCTAAAATTCCCGTGGGAACTCTTTGGTTTTCTAGGGTAAACGCATGCACATTGCATACATTTGCATTTATTATAATTTTCGATGAGAAATGATTTAAAAAACTTATTTCGTTTATAGCCCCATTGATTTCAGCCCTGTCCCTGATCATTAACAGGTTAGCCCGCTATCATCCT
Source organism: Erebia aethiops (assembly GCA_923060345.2). Lineage (NCBI taxonomy): Eukaryota > Metazoa > Arthropoda > Insecta > Lepidoptera > Nymphalidae > Erebia > Erebia aethiops. The sequence continues at coordinate 33,955,516 of OV281079.1, read as the reverse complement.
AGATTGTATCCCTCGTGGCTTTAGTTTTTATACGCTGTAATTAATTATAATCATCATCACGTATAATACTTTATATTAGTGAAGTCCAAAAAGTGTACAGTGTACCTTTGAATAAAGTATATTCTGATTCATCATCTCTTACCACCAGGTGAGATTGAAGTCACTTGTAGTGGAATAAAAGAAAAAGCTATCATGGTTCTAAATTCTATTGCTAATTATATTTTGGAAAAAGTAACATTGTATGGTGGCTGCAGTAGTCTCTAACTAAAATGAATAAAGTCGTCCACTCTTGTTGATTTAGCACGGAGCTCGCCTTTGAATTGTCTTTCCTCGTGATGGAACTAAAATATTTTCTCATTTAACCACTCAAATAAAGTTAAAGTATTTTGCTCTTTTAGCTGATCAAGGTGTCTATTTATTTAATAACTCATTCATAGATAAATTGTTTGAAAGCTCTCTTGCGTCCAAATTAACTAACTAAAACTTAATCAAACTATAACGCTTTGCCATACCTTCAGTATAGTTAGGTACACGGTGTGACAATATTTATATAAATACCTGAAAAACGGCGTATTCAAAGTATATCCAATGAGACATCCACGAGTATTATTAATACGCAAAGATTGTATGTAATAAAATAAATAAAATGTCCTCCCGACAGATTTTCTGCCACGGCGGGCAATTTCCAGAGATTAACCAACTGCGCGGGAGATAATATAGTGCACAAGTGTGTGCGCATACACAGGTGAACTCTCTGTTCCTTTACTCTCATAGCCCGATGGGACGGAAAATCCAAGACGACCGGATAGAGATCAGGCGCAATACCGGCGGCTTTATGTGCTCTCAGAGGCATGGTGGTGAAACACCGCCAACTTCCTAACTCCGGGCTAGTACTGAGAATTTCTTGGCAGAAAAACCCAATCTTGTTATGGCCCGACCCGGGACTCGAACCCGGGACCTCGTTGTTCGCAGTCGAACATGCTAACCACTATTCCAACGAAGCAGTTTAGATTTGAGTAGTGAGATTTGATAAATAGCAAGTCAGATCCGATGCATTATATAGTTAGCCTTTCATTGATTTAAAAGGAGTTCTTAAAATGTTTCTTAAAAATATGTACTCGTAGTCGGGTTGAAAGTATACGCAAAAGGTAGGTATAACATAATCTGTAACGAACAACTTTTAACGAAAGGCTGATGGCAAAAAAGTCACTCAGCAGCTTATATTAGCGGGAGGTTTATCAACATTTCTAAACCATTTTCCTCGTGGATTAAACATTGGTCACACAAACCGCGCGACGGCTGCAACGCGGGACAGTAGCGACTCAAAAACGTTTAAACGTTCAAATACTACAATTTTTTTTTCTCCTACAAATTATTCTCTTGACTTTAATCTTACTCAGTGATAACTTATGATGTACATTGCAGTTAATAGTTTTATTAAACACATATTATACTTAGCCCTACAACCCTGCGTATAATCCAATAGATTATCATCTTTGGCGATAGGGGTGGTCACTATAGTTACAAGCCACGTCTGTTCGTAGCCTAGTCTGTAGATTACCCTGGCTAGTCGGTACACAATAGTATTATACTGAACTCATAGCTAGATCACCTTGTGTTACGTTCAGCGTGATATCCTATTCTAACTATCAAGTTGAGATAGTAACAATGATTGATTCAGTTTTTACTGGTTCGTCATGCGGCTGTGCTACTTCCGTTGCGCGTCCTGTTTGTACAAGGCTTAAGAAACCTTGTTCTTTTAATCGAAGTCATGGTCGTCGTGCTATTATGAAATTTAAATAACTTTCAGCTCATTGATTTTCTATCGTTCTTTTACTGCGCCCTTTTAAAGTGCTTATCTGGGATTTAATCAAAGAGATTTCTTACGACTGCAAAAGCTGCTAGATACAACAATAATCGTTGTATCTCTGGCAGTTCTTGCAGCTCCAATACCAGGGCTGGAAAATGCAATTATTGCATTTAAGAATGAATGAAATGATGAATAAATGAAATTTGGTATAGCGGTAGCTGATACTCCGGATCAATAGGATAGTTTTTATCCTGATAGAAAATAAGGTTCCTCCAGGATAGGAGTTTTTTGTTGATTTTACTCCATAACTCAGTCAAATCTGAACTGATTGTAATAAATCTTTCTTAATTAGAAGGTATGTATCATCAGGTAAGTTTTGGCCAATTTTGGTGAAGATTTGATAAATATTATCAGAGATAGAGGACAAGAGTCCTCAACAGATAACAGCAATTCACTTGATTAGGTCTTTCTTTTTGGTGGAGTTTGAAGGAAACAAAATTATTTATAAAAAATTGCGATCAAGAGAAACTCTGTCAATAAGCCGTCAACATAATTTACTGTTTACATCGGTATTTCCATAATATTTCGATGCCATATGTTTGCCTGTGATATGTGGACTTAATTTCGTGTATTAAAAATGTCGTGAACAATCTGAAGTCTGAACCAGAGTTTAAGTAGCTTGAAACTAGGGTCCTGAAACATATCTAAGCACCTTGTCAGAAGTTATGCAAATCTAATGCGATAAAACCGCATAATATTAATCGTACAGTAGTTTTCCAGGAAAATTGTAAGAAAAAAGTGCACAAACAAACACACGTCAACCTCTTAGGGCAAACATATATACCGTCTCCGTTCCGTTCGTGGATAAAAATAATTACCATTTCCGATTAAAACTAAAAATTCAAGACAATTGCAACAGTTTTCGGAATTTTGTTTACGAGTCACAGCAAATGTTACTGGTACATTTTTTGTTTACTTACGGGCTATAGAAGAAGCCCTAGAATATTAGTGACATTTGCCCTAACTCGAAGGTGATAAATGAAAGCCGAAATTCCCGTGTTCCCTTAAATGTTGTGTACTTACAAAATACCTTTTACAACTTTAATCTTTGTTAAGAACAGCTTTTAATCGAGTTATTTATCCTTAAATCTTATCCCGGGATGAGGAGGAAGTTTTAAAAAACAGTAAACTTCGTTAAACTTCGTGAAGTGTCGTCAGTCTAATGAGATTGATCAAAAAGATTTGCTTCAGAGTTTCACTTACGAAGGAGCTATGAAGACATTAATGAAGTTTACAAAGAAACTGAGATAAAGATGAAATAGCTTATTTTAAAACTTAGCTTCTTTGCACTAAATCTTCCTGACATAGTGTTGTGTGCTGTCTTTTAGGTAGAAGACTTGGGTTCGATACCCCGGCAAAGACTAATGCCCGTTTTCACCAACAATGCTATTTATTATCTTATAATTATATTAATTGACACTTGTAAGAGCTTCAAACAAACCTAAATTGAAAAATAAATGAATTGAAATTGACATTGAAAATATGCCTAAATTAATACACCTAAAAAATGAATTATGAATGAAATGAATGAAACCTGAAAATACACCTAAGTCCAATAATTACAGTTATTTTAAGTGCAATGTGAATACTGTCACTTATTAGGTGTAACTTCCCCAAAGTTTAGGCATTGTTTGTGTAAACGGGATTGTTAAGACTTAAGTACAGTCTAAGTTTCTTGCCGGCTCTTCTCAGTAGAACCTGTATTTCAAACCGCCGCGCTGGAGACGCCGACAATAAGAGACACTTTAGCATGTCCTATATGAAATACACAATAATTAGAGTATTGAGTATGTTCATGTCTACGCGTCCTAACCTGTTAGGAGTTTGGAAGTTACGAGTATATAAAACCTGTAACCGTAATCGGTTTGTATACGGCACCGTAACGATAAATTGATTGGTGGTAGACAAAAATATTATACCTAAATATTTAAAAGAAATAGGTGACTGACAGATCTACTACGTAGGCATCCGTTAATAAAGGATTTTCGAAAATTTAACCCCTAAAGGGGTAAAATAGGGCTTTGAAATTTGTATGAAAATCGAACTTAACGTGAGCGAAACCGAGGACAAAAGCTAGTAAATTATATTTGACAGAAGTAACCGGAACGTGGAATCGTTTTTAATTAGATATTCACCTGTTTAGAAATAAGGCCAGGGCTTTCTCATCTCTACATTTTAGAAACATAATATAATTAACAACGAACATCCCACAACCTTTTCTCTAACTAAGCGTGAATCTCAAATTAAAATCTACAGACCATGTAGCTAAAATACGTCATTTTAGATGTAGTTCGTGCCACCTTTATATCCACCTTTATATACAAAATCCACGTTACTATGATATTCAAATCAATCAATCAATATTTATTTATTCAAATGTACACTTATACGTCCAATTTTGAATCATCGAGTGAATCTACAAATTCTCGCGTGATGACCGAGGAATCTTAAGGAATGTTGACGTAATGAGATAGAGTTGTGAGTTATTCGCAAACCTATCTTGGATTGAAAACAAATACTAACTAATAAGATTGTACATTCACCACTATTGTTAATTATAATGAGGGAGATCCTCGTTATAATTATTAATTTTAGTTGCGAAATACATTTCTGAGTTAAACAACACAACTAGCGACAGTTTGCGAGACCGCAACGTAACTAGTTACGTAGCAACTAGCAACATGGGCACCGAATATTCCCCAGTGTACAGTTCGCACAAAGGATTCCATATTGCAGAAGCTCGTGAAAACGCGAATACCTAGCTACTTACCAACCAACTTAGTTGTTGTTGAATAAAAACCGACTATTCTAGAAAATATTAATTTGCATAAACGCGCTTTTTTATCCAAACCAGAGAGAGAGAGAAGAACCAGCGAGAAAATCGGTGGTTCCTATTTTTAAAAAATTATTTACAATTCCATCAATGTCTGTAGGATGTCACCGTAAAATTGTAAAAACCGTTAGATCGTAATCTAATGCTTTTTATTTCGATAGATTGTAAACTGTCGAAAGATTGTGAACCGTTCAATGTTCTTTTTTGAAATATTCATTGTATTTACGTTTTCTTGTCTCTTTCTTGTAGGTTAGGTTAGGGCACAGAATAGGTAATAGAGAGTTCGTCATAAATAATCAGATTAATTATGTTTTATCTGGTTAATATACCTAACAGATTAAAATCTACCAAAAAGTAATGCGTTAAATTGTAATCTTTCGACAGTTTACAATTTTGCGAGATAGATTATAATCTAACGGTTTATAAAATTTTACGGTGACTTCAAAATAAGTATATTACCTCAGTCCTAAGCAATGCTGGAGCGAGTCAAACCCATGCTCTTTTATCATTTACATAATCTTCAACAGTATAATAAGCTTTTTTCAGGAGCATACTTTTAATGTAGTTCTTAGTCTAAAAAGAAGCTCGGTGAAGGAAAACATCCGCAGAGTTCCCGGTAATTTAAGGGAATGACATGATACCAATCATAAACCTATATTTAGGTACTTATAAAATAAGGAGAAAAATGTAGGCTTCCTCACTAACTGACTTATCATTTATCAACGCTGAAATATTATAAATTTAGAAAAATGAAATTTATAATGTAAACAAGGAATATGAACGGATTTCAAAATCGCGGGTAGTCGCTAGTCTATAATATTCCAACCCGGTTACATTAAAAGGTACCAGAATTAGTTCTGGTATCTTAACCTGATATAAACAGAAAAGCAAAACAACCACTTATTAATTTTATTTATATCTACAATTAGCACAAAGTGGGGAAACAAATTTTATCTTTACACCACTACTAATAAGCCCTTGACTGCAATCTCACCTGATGCTAAGTGATGATGCAGTCTAAGATGGTAGCGGGCTAACCTGTTAGGATTATGGTAGTTATATTAAACCCATACCTCTACTCGCTTTCTACACGGCATCGTACCGGAACGCTGAAAGGCTTGGCGGTACGTCTCTTTCCGATAGGGTGGTAACGGCCGAAGACTCAGACTAGACCAGACCAGAGAAAATTCAGAAATTATAAAATCCCCAAATGGACCATGCAAAACAATCACTTTCTTATTAATTATTATTAAAATAAAGCACACAGACGTGAAACAAAATAATCAAAAACTAAGTACGAGTTTAGGTAGCCTCAAAACAAAGACCAGTCTATATAAAAATATGATTGTTATAACAAGGTTCTGTGAACTTATAAGTCAACCATCCCACTATTACACGTAAGTATGGAAAATTATTGAAAAATATAAAAGATATGAAGCTTTAAAACTGCGCTCCGCAACTATAGACACAACTTTAACTGCCAGCGTATTTGTATGTAAAGTTGAAAACTTTATGCATGGTCGCAATAAAATACAGTTATAGCAGTTGTACGAGTGAAATCTGCTCTTTATTCTATGCCACTGAAGTAGAAATGTCTACAGTAGAAATACAAAAATATACTAAGATATTATTCTATCACAAAATTGTGACAGAACAACGGATATTATCTGCCACTTCGTCTGATGTTCGTACTTTTTTTTTTACATAGATAATATGATACTACCTACTTATGATGCCCATAAGTAGTATGATAGCTGATGCCCGCGACTTCGTCCGCGTGTATTGAGGTTTTGTTGGTTCCCGCGGGAACTCTTTTATCTTTCAAAAGTAGCCTATGTGCTATTCCAGACTATAATCTATCTCTGTGCCAAATTTCATCCAGATCCGTTCAGCCGTTCTGGCGTGAGTGATTAAAAAACATCTATCCATCCATACAAACTTTCAAATTTATAATATTAGTAAGATAAGATGAAGAAAGAAAGAGTTTTATCAGTGAAGGAAAACATAATGAGGAAAGTTCCAGTCGGTCCAAAAATTTTCGGATTATTCGACATAAAACTATTAAAACAGAGGACGTGGATATTACGACTTTTGTGAGATCCTCTACTTGATAGTCACAAAAAAAAAATTTATTTGACTAGATGTCAATTACTATAGTCCGTCAAAATCTGGCCAGGTGGCCAAAATTAGAACTAATTTTTATACCTGTTTTGTTTTTGTTTTTACATTATTTTTCATAGATATTAGCGACGCGGTCACCGGGTCAGGTAAGTTTGTGCGACTTTAGAAGAACTTTTAGCGTTATCAGGCACGTCCTCTAAATGTCCACGAGCTCTCTGGCTATATGCGTTTGTTGGTCTCGAGCCAATGAGAGCGGCACTGCGGCACTGGAATTCATTTTCTTTATTAATTTTGTTAACATAAAGAAGGAATGTTTAGTATTTTGATGTTAACAGGTAATTTCTTTTGAAGAGAATAGAAGGTTTGGCTGGTGAGACCCATTGTAAAAATCGTAAAGCAAAATAAGAAGACGAAGAAAAACATTTTGGAGAAAAATATTTTGTAAGTAGGTGCTTGTCTTATTTCAAAATTTTTACCTTATTTCGTTTAAATAGCGGTAAGAAAGAAATGTTATAATTATTGTCAATTAAGTGTCGATTTTAGGTGATCGTGATAAAAAATACGAGGGACGAGTGGCCTCGTAGTGACAACGCATATCAGTCGATTGCGAAAGTTAAGCAACGTTGACCCAAGTCGGTAACTGGATGGGTGACCGAATTTGGAGGTTCAAATTTGGCCTTTTCGTTTCCTTCGTGCCTCGGAGAGCACGTTAAGCCGTCGGTCCTGGTTATTATCACTAACATCTGATAATAATCGTTACAAAAACTTAAGAGTTTAAGTACTCTTAGTCGAGTCGTATGAAGGACCTGGAAACCCATCGCATTATTATCCCAAGAAAACTCCCACCGTTATTTGAATAATGGAAAGGGGTCACAACCCAAAGTAAAGAGGAATACGATGTAGAGAGAGAGATAAAAAATAAATAGGATTTCGAAGGATTTTACATTCAAATAAAATTTGAATTGTAAAGTGAAACAACCACTGATTTGGAATGCCCTTGCGAAGCACGGATCTACCTTTTTGCCTGTAAAAGAAAGCAATTGAGATTGTGGTAGCATATAGACTAAACGTAAGAATTCGCATGTAATTTTCTGTATGAACTTCACGATGAAAAAACGCAAAAACTACTAGCCTAAATAAAACAAAACCAGCAGCTTTTGTATGAAATTATTTTCCTAATAAAACGAATTAAATTATTTAGTGCCAAAAAAAATTTGCGAGATATTTCACCGAGGTTAATTACCTCATCTGTAGACAGAAAGGCTGGCTCATTTTGTGCATGAGGTATCAGTCTGTCCAGCGCGGAAATGCGGCCAGCAGTCTTGCCACCATTCCATGCGGGCATGTTATAAATAATAATTAAATTAGGCTAGCTAGCTTTAAGTCCTATTGTACTGTTTTTAATAAAAACATTTTGAAATTTTTTCAGAACAAAATACAAGATCCGAGTTATACTAATGAGCACTGTCTGTTATTCAAACTTTGCAAACAAACTTCGTGTTAACCTTGCGCTAAGTGCTAATTTTGTGAGAAACTTTTAAAAGTAAACGAGGAGGAATACGCAGTAGGTAATTTATAAAATGAGTCATAAAGTCATCCGCAGCAACGAAAATTTACTCGACTCATAATTTTCATAATAAATCAGTTCTAAGACGGTCATTAGCAATTTCGGAGTTATTTCGCGGAAGTGAACAATAGCAGTTCTTAACTCTGAAGCCTCGTCCATATCAATAAAAACTTACGCTGCGTTACGTTTTCGGAGTTTGTGTAGCACAAACAAATTAACAAGCTTGTGTAGAAACATTTGGGTTCAAGTACACATATTCGTCTGATCTTTACGTGAAGAAAAATTGGAAACCAATTGGCGGCGATAAAATTAATTGGCAGCGTTCAACACGTTATTTTTTTCTCGTAGGGAAAATAAATTGTTTAAAATAATATACTATGAGTTGGTAACAGGTTGTTTAATGGGTGTTTGATATATTACAGGATGTTTGATTTTTTGATAATTATAAGTAACTTCATTGTCTCTTTTTTTTAAAGTAGTTTTCTACACTAATGTAGAAAACACCCAAACCGGGCGTCGTTTATTAAATTTTAATAGCATAGTTCCTAAGGGCACAATGAAAAGCAGCGACATGTGCGGTGACAAAATGCGTTAAACTCTCTCTCCCTTATACATGGAGGGAGGGAGTATATACAGAGTACGTACTGTACTGTACTGTGTGTAATTATTTATCAAATCAAATCAAATGTTTTTTATTCAAATAAACTTTAACAAGTACTTTTGAATCGTCAAGTGAATCTACCACAGGTTCGGAATAACATTCCTACCGAGAAGAACCAGAAAGAAACACGGTGGTTGCTCTTTTTATCATTTACAATTATTACATCAATGTGTACATAAGTAACCGCTGTCCTAACGCATTGCTGGAGCGATCAAATCCATGCTCCTCTATCATTTACATAATCTGCAACAGTATAATAAGCTTTTTCAATCAGGAGCATACTTTTAATGGATTTCTTAAATTTGTGTATAGGCAAGTTTAAAATAGGTTGTGGAATTTTGTTATAGAAAAGAATGCTGAAATGAAATCCCACGAATTACCTTCTGACTTTTTTGAGGCGGAGCGATGGAGTCACGAGCCCATTACGGCCTCTAGTTTGCCTATCGCACAGATCGCAATTTATTTTGTAATTATGGATGTGCTGTTTTACAAAAATTATATTATTATAGCTATTATAGCTAGATATACCTACTTGGCCTAACAAAGAAAATAAAAAACGGCCAAGTGCGAGTCGGACTCGTGCACCGAGGGTTCCGTACAAACCTGTAGGTATATAAGTAAAAGTTATGGCATTTTTATTGCTAAATGAAATCCGTAACATTAGTAAGTTTAAAATTATTAAAAATATTTTTATTATATGATGTAACTAAAATTTATGCTTTTCGAAATTTTTCCTTTATCTGTGCTATAAGACGTTGCTTCGTAAGAAATTTCAAGATTCTGAGTTCACGGGAAGTACCCTATAGGTTTTGATTCCCTTGCGAGTGTCGAAAATTTGCAGCATAAATAGCTGTATCTTTTGATTGCGTTGGCTTACAAAATTGATTTTTACACAGCTTCAATAGACAGTAGACCTGAGTATTTGATATGAATTTCAGCTTGATATCTCACAGATGGACACAGACGATGGACGAAAAAGTGATCCTATAAGGGTTCAGTTTTTTCCTTTTGAGGTACGGAACCCTAAAAAGCAAGTACTAATAACCGTTAATAAATTAATTGTTTACTAGTTTATTTATTTACAAAATAAGATTTGAGAAATGGAAAGAGGATTTACGTTAAGCTTCATCGGAGAAATAAATTGCAGCAAATGGAGTCTCAAGTCCAAAGGAGGCTCTTTAAAAGGGCCGCTAAGACGGGATTAGGAAAAGTAGGTCGTTTCTTAAAATAAGCAACAACATCCTTATTACAAGGAAAATTCAATTAATTCATGAAGACCAAACAGCACTTATATGCGATTTCACATATCAGCGGCCCAATTGTCTAAGCAAATGGTAATCATTTTACAGCTCGTATTAGTCGAACTGTTTAAGAAGTTTGCTTGCATGCTTTTTGACGTCCAGGCATCTACGACAACATAAACAGGTTTAATAATCCGTTTGACAAACGATTACGATTACGATTTCCTTACACAATCGGGGAGCAGATGTGCAATCAAGTAAGGATTGCCTATGAAATCGTTTAAGCTCGGCTTCAAAGTAAAATAAACCATAATAGCATAGTATTAGAGCTTCTCTAAGAGCTAGATTCTCATACGTTTAGGCATGTACGATATCCTAAATGTATGAGAATGGATACACGAAATTGAGCTCTAATTCAATACTGTTATGTTTTATTTTACTTTGAAGCCGAACTTTAACGATTTCATCGGCAATCCTTACATGATTGCACCTCTGGACTGTATCCGGTAAGTCAACAGGTCGTCACGGCCTCCAACCAGACTAGTTATACGCTTTATAACTAGTCGGTAGTAGTCAACCTAAAAACACCAAAAATATTTTTTTCTCCAATTTTTTTTCATTCAGGTTAGTATTCATTGCAAGAATATTTTTGTTAATTAACAGCTCTCAAATCTCAAATTATTTGCAGATCAGACCAAATCACAAGCCAACACTGAAGTACGTCTTCACAGTTTTGGCAACGAAAACGTAGTCATTCACTTAAACTGAAATCCATTATCGAACAGTCTCCAGACTGCTTGAATTATTGACATTCAATAAGATTAAGACTATTATTTGAACTATTTTATATCATAAGAGGTCCATGCTTTAAGCCTAGACAATCATCTAAATCATTTGTTAATTTTTGACAACCTCCGTGGCGCAGTGTTGAGCACTGTTGTCTTAACATGCGGAGGTACCTGGTTCGATCGCCGGCAGGGTCATTTTGGGAATTTTAATTTCTGAATTTTCCATGGTTTGACCTAGTCCTGGCCCTGGCTAGTTATCCCTACCGGCAAAGACGTGCTGCCAAACGATTTAGCGTTCCGGTCCGATGCCGTGTAGAAACCAAATAGGGGTATGGGCGCCATGCCCCTAACAGGTTAGCCCGCTACCATCTTAGACTGCATCATCACTTACCATCAGGTGAAATCGCAGTCAAAGGCTAACTTGGAGTGGATAAAAAAAAATTAACTGACTTGTCCCGATTTCACAAGGTAGAGACCATAAAGAAAACCACGTTAACAAATCTCAATTCAGTCAGCACATAATGCTTACAGTTAGTATTAGTTTGTATCTGTTTGTTTAAATATTTTGTACGTTTAAATATTATGTACAATTTAAAGACCTTATTTAATTGTTTGCAAGTATTGTTTTTTTTCGAGATTCTGAACGTGTGGATGTGGCTATGATTCCCAAACCCTCGTTCTAATTGCGCGTTAATATGATATAAGTAATATTTGTCGTCACACCATGCATAGGCACTAGCGAACTTTGGTTTCTGGTACCACTATAATGGGTTGGTAGAACGAAAAATTCTCAACTTTTTGGTCTATGCTATTTTAGTTGCTTTGTTTTTTTGTTTCTTATTTAATTATGAAGTGAAAATCTCAAGTATGCAAAAATCTTATTCAGATTTAAGTTCTGATCAGGTCTAATATTGGAGGTGTTAAAATAACCAAGCCAAACTCTTTCTATTTGCAAATGTGTTCAAACTCTAGATAAATCAATACTAATCCCCAACGTAGTTTTGGCAAGATCCAATTTGTACTTATCGCGAAGTTATTCTTCAGACTTTACCATTTTAGTAGCCGTGTATTCGGTTTTACTATTGTAGTTTGCATGTCGTATAATTTGATTTAGTAAAAATCACATTTTTGGTATTTTAGTCCCAATCAGTTCAGGTGTTAAAATATAGCTTAACGAACCTCTTTCTATTTGCAAATGTGTTCAAACTCTACAATCCCTTTAACTTAAATCAACACTAATCCCGAACTCAGTTTTAGCGGGATCCAATTTGTACTTATCGCGAAGTGAAGCGTGTCTCAGAGAGTTAGCTAAACTGAAATTCTGTTCAAAATCAATTCATTTTGTGAATTTGCAGACTGCGGTTTGACCAGCGGATCATTAATTGAAGTTGAACATTCTCTTTAACCAAACAGATCTGTTAGTACGTTCTAATTTTCTTTTATAAAAAGCATGCGGTTATTTTAATGGAACATTTTGAAAATGTTAATGCTCGGTTCAAATGAAGTCAATTGCGATGAATTCAACAGTATTAGCATAATTATTTCATACGCTTTTATGATTCAAATTAGTTATTAATTATAATAAATAACTGAGAGCAAATAACTAAAAGTATGCTTTGTAAAATCATTTTGATTTAAATGTTAATGCGGACGTTTTTGAATTTTGGAAATTTAGGCTATTATTTTTTAAAACAAATTCTTTGTAGGTCAAGAAAGGTTATTCTAATTAACAAGATCCAATAAAATCTTATTTTCTATCAAAAATATCATAGCTACTGGTATTTGTTATTTGTAAGTCATTGCTATGCTATCTTTCCAAATTACTTAGAAATATAATTACTACAGACGTTATCATGGTTTGATAGCATCCATCAATAAGGTCGAATAGAAGGTAAAACAGATTAAGATGATAGAAGAGATACGTCCAAGAGCTGGTAGGTTATTCGATAGAAGAGATTCAAGAATTGTTATATTATCAACATAACGTTCAATTTTCTGGTTGGAAATATTAGGTAGGTACAGACGTTTGTAATTTAAGAGTAATGGTTAGCTCGCGTACCCTACTTAAATTTTCAGACGAATTCATCGCCCACCCCAAATCCAAATGTCATTAAACTAATATATCCAAGTCTGTAACTTTGATCAACGAATAATTTTGAATTTCGAAATCAAATCCCGTCCATCGAACCGTGTCATCAACAAGTCTCTAATTTGGATCAATTCTATCCAGGGGGTATTACTACCATCCCTTAAAGTAGTATCTATGAGCAGGATTACTTCTAAATGACATTTTAATATCACGTACCTTGACGTCACTAAAGTAAATTGACATTGGCTTGACATTGTCAAAGTGCATTGTGTTGGTGTGGCTTTAATAAAAGCCATAAATCAAAATAAGAGGAAGAAGAAGTAGTAAGTGTTGTAATTCTAAAATACGAACATCAGCAGTAGTAAAACAATACGGCTTTAAGCGATGGTAGTATGCCCCCAGATCATCCGGAATTGGCAATTCGCGCCTCAAACCTAATTTACTTAAATTGCCCTCATTAATAGAGCTTGGGAGTTGTGAAACTTCAATACTCCTGGATAGTAATCGAGGTACCGACATAGAATACAAATGGCGGTATTTAGGACAGCTCGTGGTTAATTCCTGCACGACTAGAGAAGTAATTCGTTTCGGCTGGGTTATAGTTTGGGGGATTACTTGTCTTTAAGTCGGTGAAGCACATTACCAACTAATTAATGTTTCTTGATCTACATGTATGATATGTTACACTTACAAGCAGATATTTTGCATCGCCTAGAATGCAAAACTTCATAAAAAACTCTTTCTCTTTTTTCAATTTCAATCTCTTTTTTCAATTTCAAAGAGTAAGTCAATCACTCCAGCAATGCTAAGGACCTAAATGCTTATGTATCTAGATAGTTATTGATGAAATTGTAAATTATTTTTTTCAAAAGAGCAACCTGCATCGAGTTTCTTGCTAATTCTTCTCGGTAGGAATGGTATTCATTCCTAACCAGTGGTAGATTCGCTCAACTATTTAAAAATAAACCATTGGAATTTAGAATTGTTTTTAATAGCATAGAAAATTTTAAAGTTATAGTGATAGTAATTTCTTAAAATTCAAAGTACAGTAATAGTAATTGAAGAATTGTGAATATTCATGAGTACATTGTTGCAAATTGATTCAAGGCAGAAATACAAATGATATTTTTTTCGGCCTAAAGGAGGCCTCTGGACGATAGAAAATAATACATAAAGTATGTAAAGGTGTAACCACATCAACAATCCGGTTCTGAATAGACAATAAGGAAGTTTTTTTATGGTATAATAGGCTTGCGCTTGACGACATGCAGAGTAATGATAAGGTCTAAGTTGGAGCACGCTTGTTTGGAAGATGTCTATTTACTTTTGCCTTGAAGGTACTGAAGTAGACACCCTACATGTGTTCCTAGCGATTCCATGAATTATTTCGAATTTTAAATACATAGCGCAACACTCGTAAAACTTCGCCAGAGACTTAAAACCAAGGGTCAAATTTTTTATTGAAAATACAAGAGCTTTAGAAATTATAAAAGTTAGCTTAGGATATTTTTTTTTTTGAAGCAATAAACCATAGAATTTCACACTAACTAAGCTCAATAAAGCTTTGTAAGTTATTACGGTTGAGACAAAGAGGTCCAAATTCTGACAAGCCGCTTGAAAAGGGCGAGGTACGTAATTGACGGGGTTTTTTTGCGGCATTTCTTTCGTGGACAAGCGTCAAGACAAAAACTTTAAGATACCAGATGTGGCACAAAATTGGCGCGAAACATGCTAAAGCGGGAACGTGACCATGCGTTCGACTATTGGCTAACACATTGACGCGTCATTGTTTGACGAATCATGTTTGAGCATTTGATTGTGGCGGAAATTTGTGTTTTGCAGTGGGAGAAAGGAGCCAATGGAGGGAGAGAGAAGGGAGATCTTTGGCTCGAGGCGTGCGGAACGACACTTCGATTCTAAGGCTCCGAGAGAGCAGTCACCTATATATAGTCTAGTAATAGTTTTGATATAGTGTTAATCTTAGTTTTGTAATATAAAAAATTACATTCTGATCTTGTATCTCCGAGTGGGCGGTCAACTAGCCAATAGTCTAGAAGTAGTTTTGACATAGCGTTAATCTTAGCTTTGTGTAATATAAATAATATAAAATTGTTTAAACTTCAAGGTATAAGGCTAGGTAAAGTGTTTTAGTGACAGACGCCGAGTTGCTGTTATTATTGGTAATGTACTCAATTTGTTTTCTTAAGGTGTTATAAACGAGGCTCACAGTAAATTCTAGTAATTTAAATCATTCAATAAAGTACTTATTTATTATAAGTGAAGTCAAAATGGATCCGGACACTAGTTTGGATATCATGTATGAAATGACGGGGAAAAATAGAGGAAGTACATGGTCAACCATTGACATTATTACATTAATAATGAAAATTATGGGTATTGCATTTCTACTTATAATGTTGTATAAAAGAACCAAAGTAGGAGCCAGATTATATAAAATAATCACATGTTGTTGCATCCAAAATACCTCCGGATCAGATATAGAATCGGAACCGATAAACTGAATTAATCAAATTAAAGGTATATAGCCGTGAGCCTTGTCGACACATTGTAAATATAATTTAATGTCTAAATTTATGTGTGTGTCTTAACGTTTTTTTTCTATTGAACTGATGATTCATAAATGTGTACGTGTGTGTATATAGTAAAGTATAAGGTGTATTTTAGGTTAAATGGTCGTAAGGGTTTTTATCTTGGATTTCTCTTTTCCCTTACAAATTAGTATGGCCTAGGAACGAGAAATTCCACCGAAGTAAACGTTTGCACAAACACTCGAATTCGGTGTAAATAATTTAAACCAGTGTCTCTCTTCTTATTATCACTCAGTGTCGAGTGAAACAAATTAAGTAAATTTTGGGAAAATAAAAGTAAATTATATTCATAACCATTCCTTTTTATTATACAGTTAAGTTTACCTTACAGATTTATTATTGGAAGTTTATTTTGGTCTAAACTTTAATTATGGTTTATATCATAATATATTACATTAATGACTTGTGTTAAAGATTATGGATAACACTCCAATAATGAATTTCATCCCACATGTCCAAGTTACAGTCACGATTCTTAACCCTGAAGAAATGAACTAGGTTAATTTTATAGGTCATCGCAATTAATTTAGGTCTACAGGATAATTTCTTAGTTCGAGCCTATGAACAGATTTTGTTGTAAACAAAAATCCATTCACTACTTTTTATACAATAGAACAGATAACGGCTCCTCAGAAAGTTTTCAAATGAGATAAGACGACCTAATGCAGTCTAAGAGGTTCCGACTTACCCAAATTTGGCATAAGGGTTAAAATAGATCTAAATTATATACATAAGATATTTGCGAGAAATAGGGAACAATAGGTTTTATTAATATAGGTATATAGCATCCGAACGAGAAGGCGGTCTACAGCGACGAGAGCGAGAGTGAAAGCGAAACGAGCGGGGCATACGCAAAACAAAAGAGTCAGGCTACAACTATTGTTTCGGAAGCAGGGACGTACTCGCAGAGTGTGGAGCACTTTTGGTTGATTGGGGAACCAAATCAATCTTGATAACATGTTTGACAGTGATTGACAATATAGTCAAAGTAATCGGCTACATGGCTGCGTGGTGACAAGTTGGCAGCAATGGTTCAGCACACCATACACACACTCCTCTCGCAGATCGACCTCCGACCATGAATTGGCCAATTCATAAAACTTACTATATGAAATGATAAAATAAATAAAAGTCCATGGACCAGGGGCGGGCTAATATGCCCATAAAAGATAGTACCAGCCGCTAGCGGATGTGGGAATAAATTCGCTTCTCAGCGCAATAAAGGAGGTTGACTGCTGCCCCAAATAACAATGATTAAGGGCCTCGTGCAGGCGTAGGGACCATTCCCCGTGCTCGGTTACCATTGGTCAGCTAAGATGCCTTTTTAAAGGAAATACATGTAACAGCAACCACTCAATCCGGCCCTGATTTGCAAACTCGAATTATATACTTGTTACTAAACTGTAATTTAAACATCTCTAAGATAGACTTCGCGCTAAGGTATCAATAAAGAATACTATGATTCAGGCGGATTGATTAGGTCTGCCTTACAATGTTCACCCAGCGTACTGTGCTAAGTACCAGTTTTACTGGTAAATCATAACCAACAAATACGACGACCGGATACCTAAAGTGCTACTAACTCTGCAGTGCTATTTTCCGTTTCTAAGTTTATAGAATTTTTTTTCTCTTTTTCACATATACAAGCCACGATATTTAACTAGCCAAGACGATCACGCCGGTGCCATCACAGAATTTTGGTGCCGTGACCAGGATCTATGTCCTGTGTCACAGATCTGTGACCATGTAGGTCACAGAATTTTGTTGCCGAGCGACCAGGGGTCTATGTACGTATTCGAAATAACGGTATGACTAGATCTATATTTAAAAAAAAAAAAAAAAAATATAAACACAACGTAGGAATCGTGACTGAAAAAAGGGAGAAAAAAAAAAAAAAATTTTTATATATACATAAAATAAATAAAGAAAGGGTTAAGACACACTGTGCATGTTATTGTATAAGAGATGTGTTTTTCTTTATAGGAATAGCCGAGATGAGCAGTATATCTTATAAATGTAAAATTTACAGGGATCGTCGGGAGATTGATCGCAGTGACCGAGATACTAATCTTGCCTTATATCTTAGATTTATTTTCTTGAATTTAAGAATTCATAAAATCAGTATATACTCCTAAGTTCAAACATCTGGTGTCAGTATTGCATTGGTTTTACATTATTACAATAACAAACTGTCTGACGAGTTCACGAAAGTCGCGCAAGTAAAACGAGTAATTTAGCATTTAACGGGAATTTAGCGAAAAATAGCAAATAGAGAGGTTTAAGTCGAACTAGAGACGATGCCAGCAGGTAGAAAGGGCCGTAGTGCGAAGCAGGTAGCGGAGAACGGACCCGAGGCGAGCGTTGTAGGTACGAGCGAGCAAACAGTGACCGTAGGGAAGGCGACATTAGAGTTGATTTTACAAAAAATCAGTGATTTCGAGAAGAAATTACAAAATTTGGGTTCGAGTCCCAGTACGATATTGAATGAAAGGGCAAGTGTCACGTCACACGATACGGTTAGCGTGGTACGAGGTGAAGGTGATGAAAGCGAAAGGCAGGGATCTAGTGTAGAGTCTACGAGTTCTAGTGTAGCGTCTTCCGAGACTCGGAACATTTATGTGGTACAACCATCGGTTAGCAAACCAAATTTTGATGGAAAACCCTTCACCAACCCTATTGCATTTTTAAAACGATTAAAGAAGTATATAAGGGCTGTAAATGGAACGGATCGCGAGATTGATATAGCGCTAGGATGTATATCGGGACACGCGCGAAAGGTTATGGAGTTGTACTCAAAGGATTGGGTTACGTTCGCAGATTTCGAGGCTGATTTTTGGCGAAACTACTGGACCGAACAGATTCAGGAATCTGTGAGATATAGGTTGATAAATGCAATTTATACGAGCGATTCAGGAATGACTATGTCTGAGCACTTTGCCGAACAAGCCGAATCAATGCAGTCTTTGACTATTGCGTTTAGCGAGCGAGATTTAGTAAATTCTATTATGCGACACTATGCGATAGATATACAGCGATTATGGTTTACTAGAACTGAGGAAGTTAGCATCATGAATGGAGCGAAATTCCTAAGGAGCCTAGAACAAAACATTGTCGAGAAACAAAAGGGAGTCGCGGGAGGTATTGTAGGTAGTGGATTCAGGGGACGGAGGTACAATGAGTCGCGGGTGGCGCGTCCCATTGTTGCAACAATTTCAACTAACAATTGGGCTAGTAGAGGTAATTCGACAAGGGGCGAGGTTATCGTCGAGGTAGATTAGGTTATAGAGCGAATTTTAATAGACCTACATTATCCGAAACTGAAAGAGTCAGACCAGCTATTACTTTTGTAAAGGAGGGCGAAAGCTCTAATTCATCGAAACATGTGGGGGAGGGAAATTCAAAAAACTAAATTTCCCCACACAAGTAAGGTCCGATAGCTTAGTGTTGTGTAGAACGGGGAATAAAGATATATCGGGACATGAAAGAATAGGCTTGGCTTATAAGATCCTAACGAACAATGGATGGAAACCGGGACAAGCTTTAGGGGCCGGCGGAAATGGAATTAAGCGAACGTTGAAAGGCGGAACGAACAACGGTGGTTATAATTTCCAGTCAGAAATTGATAGCATAGGGATCTTATTGGAAAATCAGTTTAGTAACATATTAGAATGCGACGAGATAGATAACGCATGTAAGGGTTGTTTGAAGCGAGGTTTAGACGTGTGTACAATGTTTCACGAACTCGATGAGACGATCGATGTAGACATTGACTATTCTTTGCCTAAATTACCAGAAGTATGTGTGAGATTGTACGGTAGAAACATGAGTGCGCTTACCGATACGGGAAGTCAGATTAGCGGAATAACTAGGGAGTTGTATGACTCGATCGTAAAGGAAAACATAATTTTACCAGAGATCGCGATCCCAGCAATTCAGATACAGGGAGCATTTGGTTCACGGAGTGAGAGTACGAATCGGTTAGTACTGATAGAGTTTCAGTTAGGTAGTACTTTAGTTGAAGCACCTGTATTGGTTATGCGACGGTTACCCAGGTCATTAATACTAGGGTATGATTGGTTAGAGCGAGTAAAAGGAGTAGTTAATTGCGGTAGCGAGCGAACCTTGACGATCGAACACCTAGGCGTTAGATGTTGCGTAATATTAAATTCGGAATGTAAGATAGAAAGGCTTGGGGGAGTGGCAAACGCCACCACAATTAATTTAATATTAAACCAAAATATTAGTTCGATAGAACTTGGCTTATCGAGAATAGGAACGGACGGTGAAGTTCAAACAGACTATCACTTAGATGATTCGTGTTTAAGTAGTGAACAAAAGAAACTGTTACTGCCTGTGTTAGACAAGCATCGTGAGGTATTTACGGACAAATTAGGGCTAACTAGCAGATACGAGCACATTATTGAGTTGGTAGACGAAACTCCTTTTGTAAAGCACAGCTATCCGGTACCTTTGGCGTATAGGGAACAGGTAAAGAAGGAATTGGAGGAATTAGAGAGGTTGGGTGTGATAAGACAGGAGGCAACACCTTACTGTAGTCCACTCACATTTACGAAAAAGCGGGATGGGTCAATAAGACTCTTATTAGACGCGCGCGAACTTAATAAGAAAATGATAGGTGATGCAGGTTCACCACCACTCACATCTGAGATTTTACAATCTTTTCATGGAGTGAATTATATCAGCTTGATTGATTTGAATAATGCTTATTTCCAAATACCTTTGCATCGGGATTCTAGGAAATATACAGGGTTCTCTTTTATGGGGAGAACTTATATCTATTGTGTGCTGCCTCAGGGATTAAAAACGTCTGTGGCAGGATTTTCGAGGGCAATGGATATTATACTAAAAGAAGTGCGTGAGTTTTGCGTGAATTATCTAGATGACATTGTCATATTCACTACAGGGGACATAGAACTACATTTAGCACATTTAGACCAGGTACTAGACAGATTAGAGACCGCAGGATTGACAGTGACAGGCTAGGAAAGTGTCGATTTTTATGCCTAGAGGTGAAGTTGTTAGGGCACATAGTGAATACAAACGGGGTACGGATGGATCCAGAACGAGTAGAGGCCATATTGGATTTTCCCATACCTCGAACAATAAAACAATTACGGGGATTTTTGGGATTAATAAATTATTTCAGAAGATTTATTTCGAAATATAGCGAAGAGGTTAGACCGCTCTACGACC